>CM035142.1:30695640-32010640 GCA_020205605.1 Panax ginseng
TCCGGTGATCAGATCGCAGATTTCCTCTGGGTTATCTCCGAGGTTGATTTGGTTACTCCTGCATTGCGATCCGGGTTTGATGATGAACTTCCTAGTAGTATCCCAGATGGATTTGGATTGTCTTTCGTGGTTCCTCTTAAAAGACGAATCATGCCCCCCCAAATGTTAGTAATAAGAGAAGAAAAAATTTTCGAGTGTTCATAGATGCCCTCTTTATCATGTTCATGCAATGCAATGGAATGGACATGATAAAGATTAGTAGACACTTGAAACATGACAAGGTATTTTCAATGATGTAAATCGCAATGTAGTGAATGTTTATGATGAATGTGACAATGTTTTCGCAAATCGCAGTCAGAATCGCACATCGATTTCGATTTCGCATCGCATCGCGCCAGATTTCGCCAAATCGCACTTCGCAAATCGCACATCGATTTCGCATATCGTGATTTCGTGATATCGTATATCGCATCGCATATCGCAAATCGCAAATCGCATCGCATATCGCAAATCGCAAATCGCAATGTAATGAATATTATGATGAATGTTAAAATGTATTCGCAAATCGCTTTACCTTTACCGATCATCATTGATGCCTATGCCGGTGTGTCGACTCCAATGGTTTGGCATTTAATCGCCGATGCTTGTTTGATGAAGATAAGTTGAGATGTTTTCCACATCTCCGATGGGGATGACGCTCAAATCACCGCACCTCCCCCGATGTATTCACCGGTAGTTGCAATCTGCGACTATCCCGCCGATCGCTAAACTTTTCCAGCTTCCCACTCGAATCTGGTAGTATATACGGCTTTCATCACGAATCCGTGTGTTGATGTCGCTACCAGATTGATGGCAATGGTTTAGAATACCGATCTTCCGATACCTTCACAAGTAATATTCCACTTTACATTTTCACTAGACTTCACCGATGTTACGTTAGATTGATGACAACCCACCGATGTCTCATCCTTTTTGAGGTGATTTGAGTTTCATTTCATTGTTGGTACTTGTGCCCCATTTCCTTAAGCGCTTGATTCAAACCCTACCGAACTGATGACTCAAATGTCACCGAATCCTCGAGGGTGTAATTCATTCTTTCACGCCCATATTTGAACGCTTGCAGAGGCTTCAACTTGTGAGGACTTAACGATGTTGATGGTGTAGATTTCATTCGCTAGGCCTTTCGTCATCGACCTTCCGCTTCCCGAAAGTTAAGAACTTTTTTGAGAATTTTCCTCTTTTCGTAGGGGCACGCTTATGTCGCTATGATTTCTTTCAGAGTTCACCCTTTCTTTTTGATGAGAAGCTTGATCTCGCCTTTAAGCTCCTTCCATTTCTTGAATTGGAAAATGCCCCAAATTTTCGCATGTTGATGCCGAGGGTTCATATGAGAAACTCTCTTTGTTGATGAAGTCGCGAGTGAATAATATCCTCAATCGCCATCGAGATGATGATGACGACCATGTCGATGGCGCTTAATCGCGCATTTTCCATTTTAGGATGATTGATAAATGCCCCAAAGGTTGAGTTGTCGCCGCTTTCTGAGATTGCCCCAATCTTGTTGTAAGGGATCCACTATCCCATTGTCGCTAATTTTGAAATTGCCCCACCTCTTGCTTGTTAGTTGGGATAGTTGCTTTGATAGATGAGCCGATAAGACGCCGAGATCGCAAGAGGCTTTTACATCCGTACTATCCGTGAACAGTAGTGGATGTGGGCTTTGATGTCGATGTACTTTTCTCGTAAAGATGTCGCTTGTTAGAGAGATGATGCTCTAACTCATAGGGATATCGTTGTTGTTGAAATGGATGACGCGCTATATCCACCCGAGATATCGCATGTAGTCAAGTGTGGATCCGCTGCTCGTGTAGAAACCCTCGGGTAGAGATCACAGCATTACCTCCTTCTTCCGAGAGGGAATCCATGTTGACTTGATAGCCCGTGATATACACCGATTTGTAGATGGGCTTGTATTTTCCTCGCATGCACTAGCTTAGCCATTTTGTCATGTACAAGACACATTGTATATATCAAACAACATTATATATATAGGAAATATATGTTGATTCACTTCCCTTTAGTCAGTGCCTTTGCTACTTGCTTGATATTCGCTTATTTCTCCGTGACTTTGTGATCCGGATGTATTCTCAACTCCTCCTCGATGGATGGACAAAGAGATGTCTCAGTGATTTTCGTAATGGATCGCCGATCCGTGTGTATTCCCTACCATCTTTGGTGTCTTGGGACTTGTTTCGTATGTGGTTATGGATAGAGTATGTTTGTTTTTGTTTTTTCTCGTGGTGAGACCGACCATATAATATGGCGCCACGCATTCTGTATTGGGGAGATCAGTCGACGAAGTTCGCCTCGTAGGCGAGTTGAAAAACGTGATCCCATGTGCAGTCGATCATGGGAGAGAAAAGTTTGATCCTAGGTCGAGGATAAACCGAGGTGTGAAAAGTTTGATCCCATGTATGGGTAGCCAAACCGCAAACGTAAGAGGTTCAATTCATGTGAGATGACCTAAGTGGTATGATCGTAGTGAAAGCCAGTCATGGCTTGAAAGGATGTTTCCCCGAGGGGCAAAGCGTGGAAAGGAGTCAGATGTGGTAAAGGGTTAAAGAACCGAAATGACCGGTGATCCGATGATCCAAAACCAGATGTTCGCTTGATGGTAACCTTAGATATAGTACCGCTTTCACTTGTCCGATATGATAAGTCGTGGAAATTCATCGCCATTCATTTCCTCAGAATCAAAAAGCCTCCCCGCCAATACCTCCTCGACAATAAACGGCCTTCCCAATTTGGGGAGAAATTTTCCTTTAGACCGAGCTTGGTTGTCAATGATCTTTTTCAAAACCAAGTCGTGTTGTTTGAACTGCCAGAGTCGACTTTTTCTCGTTGTAGGATCTTCTTTACAAGTAGAGGGCCGCCATTTGTGGGGCCACATACTTTCCCCGGATTTCATCCATAGTCTCCGAGCTTGGTCTTCGTCCAAACATCCGAGGAGACATCGCTCGCATCTCTTTTTCATATAAGCATCTCCGCCGTGTAGAATTTTCATAAAGAAGTCGATGGATCCGCTTTTTCTCAGCCAAAGCCTCAACAAGTGTAGATCCATCTTGTAAGTGCTCATTGATATGTTGATATCAAGGATGCCGGATGGGAGGTAGCTCATCCGATACTTTTCCAATGTAATTCCCATAGGTCGGAGCCTTTTGTGGGCAAATGTGAGGGTTGGCATGTCTTCCTCATCATGATATGCGAATCAAGGAGGCCCAAGTTGCTAGAGCATCCGCAAAATCATTCCTATTCCGAGGAATGTGGAGGAAGGATTTTTCTTCAAACTCCGGGCCATCTCAGAGAACTCCGCCATGGTAAGGCAAAGAATCAGAGAACCCGCTGAAGAGATTTTTTTTTTTTTTTTTTTTTTTTTTTTTTTTTTTTTTTTTTTTTTTTTTTTTTTTTTTTTTTTTTTTCTATTAGATCGTGGAAAAGAGCCATACGGCTCATCGATAGGTAGCTCCGCAGATTGATGAGGCCGAATGACAATCGCCTCAGAAGCAAAGGGCTCCCCAAGGCGTGATGAATGAAGTTTTCTCATCATCATCTTCAAGAACTATGATTTGATGGTACTCTCGCGAGCAATCAAAGAAAGGAGTACATGTCGATCGAAATGATTGTCAATGAGTATGTGGATGAACGGCACGACGAAAGCTATCTTTGAGGCAAGCTTTATTCAAATCTCTCGAATCCACACAAAAACTCGCACCTCCCTTCCCGCTTTTGCACGGGACTATGTTGATAGCCATTCAGGTATGTTGACACCATGATGATGCCGCTTGAAATTGTTTCACAATTTCTTCTTTAACTTTTAACTTCCACTCAGTTTTAATCGCCGAGCTTCACCCTCGAAAGGGCTTGAATCCCCTCACGGGAAGGCGATGAATGATAATGTCCGTGTATAAACCGACCATGTCTTCGTGAGACCATGCAAACACATCCTCGAATAGGGTCAATAGAGTAACCATGTCATTCCTTTGGTTTGAGTGAGGTCCGTACTCAATTGGATTTGTTTGGGGTTTTCTAAGGTTCCGAGGTTTAAAAGAGGTGGTTTGATCAAGATTTGGCTTGGGGTTTGTCTTCACCCATTCTTTGATCTCCCGAGGTATCTCATAGTCCTCTTGTATTTCCATCAAGTCCGAGTCCAACTTTACATCAAAGTTACAAATTCTTGTGGAGAATAGGCACCTCATCAACAAGTACAGTACATCTAAATTCGTAGTCCTCAAACAAAATATGCTTTCACTTAGTATATAACACTGCTCAATCACACAAAGTGTTAGCCTCAGAATGACAAAAAAAGTAATCGCTAATACTGCATAAAAAAAGTAAGTAAGCGCTATTGCTATCTACAAGGTAGAGAGAGTTTTTTCCTTTTTACCCTCGCTTAAAAATGCAAGGAGTGCCGCTTCAATTGTCGAGGGCAAAGTCTTGGTGGACTGCAGTGATGGAGGGGCTATCATCAACCTCCTTCTCCCCGAATGACCACCATTACGCCCGGGCAATCATCGTCCTGGGTGTATCTGTTTGAGAAGTGTTTGTTTGGGTTTTTGTTTGGTTTGACCGCACTATCGATGGTCGCCACGCATTCTATATCAAAGAGGAGATCGTGTCTTTCAGAGTTCAAAGCTTTGGTTTGAAAAGGTTCAAAGGGGTAAGTGGTGAGAAGAGTGTAGAGATGTTTTTTTTTTTTTTTTTTATTTATGCATGGAAAATAAAAGGCATACTACGAAGAAAGTGATACCGCTCCAACATTTTCTCGAACTCGCAACTTCATCCCCTCGGATCTACATCTTCTCGGCTAGTTGAGGCCCGATAGTCCAGCTTGTCAAGGGGTTATGTCGCCTTCGTGGCTCGTGATAGAGGTTACCCTTGATTCTCAATGTCTTCGCCAGGCTATAACTTGATCGCTTCCTCGATTCAAGACATTCCTCGTGGACGCTTGATAATGGACGATCGCAAAAAAAGGGATGAACTCGATTCTTTAATGGGTTGATTCCCCGGCTAATCTCACCACCTTTTTTTCATCTATTCCTTCGCTTTCTTCATGGGTTTCAAAGGATTCAACCATGAAATCTCCTCGAACTGTTGTTGCATTTCTTGCAAAGAACTTTCCTTTTTGGTTTTTTCTTCCTCGAAAGGATTAGTATTTCCTCCGCATCATCCAAGGTGATAAGATCAGGAACGTGGTTGATATCTTGGAACCATAGGACGCTTGATGTCAAGTGGGAATCTCCTTTTGGGGATGCCTTTGTCTCTTCTCGCTCATTTCTTTATTATTAGATCACCCACCTTGTGTTCGCGCGTAATTGTCGCCATAGCCTTCACCATTTGAATCCGCCTCGCCTCTTAATGGACATCTTAAGCTTTTTATTTCTTTTTCGCCTTTTTTGGTCATGGAAATTTATATCCAAATTTCCATTTTCAATGAGATCCTCGGATTTTATGTCGCAAAGACCAAAGATTCTTCAACAGATGCCCAAGTGAGTTAGAATGGTAGAGACATATCTCGGTGGAATCATAACTCTTTATCTTGGGTTTTATAGAGGCAAAGAACTCAAGAATCCTTCCTTCGCTTATCGTAAAGTGTAGCATTTCTTCTTTGGATTTGCTCGTAGGGGTGAATTTTCTGACTTTTTTTCGAGGTTGTTTGATCTTTCATCTTTGAGAATTCGTGATTCCCTCGATCGGTTCTTCCACAAGGGAGATCTTCTAGCAATTTTATCATCCCCATTTTCTTGTATTTTCACCGCTTTGATCTTCTTCATTTAGTCGGCTCATCGTGGAGTCCTTTTTCTCGCTTTCTTTCTCGATAGTTGAGTGAAAATTGCCTTGTTTCCCGATGTCATGCACACTATCACCTTTAGCCAAAGAGGTTTACTTGATTCGATCGCATCCAATTTTTGCATTATCGCATACCCTCCTCCGAAGTTTTCCCACTTAGACATTTGTTATGCGCTTTGGGGGTATTCTCCATCCTTCGTATGTACTTTCACGAATTGATACATTTCAAAGCTTTCCGAATTCGATCATGTTTTACTTCTTCCGTATCATGTCGTCAAAATCTAAGGTTGGTGTTGATATTTTGTTGGTCAAAGTTCACACCACAATATCGCCACTTTCGATCGATTTTTGAATCTTATGTTTTAAGGACCAACAATCCTGTATCGTGGTCCCGAGACCCCGAGTGGTAAGCACATCTCCGCTTGATTGTATCTTTTGCTCCCCGGTTCCAGAGGGTGGAGCTAGTTCGCAATTTTCTTATGATCCATTAATATCGCCAATACATGTTCAAGGGAATCGCCCAAAGGAGTGAATACCCGATTTTCCGCTCTTTCAAATTTTCTTTTCCGTCTCGGGTATTGGTCAATGCGCCTGTTGTTGAGATGGCGATTGTCTTGCATTTTCCAAATGGGGGACCGTAGTTTGGCCTCCTAGCTTGCCCCTCGCATAACAAGGGATACATCTTCATTGCTTTTTATCTGCACCCTTGGATCGCTCAGATACTTGCCAACCAGAGTATATGTTTTCACGATCGCTTCCAAGGCAAAGAAGTCTTTAATCTTGCCTCGCTCAGCCCATCTCTCCGCCATTTCGCATTGTGTTTGATCATTTCCGCAAATGGCTTTCCTATGCCCGCTAGATCCTCTCATAGTAAGGAGCCTCTCGATATCAATAAATGTCATTACCATCTCGCTTCGCTCATCGATGGAATGACTTGCGCCGCTAGATGTCTCCACCTTTTTTGGGCATATTCTCTAAAGATTCAAGATTTTTTTTTCACTTTAGTCACTTGATATCGATCCGTGCCATTTGTGATCGAAAACTCAGATCGATTTAGAAAGGCGTAATAATTCTTCCCAATTGTGGATTTTGGCATCACAAGTCGCATACCAGTTTTAGCTTCTCCAAAGGAGACTCTTTTGAAAAAGTTGCATTCTCGAGGCTTTCATTTTCAAAGATAAGACCCTCAGCTCACCAATGTACACTTTTAGGTGCGATAGGGATCGCCATTCGCCCATTGTATTGTACTTTTCAAACTCGACTTTGAATTTGGTAGATATCGAGCCCCGAAATATACAGAGATCCTAATAGTGACACTCCCATAATTTCCAAATTCCTTTAATCGACCGGATGGTATCCTCCATTTGTTGGACTTTCTTTCTTATATCCCCGCCGATCATCCCCGAGATTTGTGATTTCTTTATTGAATGAGGTTTAGGTATCCGGTTTCCATCTTTTTACCAATGCCCCGACCGCCTCTAAAGTGAAGGACTCGTCGAGTAGTAGGCATTGTCTGCCCTCATGATTTTTTTTTTTGTTCTTTTAGAAAGACAACCAATTCTCGCTATCCGATTCCTTAATCCTTCAAACTCCTCTCTGAAACAGAGTAGGATCAGTCGGGCACTTGTAGCCATGCCTAACGGTGGGATCAAGGCCTTCTTGACTTTAAACGGTAATCGGACCGATTGCTTCCCCTCATGAAAAGACTTATATAGTTTAGTCTTTAGGGAATGTATATAATAACATGCTATGTGATGTGTTCATTTTAGGAATTTTATCCCGCAAAACTGATGTCACCGCTTTGAAGATGTTAAAAATGTATGTGTACACATTTTTCTTCATATTTCTTATTACATGGAGATAGATATGGAATGTAATTACAAGTAATTGTGTTTACAAGTAATTTGAAATGAGAGCATGAAGAGACTTTCCTCCGCTTTTGGGTTTATCGAGGTCGACCTATCTTAGGTTACTCTCATGCTTTTTTGCATGAAGGTTCCCAAATCATCGCAATCTACTAGACGGAAGTTAATCCTGGCCTTTTCAACCGAGCGAATTTGGTGGTGCCTTTCCCGAGCCTCTGAGAATTAGTCTTCTCACGAGTCCAAAGAATCAAACACCGACGGATAGCCTCCTCGTGGAGGGACCACACAACATACATTCACATACATCGCGGCCTCACCGTATGAAAATGATGACATGTGCGGCACTAATATCACAAGCAAGATATATATGCGAAGCACTAATATCATAAGCAAGCATATGCGTAAGCAATGGTGCTAAGGTAAAGCACTAAGATCACAAGCAAGCATGGTGCGGCAAGCACTAAGCATAAGGAAATGCATTCGCACACATTCATCAAATGTAAATGCAACATCCACACACAAGCAGATAATAGCTTTTTGAAAGATTGTAATAATGGCTTAAGTCCTCTTATCGAGTCCCCAAAGCAGAGTCGCCACCGCCGACGCCGGATTTTTGGGTGTCCTTTCCGCTACTGTTCTTTTGGTGTTCTCATTTTAGGTGAGATTTGTTTGAAAAAAACAAGTGAAAAAGGTCCCATATGTATAATGTCGATTTATGGGACTCATTAAGAGTCGCCATTGGTTTTTTTTTAAATGGTTGTACCAACACAACCGAGAAAAGGTTTGCACATCGACCCAAAGGATGTGACACACGATATACTGCCTGCGAAACCGAGATTCATTAGGGTCCGGGACTCGGTTATGCGGGGAAGGTGTTAGGCACTTCGACATCCGTGTTACCACTACGACCGCCTTTTCAAGAAACTATTATCCGAGTGTGTGTGTGTGTGTGGGTCAATGTGTCATTATATATGAAGTTGTGCGAGGCCTCGCTCAACCTATATATACAGTGGGTTTGAATTTATGTAAAAATTCAGCTTTTAGCAAGATATGGCAATGATGTTTTTTTATAAAAGAGGTTTTTCAAACCCCGATGCTCAATAGAATTGAGACCTTTTTACACCCCATTTTTATTAAGTGATCGATCTTGATTGATTTTATTTGATTTGATGCGAGGCATCCGTATGAAAAATATATACAAAAAATAATGCCGATTTCCTCGTGGGTATGGAAACCATCCGAGGAAATTCGACATCGCAGAATAATTTACAAGTCGCCATAAATTAAAAATGTCCATCACGGAACCGAATCTAGATTCAATGGGATGAATCTGTGATCACATGATTCCTAGGCTCACAAAATATCGCAATTTTATATGAAAGCAAAGAAGTATATATATATATATAAAGTCAGAAATATATATATATATATATGATCACCAACCAACCACAAGCACCTCCACGGGGATCAAAATGTAAATAAAGTCAAAGTTATCAACCGCCACTTGAGGAAACTCCAAAGTGACAAAATGTAAATAAAGTCAGAATATGGCCAAACCGCCACGTAAGTAAACTCCAAAGTGACGAAATGTAAAAAAGTCAGAAAGCATCAACCACCAATGTAAGTAAACTCTGTGTGGCAACAACCACCACGTAAGTAAACTCTGTATATATATATATATATATATAATAAACGCACCGATATAAATCTATATATATATATAGTTATATATATATATATATATATATATATATATATATATATATATAAACGCAATAAACGCATATATATATCAAATCAGTGCTCATCGAATAAAGTTCGACCATATATATATATATATATATATATATATATATATATAAATATACTGCATATAAGTATCGAACAAAGTCCGACATATATATATATATATATATATATATATATATATATATATATAAGCATAATAAACGCACTCATATCAAGTAGGCTCATCAACATCCCATATAACAAAGTCCGATATATATATATATATATATATATATATATATATATATATATATATATATATAAACGCATCTGCATCAAGTTCAGGCTCAAACAAAGTCTCATATATATATAGGCATAATCGATATATATATATATATATATTAAAGCAATATATATATATATATATATATATATATATATATATATATATATATATATATATATATATATATATATATATATATATATACCGAAATGAAACCACTGACCAAGTCCAAAAAGCAAGCAACACGACTCTCAACGCAGTAGTAAGGTGTGTGTGTGCAAAGATGAAGAGAAAGACTCTAAAGTGTGTGAGAAGGCTTACAAATAATCGATAAAAAAAGGCTTCTATATCTTTAGAGTGGTAAACACCGGCTTTTGTGGGTACAAAAGAGGCTATATATGAGCTCACAGTGTTTAAAAGTGGGAAAATACATCAGATGGGCGAAAAAGTGCAGAGCTTAATTGTGCAGGTTTTCCCGCCTTTTTTCTTAGAAAAATCAAAGCACCCCAAGCCCCATATTTATAGAGGGGGAGCCAGTGTACTCACCATGGCACCTAGTAGTGTGTGTACTGCTGGTCGCCCGGGTGCCCCGGCAAAGGTGGGTCCCGCCGTGTCGGTCAAGACGACGACGCGCTACTGCTCGCTTTGGCCGCTTCATAACTTTCAACCGGAGTCCGATGGAAGCGCACATACCATTCCTAAAAGCTCTTTCCGAGAGCTACACAATGATATATGATTTGACCTTTTTGATTCCAGGAAGATGGGTCCATGACCAAATGGCATTCCTGTGTTTCCGCCAGCAAATCCGGTGAGCTGCTTTGTAGTAAGCTTTGCGCCCGAGTTAAGATATCGCTTTGTGGGACTTCCTTTGAAGTATTTTGAGTTGAAATGAGTGTATTTGATTTGAAGTGAAGTTGAGTTGGCAAATGACCATTTTGCCCTCCCGGTTATCTCCGCCTTTCGCAGCAAGAAGCTAGCTGCTTCGTGGTTATCTCTCGAGGTCGGCTTGTCGTTGACTTTGACTATCCTCGTGGTCATCTCTCGAGGTTGGCTTGACCTATTCCCATGGTTGGGACCGAGACCGATACCTTCGGGGTCATCTCCTAGATTAATCTGCCTTTCCTAGTGTGTGGTCCCAGATTGTATCTCGCAGCCTCGGGTTATCTCCGAGGTTGATTTGGTTACTCCTGCATCATGATCCGGGTTTGATGATGAACTTCCTAGTAGTATCCTAGAGATGATTTGGATTGTTTTCGTGGTTCCTCTTAAAAGACGAATCTGTCCTCCCGCAATGTTAGTAATGTCAACGCACAAAGATTCCATTATCGGATCAATAATTCATATTATTTGAATAATATTATTAGATAACATTATTGGCAATGTCTAGAAAGTTCTGTCAAGAAGAGGTTTGGTCACCTAATTGCGCGCCAGTAAGGAGAAATCCTTATCGAAAAGCCCCCTCTTTCCTGGGAACGACGTGGTTGTCATAATTGTGATTCTGTAATATTATTTGTGAATAATTAATTATTGATTTATATGATAAGAAAATATGTATTTTATGTGTATATAAATGATGGATAGGGAAATATTTATTTTGTGTGGATATAAATGAAGGAATTAATGCTGAGGTGTTTTATCAGTATAATTTATCGGAATGGAGGAATTCTTAGAAAAGTGTCAATTGTTGAAAATTGATATTTTATCTTACATTATAAATGTATAATGTGGTTATATAATAATATAATAATTATGATATTTTCACACTAAATTCACGGTGCATGAATCAAATGAGAGAATCTAGAAATCAAAAGAAGAACAAAATATGGGATTTTTAGAAAAATTAGTTTATTACTTGATTTTGTAAAATTTATAACTCTTTGTGTATAATGAGTTAGGAGATGAGCCATATATCAAAAGAAAGCCCTGGAAGTAAGCTAAGCGTAGAAATTTGAATCACCCAAATATTCTTTGTGAATTTTTCGTGGTGACTGTTTGAGTGAAACTGGTACGAGGGACTTATAGTCCGAAAATAAAATCAGTGTTCTTGAGATATATTGCACGAGTTATAATTTTTAATGTGACCGTTGGATCGTTGTTATTTTTGGATATGTGATACATATATAAGTTGAGTATATGTCCACAAATTTTGAACCGTTAAAAATTAATGTATGATTTGTTATGAATTTTAAGAGGTGACTGATTCAAAAATTAGTTTTATAAATGATTTTGGGTGGAGATTTCTAGGTGGGACCCACTTTTGGTTGTTGGGGAAGATGGTTGATCTTTGGTGGGCCCCACTTGTGGTGGCTAGATTATTTTCAAAGAAGTGTGCGTAGAATTGTTTTTATTAATATTTTATTAATTTAGTCTCCTTTGGCGTTCTAGCATTTTCCTATAAATAGGTGCTTAGGTTAGAATTGAAAATCACACCAGAAACATAAGTTTTTTCTCTCTCTATATTATCGAGCGTATTTTGTGAGTATTTAGATACTTTGAGAGTTGCTATTCAGTGCAAGTTTCCTTCAGCATTACATCCGATATTCCAGTCAGAAATACTGTTCTTTTGAGGTAAGAGATAGTAAGGGATGGTAAGGGATGTTATTTTCTTCGTAATGATGTTATTCTTTCAATATCATTTTACTGAAATATTGATATGAATTTTATTGTAAAATTTTTACCTTTTCGTGTCGGGGTTACTATTCACGTATACAACACTATTCACGTATACGACACTATTCATATATATGACACTATTTACGTATATGACATTATTTACGTATACGGTACTATGTACGAATACGAGTTACTATTCACGAGTTACTATTCACGAGTTACTTTTCACGAGTTATTATTCACGGGTACTATTCACGACAAAATTGGTTTCTTTTTCTGACCAAATTATCGTTGATTTATGAATCTTACTCTTGAAATTAAATGCAGTTGTTGATCATATTGTTTTTATTATCATATATAACATTTTTATAACCCTGGTGATAAAATTTCTCTTTGACTTGAGTGTAAAGATGGGTAGATTATTGGTATGATCGTGACTATGGGTTCTCTTTGACCAGTAGTGCAAAGTTGAATTATTTACTGGTATGATCATGACCATTGAATTTATAATTGAATATCTTTAGCTTAAGTGCAAAGGTGAATGGATCAACATGGTTATAATTATTGTCTATAAAAATTCTGAAATGATTATATATTTCTTTGAGATATTAATATCTTTGGCCTGTAGTGGAAAGATAAATTATTGATGAATATTTTTGGCCCGTAGTGCAAAGATGAACCGTTGATGAATATCTTTGGCCCGTAGTGCAAAGATGTCCTGTTGTTGAATATATTTGGCCTGTAGTGCAAAGATGAACTGTTGATGAATATCTTTGGCCCGTAGTGCAAAGATGAATTTATTAGTATGATTATGAACAGAAACTGTGATTTGGTATAACCAGGATCTTTGATGTTTCAGGTAAAGACATGTGATGAAAATTATCTTCGTCCTGGATGAGAAGAGAAATTTAGAACTACAATTATGATTATGAGTTATACACGTGATTGTGGACATAAATTGTTGATTGATGTTACATGGATAAAATATTGTTGATGGACTTTTAAAATGGAGAAGATCATAGATCTTATGGTCTATTTGACTCTTCTAATGGATTGCTCATTCCGCTGCAACTATGGTTGAAAAGTTTTATCATCTACCATATGTTCTAAATCTCTGATTTATTACTGATGAAGACTATTGATAATTTAATTATCTTTAGTCATGATATTCTTTACTCAGCTAGTTGTGCTCACCCTTTTGTTTTCTAATTCCTTTCAGGTAATAAGAGTGTAGCTGGGTCTAGCGGGAGTAACAGGGGAATAGAACGGTGGTCTCTAGCTGTGGAGGTTCTCTCTAAACAGTATGAAAATAATTTTATTGAGAACTTTAGAATAGTGTGTTGTATTTTATACATTATTTAGTAGTTATATTTGGTGAATCAAATAGGGTGAGGCGAACCCAACGTTGGAAGGGTGTTTTTGTGACACCCACAAATCCGGATACTTCAATTCCACAGGATTTGGTGTTCACTGTACAAATATCATCTATCTATCTACCCATAATAAATGCAAGCCATGCAATAGATAGAAATAAAATCTTCCCCTTAAGGGTTAAAACATCCGAATAATAATAATACAATCCCATGTTAAACTAACCTTAAACATCTGTGCGGAATCATAAACAAATAAGTCTTAAACAACATCATTAACTCAAGTCTTAAACATAAATACATCATCTAATAAAATAACAAGTCTTCATCACTTGTTAACCTTGCCCTTGCCTTTACTAGTGGAAGGTTCGTCGGTTCTTTCGTTCTTAACTGCAATGTTATTATTAAGCAAGAGTGAGCACTATTGCCCACAAGTATAACAATGAAATAATAGTATATTAACATGCGAGTGAATCAAAGATATCTGAATAAAAGCTCAACTTTTGAATTAAGAATGAATAACAAGAATCAAAAGAATTCTGAGGGTCATAAGAACTTGAACTATGTCCTAGGTTATCAAGGGTTATACTTGAAACCTTTAATACTCATAAGACTATGGACCTTTCTACTGTATTTAGGGGATCAACCCTTAGTACCATACTGCGTATAATATCTTAACGCTAACGCATAAGTAAATCCTTTCGCAGGTTGTTCATCTCGCTTTGACATTCGAGTCCGCACTAAAGGAAGTTTGGTTTGATAATTCAATAAGGGTTCTCAAATTTAGAACGTTCATCAACTAAGGACTAGTTGAATCAATAAAGTTCACTAGTCTAATAAGGTTCAACAATAATGATATTCAATTTGAATAATAATCTCAAAGAAGTATACAATAAGACAATTATTGTATAACTGAATCATGCTTGGAAAAGATAATCAATCTTTAATATAACATTTGAACTTGAATAATAGTAATGATAATTTACTCGAGGTAAATAATAAACTTGCACAATAATGACAAGTAGGGTTAGAAACTTGCCTCGTATGTAGATTACACTTTAACTAAGCACGCTTCTTTGAATTTAATCCTACATACCATTCACATTCACAATACCAGTTAATTATAACTTAACTAATCATCATAAACTCATTCTCTTTGTTTACTTTGATTATTGGTTATACTTAGTCAAATTACCACTTTGTCACATAATTTGTACTTCATGAATATCAAGCTAATTATGTATTCAATAATTCAATCCACATGCAATTATGTTATTTACATGTTAAACAACTATTTTAACATCTCATTATACTTTTAACATGCTTACATGTTCATTAAATTAATTTACTAACACATTGTTAGACTTAAACATTTTAAAAATTACATTTCTCGACTTTTTCGGAGAGTAGCAATTGCTGGCGCCACTTTTATATTTTCGATCTCAATGGCACATGGCTACTTGGCTACTTGAGACGCGTGTCTATGTCGAGACTCAAGGCTGCCTTAGGTTTGGTGTCATGTGGGACTTCAGCTTGAGTTGGCCCATGCACATGAAACTCCAGACTTTGATTCCTAGTTCACGAAGAACACAGAGTTCTGAGAAAAGGACACAAAATGATCATTAATTTCACTAAATTAACATACCCACATGCTATGATTTATACATAATCATTACCCAACATCTATAAAGTGATTTTAACCCATTAAAACACATAATCACAGAGTTAAAATCTATAATTTCACTGACTTTGATGTTCTTGAAGGTTTTGAAAATAAAACATGAAAATTGACACTACGGATTCGTTATAACACCAAATCCGTTCATTTAAACTTTGGTCTCTTCGCATCAACATGCATAATAATATACGAGTGTAAATTTTATGAAAACATTTATATTTGACATACTAAAATCACGTATAAGGCCATATGGCCATAACCCAAACTCTGTAATTTTGTAGAAATCATACACGATGTAATTTCATGAAACAGATGATATGGTTTATACAATATATATAATCAAATACGATTTGATAACATCTTAACCTATATATGCACATAAGCCTTACAATTTCCCATCATAGAGACTTTACAAAAAACTGTGAAAGCCATTTTTATCAAAACTTGAATACGTGAAATTTAGAATTTGGGAAGGAGAGATTACCCTGAGAATAAAGTATATATATGTAGGCTTAGATTCTTTCTTCAATAACTGAGTTCTCATAAAATCCTCTGAACTCTCTCTTGAATTTCTCAATCTCTCTCTCTGTATATCTAGACTTAGCCAATAATAATAAAAAGGAAGAAAGAAGAATACGTATATTAATCAAGCAACTGACGCGTATGATGGAGGTTAGTTACCTAACATGGGTAACTGCTCCCAACCTCCTTTAGTGCCATGTTTGTCTTGCTAGAATAGGTTCCAAAAACCATTTAATCTAATAAAGCTTTATCATATAGTTTAATTAATGTCACACTCCTTCATAGAATAAGTCAATATCTTATTTAAAATTAAATATAATAATTTCTCATAAATTCACATAATCATATAATTAATTTTCTCATTAATTAATATATCAAATTATTAAATCTCTAATTAATTATTACATTAATTAAAATAACATTATACTTATTAAATATTTTATTTAATACAATAAGCTCACATAATGACATACTACGAATAATAATTATTCTCTACATTAATTTAATAAATGTAACACATATAATTAAAATAATCTACCACAATTGCATCAAATAATTATTTAATCCAATAATTAAATCATCGAAAAATATTTATTTAATTCAATAAATATTAAAATTAAATTACAAAAATCTCGTTCGTCACATCTTTCCCCCCTTAAAAGGATTCTGTCCCCAGAATCACGACTCAATAATTCGACCCATTACATTCTCCCCCCTTACAAAGATTCTATCCCCATAATCGCTTACACATAACTAAGTAAATAAATGAGGGTAATTCTTCATCATATTCTCTTCGAGTTCCCACGTAGCTTCTTCAGCGTTGTGGTTCCTCCAAATTACCTTAACAGAAGGTATAACTTTATTTCTGAGAACTTGTTCTTTTTGGTCTATAATTTGAACAGGAATTTCTTCATAAGATAAGTCTTTCTCAAAATGTAGGGGTTCATATTCAATTACATGCTTGTAATCGGCTTTGTAGGGTCGTAACACAGAAACATGGAAGACGTTGTGGACATTCTCGAGTGATGGAGGTAAGGCTACCTCGTACGCGATTTCTCCGATTTTATGCATTACTTCAAAGGGTCCGATAAATCTTGGGATCAATTTTCCTTTCTTTCCGAATCTAATCTTCTCCTTCCAGGGAGAGACCTTCAAGAAAACATAACTTCCTCATTCAAACTCGATATTTTTATGATGTGGATCAACGTATTTCTTCTATCGATCTTGAGCCGCTACCAGTCGTGCTCGGATCACTTTGACTATTTCTGCTATCTGCTGTACCAATTCTGGCCCTAGCAATTGTCTCTCACCAACTTCATCCCAAGAAAGCGGAGTTCTCGCACTTTCTGCGTATATAACGCTTCGTAGGCGCAGCATGCCAATACTAGCGTGGTAATCGTTGTTGTAGCCAAACTCTACTAACGATGGGTGATCATCCCAATTTCCTTTAAAGTCCATCACACAAAGCTCTTAGCATATCTTCTAATGTCCTAATCGTTTCTCTCACTCTCTCCATCTGCGCTTGAGGGTGGTATCTTCAGATTCATTCGCAATTGCGTACCCATGCATTCCTAAAGACGTTTCCAAAAATTTGATGTGAAGCGCGGATCCCTATCTGAAACAATTGATACCGACACTCCGTGTCTCGAAACGATTTCTTTTACGTATAACCTTGCCAACTGATCTAAGTTGAATCTGATTTTGATCGGAAGGAAGTGTGATTTCGTCACCGATCAATGATAACCCATATACTAGCGTCAGAGCCTTTTTTTGAGTCACTCCAAGGCCAACCACGAAGTCCATTGTAATATGTTCCCATTTCCATTCGGGATCTCTAACTATTGTAGCAATCCACTCGGTCTCTGATGTTCTGCCTTCACTTTCTGACAGGTTAGGCACTTGGCAACACATTTTGCAACATCACATTTTAAATTCGGCCACCAAAAATGTTTTCGAAGATCTTGATACATCTTGGTACTACCAGGGTGAATTGAATATCGTGAACTATGAGCCTCGCTCAAAATATCTTTCTTAATCTCTTGTACTGGCGGTACCCAAATTCTACTCTCAAATCTCAGTATTCCTTCCTTATCCATCTTAAATCTTGGTTCAGTTCCTTCAGGTATCTTCTTTGTCACCTTTTAACATTCTTCGTCTTGAAGCTGAGCCTCCTTAACTTTGTCCAGTAGGGTTGTACCAGATTGCATCTGAAATAGCTTCTCATCAATTTCCATAGGATACTTCACCTCTAACTCCAGTTTCTCCATTTCTGAAATTAGCTCCTCCTGAGTAGTTAACATCATCAATTTCTCACGACCCTTTCTACTTAAGGCGTTGGCAACCACATTTGCTTTTCCCGGATGGTATAAAATCTCACAGTCATAATTCTTAATTAATTCCAACCATCTTCTTTGACGCATATTCAAATCCTTTTGTGTAAAAATATATTTTAGACTCTTGTGGTCCGTATATATTTCACACTTCTCTCCGTAGAGATAGTGCCTCCAAATTTTTAAAGTAAAAAGAACTGCAGCTAACTCCAAATCATGGGTCGGGTATCCCTTCTCGTAATCCTTCAACTGCCGTGATGCATACACAATGACTCTGCCGTTTTGCATAAGCACACAACCAAGTCCTTTATGCGACGCATCGCTAAAAACAACAAAATTTCCTGTATCATCCGGAAGGGATAACACAGGTGCCGTACTCAATCTCTTCTTCAATTCTTGAAAGCTCTCCTCAAACTTCTCCGTCCAAACAAATTTCACAGCTTTACGAGTTAAATTCGTTAAAGGAGTTGCGATCTTGGAAAAGTCTTGTATGAATCTTCTATAATATCATGCTAATCCAAGAAAATTTCTTACTTTCGACGGTGTTCTCGGCTGATCCCAGTTAATCATGGCTTTGACTTTAGATGGATCTACCGAAATTCCATTTTTATCGATCACGTGACCAAGAAATTGTACCCGTTCAATCCAAAATTCGCATTTCCAAAACTTGGCGTACAACTTCTCCCTTCTCAATACTTCCAACGTTAATCTCAAATGTTCTTCGTGTTCTTCTTTGGTTTTGGAATATACCAAAATATCATCTATAAATACAACTACGAACTTGTCCAAAAACGGCTTGAACACACCATTCATTAGTCCCATAAATGCTGCAGGAGCATTCGTAAGACCAAACGACATTACTAAAAATTTGTAGTGACCATATCACGTTCTAAACGCTGTCTTCGGTACATCCTCTGGCCTCACCTTCAGTTGATGATAACCGCTTCTCAAGTCTATCTTGGAAAGTATCTTGCTCCCTTCAACTGATCAAACATATCATCGATCCTTGGTAATGGATATCTATTTTTAATCGTGACCTTGTTCAGTTCTCTGTAGTCAATGCAGAGTCGCATCGATCCGTCCTTCTTTGTCACAAACAACATTGGCGCTCCGCACGGTAATACCCTCGGTTGAATGTACTTCTTGTCCAGCAATTCTTGTAATTGTACCATTAGTTCTTTCATCTCTACTGGTGCCATTCGGTATGGTGCCTTCGATATTGGAGCGGTTCCGGGCGCCAGATCGATCACAAAATCTAACTCTCTATCCGGTGGAAGTCTTGGCAAATCTTCTGGAAATACGTCGACGAAATCCCTCACGATCGGTATTTCTTCTACCTTCGAATTCTCTTTTCAACTGTCGACTGTGTAAGCTAAGTATCCTACACAGACTTGTCTTAACAACTTCCTGGCCTGCATTATCGTCAGACAACTCGCTTGTCTAGGCGACTTGCTACCATAAAGCATAACTTTTGACGGAGTCATAAGGTTAATACGCTTCTTTTGGCAATCAATTACAGCCCCGTAATTGAATAACTAGTCCATTCCCAATATAACGTGAAATTCCCCAAGTCGAATAGGGATAAGATTTACGTTCATAATATTACCCTTAATATCCACTCTACAGTTCTTATGTACGTACTTAACAGGGATTATTTCTCTATTCGCAATTTCTATGTTCATGGGATAATCCAATTCATCCTTAGGAAAATCTAAATTCTTGGCAAAGTCATCGGATATAAAGGAACAAGTAGCACCCGAATCAAATAATACGTAAGCATTAACTTTATTGATCGGAATGATACCTAACACTACATCACGGGATTGAACTGCATCTTGCACCGTCATGTTGAAAGTCCCAAGCGGTCGGTCGGGTTTGTTGCGGTTGGTCCGGTGATGGTTAAGGTATTTCCACTGTTATTTCCCCGGTTTCCTCCTGATCCTGACCCTCCCGATCCCTTCTTGGGACAGTCTCTTGCCAGATGGTCTTTCGAACCACAAGTAAAACAAGCACCCTTCTTTGGGTTTGGACAGTTTGGTGCTATGTGGCCTTCCTGACCATAATTGTAGCAAACTCTTTTTCCTTTCATACAAACTCCCAGATGAGCTTTCCCGCAGGTCGGGCATGCTTCGATTCTTTTCTTCTGATTACCCTGCTGATTTCCTGATGATGAGCTGTCGTTCCACCTTTTCTTCTGATTAAAATTTCCACCTCTTGTGCCACTTCCGCTCTCCTTGTTATTAATTTCACCTTCACTCTTCTTCTCCTTCTTCTTCTGATCTTGATTGTACTTGGTCACCGCATCGCTTCCACCTTCAGCGAGGATGGCCTTTTCCAAAACTCCGGCAAATGTGTTTATCTGAAACATTGATACCTTCTGTACACCCAAGGCTTTAGTCCTTGTTCGAATCTTCTGGCTTTTCTTTCGTCTGTGTGTACTTGATACGGGGCGAACCTCGCTAACTCGTTGAATTTAGCCGCGTAGTCAATTACGCTCATGTTTCCCTGCTTCAACTCTAGAAATTGAACCTCCATCTGGTTCTGTGAACTAGTTGGGAAATATATTTCGAAAAACATCTCTTTAAATCTCTCCCATGTAATTACACCTTCACCTCCTCGTACTTTGTTTTCTTGCCACCAGTAGCTAGCCTCAGACTTCAGCATAAATGTTGCAAAAGCGGTCTTTTGGTCTTCTCTAACCCTAGCAACGTCGAAAACCTTCTCTATTTCCATAACCCACGTTTGAGCCTCGATTGGGTTCATGGAACCTTTGAACTCTGGCAGTCCCACTGCCTTGAAGTCTTTAAACGTTGTGTTTGGTGGAGCTTGAGGTTGATTGTTCATTGCTCCAAATCAAGAAGTTAACTAACTCGCTTGAATCAGAGATTTGCGTTGGCATTATTGTTATTATTGGTTGACTTTTCCCCGAGCTTCTGTTGACGCCGTTGTCTTCTCCTCATGCGGCATATTTACATTAAATAAACGCTTATTAGAACTTTATTTATTTCTCTAAGTAGTTAAGGCATTATTTAACAATTTAACATACTCATTTAACACATCATCTCAAACAACTTGATATATTTTCATTCAAATCAAAAGTTTTAACATTAAACGATAATAATCTGCTATTTACATCAACTATCCTCGAATAAAGAATCCACGAGGATTTAAAACATTCAAATATTTTTTCGCTCATAAACACGCCGAATTTACATCTAAAAACTAATTAAGTTCTTCACATAATTAAACAAATCATATCACCGCTTGGTTAAGGTAATTGATTAGCCTTTTCTACGATCCTCTTCTAAGATGCGATACATTGTTCTGCGATCCATCATGTACAATGGTAGTCCTTCGAATTGGACCAGGTACCTCAAAACTCGATCTTGGGTCTCATTCATTGCCTTGTTAAGTGTAGAGTACGTTTTCCCAATCTTTGCTTTCTTTGCACGACTATCATCCTCTGCACGATCAGCTCGACGTGATTCTCTTACCCAGCCTTCCTCTGCTATGTTCAGCCTTTCGGAGGTTTCCTTCAGTTCCTTCTTCACCTTCTCTATCTCCTCGGTCATATCTTCGCTTGACCTTCTCATGGACCAAATCCCATTCTACATTTCCCGATCGTGAGTGAAGAGAAATCTCCTTTTCCTTCTCCTCTAGAGTAATCATTTGAATAATAGCTCGCTCACGATCCTCACACCTCATCATCTCGTAACTCCACGTTACTTGGTAGATAATGTGTCAGACATCTCAAAGATCAACAAAGTACCATGGTAACTCCTCTTCTCTCCTATTCCTTAACAAATTCCTACTTAGGATCCTCCTCAGATCGGTCCTCGAGCCTCATGCTCCCGACCAACAACGATGATCAATGGAGATGACTCCTCTCATGCACCACCGCTCCCCTCTTGGCGACATGAATGTCTCAAGGGGTCCTCCTCTCCGCTATAAGTACACGGGTTCCTTCATAGGTACACACTGGTTCCTCCTCCCGACTTGACTAGCTTCACCAACATTCGACATCCTGACAACAAAATTTTAAGTTTTAGTTACTAAGTCGTATCATCTAACGCATACTTTAACACATAAACACATAAGGTCTTTTATTATCTTCAATGAATTACATAAATTCATTTCTTATAACTCGATAAGAGTTTTCCATCACTATCTTCTTTCTATAAGGCTATTACCTAAGGTTCATAACCTACGGCTTTGATACCAACTTGTGACACCCCAAATTCTGGTACTTCAATTCCACAGGATTTGGTGTTCACTGTACAAATATCATCTATCTATCTATCCATAATAAATCCAAGCCATGCAATAGATAGAAATAAAATCCTCCCCTTAAGGGTTACAACATCCGAATAATAATAATACAATCCCAGGTTAAACTAACTTTAAACATCTGTGTGGAATCATAAACAAATAAGTCTTAAATAACATCATTAACTCAAGTCTTAAACATAAATACATCATCTAATAAAATAACAAGTCTTCATCACTTATTAACCTTGCCCTTGCCTTTACTAGTGGAAGGTTCGTCGGTTCTTTCGTTCTTAACTGCAATGTTATTATTAAGCAAGAGTGAGCACTATTGCCCACAAGTATAACAATGAAATAATAGTATAATAACATGCGAGTGAATCAAAGACATCTGAATAAAAGCTCAACTTTTGAATCAAGAATGAATAACAAGAATCAAAAGAATTCTGAGGGTCATAAGACCTTGAACTATGTCCTAGGTTATCAAGGGTTATACTTGAAACCTTTAACAGTCATAAGACTATGGACCTTTCTACTCGTACTTAGGGGGATCAACCCTTAGTACCATATTGTGCACAATATCTTAACGCTAACGCATAAGTAAATCCCTTTGCAGGGTTGTTCATCTCAGTTTGACATTCGAGTCCGCACCAAAGGAAGTTTGGTTTGGATAATTCAATAAGGGTTCTGAAATTTAGAACGTTCATCAACTAAGGACTAGTTGAATCAATAAAGTTCACTAGTCTAATAAGGTTCAACAATAATAATATTCAATTTGAATAATAATCTCAAGAAGTATACAATAGGACAATTATTGTATAACTGAATCATGTTTTGAAAAGATAATCAATCTTTAATATAACATTTGAACTTGAATAATAGTAATGATAATTTACTCGAGGTAAATAATAAACTTGCACAATAATGACAAGTAGGGTTAGGAAACTTGCCTCGTGCGTAGATTACACTTTAACTAAGCACGTTCTTTGAATTTAATCCAACATACCATTCACATTCACAATACCAGTTAATTATAACTTAACTAATCATCATAAACTCATTCTATTTGTTTACTTTGATTATTGACTATACTTAGTCAAATTACCACTTTGTCACATAATTTGTACTTCATGAATATCAAGCTAATTATGTATTCAATAATTCAATCCACATGCAATTATGTTATTTACATGTTAAACAACTATTTTAACATCTCATTATACTTCTAACATGTTTACATGTTCATTAAATTAATTTACTAACACATTGTTAGACTTGAACATTTTAAAATTACATTTTTGAACTTTTTGGAGAATGGTCTTTGCGGCCACTTTTTTATATTTGATCTTGTGACTGGGCTGATGCTGCATATACTCTTAAACTTTCGAGACTTTCAACCAACTATGACTTGGGACTTGAGTTTGGAGTTAGTATGCATGGCTGAAACTCAGACTTTGATTCCCGATTCATGAGAAAACACATAGTTCAAATGAAAAGGACACAAAATGATCATTAATTTCACTAAATTAACATACCCACATGCTATGATTTATACATAATCATTACCCAACATCTATAAAGTGATTTTAACCTATTAAAACACATAATCACAGAGTTAAAATCTATAATTTCACTGACTTTGATGTTCTTGAAGGTTTTGAAAATAAAACATGAAAATTGACACTACGGATTCGTTATAACACCGAATCCGTTCATTTAAACTTTGGTCTCTTCGCATCAACATGCATAATAATATACGAGTGTAAATTTTATGTAAACATTTATATTTGACATACTAAAATCACGTATAAGGCCATATGGCCATAACCCAAACTCTGTAATTTTGTAGCAATCATACACGATGTAATTTCATGAAACAGAAGATATGGTTTATACAATATATATAATCAAATACGATTTGATAACATCTTAACCTATATATGCACATAAGCCTTACAATTTCCCATCATAGAGACTTTCTGAAAACCGTGAAAAAGCCATTTTATCAAAACTTGAATACGTGAAATTTAGAATTTGGGAAGGAGAGATTACCCTGAGAATAAAGTATATATATGTAGGCTTAGATTCTTTCTTCAATAACTGAGTTCTCATAAAATCCTCTGAACTCTCTCTTGAATTTCTCAATCTCTCTCTCTGTATATCTAGACTTAGCCAATAATAATAAAAAAGAAGAAAGGAGAATAAGTATATTAATCAAGAACAATCGGCAATATGATGGAGGTCGCCGCTACCTAACATGGGTAACTGCTCCCAACCTCCTTTAGTGCCATGTTTGTCTAGCTAGAATAGGTTCTAAAAACCATTTAATCTAATAATGCTTTATCATATAGTTTAATTAATGTCACACTCCTTCATAGAATAAGTCAATATCTTATTTAAAATTAAATATAATAATTTCTCATAAATTCACATAATCATATAATTAATTTTCTCATTAATTAATTATATCAAATTATTAAATCTCTAATTAATGATTACATTAATTAAAATAACATTATGCTTATTAAATATTTCATTTAATACAATAAGCTCACATAATGACATACTACGAATAATAATTATTCTCTGCATTAATTTAATAAATGTAACACATATAATTAAATTAATCTACCACAATTGCATCAAATAATTATTTAACCCAATAATTAAATCATCGAAAAATATTTATTTAATTCAATAAATATTAAAATTAAATTACAAAAATCTCGTTCGTCACAGTTTCGCCACTATCATACAAGATGTCTAGTGACATGCGACTTCGTGTTATCATAAGATAGGGTTGTGCACATCCACTTGCTGAGTCTGTTTACGAGCACTACCTATATAACCTTGGAGTTTGGTTGAAATATAATTCTCAACTGGAGACAGTGGAGATAGTTATATGTCAAGAGAAGACTCACCATTGGAAAGAACATGATAATAATCTTCTCATTTTTTTGGGGACTATTGGGTTAAACTAGGATAATATAAAAGCTATATAAACTATGGAGATCAAGCAACTAATTAAGAAATAAAGTATCTGATTTATGGGTATAAATCTCACTCATCAGTGGGCTACCAAGAAGACTTCAGATAGCTTTAAATACCTGAAAACTCGTTTCCACCGGTTAAACTTTAGTATGTTGCAAAACACGAGCTTACAAGTGTTTTTGAAATAAGAATCACTCAGTTTAGAGCACTCTAGAAGTGTTTACAAACTGAAATGGACATAATTTTCTCTTTTTTGTTTCAAATGAGCTGCCAAGAGCTCATATTTAAAAACTAGATGGTTGCGGGTCTACCTACGGCTGCCTTGGGCCATTTAGGTCCTGTCGTCTCGAAGTACGTGCACTTTGGCTATACGCTGTTCGCTCAAACCTTCATAACTTTCAATCTAGGCATCCGATAAAGGCGTGTTATACCTTTTTGGAATGCTGCTGTCGAGAGCTACATAATGACATGGGATTAGAGGTTGTACGAAGCTGTGAAGATGGGTCCATGACTAGATCTTCAAGTCTTCAAATTCTATCCGGTGTGCTGTCTTGTGTAGTAGTCACTCATGATTTGAGCTATGGTTCTTGTGGGACACCTTATATGCAGTGTTAGTTTGAATGATGCTAAGACGATGTGAATGTAGTATCGAGGTGGCAAAATGATGATTTTTCCCCCCACCGGGGTTATCTCCAGCTTTGCGCAGATGTAGCAGTCGTTGCTTGGGGTTATCTCTGAGATTGGGCTGCTGTGAATACTGAATGTCCTCAGGGTTATCTGAGGTGTGTTTGACCTCCTGGGGTTATCTCCAAGGTTGGAACTGAGTGCCTCGGTGTTGTCTCCAAGGTTGGAACTGACTTTTTTGGGGTTATCTCCGGAATTAGAACTGCATCCCTCGGGGTTATCTCTGAGGTTGGAACTGAGTATCCCGGGGTTCTCTCCGGGATTGAAACTGACTATCTCGGGGTTTTCTCCGAGATTGAGAATTGGATCTCTTGGAATTATCTCCGAGGTTGAGCTGAGTTGACTTCCAGGGTTATCTCTGGAAGACGATTTTGCCCTCTTACAAGGTTAGTAACATGAATTCAAAATTTTAAGTGTCTACAGATGCCCCTCTTTATCATATTCATGCAATGTAATGGCATGGATATGATAAAGATTACTAGACACTTGATGTGAAAGATAATCATGATGCAAATGTAATGCAACATGATGAAAATGTATGATGAGTGTGGTTTGTTGGAATAGTTTCCAATGAGATGTTATAACTGAATTCCCCCAATTGCTTCTGTTGGGGGATGAAGTTATCACTAATGACCCTGATGAATTGCTTGGATGCCTACTCGATCGGTAGCTTCCAAAGCTCAAAGGAACCTCTATGATAGAGACTACAAGATGTTGATATTGGGCTTATTGCCAAAGTCTTAATTTTTTGTGCAGGCTTTCCACCGAAGATGTCCTTCTCATGTACGAGAGACTCTTGAGGAATTGTGCTTTGATTATCGAGGATCTGTATAACAGATTCCATCATCAGTCCTCCCCGATGAGGATGGTTTTCCACGGTTTGCCTCGTTAGGTCTTTTTGACGCTTCGTTGGAGTTACTGCCAACGGTTGGTGCTGTCAGGGGTGCCTGACCTTCGTTGAAATGTCCTTTAACGGTTAACATCATCGGACCACCTTCGATGCCTCGCTGGAGTTACTGCCAATGGATGATGATATCAGTGCTGCCTGATCTTCGTTGAAATGTTCTTCAATGGCTAACATCATCGGACCACCTCCGATGCTTCGTTAGATTTACTTGCTAATACGGGAGGATTTGTAGTGTATAGTGATGCATCACATAGAGGACTGGGCTGTGTACTAATGCAGCATGGCAAGGTCATTTTATATGCGTTATGACAATTAAAGGATTACAAAAATGATATCCTACTCATGACTTGGAGTTAGCAGCAGTAGTTTTTGCGTTAAAGATCTGGATACATTATTTATATGGAGAGAAATGTAAGATATACACGGACCACAAAAGTCTGAAATATATCTTCACATAGAAGGAGTTGAATATGTGTCAGAGGAGGTGGTTAGAACTAATCAAAGATTATGACTGTGAGATTCTTTATCACCCGGGGAAGGCAAACGTAATTCTGACGCCCTGAAAGGTGAAAGGAAGGGAGAAATTGTTTCAACTGACGACTCAGGAGGAATTAATAAGAGATATGGAGAAGTTGGAAATAGAAGTGAAGGGACCCGAGAAGCCTGACAAGAAATTATTTGTAATGGAAGCTTGTCCGACATTGTTGGATAGAGTACAGGAAGCACAAGAGAAGGATGAAGAATGCGAGAAAATTAGGAAAAGAATTACGGAAAATGAGGAAGAAAAATTTCGAATGGATAAAGACGGCATTCTATGATTCGAAGAGAGAGTGTGGGTACCGGCAGTAACCGAGTTGAGAGAGGAGATTTTATAAGAGGCACATAATACGACATATTCCGTTCATCCGGGAGGCACCAAGATGTACCGAGACTTGAGGCAACGTTTTTGGTGGCCCAATTTGAAACGGGAAGTCGCAGAGTGTGTTAGTAGATGTTTAACTTGTCAATGCGTAAAAGCAGAGCATCAGCGGCCGAGTGGGTTGCTACAACCGTTGGAAATACCAGAGTGGAAATGGGAACATATTATGATGGATTTCGTGGTAGGACTTCCTGTCACGCAAAAAGGATTGGATGCCATTTGGGTTATCGTGGATCGACTTACAAAGACCACACATTTTCTACCAATCAAGATCCACTACAGTTTGAATCAGTTAACGAGTCTGTACGTAAAGGAGATTGTTTCACGACATGGGGTGCCGGTATCGATTATTTCTGACCGAGACCCGCGTTTTACGTCAAAATTTTGGAAAAGCTTGCAAGAGAGGATTGGAACACAGTTAAGGTTAAGTACTACTTATCATCCTCAGACGGATGGAAAAAGTGAGAGAACCATACAAATGCTAGAAGACATGCTTAGAACTTGCGTGATGGACTTCAAAGGGAATTGGGACGACCACCTACCCTTAGTCAAATTTGCGTATAATAATAGTTACTATACGAGTATCGGCATGCCACCGTACGAAACTCTTTACGGAAGGAAGTGCAAAACGCCACTATATTGGGATGAAGTCGGGGAATGACGAATTCTCGGACCAGAGTTAGTACAACAAACCGCAGACGTGGTGAAAATAATAAGGGCTAGACTAGTAGCAGCTCAAGATCGCTGAGAAAAAAATGCTGCAGATTTTCATCAGGCAAGGCCAAGAGATTTTGAGGTCGACGCTTTTGTATTCTTGAAAGTATCTCCATGGAAGGGAAAAATCCGTTTCGGCAAGAAAGGAAAACTGATTCCAAGATTCATAGGACCGTTCGAGATACTCAAGCGAGTGGGGGAAGTAGCATACAAAGTTGCACTACCACCTGAATTGGAGCACATCCATAACGTGTTTCACATATCCGTGTTACGTCCGTATAAGCCTGACTACAAGCACGTGATTTCTTATGAACCCATTCAAGTGGAGAAGAATTTAGCGTATGAAGAAATTCCTGTCCAAATTCTTGATAGGAAAGAACAAACCCTAAGAAATAAAGTTATTTCCTCTGTAAAAGTGCTTTGGCGTAACCACGATGTCGAGGAGGCAACGTGGGAATTAGAAGATAGGATGATGAGGGATTATCCCCATCTATTTGTGTAACCTTGTAGCAATTCCGGGATAGAATTTTTATAAGGGGGGGAGGATGTAATACCCGAGAATTTCCACGTATTATTAAATGAATATATTAATGGAAATACTATTTATGTGAAAATAAGTGTTATTGATTTATGAGTTGGATAATACAATTGATTGTATTTGATCAATGCATGTTAAGATGTGTTAAGTGACAAAGAGATTTGTGAAATGCCTTGTGTGGCCTAATGCAAAACGAGAAAATTCACTAAGTAAGTTAACTCGGGAATTACGAAGGTTAATCGGGTATGATCATGAGATTCTATATAGATAATCAATACACTCGTAGACTCGTAGCAACACTCGTGTGGACATCATTTCATGTCATACAAAACAAGTTAGCGTTGAAAAGCGGCACGACGAAGCGCACCGATCTTGGCAATGTCAGAGAATGTCAGGCATGGCAAGAATCAAGGCCGTCCCCAATGAAGATAAATTAAGCATTCTGCCATCATCGATTTGAGTTGGGTACTTTCTACTGTAGCACTGAATTGGGGACATTAATGTTATATGTGTAACATGGATGGAACCATATGATAAGAGTATATTGCAATGAAATGGGTTATGTCCGACAATGGAATTATTAAACCATTAATTAGTAATTAATTAATTGTGGGAAATGGATTTCTTTGTAATTAATTAATAATAGGTGATTATTATTATTTGCAATATACCTATAAAGGTAATAAGAATATTATCAATGAATAATGATTATGGAAATCCATAATTACATTAAGCAATAGTTGGATTAAATTATGTTGGTGTTAATTAATTAAGGAGGAGCATGGTTATTCATTTAATATAAATAAGTAGGTTATTAATATAATAATGTTATATTGATTGTTATGTGCATGTGAACAATAACACAAATATAACTATATAGTGTGGTGTGACAATTGTGTGACTATATATATTAAGTTGTATACAACTATATTGTATGAAGCAATGTGAGTAAACATATTGGAACTATATGTTATAAATATATTTGACAATATGTATGTGGGTAGGTATTAAAATAATATACCATGAGCATATTGTAAACTCTCATTTTTAATATACCAGTGTGATAAAATGCACATGGATTATATGTATATTACATCACACCCACTACTTTGAAATGTTAAGTCATAGTGTGACATTAGGTTATAATATATGGTTGGTATAGCATAAGAGTAAAATGTGTATAAGTGTGTAGTCTAAGTGTTGCTAGAGTTCCTTTGTCCCAAAATGAGTGGCACAAGGACATGAATAGTGACTACAAGCTATCATACGTAAACTTCTAGCTGCTAAATCCTAGATGATCATGGCTAGTTAGGTAGTTGGTATGGAGTGGTTGAGCCACCCTTCATGAACCATTGTTCCATGCCATTGCACCATGGATTCAAGGTTTGTGTAACACCAATGCCCAGTCTACACCCCTTCTATAAATGGCAGCCATGGTTATCAGTTAAGGTTGCTTGAGAATTTCTGAGAATTGCTAAGTAGGGGAGTGAGAGCATACACGCATTCTTAGAGCTTAGGAGTTCAATTAGGAAAAAGTTCTTTCACAACTCAGAGGTATAACTCCTTTCTTCTTACTTCTATTTTCAGTTTCTGATTAACAGAGTTCTTGAACTCTTAAAACTCAAATTCTTGAATTCATGGAATTGGATGTTATTGAGGGTGGGAAATGTTTATATAGTTGTTATATGATCATATAAGCATGTTAAAATTGATTTATGAGTGTTTAGAAGTGATATCATGAATAATATTTGAGGTTGGGCTAGCTTTTTGCGTCGAGCGCATACAACCTGCACCGAACCGAGTACTTGGCCTTGATTCTTTATATTTATATTGAGGCGCAGCACAAGATCTCACTGCGGCTTCTTTGAACTCAGTTGAGCAATCTATTTTCAAATCTGATCATGATTAGCTAGTTGTTTTGACTCAAGCTAACATGTAAACATGTGTATGATGTATATATGGATATGTTAATCTAATGTGAGCATGTTTTCATAGACTTGCATGATTAATGGAGACATATGGTTTAAATGGAGATTTGAACCTTAAGTTTTGAAAACCAACTATGTTAAAGATCATGTTCTACAAATTGTGAACCTAGTAAGCTATACATGACTGATTTTACACATAGATGAACATGTTGTGGTGTACATAGTCCTTTGAGTATGATCAAACTTGTTAAGCCTTATGTTAGAAATATTTTCAATAAGAAGCTTAGCCTAGTGAGCTGACATACATGATTTCTACGTGGTTTATATTCTGACTTTGAAAGCATATAAGTATGACTTAGAAATGCATGAATAAACCTTTAGATTATGCTTATTTGATTAGTAAGGAAACATGAGCATGTTGAACCTATTAGCAAGCTTTAAATGTGAATATTGTCAAGATACCATGAGAACTAAAATCTGACATTTGTGATCATGTTTGATGACACTCTTAGACTCGCTCATGTAGCATAAACATATATATACCATGCTTAAGTAACACATTTCAAGAAAAGCATGAACAAAGCCTATTTTCAACTAAAGCGATGTTGGTTTCACGTATGCGTTGTGAATACACACAAACATGCTTAATATGAGTGTTATAACTATCTTGTATGTTTAGAGAGCAAGCATGATAGACTTTGTAGGTTCATAACCTTGAATGGATCCAAATGGTTGAAATAGCTAAGTTGGAAATTAATATGTTATAAAAGGGAACCTAGATTTACTTGAGAAGCATGAAAAGACCTTTAACATGACATATATACCATGTGTGAGAGTTTTGGTCAAGCCAGATAGAAACTGCAAGGCCACATTTCGATCTGATCCGCCGGGGGACAACGCAATTGTTGTCTTAGTCCCTAGGCTTCAGACGGTATAAATCACTACGGCAAAGTAGCGATCATGTTTGGATTACATTTTTGGGTCTGATGTTTGAAGCATGCCTATATGATGTCTTTAACTTGTAATATATGATCAACATGTTATGTAATGTGTTAAGGAACATGCCATATGATAGAAATAAAGGTTGTTCATAACTTTCAAATAATAAGACCAAAAGAATGTTTACATGATATCAAAACAAAGTTACGTGCGTTGAACTTGTGATGATGTATAAACTATTTTTGTACCATATGTGAGTACTTGAGTCATGTCAAGCTTGATTATAGACTGTGTTAGCTAATGAACCTTGTGTACATATAATACGTTATAAATAGGATTCGAAAGGTTGAGTTATTAACGTGGATAAACTACGCTTAAGACAAGTTTCTCTAACCTTACTCAAATTTATATTGAGCAAGTATCTGAACCCTACTATTATTGTTGTGCAATATCATTGCATTATTTTATTCGACAAATACCGCAAGCTTATCCCTTTGAATACAAGTTATATTACTTTTTCGTTCAAATAAACTAGTATGTTAAACCCCGGTGAAAGCTTTTATTCATGTTGAAACTGGTATTTTCCTTGAGTATAGTGAAAGAGTCGATGCCATTTGATTTGGCTAGACTATATGCATGTTTATAAAAACTGTCCAAACCAATTGATTGGTGCGGAAATCTTAAAAACTAAGTTGAACAACTCTTTTGGTAAGGGGAATGTATGTCGTTGGAAACCCCAACACATGAATGAATATTATTGTGGTGTTATGCATAACGTATAGTATTGTAGATTGATCATCTATAGTACTTGATATTTTTGGGTTATCAGTTCAATATTGGTAACTCTAGTGGAAGTTCAATAGTCCTTAGTGACTACTCAATATAAATTATTTATTCAGTTGGACACCTTGATAGTCGTTGAATTCATATATATCTGTTGATTTATATTGAATGGTCGTTCTTATTCCAAGAATTGTTGATATTTCTTATCCATGATATTATTTCTGACACTTTGAACTATCCTAGAAATGACACTTCGATATTTCAAACCTTGTGATATATATATCCTACCCTTATTGTATATTACTTGCTGGGCAATTTGTGCTCATCCTTGCTTATTTAAAACCTTTCAGTTAAGGCGAAACAGGGAGGTGTATCTGGGAAAGACAAGGGCAAGGGCAAGGGCAAGGCTACCGACTAGTTTGTCCCTTTATGTTTAAATTAATCATGTTATATTAAGACTATTTGCAGACTATGTTTAAGCTTAAGTAAGATCATGTAATAAGTCTTTATTAGATATTATTATGTAATCTAGTAAGCACTGTAGGTTGCGAGACTTGGGGGAATAATTATAATAAATCATTGTATATTATTCTAAAGTAGATTTTCTATTGTGTATGCGTTATTTTAGTTATTATGGTAATACTTTGAGAAAGTGATGAACCGAATTTGGGTGACCAAGTGGAGGTCAGAATTTGGGGGCGTCACACTTGGTATATAACAAAAGGAACGTATTCAAGAAGCTAAGGAAAGGACCATGGGACAAAGGAAAACACCTTTTCAGGTGTTAGGTGAGAAAGCAGTCTGCTGTGTCAGTGGGCCAGAATGAAATTCAGAAGATGTGCAGAAAAGTCTCCATCAAAGTTTAGAAATGTCAAACGCATTAAATGCTTCACCAAAGGCTTCAACGGATAGATTTCAAGGATCACATATATGCAGAACATATGCAGATGAGAGAAATAAGCAAGCATTGAACAAAATGCACAAGAACTCCCAACGCTCAACTCTACGATCTGAGAAAAAGAAAAAGCTTGCTCAGCTATTCAGTTCTTTCGAACAAGTGCTTAACAGCAACTGAGTAGCAACAATCAAGAACTCAACAACTACCAATCAACTGAAGTAAAAGTTCCAAGTAAGAAGGACTTGAAGAGTTCTAAGTGAACTGTCTGCTGGACTTGAAAAGTTCAAGAGTGAACTAAGAAGTTCCTAGACTGCTGGTCTAGAAGGAATCTGTGTGATTCAGAAAGTGTAAAAGACATCCTTAGTGGATTTCTTACTCGAGGAGTAGAAGAGTGGACTAGGAGCTTTAAGTGCTCTGAACCACTTAAAACGACTGTGTCTATTACATTCTTGCTATAACTGCCATATCTGCCATAACTGCTATAACTGCCTCACTCTCATTAACTCACTATCTTAAGGGAGATTAAAACAAATATTAATTCCGCTGTGTTTTAATCATTATCAACTAACAAGTTAAAATGAAAAGATTTTTAAATATCTATTCAACCCCCCTTCTAGATAACTATTGTGCCTCTGGGAACTAACAATTTGTATCAAAGAAGGTTTTATTATACAGCCTACAAAGCTTAAGTAGATCTAATGGCACACTTACCAAGCGAATCAAGAACTGGAGGAGGCAGCAAGCCACCAATGTGCAACAAAGATAAATTCACAAACTGGAAAGCTAGGATGCAAGCATACATGGACTCAATAGATGAAGATCTATTTGAGACTGTTCAGAATGGGCCCTATATTCCAACAAAGCTTGCACCAACTACAGACGATCCGAACAGAATACAAATCAAAGTCAAAGAGGAGTGGACAGATAACGAGAAGAGAGCTGTTCAACTCGATAAGAAGGCTAAGAACATTTTGTTTCAATCATTAGAAGATGATCTATTCAAAAATGTGGTCAATAGCAAAATAGCAAACGAGGTTTGGTTAGCACTACTCATCATGCATGAAGTAACGGAAGAAGTTAGAGAAAACAAACAATCTCTCCTGACACAGCAGTATGAAATGTTCGCTCATGTTCAAGGAGAAAACGTCACTGCCACCTACGAGAGATTCAACGTTCTGATCAACTCTCTACGAGCTTATGGAAAGATCTATCCAAACAAAGATCTAATCATAAAGTTCATGAGAGCCTTACCAAGCAGGTGGGATGCCAAAACCACTGCTATTAGAGAGTCAAAGAATCTCCATGAGATAACTGTTCAACAGCTATACGATAACCTTCTCACATACGAACTAGAGCTGACTCAACAAGGAGAAACTCTGTCAGAAGGCAGAAAGAAGGATAAGGGTGTTGCTCTCAAAGCAACTGAAAGTACCTCCAAGGTCAACACTGAAATTGACTTGGAATATGATGAAGACGATGATGAAGACTTTTGCAATGCTGGTAAAAAGACTCAGAAGGTTTATGCGTCAAGGCAAAACCAGCAAACTAAAGAAGATCAACAACTACAGCAGCCAGGAGCAAATGAATGATCTATGCTACAACTGCAAGAAGCTTGGCCACTTCATTGCTAATTGCAACAAACCTCTCAAAGAAGAGCTAAAGAAGAAATGACATCCAAAGAAGGAATACAAAGGCAACAAAAGGCCTCAGAAGAGAGACAAAGGCCTTGTAGCTGGAGGATCGTGGAGTGACTCAGACAATGACTCAACTTCTGAATATGGAGATGATGAAGATCCCCAAATGGCAAATCTTTTCCTAATGGCCAAAAGTAAAAAAGACAAATAGAACTCCAACATACATGAAGTAAGTATCGATGAGGTATTTGACTTTAACTCTCCTGATGTAGACATTAATGATTTGAGAACTGCACTGCATGGCATAACAACTGATCTGCATCAATACATGAAGTGGTTCAGAGTTCTGTCGAAGGATTATTCACTTCTTCAAGAGGATAAAAAAGAAGTTCAAGAAGAACTGGAAACATCCCTTCTAAGTACTAACTTTCTCTCCAAGCTTGAGGCTTAGAATGAGATCTTAAAACAGACCAATGAGCTCAATGCACAAAGAGAGTCCAATCTAACCTCTAAAATTGAGGAACTAGAAAAGACTATCTCTACATGGAATAAATCCTCATCATCCATGGACTCCCTAATCTCTAGTCAGAGAAGTGCATCTGACAGAACATGCCTAGGCTTTGGGGGATCCACCTCAGAGCCATGTGTGAAAAAGATAAAGGAAACTAGCACTAGTAATGCTTCAAGTTTTAGTAGAGGCATTACATTTGTGAAATTCTCACAGAAGGAAGAACCAGCCCAACCCTGTTCTACTAATTCAATCCATACTCCAAGGAGTAAAGGATCTCATGTCGTTGGCTGGGCTTCGTAAAGAGAAGAAGAAGAACCCATCCACTACTCACCAACCTCGAAGGATCGTAGAGTCAAGTAAGACCAACTCTACGAATCAACTGGGATGGTACAGTAGAGGAAAGGTACACTCCTCACAATTCATGAAACCCAAGGACACGTGGAAGAAGGAAAATTAGTTTAACAGAAGGATGACTAAAGAACCACACAAGTCCAAATGGAGGATGAATTATAATACACACAGGCATGAATCATACTAGATGTTTTGTGTGCAATAAAGTTGGTCACAAGGCTATAAAGTGCTATTATAATTCAATGTATGTGAGACCCAAGATCAAGCAGATTTGGGTCCCCAAGGGCACTAACAAAGTAGGACCCATGCAAATATGGGTACCAAAATGAAGGTTTAATGTTATCACGGGAAAAGAGCTCCACGATCACGACCTGGTATCTAGACAGTGGATGCTCAAGGCACATGACTGGGAATAAAGCCCTTCTATCTAAATACATAGAAAAGGAGGGTCCCTCAATCATTTTTGGAGACAATAACTCTGGCAAGACAAGAGGATATGGCTCAGCTGGAAATGGTGCAGTATCCTTCAGTAAAGTGGCTTATGTGGAAGGACTACAACACAATCTTCTGAGCATTAGCCAACTTTGCGACAAGGGCCATCAAATAACATTCCTCCATAATTAGTGTCAAGTTAGAGATTTGAAGACATCTGCTGTAAAGCTAACTGGAACAAGAGAAGGAAATGTCTACATGGTGAATCTTGGACAACTAAGCTCAGATGAGACAATATGCTTTCTGGCTAAACCATCTGAAGAAATGAGCTGGCTATGGCATAGACGATTGTCTCATTTAAACTTAAAAAGCATGACCAAACTGGCCTCAAAAGATCTTGTTGCAGGCCTACCCAAGTTTAGCTTTGTCAAAGAAAGGCCATGCAATGCCTGTAAGCTTGGAAAACAAACCAGAAGCTCATTCAAGAGCAAAACTGCCAACTCAATCGACAAGCCCCTGCAGTTGCTCCACATGGATCTATTTGGGCCAATTCCAACAACTAGTCTCAGAGGGAAAAGATACTCACTGGTTATAGTCGACGACTACACCATGTTCACATGGGTGTTCTGTCTAACCTCAAAGGATGAAACAAGCTCTCAACTGATCAAGATGTTCAGGCTAGTGATGAACGAAAAAAGAGAGAAAATCAAGGCTATAAGGAGTGATCATGGCAGAGAATTCGACTTCTTAGAAATGGACCAATTCTGCACAGACAATGGCATCAGTCACAACTTCTCAGCTCCACGAACTCCTCAACAAAATGGGGTAGCTGAGAGAAAGAACAGGACACTAATAGAGGCTGGAAGAACTCTACTAGCGATAGCCCCATCCGCTAAATACTTACAGGGCGGAAAACATCAACACCGCATGCTACACTCGTAATGTATCACTCATACACTCTACGATTAAGAAGACACCCTACGAACTGTGGAAAGAAAGAAAGTCAAGTGTCAGCTACTTTCATATATTCGGCTGCGCATACTACATTTTCAGCAATGGAAAGCAGTACTTGACAAAGTTTCAACCCAAGTAAGACAAAGGAATCTTTCTTGGATATGCCACAGACAGTAAAGCCTACAGAGTGTTCAACAAGAATACACTGAGTGTTGAAGTCTCGATTCACATCATCTTTGATGAAACAGACTTGCACAAAACAGTGCCTCAAGACACTACGACCGACAGTTCAGACACTACGAACGAGGTAGTCGAGCTCAACACTACGATCGTAGTACTAGATAGTGAAATCATTGAGCAAGGAAATGAGATCGTAGAGAGGCCTATGCCAGACAATGAACCTCCACACCAAGAAGAAGAAATAGATCTTGAAGGCCTAAGACAAGAAGGCATCAGGACAGATGTCCCAACAGGAAACAAATGGGCAAGAGATCACACTCAAGATCTAATCATTGGAGATCCGAGTGCAAGAGTCAAAACAAGAGCTGCCACCCAGAATGAATTTTTTTATCCAAGCTTCATGTCACAAATGGAACCTAAGAAGATAGAGGATGCTATGGAAGACTCCAGCTAGATAGAAGCCATGTAGGAAGAACTTAACCAATTTGAAAGAAGCAAAGTATGGAGATTGGTACCAAGACCAAAGAGTCATCATGTCATTGGAACCAAGTGGGTCTTCAGAAATAAGATGGATGAAGATGGAGTAATAACCAGGAACAAGGCAAGACTAGTGGCCAAGGGCTACTCTCAGGAAGAAGGCATTCACTACAATGAGACATTTGCACCTGTTTCCAGACTAGAAGTCATCAGAATCTTCCTTGCCTTTGTTGCTCACATGAAATTCAAGGTCTTTCAAATGGATGTCAAAAGTGCATTTTTGAATGGTGAACTTCAAGAAGAAGTCTATGTAGAGCAACCTCCAGGTTTCATCAATCCATCTCTTTCTAATTATGTTTATAGATTAGATAAAGCCTTATATGGTCTTAAACAAGCACCTAGAGCATGGTATGAAACACTAACTAATTTTCTTATTGTAAATGGATTCATAAGAGGTAGAGTAGATACCACATTATTCCTTCGAAAGCATAAAGACAAAGTCTTATTGGTTCAAATATATGTTGATGATATTATTTTTGGTTCTACTGATGAAAACCTATGTAAGAGATTCTCCAAGCTTATGCAGAGCAAGTTTGAAATGAGCATGATGGGTGAGCTGAACTTCTTCCTTGGACTGCAAGTAAAGTAGACTGATGAAGGAATATTCATAAACCAAGCCAAGTACATCAAAGATTTACTTAAGAAGTATGGCATAGAATCAGCCTCTCCCATAAAAATCCCAATTGCTCCTGCAACTAAGCTTGACAAAGATGAAAAAGGTAAAAGTATTGATATAACTCAATACAGAGGTATGACAGGCTCTCTTTTATATCTAACTGCCAGTAGACCAGACATAATGTTTGCAACATGCATATGTGCTAGATTTCAGGCTAACCCTAAAGAATCACATTTAACTACTGTAAAGAGGATTTTCAGGTATCTCAAGGGTACACCTCACTTGGGGCTTTGGTATCCCAAGTAGTCCTCATTTGAACTAACAGGATACACAGATGCTAATATTGCAGGCTGAAAAATAGATAGAAAGAGTACCAGTGGCACATGTCAATTGCTAGGAAACAGACTTGTGTCCTGGTTTAGCAAGAAGCAAAACTCAGTATCTACTTTAACTGCAAAAGCTGAATACATTGTTTTGCTTGGCAATTCTTTGTACTCGAGATCCTATGGATGAAAAATCAGCTAGCTGATTATGGGTTTGATTTCAAATCCATTCCCATTCACCGTGATAACACAAGTGCCATAGAAATAACTCATAATCCTGTCATGCATTCTAGGACTAAGCATATAGAAATAAGGTATCACTTCATTAGGGATCATGTACAAAATGGAACTATATCTTTACAATATATCTCTACTGAAAATCAACATGATGATGTCTTTACGAAGCCTCTAGATGAATCCAGGTTTAATAAGTTAATAAGTGAGCTAGGCATGCTTAATCTACAACCATGAAATATATGCGCTAGTTCTGTGCTAACCATACATATATAAAGGTTATGTCCAAAATCATAGACATGATCAAAGGAAGTCCACGATCGTAGAGCTGAAGTGACAAGAGACAATGATCGTAGTGCTGACTCAACGATCGCAGTGCAGACTTAATGATGATAGAGCCCCATCAACAAAACAAGGGAGCATCCTGTGATGAGAAAGTTCAAAACAAAGCAATCCCTCTAATAAGCGCCTCAAGAACAAACCTAACCCTTGATTCACTCTATGAGGTTGGCCCTTCCTGAGTTAGCTTAAAAGAATGCTAAGTCTAAATCTCATCACAAGGATCCGGATAGACTCTACGATCGTAGTTCAAACACGACGACTGCTGGACAGACTCGACGAATGCTGAGCAGACTCAACGATCGCAATTCAGACTCAACGATCACAAAGGCTACCTCAATGATCGTAGTCCTCCCTAAGGATACATTAGCTCTGAAAGAGCTAAGGGCAATTCAGTACAATCCTCAGTCAAACTCGCAGAGCTAAGCAGAATCTGACACCTGCCCCACTAAACAAAAATAGAGAGAGGGAAGTTTTCAAGTGCAGTTTGAAAACGTCTTTTTGAAATCAGAAGGTCAAAAAGCTTATCTCTCTTCTCTTTCAACAAGCAGAAACCCTAACTCTTAAGAAAGTTCAGACAACCACACTCCTTGTAAAGAAATCAATGGCAGCCTCCAACATCGTCTCCGGCTACAGACTATGCTTCGATGAATTCAAAACCACTGAACCCAAATTTCACAAGACTCTGACATTGATAATGAAGGCTGGTCTCGAAGACACTCTGGGTACGAGCACCTGGATCTACCCAAAGTTAATAAAGGAGTTTTACAAAAATAGGGCATTCGAAAATGAAGTCCTCACGACGAGAGTCAATGACATGGAAATCAAGCTAAAGGCTGAGAACATCAACCTAGCCCTAGGCTTCAAATCCGAAGGCTTTTGGTTTTTAGATGGCATCGACTTCCATGTAGGGCTTAAGAAGATGCATCACAAGAAATTCCCCAATATCAAAGGATACAAGAAGAAGGAGTTTCCTCAGAGGTATGATTTTTTGGCTGATATTGTTGGGAAGTGTATATGCTACAAAAGCTCTAGCCACGATTCTGTAAAAGAGGTGCAGCTAAAACTAATGACTGCCATAAGTTGTGGCATCAACTCAACTATGGAGCTCTACTGCTTGAGTGGATAGAAAAATGGATCCTAAGCTCGAAGAAGCCAAAGAGCTCTCAAAAGATGCTCTACAGGCACTTTATAAGCATCATCCTATAGTCTGCTCTGGGTGACAAAATTGGTGACAATGAAGGAGAGTCCATCAATCCAAACAGACGGATGACCCAACAATTGTTTGAAAATTGGAAAAGGAATCCAGCAGAAAATGTTCGTATGATGTCTGAGTCCAGTGGAAGAACTGGTGATCTAAAGGAATCAGGGATTCCAGGAAACATATCAGTCGTCAAAGAGACTGAAGAAGAAGAGGAATAGATCAACAAAGGAGAACCCACTGCCCTTATTAGAAAAAGCAAGGGAAAGAGAAAGCTAAAAACTAGGATGGTAGAAGAACCTCAAGGGTCTACCACTGATATACCTATAGAGTCCTCTGATATTGAGACTCTGAGAATCCTAAGGAGAAAAGAACAGCTGGCTGAGGCAGATGAAGACAGAGCCACCATATCACAGCTGCTGAAGAAGAACAAAATCAGTCACAAGTCCAAGAGGCCATCTGTCTCTTTAATCGTTGAGTCTCTACCGATCGTAGAGACCAGACTGAACACCTCAAGCAAGGAAGTTCTTTGCAGATGGTCATTCGACCGATCAACGGGACAAAGCTAAAAGTGAAGAAAGTCCTAAAGGGTCGTGGCTCAAATTCTGAAAACCAAGAAGAAAATTGGTTAAGAAGTACATCCTGATCAATGAAGGAGTACTCAAGGAGGAAGACAAAAGGATGGTTGCTAAAAAGGAACTATCCAAAGAAAGCCAAAAGGACATAGCTCAAGCTGAGGGGGAGATACCTGAAGTTCTCACCTTGGAAAATGCTTTAGCTGAGAGGGAGCTACTAGTCCTGTAGATGGATGATCATGTTAAGGGGGAGCCTCATGACATCCCCTTGACAGAAGAAGTTGCTCCTGCAAAAAATGAGGAAGAGCCTGAGCAAGAAAATCAAAAGGAAGTCATTGACATAGTGGAATCCTCAACAGGAGATAGAGAAGAAGAGGAAGACAAAGATGATGATGAACTTGAGATCATAGGTGTGGGCCGTGATGGGTATAGGATTTATCTTTACAATCAGCTGTTCTCCTATCTCCCCATGATGCCCTATCATCAAGCTCAAATTCTAAACTCCTGGAGTCATATGTTTTGGAGCTTCAAAGAATATCCAGCCATCTCTGTGCTAGCTCATGGATTTCTAGGCAACTTCAATTATGCCAAAAAGATGATCACAAATGGTCCCTCCTCAAGAATGATGCATGAGGTATTAACTATCCCAATATATTTTAGAGTGAATCACTATCCACTGTCTTTTTCCAGTAAATTTTATGAATTTCCAAGATGGTTGGAAGTGGTTCTAAATCCACCGAGACAATCCCCAGTTACAGAATCTCAAAATTCTGTAACTGATGAACCAAATGTGCCTAACTTCATATTGATCCCAACTCCCATCATCTCTACGATTGATGACCCTAGCCCCATCGTAGAGTCCCAAGCTCAAATCGTAGAGCCACCCTCTTCAGACACCCAAACAAAATCCCCTCCATCAGATATTCCCTCTTCATCCACCAATGAATACTTCAACCTTGATCTTGCCCTCTACTCCTTGCAAGATCAATACAAGAAAACATCCCCTCCTTTAAACAATCCACAACTCAGTGAACTACTTTCAGATCTGCCCACCAAAGATGAGTTGAACGAAGTGTCCAAGAAAGTGATCAAGGACATCGATGATAGCCTTGAAGCTCACTCAGAATTCATTCATCTCAGACTGACAAAAATGATCACTGCTGTAAGCAATCTCCCAGGCACCCTAAACGCTAAGCTTACAAAGAAGCTGAGGGAGATCATCAAGGAAATGATTAAAAGCATAAAGGACATGGATGATATTCACTTCCTAGCAGCCAAAAGACATAAAGATGTTGTTCTTGCATTATAGAACACTTAAGAAGCCTAGAATAAGCTTATGCTGGAGAACATCATCAATTTGAAAACGGCCATCAAAGAATTCCAACAATTCTACGTCAACCAAGGACAGCAGACTGACAATGTTCTAACCGTCCTCTGAAACAGAGAAGCTCAATCTGACGCTTTGATAAAGGAAAATCGAGAGGACATTTGTAACACACCCAAATCCCGGTACTTCATTACCTCAAGATTTGGTGTTCACGTAATCAAAATATTCATTTATAACTACCCAATCATAAATAAAATTGAAAAATAAACCTGCCCATACAGGGATTTCATAAAATAATATCTCCCAGGTTATCTAACCTTTACAAACAATCATTCATGCGGAAAATATAAATAAACTTCATTACATTCTTTAAACCAAAGTCTGATAATAAAACTATCAAAACTATTACATGTCTTCAGTACTTGTTCATCTTTCCCTTTCCTTTCTTTGGTGCTAGTACGTCACCCTTTCCATCTTTAGTTTGTAAGGATTTTTACGAGCAAGAGTGAGCAAACAAGGCTCACTTGAAATATCAATAAATAAAACTTTTACATTCTTTTGCCCATTCGAGGGCTCAATAGAAGCGAACAATAAGTTCTATTAACTTCTTAAACATTCCTTACCCATTCGGGGGCTCAATAGAACTAAATAATAAGTCCTATTAACATCTTAACATTTCTTGCCCATTCGAGGGCTCAATAGAAGCCCGAACAATGAGTTCTATTAATATTTTAAACATTCATTTGAGGGTCTAATGACCACGAACCTTGTCCACGATTATAAGCAATCTTTCAACTTAAACTTTTACGGTCATACGACCATAATGACTTTAAGGTACTTAGGGGATCAACCCTTCGTACATGTATTGTATACAAACATTTCAAACGTAAAGTACAAAACTAAGCGTAACCCCTATAAATAGGGTTGTTCATCTTAGTATTTTGAGTACAAGTCCGCCCCAAAGATAGTTTGGTTTGGATACACTTCAAGGTAATTTGGAGTTCAACGGACATCAACTAAGGATTAGTTGAATAAAAGATAATAACACTATGTTATTGAATGATCACACTGAATAAACATTTCGTTCTAAGTTCATGCTTTAGGAATAATCTAATAGCATAACAATTGAATAATCTATCATACCTTGCTTTGAACAACATTAAGCTAAGGTTACAACTTAGAATTTAATATCAAGCATGCAGAACAACAATAATTGGAATGATAAACTGAGTCAGCAGAATAAAGGTACTTGAATGCTAATATAACAAGTTTAGAGTTGGGAAAAACTTGCATAATCATAATAACTATCTCAACGAAAGTGTGGAGATGGGAAGCTTGTATCATCATGAATAACTGGATACCATTAAATTGCTTAAATGGAAATACTTTACTCAATAAAGTATAACATATGAAATTTGCATAACTTTAGGATTAGATTAGAAAATTTGCTCAATGTAAAAGATATGGATTTAGAATCTTGCCTTGTAAATGAGATTAAACCGTTATAATCCAAATCACAATATCCTATATACATGTGTTAACATGACATGATTAGTCATAATCAACACTACATCACGTATGGTTTAAATCTCTAACCATATAATCAAATCGCATAATCAACTTCTATCTAATAAAACTAATAACAATATTTGTTAATTAGTAATTCCATGTTCACTCATAGTATTAACATAGTATAATACCAGAAATACATACTTAACATTGATCATATATCATTCCTTTAAAAATCAGACTTTTGTGCAAGACAAAAGTCGTTTATAAACTTTCACATTAAGTGGCGTGCCATGCTACGATTTGATCTAGGTGGGCATTTGCTGTGCCGATTATGGCGCTTCGTTGTGAGACTTATATAGGGACTTCTATTGACTGGCTGAAGTCCGTCGTGACTTCAATCTTTGCGCCCAAGTCCATTTGAGAGACGACTTTTAGCTAAAGGCTTCGAAACTTATTATTTGGGCGTGAATTTTGTATTTGGTAGCCTAAACTCACGAAAACAAAAACGAAGAACAGAGCCAAAGCTACTGTCTTGATTTCTAACAACAATCAACACCCAATAACCTGTATAACTTCACGAAAATTACACATAAAAGTTATGAAGCATTTTTGTACAAATTTTACACAACTAAACAACAATAGTAGAGAACTAATTCTCTCCGAAAACAACATGTTTTTAAAAATCTGAGACTCCATTGAAGAAATATCTTGACACAGTAAACACGGCCATCTCCATTCGATTCCTTGCTCTGCTTAATTTCTTACCCAATTACACACAAGTCTCAATTAACATAATCACATACTAATTTTTATTAACTTTCAAAAATCATATTCATGCATATAAGTTTCTTTGTAAAATAATTCCTTTACGTATATCGTAATTTATCATACTCTTACCTATACATTATTGAACATACAATCATCAATATATATGTTATCTACTACTAATACACGTGATTTCATAATCAAATAGTAAAACATTCAACTCTAAAAAGTTTGTAAAGAACTTTGTCTTACTGGTCAAATTGAGAACAAGAGACAATATAAACTCACTTAAAATATATATGGCGTAAAATATTATGGTTAAGTTATGTACATACCTTTTGTTTTAGACAATCTTTGTTAAACACTTGATAACTTTCTTTTCTACTTCTCTCTCTCAAATTCTCTGAAACTTTTCTTATTCTCTGAAAACCTTTTCTTAGACTAAGCAAAAAGCGGGCGTAAACACTTAACAAGTATGCGTCAAAATAAAACAAAAGCGATATGGCAATAATAAGCCTATTTACTCTTATCGGTTACCATACATATAACGTATAATCTTATAAATATAAATATATTTTATTTATATATTTGTTTTATTCTATTAATAATATAATTTAAAATTAACAAAAATTTCAAAAGCCATAAGGCCTTGTTTGGCAAACCATTTATAAAATAAAGGATTAATATACTTACACCTTGTTTGGCAATACTAAATTAAAATTACTTTAATTTATTTTAATGACTCTTTATCACATAGTAATTTGTCGCTTTATTTAATAACAATTTATTAAATAAATCACTTAATAACATAACTCGATCCATATAACACATTAATTATTTAACAAATAAATAATTAACTAAAACATCTCAATCAAATTGAATAATTACTTATTCAATAATAAACACGTCGATAAATATTTATATAAATCAATAAATATTTATAACTTACATTAAAAAAATCGAATGTTACATCATTCCCTCTTATAAGGATTACATCCCCGAAATCACAACTCAAACAACGCATTCGTTACATTCTTCCCTACTTACAAAGATTACATCCCCGAGAATCGAAGACATAGATTAAACAAATAACTTTCTGGTACTCTTTCATCATTTTCTCTTGAATTCCCGTTGCTTCTTCACATTGTGGTTTCTCCATATCACCTTCACGAAGGTATCACTTTATTCTGAGCACTTGTTCTTTCCTGTCGACTATCTGGATATGAACCTCTTCATAAGACAAATCTTTCTCGAACTACAATGGTTCGTACTCGATCACGTGATTGTAATCGGGTTTATATGGTTGTAACACCGAAATATGAAAAACATTGTGAATGTTTTCCAACTCTGGAGGTAGAGCTACCTCGTAAGCTACCTCTCCAACTTTTCGCAGCATTTCAAAGGGTCCAATAAACCTCGGGCTTAGTTTTCCCTTTTTACCGAAACGAATTTTCCCCTTCCAAGGAGAAACTTTTAGGAGTACATAGCTTCCTACGTCAAATGCACGATCTTGCCTGTGTTGATCAGCATACTTCTTCTGTCGGTCTTGAGCTGCTACCAATCTTGTCCTGATGAGTTTGATAACCTCAGCAGTTTGTTGCACTAGTTCTGGTCCTAGCAGGTTGGCGTTCACCAACTTCATCCCAAAGACACGGTGGGGTTCTCGCACTTTCTGCCAGTATAACGCTTGTAGGCGGCATTCGATGCTTTCGTGTGATAACTATTATTGTGGCGAATTCCACCAATGGTAATTGTTCTTCCCAGCTTCCTTTGAAATCCATGATGCATGCTCTCAGCATATCTTCCAATGTCTGGATCGTTCGTTCGCTTTGGCCATCTGTTTGTGGATGATAAGCCGTACTCATTCACAATTGAGTTCCCATGCATTCTTGTAGTCTCTTCCAGAAATTTGAAGTGAATCGCGGGTCTCTATCGGATACAATTGACACTGGCACTCCATATCTCGAAACGATCTCTTTGATGTACAATCTTGCCAACTGATCAAGATTGAACCTAATCTTTATTGGTAAAAAGTGCGCTGATTTCGTCAGTCTATCCACTATCACCCAAATTGCATCGCATCCTCTCTGAGTAGTTGGAAGACCCACCACAAAATCCATCGTGATGTGTTCCCACTTCCATTCCGGTATTTCCAACGGTTGAAGTACTCCGCTGGGTCTTTGATGTTCGACTTTTACTCTTTAACATGTCAAACATTTAGCCACGCATTCTGCAACATCCCTTTTCATATTCAGCCACCAAAAATGTCAGCGTAAATCTTGATACATCTTCGTGCTTCCTGGATGAATCGAATATCTTGAGCTATGAGCTTCGATCAAGATTTCGTCTTTCAGTTCTGGTGTTGCTGGAACCCAGATTCTTCCCTCGTACCGTAGTAATCCTTCGGTATCGACCTTGTATTTCGTATCGCTACCATCACCCATATTCTCTTTTATCTTTCCACATTCTTCATCTTGTAATTGAGCGTTCTTCACCTTGTCCAGTAAAGTTGGACCTACTTCTAACTGAAATAGTCGTTCATCAGATTCCTGTGGAAATTTGATTTCCAGTTCTAACTTTGTCATTGCTGAAATGAGCTCCTCCTGAGTTGTTATCAACATCAATTTCTCCCGACCTTTCTTGCTTAAAGCATCTGCAACCACATTCGCTTTGCCTGGATGATAAAACATCTCACAATCATAATCTTTTATCAATTCCATCCACCTTCTCGGCGCGTATTCGAGATCTTTACGAGTGAAAATATACTTGAGACTTTTGTGGTGCATGTAGATCTCACATTTCTCTCCATCTGAGATAGTGTCTCCATATCTTGAGAGTAAATACCACTGCGACCAATTCTAAATCATGAGTGGGATAACCTTTCTCATAATCCTTGATTGTCTTGATGCATAGGCAATAACTTTGCCGTTTTGCATAAAACACAACCCAATCCTTTGTGTGAGGCATCACTATACACCACAAAATTTCACCAGTATTATCTCGGTAGTGTTAACACAATTGCCACACTTAGCTTCTTCTTTAAACCTTGGAAACTCTCTTCACATTTCTCCGTCGAAGCAATTTCCACGACTTTCCGTGTCAAATTTGTTAATTGAGAGTAGCTATCTTGGAAAAATCTTGTATAAATCTTCTATAATAACCGGCCATCCCCAAGAAACTCCTCACCTCAAAGGTGTCCTTGGTTGTTCCCAATTGATTCTGACTTCCACTTTGATGGATCCACTGAAATCCCATCTTTGTCGATCACATGACCCAAAATTGTACACGATCGAGCCAAAATTCACACTTAGAGAACTTTTGCGTGCTTTTTTTTCCTTTCTTAGTGTCTCCAATGTCGACGTAAATGTTCCACGTGTTCTTCTTGAGTTTTGGAATACACCGAATGTCATCGATAAACACCACTACTGAACTTGTCTAAGAATGGTTTAAATACCACATTCATCTCAATGAACCCATTTGTTAAACGCCATCAGGCATTTGTTAAACCAAAAGACATCACCGGAAACTCGTAATATCCTCCTTTCTTACCTTCAATTGGTGATACCTACTTCTCAAATCTATTTTTGAGAAATATTTAGCACCCTTCAACTGATCAAATAAGTCATCTATTCTAGGTAACGAATACCTATTCTTAATAGTGACCTTGTTTAACTCCCTATAATCAATGCAAAAGCGCATTGATCCGTCCTTCTTCTTCACAAAAATACTGGCGCTCCCCGGGTGATACACTTGGTTGAATATACTTCTTGTCCGGCGATTCTTGCGGTTGCACCATCGGTTCCTTCATTTCTATCGAGCCATTACATGCGGGCCTTCGATATCGGTGCAGTTCCTGGCGCTAAGTCAATTACAAACTCAATCTCTCTGTCAGGCGGAAGTCCTGATAAATCTTTCGGAAATACATCTACGAATTCTCTAACCACTGGTATCTCCTCCAGTTTTACACCTTTCTTCTGAGTATCGACTATGTAAGCTAAATAACCCACACAGCCTTGACTCAACAACTTCTTGGCTTGCATAATTGTCAGACATTTTATTTGTCTAGGCGATTTGCTACCATGGAAAACTACCTTTGACGGAGTCATAAGGTTTACACACTTCTTGTGACAATCAATTACTGCTCCATATTTGAACAGCCAATCCATTCCCAAAATTGCATCAAATTCCCCGAGTCTAATCGGAATTAAGTCTACCATCAGGATATTCCCTTTAATGTTCACTTTACAGTTCTTATATACAAACCTAACAGGAATCACCTCCCTATTCACAATTTCTATGTTCAAAGGGAAATTTAGTTCTTCTCTAGGCAATTCTAACCTCTTAGCAAATTTATCAGATATAAACGAACAAGTAGCACCCGAATCAAATAATACATAAGCATTAATATCGTTGATTGGGATAATACCTAACACCACATCTTTTGATTGCACAGCATCTTGCACAGTCATGTTGAAAGTTCTGGCTATGGGTTTGTTTGACGCTGTAGGTCCAGCAATGGCCCAAGTACCTCCACTGCTGCCTCCCTTACTTCTTATTGTTTTTCCTACCTTCTTCTGAGGGCATTCACGAGCAAAATGATCCTTGGATCCACATGTGAAACAGACATTCTTCTTGGGTTGGGTGAAATTTGAGGTGATGTGACCCTCCTGGCCACAGTTGAAACATGCACGTTTCCCCATCAAGCACACACCCTTATGAAACCTCCCGCATGTAGCACATGCTTCAAACTTCCTAAACTGTTGGTTACCCTGCTGGTTTCCAGTACCCCCATTTTCATTCCACTTCCTCTTCAAGTTGTTGTTGTAGTTGCCATTTCCATTGCCTCCGCTACCATTCTTCACTTCCACCTCATTCCTCTTCTTCTTCTGCTCTTGATTGAATTTTGTCACTGCCTCGCCTCTACCTTCAGTGAGTACAACCTTCTCCATCACTACTGCAAACGTCTTCAACTGGAACAGGGAAACCCTACTGTATAGCCAGGGCTTCAGTCCCTGTTCAAATCTTTTTGCCCTACGCTCATCTGTGCTGACTTGATATGGCGCAAACCTTGCCAATTCGTTGAATTTTACGGCATACTCAGACACTGTCATCGCTCCCTGCTTCAGTTCCAAAAACTGAACCTCTAACTGACTCTTCGAACTCTCTGGGAAGTAGGTCTCGAAGAATAACTCCTTAAACCTATCCCAAGTCATCACTCCTGGTCCTTCCCGGGTTTTATTGGCTTGCCACCAATAACTAGCTTCTGCTTTCAACATGAATGTTGCAAAAGCAGTCTTCTATTCATCCCCTACCCTAGCGACTTCAAATATCTTCTCAATTTCCATAATCCAGGTCTGTGCCTCGACCGGATTCGTTAACCCACGGAATTCAGGTGGTCTAACCGCTTTAAACTCCTTAAACGTTGTGCCTTGGTTTTGAGGTTGATTCTGCAACGCTCCTGTTAGTAATGTCACTAGTTGTTGGACAGAATTATCTTCAACATCATTATTGTTAGTTCTCGTATTGGTTCTCTGACGGGGTGGTTCACGTCTGGGAGGCATTTTCTGTTAAAAAAGAACATCTATTAGACTATTACCCAACTTCTTTAAGTACTTTCTAATTAATCCTGCTTCCATAAAAGAAACAACCACATAACACTTTTGAATAAAATAATATCTTTTATTTATTCATCACATCTTCAAAAACATAAAAACAATAGCATCACTGCTATTTACATTCCTTTCCTGAACTACAAAAGTTACAAGATAACATCATCATTCTCATATCCCATGGTTACTTAACACTAGGGATTTACACATTATTTAACACTTATTACTTGCAAAACAGACACATTTCCTATGATGATCTATTAAGATACTCAGTAGCCTTTTGACGCTCTTCTTCCATAACACGGAACATGGTTCGACGATCTAACACGTATGATGGGAGAGTCTCGAACTGAATTGGATAACCCATGACCCAATGTTGAGCTCGATTGATCACGGTATTGAATACTTTATCCATCTCTTCCATCTTCATCCTCTTTGCTTGTGCATCCTTTACTGCTCTTCCAGTTCGTTGATAAGCTTCCTCGTATGCGTCTTCAGCTCTTGCCCTCTTGGTAGCTTCTTCATTCAGCTTTTTCTTCAGTTCCACGACAATCTCGATCAGTTTTTCCTTCTCTCCTTCAGTCTGTATCAGCTTCTCTTCAGCATTAGTTAGACGTTCATCTCGATCTTGGATGTCATCGTCCTTACGTGTCATTCACGATCATTGTTCACTCTTATCTCCTGCAACTCCTCAATCGTGTCACGAAGTTCCACGTTACGGTCGTAGACTTCATCATACATACGAGCAGCCATCGAGGTTAGTGGAGTGTCTTCCTCCTCGTCCTCGTTATCCTCATCCTCCTGTGGCAACTCCACGAGATCCTCCTCATCCGTCTCCACATCATCATCCTCATCTTCAACCACTGTGACCAACGGGGCTGACTCCCGTGGTAGTAGTTGTTCCCAAACAACCTGAATGTCGCGAGGCTCTTCCTCTATAGGCATTTAAGGTCCCTAGCCTGACTGGATTCTTCGACATTAGTCATCCTGACAACAAAATTTTAAAGTTTTAGTTATTAATCATTCTACTCGACACTCGTGAGCACATAAGTTATAAACACATAAGCACGTAAGTGTTTTATTACTTCTTCCTTAAAACTCGATAAGAGTTATCTCCACTATCTTTAAAAAGGTTACTTCCTAAGGTTTTTTCCCCCCACCTAAGGTTCATAACATTAAGCTTTGATACCAACCTGTGACACCCCCAAATCCCGGTACTTCATTACCTCAAGATTTGGTGTTCACGTAATCAAAATATTCATTTATAACTACTCAATCATAAATAAAATTGAAAAATAAACACCTTGTCTGAGGATTTCATAAAATAATATCTCCCAGGTTATCTAACCTTTATAAACAATCATTCATGCGGAAAATTTAAATAAACTTCATTACATTCTTTAAACCAAAGTCTGATAATAAAACTATCAAAACTATTACAAGTCTTCAGTACTTGTTCATCTTTCCCTTTCCTTTACTGGTGCTAGGTACGTCACCCTTTCCATCTTTAGCTGTAAGGATTTTACAGGCAAGAGTGAGCAAACAAGGCTCACTTGAAATATCAATGAATAAAACTTTTACATTCTTTGCCCATTCAGGGGCTCAATAGAACTGAACAATAAGTTCTATTAACTTCTTAAACATTCCTTGCCCATTCAGGGGCTCAATAGAACTAAATAATAAGTCCTATTAACATCTTAACATTCCTTGCCCATTCAGGGGCTCAATAGAACTGAACAATGAGTTCTATTAATATTTTAAACATTCACTGAGGGTTTAATGACCAAGAACCTTGTCCACAGTTATAAGTAATCTTTCAACTTAAACTTTTATGGTCATACGACCATAATGACTTTAAGGTACTTAGGGGGATCAACCCTTCGTACATGTATTGTATACAAACATTTCAGCGCAAAGTACAAAACTAAGCGTAACCCCTATAAATAGGGTTGTTCATCTCAGTATTTTGAGTACAAGTCCGCCCCAAAGATAGTTTGGTTTGGATACACTTCAAGGTAATTTGGAGTTCAACGGACATCAACTAAGGATTAGTTGAATAAAAGATAATAACACTATGTTATTGAATGATCATACTGAATAAACATTTCGTTCTAAGTTCATGCTTTAGGAATAATCTAATAGCATAACAATTGAATAATCTATCATACCTTACTTTGAACAACATTAAGCTAAGGTTATAACTTAGAATTTAATATCAAGCATGCAGAACAACAATAATTGGAACGATAAACTGAGTCAACAGAATAAAGGTACTTGCATACTAATATAACAAGTTTAGAGTTGGGAAAAACTTGCATAATCATAATAACTATCTCAACGAAAGTGTGGAGATGGGAAGCTTGTATCATCATGAATAACTGGATACCATTAAATTGCTTAAATGGAAATACTTTACTCAATAAAGTATAGCATATGAAATTTGCATAACGAAGCTTTAGGATTAGAAAATTTGCTCAATGTAAAAGATATGGATTTAGAATCTTGCCTTGTGCGTAGATTAAACCGTTATAATCCAAATCACAATATCCTATATACATGTGTTAACATGACATAATTAGTCATAATCAACACTACATCACGTATGGTTTAAATCTCTAACCATATAATCAAATCGCATAATCAACTTCTATCTAATAAAACTAATAACAATATTTGTTAATTAGTAATTCCATGTTCACTCATAGTATTAACATAGTATAATACCAGAAATACATACTCAACATTTATCATATATCATTCCTTTAAAAATTAGACTTTTGTGCAAGGCAAAAGTCGTTTCTGAACTTTCTGTTAAGTGGCGTGTATGCCACAATTTGATCTGTGGGTCATATTGCAGTACCGGTGGTATGCGCTTGACGAGAGACTTACATAGGGACTCGTGACTGTATTTGAGGTCCCACAATGACTTGACTTATTGCGTACAAGTCCGGCTGAAGACGACTTTTGGCGCTAAGGCGCGAAACTTGACGCTGGAGCGTGAATTTTGACGCTGGAGCGCCGAAACTCACAGAAACAAAACGAAGAACAGAGCCAAAGCTACTGTCTTGATTTCTAACAACAATCAACACCCAATAACCTGTATAATTTCACGAAAATTACACATAAAAGTTATGAAGCATTTGTGTACAAATTTTACACAACTAAACAACAATAGCAGAGAACTAATTCTCTGAAAACACTGTGTTTTAAAAAATACAGACTCCATTGAAGAAATATCTTAACACAGTAAACACGGCCATCTCCATTCGATTCCTTGCTCTGCTTAATTTCTTACCCAATTACACACAAGTCTCAATTAACATAATCACATACTAATTTTTATTAACTTTCAAAAATCATATTCATGCATATAAGTTTACTGTAAAAATAATTCCTTTCGTGTATACGTAATTTATCATACTCTTACCTATACATTATTGAACATACAATCATCAATATATATGTTATCTACTACAAATACACGTGATTTCATAATCAAATAGTAAAACATTCGAACTCTAAAAAGTTTGTAAAGAACTTCGTCTTACAGTCAAATTGAGAACACCGAGACAATATAAACTCACATAAAATATATGGCGTAAAATAGCTATGGTTAGCTACGGCTATAGCTTTTCCTGATCGATTGAATCTTTCCACTCCACTGTTCCAGCTCCTACTCCTGCTGCTAATGGATTAACCGACACATCTCACTCAAAGCACGAATGTGAAGTCCCACAAGACAACACCGCCTACATAACTCCTTCTGCAATTTGGAGCTTAGCGAGGTTTAAAATCCATTGCTTTCAAGCGGAACTTCACCATCGGCTTCTTTCTCGTAGTGGAATCGATTTGATGAAAATATTTAGAGTGTACCAGTGGAAAGCACATCAAACCGACTGACGAGTTATGAGAGGGTAAAGGAAAGAAGTTCCACTCATTCATCTTAGTCCTTAGGTTGGAAGGGGAGTGGGAGGTGGGATCGAAGCCAACGCGTTCTCGCTTGGATCGAGAATCATCATTGAAACAACTGTTCTCGGGAGGGTTTGAAGCTCGAAAAAGCTCTCAAGCGGTGGAGAACGTTGGCTTCGATCCCACCTCCCACTCCCCTTCCAACCTAAGGACTAAGATGAATGAGTGGAACTTCTTTCCTTTACCCTCTCATAACTCATCGATTGACAAAGCTTCCACTGCATACCTGTATATTTCATCGACCGATTCCTAAGACGATCAGAAAGAAGCTTAAAGCAAACCGGAAAGGTTGCTCCGTAAGTAAGCCATTGTTAATACGTCTCTAATATGGATTGGGAAAGAGAAAGAAGAAGTGCTCCCATTCGAGTGAGGTCTCAAACAAGTGAGTTAGCTCGAAGCATGATTCCCTTAACTATTTCCCGCCTTCTTGAGCCAAGCCATTTTGAGTGCTTCTCGCTGCTGAGAGGTCTAAGCCCTACCTATTTACGTGCGTGGGGATGGTAGAGAGTCGGTGATGCCATTCTTTCTTCAAAATGCATGCGGATTTCAGCCATTACCAAGGCCTTATCTTTCTTGCAGAGGGGGAGCTTTGCCCTTTAGTCCAAGTCGAAAGCGCTAGCCTTATTAGTTGAATTTTGTTTTAGACAATTTTTGTTAAACATTGATAACTTTCTTTTGCTACTTCTCTCTCTCAAATTCTCTGAAACTTTTCTTATTCTCTGAAAACCTTTTCTTAGACTAAGCAAAACTGGAGTGTAAACACTTAACAAGTATGCGTCAAAATAAAACAAAACTGATATGGCAATAATAAGCCTATTTACTCTTATCAGTTACCAAACATATAACGTATAATATTATAAATATAAATATATTTTATTTATATATTTGTTTTATTCTATTAATAATATAATTTAAAATTGACAAGAATTTCAAAAGCCATAAGGCCTTGTTTGGCAAACCATTTATAAAATAAAGGATTAATATACTTACACCTTTTTTGGCAATACTAAATTAAAATTACTTTAATTTATTTTAATGACTCTTTGTCACATAGTAATTTGTTGCTTTATTTAATAACAATTTATTAAATAAATCACTTAATAACATAACTCAATCCACATAACACATTAATTATTTAACAATTAAATAATTAACTAAAACATCTCAATCAAATTGAACAATTACTTATTCAATAATAAACATGTCCAATAAATATTTATATAAATCAATAAATATTTATAACTTACATTTAAAAAATCTGGAATGTTACAACATTGCTCAAACTCAAAGCCAACTCAACGAGCTCGTCCAAGGAGTGACTCGACTATTCGAAGACATTCGAACCCTTGATGCTGACATAAATGGGGAGAATAAAGGGAAAGGAGGTCAGGGCAGAGGCATAGGAGTTTAAGGAGGCCAGGGAAGAGGCAGAGGACAATTCCTAACTCAAGCTTCAAGGAGTCCTCCTGCAAGATAGACTCACCAACAGACTCCATGATCCGGTCATCAGACTCAACGATCTGATTAGCAGAAAGTCTTAATGGCTCACCCAATAAGGAGTCTAGGGCCAGCCACCAGCTCACAAAATGTGACCACCACAGGCCTTAGAATGCCAACTGGAGATCCTGCATTCATGAATAGGCATGATCAAAATCCTAGGCTAAGCCTAAGTGAGCTGGAAGATCTAGCCAGGTGGGATGAAGCAAGAAGGAAAAGAAGGGCTGAGGAGTATGACAATCCTCCACGCAAAAGATCAAAGAAATAGAGTTAAATGAAAGTTTAAATTATTATTGATGTAAAACTAAATTGTAATATTCTACAAACATCAATAAATTCATGCTTATTCTCTAGAAATTTTAGCTGCTCACTGAAATACTAAGTCATGTTTACTTTCCTGCAAATGCATCTAGAAACTAATAATCATGACAACAAATCTCCTTGGTTATGTTAACATCAAATAGAGGGAGATTGTTGGGAGAGTGAATATTTTGATTTGATGTTTAAAGTAAATACTCATGATTATATGTAAAGTCCTGAGAGAAATATATGTACAAGGACTTAGTGATAGATCAAATTTGTTAAGTTGATCTACATCTTGAAGTGAAATAGATAGGCTTTGAAGAGATCGTAGTGTATCAAGCTGATCAAGATTACAGAAGTCAAGGCAGAAACGTAGAACATCAAGGATCGTAGTGTACATGCTTAAAAGACCTCTTCAGAAATCGTAGAGTTATCCCAACGTTTGTCGAGCCAACTCAGAGATCGTAGTGTGCTCTCAGAAATGTAGAGCTTGTAAACACAAGCAAGTGAAGATCGTAGTGTGCAAGTCTTTAAGAGAAATCGTAGTGCTCTTGTTCGATAGCATCAGACCAAGCACCAAGGTGACAAGACATCACGATCTGGATCGTAGAGTATCATCTGTATTGTGTCAGAAGCATCGAGCCCCACCTTTTATTTGAAGACAAGTTCCAACAAATAAGGAATGGGGTTTAAACGTTGAAGTCCTCACCAGTTCCAATGTCACAAAAAATATCCTTAGTATATAACAAAAGGAACGTATTCAAGAAGCTAAGGAAAGGACCATAGGACAGAGGAAAACACCTTTTCAGGTGTAAGGTGAGAAAGCAGTCTGTTGTGTAAGTGGGCTAGAATGCAATTTAGAAGATGTGCAGAAAAGTCTCTATCAAAGTTCAGAAATGTTAAACGCATTAAATGCTTCACCAAAAGGCTTTAACGGATAGATTTCAAGGATCACATATACGCAGAACATATGCAGATGAGAGAAATAAGCAAGCATTAAAAAAAATGCACAAGAACTCCCAACGCTGAACTCTACGATCTGAGAAAAAGAAAAAGCTTGCTCAGCTACTCAGTTCTTTCGAACAAGTGCTTAACAGCTGTTAGTTCCCAGAGGGCACAATAGATCTAGAAGGGGGGGGGGGGGTTGAATAGATCCTTTTTCTTTACAAGACTTTTCTGGTTTATATTATTTTGTTCATAATTGACATATGACAAACATAAGAATCTTTTCAAGCATAGCGGAATAAGTAGAAGATCCCCTTCATTGATATATCCATAAACATACATACATTGTTCGTAGAGTAGGTTTAGTTGTAAGAAGTTAAAACATACATAGCAGTTATAGCAGTTATAGTACATAATATAAATGACATAATATAAAAGACACAAGGGGTTTTAAGTGGTTCAGAGACTCAAGCTCCTCATCCACTCTTCTGCTTTCAACTAGCAGGCTTTCCACTAAGGAAGGCGGCACCACAGAATCACTAAGATTCCTTCAGGCCAGTGACCTTGGGACTTGATTACTAAGAACTCTTGAAGGCCAGTGACCTTGGGACTCGTCTAGTTCCCTAGGAACTCTTCAAGCCCAGTAGGCTTGGAAATTCGTTTAGTCCCTCCAGACAAGGACCCTTTGGCCCTGCTTTGTTTAGTCCCTCTGGACAAGGACCCCTCAGACCCTAGCTTTGTTGAGTTGTTTGTTTGTTGGTGTTGGAGTCGGTGCTGAGCTGCTAAGATGTCTTCATGCTCTGAACATCTTCTATACTTAGCAGCTTTGCTTGATCATCCTTGAAGAGCAGTTGAGTGTTGCATGATGCTCAGCTTCTTAGGTTGCTCAACTACTTTGGATGACCCCTTGATGAACTGCCTTGAAGATCATTCTCCTTGGTACTTGATGGCTGCACATGAGAGGCTTCTAAGATGACTTTAAGCTCTTCTGTTACGTACTTAGAAACTTTCTTATGCTTGATGTAACGACCCCAAAATAGGTCCATTCCATCCAACCCATTCTGAGTCGCCAAATACATGGTACAGAAAATTACTACAACTTTATTACAATAATTGTTGTGCAAAATACAACAACACATATACTGTGAGTTTGGATACAAATATATACCAAATGTGACACATGTCCCAACCGTGGACAACACCTCACAGTGACACCTTACGTAAAGGTATAGTCAAAAACTGTTTTAGAAATTAGAATCTTTGAGAAGTGCTCAAGGAAACCTTCGTACATGGGAGGCCATGCGTATAGGTTATGATAGATATCATATGGCCACAGAATTGTAATTATAAGAAAAATTGAATACTTTTATTTCATAAAATTCGGGGTCTTACAATCTCCCTCTTATGAAATTTAAGTCCCGAAATTTACGTACACTGTATTTCAAAGAGTTGAGAATACCTTGCTTTCATTTCATTCCATCTTCCCATCATCATAATTTCTCCAATGCTCATCTCACGTATTTGGGATATCATTCTAGAATACTGACTTCAAAACAAGGGTTAATTGAACAAATTAACATATCACATAATATCCCGATATTATGACCCACCAACAAATAAGCTTAGGTAGGACACACTAGCGAAGGATTTACTTATCTCTCCCCTCCTAGTTCTATTCCCCGATCTCCGTCCGAGATCATATCCCTAAGCTCTGATACCAAATGTAACTTTAGACACCAACTTGTGTCAAGACCTCACATTGATACTGTCGGTTTGCCACATCATGAGCAGGCGTCCCTACGGAGAGTCTGGCTTCGGTTCATTCCCCATCAACAGGAAGTCACTAGCGAGAGGCTCGGGGCTCTTTACTTATAGCTCTGATACCAAATGTAACGTCCCCAAAATAGGTCCATTCCATCCAACCCATTCTGAGTCGCCAAATACATGGTACAGAAAATAACTACAACTTTCTTACAACAATTATCGTGCAAAATACAACAACACATATACTGTGAGTTTGGATACAAATATATACCAAATGTGACACATGTCCCAACCGTGGACAACACCTCACGATGACACCTTACATAAAGGTATAGTCAAAAATGTTTTAGAAATTAGAATCTTTGGGAAGTGCTCAAGAAACCTTCGTATATGGGAGGCCATGCGTATAGGTTATGATAGATATCATATGGCCACGTAATTATCCTTGGTTGACCCAATAGACCCTAAAAAAAAACGCGAAGATTACTATCATATTCTTTCCAATGATGAGTCTTCTCTTGACATATCATTATCTCCACTGTCTCTAATTGGGTATTATACTCCAAACAAACACCAAGATTATATAGGTAGTCTTTGGTAGATATACTCGGCAAGTGGATGAAACACAATCACGTCTTATGATGACTCGAGGTTGTATGTCATTAGACATCTTGTATGATAGTGGCAAAACACCCTTCCAAGTTAAATTCACCTCACCCTCAACATCTATAGACCACCGTTCTATTCCCTTGTTATTCCCCCGCTCGACCCAAATACACTTTTATTACACGAAAGGAATTGTGAAGTAAAAGGGTGAGCACAACTAGCTTCGATAAAAAAAATATCATGACGAAAGATAATTAAATTATCAATAGCCTTCATCGATAATAAATCGAGATTTAGAATATATGGTAGATGATAAAAAATTTCAACCATAGTTGCAATGAAATCGAGCACTCCATTAGAAGAGTCAAATAGACCATAAAAGTCTATTATCTTCTCCATGTTAAAAGTCCACCAACAATGTTTTATCCCTGTAACATCAATCAACAATTCCCTGTCCACAATCACATGTATAACTCATAATCGTAATTGTTGTTCTAAATTCCTTTTCTCATTCAGGACGAAGATAATTTTCATCACTTGTCTTTACCTGAAACATCAAAGATCATGGTTATACCAAATCACAGTTCCTGTTCATAATCATACTAATAAATTTATCTTTTGCACTACGGGCCAAAGATATTTATCAACAGTTCATCTTTGCACACTACAGGCCAAAGATATTCAACAACAGTCATCTTTGCACTTTCGACCCAAAGATATTCATCCCCAATTCATCTTTTGCTCTACAGGCCAAAGATATTCCTCAACAGATTCATATTTGCATTCTGAGCCAAATATATTAATATCTCAAAAAAATATATAATCATTTTAGAATTTATATAAACAATAATTATAACCATGTTGATCAATTCACCTTTGCACTTAAGCTAAAGATATTCAATTATAAATTCAATGGTCATGATCATACCAAATCCACAATTCAACTTTTCACTCTTGGCCAAAGAGAACCTAGTCATGATCATACCAATAATCTACCCATCTTTACACTCCAGGTGAAAGAGAATTTCAACATCGAGGTTATAAAAATGTTATATATGATAATAAAATCAATATAATCAATATATAGTTTTAATCTCGAGTAATATTCATAAATTAACTATAATTTGGTTAGAAAAAAAAAATTTTATCATGAATAGTAACTCATGAATAGTAACCCGTGAATAGTAACTCATGAATAGTAACTTTCGTGAATAGTATCTCATGAATAGTAAACCCGACTCAAAAAGGTAAAAATTCCACAATAAAATCCATACCAATATTTCGGTATAATGATATTGAAAGAATAATATTTTTAAGCTTATAAACAATTTATTTTAATTGTTTACACTTTACTAAATAATGCATTTAATCATTCTAAAATGCCAAACTCATAAGATTTCATCACCAATAAACAAAAATCCTCATCAAAAATGCGCATATATACCTCATGTAGGATTCTCAAGCCATAAAATCCTATTTTCTAATTTTCTTACCTCACATAACATATTTAATTCATTTACTCATAACTAGTCCATTTTCATGAAAATAACAAATCAATTCCAAAATTTTTCTTTTCTGGGATTTAGCGAGAATATAGTCCTATATTGAACATATATTTTTCACAGAATTTTTAAAAGTCATTTACTATTTTTCACATGGCCAAAACCACCGAATATTTAAACATTTATCATAAATTTTACTTTTATCCAAAAATTCCGAAATTTACAGGGTATACTGATATTATATAGATATACTCCCAATAAAAATTTCATCAATTTTGGAGTTAACCACAAAGAGTTATAAGCAATTATTTTTAAAATAGTCTTTCCTCATAAAATTCATAACTCTTAATCTATACATCCAAAAATCGTCATTTTTGGACACAATCAACAAAACTCATCAAATTATCATTTCAAATTTTTACAGAATTTTTGAAGGTTCAGAAGAATTTCGAAATAATAACCCTTAAAATCCCTTATTATCTCTTACATCAAAAGAGCAGTACCTCATTTGGAATAACGTATTTGAATCTAACTTGCACCGTATAGCAATACTCAAAGTATACTCAAAATACTCACAAGAATAAACTCGATAATATAGAGAGAAAACTTCAATTTACGGTGTGAATTTCAATTATAACCTAAGCACTCTATTTATAGGAAAATGCTTAGAACACCAAAGCAGAAAATTTAATTTAATAATAATATATATAAATCAAGATTCCTACGCCTCTAGAAATCTGATTTTAGCTTAATAAGCACATGCTAGGGCTGCCCACAAAACAAAAAACATTTTTCACACTTTAAATATTTTAAACTTCCAAAAATTAATTATTTCGGAGCTTCAGAACTTCAATAATTCATAATAAATAGCCATTTTATCCGAAAATTCGAATCTCGCGTGTTTTTATAGGAAATTCAATTCTCTACAACTTTGCAGAAGAAAGTTTTTCTAAATTTCAAACAGAAATTGACTGAAATCCACAAACGGACAATTTTACAGGCTATAATCAAATTTCAGTCAAGAAATGGGGTCCACCGACATGTTTAACATGTTTTAAACATTTTTGGTAACAAAAATATTCTTCCTCCTCATATACTCATATATCCCACATTCACTGTAAAAATATCACCATTATTATATTATTAAAAAATATAATAATATATTTAAATGAATTATTTTATCAGAAAAAGATAAAATATTAATTTTCAACAATTGTCACATTAAAAATTTTCTCCATCTATATCCACAGAAAATGAATATTTTCCTCATCATAAAATCAATAATTAATTATTCACAAATAATATTACATAATCACAATATTGTGAACTAGGCGGTTCCTGGAAAGAGGGGCTTTCGAATAAGAATTTCTCCTTCTTGGCGCATGATTAGGTGACCAAACCTCTCCTTGATGAGAACTTTCTAGACATTGCCAATAATGTTATCTAATAATATTATTCAAATAATATGAATTATTGCTCTCATAATGGAAAATCTTGTGTAGTGACAATTATTGAAATAACGATAATATAAAATATCAATGCGTGAATTATTGAATCAATAAAATAAAATCTTGAGCAGTAATTCTTTGTAACAATTATTGAGTAGTGTCTTCTTATGTAAGAATCAATAATTGGTGCAATCTTGTGTCTTCTTGTGTTTTAACCACAAGTATTTTAACGAGATTAATTGAGTAACAACTACTGGCGCCATCATTTATAAACAACTTATATTTGTCATTTTCTTCATCCAATCACTTTCCGTTATGGGGCCCACACAAGGCTTGCTACTGTCAATGCGGATATTCTCGACAAAAAGAATATTCTACGACGAAACTAATATTCTCAAAATGACAATAAATATTTTATAGCTACTTGCGTATTTTTGAAAAAATTTCATATATCACCCTTAACTTTAACTTTTTATCAATTTAACCATTTACTGAATTGTAATTATAAGAAAAATTGAATACTTTTATTTTATAAAATTCGGGGTCTTACACTTGACACCAAGATGGCTTTTGTGATCTCCCTTATTGCTACTCGATGCCTTCTCATGATGGACTTGCTAAGATGACTGTAGGCTTTTCTCTATTGTACTCAGAGTCTTCCCATGATGAACATCCAGATGACATTATGCTCTCCTTTCTCTCGGCAGTTTAGAACACTCTTCATATAGTAGAACTCTCACTTCTACATAGTAGAACTCACACTTCTACTTCTTTCTTGATCTGAATTTTGAGTGTTCTTGGTGGATCGTAGAGTGAGCCTTCGGACTCACTATCACATGGTTTAGATCAGTCCACCTTCTCTCCAAACTTGACAACTCCAGCAACCTTTGATCTTTGAAACTCTTTCTCATTTATACTTCTTCCCAATCCTTCCGTCGGAAAGTAACCGTTGAAGGCTATACAAATATCTTCACAAATCTTAAGTTGCTTGAGGTAGACTGCTTGATGTGACTTGTCATACTTTTTTGATCTTTGCGATCTCTTTGTTTCACCTACCCTGTCAGATGTATCACTTTAATGTCTTGGGCAGGTCGAAGACTTTATTACCTCTTTCTGATTCCTCGATCAGAGGTTGTCCTATTGCATCGATGCTCTCAAAAGGCAGTTGTTCGAATATTACCCTTCAGATTGAACCGTTGCCAATGCTTCAGTCTTCAGGTATTCCAACTCTATGATTCTGATGCATGTCTTCAAGGACCTGATCGTAGTGTCTTATTGAGTTAACACTACGATCTTGAAGAGTGTTGCTTGGATCTTCACTGAAGAACACCTCTTCATTGTATTGTGCAGTGCTTCAATACTTCTATTTGCTTCGACTGTTCTCAGATACTGATGGACTAAATCCTTGCTCTGGTCCCCTTCTGAATATCAAGACACTTCAGATTTGTGGCGCGTCCAGCTTACTTTCTCCTTGTGATCTTTCGCTCACTTATCATCAATGAACTGACCCTGCACTTAATCACTTTAGCCTTGCTCTTCAGAAGCTGGCCAGTATCTCGGTTCACCTTCCATCAGTTCCTTCTCTATTTGGCAAACACTACGATCTAGGTTCCTTCCAAGATCGTTGTGTTCTGTACACTTGATAGCTACTATATAAGCTGACTTTCCTTAGTCAGCTTCTGAAGTCTTCTTTGGGTGTCCTTGTGGAAGACTTCATCACGAATGGCCTTACACCTCAATCTTAATGTTGATTGGGTTTGTGCTGAGATCTTCTGTTAGCATGCATGCCATTCGTTGAATGCTCTCTGGTTTCCTTGGATATTCTGGGAGTGCTCATTTGTTGAGAATCGTATATGCTCTACGATTCATCCTTGGCATTGTGAGCACTTCTTCTTAGATCGTAGTTCTTCACTCTACGATTCATCTTCGGCTTGTACAGACACTACGATCTTGATATCAGATCTTGACACTACGATTTCTGCCTTGTGCTTATTGTCTTCATCTGATCTTGCTTGACTACGATCTTTGCATGTAATCAATAAACTCTACAAACTCAGAGTGTGATCTACGATCCTTGACTTGGCTTTGGAATCAGTAGACTCTATGACTCTGAGTGTAGTCTACGTTTCTGTCTTGGCTTCCGGCGGATATAACCTGGTTTCGTGAGGCGATCGTCTCTCTGCGATTCGAACATGACTTCAAAGACACTACTGATCCCGAGGAAGCTCTACTAGATATACTCTGATCCTTCTTCGTTTCCCTGGCGATCTACGAACTCCGAGATCTACTATCTTACATACTCCTATTCTGCCTCGATAGCTCTCGAGTTAACCTTGACTCACCTGGAAGACTACGACTTCTGGTGCAGTGCTCGACGATCAGACTAGTCTATCTATTACATCATAAGATCAACCTAACAAGCTTGATCTTTCTATATTTATAGTCCTTGTTCATCATTTCTTTTTAAGGACTTTACAAAGCTGTTTTGCTCATGTAGGATTACCCTAACATATTTGATCAATTCATTCTAAGTCCTTGTACATATATTTCTATCATCTATCAAAGGACTTTACAGCTTTTCTTAATGCAAGCATATTTGCATATTGTTCATTCATATATACCATAATCAAATAATATATAAATAGGAATTGCATTCACATGCTTATTCCTGACAATCTCCCCCTATTTGATTATGACAAAAACAATAAGTGCATATGCATGTTATGAATGAATCTTATATACAGTGAGCAGTTGTATTTCTAAAATAGTTAATCATGAATGTCGTTTATATTTATATGGCAATTTATACATTAAGACATTCTACATCCTGGATCCAGAAAATTCCTAACAGGTTAGAGATGTACCTCCTTGGCTCCATGTGTGTTTCCAGGATGCTTATTGATCAGCTACTCATTTGATTGGACTTCTTTCTCTTGCTCCCTTTCAGTATCTTTCTGATCTGGCTCCCCCTCAGACTCTGCGATTTTGTTATCATCATCTTCTGGCTCCCCCTCAGATGATGACTCTTTATCTACAGCTGCTTTCTTCTTCTTTGATTTCTTCTCCCTTAACCCTCTGCTCTTCCTTGAGTGCCTCTTGCTCCTCTTCTTTCTATGCCTCTTTTTCTCCCCCATTTTGTCATCAATCATTTAAGAGAGCTGCTCCATGTTGGACATAAGCTGCTCCATCAGGTAGGAGGAGTTGGCAACTTCAAACTTGAGTTCCTGCTGTCCTAGCTCAAGTTGTACAGATAAGGACTGCTTTAAGTCGTCAATCTTGTCAGAGAGGGCTTGGATTTGTTCTTCATTTGCCTTCTGAACTTGTAGAGCTTCAGCCTTTTGATGTTGGATGGCCTTCTGATAGATGTTATCTCTTTCTTGGAGTTTGAGAGATACATCAGTCAAGATAGCTTGAAGCTTGTGCTGGAAAGAATCATCTCCTGCTGCTGTCTGCTTCTGTGATTCTTCAGTGAGCATAGATATCTTCTTGCTTAGATCATCATAACTCTTCAGTAGTTCCTGCTCCAAAGTAGTTTGATTCTTTTGGTTGGCAGCTTCAATTTGAACAATAGATTGGACTCTACGATTGTCATCTTTGGACAGATTTTCAAATGTTTGGATAATCTGAACAATCGTGGAATACCAATTGCTTGTGGAGGATGATGGAGTGTCTGATAGCAGTGCTTGATCATAAGGAGGCTTCTGGTTTTGGACTTGAATATCATCAGTAGTAGAGTGAACAGACTCTACGATCAACTCCTTGGTCATGTTCCTTCTTCCTTCAGAATCCACTCTACGATCATAGGGGATATAGAGATTTCCAGCTTGTCGATAGACCTTGAAGTGAGGCTGGTTTGTTATCATATTTGTGGCATAACTTTACTCCCTTGGGAAGTTTTGGGCTACCAGTTCCATGCTTGGGAATGTCTTGTAACACCAGCTGAGGTAGCTTTCATCTCTTTCAGTGTGGGCCTTGAGCCATGGCATCCACTGGAAGAACCATCTCTCTGGTGAAGCATCTGTTAGATCATATGACACTTCCTCTACGATGCTTCTGCTAAATCTTGCAGGAGAGGGAACTGGATACTCTTCTTGTTCGTCTACTTCCTGAGGTGCAGAACCAGAATCTTCTTCAATCTCTTCTCTCTCGGAGCCTGAACTTGCTTGATTAATTTCAGCAGGGAATTCCTCTAGCTGCATTTCATTCTCAGAACCTTCTTTAGCCAAATCTTCTTCAGATTCATCTTCTTCATTGCTGGTTTCTTCTTCAGCATTTTCTCCCTGGGATACAGACTCATCATCACTTAATTCAATGATGGCATTTGATTGGCCACTGCTTCTTTTGAAAGCAAACTTGGCTTGCAGCCTGTAGCTTTTCCTTCTTCGTGGAGGTTCAGGTATGGGAGAGTCAGACTCTTCTTCTTCTTCAGACTCTGACTTTTCTGGTTCAGCAGACAGACTTCTTTGAGGTTCAGCACTGGCATGAACAGACTCTTCTTCTGTCATCTCATCAACTCTTGATTCAGCAAGGTGGCTCTCTGGATTGGTGGGGGCAAGTTCTTCTTCTTCAGACATAGCATTACTTGACATATCATCTTGGGTCATTGGGGTAGTTGCATTTGGGGATGCGATTTGGTCATCTTGGATTTCTTCTTTATTATCAGAGTGACTACTCTGAGAATTAGCCACTGGGCTTGTACATTCTTCTTCATCAACAATTGCTGCACTTTCTTTCATATCATCAGCTTCATATTTATTTCTGGATGCTGACTGTGGGGATTGGGCCTTGACATCTGTTTCTTTTTCTTCTGCTGAATCTACTTCCCTTTCTTCGTCTGATGTACTGATTTGGGAAGCTAAGGTTGGTGTTTCTTCCACTTTAGCATTCTTGCTAACTGGCCCTTGAAGCAACCTGCTGCTTCTTCTTTTTGTTGTTTCAGCAGTTAGGACTTTTTCTTCTTTCTCCTTGTCCTTTGAGGAGACTCTCCTTGGTAGGGCCTGGGCTTTCTTCTCATCACCAGCTTTCTTCACAGCTTTTGATTTCTTCCCAGGTGGTGGGTGTGATTTACCGACGTCTGAGTCATCGGACTCGAGCCCTCTGCCTCTCTCTCTATCTTCCTCTTCTTTCTTGAGAGGCTCTCTTCACGTTTCTTGTTCTCCTTAGGGTTCTTCTTCCGCTTCTCAATAAGCGTGGAGCGTCACTTTGTGCACATTCAAGGCTTCTCCCTCATCATCCTTGATTTTCCCTCCTAGCTTCTTCTTTAGTATGATACTTAGCAGCCTTCCATGAAACACCTTGGTCAGGGGCTTTTCAGTGGATTTCTCCTTCTCAGCCTTCTCTACCCATTTGGAGATTTGATCGAATAAGATAGCTCCAAAGTCAATTTGTTTCTTCAGAACTATTGCAGACATTATCTTCAACTGTTGGTCAATCACTGTATCATGTGTAGTGTTTTTGCACAGTATGCACTTTCCAACAATTTCAGCTAGGAACTCATATTCTTCAGGAAACTCCTTTTTCTTCATGTCTTTAAAGCTAGGGTTTCTTTGGTACCCCATCATCTCCTTTTCTTGTTCAGTGTTGACATCTTCAAGGTTCTTTAGCCCTTGGTTAGGAAAACCTAGGCATTGATTTAGGTCAGAAGATTTCAGCTTCAGAGTCTGACCTTTAACCTTAGTAGACAGAGTTCCAGAGTTTATGGAGACGTTTGAGTAGAACTCTTTAACTAGGTCAATGTACACACGAGTATTTGCTTCAAGGCATTTTGAAAACCCAGCTTTCTTCACGAGTTCAAGTATGTCCCTGAATTTCTTCTCAGATTTCTCAAACGATTTGGTTCCGAGCTGAATGCCTGTGATAACTTGCCAATTCTCCATTTGAATAGTTCAAAAACTGTGGGTGTTTGATTAAGAGAGGTTTATGTGAGATGGCTGACTGGGATTTGGTAAGGCTCTGGAGGGTTAACTGATTTTTCTCTTGAAAAGCTTTCCAGGGTTTTGAAAATGGGAGGGAGAAAGGTTCGATATCTTTTGGTAACTGTCTGCAGATTTGAAATTGTCTTTATGGCCGTTCCTTCTAACTCTGCACTCTTAGTGATGTGTCACCTGTCCATTGATTGCACGTTGCCTAGTAATGAGTTGTAACTCCCCATAACTTTTTAGTTATCAGAAGAGTGGACGTTTAATTGACGTGGCTTTGACCGTTGACCTTTAGATTTGTAGAGTAGCATGATGAGGCAGCTATAGACTCTACGATTTCCTTTGTTGACTCAACGATCAACTTCTGAGAGATGCTGCAATGGATGGCTTTGTCTTTTCTCCTTACTTCGATGCAGCATAGCTCAATCACTGATGCATTCGAACTTATCTCCTCATCTTGAATGGCTTAGCAAATGTCTCATTTTTCCTGTTCCTTGAACTGGTGTACCCTTTGGTAGGACTACGATCGTTGAGTTGTCCTCTACGATCGCTGAGGTTGCACTACGATCGTTTAGTCCTCTTCAAACTCAACTCTACGATCGTTGACTGACTTGGTTCTTTTGAGATGAACTAGATCAAGCATTCCTTCTGGGATAAGGTAGCTCAGGAAGGGCCAACCTCTTAGAGTGAGCTAAGGGTCAGGTTTGTCCCTGAGGCACTTTCCAGATGAAGTGCTATAGCAATGATTTGCTATAACATCTTATTAGACCTTTTCTGATTTGGAGATCTTCTACCAGCTTTAGACAGCTGCATTGCTGAAATCGTGGTGTCCTCCTGCTTCTTACACTACGATCATATGTTTGATCGTAGGTACTTCACGATTATGGGTTGGGTGGCTGAAGGATTATCAGTAGTATGTTTTGAGACGTTCCTACTGACTATGGATCTTCATTTGGTTCATCAGCCACAAAGTTTTGGGACTCTGTAGCTGGTACAACTTTTCATAGTATATCTTAGTGATGTTGCTCCTTAACAGATCATTACTCCTCCGTTGTTGACGCTGTCTTTCCAGATAGATGTGATTCCCTCTTCTTTAGGTTTATTTGAAGGCAGCCTTGCATATCTCCTTCTGACTGGAATCTCCATCATCGCTCTGATTTCCTTGTATCGTAGAGATGAGTATTTTTAAGACTGATCACTCTACGATTATATGATAGCATTTCGAACGTAGTCTTCTTTGACAATTGTGTTTTTGAAGTTCTGCTCTCGTAATAAGTTCCTCTTGAATGATGCTCGATAATCTTCTGTTGTGTACTTCCTTGAGGATTCTTTCCATATCCTATTCTTGACTGTCTTTTAAGCACATAAGTCCTTTTTATCTTCTGTTGCATGGCATGATCCCATATAGAGATTTGTAGCCATGTGAGCTCCATTTTAGTTAGCTCAGAGGGCCTTCAAGGACAGGCTTGGACATATAGGAACTTTTATCAGAATCATCTCTGAATTGTCCTTAGCCTTCTGCTAGTTGAGTCTTCTTGACTAAAGTCTTCTGCTTCATCATTCCTTAGTGTAGTCAGACTGACCAAGTACCTGCAGGTTTAAATATATTTCTATTTTTGGTACCCATAGTTAAATGGGTCCTGCTAGGTTAGTTTTCTAAACCCCTGTTCCTCTTATTTGGATAATCATCATATTTATCACCAACAGACATATCCATGCATGCAACTATCTTATGATAATACATTTTGAGATGCATGATGGTGAGTGTGTGTGGGATTTGGCATCTAATAACACACTCTCTATCTATGATGGTTTCATCATTCACTGGATTATGTTCACAATGTTTAAGTGTTCACAGAGTGAGAATCGGCTCTACGATTTAGGAGTATCTAGTTGATTTATTGAGGTGATCAGTTTCTATAAATCAGCAAGATCCTCTTGCAGAACTGATCATGCTCTGTGTTGTCAAACACTTAGAACATAGGCTTGTACATACATACTAACCCATCAGCAAAGATTACTACACATAACGTTCATTAGGTCTGAGATGCTCTTATGACCTATTTCAGACTTCCTTCAGGATATCATCTTCAACCCAAAACTTGGATGGAGAGAAAGTTTATTGTCATTTGAGTTTCCATCCTCATGTTACTTTCTCTCTTCACCTTTTTAGGTAGATTATGACTCCTTGACAGAATATTGTTATAGTTCATAAGAAGATGCAATAATGATGTACATTTATAATAGTGAGGAACTGTACCTTTTTCCGCTGATTCTGAACAGTCATTTATTGAAGATATACTGAGTTTGGGTATTGATGTGCATGGCTTTACTTTTGCTCCTGACAGCTTATTGCTCTTACTGACCTTTAATCAATCAGTAGTGGTTTTGAAGATATAGGCCAAGAGAATCTCAACATTAAGATCTTTGACATCCTTTAGCTGACAGAGTTTGCACCCAGCTGTTGGTTGGCTAGACATAAGTTTGAGAATATCTTCTTTCTTCTCTTCGATAAGCATTTCTTAGCAAGTGTGGCTTCTTCATCTTTCAGACTAGTGGGTGCTTGACTCTTTGTTATTGACGTCTCTTGAGTGATATCGTCTGGTCTTGGGACTACAAGATTGACTGCAGGCAAGGATTGGTCTTGTTGATGTATCAATAGAGACCATAGACCAATCTGAACAGCTTCAGGTGTATGTACACATTTAACCTATACACAATATTTCCAACATGTGAGCTCATCTTCATATAACAAGTTACTTACTACTAAACTAAGTTTAGAACAATGTTAGTGCCTTGGATCAGACTCAAAGCGATTAGCTTTTGAATAGCATGAGAACCTGCTTTGATACCAATTGTTAGTTCCCAGAGGGCACAATAGATCTAGAAGGGGGGGTTGAATAGATCATTTTTCTTTCAAAGACTTTTCTGGTTTATATTATTTTGTTCATAATTGACATATGACAAACATAAGAATCTTTTCAAGCATAACGGAATAAGTAGAAGATCCCCTTCATTTATATATCCATAAACATACATACATTGTTCGTAGAGTAGGTTTAGTTGTAAGCAGTTAAAACATACATAGCAGTTATAGCAGTTATAGTACATAATGTAAATGACATAATATAAAAGACACAAGAGGTTTTAAATGGTTCAGAGACTCAAGCTCCTAATCCACTCTTCTGCTTTCAACTAGCAGGATTTCCACTAAGGAAGGGCAGCACCCTGAATCACTAAGATTCCTTCAAAGCCAGCAGCCTTGGGACTTCAGTTCACTAAGAACTCTTCAAGGCCAGCAGCCTTGGGACTCGTCTAGTTCCCTAGGAACTCTTCAAGCCTAGCAGGCTTGGAACTTCATTTAGTCCCTCCGGACAAGGACCCTTTAGCCCTGCTTTGTTTAGTCCCTCTGGACAAGGACCCTTTGGCCCTGCTTTGTTTAGTCCCTCTGGACAAGGACCCCTCAGGCCCTGGCTTTGTTGAGTTGTTTGTTGGTTGTTGTTGGAATCGGTGCTGAGCTGCTAAGATGTCTTCATGCTCTGAACATCTTTTATACTTAGCAGCTTTGCTTGATCATCCTTGAAGAGCAGTTGAGTGTTGCATGATGCTCAACTTCTTAGGTTGCTCAACTACTCCGGATGACCCCTTGATGAATTGCCTTGAAGATCATTCTCCTTTGTACTTGATGGATGCATATGAGAGGCTTCTAAGATGACTTTAAGCTCTTCTGTTACGTACTTAGAAGCTTTCTCATGCTTGACACCAAGATGGCTTTTGTGATCTCCCTTCTTGCTACTCGATGCCTTCTCATGATGGATTTGCTAAGATGATTGTAGGCTCTTCTCTATTGTACTCAGAGTCTTCCCATGATGAACATCTAGATGGCATGATGCTCTCCTTTCTCTCGACAGTTCAGAACACTCTTCATGTAGTAGAACTCTTACTTCTACATAATAGAACTCACACTTCTACTTCTTTCTTGATCTGACTTTTGAGTGTTCTTGGTGGATCGTAGAGTGAGCCTTCGGAATCACTATCACATGGTTTAGATCAGTCCACCTTCTCTCCAAACTTGACAACTCCAGCAACCTTTGATCTTTGAAGCTCTTTCTCATTTATACTTCTTCCCAATCCTTCTGTTGGAAAGTAACCGTTGAAGGCTATACAAATATCTTCACAAATCTTAAGTTGCTTGAGGTAGACTGCTTGATGTGACTTGTCATACTTTTTCTGATGCTGCAGTCTACTGTTTCACCTACCCTGTCAGATGTATCACTTTAATGTCTTGGGCAGGTCGAAGACTTTATTACCTCTTTCTGATTCCTCGATCAGAGGTTGTCCTATTGCATCGATTCTCTCAAAAGGCAGTTGTTCGAATATTACCCTTCAGATTGAACCGTTGCCAATGCTTCAGTCTTCAGGTATTCCAACTCTATGATTCTGATGCATGTCTTCAAGGACCTGATCGTAGTGTCTTGTTGAGTTAACACTACGATCTTGAAGAGTGTTGCTTGGATCTTCACTGAAGAACACCTCTTCATTGTATTGTGCAGTGCTTCAATACTTCTGTTTGCTTCGATTGTTCTCGATATTGATGGCCTAAATCCTTGCTCCGGTCCCTCTCTCAATATCAAGACACTTGATTTGTGGCGCGTCGACTTCTTTCTCCTTTGTGATCTTCCGCTCACTTATCATCAATGAACTGACCCTGCACTTAATCACTTTAGCCTTGCTCTTCGAAGTGGCCAAGATCTCTTGTTCACCTTCCATCAGTTCCTTCTCTGTTTGGCAAACACTACGATCTAGGTTCCTTCCAAGATCGTTGTCTTCTGTACACTTGATAGCTACTGCATAAGCTGACTTTCCTTAGTCAGCTTCTGAAGTCTTCTTTGGGTCTCCTTGTGGAAGACTTCATCACGAATGGCCTTACACCTCAATCTTAATATTGATTGGGTTTGTGCTGAGATCTTCTGTTAGCCTGCATGCCATTCGTTAAGTGCTCTCTCGTTTCCTTGGATGTAGCTTGCAGCTTGAACCAGAGGCTTTGTTTCTTTGGATATTCTAGGAGTGCTCATTTGTTAAGAACCGTATATGCTCTATGATTCATCCTTGGCATTGTGAGCCTTCTTCTTAGATCATAGTTCTGCACTCTACGATTCAGCTTCAGCTTGTGCAGACACTACGATCTTGATATCAGATCTTAACACTACTATTTCTGCCTTGTGCTTGTTGTCTTCATCTGATCTTACTTGACTACGATCTCTGCATGTAATCAATAGACTCTACGAACTTAGAGTGTGATCTACGATCCTTGACTTGGCTTTGGCATCAGTAGACTCTACAACTCTGAGTGTAGTCTACGTTTCTGTCTTGGCTTCTAGAGATGACCTATCGGCTCATAAAATGTCGCTCTACGATTCTCGAACACGACTTCCTCAAAGACACTACGATCCTGAGGAAGATCTACTCGATACACTACGATCCTTCTTCATTTCCCCCAGCGGTCTTACGAACTCGAGATCTACTATCTTGCATACTCCTATTCTGCCTCGATAGCTCTCAAGTTAACCTTGACTCACCTGGCAGACTACGACTTCTGGTGCAGTGCTCGACGATCAGACTAGCCTATCTATTACATCATAAGATCAACCTAACAAGCTTAATCTTTCTATATTTATAGTCCTTGTACATCATTTCTTTTTAAGGACTTTACAAAGCTGTTTTGCTCATGTAGGATCACCCTAACATATTTGATCAATTCATTCTAAGTCCTTGTACATATATTTCTATCATCTATCAAAGGACTTTACAGCTTTTCTTAATGCAAGCATACATGCATATTGTTCATTCATATATACCATAATCAAATCATATATAAATAGGAATTGCATTCACATGCTTATTCCTGACAACAGCAACTGAGTAGCAACAATCAAGAACTCAACAACTACCAATCAACTAAAGTAAGAGTTCCAAGTCAGAAGGACTTGAAGAGTTCTAAGTGAACTGTGAAGAGCCAAGTCTGCTGGACTTGAAGAGTTCAAGAGTGAACTAAGAAGTTCCTAGACTACTGGTCTAGAAGGAATCTGTGTGATTTTGAAAGTTTAAAAGACATCCTTAGTGGATTTCTTACTCGAGGAGTAGAAGAGTGGACTAGGAGCTTTAAGTGCTCTGAACCACTTAAAACGACTGTGTCTATTACATTCTTGCTATAACTGCCATATCTGCCATAACTGTTATAACTGCCTCACTCTCATTAACTCACTATCTTAAGGGAGATTAAAACAAATATTAATTCCGTTGTGTTTTAATGATTATCAACTAAAGAGTTAAAACGAAAAGATTTTTAAATATCTATTCAATCCCCCCTTCTAGATAACTATTGTGCCTACGGGAACTAACATTCTTCAACGACTAACATCATCGGACCACCTCCGATGCTTCATTGGATTTACTTGCCAACGATTGATAATGTCAAGGTTGCTTAACCTTCGTTGAAATGTTCTTCAATAGCTAAAATCATCGGACCACCTACGATGCTTTGTTGGATTTACTTGCTAACGAATGATAATGTCAAGGTTGCTTGACCTTCGTTGAAATGTTCTTCAGTGGCTAAAATCATCGGACCACCTCCGATGCTTCACTAGAGTTATTGCCAATGACTGATAATGTCAAGGCTACTTGACCCTCGTTGAAATGTTCTTCAACGGCTAAAGATATATGAAATCTCCATTGGGGATAAATTCCTGGAGAGACGTATGGTTTTGATTTCAATTACAACCCTTGTGATGGCATCAGACCTTTGTGAGGTATTGCCAAGGGTAGCTTTCAACAACTTTGATCATCGGCTTTGTAAACCCTATGTTTGGGCGAATACCAATGATTGATATGTAGACCCGCAGTTTGTTCTCTGAAAATCAGGATTTCATGCTTTTCCGCTTAATCGTGTAGCGTCTTTTTTCCCGATTTGACTTTTTAGCTTATAATACCTCTTTTGCAACTCAAATTTGATCGAGTCGGAGGGGGTGGGGACCACCTAGGGTTGCCATCGGTGGGCCCGCAGCTACCGCAGGTACACCTGCGACTATCCATGGGTTATATTGCAATGGCATTCCCTTTCACAAGTCATTTTCAACTTGAAGCTGCACAGAAAATCCAAGATTTCATCTTCAGATTTACTGAGTTCAGGCTACTTTCTGCAAAATTCATCACCGTACAGTTGTTCTGCACTATCCTGGTAATGTTTATATCTCTTCTTTTCCAGTTTTGTTCGTTAGAAAGTGAAATATCACATGAAATGCTTCTAAACACATAGTAGTGAATATACATGCTCATATGACTTGATAAAAATTATTCAACATAGTAAATGTTAGTATTTTACCATGCTGAACATATTGATGTGAAAAAATTAACATTTAAAATAGTCAATTTGACACATTTTCTGCTATTTTTTCATCCTATTTGAGGACAAATGAGCAAAAGTTTTGAGGCAAAGTAATCTTGGTAATTAGGCTAACCTTATGGATTATGACTTTGATATTTTCATGCATATAGGATGTTTATGACTGTGAGTTGGTGTGCTATTGAATGGCCACCTAGTCATGCCTACGCACATGTGGATAGTACTTTTTACAAAGGAGACTCTGGCGAAATTTTTTCACGAGTCTAAGCATTTGAATGATCATGCATTTTTAACTCTACTATAGACGTATGTTAAAGTAATGTATGCATGCATATAACTATAAAATGCATTCAATGAGCTCCAGGTTAGAGTTTATCACACCCTTTCTGAGGTGATTTGGAGACTTTTGTCCAGATATATGGATCCAAACCAGCCGAGTAGCTCCCGTAGAACCTCTACAGGTGTGAGGAGGAGAGATTCTGATGTGCCTTGACCTCGTCCAGCCTGACAGCCTCGTCGGTTGACGGAGTCAGTGATTCATCCTATCTCGGTTGAGAGACCAGATATTGAGGACGAGGAGGAGGATGTACCCGTTGCAAATCCCACTCCTTCTATTCCTTGTAGAGAGATTTCAATCATAAACGTGACGAATCTAGAGCTTCTGGATGATTTGAGTCGCCACCCCTCGATCTATCTGTATGCGAACGAGGTAAAAGTTGTACTGTTCTTCCTTTTCCCATTTATGGGGGTCAATGGTTTTTGATGTTGATTTGTATTGTGATGCAGGTTCCCGAATTTACGCAGCCTCGATGAAATTGGTTCAACATACATTCTCTGTACCAGACTCTTCATCTAGAGTACCGAGAGATTGTGCATGCTTGGGGCTTTGAGGCTTTCTTCTCCATCCTCTGCCGTCGTTGTCCATGGGGTTACCTCAGGGCTTTATCTAAGCGCTGGTTTCACCAGACTCGGTCCCTCTATTTACTGGATTATGAGGTGATGATGACACCGATGGATTGGCGGTTTATCATTGGGATGGAGTTTTTCGGGACGCTAGTGCCTTGTGTGGCTGACATTTCCCCGACTACCGTCAGATCCTTACTAGGATTCCCGACTACTGTGCTTAAGGGAAAGACAGTCTGTACTGGTCCTTTGAGTGTAGATGTCGTGAATGGGGCTTTGACTAAGCCATTATCCGATGATCCGAGGGTCAGAGATCTCATCCTTCGACGATTGTTCCTGATCATCCTCAAGGGTTGTTTTCTGGCTGATAACTCTTCCACGGTGTCATTCACTTTAGTCAGCGCCACACGGGATGTGGATCATATTGGAGAGTTTGATTGGGGTTCCTACACCTTTGCCTACTTCCTCAAGGGAATGCGCCTTTGCTCACAGGGCTTGACAGAGGCTTGGTTAGGGTCCTACCCATTTCTGCTGGTAAGTATTTTCTCTTTTGATTTCCCTTGTTCGGGTTGAGAGTTTGACTGACCACATATATTTTGATCTTGTACTTGCCGTTTTGGGCCTATGAGAGGCTCCCATGTCTTCGTCCCGTCAGCCTGCTAGGTTTAGACACCTATCCACGAGGACGACGATGGCATCACTCCACGTTGGTGGTGGTTCCTGTATATGAGGATTTCACCCATTCTCGCTTACAGTTGGAGCTATTAACAGCCGATGTCATTATATGGGTTACTTACTCTAAGGACCATTTGATAATTGCCTTTGAGGGTGGTTTCCTGACTAGAATCGAGTATATATTGTCCACCCGTCATGTTCCTCTCTTCACAGACGGAGGTTGGGAGCTCTATTTAGGATATCGTGCTACTAGGAGCACTACAGGAGAGATTCACTGTGACAACCCCAAAATAGGTCCATTCCATCCAACCCATTCTGAGTCGCCAAATACATGGTACAGAAAACAACTACAACTTTATTACAACAATTGTCGTGCAAAATATAATAACACATATGCTGTGAGTTTGGATACAAATATATACCAACTGTGACACTCATCCCAACCTTGGATAAGACGTCACAATGACACCTTACATAAAGGTATAGTCAAAACTGCTTTTAGAAATTAGAATCTTTGGGAAGTGCTCAAGAAACCTTCGTATATGGGAGGCCATGCGTCTAGGTTATGATAGATATCATATGGCCACGTAATTATCCTTGGTTGACCTAATAGACCCCAAAGAAAAATGAGAAGATTACTATTATATTCTTCCCAATGGTGAGTCTTCTCTTGACATATCATTATCTCCACTGTCTCTAAATGAGAATTATACTTCAAACAAACACCAAGATTATATAGGTAGTGCTCAGAATATACTCGAAGAAGTGGATGAGCACAACCACATCTTATGATGACACGAGGTTGTATGTCATTAGACATCTTGTATGATAATGTGGCAAAACACCCTTCCAACGTTGGGTTCGCTCACCACCCTAGTTGATTCACCAAATATAACTACTAAATGATGACCACCGCTCTATTCCCCCTGTTACCCCCGCTCGACCCAAATTTACACTCACGATTACACGAAAGGAATTGTGAAATGTAAAGGTGAGCACAACTAGCCCAAAGAAAGAATATCATGACAAAAGATAATTAAATTATCAATAGCCTTCATCAATAATAAATCAGAGATTTAGAAAATATGGTAGATGATAAAAATTTCAACCATAGTTGCAGCGGAACGAGCAATCCATTAGAAGAGTCAAATAGACCATAAAGTCTACTATCTTCTCCACATTAAAAGTCCACCAACAATGTTTTATCCCTGTAACATTAATCAACAGTTCATTTCCACAATTATATGAATAACTCATAATCATAATTGTAATTCTAAATTCCTCTTCGCATCCAGGACGAAGATAATTTTCATCACATGTCTTTACTTGAAACATCAAAGATCATGGTTATACCAAATCACAGTTCATGTTCATAATCATACTAATAAATTCATCTTTGTACTACGGGCCAAAGATATTCGTTAACAGTTCATCTTTGCACTACTGGCTGAAGATATTCAACCACAGATCATCTTTTCACTACAGGCCAAAGATATTCAACAACAGATCATCTTTGCACTACGGGCCAAAGATATTCAACAACAATTCATATTTGCACTACAGGCCAAATATATTCATCAATAGTTCATATTTGCACTACAGGCCAAATATATTCATCAACAGATTCATATTTGCACTTTCTGTGCCAAATATATTAATATCTCAAAGAAATATATAATCATTTCAGAATTTATATAAACAATAATTATAACCATGTTGATCATTTCACCTTTGCACTTAAGCTAAAGATATTCAATTATAAATTCAATGGTCGTGATCATACCAGTCAACAATTCAACTTTGTACTACTGGCCAAAGAGAACCCATAGTCATGATCATACCAATAATCTACCCATCTTTACACTCAAGTCAAAGAGAAATTAATATCATCATTAGGGTTATAAATGTGACGCCCCCAAAATAGGTCCATTCCATCCAACCCATTCTGCGTCGCCAAATACATGGTACAGAAACAACTACAACTTCATTAATACAATTGTCGTGCAAAATACGACAACACATAAACTGTGAGTTTAAATACAAATAGTCTTCTAGACAATATCCACACTCAAATAAGTCCTCATTACAATTATTGATATACTATTTTACAAAATAGTGAGGACTACTAAAACAACTGTCTTGAACCATAACTCCACACCCCGACTAGTTCCCGCTATATTCTCATCTCCTGAGAAGAAAAATGGAACAAAAAGGAAAAGGGTGAGCTCAACTAGCCCAGTAAAGAATATTATGACTAAGATAATGTACAACAAATTATCCTTAGTCTTCAACAGGGAAAAATCTAATAGAATACAATAGACAACAAGTTTTAGATCAACAACTGCAGCGGAAACAACAATTCATTAGAAGAGTTAAGTAGAGAATGAAATCTACTATCATCTATGAATTTAAAAGTCCATCATCGATATTTTATCCTCAGAACATCAATCAATATACATCTTGAATCAAATAGTCATCTTTGCACTACAGGCCAAATATATTCATCAGTTGGTCATGTTCATCTCAACACCTGTTCATCTTTGCACTACGGGCCAAAGATATTCATCAGTTGGTCATGTTCATCTAAACACCTACTTATCTTTGCACTACGGGCCAAAGATATTCATCAGAAAATCATTCATCTTTGCACTACAAGCCAAAGATATTCAGTAATATCATCATTTAGGACTGAGGATGATGAAAAATATTTTAAAGAAAACGAATCCAGTGAAACAAAAGAACAAATATTAAAGATTCGTACTTTAAACAATCCAAGTTCAAAAATACTTCATAAATAACCAGAGTGGAGTAAAATTCAAGAATGAAGACCAAAACATAGATCCAATCAAATATAGAACTATAACGAGATAATCTTGGACATAGAAAAGAAAATTTAATTTTTCCGTGAATAGTGTCGTATTCGTGAATAGTCACAGATATACGTGAATAGTTCCAGAAATATCGTGAATAGTAACTCCAACACTAAAAGATAGAAATTTCACAAAAAATCATCATGCTTACGTGAATAGTACTCGTGAATAAGAACTCGTGAATAAGAATCCATGAATAGTAACCCCGATATGAAAAAGTTTCAAATTTGATAAAAAGTTCCAACCAATATTTCGGCATAATGATATTGAAGAAATAATATCATTTTAGAATAAAATAACATCCCTTACCTCGTAAAAGAATAAGACTTACCGAATAATCTGGATATAGTCTTTGAAAGAACTTGCACCGTATAGCAATACTCAAAGTACTAAAATACTCAAAAAATACGCTCGATATTATAGAGAGAGAAAGAGAGAGAAATCTTTAGTTTCTGGTGTGATTTTCAATTCTAACCTAAGCACCCTATTTATAGGAAATTTGCTTAGAACACCAAAGCAAAAAATTGAATATAATAATATTATATATAAACAAAATCCATACGCCCACATCTTGAATCTGAATTCAGCCACCATGCACATGTTAAAGATGCCCACAACATATAAAAAACGTTTTATTAATAAAAATAAATAAAACTTCCAAAAATTAATTATTTCGGAACTTCAGAACTTCAATAATTCATAATAAATAGCCCTTTTATCATAAAATTCGAATCTCGCGAATTTTTATAGGAAATTCAATTCTCTAAAACTTTGTAGAAGAAAGTTTTTCCAAATTCCAAACAGAAATTGACCGAAATCCACATACGGATGATTTTATAGGCTATAATCAAATTTCAGTCAAGAAATGGGGTCCACCGACACACAAAACATGTGTTAATCATTTAATACAACAAAAATACTCTTCCTCCTCATATACTCATATATCCCACATTCATTGTAAAAATATCATCATTAATATATTAATTAAATAATATATTTAAATGAATTATTTTATCAGAAAAAGATAAAATATTAATTTTTAACAATTGTCACATTAAAAATTTTCTCCATCTATATCCACATAAAATCAAAATTCTCCTCATCATATAAATTAATAATTAATTATTCACAAATAATATTACAGAATCACAATCTTGCAACGTGCCGCTCCTAAGAAAGAGGGGCTTTCGAATAAGAATTTCTCCTTCTTGGCGCAAGATTAGGTGACCAAACCTCTCCTTAGATAGAACTTTCTAGACATTGCCAATAATGTTATCTAATAATATTATTCAGATAATATGAATTATTGCTTCGATAATGGAAAATACTGTGTAGTGACAATTATTGAAACAACAGTAATATAAAAAATCAACGTAGCAATTATTGAATCAATAAAATAAAATCTTGAATAAAGAATTCTTTGTAACAATTATTGAGTAGTGCCTTCTTACGTAAGAATCAATAATTGGTGCAATACTGTGTCTTTCTTGTCAGGCAACAACGCCATTCATCGTGTTTTAACCACCGGGTATTCCAACAATATAATTGGTAATAACTACTACCATTATTTATAAACAACTTATACTTGTCGTTTTCTTCATCCAATCGCTTTTCCGTTATGGGGCCCACAAAGATCGCTATCGTCGCAATATTAATATTCCATTCCACGACAAACGAATATTCTCCGAAAATAATGAGTATTTTATAACCACTTGCTTATTTAAAAATATTTGCGCATTTTACCCATAACTAACCACATTAATCAATTCAACCCTTACTATTTCAAAATAATAAATAGAGGAAATTAAATCTTCATTTATAAAAAGTTGGGGCCTTACAACCTCCCCTCCTTATGAAATTTCGTCCTCGAAATTGACGTACGTACCTGGTGTTTCGAAAAGATGAGGATACCTCGCTTTCATTTTCGTTTCCAACTCTTAGGTCATTTTCTCAATAGCATGGTTTCTCCACAAAACTTTAACTTGTGGTATGACCTTTACGCGTAGGACATACTCCTTCATATCCAAGATCTTGATAGGTACCTCCTCGTACGTTAAGTCTTCAGCTATCTCGTCTGGTTCTAACTCAATAATGTGGTTCGGGTCATCCACATATTTACGTAACATCGATACGCGAAAAACGTTATAAACACGCGTCATACTTGGCTGTAAAGCGAGTCTATAAGCCATAGTTCCTATTCAATCGAGGATTTCAAATGGACTAATAAATCAAAGGTTTGAGCTTTCCTCACATCGCCGATTCTCACTTTTGGAATAACAACTCCTCGCACCTCCTTCTTCATATTCATCATTCCGTGTGTGTAGCTTGAGCGGTTTTAACTTTATCGATTAAAGTCGATTCTAATCGATATTCGTTATCTTCACGTAGATTCTTGGAATCTTTAACTCTATCTCCATTTACGTAAGTCATATGCGAAATGGGTCTTTGTGTTAACAATATCGCACTCGTAATAACGATACGATCTTTTACTCAACACGTCAGCTACCATGTTCATTTTTTTTCCAGGATGGTATTGAATGGTATGGCCGTAATCTTTCAACAGCTCGAGCCAACGTCGTTGCCGCATGTTGAGTTCTACATTCCTCGCTCCATTCGAATTTTGTATCTTTTCGAGTCAGCTGAGTTAATAGAGTAGCGATTCGAGAAAATCTTTCCACAAAATCTTCGATAATAACCAAATAAGCATAGAAAGCTACGTATTTTGATTACCGACTTAGGTTGTTCTCAACTGTGACTCATATCCCAACCTTGGATAGCACGTCACAATGACACCTATCAGTTTACTATCGCACAAATATGGTGTCCCCTACGGAGAGTCTAGCTTCGGTGCATTCCACAAAGGAAGTCACCAGATAAAGGCTCGAGTACAAACTTCTACAGTTGAATTTTTAACTCCTGAAGTTCAATAGGAGCCATGAGATTTTAGAAATAGGTTTTGTACCGGGTTCAAAGTTGATACAAAATTCAATATCACACTTTGGGAGTAAGCCAAGAAATTCTTCAGAAAATACGTCAGGAAATTTACTAACAACAGAAATATCATTCAAATCTGATGTATTTTTGTTCAAGTCCATAACATGGGCTAAGAAAGCTTGACATCCGCTTTTTCATAAAACAAATAGCTTTATGACTTGATATGAAAGTGTTTGACTTCAATGGTTTGGTTGCTTGAATTCGAATAACAGGTTGCTTAGGAATATGAAAACTAACAACCTTACGAAAGTAATCAATTTTGGCATGATGAGTAGTTAATCAATCAATCCCCAAAATCACATCAAAAGCAAGTATCTTTAAAGAAATAAGGTCAACAGGTAATGTGATAGTGCCAACTTGAATCAAGCAAGATTTATAAATAGTGTATGTAACGAAAGTTTCTCATAACGAGAGTTTCAATGAGATAAGTCAAAGTCCCATTTCTCCTAAGTCAAGTTTAAGCGTTGAGCACAAGCGGAGAGAGATAAATGAATGGGTAGAACCAGTGATATCTAATAAGGTATAAACTTCGTAAGAATTTATAATTAACTAACCCGTGCTAACTTCGTTCAGGTTCCTCGCATTCTGACTAGTCACGAAAAATGCTCTTCCAGGAACCGTTGACTTTGACTTGTCCGGGACAGCCTTTGGAGTCACCATCCCCGCTGGACTGGGTTTCGCTACCGTACAATCTCGAGCGATATGACCTTCTTTTCCACAATTATAACATACCTTGGAAGGTTGTGAACAATTTGGACTTATATGTCCCTCCTCTCCGCATTTGTAGCATATAACTGGCGGTCGTTCTTTTCCCCTAGAATTTGTTGATGGTGTTGGTGCTGCTGCCGATGTCTTCCCGTCATCGTTAAATCTTTTCTTCTTAGATCGGACATCTCTTTCCACAATATTAACGCGTCGTGCGGCTTTAACCCATGCATCACTCATTCTCACTAGTTCAGTTATTTCTTCTTTCATTTCGATTCGACTTTATCATCTTATACTCATCCAAAGAGTGCTTACATTCAAGCATCACATATCGGGTAACCTGAAGCTTGAATCGTTGCATCCTTTTTCCACGACCGCCTTTCTTGCCGTTCTTGACTACTCTTCTAACTCATGAATACGATTTTGCAATTCTACATTTTGATCATAAAATACCTCTAATAAATTCTCCTCGGTACCTCTTCTTCCTCTTCTTCCTCACTCTCAAATTTGTTACCTCTGCGACTATCTCTAAATGAAACTATCAATTCTTCACTCACCACATGGATATCTCTAATTCCTTCTTCACCGACATCACATTAGCACAGTTGGTTGGTGACTAAAGGTGTCTCCACATTCTCATTCACTCTATTGTTAACATTCTCGATTGACATTCTTAAATCTTCGCCCATAAAATAAGGGTTAATTAAACAAATTAACAAATCATATAATACCCCTATATTATAACCGACCAACAAATAAGCTTAGGTAGGACACACTAGCGAAGGATTAACTCGTCTCTCCCCTCCTAGTTCTATTCCCCGATCTCTTGCCAGAGATCATATCCTAAGCTCGATACCAACCGTGACGCCCCCCAAAATAGGTCCATTCCATCCAACCCATTCTCAAGGTCGCCAATACATGATACGAAACAACTACAACTTCATTAATACAATTGTCGTAAAATACGACAACACACATAAATCGTGAGTTTAAATACAAATAGTCTTCTAGACAATATCCACACTCAAATAAGTCCTCATTACAATTATTGATATACTATTTTACAAAATAGTGAGGACTACTAAAACAACTGTCTTGAACCATAACTCCACACCCCGACTAGTTCCCGCTATATTCTCATCTCCTGAGAAGAAAAATGGAACAAAAAGGAAAAGGGTGAGCTCAACTAGCCCAGTAAAGAATATTATGACTAAGATAATGTACAACAAATTATCCTTAGTCTTCAACAGGAAAAAAATCTGATAGAATTCAATAGACAACAAGTTTTAGATCAACAACTGCAGTGGAAACAACAATTCATTAGAAGAGTTAAGTAGAGAATGAAATCTACTATCATCTATGAATTTAAAAGTCCATCATCGATATTTTATCCCTGTAACATCAATCAATATACATCTTGAATCAAATAGTCATCTTTGCACTACTGGGCCAAATATATTCATCATTTGGTCATGTTCATCTCAACACTGCTTCATCTTTTGCACTACGGGCCAAAGATATTCATCGATTAGTCATGTTCATCTAAACACACATTATCTTTGCACTACGGGCCAAAGATATTCATCGAAAATCATTCATCTTTGCACTACAAGCCAAAGATATTCAAGAATATCATCATTTAGGGAGGATGATGAAAAATATTTTAAAGAAAAGCGAATCCGATGAAACAAAAGAACAAATATTAAAGATTCGTACTTTAAACAATCCAAGTTCAAAAATACTTCATAAATAACCAGAGTGGAGTAAAATTCAAGAATGAAGACCAAAACATAGATCCAATCAAATATAGGAACTATAACAGACAATCTTGGACATAGAAAAGAAAATTTAATTTTTACGTGAATAGTGTCGTATTCGTAAATGAATAGTCTTGAGTATCACGAATAGTTCCAGATATCGTGAATAGTAACTCCAACACTAAAAGATAGAAATTTCACAAAAAAATCATCATGCTTCGTGAATAGTACTCGTGAATAGTAACTCGTGAATAGTAATCCATGAATAGTAACCCCGATATGAAAAAGTTTCAAATTTGATAAAAAGTTCCAACCAATATTTCGGCATAATGATATTGAAGAAATAATATCATTTTAGAATAAAATAACATCCCTTACCTCAGAAAGAATAGTACTTCTGACTGGAATACTGGATATAGTGCTGAAAGAACTTGCACCGTATAGCAATACTCAAAGTACTAAAATACTCAAAAAATACGCTTCGATATTATAGAGAGAAAGAGAGAGAAATCTTTAGTTTACGGTGTGATTTTCAATTCTAACCTAAGCACCTATATTTATAGGAAATTTGCTTTAGAACACCAAAGCAAAAAATTGAATATAATAATATTATACATAAACAAAATCCATACCCCACATCTTGAATCAATTCAGCCACCATGCACATGTTAAAGATGCCCACAACATATAAAAAAAACGTTTTATTAATAAAATAAATAAAACTTCCAAAAATTAATTATTTCGGAACTTGAGAACTTCAATAATTCATAATAAATAGCCCTTTTATCATAAAATTCGAATCTCGCGAATTTTTATAGGAAATTCAATTCTCTACAACTTTGTAGAAGAAAGTTTTTCCAAATTCCAAATGTAAATTGGCCAAAATCCACATACAGACGATTTTACAGGCTATAATCAAATTTCAGTCAAGAAATGGGGTCCACCGACACACAAAACATGTGTTAATCATTTAATACAACAAAAATACTCTTCCTCCTCATATACTCATATATCCCACATTCATTGTAAAAATATCATCATTAATATATTAATAAAATAATATATTTAAATGAATTATTTTATCAGAAAAAGATAAAATATTAATTTTTAACAATTGTCACATTAAAAATTTTCTCCATCTATATCCACATAAAATCAATATTCTCCTCATCATATAAATTAATAATTAATTATTCACAAATAATATTACAGAATCACAGTACTGGCAACCAGGCTGTTCCCAAGAAAGAGGGGGCTTTCCAATAAGAATTTCTCCTTACTGGCGAGCAATTAGGTGACCAAACCTCTCCTTAGATAGAACTTTCTAGACATTGCCAATAATGTTATCTAATAATATTATTCAGATAATATGAATTATTGCTTCGATAATGGAAAATACTGTGTAGTGACAATTATTGAAACAACAGTAATATAAAAAAATCAACGTAGCAATTATTGAATCAATAAAATAAAATATTTGATAAGAATTACTTGTAATAATTATTGAGTAGTGCCTTCTTACGTAAGAATCAATAATTGGTACAATACTGCAGGTATCTTCTTTGTGCAACAACGCGTATTCATCGTGTTTTAACCAACGGTATTCCAACAATATTAATCTGTAATAACCGCTACATTATTTATAAACAACTTATACTTGTCGTTTCTTCATCCAATCGCTTTCCGTTATGGGGCCCACAAAAAGATCGTGAATATTCCCGCAATTAATATTCCACGACCAAACGAATATTCTCCGACAACAATGTATTTTATAACCACTTGCTTATTTAAAATATTTTGCGCATTTTACCCATAACTAACCACATTAATCAATTCAACCCTTACTATTTCAAAATAATAAATAGAGGAAATTAAATCTTCATTTATAAAAAGTTGGGGCTTTACAACCTCCCTCCTTATGAAATTTCGTCCTCGAAATTGACGTACGACTACTGTGTTTCAAAAGATGAGGATATCTCGCTTTCATTTTCGTTTCCAACTCCCAGGTCATTTTCTCAATAGCATGGTTTCTCCACAAAACTTTAACTTGTGGTATGACCTTTACGCGTAGGACATACTCCTTCATATCCAAGATCTTGATAGGTACCTCCTCGTACGTTAAGTCTTCAGCTATCTCGTCTGGTTCTAACTCAATAATGTGGTTCGGGTCATCCACATATTTACGTAACATCGATACGCGAAAAACGTTATAAACACGCCATCGTACTTGGTACGTAGAAAGCGAGTCTATAGGCCATAGTTCCTATTCAATCGAGGATTTCAAATGGACTAATAAATCAAAGGTTTGAGCTTTCCTCACATCGCCGATTCTCACTTTTGGAATAACAACTCCTTGCACCTCCTTCTTCATATTCATCAGCTCCGGTGTGTAGCTTGAGCGGTTTTAACTTTATCGATTAAAGTCGATTCTAATCGTATATTCGTTATCTTCACGTAGATTCTTGGAATCTTTAACTCTATCTCCATTTCTGTAAGTCATACGAAATGGGTCTTTGTGTTAACAATATCGCACTCGTAAACGCATACGATCTTTTACTCAACACGTCAGCTACCATGTTCATTTTTTTTTCAGGATGGTATTGAATGGTATGGCCGTAATCTTTCAACAGCTCGAGCCAACGTCGTTGCCGCATGTTGAGTTCTACATTCCTCGCTCCATTCGAATTTTGTATCTTTTCGAGTCAGCTGAGTTAATAGAGTAGCGATTCGAGAAAATCTTTCCACAAAATCTTCGATAATAACCAAATAAGCATAGAAAGCTACGTATTTTGATTACCGACTTAGGTTGTTCTCAATGTGACTCATATCCCAACCTTGGATAAGACGTCACAATGACACCCATCGCTTTACTATCGCACAAATATGGTGTCCCCTACGGAGAGTCTAGCTTCGGTGCATTCCACAAAGGAAGTCACCAGATAAAGGCTCGAGTACAAACTTCTACAGTTGAATTTTTAACTCCTGAAGTTCAATAGGAGCCATGAGATTTTAGAAATAGGTTTTGTACCAGGTTCAAAGTTGATACAAAATTCAATATCACACTTTGGGAGTAAGCCAAGAAATTCTTCAGAAAATACGTCAGGAAATTTACTAACAACAGAAATATCATTCAAATCTGATGTATTTTTGTTCAAGTCCATAACATGGGCTAAGAAAGCTTGACATCCGTTTTTCAATAAACAAATAGCTTTATGACTTGATATGAAAGTGTTTGACTTCAATGGTTTGGTTGCTTGAATTCGAATAACAGGTTGCTTAGGAATATGAAAACTAACAACCTTACGAAAGTAATCAATTTTGGCATGATGAGTAGTTAATCAATCAATCCCCAAAATCACATCAAAAGCAAGTATCTTTAAAGAAATAAGGTCAACAGGTAATGTGATAGTGCCAACTTGAATCAAGCAAGATTTATAAATAGTGTATGTAACGAAAGTTTCTCATAACGGAGTTTCAACAGATAAGTCAAAGTTTGATTTCTCCTAAGTCAAGTTTAAACGTTGAGCACAAGCAGGAGAGATAAATGAATGGGTAGAACCGGTATCTAATAAGGTATAAACTTCGTAAGAATTTATAATTAACTAACCCGTGCTAACTTCGTTCAGGTTCCTCGCATTCTGACTAGTCACGAAAAATGCTCTTCCAGGAACCGTTGACTTTGACTTGTCCGGGACAGCCTTTGGAGTCACCATCCCCGCTGGACTGGGTTTCGCTACCGTACAATCTCGAGCGATATGACCTTCTTTTCCACAATTATAACATACCTTGGAAGGTTGTGAACAATTTGGACTTATATGTCCCTCCTCTCCGCATTTGTAGCATATAATTGGCGGTTGTTCTTTTCCCCTAGAATTTGTTGATGGTGTTGGTGCTGCTGCCGACGTCTTCCCGTCATCGTTAAATCTTCTCTTCTTAGATCGGACATCTCTTTCCACAATATTAACGCGTCGTGCGGCTTTAACCCATGCATCACTCATTCTCACTCGTTCAGTTATTTCTTCTTTCAGCTCAGATTCCAGCTTTATCATCTTATACTCTGTCAAAGAGTGCTTCTGTTCAAGCATCACATATCGGGTAACACAAGCTTGAATCGTTGCATCCTTTTTCTCCACGACCGCCTGCCGTTCTTCAACCTACTCTTCTAACTCATGAATACGATTTTGCAATTCTACATTGTGATCATAAAATACCTCTAATAAATTCTCCTCAGGTACCTCTTCTTCCTCTTCTTCCTCACTCTCACTCTCATTTTACCTCTGCGACTATCTCTAGAAAGTAACTATAAATTCTTCACTCACCACAGGGATATCTCTAATTCCTTCTTCGCCTGACATCACATTAGCCTGGTTGGTGACTAAAGGTGTCTCCACATTCTCATTCACTCTATTGTTAACATTCTCAGTCGACATTCTTAAATACTGCCATAAAACAAGGGTTAATTAAACAAATTAACAAATCATATAATACCCCTATATTATAACCGACCAACAAATAAGCTTAGGTAGGACACACTAGCGAAGGATTAACTCGTCTCTCCCCTCCTAGTTCTATTCCCCGATCTCCGCCAGAGATCATATCCCTAAGCTCTGATACCAACTGTGACGCCCCCAAAATAGGTCCATTCCATCCAACCCATTCTGCGTCGCCAAATACATGGTACAGAAATAACTACAACTTCATTAATACAATTGTCGTGCAAAATACGACAACACATAAACTGTGAGTTTAAATACAAATATTGTCTTCTAGACAATATCCACACTCAAATAAGTCCTCATTACAATTATTGATACACTATTTTACAAAATAGTGAGGACTACTAAAACAACTGTCTTGAACCATAACTCCACACCCCGACTAGTTCCCGCTATATTCTCATCTCCTGAGAAGAAAAATGGAACAAAAAGGAAAAGGGTGAGCTCAACTAGCCCAGTAAAAAATATTATGACTAAGATAATGTACAACAAATTATCCTTAGTCTTCAACAGGAAAATCTGATAGAATACAATAGACAACAAGTTTTAGATCAACAATGCAATGAAACAACAATTCATTAGAAGAGTTAAGTAGAGAATGAAATCTACTATCATCTATGAATTTAAAAGTCCATCATCGATATTTTATCCTCAGAACATCAATCAATATACATCTTGAATCAAATAGTCATCTTTGCACTACAGGGCCAAATATATTCATCACTTGGTCATGTTCATCTCAACACTGCTTCATTTTTGCACTACGGGCCAAAGATATTCATCGATTAGTCATGTTCATCTAAACACCGCTTATCTTTGCACTACGGGCCAAAGATATTCATCAGAAAATCATTCATCTTTGCACTACAAGCCAAAGATATTCAGTAATATCATCATTTAGGACTGAGGATGATGAAAAATATTTTAAAGAAAACGAATCCAGTGAAACAAAAGAACAAATATTAAAGATTCGTACTTTAAACAATCCAAGTTCAAAAATACTTCATAAATAACCAGAGTGGAGTAAAATTCAAGAATGAAGACCAAAACATAGATCCAATCAAATATAGGAACTATAACAGACAATCTTGGACATAGAAAAGAAAATTTAATTTTTCTGTGAATAGTGTCGTATTCGTGAATAGTCTTCGAGTATCGTGAATAAGAACTCTCGACACTAAAAGATAGAAATTTCACAAAAAAAATAATCATGCTTCGTGAATAGTAACTCATGAATAGTAACCCATGAATAGTAACCCCGACATGAAAAAGTTCTAAATTTGATAAAAAGTTCCAACCAATATTTCGGCATAATGATATTGAAGAAATAATATCATTTTAGAATAAAATAACATCCTTTACCTCGTAAAGAATAGTACTTCCGATCGGAATAATTGGATATAGTCTTTGAAAGAACTTGCACCAGATATAGCAATACTCAAAGTACTAAAATACTCACAAAATACGCTCGATATTATAGAGGGAGAAAGAGAGAAATCTTTAGTTTCTGGTGTGATTTTCAATTCTAACCTAAGCACCCTATTTATAGGAAATTTGCTTAGAACACCAAAGCAAAAAATTGAATATAATAATATTATATATAAACAAAATTCATACGCCCACATCTTGAATCAATTCAATACCATGCATGTGTTAAAGATGCCCACAACATATAAATAACGCTTTTATTAATAAAATAAATAAAACTTCCAAAATCAATTATTTGAACTTGAACTTCAATAATTCATAATAAATAGCCTTTTATCAAAAATTTCAATCTCGCAAATTTTTATAGGAAATTCAATTCTCTACAACTTTGTAAAAGAAAGTTTTTCCAAATACCAAACAGAAATTGACCGAAATCCACATACGGACGATTTTACAGGCTATAATCAAATTTCAGTCAAGAAATGGGGTCCACCGACACACAAAACATGTGTTATAAGCGGTTACTTTTAAAATAGTCTTTTCTCATAAAATTCACAACTCTTAATCTATACATCCAAAAATCGCGACACAATCTAGAAAATTCATCAAATTATCATTTCAAATTTTTCCATAATTTTCTGAAGGACGTAAGAAGTACGAACTGAAAAACATAATAACCCTTAAAATCCCCTACCTCAAAAGAGCAGTATTTCTGACTTGAATATCGGATATAACATTGAACAAACTTGCATCATATAACAACACTCAAGATATCTAAATACTAACAAAAATATGATTGATAATATAGAGAGAGAAAACTTATGTTTCTGGTGTGATTTTCAATTCTAACTTAGCCCTCTATTTATAGGAAAATGTTAGAACGCCGAAGCAGACTTGACCTGCTACCTGATGGCTTTACCTGCTACTATTTCACCCACCAAAAATCAGCCATCTTCCCCAACAACCAAAAGTGGGGCCCACCCATTTTTAGAATTTTCCACCAAAATCATTTATAAACCTAATTTACAATCACCACCTCTTAAAATTCATAACAAATCATTCGTTCATTTTTAACGGTTCAAAATTTGTGAACATATACTCAACTTATATATGTATAACATATCCAAAAATTACAATGATCCAACTACGATTTAAAATTATAACTCACACAATAAAGTTGTAAGAACAACGATTTGATCTTTTAATACCTCCAATCCGACAAAAATATTGATAAAATACCTCAACATTAATTCCTTCATTTATAACCACATAAATAAATCCATCATTTATATCCACATCAAATAAATATTTCCTTATCATATAAATCAATAATTAATTATTCACAAATAATATTACGAGAATCACAATAATGACAACCATGCGGTTCCGGTGAAAGAGGGGCTTTTCAATAAGGATTTCTCCTTCTTTGGCGGCGTAATTAGGTGACCAAACCTCTCGATGTAACTTTCTAAACATTGCCAATTATGCTATCTAATAATATTATTCAAATAATATGAATTATTGATCCGATAATGGAGATCTTCATGCGGTGACAATTATTGAAACAACAATAATATAAAATATCAACGCAAAGAAATTATTGATTCAATAAAATAAAATATTGAGCAATAATTCTTGTAAAATTATTGAGTAGTGCCTTCTTACGTAAAAAAATCAATAATTGAAAAAATCTTTTATGCAATACTGGTGTCTTTCTTGTGTAACTTCACGCCATTCTCGTATTTTAACCACCAGGTATTCCAACAGTGTTAATGGTAACAACTACGCCATTATTTATAAAAATTCAAATTTATCATTTTCTTCATCCGACAATTATTACATTATGGGGCCCATGAATGGTCAAGCTAAATCAAATTTAAATATTCCCAACGGAAAAGAATATTCCACGATCAAACGAATATTCCCCGACAATAATAAGTATTTTATAGCCACTTACTTATTTTGAAAATTTTATATATATCACCCTTAACTTTAAACTTTTATCAATTTAACCATTTACTAAATAGAAAAATTGAATACTTTTATTTCATAAAATCCAGGGTCTTACATTCACATTCTGATCTGTCCTCCTACCAGGCGCTATTGGACTGTATCGTAGCCGCCAATCATTGATATCCCATTGCTGGGAGTTGATGGCTTTACTTTGTCAGAGGGACCGTTCACTCAGGAGGCAATTTATCGCTGGTAGTTCCCTCGCACCATTGGAGCCCAGACCCGCGCCACACAGTTTATGGGGGATATGGTTCCTGGATCCGTCATGATGATAGATTGGATTGTCTGCGTCCAAGAGCCTACTCATCTGGCACAAATTGATAGTTTGACCCAAAGATTGACCGCACACATTTCTTTATCCCAGCATTTGGGCGAGAGATCCTTTCGAGCGGATACTTTTTTTTGATCCTTTCGATTAAAGGGTGGCCATTCGGTGGCCCATATTCGTATGGTTTTTGCCGTGCAGAGATCCTCTATTAGATCGACTGATATCCCTATTGGCGCGCGATTCGATGACTCAAGAGGAGTTGCATCAAGTGGATAGGTTGGATGATGTAGACATCAACACTATCGACTTCTTCTAATGCATTTCTCGCTATATCTTATGATAGGCCTCTGTTAGTTGTTGGGCAGCTGTGCCCCATTTCCTGGTATTTTCCAGTTGTACACAGAGATGATGTATTTAGATGATGATGATGTACTTAGGAATGTATGTATACTATTTTCCATTCCCTACATCATATTGTCATCTGTTATTTATCATGCATTCATTTCCAAATATGAGTTTAGCAGTGACCGTTGGATGGTCTTATGACACGGCCCTATAGATGTCTTCATCGACAATTAGTCGGATTGATCATACCCCAACAGTATTAGTGGAATCTTCTCTGAGATTGTGGTCTGACAGTTTGTCCTCCCTGGATTGGGTGACAGTTGATCAGCTATTGAATCACTTTATGACCCTCCTGATGTTTCAGGTTCCATCGAGCTTTGTAGACGGCATGCTGGAGCATTGGGTACCGAATAGGCAGGTGTTTTGGTTTGAGACCCAGGAGTTGACTCCTAATTTGGAGGAGTACGAGCATCTTACAGACTTGCTATTGGATATGCCTTGTGCTCGAATGGCTGTCAAAGATATGAGCCGACAGTTTATGACCCTTACAGGCTTGAGACGTAGAGTTGCCTTATATGAGATCTCCTCGGGGCATGTAGTGTCCATGAGTTTTCTGATTGACAAGTTTAGGTCATTAGACAATTATGTGTGGCACTCTGGGGATTTCACCACTTCGGAGGACGATTGGCGTGTTGCCCAAGTAGACATACTCTTAATGTGTATAGTGGATTATCTGTACATGCCATTATACATGGACCACTTAGATATCAGTGTGATCATGGTACTCGGAGCTCTCCGGGAGGGACATACCATCTTACCGACGATTCTGGCATAGACCTTGAGGTCGGCCATACCCATTCTATGGGGGTGTTAACAGGCAGTTCGGTCTTGTTGTACGTATGGTTTATGACATATTTACGACTGATTGACACTTTCCGATGCCATGGGTATTGTTTTTCCCATGAGATAACCATGTCATACTCCTTCTATTCGGTAGAGTATACAGACGCAACTTCTTGGTCGGCTTTCTTGTCAAGGATTGAGGATCCATTTGATATATTACCGTGTTCAGGGCTCAGCTCTCCCTACAACTTTATCACTCATGCAGCTGGCATGGATTATCTTCCCTTGGCTGGTTGGAAGGGTGTGACCACATATCATCCACTGGTTGTGATGGCACAGTTTGACCAGTTTCATGATGTTCATCCTTTCGATAGGGCATTGGGTCAGCAATTGTCATCTCGACTTCTGTTAGCAGAGGATTTGTCCAAGATTTATGCCTGTTGGACCCAGTGTGAGAGGGCTGACTTTTCTACTAGCCATCCAGGTCGTTCTACAGAGTATTCTGCATGGTTAGAGGCAGAGATTGCATCGGCTAGGGTTGTATCCTCAGAGCCGAGTGCTGATTCTGATAGTGGGGAGCCTATGGAGTACCCTAATTCTCCCACTGAGGATGAACTATTTGCTAAGTTGTTAGTATCTCTAGTTTATTCCCCCATTATTCCTTCTACGTACTGTGACTCCACATTCGACATAGTATTTAGAGCAGAGTTTACATCTGATGACGTTTGAGAGGGATCAGGCTAGGGCCTTGATGTTGACAGCTCTTTCTGGTAGAGATGCCGCTCTGGTTGAGAGAGATGGTGATTTTGTTCATAGGGATACCACTATTGCTGAGCGGGATGAGGCTCGATCATCTAGGAATGCAGCTGTCATTGAGATGGATGATGCTCTAGCTACCCGAGATGCTTCCATTATAGATAATACTACATTGAGATCTCATAGTGCCGACATCATTACAGAGATAAGTACATTCATTGATGAGCATAGTATCACCATGCAGATGGCCATATTTCTCTTGGCTCGTGTGGATACCCTAGGGCAGAAGCTCACAGAGTTACCTCCATCTTCTCAGAGGGATACCATGTTAGACTAGATGGCTCGCTTATCAACTGGTTTTTAGATTAGCTTTGTTTTTCTTGCATAGACTAGGTTAGCCATTTTTTTCATGTAAAGGACACATTGTTTATATCAAACAGAATTATAGGGTAAGAAAATATGTTTTGATTCACTTCCCTTTTAGTTATGCCTTGTTACTTGCTTGGTAGTTGCCTGTTCTCCAGGGCTTATGATCTTGATGTATTCTAAACTCCTCCTTGATGGATGGGCATTGAGATGTCTCAGGATCTTTCAGAATGGATCATTGATCTTTATATTCCCCTACCCTTTGGTGTATTGGGACTAGTTTCTGAATATAGTCATGGAGAGGATTTTGGCTTTCCTCTCTGAGGTTGACCGCACCACAGATGGTCGCCGGTACTCCCTTGTATTGAGGAGACTAGGTAGTTCCATCCTTTATGGATTGGTGTTTCTCAGGAATCAACCGCAGCTTAGATGGTCGCCGGTTTTTCTTCCATTTATGTGGGGAGACCAAACAGTTCCATCACTTTGGTCTAAGCCGATGAGGTGTGGTTTAACCGCCCCAAAGATGGTCACCGATGTATTCCCATGTATTGGGGAGATCAGGTAGTTCCATCTCTTATGGTTTGGTTTGAAAGTTGAAGGATGATCCCAGTACTGTTGATATGGTTTTGTGTTTTTGGTAGGGGTGAGACCGCACCGTGAATGGTTGCCTATGTACTCTCATTGAGAAAATGAGAGATCAGGTCTGTGTAGTTCTGACCTAGCGTGAAAAGGTTGAAAGTTGTATGTTGAAGGGTGAAAAGTGTGGAGAGATTTTGTTTTTGTTTTTTTTTTGTAGTTAGACCGGACCATAAAAATGGCTACCTATGTACTCCCATGTATTAGGGAGATCAGGTCTGTGTAGTTTGTCCCTAATGGGACAAACTGATGTTGTGAAAGGTGTGTATTTTTCCAACCTAGCGTGAAAAGGTTGAAAGATGTATGTAGTGAGAAAGGTTTCGAAAACCTGAATTGACTGATGGATCTGATGATCCAAAACCAGGATGCTGGTTTGCAAGTAACTTCAGACATAGTACCTGATGAGTGGGTTTTATACCTACGAATCAACCTCTAATTCGAGCTTAAACTATGTTAACTCGTTATAATTATGTTCATTTTTACGTGTTTAGTGTTGTTTTATGTTTAGGTATGGTGGCTTAACATCTGGACTTAAAAGGTTGTTTTGTGGCTAAAATGGGCAAGATAATAAGCAACAACATGACTGCAGCAGATTGACCCCTGTTGGGGCGGACATCATAAAGCTAAAACCCACTTTGGTACTTAATCGAAAAGATTGAAGCATCGCCTGCATCAAGGCGGGCCATTAGTGAAGGAAAACCCCCGCCAAAGCGGGGGTACGAGAAAAGTCAAAGGTCTGTTCCAATTGTAATACTGCAGAGGCGTGGAGAATAGATGTTGGCATGGTGTGGAACTCCATTGGGCATGGAATTATGGTCAGAATACATGTCCTAGGCTGGTAATTAACAAGATACAACAAAGGAGATAGGATCAAACAATCAATTAACGAATTCTAAGCCGAAATTGAGCGAGAGCATTGGAGGAAGATTTGAAGGTTTACGTCACGAGAATTACGAGATTGGAGCTAAGAAGAAGGGTGGTTCTGGATTCATTCTTTTTCCTTAATTCATTACTTATAATTGGGATGATGAATTCTTTGATAATTTCAGTTTTTAATTCATTTGTGATGAACTAAATTCTTTATTAGGCTTATGACAGATCTTATGGTTGAATGATGATTATGTAGCTTTGAATTTCAGTTTAATAATCTATCTTTTAGTTTATCTATAGTGATTTGTGCTTGAATTTATGAATTGCTTGATCACCAATTTTGTGTAGAATTGTATGGACTCGAGAGAGGAAATACGAATCTAGACTTAGTCATTATAGCATGTGTTCTTGAATTCTGTGGATGAGTGGAATCTTGATGTATGTTAGGGTAGAGATATGCTTAACATCGCATGTAATCGGATAGAGAACTTGAACTTAAACCTTCTTTGATTGTAATTCACATAGAGATATAGTGAATTAGTTGATTAAGGTGTTTAGCTTAATTCTATCTAATTTGTGGATTTACGTTAATATGGTATTAGTGCATCGAGAGGTGGCTAGTTCTACTTGAGTGTTCTTGATTAATAAATTGGGATAGTGAATTGAATTGGAATAGGGTGTAATAATCAGAATGATACTTAAAGTGAAGTCGTAAGCCTAATTCTCCATCATTTTCTTGAAATTACAGCTTTTGAGTTGTTAATTGCTTAGTATTTTTATGTTTTTAGTTTTTAATAGTTATAATCATTGAATTGGATAGTTTAATAAAATTTGGATTAATATAAAGCTGGTAATTGTTAGGATTAATTTCTTATTAAGTCTCTATGGGAACGATACTTGACTTATCATTATATTACTTGTTGACCACGTACACTTGCGTGTGAGCGTATATAGATTTAACCCAACAAGTTTTTGGCGCCGTTGCCGGGGACTTAGTATAGATTTTAATATTTTGCAATATCAGTTTAATTAGTTCATTTTTACTTAAACATTTATTCTTTTGTTTTGTCCTTTCTATTTCAGGTTCTTGAAGTTGGTTTATGCAAACTCAGTCCAAAAACCCATACTTGCTTCCTTTTGAGGACGATATCGAGAAAAGGTTTCAAAGGCTAAGTAAGCTTTTTGGAGATATCTGACACCTTCAGATACAATGGGGTGTCGGATGAAGCAGTCAGACTTCGCTTGTTCTCATTCACTTTGTGGGACAAGGCGAAGAGTTGGTTACATTTGCTACCATCGGGATCAATAACTACTTGGGAAGACCTTGCTCAGAAGTTCCTGGCTAAATTCTTTCCACCAGCTAAAACTGCAAAGATGAGAAACGAGATCACCATGTTTGAGCAGCAGCATGGGGAGTCTTTATATGAGGCATGGGAATGGTACAAGGAATTACTCAAAAAATGCCCTCATCATGTACTACCCAAATGGCTGCAGATGAATACGTTCTACAACGGGTTGAATGGGAATCTCAGGATTAGTATAGATGCAGCTTCGGGTGGAGCGTTTATGGCCAAGAGCTACAAGGGGGCATATGAGTTAGTTGAAACTATGGCAGCTAATAACTACCAGTGGCCTACATCGAGGATGACACAACCTAAGGTGGCTGGGGTATTAGAGGTAGATGGGGTAACAGCATTGGCAGCACAAATTGCTGCTTTATCAAAGAAAATGGATACTCTGATGGGTGCGCAACCAAAGCAGGTGGCATATGTTTGCGAGTTATGTGCCGAAGAACATCCTACGGAGCAGTGTGCCATCAACCCAACATCGATTCAGTTTGTGGGCAGCTACAATAGAATTCTGCAGAATTCGTATCAAAATGCTAACAACCCGAGGAATAGGAACCATCCTAATTTTTCATGGAGCAATAATCAAAATTAGCAGGCTCCACGACCTTCTTATCCCCCGGGGTTTCAGAATCAGCATCAACAAACAGCTCAGCATCAAGATTGAAAAACAGATTTAGAAGAGTTGTTGTCGAAATATATAACGAGCAACGAGGAGGTTATGAAATCATAAGCAGTAGCCATCAAGAACTTAGAGAATCAGATGGGACAGCTGGCTTTTGCATTGAATAATAGGCCGCTAGGGACTCTACCAAGTGACACAGAAAAGAATCCGAATGGAAATCATGAGCAGTGTCAGGCAATCACTTTGAGAAGCGAAAAATAGCTAGATGGGAAAATTATAGAAAATTTGGTTAAAAAGGATGACAAAGTTGATGAAAACAAAGTGGTTGAAGAGAAACAGGGTAAGGAAAAGCAAGTTGAATAGACAAAGTCAGATGACATACCAATTGTGTACCCTCCACCGTCGTTTCAGCAGAGAGTCCACAAATATAAATTAGATAAGCAAGTCGCCAAATTTTTTGAAGTTTTCAAGAAACTTCAAATAAATATTCCTTTCGCAAAAGCCTTAGAGCAAATGCCAAGTTATGCTAAATTCATGAAGGGAATTTTGTCAAGGAAAAATAAGTTGGAGGATTGTGAAACTGTGACATTAACAGAGGAGTGCAGTACAGTTCTACAAAGAAGGTTACCGCCAAAGTTGAAAGATCCAGGGAGTTTCACCATTCCGTGCACAATTGGGAACATGGTGTTCAAAAAGTGTTTATGTGACTTGGGGGCAAGTGTGAAACTCATGTCGTTATTAGTATACACCGAATTAGGTTTACCAGCTTCGAAACCAACCAATATATCTCTACAATTGGCGGATAGGTCAGTCACGTACCCAAGAGGCATTATAGAGGATATTTTGGTCAAGGTGGACAAATTCATATTTCTAGTAGACTTCATAATTTTGGATTTTGAATAAGATAAAAATATCCCAATCATCCTAGGGAGACCGTTTTTGGCTACGGGTAGGACTCATCGATGTGCAAAAAGGAGAATTAACCATGAGGGTCCAAGATCAAGAAGTAAAGTTCAACGTGTTCAAAGCTATGAAGTTCCCTATGGATGAAGAATGGTGTTTTCGGGTGGATGTCATTGATCAGATAGTTAATGAAGACATGGTTAAGAGCTTAGTGAATGATCCATTAGAAACTACACTATTGGGAGATGAAGATTCAGGCGATCCATAATTTGTAGATAATTTACATATGCTTGATTCTTTGCCACGAGTTAGTAGATTCAAGACACCATTTGAGCCATTACACATAGAAGAGAAAGCCACAACAAGGATGAAACCTTCATTGGAGGAGCCACCTACACTTGAGCTTAAGCCACTTCCTAAACACCTCAGGTATGCATATTTAGGCAATTCAAATACTTTATCTGTTATTATTGCTTCTTCGCTTAATGAATTGCAAGAAAGTAAGTTGCTGAGAGTGCTTAGAGAATACAAATCGGCTATAGGATGGATAATTGCATATATCAAGGGAATAAGTCCATCCTTCTGCATGCACAAAATTCTTATGGAAGAGGATGAAAAGCCAATAGTGGAACAACAGAGACGGCTAAACCCGATCATGAAAGAAGTGGTGAAGAAAGAGATTCTGAAGTGGTTGGATGCGGGAATCATCTACCCAATTTCAGACAGTACTTGGGTCAGTCTCGTTCAATGTGTGCCAAAAAAAGGAGGAATGATCGTAGTAAAGAATGATGATAATGAACTAATTCTGACAAGGACAGTGACCGATTGGAGGGTTTGCATGGACTACAGGAAGCTGAATAAGGCAACCCGCAAAGACCACTTTCCTCTGCCTTTTATCGATCAGATGTTGGATAGGTTGGCGGGGCATGAATTTTACTGCTTATTGGATGGTTATTCGGGGTATAATCAAATAGTCATTGCTCTTGAAGATCAAGAGAAGACCACTTTCACGTGCCCATACGACACCTTTGCATTCAGGAGAATGTCTTTTGGCTTGTGTAATGCACCCACAACTTTCCAAAGATGCATGATGGCTATCTTCTCAGACATGGTGGAAAAAGAGGTAGAAGTTTTTATGGATGACTTTTCAATCTATGGAAACACTTTTGATAAGTGTCTGGAAAATTTGGTCATGGTGTTAAAGCGGTGTGTGGAAACTAATTCGATACTCAACTGGGAGAAGTGCCACTTTATGGTCGAAGAAGGAATAATCTTGGGGCACAAGGTCTCTGTGAAGGGATTAAAGTTGATAGAGTAAAGTTGGAAACAATTAAAAATCTACCACCACCAACTACAGTCAAGGGAATCCGCAGTTTTCTAGGACATGCGGGATTCTACCGAAGGTTCGTTAAAGATTTCTCTAAGATTACAAAACCATTATGCAGTCTCTTAGAGAAAGATTCAGTTTTCAAGTTTGATAAAGATTGTAAGTCAGCTTTTGAGAAGTTGAAGAAAAAGTTGACTACAGCTCCAGTGATCGTCGCACCGGATTGGACTATGCCCTTTGAATTAATATGCGATGTGAGCGACTATGCAGTAGGGGCTGTTTTGGGTCAACACCGAGAGAAGATATTCCACGCCATAGACTATGCAAGTAAAACTCTTACGGATGTACAATTGAACTATACAACTACAGAGAAAGAGTTACTTGCAGTGGTATATGCCTTTGACAAATTCAGGGCATATTTGATTGGGACAAAGGTGGTGGTTTACACGGATCACTCGGCAATTCGCTACTTGATTTTGAAGAAGAATGCTAAGCATAGACTTATCAGATGGATCCTTCTCCTTCAAGAATTTGACTTAGAAATAAAGGATAGGAAGAGTACAGAAAATCAAGTAGCAAACCATCTATTGAGGCTGGAAAATCTGGATAAAGATGTAGCGGATAAATGTGTGATCAATGAATCGTTATCGGATGAACAGCTATTTGGAGTTGATTCGGAATTTCTGTGGTATACAGATTTCGCTAACTATTTGGTGAGCAACATCTTTCCCCCTAATTTGACGCACCAACAGAAAAAGAAATTCTTGTATGACGCCAAGTGGTACATGTGGGATGAGCCATATTTATTCAAACAGTGCGCTGACAAGATGATTCGAAGGTGTGTGCCATACAGTGAAGTGAAGAATATCCTACACGAGTGTCATGCATCTGCATATGGGGGACATTATGGTAGTGAGCGAACAATAGCCAAGGTTCTTCAGTCAGGATTCTATTGGCCTACGGTGTTCAAGAATGCCCACCAATTTGTGAAGACTTGTGATAGATGCCAAATAGTGGGTAACATATCAAAGCGGAATGAGATGCCACTACAGACTATCATGGAAGTGTAAATTTTCGATGTATGAGGAATAGATTTTAGGGACCGTTTCTGTCATCTTTCAACAACTTGTACATCTTGCTAGCGGTTGATTATGTGTCAAAATGGGTGGAAGATGTAGCACTCCCCACTAACGATGCCAAAGTGGTTCTCAAATTTCTACAAAAGAATATATTCACACGGTTTGGCACACCAAAGGCAATCATAAGTGACGAGGGAAGTCATTTCTGCAATAAAGCCTTTACAGCGCTTTTGGCAAAATACGGGGTCAATCATAGAGTGGAAACATCATATCACCCCCAGACAAGTGGGCAAGCCAAGGTCTCCAACAGGGAGGTAAAAAAAATCTTAGAGAAGGTTGTCAACCCGAACTGAAAAGACTGGTCTCTAAAATTAGACGACGCATTATGGGAATACAGGACATCATACAAGATGCCAATTGGGTTGTCTTCGTATCAGTTGGTCAATGGAAAAGTGTGTCACCTACCTGTGGAGCTATAGCATAAAGCCTACTGGACAATTTAGAAACTCAACTTCGATCAAACAGTGGCGGGAGAAAAGAGTCTACTTCAATTGAATGAACTTGATGAATTCTGACTACAAGCATATGAGAACTCGAAGTTGTATAAATAAAAGGTCAAGAAATAGCACGACCAGAAAATATTGCAGAAAAATTTTGAACCGGAACAAGCAGTATTACTGTTCAATTCACGACTACGATTGTTCCAAGGAAAGCTCAAATCTAGATGGTCGAGGCCATTCACAATCAAGAGAGTTTTTCCACATAGCGCCGTTGAGTTATACAGTAGGAATCCATTGGAGACGTTTAAAGTCAACGGTCATCAATTGAACCACTATTGGGGTGGCGACATTGACAATGATGTCATCATAATCACACTTGCTGACGCACCATGAACAGGGAGTAGTCAGGCTGAAAGACTTAAAAACAAGCGCTACTTGGGAGGCAACCCAATGTTACTGTTATTTTCATATTTTTAAGCATGCTAAGTCATTCGTAGTTTAAAGTATAATTTTAGCTATTTATTAGGTAGTTAGTCGAGTCATATTCTCTAATAACTTCACCCTTCAACATTCAATGTTCATGTTATTATCTTAAATCTATCAATGTGTTTTGTGTTTCAAGTACTTAAAAAGCTCATGGATAAGTGTTGCAGGCAAAGAATTGGAAAAATCAAGTGCAACTATAGTGTACCCCCCCCCCCGGCCGAGGCGGACATTACACGAAGGAAACACCCGTCAGGGTGGGGGTCTTAACCCAGAAATAGTATCCCCGCCTCGTTGGGGCGGATATTTAACAAAGAACACCCCGTCTGAAATGGCATGGGGTCTTGAAGCAAAATAGTGTACCCCCATTTGAAAAGCGAAGCAAGGGGGTACGGGAACATGAAAACATCAATTCTGCAGTTACACACCATTTCACCCATCTTCCCCATTACTTCTCTCATAATCGGCGCCTATATTCCCATTAACCTACAAACTACCCACTTCTCCACTTCATATACCCACTAAACACTTATGCTACTTCCTCTCTATAAATCAAAGCTCTAGCTACAACAATTTTGTCATATTCCATACAATTTCACCAAAAATAGAGCTTGGATTCCACTATTTCGGGTTTCAACAAGGAGGAGTGTACTTCAATTGGCCTCAACCATTACATCAATTTCACCATTGAAGGAGAAATCACTAACACCAACGAGGGTAGATTTCTGTGTTACTCATTATTCTAAGTTTTTCAACATAGTTGGGTTATAGTGTTCACATTTGGGAGAATTGTGAGTTGTGCACACCAAGTGTTCGACAAATTTTTCAAGAGTAGTTTAGGGGTATTTGGCTAGAAATTCATCCATTCTAGTACCATGGCACCAAAACCAGCAGCGAAGCGATAACGAGGCGAGAGCTCCGGGTCTACACCACCGGCTAGAGCCTTTGACAGACGAAAGTTCGCTAATGCCAATGCCTCCGACCGCTATAACTATTTAGTGACCAAGGCCCTAACTCCATAGCGCGGCTTGGCACCCGACAACGTCGATGGCGAAATGAAATGGCAAATTTATGAAAAAGGATGGGATAGGTTCACTGACGAGCTGGAACCAATTGTTAATGTGGTAAAGGAATTTTACGCCAACGCGGAGGATAAGGCCCCATTTATAGCATTTGTGAGGGGAAAGCAGGTTCCTTTTAGATGTTATTAATGAGTACTATCAATTGCGAGTTCCTAGAGAGTGCCAGTATACCTATTTGCGTGACCACGAACCCGACTATGAGGCCATCTTGACAGAAATAACAAAGCCGGGTACCACATGGGTCAAGGGCCGAAAAGGGGGCACTATCTTCTACAGTAAGGATTTTAGCTGGTATGGTAAAATATGGTACGCGTTCATGTGCGCCAAGCTATTCCCGTCCACACATATGACAGAGGTGACCAAGGAGAAGATATTCCTCTTATACGCAATCGTGCAAGACTTTCTCATCGACGTGGGTGGCATCATAAGTTTCTCTATCTGAAGATGCCTACGAGGGCCATTTTCCGGCGGCTTGCCACACCCATCCCTTATATGTGGGTTATGCAGGCAGGCTGGAGTTTGATGGTCCGACAATGAGACTACCCAGATGCTACTCCAGACTTTGGACACCAGGATGATCACAAGGTATTTAGTGTGGCCCGGGGGTGAGTCGCATCCACGAGGGGTCAAATTCATATTTTCATCAGCTTTTGAGGAGGAGGCTGACGCTGAGGACACCTCCGATGATGGCGAGTTCCAGGTGGATGAGACTACGGGAGAGCACGCGACTGAAGAGATGTCGCAGTCCGGCAGAGACACGTTTAGCCCTCAATTTCAGAGCCTACGGAGACAAGTGGATGGGTACAACAAGGACGCCACCAAATAGATGAGGAGACTCGCGGTCAGGCATGACCATATGTTCGAAGCTATGAATAGATCCTTCGCCTCCTTGAACGCGACCCTCAAAAGTTTTAATCCTACTGCCCAGTTTCCTTACCAGCAGCCTACCCCAATGCCAAGGTTTCCACCGTCTGATTCTGATAATGAAGAGAAACAACCACCACCTCCATCTTAAACGATTACAGGGACGTCCTCTTACACTTATTGCTTTATTTCTACAATGAGGACATTGTAATTGTTTAGTTTGGGGGAGTTAGTTTATTTTTTATGTTTACATGTTTAATTGAGTAGTTAGTTTTGCATATGTTAGTATCATATTTAGTTTAGGTTTATTTTATGTTTGCATTCATGTAGGATAATAGTTGCATAATAGAGTAGTATTGTAAATAGTTTTTATTTAGTTTGTACTCCTGTTATGTTTATTCCATATATATATATTAAAAAATTAGTTAAGTATTGTGTTATCTTGCATGAGTCCAGCTGTTTGATATAGTTCTGTTTATTTTGGCTAATGATGAGAATGGGATTAAGTACCAGAGCTAAAGAACAATTTACTAAGTATTGGGCAATTGCAAGAAAGGGGGTTTATCATTCTGTTTCAAGGTAAAAAGTGTAAAAAATTTCATCCTGAGAAAGGCTTAATACTGGAGATGAAGATGGCTTCAAATTGAATGTTCATACTGGATGTTATATCTCAGCCTATAGCATCTACTTGTTTCAACACAATCACGGAAGATATGGTGCAACTTTGGCATTGTAGATATGGACACTTGGGCTTTAAGGGCTTAAAAACTCTTCAGCAAAACAAGATGGTGAATGGTTTACCACAGTTTAAGTCTCCTCAAGGATATGTAAGGCTTGTTTGGTAGGGAAGCAACAAAGATTATCATTTCCAAGGAAAAGCACCTGGAGAGCTTCAAAAATTCTGCAATTAGTGCATGCAGATATTTGTGGACCAATCAAGCCCATCTCAAATGGAAAGAAGAGGTATTTGATTACTTTCATTGATGATTTTAGTAGAAAGACTTGGGTTTACTTTTTGATGGAGAAATTAGAAGCTTTAGCTATTTTTAAGAGTTTTAAGATACATGTTGAGAAGGAGACAAAATCGTTCATTAGAGTGTTACGTACTGATCGAGGAGGAGAGTTTACATCACAAGAGTTCATCAATTTTTGTGATGTAAATGGCATAAGAACACAATTGACAGCTACCTACACACCGCAACAAAATGGTATTGCAGAACGGAAGAATAGAACTATTATAAATATGGTTCATAGTATGATTTCCGAAAAGCAACTTCCAAAATCTTTCTGGCCTGAAGCAGTCAATTGGATAGTGCATGTCTTGAATCGAAGTCCAACAGTGGCAGTGAAAAACAAGACTCCAGAAGAAGCTTGGAGCGGAGTTAAGCCTTTAGTTGAGCATTTTAGAGTTTTTGCATGTATCTCCCATGTTCATGTGCTTGACAGTAATAGAACTAAACTGGATGATAAGAGCTTGATTTGTGTTCTGTTGGGAGTTAGTGAGGAGTTCAAGGCTTACAAGCTCTATGATCCAGTGTCACAAAGAATCATAACAAGTAGGGATGTTGTATTCAAAGAAGACAAGAATTGGGATTCGGATAAGAAATATAAAGAATCCATTGTGTGTGACTTAGAATGGGGTGATCTTGAGGAGGAAGAAACTATGTTTGATGACAATGAAGAGGGAAATGAAGTTGATCCTAATGAAGAGGAATCTGAATCTGATCCTGAACCTCATGTAGATGCAGTCAAAGAGAATTTTTCTTCAGATTCCTTGACCGAAGAAAGTTCTCCTAGCTCGAATGAAGGGAGGAATAGGAGACCACCAATATGGATGAAAGACTATGAAATAGGAGAAGGCATTTCTAAAGAAGATAATGAAACTCATTTGACCATGTTTGCAACTACTGATCCTACTCACTTTAAAGATGCTGTAAAGAGTGAGAAATGGAGGAGAGCCATGAATTTAGTAATGGAAGCAATAAAAACAATGGTACATGGGAATTGACGGAGTTACCTAAGGGAGCAAAGATTGTTGGAGTGAAATGGATTTATAAGACCAAGTTTAATGAAAATGGAGAAGTGGACAAATACAAGGCTAGGCTTGTAGCGAAGGGGTATACTCAGCAACATGGGGTAGATTATACTGAAGTACTTGCACCTGTGGCACATATGGAGACAATTCGATTGGTGGTAGCACTTGTAGCTCAAAGAGGATGGACTATCTACCAATTAGACGCAAAGTTTGCATTTTTATATGGTGAGTTGAATGAAGTGGTTTTTGTGGAGCAGCAATGTGGTTATGTGTAAAAGGGAAATGAACAGAAGGTGTGCAAGTTAAAAAAAGGCACTTTATGGGCTTAAGCAAGCACCACGTGCTTGGTACAGCCGTATAGAGGCCTATTTCATGAAAGAAGGCTTTGAGAAGTGTGACTACGAGCATGCTTTATTCGTCAAGACAAGAAAAGAAGGCAAAGTATTAATTGTAAGTCTCTACATTGATGATCTCATTTTTATTTGAAATGATGAATTGATGTTTACAGAGTTTAAAGATTCCATGAAATATGAGTTTGACATGATAGATCTTCGTAAGATGAGGTATTTTCTTGGTCTTGAAGTCTTGCAAAGATTTGATGGTATTTTTATTAGTAAAAAGAAGTATGTTTTGGAGGTGCTACAATGGTTTGGAATGGACAAAAGTAATTTTGTTCATAATCCTATTGTTCTAGGCTTTACAGTATCTTTGATTATTAATGCTTACGTGAGAAGTCACTCAGTTTTGTTCAATTATTGCCACAGTAATGGTTGCATAGTATCTCATATTATTGATTCAATTATTGTCACAATATCATCTGCATAATATTTTATATTATTAAATCAATAATTGAGATGAGACAATTATTCATATTATTATTTGCATTATTGACAATGTCTAGAAAGTTCTATCGAGGAAAGGGGTTTGGTCCTCTAATTGCGCAACAATAAGGAGAAGTCCTTATCGAAAAGCCTCATCTTTCCTATGAATGATCTAGTGGTTAATATTGTGAGTTATAATATTAATGATGAATAAATGTTATTAAAATGTGTTTAGTGAAGCCAAGTGAATTGAGATAAAGAGATAAAGTATTATATATATATATATATATATATATATATATTATAAGTTTTATTTTTATTATTATTATAATAGTAATAAAATAGAAAACTTTTTATATAAAACAAAATACTTTTTATAAAGTTATTCGTTTTATTAGATTATAATTAGAATATATTATATTTTATTTAAAGTTTTCGTTTTATTAGAATATTTTATTGCATAGTGCTACATAGTAAAATCAAATTTTCAAAAGTTTCAAATTTATTCACCGGCTGCGTGATTTCTCTTAACGTTATAAATTCAAGTGATTTTTCCTAAATAGTATCCTGTCATTCTCCTATAAATAGGATGCTTAGTTTAGAATTAAAAATTACACTAGAATCAGAGAATTATTCTTCTATAATATTGAGCGTATCTCTTTTGAGTTTAAGGAAACTTTGAGTGTAAAAAATAGTGCAAATTTTCTTCAAAAAAATCTCCGCTATATACCTATCGGAATTACTTTCCTTTTAAGGTAAGGGGTATTATTTATTTAATATTCGTTTACGATATTATTTTTCGTATTCGTAAGGAATTTTATTTTCATTCAATATTCGTAAGAAATATTATTTTCATTCAATATTCGTAAGGAATATTATTTTCGTTCAATATTCGTAGGAATATTAGTTTTGTTCAATATTCGTAAGAAATAATATTTTCTTCCATACTCTGTAGTATGTAAGTAATATTATTTCGTTTCATATTCATAATTCTACACTTATTTTGATAAGTATTGCTTCTATACTCCTTGAAATTAGTAGAATATCCTTGAAATTTGCGTTTCATCTAGTATCGTTTCACATAAATATTTTTTTGAACATTCTTGTTAAATTTTAATCTTTTCATGCCGGAGTACTATTCATACATATAGTACTATTCATACGGCACTGTTCATACATATGGTACTATTCACGAAGTACTATTCACAAGGTATAATTCACAAATTACTATTCACCTGGGGTACTATTCTGTAATACCCAAGAAAAAAAAAGGATAAAAAAAATTGTTGCATTTATATTTTTAGTAGTAATATATTTTTGGTGTAATATTATTTGAGAACTAATTTGATTTGAGGTTATTATATTTTGAAACTCTTGAGGACTTAGTGAGATGTGATATAATTTAAGTTGTTTCATTTATCTAACGCCCTTAGAGTTTTGCATAAATTTATGTAAAATTTAATAAAAATAATTTGTTAAATCTTTGTCATGTGTGGAACATAAACATTTTACGAGTTAAAAATAATTTTAAATATTTTGAGTATTCGAATCGTATTTAGATGAAAAGAAATTTTTGTGTGATTTCGAATTATGTTTCGAAGAGTACGTGCATTGCAAGAATGAAACTCAGAGATATTAACGGGGGGCCTGCACCAACAGTGGATCATGTGATTTAACGTGAAGAACCTTACCAAAGCTTAACACGGTAGGTGACGAATCTTTTACAAGTACATTGATAATTATGTGGACCGATGACTTATCCGCGTTGATCGTTACAAATGGCGGCGCTACGTCTTAACTAAAGTTTATGAATAATTATGCAATTTAAATAAAAATATTTTTCTTTGTAACTTATTTGAATTTCGAGGACGGAATTCTTTTTAAAGGGAGAAGGATGTAATAATCCATATTTTTGTTAATAATTAAATATTAATTGATTTTATTTTATAAGATTATATTTGAATTATAAAATGTAAGTTACTTTTTTTTCTTACTTATTTCGTTTGGAAAGTTAAATTCTTTTAGTAGATAATTAAATAATGAATTAAATTAAAAATGAGGAGTCCATTAGAGTTTTGGTAGCTCCTATATTGAGTTATATTTATATTTAAAGAGTGAAGTTGTAACTTTAATCCTATTCTAATTTGATTAGTTGAATTTCTGAGTAGAATACTTATACGCGCTGTAGTCCATTAGAAATTTATAATTAATTCATTTGATGTCGGAATTGAGTGAATCTAAATCAGGTTCTTTCAGTTTTTCGTCCTCTACATTTTTGAATAAGGGAGAAACTTGAGGTAATGTTAAATTGTCAAGAGTGGGGTATGAGGAGGAAGAAAATCCCAATTGTTAAAATTTTGAGGAAAATAAAATAAAATATCCGGAGCGGGAACCCACTTGAGAAATGGAGGAGTCTATTCGAGCGGAGAATTCACATCTTTTTTATAATTAGGTACTTTCCATTCTTTTGATTCCGGGGACGGAATCCTTTTTAAGGGGAAGGTAATGTAATACCCAAGAAAAAAAAGGATAAAAAAAATAAAATTGGGCCTTTAGATTTTTGAACCCAGTCAAAATTAGACTACTTAACATTGGCTTTATATAAGTAAACATTACTTTACACAATATATACCTAGCTTGGTTTGCCTAATAGAAAAAAAAAGTGAAATTAATCAAGCAACAACAAAAAAGAGGAAAAGAAATTGACAATCAAGAGTGAGAATGAATTCAGGTCAGCCTATTATGATTTGAGAATCACTTTTGTAGTATATATCCTTGAATATTGGTATAGTGATTGATGGATAATAAGTGATATAAATATGTACGTATATGTAATTGATAACTTGTGAAGAAGTTTTCTTAATCAATTACAAATGGGTTCTACAATCATATGTTTAATCATGTAATAAGTAACACTGCAGTAAATAAATATCAATTGAGTGCAGAGGTAGTATACCCATTCATTCAGGAAAGGAATTGTCTGATTAAAATAATGAAGTATTGACAGTGTTTTATATTTGGAACGGCTGTTTAATTGCTATATAGTAATTGTGAAACAAACAAATTAATAAAATATGAATATATTTTTTGACGTGTAATCATGAATATGGTCAATGAGTATGGAAACTTAACTGTATTTGGAATCACAAAATGCTAATGGGGAGATTTAATTAGTATATATGTATCTATATAATATATAGGTAAATAATTAAATCTAATGTTAAGATTATAAAAACTATATTAAAAATTTTACATACTAATTCAAGCTAATTCATTCTGCTGATAAAAAATAAAAAATTTGTCTACTAATAAATTTAATAGTATCATAATATTGATGATTAGATTTGTAATAAGATTTTATTTTATTTTATTAGATCGGATTGAGGGAGTATAGCGGGGGTGATATTTGGATTCGATGAATTGTTTTGGTTCGATATATTAAGGTACGATTTCGTACTCTTTTAGCGATACTTTTGTTAAATTTTATTTGTTCATTTTGTTCATCGTTTTGAATTCTGTTATTATTTCACATAATTGTTTCTTGTGAAATTCATATATTTGTTTCTGTTATTATTTCACATAATTGTTTCATGTGAAATAAATATATTAGTTTCATTTTGGAGTTGATACATATGACTCGTATTTGTACTCTTTGAGTTAGGTTATCATGTTTAGTACTATTTATTTTTGATAATTGTAGAGCGGTACATGTTGCTACCTTCTTTTTGAGACCTTGTGACTATTATTTGATTCGGTTCAACATGTACATATAGAACCCTTTTGTTGGTATTATATCGCATGTGTTGTGACATGGTATTTTTGTTAGAATATACCGTAGGGTATACCTGAGCTATAACCACCTGTGGGGGTACCACAGGCATGTCGTCTTGGCACGAGAGACATGACACTTTCCGTGGCAGTGTGATTAGTCCACAGGCATGTCGTCTCCGTTTTGGGTTTCGGAGGAAGTGGGCCATTTGGTGTTTTGTTGTGGAAGGCGTATGGGTTAACCCTAGTTTTTTGTTCTGCAGATTTGTGATGTTGTGCCAAACACACCTATCCGATTTGCATACATTTGGATTTGCGGTCCAATGTGTGACTTGCTTGTGTGGCATTATTTTGACTTGCATGTGTTGCATTATTTTTATTTGCCTGTGTGGCATTATTATGACTTGCATGTGTGGCATTGTTTTGATTTGCCTGTGTTGCATTATTTTGACTTGCCTGCGTGACACTGTTTTGACTTGCTTGTGTGGCAATGTATATTTTTGAGCTAATTCGGTATGAAATAAAACTCAACCATTTGATTCAGCCTATTATTTCATTGTATTAGTTTTGTTTGTTTCTGTTCAGTTCAATTCATTGAGTTATTTACTTCAGTTCATTATTTCTTTATTCTTCTATTGGTTTCGTCAATTCTGTTGATTCAGATATATTCCATTAAGATCTTTGGAGAATATATTTTCGTCAGTATTTACACTTGAGGCTTGGTTCAGTATTTTGTCTCAGTTGTTTTCGTATATCAGTTGTATATCTTTTGTATATCTGTATCCGTACTGGGCAATTGGCTCATGCTGTGTTTTTTCTTCCGGCAGGTTTACATGGGTGATCCAAGGCTAGTGTGATGAGAGAGTTGTCTTTGACCATCTAGGTTGTTTTGATTTTTGGTTTTTATTATTTTGACTCTAGTTGGAGAATTATAATTAGTACTTCATTGATGGATATCATTATTAATACTTTGCAGTTATTAGTGCTATGTTTACTAATTTTGAGGTTTATTGTGCTTTGCACGTGACCTCCCTTTCTTTTTCGAGAAGGGGGTGTTACAGAGATGGTATCAAAGCTTAGGTTCTTTCTTGTAGAAAACCTATTTAGGTTTGACCTATGAGTTGTGGGTAAATCACTGGGTAAACGTAGGAGTTTGATTCGATTTTGTTCTTTGTTTGGTTGGTCTTGATTTTGACCAAGTGTTTTTAGCTCTTTGAGTTGTAGTTGATTTAAGAAAGGGAGATAATTTGTTAAGATTATTATTGTTATGCGTTGGAGCAATAATATTACTTAAGGATTGTGATTGGATCATTAAGGAGATTAATGTCATATTTTGTTCAGTTAAGAAATGATTATACGATTATGATATGAGTATTTGTATCAGCGAGTTTTGATATTGAAGAATTATTTGTTAGAGTTATTTCAGGTAATTATAAATTATTATGATTTTGAAATTGACGATTTGATTTAGGTTAGATTCTGATTTTTGTTCAGTTGTGAATAATTTGAGATATGTGAATCGGTTGGATAATATAATAAAGTGAAAACTATTAAGTACAGAGAATCTCTTGTAATTTTGAGTTGTTGTAGAGATTCGAGGTAATTAGATTAATCTTTTGAAGTAAATGAATTTTGCGATTATTTCCTAGTAAAATATTTGAATAATCTTATATGAAATTTTGAGTAATAGTCTGAGGAGATCTTGGAATTGTTGGGTTAAGATTTGCATTAAGAGAATGATTGATTCATTGAATGATTAGATATATAATAAGTGATGAATCTTTAAGAGATTTTGAAAGCTATAGTTTGCTTAATCAAATAGTAGGATATATGATTTGGAGTTTGGTATGATGATGAAAAGATCTTAGTAGTAATATATTTTTGGTGTAATATTATTTGAGAACTAATTTGATTTGAGGTTATTATATTTTGAAACTCTTGAGGACTTAGTGAGGTGATATAATTTAAGTTATTTCATTTATCTAATGCCCTTAGAGTTTTGCATAAATTTATGTAAAATTTAATAAAAATAATTTGTTAAATCTTTGTCATGTGTGGAACATAAACATTTTACGAGTTAAAAATAATTTTAAATATTTTGAGTATTCGAATCGTATTTAGATGAAAAGAAATTTTTGTGTGATTTCGAATTATGTTCCGAAGAGTACGTGCGTTGCAAGAATGAAACTCAGAGATATTAACGGGGGGCCCGCACCAATAGTGAATCATGTGATTTAACGTGAAGAACCTTACCAAAGCTTAACACTAGAGGGTGATTTAATCTTTTACAAGTACATTGATAATTATGTGGACCGATGACTTATCCGCGTTGATCGTTACAAATGGCGGCGCTACGTCTTAACTAAAGTTTATGAATAATTATGCAATTTAAATAAAAATATTTTTCTTTGTAACTTATTTGAATTCCGAGGACGGAATTCTTTTTAAAGGGGGAAGGATGTAATAATCCATATTTTTGTTAATAATTAAATATTAATTGATTTTATTTTATAAGATTATATTTGAATTATAAAATGTAAGTTACATTTTTTTTCTTCCTTATTTCGTTTGGAAAGTTAAATTCTTTTAGTAGATAATTAAATAATGAATTAAATTAAAAATGAAGAGTCCATTAGAGTTTTGGTAGCTCCTATATTGAGTTATATTTATATTTAAAGAGTGAAGTTGTACCTTTAATCCTATTCTAATTTGATTAGTTGAATTTCTGAGTAGAATACTTATACGCGCTGTAGTCCATTAGAAATTTATAATTAATTCATTTGATGTCGGAATTGAGTGAATCCAAATCAGGTTCTTTCAGTTTTTCGTCCTCTACAATTTTGAATAAGGGAGAAACTTGAGGTAATGTTAGATTGTCAAGAGTGGGGTATGAGGAGGAAGAAAATCCCAATTGTTAAATTTTGAGGAAAATAAAATAAAATATCCGGAGCGGGAACCCACTTGAGAAATGGAGGAGTCTATTCGAGCGGAGAATCCACATCTTTTTTATAATTAGGTACTTTCCATTCTTTTGATTCCGGGGACGGAATCCTTTTTAAGGGGAAGATAATGTAATACCCAAGAAAAAAAAAGGATAAAAAAAAAATTGGGCCTTTAGATTTTTGAACCCAATCAAAATTAGACTACTTAACATTGGCTTTATATAAGTAAACATTACTTTACACAATATATACCTAGCTTGGTTTGCCTAATAGAAAAAAAAAAGTGAAATTAATCAATAATGCGTAAAAAAGAGGAAAAGAAATTGACAATCAAGAGTGAGAATGAATTCAAGTCAGTCTATTATGATTTGAGAATCACTTTTGTAGTATATATCCTTGAATATTGGTATAGTGATTGATGGATAATAAGTGATATAAATATGTACGTATATGTAATTGATAACTTGTGAAGAAGTTTTCTTAATCAATTACAAATGGGTTCTACAATCATATGTTTAATCATGTAATAAGTAACACTGCAGTAAATAAATATCAATTGAGTGCAAAGGTAGTATACCCATTCATTCAGGGAAGGAATTGTCTGATTAAAATAATGAAAGTATTGACAGTGATTTATATTTGGAACGGCTGTTTAATTGCTATATAGTAATTGTGAAACAAACAAATTAATAAAATATGCATATATTGTTTGACGTGTAATCATGAATATGGTCAATGAGTATGGAAATTTAACTGTATTTGGAATCACAAAATGCTAATGGGGAGATTTAATTAGTATATATGTATCTATATAATATATAGGTAAATAATTAAATCTAATGTTAAGATTATAAAAACTATATTAAAAATTTTACATACTAATTCAAGCTAATTCATTCTGTTGATAAAAATAATAAAATTTGTCTACTAATAAATTTAATAGTATCATAATATTGATGATTAGATTTGTAATAAGATTTTATTTTATTTTATTAGATCGGATTGAGGGAGTATAGCGGGGGTGATATTTGGATTCGATGAATTGTTTTGGTTCGATATATTAAGGTACGGATTTCGTACTCTTTTAGCGATACTTTTGTTAAATTTTATTTGTTCATTTTGTTCATCGTTTTGAATTCTCGCTATTATTTCACATAATTGTTTCTTGTGAAATTCATATATTTGTTTTCTCATTATTATTTCACATAATTGTTTCTGTGAAATAAATATATTAGTTTCATTTTGGAGTTGATACATATGACTTCGTATTTGTACTCTTTGAGTTAGGTTATCATGTTTAGTACTATTTATTTTTGATAATTGTAGAGCGGTACATGTTGCTACCTTCTTTTTGAGACCTTGTGACTATTATTTGATTCGGTTCAACATGTACATATAGAACCCTTTTGTTGGTATTATGTCGTATGTGTTGTGACATGGTATTTTTGTTAGAATATACCGTAGGGTATACCTGAGCTATAACCACCTGTGGGGGTACCACAGGCATGTCGTCTTGGCACGAGAGACATGACACTTTTCGTGGCGGTGTGATTAGTCCACGGCGTCTCCGTTTTGGGCTCCGGAGGAAGTGGGCCATTCGGTGTTTTGTTGTGGGAGGCGTATGGGTTAACCCTAGTTTTCTGTTCTGCGGATTTGTGATGTTGTGTCAAACACACCTATCCGGTTTGCATACACTTGGATTTGCAGGCCAATGTGTGACTTGCCTGTATGGCATTATTTTGACTTGCCTGTGTGGCATTGTTTTGATTTGCCTGTGTGGCATTATTTTGACTTGCCTGTGTGGCATTGTTTTGATTTGCCTGTGTGGCATTATTTTGACTTGCCTGCGTGACACTGTTTTGACTTGCCTGTGTGGCAATGTATATTTTTGAGCTCATTCGATATGAAATAAAACTCAACCATTTGATTCAGCGTATTATTTCATTGTATTAGTTTTGTTTGTTTCTGTTCAGTTCAATTCATTGAGTTATTTACTTCAGTTCGTTATTTCTTTATTCTTCTATTGGTTTTGTCAATTCTATTGATTCAGATATATTCCATTAAGATCTTTGGAGAATATATTTTCGTCAGTATTTACACTTGAGGCTTGGTTCAGTATTTTGTCTCAGTTGTTTTCGTATATCAGTTGTATATCTTTTGTATATCTCATGTCCGTCTTTGGGCAATTGCTTTCATCTTTGTTTTTTTTCTTCCTAGAGTTTATAGGGGTGATTCAGGGCTAGTGTGATGAGAGAGTTGTCTTTGACCATCTAGGTTGTTTCGATTTTTGGTTTTTATTATTTTGACTCTAGTTGGAGAATTATAATTAGTACTTCATTGATGGATATCATTATTAATATTTTGCAATTATTAGTGCTATGTTTACTAATTTTGAGGTTTATTGTGCTTTGCACGTGACCTCCCTTTCCTTTTCGGGAAGGGGGTGTTACATATTCACGACAAAATTGATTTCTTTTCTGTCCAAATTTTTTTGATAAATGAATATTATTCTTGAATTTTACTCCACAAAGTAGTTATCATGTTGACAATTTGGACATTCTTAAACTCTAGATAAATTGAATTATAAATTTTTAAAATTTATCATTGATCTCACTTAATTGAATTCTTATATCATTATCATCATCCCCATGCTTATATTGTGATGAAAGTCATCTTTGGCCCGTAGTGCATAGATGGACTATTGATTGGTATGATTATGACAAGAAATTATGTATCGGTATAATCATGACCTGTAATGTTACAAATGATGTGGTAAAAGACCTCATTGGCCCGTAGTGCATTGATGGACAGTTGTTTGGCATGATCACGACCACTGATGATAATAACGAATATCATTGGCCTGCAGTGCATGTATAGTGCATGAATAATTCGTGGATGTGATAATAACGAATATCTTTGTCCCGTAGTGCATGGATAATTCGGTGATGCGAATTATTTATTGAGATGTGTTATAGAGATAAAATATTGACGATGAACTTTTAAATCATAAAAGATAGTAGACGTCATGCTCTACTTGACTCTTCTAATGGCATGGGCGGATCTACCTTAGGGTAGTGGGGTCAATTGACCCCACTGAATTTTTGGGAGTTAATTTTTAATTTGATTTTGATTTTATAAAGTGTTTAGTGAAAATAAAAAATTCAAATGAAAAGACTATTAAATGTCTCAAATTTCTACTAACACAAACCCTCCACTCTTTTATATTGTTTAGTAATTTACATTGAACATGATATTTTTGTAGCTATTGAAATGAGATTATCATTACGATAGTTTCAAACAATGAAATCTCAAAAAATGTTATTATAAATAATATTTTAACAATATTGTTTAGTTTTGTAATTTATTTTAGAGGACACAAGAAGTGTCTCTTATAATAACAGTGTTTTAAAAAAATTATAAAATATCATTTTATATATAACAAAAGATCGAGGATTCGAAGTGTATTCAATCACATAAAATAATATCAATTTTATATGATAGCTCACACAATTATTTATAATATCCCTTGCATTCTGGCGTTTATATTTTATTGTATTTAATTTTTTTTTATAAATTTTTGTTTTCAAAAAATTGACCCCACTGAATTAATGGGCTGGATCTGCCCCCGTCTAATGGATTGTTTGTTCTGTTGCAGTTAAACTTGTTGTTTATTGTATTCTATCAGTTTTTATACTGTTGAAGGCTAAGGATAATTTATTCTACATTATCTTAGTCATAATATTTTTTACTGGGCTAGTTGAACTCACCCTTTTCTTTCATTGTTCTCTTTAGGAGTTGAGAATATAGTTGGAACTAGTCGGAGAATGAAGTGATGGTCCAAGATGGTGGCTATAGTAGTCCTCACTATTCTATGAAATAGTGTGATAATAAATGCAATGAAGACTTCATTTGAGTTTGGATATTGTCTACGAGACAATATTCATGTTTAAACTCTCAGCTTACGTTTGTCGTATTGTATAAATTAAGTTTGTATTTGAATTATGTACCATATATTTGGCGACTCAAAATGGGTTGTATAGACCTATTTTGGGGGTGTCACAGGTAGTCTCATGTATCTAACAGCTGCTCAACCTGACATGATGTTTGAGGTAAGTCTTATTAGTAGATATATGGAGAATCCTACCGAGCTTCATTTACAGGTTGCAAAAAGGGTCTTGAGATATTTGAAAGGAACAATTGGGTTTGAAATTTGTTATAAGAAGGGAGGAGATGATGGAATTTTCTTTGAGAAGGGAGGAGGAGATGATGAACTTGTTGCGTACACTGATAATGATTATGCAAAGTAGTATGGTTGAAAAGTGTGTTGGGAAAATTGGGTCTAAATCAAGGCAAGACAATTATTCGCTGTGATAGTAGTTCTGCAATCAAACTTTCAAAGAATCCAGTAATGCATGGTCGTAGTAAGCACATAGATGTACGTTTTCATTTCCTTCGAGAGCTCACAAAAGCTGGTACAGTGGAACTGGTGCATTGCAAGACACAAGAACAGTTGGCTGATGTGATGACTAAACCACTCAAGCTGGATAGTTTCTTGAAGTTGTGAAATCTATTGGGAGTTTGTTCTGAGATGGATATAAACTGAGTGCTTTTAAGGGAGGAATTGTTAAGTTTGAATTGTTAAGTTTTGTTGCTTTAGTGGGTTGTTACCACTCTGTCAATAATTCCCTATTGTTAAGGGTTAGTTATTTATTTGAATTAGTCTTACCACGTCTTTTAGGAACTGACCGTGGGTTGTTATTTTCTTTTTTTTCAAGTGTTGCTACGTAAGGCTATAAGATAGCTAAGTTTGCTCTTCAATAATAACAGAGATTTCTCCCAAATTTCTTTATCTTTTCATAAATTCTCTTGTTCCTAACATTTAGGGTTTAGGATTTAAGGAGTTAAAAAAAAAAAGGCCCGGTCTCCCTAGACAAGCTCTAAACAAATTTTTAAGTATATACAATTTTTAAGTGACCTAAATACCCTCAAATGTTCAAATTTAACTTAAATTCAATTTATATTAAAAAATTAACACATATTTCTCTAGATTTTTTTTATAATTATATTCTTCTTTTTTTTTACTATACTTTTTCATATAATTTTTTTATATATATATAAAAAATGTTTATATATATAAAATATATATAAAAGGTGTATACATAATCACATAATATTATTTTTTTGGGGTGGGGTGTGGGGTGGGGTGCGTGGGGGTAAGAGATGTATACATAATCACATAATATTATTTTTTTTGGAGGGTGGAGGTGGGGGTGGGGGTGGGGGTGGGGTGGGGGTGGGGTGGGATGGGGTGGGGTGGGTGATGGTAAGGGTGTATACATAATCACATAATATTATTATTTTTTCGCAGATCGATAAATTGATTGAATGAAAGAACATGGAACCCTGTTTTATTTTTAAGGGGCATATTTGTCAATTACTTAAAAATAATGGAATAAGTTATTCCTGACCCCCCTTCCAGGAATAAAAATTATAATTTTAAGTTAACACATATTCCACTAGGAATATATTATTCCGTTGGAATAAACAAACCAAACAACATTTTTATTATTCTAATCGAATGATTCATTCAATTCTCCCTCCTATTCCATCGATCCAAACGTAGCATAAGATTATTGATCTGCATATCACCCGAAAAGAAATATTGATTATTCGTCTGCTAAATTTAACTTGACAAACTATGAACCCATTTTCATTCCTATAACAGAAGGCACAAATTTTATTACAAATCATTATGCAAATTGGTCCTGCTGACAGTTAAGGTTTTTTAACTGCAACCATATTCGTAATATTGTTTTGGTCCTATGATATACATACAATATTGAAATGTGGTAAAACTTGGCCAACGGCCAATTGCAACTCAGTCCACTTGCAACACCCAAGATATGTTATTAAGTTAATTCTTTTAAAAAGCTCATCCTAGCTAGGGATGCACCTGGCCTTAGAGGCGGAACTAGGCGTAGGCGGGAGCGGGGGCGGGCGCGGGGGGCGGCTGACCCCGGTAAGGTGGCGGTCCAGGCGGAGCTAGGGGGGCCGGGGGCAGGGAGGCAGCCGACAGCCACTGAGCCAACACCAACACATATCTGGTTCTTCACTTCTTCTTCTCCGACTGCAACAAACACAGATCTGTTTTAAATTTATTTTTTTTTTAAATAACATGAAACGACGTCGTTTCATTAAAAAATAATTACAAAAAAAAAAAAAAAATTATTAGATCTTCACTCCCTCAGTTGCTCTCCGCCTCTCCCTCTTTTCAATTGCTCTCCGCCTCTCCCTCCTGTGCTCTTGCCGCCTGTCTCTGCCGCCACTACTCCGCCCGCCGCCGTCGTCTGCTCCACGCCTCCACTACTTTGGACTTTGCCCCCCTTAAAATATGTTCTGGTTCCGCCACTGCCTGGCCTGCCCAAGGGGGTTGGGCATGTTTCTACCAGACTACCAGTAGTTTTTGCGGGTAAAATAGGAAAAAATAGGGGACAAAAAAAAATAGGGGACAAAGAAAGAATTAAAACTAGTATGACAGGCCAGGCCGGTTGGGTCTGGTTCCATGACAGACCGGGGCGTTTCCAAGGAGGACCAGACCAATCTGATTAAGTTAATAGTATCGTGACCCAGCCCTACCCAGTACATAAAGGGCAGGGCCAGTCCGGGTCTAAAGCGTGTTGTGCCATAATTTGCAACCCTATAGTTCAAAATTTCATAGTATCACGATCCAGTCCTACCCTACAACATAAAGGAGTAGAGCCAAGCCGTGTCAAAAGCGTGCTGTGCCAGTTTGGGCGAAATTTGCAACCCTATAGAGAATCTGTCAACAAGTCATGAGCTCATTTATTGCTAACAGATAAAATATATTTCTGTAATACTCTGAAAAAATTATTTCTGTGATTGCAGCTAGAAGGCAAAACCATTACTTAAATACTGCCATTTTGGTACCCACCTCCCAAAATAAAGTTTTTTGAATTTCAATGACCACCAATATAAAAATTTATTGCTCCATTTTTATTTTAAAGATGGAGCAAGTGTAAATGTTTAATTTAGTCATTAGTGTGTAAAACTATCGGTATGAGGTTAAAGAAATCTTCAGGCATATTTTAGCAAAAAAATAAAATAAAAAATCTTCAGGCATAAACTAAATAGGATTTCTCATTGGTTACAATTAACAACATTGTTTAAACAATTCCAATTTCAACACAAGCAGAGTTTATTTATGATCAAAGGGAGTACAGTTTCATATTCACTCAAAGATTTATACATGGCTCAAAACCAAATTTCTATAGATAAAACTGCTCAACACCATATCCAATTACCAAAAACACAACAATCACTTGCACCATATCCAATTAACAAACTTACAAAAGTCCAAAAGCACAACAATCACTAGATAACAACACAGACCAACTATATTTTAAGACTCGTACAGATTTATTAGACACATACCTATAGATTCCACATATGATCCACCCAGCAATTATAATTAAATATCCTTTTCTATTGCAGCAACGGCAGTAGCAAGATCTTCATCCAGGAAAATATCCCACTGCCCATCCCACTTAATAAAAAATTCTGTATCCTCAAAATACTTCACTCTATGCACATCCCCAGCGGGAGTAAATAAATAATCCCCAACACCCAAATCATACTTTTCCTCTTTACTCAAATTCCAGACCTTTTTGCTCCCCTTTAACACTACTAAATCATGCCCAAAAGTATGGTGATGTGCCGGCTCAATGCTCCCAGACTTAAACCTCACAAGTGCCGAGGTGGGAGTCTGCCTTAATATCTTCATAGACCCACCGGGCATTATATCTATCGGAGTGAATTCGACTGACTTGCCTAAAGCACAAATGGCACAAGTATCAGTCAAATTTTCAGAATCGGAGCTGATCTGTACCATTTCAGGGATCGAGTTGTCGAGAAAAGATTCAATTTCCGGGGGCCAGGGTTTGGAATCGGAGGCAGGGCAGGGGGATTTGAAGGGGGTATTGAGCCAGGTTGTGAGAATTTCGATGGCGGACTCTGTGGAAGTGGACATGCCGGACAGAGAGAGGACGTTGGAGTTGTTGATGGATCGGGCGTTAAGGGCGTCGGAGGGGGAGGTGCAGGTGGCCGCGTAGACGCCGGGGAATTTGTTGGCGAAGATTGAGACGCCAACGCCGGTGCCGCAAGCGAGGAGACCGCGGGTTTCAGCTGAGGAAGTACTGTTGGCGGCGGACGTGGAGCTGATGCGGCGGCCGATTTCGGAGGCGATCGAGTAGTATTTGTCGGTGCCGAGGTCTTCGACTTCGATGTTGAGGTAGCGGAGGTGGGCGACGAGGGTGTCTTTGAGAGTACACCCGAATGAATCAGCTCCGGCTATGATTTTCAGCCGGCCGTGGCTGTTTTTGAGTCTTCTTGCGCCATTATAGGCGGCGCGATGGCGATGATACTTGTATTTGAGCGAGAGATGACACTGAGATTTAAGTAAAGTGTAAAAACGCGTGAACCTAGCCAAGATGTTGGTCAGATTAATCAGGGTTTGATAAAAATTGAATCTAAATCTAAATCTAAATCTAAATCTAAATTTGAATGAGTTGAATCTGAATCTGAATGAAAAAAGTTTTGATAATTTACATGTCTGAAACATCTGAATGACAAAACTTTATTATTTTACCATTCTGAAAAAATTCAAAATTATTGTAAATTTATTTAATATTACTTAATATAATAGTTAATATTTTTAATTTTTTTTACTTCATTCAACTAAAAAAATTTGACTTAGTCATTCAGCTCATCCATCTCTTCATCTTTTTATTTTTCTTGGTTGAATTAATTGTTGGTAGTTGATTAATTGAAGGTCATGATGGACCTTAAAGTTATAAGGTGGATATCAAAGAGAATCCTTTTGTTAAAACACCTTAATGATGTATGTTAAGTAAACCAATGAATTAAAATTGTATGCCTAAGCATTAGGATGGAAAAAAAGTAATACTGGAGTATAAAAGTACTTTAATACATATTTGTTTATGTGTTGTGGTATGATTTTGTATGATAAGAATCATAGTGATGTATGTTGTGGAAGTGTTCCAAGTGGAATGGAGGAAAAATACGCCATAGAAGACTATTTTTGACGGAGTCATAACGTTTACGCATTTCTTTTGGCAATCAATTATCACTCTATAATTGAATAGCCAATCTATTCCCAATATAACATCAAACTCTCCAAGTTTAATCAGGATTAAATCTACTATCATGACATTCCCTTTAATATTCACCCTACAATTGTGACAGTCCCAAATCCGGGTCCTCTGACCCCGGTTCAATCATCACGATAAAATACAAATGTGACGCCCCCAAATCCGGGTATCTTCCAACCCGAAAGATGGTTCTACACGATACTCATAATTGTACATTCATTCTACTGAAACGACACCAAAACGTGTATATCAATGTCATTCTTATTACATTAATAATGTTACATCCCGTTCCCAGGTTCTGAAACCGCTACATTCTTTGTTTATCATAATATGATACATACACTTACTAGTCTATTACAAGATAAACTAGTCACGCATCTTCACTTTGCCTTTATCTCTACTGGAACCTTTGGTTCACTTGACTTTAGCTGCAATCATATGGTTCAAACAAGGATGAGCATAACTAGCTCAGCAAGTATAACAATGTATAATATAAATACCACTTTAAGAAGCATATGATTATTCCTTCATAACTGAATAATAGTTATGAAGTACTATAAAACCTTGACTAGCACTTTTCAATTCATAACAACAATTCCAAAGTATATATATAATAGCTTAGGAATTCTGAACCGGCCAAAAGACTAAGAACATACTCTTTCCGTTTTCATACTTGAAAAGGACTTGAAACACTAAGGCCATCCAACCCCGCTTTTACTTATGAAAGACGTCTGGGTGATCGACTTATAGTACCCTATGTTGATCAACACTCTTCCGTTAAACGTATTTACGTTTAAGTTTTGGCAACCTCGCGTGCCCATCGAATAATCGATGAAAATACTTTTTCTTTGTTCATAGACAAACTTATCTTTACATCCGTACCAAATACTTGGCATATGATAACGCTAACAGTTCTATATTGAAAGACTTGTAAATAAATCAATCAGTCTTTCAAAATTCTAGTCGAGTTAAAACTGGCATCAACCCTTTCTTTAAAATCATTCATGCATTTCATAACATGAATCACAGAAAACTTGACTAACACGGAGGTTAGACAAGCGATAAGAAAGACTTGCCTTTAAGCGTCTACTACAGTATAATTACCTTCCCTTTGAGTCTTTACAGTCTCTACAACATATAACCACATAACATACCACATTAGGTCATGAACGAACATACATGATTCCTAATTAATCTTACCCTTCTTCTCAATCTAATCATTTATTAGATTGTTTACTATTGGTTTCGGCTTGCCGTTTACAACTTTCTTACCAACTTCTTTATCTTCTATGTTGTAAGTGGATTTACTTCATTAATACCACTCATTTCGAATTAATCATCCTTCCTCACAGCTTACTAACGTTCTTACGTTATTAATCGAAATTTGATCGTCATTGGTTAAGTATACTTATTGCATATCGTTCACGTTCATGTAATATTCAACAACTTTTAGTTGTAACTCTCAACGTTATTGTCATCATCGAAGATGCTACTTTAAGTTAATTAATTCATCATCAATTAACTATCTTTCATCTTGTATACTTAATCATACTTATTTCATTAATAAAGTAAAATCGACTTTCTATGCTTCGTTACGGCTCATTAACGGTCTTACGTTATTAACCAACCTCCGATCATCATTGGTGAAGTACCAAATGTGAACATCATACACGGTTTACTTATTACCCTCTTGCGTTCTTCTTTTAATTATTGTTAAACCATACTTAATCTTCTAACGTTATCACTTTATAAGTGATTTAAAGTCAATCTTATTATGTATATTAAGTACCTTCATTGTCTTACTTTTGGTCTATATTCAAAAGGAATGAAAACCTAATTTGGTCAACATTTTTACATTGCCCGCGCTGCGGTGCAACATCCCTAGTGTAAACTCGGCACTGCGGCGCCAGTTAACAGGGGACTCGGTCGGATCCGGCACTGCGGCGCGGATCATTTGTGCTAGGTTGGCGCTGCGGCGCCACTCCTGTGCACCAGTTGGCCAAAACAGTTTGTTTTCTTAACGAAACTCCCGGCTTCCTAATTTGTTCGTTTTACATCCGAATTGACTCATTCGAAAGCCTACAACTCACAAATTACATCCTTTACGTGTTCGTATAAGAATTTTATACTTTTGAATCTGTTAACTCTGAATTCACCTTTGAGTTCATTTTTGAGCGTTCGTTTAACGTTTTCGACCGTTCAATACTCGCTTTCTTCCTTATAAGTCAGAATTCGACGATTCTTGTGCCAACGACTCTTAATTACCTTATCTCACGTGTTGACATTGGAAACCAACGTTTTCAAGTCACACGACAACTTTTGACCTTTAATCCGAGATTTTTACGTTTTCGACGTTTAACGTCTATTTTCGCAAAATTCTCCATAACTTCGTTACTCGTGTTCTATAAGCCAAATTAAATGGAACACTCCATTGATTCATTATCTACATCCTAACCAATCATGATGCACATACCTTATCTATGATGGTTTTCAATTTATCCATCAACAACCATATTAACACTCAACGATTTCTACGATTTTGAACTTACGCAAACATTTACGATTTTCATTCGATCATGACTTATCAATGTTTTCATTATTAATAGTCATCCTTATTCCTGTAACAACCCCAAAATTCATACAATTTAATTCCCGACTTCAGTCATTAATAATACGTCTAATTTCTGATTTTACATCATTATTCAATGTTAAACTTAATAAAATGCGGAATAATTAAAACTTTTCTGTCATCTTACTTTAATTCCATGAATCAAAACCTTTATCATCTATATGTCTTTGAATCAATCTTATCTTATGATTCGCTTTATCACTGTTATTATATAAAATTTTACATTTCAATCCGATAACCTTTACATATCAGATAACTCTAACTCTAGCTTTACAACTCAATATAAAACTATACATCATGAAACATTTAATACATCTCATGAGTCTTAATCATGATTTAAGGAAATAACAACTTTAGCTAAAATATAAATCTTGGTATATTATTTCTGATCCACTTCATTCAAGTAGCACATAGTGTCATCTTCAATTCTTAACCTGCAAAATGGTTATTTGCAAAGGTTGAGCTCGACAGCCCAGCAAAATCTAATAGTTTTCATGCATCACGTAGCACATAATAACATGGTCAACATATATCTCATAAACATTGGACTAACATAACATACATGTTACAGTTCATATAACAAGTATAAAGATTGAGTTCCTTACTTAATCAGCATGCTTTACTCAATCAACGTAGTCATAAGTTGACTTTAACATTTCATACATTCAACATAAATATAACACATCATGCTCTTTGCAATAAAGATTTAAAACAATTAAATTCATATAGCAAATAGGAACTGAAAGACTTGCCTTGATCGTTGTTTACCTATAACATTTTAACAGCTTACAGTTATCTGCACTTCACGTGCCCTACACAATTATATAATCATGCACATCAACTATTAGTCACATAGCAACGCATAGTAGTTGTAATGTAAACTTTACTTTACATCTCATAACCCTTCCTATTATATATACACAATGTTCAATTTTATTGTGTTAACTTTCAACTTATATCTCACTGTATTTCATATTCGAAGTTCATTCAAGTGTTTAAGTCTTGCTAGGATTACTTATTGGTTTTATATTAACACTATTCAATATCTTAATATATTCATTTCATTTGATTTAAAATACTTTTTACATTCATTAACATTTGTTACGGCGTTTCGACGTTCATTCATCACACGCCCGATTTGTCTCTCTTGTGTGTGCTTAGTATGCGTATACAACTTATCTAATATATCATTTATTATTGTTAAGAATCATTATAATTCATAATATTCATGTTCTATAACTTAGAACATCTTTTATCGTCAAGAGCACTACACTTGCATGCGTGCATGCCCGACGCCCTCTGATTGCCTCCGAAAACACAACAGTCCTAAAGATGACCATTTTGACCCCTGTTACAGACCTCAAATTGAAAAACTTAAAGAATAAAAGTTGTAGGTCTATTCGTCCTCGTTCTGGATCATCTTGAATCACCTCAATCGGAATTTGTATGAAAACGTTATGGTTGTTTTACCAAACTAGGTCAAAACAGTCACACCTTGCACACTAGGGTATGGGCACGCCTAATTCCTTCATGGTTTCAGCGCCACCAAGCCACGACTTGGCCGCGCTCCAGATGCGCCATTGCACGCTCCCAGGTCACATGCAACGCTTCCCACGCCCAGATTACAGATTTTTTAATGTTTTTACTTCAAACCTTCATAACTTCTTCGTTTTAAGTCGGAATTAGTTGGTTTTCGATTCTATGAACTCGTGAAACACTGAAATACTCATCTACAAAATAATTTTAACATTTCAAAATCTTTAACAAATCAATTTAAGGGTTTCAATTCCCTATTCATGCTATACTTTCATGTTTTAAACATATTTAGCGAATTCATTCGCTACGAATTCGTTTTTCATCCGTTTGACATGATTCAAACTATGTCGTTTTTGTCTCTTCACATACTAACATAATCCAATACCAATTTATAGATTATAACACATATTAGACATTAAATTTTGTACTTTCTAAAGCCATTTTTCAAACATAACCACTGATATTTATTTTTTCTCCCTACAAAACCAATTTCATGTATTCTAATAATCCAATATCACCCACATAAGATGATTAACAGATTATAAACCACATACACACATATATAAATTCTATGTGATTAAGTAATTTACAAAGGATGATCGTAGAAAACTCAAAACATAGCATTAGAAGTAGAATTTACCTTCAACCCTAGTTGTATGCTAGCAAGAGATGGTGACTCTCTCTCCAAACCACTGTGATTCTTTCTTCTCTAAAATCTCTGTGTTTCTTCTTCTCTCCAACCTCTCTCAGACTTGGCTTAAAATAAAAGACGATAGAAATAAACCTAAGACTCCCCGTTCAATGCTCATCGCTTATGTTAGGCCAAAAGTCGTAGTAATGTCATGTTCGCTACACACCAACTCCCCAATTCCCATTTATTTTAATAGTCTTATATTATATAGTTTTCACTTACACACTTTAGTTAATTTAAATAACTTATAATAATTAATAATAATTATAATCTCATTATAATTATACTTATAATTAATAAATAATTACATGTATCTAATTTTATTAATAAATTAGACTTAAACATTACTTTATTTAATATACTTATTTCCTTTCATATTAAACAACTCATTTAATTTAATTAATTCATTAAATTAAATCTTCAAAGAATAAAATTTACCTTTTCTTTAATTTAATTATCATACACACGTAACTAAATCATTATACCATAATTCATCAATTATTTATTTATCCCAATAAATAAAGTAATTAAAATATTTATTTAATTCAATAAATATTTAAAATTAATTACAAAATTTATTTAATTTCTTCAATAGTTAAATTAACTATTTAAACCTCACTTTCTCAATATATGAATATATATATATATATATATATATATATATATATATATATATATATATATATATATATATATATATATAGATATTTCTTTTCACACTAGATCACATATTTCACAATATATAACACATATATACCCATACTTAAATTCAAAACAACTTATAATAAGAATTTTATTTATTAAATTCTTATTTAATTAATTTTCGAAAATCCGGGTTGTCACAATTCGTCCCCACTAATCATGCTCCACCAATCTACGATTCTCTACGAGAAAGAAATCGAAAAAGATGAAGATTAATGATTATGAACTATTACCTTTGTCGTTCTTTGCGTTCTTGACTAAACGTATATGGTTTACTTTGAAGTAGATTGATCACTTGTTTCTAGCTCTTTCTCTCTCTCAATATATGTTGGCTAGTATTTGTAAACTCTCAAATGAATTAAGCAAGCTTCTATTTATAGGAATCTCAAAGTGAGGGCTTAATGGTCAATAAGCCATTCCACCTCCTTAATCACCTTTTTACTATTCCAAGCTTAACCATCAAGTATTCTTGGCCTCCACACTTACTTAGCCATCAAGTATACTTGCTATTCACCTAGCTTATCCTTTACTTTCTCATTACTTTAATTACTTGTTAATCACCTAACTTATCTCTTGCTTGCTCATCACATTTTCTTAGCCTCCAAGCATAAGCACTTTACTTGATCATTAATTAACTTATCCTTTGCTTAGCCACCAAGTACTTTACTTAGCCTTTAAGTATCTTGTTCACTACACAAATTACTTGGTCATCACACCAAATCCTTGATCACCAAGATAAACCATAAAATCAAGGGTTGCTCCATGGGTCACCCTAATCCATTGGATTCTCACTTTGGGCTTTTAGCTTTAATTAGCTTATCTCATACTTTGGACTTTCATTTAACAAACACATGGGCTTGTTCACTATATCACTTTGGACCTTAACCATTTCTACCATTAGGCTTAACCAATCCTATACTTGGCTTGTATAATTCTTAACACATCCTACAAGTCCAATCCATTTGCTTAAAGTCTTATAACGTATAATTTACGTATTAATCTCGTATTCCAACTCGTATACTAATTCATACTATACGATATACCATCATTCATGCATACTCGTATAATACTTCGTATCATACTCGTATTCATTACATTGTACAATACCTTCGTATTATACGATCATTGCTTTAATTCATTATACGCATTTCATTTCCTTCTCGGAAATAACTTTCTCTAACCGTTAGGTTTTAAGTCCGCAGGCGAAAAACTGCGTTTGCCATAACTGAAGTATTATTGGATATTCCATCTCACCTCGATATTCTATTGTTACGTATTTTTCGGAAGTTCAAAAATAATTCCAGAGAAAAAGTACGTGAATAGTGTTTTTCGGAAAAATTCTCGGAAAGCTTTTATTTTCGTCTTGGAAATTCAAACACTTTAATTCTATCACATAGCCAAAATACTACGATGTTCTGACATATCCAGGTCATATAACGACCTTCAATTAGCTTACTACCATAAATAATCAAGTAAATTTATTTAACTCACATAATCAAATAAAAATTTAATTCTCCTAAAAATCCAATTTTCTCGGGCGTTACATTCTTCCCCCCTTATAAGGATTCTGTCCCCAGAATCACGTTACAATTATACAACTAAATGAGGAAAACTTTTCCATCATTTTAATCTTGAGTTCCCACAATACTTCTTTGACATTGTGGTTCCTCACCTTCACCTTCACTAAAGATATTTTCTTTTACTAATTCTTTCTTTAGCTTGGAATTATATGAAACTTAAATTCCTCCTTCAAAACAAGATTATACTTAATCTTCTCTTCATCCTTCATCATCTTCTTCATTCGCTTACATTCCTCGTTACCTAGTTGTACTTCCTTAACTCATTCCATTTTCGTGGATTGAGTCTTCATTGTAAATACCATTTCTACCTCTTCATTTCGTAATTTAACTTCTTACTCCGTTCTCGCAATCTCCGTTATTAACTCATTCTGAGTCGCTAACATTGATAGATTTTCCCTTACCCTTCCTACTTAATGCGTCGACTACTACATTCACCTTCCCTGAATGATATAACATATCACAGTCGTAATCCTTTATCAATTCTAACCACTTTCTCTACCTCCTATACAACTCCTTCTGTGTGAAGATATATTTCAGACTCTTAGAGCCCATATATATCTCATACTTCTCCTCGTATAAATACTATCTTCAAATTTTAAATCCAAAATTACAAATTTGCTAATTATAGATCACAAGTAGGATAGATCTTCTCATAATCCTTTAATCATGCGTGACACACAATGACCTTGCCATGCTACATGAGCATGCAATCTGCCATCTATGCTAAACATCGAGATACACTACAAAATTCCTGTATTATCCGATAAAGACAATACAGCGCTCACTTAACCTTCCTTTTTAGTTCCTGAAAACTATTTTTCTCCCTTCTCATTCCCATAATACTTATCAATAACAAATCTTCATATCTTTTAAGCTAAAATTCACACTTAGTGAATTCCGTATCCAACTCCTCCCTCCATAGTGATTCCATCACTATCTTCACATATTCATCATGATCTTCTGACGTCTTAGAAAGACTAGAATATCACCAATGATCATTACGACACACTCGTCCAAATATTATTCGAACACTCTGTGACACTAATGGTACTTTCAACCATAGCACCTCACAAGAGTACCTATCAGCTTACCACCGACTTACTCGGCGCCCCTTACGGAAAGTCTAACTTCAATGCATTAGTCAACCCAAACGACATACCCATAAACTCGTGATAACCATAACGAGTTCTGAACGTAGTCTTAGGTACCTCCTTCTTCCTTACTTTCAACCGACGATACCCCGTACACAAATCTATCTTGGAAAATACTTTGCCCCTTTCAACTAATCAAATAGATCATCGATCCTAGGCAATGGGTATTTATTCTTAATCGCTAACCAATTAGTCATATATTTGACTTACGCATTGGTTTACTTACTTTACTTCTTAGGGTTCGCGTTCTTTTAGCCTAAGTTTACGCGACCTACTTTCATTACCGGCTTACATCTTCATGACATACGGAGATGTCTTACTTAATACGTTCATCCTCTCTGATGATTTACATTCTTATCTTCTTCTTACTATTTCTCTAGGATTCAGCACACATCACTTCTTTGCTAGTAGTCCATATGGTACTCTGAGTGGTTTCCCACAAACAACCAACAAACAAGTTCCCGTCTCATCTACACTGCCATCACAGTGAGTTAGATCGGTTTCCAGTTTCGTATATACCTTCGCTCTCTGAAGGAATTGTTTAGCCCAGTTCCCATATGTCACCCATTAAAGGTTACGATTGTACCACAACCTAAACTTATTTTAACATCCTTCTAGATTGCGTCTTGATTAAACAACAAGAATGTTCCGGTGATTTATTACCGTAACTTACTACCTTGGGTTTCTTAGAAAACCGAAGATTCATACTTTTCCTTAGACCATTTATTAAGGTTCTATGGTTAATCAACCCATTCATACCGAGAATTACTTCAAATTCTCTCAACTTTATCGGTTTTTATCTACCGATACTTACTTACTCTTTTATTCATGAAACAATTTCAACAAATATCATCAACGAAAGTTATTTCCTCATTCTCTACCTTAACATTTAAAGGTGTTTATAATCCTTTTCGGAAATGAACTTAATCACTTAGCAAATTCACATGCTATAAAAGATCAAGTAGAACTCCAATCAAACTGCACACAAGCATTCATTGTATCGACTGGAATGATACATGTTACTACATTCGCTGATGTAACCGCAACTTGGACAATCCTATTAAAAGTACGGGCCATAGGTCTACCCGACGATGGTGGTCCAGTGATGGCTAATTTACCACTACTAACACCCTTACTCTCCTCCGACCCCTTCTTTGGGCAATTTCTTACCATGTGGTCCAATCGACCCACATACAAAACAATCATGGTTTTTCTTAGAATTAGGACAATTGGGTGATATATGACCCTCCTGTCCACAGTTATAACAACCCAATTTCCCTTTAGACAGACTCCTAAATGAGTCTTTCCACATAGCTTACATGCTTCCATCCTATGTTTAGGATCACATTGTCCTATTCCAGTATTCTCGGAGTTAAACTTCTTTCTTTTCGGCATATTGCCACTACCACCGGCATTCTCTGCCTTAGTTCCTCCCTCTCCCTCTCCCTTGCTCTTATTCTTTCTCTCTTTATGGTATTGGGTCTATGCCTCACTACCACCTTTCACTATAATTCCTTTCTCCAGAATGGTCCCATTAGAGCCAGGGTTTCAGGCCCTGCTCAAACCTACGGGCCTTCCTCTCCTCAGTGTCCACTTGGTGTGGAGAAAACCTTACCAATTCATTAAATTTGGCTGCGTATTGGGGAACTCCCTTGCTTAGTTCTAAGAACTTAATCTCCATCCTCCCCTGCATATTTGTAGGGAAATAATTCTCGAAGACAACCTTCTTGAATTGTTCCCACGTTACCGCATCTGTTATAGCCCCACCCTGGTGAGCCTTCCACCAAAAGTTGGCTATTCCCTTCTTCATATAGGTCGCAAAAGAAGTCTTTTGCGCCTCAGCTACGTTTATAATAACAAACGCCTTCTATATTTCTTTTACCCATGTCTGGGCTTCTAATGGGCCCGTCGTTTCTTTGAACTCCGGCGGACCTACGCTTTTAAATTCTTTAAGGGTAGTCGTTCTGGCTACCCTAGGTCCCGTGGTTGTTCTACCCCCGGTTTTGTTAAATGCAGTCGTTAATAAATTAACGAACTCTTACATAGGGTTGTTCTTACCCCCTTGGTTATCATTCCACAATAATAACTCATGCCACATCAAAGCACATTAAATAAAAACTTCATTATATTAATATGCTTCTTCATAGTTTGAAACTATTTATAATTTGCTTCTTTAGCCAAAAGCTATTACATTTCTATCCCACAATTGAACTTCATAAAAGTTGGGATTTATAAAAAGACTACCCTTTTTATGCAAAAGAGGGTTTTACGTCACTACACACATATCTATAACTCTAGACTTCTAATAAGGCATAACAGCATCCATGAGTTCTTCATTTGCAATCATCGCTACAGTATCCCGACTAATAGTATGTCAAGTCTATCCCAACTCAATGGAATAACACACAACTTTTGAAATCCCTATGAGCACTCTCATGGATGTAAGACATCCATGCTATCTTCTGGTCTTTTTCAACCAGTTTTTTACGAAGCTCATCGGCCTCTTCCTTATAGTCCCTAGCCTGCTCTGTCATAAGCACATGTTTATCGTGCTCTGACTCAAAATCTACTTCTACAGACATCTTAGCTTCATGGAGATAATCAATCTCTTCATTCTCAGTTACGCATAACTGCATTTCGATTGCATATTTCTGTCAATCGCCAGATACAATGCTCTCATTGCATCCGGAGATGTTGACTCTAGTGTAGGTACCACCACCGTATTAACTGAGGCTACCTCCATTTCCTCCTCCTCATAGACCATCATATCAAGGTATGATGTCAAATCCATATCTCCCTCGGAGTAGTCCTCCTTAGAAAAGTACTCCTCCGACTCTCTGTAGAATCACTAATGGTACCTCATGCTTTGGAATAGGTACAGTCTCTACTCATTCACGAGACTCTTCGCTCCATCGCGTGTATGTCGCTATACATCAAGCTATCGATCGACATCCTTCAATAACACATAACATGTTGATTAATACATAGTACACATTAGTATAAACACAAATCACATTTAGTTTATTTAGGGTTAACTTCCATCTTTTAAATCTTTCAGTACTGAGTTTCCTCAATACCGTATTAACTCATTCGACTTAAGTAAAACTTAAGTTTACTTCATTCGGACTTTTCCTTCCTTAACGAGGTTATTAGCCTAAGGTTCTTCCCCCTTAAGTTTTATAACCTAATGCTTTGATACCAACCTGTGACGCCCCCAAATCCGGGTATCTTCCAACCCGAAAGATGGTGCTACACGATACTCATAATTATACATTCATTCTATTGAAATGACACCAAAATGTGTGTATCAATGTAATTCTTATTACATTAATAATGTTATATCCCGTTCCCAGGTTCTGAAACCGCTACATTCTTTGTTTATCATAATATGATACATTCACTTACTAGTCTATTACAAGATAAACTAGTCACGAATCTTCACTTTGCCTTTATCTCTACTGGAACCTTTGGTTCACTTGACTTTAGCTGCAATCATATGGTTCAAGCAAGGACGAGCATAACTAGCTCAGCAAGTCTAACAATGTATAATATAAATACCACTTTAAGAAGCATATGATTATTCCTTCATAACTGAACAATAGTTATGAAGTACTATAAAACCTTGACTAGCACTTCTCATTTCATAACAACAATTCCAAAGTATATATATAATAGCTTAGGAATTCTGAACCGGTCAAAAGACCAGGAACATACTCTTTCCGTTTTCATACTTAGAAAGGACTTTCGGCACTAAGGCCATCCATCCGGCTTTACCTACGAGTACGTCTAGGTGATCAGCCTATAGTACCCTATGTTGATCAACACTCTTCCGTTAAACGTATTTACGTTTAAGTTTTGGCAACCTCGCGTGCCCATCGAATAATCGATGCAAATACTTTTTGTTTGTTCATAAACAAACTTATCTTTGCATCTGTACCAAATACTTGGCATATGATAACGCTAACAGTTCTATATTGTAAGACTTGTAAATAAATCAATCAATCTTTCAAAATTAGTCTAGCCGAGTTAAAACTGGCATCAACCCTTTCTTTAAAATCATTCATGCATTTCATAACATGAATCACAGAAAACTTGACTAACACGGAGGTTAGACAAGCGATAAGAAAGACTTGCCTTTAAGCGTCTGCTATAGTATAATTACCTTCCCTTTGAGTCTTTACAGTCTCTACAACATATAACCACATAACATACCACATTAGGTCATGAACGAACATACATGGTTCCTAATGAATCTTACTCTTCTTCTCAATCTAATCAGTTATTAGATTGTTTACTATTGGTTCCGGCTTGCCGTTTACAACTTTTTTACCAACTTCTTTCTCTTCTATGTTGTAAGTGGATTTACTTCATTAATACCACTCGTTTCAAATTAATCATCCTTCCTCACTGCTTACTAACGTTCTTATATTATTAATCGAAATTCGATCGTCATTGGTTAAGTATACTTATTGCATACCGTTCACGTTCACTTAATATTCAACAACTTTTAGTTGTAACTCTCAACGTTATTGTCATCATCGAAGATGCTACTTTAAGTTAATTAATTCATCATCAATTAACTATCTTTCATCTTGTATACTTAATCATACTTATTTCATTAATAAAGTCAAATCGACTTTCTATGCTTCGTTACGGCTCATTAACGGTCTTACGTTATTAACTAACCCCCGATCATCATTGGTGAAGTACCAAAGGTGAACATCATACACTGTTTACTTATTACCCTCTTGCGTTCTTCGTTTAATTATGGTTAAACCATACTTAATCTTCTAACGTTATCACTTTATAAGTGATTTAAAGTCAATCTTATTATATATATTAAGTACCTTCATTGTCTTACTTTTGGTCTACATTCAAAATGAATGAAAACCTAACTTGGTCAACATTTTTACACTTTATCGGTATTTGCATGGCATCCCTAGTGTAAACTTCGTGACTGGCGCCGATTAAAGGACTTCGGCGGGATCCGGTCATGACGGCGGATCATTTGTGCTAGGTTGGCGCTACGGCGCCACTCCTGTGCACCAGTTGACCAAAATAGTTTATTTTCTTAACGAAACTCCCGGCTTCCTAATTTGTTCGTTTTACATCCGAATTGACTCATTCGAAAGCCTACAACTCACAAATTACATCCTTTACGTGTTCGTATATGAATTTTACACTTTTGAATCTGTTAACTCGGAATTCACCTTTGAGTTCATTTTTGAGCGTTCATTTAACGTTTTCGACCGTTCAATACTCGTTTTCTTCGTTATAAGTTAGAATTCGACGATTCTTGTACCAACGACTCTTAATTACCTTATCTCACATGTTGACATTGGAAACCAATGTTTTTAAGTCACACAACAACTTTTGACCTTTAATCCGAGATTTTTACGTTTTCGACGTTTAACGTCTATTTTCGCAAAATTCGCCATAACTTCGTTACTCGTGTTCTATAAGCCAAATCAAATGGAACACTCCATTGATTCATTATCTACATCCTAACCAATCAAGATGCACATACCTTATCTATGATGGTTTTCAATTTGTCCATCAACAACCATATTAACACTCAACGATTTCTACGGTTTTGAACTTACTCAAACATTTACGATTTCTATTCGATCATGACTTATCAATGTTTTCATTATTAATAGTCATCCTTATTCCTCCCCACTAATCATGCTCCACCAATCTACGATTCTCTACGAGAAAGAAATCGAAAAAGATGAAGATTAATGATTATGAACTATTACCTTTGTCGTTTTTTGCGTTCTTGACTAAACGTATATGGTTTACTTTGAAGTAGATTGATCACTTGTTTCTAGCTCTTTCACTCTCTCAATATATGTTGGCTAGTATTTGTAAACTCTCAAATGAATTAAGCAAGCTTCTATTTATAGGAATCTCAAAGTGAGGGCTTAATGGTCAATAAGCCATTCCAACTCCTTAATCACCTCCTTACTATTCCAAGCTTAACCATCAAGTATTCTTGGCCTCCACACTTACTTAGCCATCAAGTATACTTGCTAATCACCTAGCTTATCCTTTACTTGCTCATTACTTTAATTACTTGTTAATCACCTATCTTATCTCTTGTTTGCTCATCACATTTTCTTAGCCTCCAAGCATAAGCACTTTACTTGATCATTAATTAACTTATCCTTTGCTTATCCACCAAGTACTTTACTTAGCCTTTAAGTATCTTGTTCATTACACAAATTACTTGGTCATCACACCAAATCCTTGATCACCAAGATTAACCATAAAATCAAGGGTTGCTCCATGGGTCACCCTAATCCATTGGATTCTCACTTTGGGTTTTTAGCTTTAATTAGCTTATCTCATACTTTGGGCTTTCATTTAACAAACACATGAGCTTGTTCACTAAATCACTTTGGACCTTAACCATTTCTACCATTAGGCTTAACCAATCCTATACTTGGCTTGTATAATTCTTAACACATCCTACAAGTCCAATCCATTTGCTTAAAGCCTTATAACGTATAATGTAAGACCCCGAATTTTATGAAATAAAAATATTTAAATTTTCTTATAATTACTATTCACGAGTTACTATTCATGAGTTACTATTCACGAGTTACTATTCACGAGTACTATTCACGAAGCATGATATTTTTTTTTACGTAAGAAGGCACTACTCAATAATTGTTACAGTAATTACTGTTCAATATTTTATTTTATTGATTCAATAATTGCTACATTGATATTTTATATTATTGTTGTTTTAATAATTGTCACTACACAATATTTCTCATTATCAGATCTATGATTCATATTATTTTAATAATATTACTAGATAACATTATTGACAATGTCTAGAAAGTTCTGTCTAAGGAGAGGTTTGGTCACCTAATTGCGCACCAGTAAGGAGAAATCCTTATTGGAAAGCCCCCTCTTTCCTAGGAACGGCCTAGTTGTCAGTATTGTGATTCTGTAATATTATTTGTGAATAATTAATTATTGATTTATATGATAAGGAAAATATTTATTTATGTGGATATAAATGGAGGAAATTTTTAGAAAAGTGACAATTATTGAAAATTGATATTTTATCTTTTCTGATAAAATAATTTATTTAAATATATTATTATATTTTAATAATGTAATAATGGGGATATTTTTACAATGAATGTGGGATATATGAGTATATGAGGAGGAAGAGTATTTTTGTTGCAAAAGTTGTTTAAAACATGTACGTGGTTCCATTTCTTGACTGAAATTTGATTATAGACTATAAAATCGTCCGTTTGCGGATTTTGGTCAATTTCTGTTTGGAATTTGGAAAACTTTCTTCTGCAAAGTTGTAGATAATGAAATTTCCTATGGAAAAGACATTTGATTCGTATTTTTCTGATAAAGGACTATTTATTATGAATTATTGAAGTTCTGGAATATTGAGTCTGAATTGATTTTGTTTAAAACATGTTTTTCTAGAAGGTGGGCCCCACAATTGTACTTTTGCATGTGGGAAATGCTAGAATCTGAATTCAAAAGAGGCGTATGAAATTTGTTATATAAATATATTATTTTATTAAATTTTCTGTTTTGGTGTTCTAAGCATTTTCCTATAAATAGGGTGCTTAGGTTAGAATTAAAAATCATACCAGAAACTGAAGTTTTCTCTCTCTATATTATCAAGCATATTTTGTGAGTATTTAGATATCTTGAGTGTTGCTATACGGTGCAAGTTCGTTCAGCGTTATATCCGACATTCCAGTACTGCTCTTTTGATGTAAGGGATAGTAAGGGATTTTAAGGGTTATTATGTTTTTCAGTTTTGAATTTTTTGCGAACCTTCAAAAATTCTGGAAAAATTTGAAATGATAATTTGATTAGTTTTGTTGATTGTGTCCAAAAATGGCTATTTTTGGATATATAGATTAAGAGTTATGGATTTTATGAGAAAAGACTATTTTAAAAGTAAACGCTTATAACTCCTTGTAGTTAACTCTAAAATTGATGAAATATTTATTGGGAGTACATGTATATAACAAAAGTATACTGTGTAAATTTCAGAAATTTTCGACAAAAGTACAATTTATGATAAATGTCTAAATATTCGGCAGTTTTGGCCATATGAAAAATAGTAAATGAATTTTAAAAATTTTGAGAAAAATATATGTTCAATATGGGACTATATTATGCTAAGTCCCAGAAAAAAAATATTTTTAGAACTGATTTGGTATTTTTCATGAAAATGGTCTAGTTATGAGTAAATGAATTAAATATGTTATGTGAAGTAAGAAATTTGGAAAATATGATTTTATGGCTTAAGAATCCTATATAAGATATATGCAGATTTTTGATGAGGATTTTGGTTATTGGTGATGAAATCTTATGAGTTTGGCATTTTAGAATGATTAAATGCATTAATTAGTAAAGTATAAATAATTAAAATAAATTGTTTATAAGTTTAAGAAATGATTAAGATATTGTGGTAATATTAATAATATTAGATTATGAGATTATTAAGTGATTTATAACATTTGGATTAAGGTGTTATGAAATCATTGATTTATGAATCTTATTCTTGAAATTAAATGTAGTTGTTGATCATATTGTTTTTATTATCATATATAACATTTTTATAATTTCGGTGATGATATTTCTCTTTGACTTAAGTGTAAAGATGGGTAGATTATTGGTATGATCGTGACTATGGGTTCTCTTTGGCCAGTAGTGCAAAGATGAATTGTTGACTGGTATGATCATGACCATTGGATTTATAAACGATTATCTTTAGCTTAAGTGCAAAGGTGAATTGATCAACATGGTTATAATTATTGTTTATATAAATTCTGAAATGATTATATATTTCTTTGAGATATGAATATCTTTGGCCCGTAGTGCAAATATGACTTGTTGAATATCTTTGGCCTGTAGTGCAAAGATAAATTGTTGGTGAATATTTTTGGCCCGTAGCGCAAAGATGACATGTTGATTATCTTTGGCCGTAGTGCAAAAATGAACTGTTGACGAATATCTTTGACCCGTAGTGCAAAGATGAATTTATTAGTATGATTATGAACAAGAACTGTGATTTGGTATAACCATGATTTTTGATATTTCAGGTAAAGACAGGTGATAAAAGTTATCTTCGTCCTGGATGAGAAGAGAAATTTAGAACCATAATTATGATTATGAGTTATTCATATGATTGTGGACCAGAACTGTTGATTGATATTACAGGGATAAAACATTGTTGGTGGACTTTTAACATGGAGAAGATAATAGACTTTATAATCTATTTGACTCTTCTAATGGATTGCTCATTCCGCTGCAACTATGGTTGAAAATTTTTATCATCTACCATATGTTCTAAATCTCTGATTTATTTCTGACGAAGGCTATTGATAATTTAATTATCTTTAGTTATGATATTCTTTACTGAGCTAGTTGTGCTCACCCTTTTGCTTCACAATTTCTTTCAGGTAATAAGAGTGTAGCTGGGTCGAGCGGGGGTAACAGGGGAATAGAACGGTGGTCTCTAGCTGTGGAGGTTCTCCCTAAACAATATAGAAAAGTGGGTTGTATTTTATACATCATTTAGTAGTTATATTTGGTGACCCAAATAGGGTGAGGCGAACCCAACGTTTGGAAGGGTGTTTTGCCACTATCATACAAGATGTCTACTGACATGCGACTTCGTGTTATCATAAGACAAGGTTGTGCACATCCACTTGCTGAGTATATCTACAAGCATTATCTATATAATCTTGGAGTTTGGTTGAAGTATAATTCTCAATTAGAGACGGTGGAGATAATGATATGTCAAGAGAAGACTCACCATTGGAAAGAATATGATAGTAATCTTCTCGTTTTTCTTTGGGGTTTATTGGGTCAATCAAGGATAATTCTGTGGGCATATGATATCTATTATAACCTAGACGCATGATGTGACGCCCCCAAAATAGGTATACATCACCTATTCTGAGTCGCCAAATACATAGTACAAAATACAAATACAATCTTTAATATACAATTAGAGAGCTGTGAGTTTTAATACAAATACTGTCTTCTAGACAATATCCACTCTCAGAATAAGTCCTCATTACATTTATTGTCACACTATTTAACAGAATAGTGAGGACTACTAATATTATCATCTGGTTCATCACTCCATTCCCCGACTCGTCCCATCTATATTCTCAAATAGCCCAGTAAGAAATATTATGACTAAGATAATGCAGAATAAATTATCATTAGCCTTAAACAGTGTTAAACTGATACAATATAACAAACATCAAGTTTAACTGCAGCAGAACAATCAATCCATTAAAAGAGTCAAGTAGAGAATAAAATCTACTATCTTTTATGATTTAAAAGGTTTTTCATCACTTTTATCATTTGGGACTCGACAATAAATAATCCACATCATCGAATCACCCCACACTACTGACCAAAGATATTCTTTAGTATCACGACCACAATTATCCATGCAATACGGGCCAAGAATATTAGTGTATTCATTAATGGTCATGATCATGCCAACAAGCATCCATCAATGCACTACGGGCCAATGAGGACTTTTTTCACATCATTTGTAACATTACGGTCATGATTACAATCAATAATCCTCGGTCATAATCATACCAAGTCCATCTATGCACTACAAGCCACGATGACTTTCAACATAATATAAACATGAGGATGATGACAATATATAAGAATTCAATAAAACAAGTTCAAGAATTAATTTATTCAGAACTAATAACGTCCAAATTATCAACATGATACTTCTTTGTAGAGTAAAATTCAAGAATGCTCGAAGAATATTTCCATGAAAAGATCTTTGGATAAAGCGCAAACTTCAAGGATATTCCACTAATTTCATGGAGTATAAAGTCAAAACTTTAACCAATCGAGTATAATAAAGAATGAAATAACAAAAGAAATCACCATGCATGCGGTGCTTAGCATGATGGACGAAAAGTTATTCCAATGAGAATAATAATAACGGAACCAAAGTTAGGCAAAATTAAGCGCACATGATCTTCCAACAGAATAATAAAGAATGGAATAACAACAGAAATCACCATGCATGCGGTACTTCACATAGACATGTTATTCGAACATAATACTAAATAACGAAACCAGGTCAGACGTAATACGCACCGACAAGATGTTCCAACAGAATAATAAAAACGGAACCAGGTCCGGCATAAAATGTAGATAGGATATTCCAACAGAATAATAAAGAATGGAATAACAGAAGAATTTCACCAAGTATAGGGTAGCTCGTGATCTGAGTTATTCCAATGTAATAATAAAGAATGGAATAACAAAAGTTCTCTTCATGAATACAAAAGAAATAATACTCCCTACCTTAAGAAGAAGAGTACTGGATATATGAGTAGTGAAGTAGCAGAATACTTTTTTTCTTTCTCTCTATAGTTTATTTCTCTAGAGTTTCAGTGAATTCGTAAGAAATAATGAAGGAATGAGCTTCTATTTATAGAAAAATGGACTGCATAGTAACTAACTCATGAACGGTCCAGATTGATTTACTTTAATCTGACGATCCATATTTAAAGCAAAATCTTTTAAATAAAATAAAATATATTCTATTTATAATCTAATAAAACAAATAACTTTATAAAAGATTTTATTATGCAAATACTATCGCAGAACCTATGCAAAACACTATGCATAATAAAATATAATATATTCTAATTATTATACTAATAAAATGCAGATAACTTTATAAAAGTATTCTGCTTATATATAAAAATTTTACTATTAGCCTAATAAAACGAATAACTTTATAAAAAGTATTCTGCTTTTATATAAAAAAAATTCATTTTATTACAATAATAATACCAATAAAACAAAACTATGTGACTTATCACATAAGCATCAATAATCAATCTTGTGTGCTCTTATGCAACCACGCCAGACATCATTTTTTTACTACCGAGTAGTTCAACAAAGATTAATGGTAAAACTTCCATGCGTTATTTTTAATAAAATATTTTTGTCGTTTTCTCAATCCGACAATAATTCCGTTAGGGGTCCACTAATGATTGTGTCATCGTCTACAGATATATTCTTCGACAAAAAGAATATTCCCGACCAAATTGAATATTATACAACAACTTGCATACTTTTCAAAATTTATAAATACTACCCACAACTATAACACTATCTCAAATCCACACCATAATATTCAAAAAAAAATATTTTGAGAAAATTAAATCTTTATTCATAAAATCTAGGGTCTCACACATGACCTCCCATGTACGAAGGTTTCCTTGAGCACTTCCCAAAGATTTTAATTTCTAAAAGCAGCTTATTATTTGTACCTTTATGTAAGGTGCCATTGTGACGTCTTATCCAAGGTTGGGACATGAGTCACGGATTGGTATATATTTGTATCAAAACTCACAACATATGTGTTGTTATATTTTGCACGACAATTGTAGTAATAAAGTTATAGTTGTTTTCTGTACCATGTTTTTGGCGACTCAGAATAGGTTGGTTGGATTGGATCTATTTTGGGGGCGTTACATATAATTTACGTATTAATCTCATATTCCAACTCGTATACTAATTCATACTATACAATATACCATCATTTATACATACTCATATAATACTTCGTATCATACTCGTATTCATTACATCGTACAATACCTTCGTATTATACGATCATTGCTTTAATTCATTATACGCATTTCATTTCCTTCTCGAAAATCACTTTCCCTAACCGTTAGGTTTTAAGTCCGCAGGCAAAAAACTACGTTTGCCATAACTGAAATATTATTGGATATTCCATCTCACCTCGATATTCTATCGTTACGTATTTTTCAGAAGTTCAAAAATAATTCCCGAGCAAAAGTAAGTGAATAGTGTTTTTTGGAAAATTTCTCGGCAAGCTTTTATTTTCGTCTTAGAAATTCAAACACTTTAATTCTATCACGTAGCCAAAATACTACGACTTTCTGACATATCTAGGTTATATAGCGACCTTCAATTAGCTTACTCCCATAAATAATCAAGTAAATTTATTTAACTCACATAATCAAATAAAAATTTAATTCTCCTAAAAATCCAATTTTCTCGGGCGTTACATTCTTCCCCCCTTATAAGGATTCTGTCCCCAGAATCTCGTTACAATTATACAACTAAATGAGGAAAAATTTTCCATCATTTTAATCTTGAGTTCCCACAATACTTCTTTGACTTCGTTACAGATTGCTCAGCAAGTTTAAATACAACAATAAGGATATATCATGATGAATGGAAAATATCTAACAATGAATTCAACAATATGAATATCTGAAGGATTCAACAATATGAATATTAGAAGCAAAGATAATGATTGCTTTTAGAATAACTGATAGTCAAGTAGACTTTGAACTATAAAACTCCAATGGAATTAATAGCTGATTGACCCTTTGGTTACTAGCTACAGAATAAGTACTTGAGGGGATTAGCCTCGCGTACACCATGTATATGCATAACATTTAAATCTGTTCTTTGTATCTTATAGTAGATACCTGGGGTACTCCCCTATCATAAAAAGGGGTGTTCTTTCAGTCTAAGAATCCTTACCATTAATTGGTTTGGATAGCTTTTATAAAACTTCATACACTTGTCTGACCGAACAAAGGTTCAGACTCTATCTGACAAAGTTCAAGAATTATAGAATTTTAAATGATGTACCAATCCAAGACTGTACGAACTCAAGTGTACTAAGTGCGAATATCAATAATATCGATGTGGAATAATTGTAAAGTAATTAAACCACTTAATAGCATGCTTAGAAATAAAGTTCAAGCTTAAATGAACAACTTTCAATTCAACAATAACATGCTCAATACAATATGAGAAGGATAGGAAACTTTCACAAAAATAAGTGAAATTTAACAACTTGTACAATATTCAAAGTTATGTAAGGTAGAGAACTTGCACAATCAAAGGGTGAAGTTAGGGAACACTTGCTCAATATAAATTTGAGTAAAGTTAGGGAACTTACAACATAATAAAAATAGTGTTCGGATACTTGCTCAAGTAAAAGAGTAAGAATTTAGGAATTTGCACAACCAAATAGTGAAGTTCGGAGACTTGCCTCAAGCGTAGTTTACCAAAGTAAAGCTTAATATCAATCCAATGCACTATGATATCCTATTCATGTATAATCACATTAGTTATACAAGTTCAACATGTACACCTATTATCTTAATTTACTATCATACACAAGTGTAATTTATCAATGCAAACACATATTGCTAGTCTTCTAGTCGCATAATCTTATACGTATGTCATCACATGAAAATTAGTTTCTAACACACTTTGTCATAACTGAAATCATAATTTGACTTTAAAGTTGTATACACTTATTCATCATAGGATCCTTTCAATAACATGCTTATTAACACATACGAATACTATACTGGACAGGTATTATAGATTAGAGTAATAACATAGGCATGCATGAAATCACAGAGCAACATCAGAAATCTGATCCTACTTCAGGATGGCGCGACCGTGCTTGGTTTGTACTGAGGAGTGGCGCGGTGGCGCTGCTCCTGGTGCAAACCAAAACATGTCTGCTCCTGCAGAAAGCCATTGTACACACATCTTGCTCATAATCATGCAAAACACCTATGTCAGTGTGTGGATAACTAAGTTTGACCCTACATTCTATCTTTGACATAGGTCATTATCCAATCCTTAAATCAAGACTTTAAGGGTTCAATTCATTAATTCTCTTATGTTTAGCCGTCAAGCATATGCTACGTAGTCAATAGATCACAACTATACATGTTTATGTTAGTTACATCATGTATTTCAAGTATGAAATGATCACTTCGATTTATTGAATTCCATGCTCAACTATTTAACAATACATATGACTAGCTAGCATGCTTGTCAATCATGTCTACATGCATGACACACTTAACCATGATATTAGATCCTAGAATACTTGTAATGTAGTTATTGACAACTAATCTTCAAGGTTTCCTTTAGAAAAGTCCTTTAAAGCCAAGCTATCAAAACTGATCATACATGAAGCAAATATATGCCTCATGTTAAACTTCTTTACATACATATCTAAGTTATTTACACATGTTCACAAGGTCAGAATGTATATTACTCCATGTATACAATTTCTAGTTTTCCAATCTTTAAGCCTTCTTTGAATATCCAAATTAAAACAACCCTATCATGGCTTACTATATACAAAACAACCTTAGTCCACATATTAAGGTTACTTATATGCATATCTTTATTGACATAGCATGCTCAGGACATCTTAAGGAGCTAACATGAGTAATCGTATTTATACTACTTGCCTTGGCCGTGCAGTGAAAAGATTAAGGAAAGTATGCGCCATTACTTCACTTCACCCGTAAAAAATATGGCTTCTGCTTCTGCAGAGCCTCAACCCCAAACATTGTCAAACATCTTTTTCTGCAACACAAACTACTTCTAATACTTCTAAGCAACATATCCCAAATCAAATATCAACTAATACATGCTTAATTCAAAGAATCAAGAACTTAGCAATTTAACAGAAAATGAAGAATAGGGATGAGAAGTTATACCTCTGTGAAACAATTGAGCTGCAATATACTTTCTTAGTCTCCTCTACAATAACAGTACACTCACTATTTATAAGTTTCTTAGAAAATATTTCTCAGTAATTGCAATGAGGAAGGTGGGGGTCTCATTTATAGAAGAATTGTTAATACAATTACCTCCGAAATCAAACCAAAGGAATACAAGAATGTATAATGGATAAGAGAGAGTTGGTGATTTCACTCACGAATCCCACTCCCCATCCACTTAATAACACTATGTTTGTTGATTTTGAGATGAAGATAGAGTAGGCTAGCTAGCTTTTCACGTGGGAAGAAATGAATTGGGCTCTTATTATGTGACAAGAATTCACAGCACTTGTAAAAAATGTAATGCAACACTTGGTTTATACCATATATACACATAATATATACTTTGGTTATATAATATGTATACACCATTCATTTTATATAACATAGGCTATAATGATTTAAAGGGCATACAATGTATTACAAGGTATCAAGTAGTGTACATACATATAACCCATGTATATTTTCTATTAACACTAAATACAATTGTGCATTGCTCATTATTTATTACCATAACGGTTATTATTATAATCATAATAACTTAATGAAATCATTATTAATTATCAATTGATCTTATTAAATATCAATAGGGTATACATGAATGTTTACCCACACACTTCATGTCATATAAACAATATTATAATGCAACTCACATGAATGCAATAACTCTTACTATATAGTATATATATAATATACAGACATATTAATGTGTCACCTTGTACTATATAAAATATATAGTTAACTACCATATAATAAAGATTTACTATATTGCATGCTTGCAAAAATTAATCAAGTAAATATAATCATATTATTTTTATTAATCTCTTACTCATTAATTATTATTTATTCATAATAATTATTAATCAACACCTTATCAATTAATTACCCATAATTGCAATAAATCAATATGTTCAAATCCTGCCACTATATTCAAATAAATTGAATATTTAATTATTAATAATCCTATCAATTCTTTGATATTAAAGTCTTAGGGTTAGTCCACTAATTTAAATAAACTATTAGTGATTCCCTTTAATCATTTCATAAATTCGCATAACCACATAAGGTTTAAATAGACTCAAAAAATTAACTCCTTAAAATTAAATCACATATTTATTTAATAAGGAGTTTAAAATTCACGGTCATTACAAATCCGATGTGACACCCCCAAATCCGGGTACTTCGATTCCACGGGATCTGGTGTTCACTGTACAAATATCACCTATCTATCTACCCATAATAAATGCAAACCATGTAATAGATAGAATAAAAATCTTCCCCTTAAGGGTTACATCAAAATAATAATAATACAATCCCAGGTTAAACTAACCTTAAACATCTGTGCAGAATCATAAACAAATAAGTCTTAAATAACATCATTAACTCAAGTCTTAAACATAAATACATCATCTAATAAAAATAACAAGTCTTCATCACTTGCTAACTTTGCCCTTGCCTTTACTAGTGGAAGGTTCATCGGTTCTTTCGTTCTTAACTGTAATGTTATTATTAAGCAAGAGTGAGCACTATTGCCCACAAGTATAATAATGAAATAACAGTATAATAACATACGAGTAAATAAAAAACATCTGAATGAAAGCTCAACTTTTGAATCAAGAATGAATAACAAGAATCAAAAGAATTCTGAGGGTCATAAGACCTTGAACTATGTCCTAGGTTATCAAGGGTTTTACTTGAAACCTTTAACAGTCATAAGACTATGGACCTTTCTACTCATACTTAGGGGATCGACCCTTAGTACTATAATCGTGCACAATATCTTAACGCTTAACGTAAGTAAATCCCTTTACTGAGGTTGTTCATCTCGGTTTGACATTCAATTAGCACCAAAGGTAGTTTGGTTTTGGATAATTCAATAAGGGTTCAAATTTAGAACGTTCATCAACTAAGGACTAGTTGAATCAATAAATTTCACTAGTCTAATAAGGTTCAACAATAATGATATTCAATTCGAATAATAATCTCAAGAAGTATAAAATAGAACAATTATTGTATAACTGAATCATGCTTTGAAAAGATAATAAATGTTTAATATAACATTCGAACTTGAATAATAGTAATGATAATTTACTCGAGCTAAATAATAAACTTGAACAATAATGACAAGTAGGGTTAGGAAACTTGCCTCGTGCGTAGGCTAAACGATTACTACTTCCGTTCACCATAAATCCTACACACATACCATATGTATTCACGACATTCATTAGTTACATTTTCACTTAATTATTTAATATAAACTCCACTTTATTTAACAAATCATTACCCTTCTAATTTAATTACTTAATTAAATTAGAATATTTTCATTCTCTTACTATTATTACACTCGAATAAATTATTTCATAATAATTTACATCGAATATTTATTTTATTCCATAAATATCTCAATTAAAATATTTAATTTAATTTATAAATATTTTAATAATATTTTCATCAAATATTTATTTTATTCCATAAATATCTCAATTAAAATATTTAATTTATTTTATAAATATTTTAATAATAATTTTCATCAAATATTTTTTATTTTTTTTTTTTTATTTTTTTTTATTTTTTTTATTATTTTTTTTTTGGTAGTCATTGTAAGGGTAATTTAGTTTAGTAACACCCGGGAAGCCAGGTTACCTGTGCTCATTTTCTGATTTATCATAGCTCATGCGATTCATGAACATAACAAGACCAAATTAGGCCAAAAATCAATCACAGGTAAAATTATACATGAATATGGCCATAACTTTCAATTAGTTATTTTTACACGAATTTAGACTTACCCAATCATTGTAATAGATATATAAGCATTACTTAACCCATCTAGCATGATTTTTAACAAGTTACAACACATAATTTGCAAAATCAACACATTTACTTCCACTGTTCTTGATGTTCTTGAAGGTTTTGAAAATAAAACATGAAAATTGTCGCTACGAATTCGTTATAACATCGAATCCGTTTATTTAAACTTTGGTCTCTTCGTATCAACATGTATAACAACATACGAATGTAAAATTTAGGAATAATATACGTTCAATACATGAAATATCACGTATAAGGCCATATGGCCAAAACTCAAACTTTGTAAATTTTTGAAATAGCAAGTCATCATTTACTGAAATTTATGATATGAAATCATATAAAATATATATAAAACATGTTATGCTACTCGAATTATTACATATATTCCTAACTCAATTTCCCAATTTACAGAAATTCCACAGAACTTGATTGAAAGCCATTTTCATAAAACTTAAACAACGTAACTTTAAAAATTTGGAAAGGAGGAGATTACCCTGAGTGTAAGGTATAGATTAGAAGGGAATAATTCTTCTCAACTCTTCTTCAATTAAAATTCTCTCTCAACACTTCTCAATCTCTCTCTAAAACTCTCTTTGTTTCTACTTTTCTAGACTTAGGAAAAATGAAGAAAGAAAAGGAAGACGTCAATTGAAATAAAGAACTGACGCGCTGAGTGGTCAGTTAACCCAATAATGGGTAACTGCTCCAACTCCCCATAGGGCCTTGTTTGGCTAGCAAAATAGATTTAAAACCATTTAATTTAATAAAGCTTTATCATATAGTTTAATTAATGTCACACTCCTTCATAAAATAAATCAATATCTTATTTATTTTAAATAAAATATAATAATTTCTCATAAATTCACATAGTCACATAATCAATTTTCTCATTAATAAATAATGTCAAATTATTAACTCTCTAATTAATAATTAAATTAATTAAATAACATCATGCTTAACTAAATATTTCATTTAATTCGATAAGCTCACATAATTACATATTTGAATAATAATTATTCTCTACATTAATTTAATAAATGTAACACATATAATTAAATTAATCTACCACAATTGCATCAATTAATTATTAAATCTAATAATTAAATCATCAAAGAATATTTATTTAATTCAATAAATATTAAAATTAATTTACAAAAATCTCGTTCGTCATATCCGACTTCGGATGAGCGAGTTCCGGTAATTTAAAAATCTGACGTCGAGAACGCCATTTAACGAAAAACAAGTTCCCAAAGAACTTTTTGAGCCTATTGAAAGGCTTTTTAGAGAGTTCAGAAAATTATTCTGTCCTAGGGAATTTGTAGTATGTAGTAAAAGCAAGGAATTGGCTCAAGAACAGACTCGTTCCGATAAGAGATGATCAAGTTATGATATCTCAAAGTTATCTATAGAAATCATAAAAAAATATCTAAGTTGTATGAATGGCACCACAACGCCATTACCAGCATAAAAGTTGGCGTCACATCGTCGCTCTAAAGCTGAGCCCCTGTGTCCGGGCACCGCAACGCTGGTATTAAGCCTGGGAGTGGGTGCCATAGCGTCGATGTAAGACCCCAACTTTTATAAATAAAATTGATTTTCCTTTTCATTATTTTGAAATAGTAAGGGGTGGATTTGATTAATGTGGTTAGTTATGGGTAAAATGCGCAAATATTTTTAACTAAGCACATGGTTATAAAATATTCATTATTGTCGGGGAATATTCGTTTGGTCGTGGAATATTCTTCTTTGCATGGGGAATATTAAATGCGATGGCGCATGACCATTTGTGGCCCCATAACGGAAAAACTGCTTGATGAAGAAAATGACAAGTTTGAGTTTTTTATAAATAACGACGCAGTTATTCATCATTAACACTGTTGGAATACCTGGTTGTTAAAGTACAGTTGTGACGCCCCCAAAATAGGTATACATCACCCATTCTGAGTCGCCAAATACATGGTACAGAAACAAATATAACCTCAGTAATACAATTGTCGTACAAAATACGACAACACATATACTGTGAGTTTGAATACAAATATTGTCTAATAGACAATATACAAACTCGAAAGGAGTCTTCATTACAATTATTGATACACTATTTTACAAAATAGTGAGGACTACTAAAACAACTATCCTGAACCATCACTCCATACCCCGGCTAGTTCCTGCTATGTTCTCACCTCCTGAGAAGAAAAATGGAATAAAAAGGAAAAGGGTGAGTTCAACTAGCCGAGTAAAGAATATTATGACTAAGATAATATACAACAATTTATCGTTAGTCTTCAACAGGGAAAAATCTGATAAAATATAATAGACAACAAGTTTAGATCAACAACTGCAGCGAAAACAACAATCCATTAGAAAAGTCAAGTAGAGAAAGAATTCTACTATCTTCTAAGATTTAAAAGTCCATCATCAATATTTTATCCCTGTAACATCAATCAATATACATCTTGAATCAAATATTCATCTTTGCACTACTGAGACCAAAGATATTCATTTGTATCACCGCTAGTCATGTTCATCTCAACACTTTGCTTCATCTTTTTGCACTATGGGCCAAAGATATTCATTAGAGTAATCATTCATCTTTTGCCTTTGCAGAGCCAAAGATATTTAGTAATATCATCATTTAGGACTTAGGATGATGAAAAATATCTTAAAAAAAACGAATTCAGTGAGACAAAAAGATAATTATTACGGATTCGTATTACAGTTTATCAAAGTTCAATAATACTCCATAATAACCAATTTTGAAGCAAAATTCAAAAATAAAGATCAAAATATGGATACAATCAAAGATAGTAACCATAATAGACATCTTGGACAAAAAGAAAAAAATTTCATTTTTCGGTGAATAGTATCGTATTCGTGAATAGTGTCGTTTACGTGAATAGTAACCCCGACACAAGAAGGTAGAAATTCTACAATAAAATCTATACCAATATTTCGGTATAATGATATTGAAAGAATAACATCATTATGAAGAAAATAACACCCCTTACCTCAAAATAACAGTACTTCTAATCGGAATATGGGTATAAGGATGAAGGAAACTTGCACGGATGAATAGCAACTCACAAAGTATCTAAATACTCACAAAATAAGCTCGATAATATAGAGAGAAAAGAGAGAAAACTTGTTTCTGGTGTGATTTTCAATTCTAACTAAGCACCCTATTTATAGGAAAATACTTAGAAACGCTTAGCGCAAGGACTAACTTGCTACTGATGGCTTTACTCACATTATTCACGCCCACCACTTTTGAAAATAAATTCCAGCACATTTTATTTCTCACCAACCAAAAGTGGGGCCCACCATATTTTTAATAAAACATTTATTTCTGAAACTTCAATAATTCATAATAAATAACACTTTTATTAGAAAAATTCAAATCTTATGTCTATTCCATAGGAAATTAAATTCTCTACAACTTTGTAAGTTTAAGTTTTTCCAAATTCCAAACAGAAAATATCTGAAATCCACAAACGGACGATTTTTTATACCTTCATTTTGACAAAATACTAATAAAATACCTCAGCATTTATTCATTCATTTATAACCACAATAAATATATCCATCATTTATATCCACATAAAATAAATATTTCCTTATCATATAAATCAATAATTAATTATTTACAAATAATATTACGAATCACGATTATGACAACGAATCGTTCCCCCAAGAAAGAGGGGCTTTAGATAATAATTTCTCCTTATTGGCCAATTAGGTGACCAAACCCCTTTCCTAGACAAAACTTCCTTAGACATTGTCAATAATGCTATCTAACAATATTATTCAAATAATATGAATTATTGAACCGATAATGGAGATACTGTGAAATGACAATTATTGAAACAACAATAATATAACATATCAACGTAGCAATTATTGAATCAATAAAATAAAATATTGAGCGATGAATTACCGTAACAATTATTGAGTAGTGCCTTCTTCACGTAAGAATCAATAATTTCAAAAAACTTGCCGTAATCTGTAGTATCGCTCTTTAACCAACCATGTAGACATATTCTTGTATTTTAACCACAAGGTATTCCAACGATGTTAACGGTAACAATTACGCCAGTTATTTATAAAACTCAAACTTGTCGTTTTTTCTTCATCCGCGGCTTATCCGTTATGGGGCCCAGAAATGGTCAACGGCAAAAATTAATATTCCCAACAAAGAAGAATATTCCATGACCAAACGAATATTCCCCGACAAAATGAATATTTTATAACCACTTGCTTATTTTGCTAAATTTTCACATTTCACCCATAACCAAAGTATTATATCAAATTAACACCTTATTATTCACAATAATAATTAGAGAAAATTCGATTCTATTTATAAAAAGTTGGGGTCTTTCAACCTCCCCTCCTTATGAAATTTCGTCCTCAAAATTGACGTACGTACCTGGTATTTCGAAAAGGTGAGGATACCTCGCTTTCATTTCCGATTCTAACTCCCAAGTCATTTCTTCAATAGCATGGTTTCTCCACAAAACCTTAACTTGTGGTATAACCTTGGTGCGTAGAACATGCTCTTTCCTATCCAAGATCTTAACAGGTACCTCCTCGTACGTGAAATCTTCCGCTATCTCGTCCGGTTCTAACTCAATAATGTGGTTCGGGTCTTTCACATATTTACGAAGCATAGATATGTGAAAAATATTATGAACACGAGACATGCTTGGAGGTAATGCGAGTTTATAGGCCACATTTCCTATTCGATCAAGAATCTCAAATGGACCAACAAATCTTAGATTGAGCTTTCCCCTCTTCCCAAATCTTGTAACTCCCTTCCATGGAGCAATATGTAACAATATATGATCCCCAATATTAAATTCCACGTCCTTTTGATGAAGATCCGCATAACTCTTTTGTCGATCCTGTGCCGTTTGTATACGTTTTCGAATCATTTGGATCTTTTCTGTAGTTATGTGTACCAATTTTGGTCCCAACAATGCTGCTTCTTGTGACGAACGAGATTTTTGTAAATTAATTTTAATATTTATTGAATTAAATAAATATTTTTGATGATTTAATTATTAGATTAAATAATTAATTGACGCAATTGTGATAGATTAATTTAATGATATGTGTTATATTTATTAAATTAATGTGGAGAATAATTATTATTCAAGTTTGTATTTATGTGAACTTATTGAATTAAAAAGAAATATTTAATAAGCATAAGGTTATTTTAATTAATTTAATAATTAATTAGAGATGTAATAATTTGACATTATTAATAAATAAGAATTTAATTATTTGACTATGTGAATTAATGAGAAATTACTATATTTTATTTAAATTAAATTAAATAAGATATTTGATTTATTGTGTAAGTGGGTGTGACATGATTAAACTATAGTATAGGAGATTAATTAAAATAATTAGAAAATTTATTCATGTTGCTAGCCAAACAAGGCCCTAAGGGGAGTTGATAGCAGTTACCCATGATTGGGTTAATCCGACCTTAATCTTGTCGTCGATTCTTTATTTTATCGTCTTCTTTAATTCATTTTTTTTCTAAGTCCGAAATATAGTTAGAGAGAATTTGAGAAATTCGAGAGAGAAACTCGAGAGGATTTTGTGAGAAACTCTGTGATTGAAGAAGCTTTTGAAAAAGGGTTTTTATCTCTACTCATTCACACTCAGGGTAATCTCCTCCTTCCCAAATTGTAAATTACATTATTAAAGTTTTTATGAATATGGCTTTCAAAGTTCTGTAAGGTCTTTGTATTTATAAAGGGTATGAATTATGTGTTGATATATATAATAAATGTTATCATATCGTATTTGATTATATGTATTATACAAACCATATCATCAGTTTTATGAAAATACATCGTATATGGTTACTACAAAAATTACAGAGTATGCGATATGGCCATATGACCCTTATATGTGATTTTAATATGTCAAACATAAATTGTTTTGTAAAATTTACACTTGTATGTTGTTATGCATGTTGATACGAAGAGACCAAACTGTAAATGAACGAATTCAGTGTTATAACGAATCCGTAGTTGTAATTTTCATGTTTTGTTTTCAAAACCTTCAAGAACATCCAGAACAGTGAAATTTACATATTTTAATTCCGTAATTATGTGTTTTAATTGGTTAAAATCACTCTATAAATGTTGAGTAATGATTATATACGAATTCTAACATGTGGGTATGATTAAATTCGTGTAGTAATAATTTAATTGGAGTTTTTTGGCCATGTTACGCAATTTTAAGTGAATTACGGGCTGAAAATCGAGTCTCATGCCACTGCGAAGCTGAAACTCCGAACCTTGTGACTTCAGCATACGCACCGCAATGCCAAAGAGCACGCCACAGGGCCAAGAACAAGTATAAAAGTGGCGCCGCAGCGCCACTCTGCAGAATGTTCAGAAGCAAAAATTTTAAAGTGTTTAAGTCTTTGAAATGTGATGTTAACCTAATTTAATGAACGTAGAAATATGTTAGAAGTATAATGAGATGTTAAATAGATGCTTAACATGTAAATAACATAATTGCATGTGGATTGAATTATTGAATGCATAATTAGTTTAATATTCGTGAAGTGTTTATTATGTGACAATAAGTGTGATAATTTAACTAAGTATAGTCATAACCAAAGTTTAGACAAAAGAATGAACTTAAGGTGTTTAATATTATTAATTAACTAGAGTTGTGAATGAAAATGATATGTAGGAGTAAATTCAAGGAACGTGTTTAATTAACGTGTAATCTACGCACGAGGTAAGTTTCCTAACCCTACCTGTTATCATTATTCAAGTTTATAAATCAAGTTCATTTGTTATGTTAAAGATTTACTATCTTTTCAAAGCATGATTCTGTTATACAATAATTGTTCTATTGTATACTTATTGAGATTGTTATTCATTATAAATATCATTTATTGTTGAACCTTGTTAGACTAGCGAATCCTTATTGATTCAATTAGTCCATAGTTGATGAACGTTCTAAATTCAGAACCCTTATTGATTTATCCAAACCAAACTTCCTTTGGTGCGGACTCTAATGTCAAACTGAGATGAACAATCTTGTAAAGGGATTTACTTATGCGTTAGCGTTAAGATATTGTGCACAGTATGGTACTAATGGCTGATCCCCCTAAGTACGAGTAGAAGAGTCCATAGTCTTATGACTGTTAAAGGTTTCAAATATAATCCTTGATAACCTAGGACATAGTTCAAGGTCTTATGACACTCAGAAATCTTTTGAATTCTTGTTATTCATTCTTGATTCAAAGGTTGAGCTTTTATTTTAGAAGTCTTTGATTCACTCGCATGTTATTATATATTGTTATTTCATTTTTATACTTGTGGGCATTCATGCTCACTCTTGCGTAATAATAACATTACAGTTAAGAATGAAATGTACGATGAGCCTTCTACTAGCAAAGGCAAAGACAAAGCTAATAAGTGATGAAGACTTGTTATTTAATTTTAAGAATGTTATTATAAAGACTTGATGTTATTAAGACTTATTTGTTTATGTTTCCGTACAGATGTTTAAGGTTAGATTGACCTGGGATTGTATCTATTATTCCGATGTTGTAACCCCATAAGAGGAGGATTTTATTTCTATCTATTGCATGGTTTGCATTTATTATGGGTAGATAGATATATGATATTTGTACAGTGAACACCAAATCCCGTGGAATCGAAGTACCCAGATTTGGGGGTGTCACAGGTTGGTATCAAAGCTGAAGGTTATGAACCTTAGGTAGTAGCCTTATAGTAAGAACATAGAGATGGAAAACTCTTATCGAGTTCTAGGAAATGAATTTTTGTAATTCATTGAAGATAATAAAAGACTTTATGTGCTTATGTGTTAAATTATGTGCTCACTAGTACGACTTAGTAACTAAAACCCAAAATTTTGTTGTCAGGATGTCGGACGTTGGAGGAACTAGTCGAGTTGGGGAGGAGGAACCCCGAGTACCTACAGTACTGACAGAGGAGGAGCCCTGAGACATTCATGTCATTAGGGGAATAGTTGAGTCTGAGAGGTCATCTCCGTTGATCACTGGTTGTTGGTCGGGAGCATGAACTGAGGCCCGATCTGAGGAGGAATTTGAAGAGGAAGAGGAAGAAGAGGAGTTTTCATAGCACTCCATTGATGCTGAGATGTACGACGCATTATACGACCATAACGTAGAGTTACGAGATGAGGTACATGATCTGACTGAATGGGCGATTATTCAGCAGATTACTCTCGAGCAGAAGGATAGGGAGATTTCGACTCTTCACTCACGACTGGGAAATATAGAATGAGATTTGGTCCACGAGAAGGGTCAAACCGAAGATAAGACTGAAGAGATAGAGAAGTTGAAGAAGGAACTGAAGGAAAGCTCTGAAAGGCTGATTATAGCAGAGGAAGGCTGGGTAAGAGAGTCACGTCGTGCTGATCTTGCAGAAGAGGACGGTTGTGCAAAGAAGGTGAAGCTTGGGGAGACGTACTCTACACTTAACAATGCAATGGATGAGGCCCAGGATTGAGTTTTGAGGTACCCCATCCAGTTCGAAGGACTTCCATCGTACATGCTGGATCGCAAGACGATGTCTCGTATCATGGAAGAGGAGCGTAGCAAGGCTATTCAGCGTCTTGACAAACAGTGATAGAATTTGTTTAATTATGTGATAAACTTATCTAGTATTTAGATGTAAATTCCGATGTGGTCATGAACAAAGGAATACTTTAATATTTAAATCCTGAAGACTCTTTATCTCAGGATAGTTGATGTAAATAGCAGTGATGCTATCGTTTGATGTAAAACTTTTGATTTGAATGAATATATATCAAGTTGTGTGAGATAATGTGTTAAATAATTATGTTAAATTGTTGAGTAATGCCTTAACTATTTAGAGAATTAAACAAAGATCTAATCAGCATATATTTTAACAGAAATATTCCGCCAAGAAGAAGACAACAACATCAACCAGCTCAAGAAGGATCTACAAATAACAACAATAACGCCAATGCTAATCCTATTCAACAATTGGTTAACTTGCTAGCTAGAGAAATGAATAATCAACCTTAAGCTCCACCAAATACAACATTTAAAGATTTCAAAGCGGTAGGACCGCCAGAATTTAAAGGTTTCATGAACCCGATTGAGGCTCAAACGTGGGTTATGGAAATGGAAAAGGTTTTCGATGTTGCTAGAGTTAAAGAAGACCAGAAGACCGCTTTTGCAACGTTTATACTGAAGTCTGAGGCCAGTTACTGGTGGCAAGCAAACAAGGTCCGTGGAGGTGAAGGCGTGATTACTTGGGAGAGATTCAAAGAGATGTTTTTCGAGATGTATTTCCCGACAAGCTCGCAGAACCAAATGGAGGTTAAGTTTCTAGAGTTGAAACAGGGAAATATGTAAGACCCCGAATTTTATGAAATAAAAATATTCAATTTTTCTTATAATTACTATTCATGAGTTACTATTCATGAGTTACTATTCACGAGTTACTATTCACGAGTACTATTCACGAAGCATGATATTTTTTTTACGTAAGAAGGCACTACTCAATAATTGTTACAGTAATTACTGTTCAATATTTTATTTTATTGATTCAATAATTGCTACGTTGATATTTTATATTATTGTTATTTCAATAATTTTCACGGCACAATATTTCCCATTATCAGATCAATAATTCATATTATTTGAATAATATTATTAGATAGCATTATTGGCAATGTCTAGAAAGTTCTGTCTAAAGAGAGGTTTGGTCACCTAATTGCGCGCCAGTAAGGAGAAATTCTTATTGAAAAGCCCCTCTCCTCAGGGGACAACTGATTGTCAATATTGTGATTCTGTAATATTATTTGTGAATAATTAATTATTGATTTATATGATAAGGAAAATATTCATTTTATGTGGATATAGATGGAGAAATTTTAAAGTGACAATTGTTGAAAATTGATATTTTATCTTTTCTAATAAAATAATATTTTATTATTATATTATAATATAATATAATAATGGTGATATTTTTACAATGAATGTGGGATATATGAGTATATGAGGAGGAAAAGTATTTTTGTTGTATTAAATGATTAACACATGTTTTGTGTGTCGGTGGACCCCATTTCTTGACTGAAATTTGATTATAGCTTGTAAAATCGTCCGTTTGTGGATTTCGGTCAATTTCTGTTTGGAATTTGGAAAAACTTAAACTTACAAAGTTGTAGAGAATTGAATTTCCTATGGAATGGACATAAAATTCATATTTTTCTGATAAAAGGGCTATTTATTATGAATTATTGAAGTTCTGGAATATTGAGTCTGAATTGATTTTGTTTAAAACATGTTTTCCTAGAAGGTGGGCCCCACAATTGTAGTTTTGCATGTGGGAAATGCTGTAATCTGAATTCAAAAGAGGCGTATGAAATTTGTTATATAAATATATTATTTTATTAAATTTTCTACTTTGGTGTTCTAAGCATTTTCCTATAAATAGGGTGTTTAGGTTAGAATTGAAAATCACACCAGAAACTGAAGTTTTCTCTCTTTCTCTCTCGAAATATTGAGCGTATTCTTGTGAGTATTTTGATACTTTGAGTGTTGCTATACGATGTAAGTTTCCTTCAGCACTATATTCAGTATTCCATCCAGAAGTACTATTCTTTCGAGCTAAGGGATGTTGTTTTCTTCTTAAATGATATTATCTTATTCAATATCATTATCTTAGAAATATTGGTTTGAACTTTTTATCAAATTTGGAACTTTTGTGTCTGAGGTTACTTATTCACGTGATCACGGCCTATTCACGAATCACTTCACTATTCAATTAGAAAAAATGAAATTTTCTTCTTTTTGTCCAAAATATCTATTATGGATACTAGCTTTGATTGTATCCTTGTTTTGATCATTCTTGAATTTTACTCCACTATGATTATTTATGAGGTATTTTTGGACATGGAATAGCTGAAATACGAATCCTTAATATTTATTCTTTTATTTCACTGGATTCGTTTTCTTTAAAATATTTTTCATCATCCTCAGTCCTAAATGATGATATTACTGAATATCTTTGGCATGTAGTGCAAAGATGAATGATTTTTTGATGAATATCTTTGGCCCGTAGTGCAAAGATGAACATGTGTTTAGATGAACATGACCAACTGATGAATATCTTTGGCCTGTAGTGCAAAGATGAATATTTAATTTCAGATATATGTTGATTGATGTTACAGGGATAAAATATTGACGATGGACTTTTAAATTCATATATAGAAGATAGTAGATTTTATTCTCTACTTAACTCTTCTAATGAATTATTATTTCCGATGCGAATATTGATTTAAAACTTGTTGTCTATTGTATTCTATTAGATTTTTCCCTGTTGAGGACTAACGATAATTGGTTCTATATTATCTTAGTCATAGTGTTCTTTACTGGGCTAGTTAAGCTCATCCTTTTCCTTTTTGTTCCATTTTTCTTCTCAGGAGGCGAGAATGTAGCGAGTACTAGTCGGGGTGTGGAATGATGGCTCTAGAAGTTGTTTTAGTAGTCCTCACTATTTTGTAAAATAGTGTATCAATAATTGTAATGAGGACTTATTTGAGTGTGGATATTGTCTAGATGACAATATTTGTATTTTAAACTCATAATTTTTATGTTGTATTAATAAAGTTGTGGTTGTTTCTGTACCATGTTATTGACCACTCAAAATGGGTGTTGTATACCTATTTTGGGGGCGTCACAGTTGGTATCAGAGCTTAGGGATACGATCTCTGGCGGAGATCCGGGATTAGAACTAGGAAGGGAGAGACGAGTAATATCCTTCGCTAGTATATGTCCTACCTAAGCTGAATTTTCTTACTTAAGTTGACAAATTATGATATGTCAATTAAACTTTGTTTTGAAGCTGTATTCTAGAATGATATTTGAAATACAGGAGATAAGTAATGGAGAAATTATGATTACAGGGAAGATGGAATCTAAAGCAAGGTATTCTCAACTCTGTGAAATACCAGGTACATAAATTTCGGGGACGAAATTTCATAAGGAGGGGAGATTGTAAGACCCCGAATTTTATGAAATAAAAATATTCAAAATTTTCTTATAATTACTATTCATGAGTTACTATTCATGAGTTACTATTCACGAGTTACTATTCATGAGTACTATTCACGAAGCATGCTATTTTTTTTACGTAAGAAGGCACTACTCAATAATTGTTACAGTAACACTACAAGAAAACTGGCTAATTCCGACGGATCTACTCTCGACGGACATATTCCTTCGAAGATAATATGTATTCCGACGGAATAGTCAATCAAAGATAAGTCAGTTGAAACTACTTTAATTTCGACGGCTTTTCGTCAAAAATATATATATTCCATTGGCGCCAAAGTTCCCGCCAACGCGAACCTTATGTTCGACTGAATAGTGTTAATTCCCACGGACTATTCAATCGAAGATACATTAATTACGACGAAAGTAATTACAACGGAAAGTCCGTAAAAAATAATCCTAAAACCTTACTAATCGGTACGTCTTCTCCGGCCCCCTCGTTTCTCTCACTTTGCTCTCATTAATTTCTCTCTTTCTCTAGATCTAGAATTCTCATTTCTCTCGATCTCACTTTACGCCTTTCTCTCTCAGTCTCACTTCTCTCATCTCCACCACCACCATCACCGCCACAACCACCACGTACTGCCACCATCATCACCACAACCACCACCGATTCCACCATGTACTGCCACCGCCACCACCACCGATTCCACCACGTACTGCCACTACATACCACCACCACTATCACTGTCGATCGGTTCCACCACCAGTAGACGCCACCAACACCTTCGATTGAACCACCACCAGGCACCACCGTCGGTTAGTTTGCACATTAATTCAATTTCAAGGTTAGTTTTCTGCCAAGTATTAGATTTTTAGGGTTAATTTGTTGCAAATTGTGAAATTTGTGGCTTAATTTATTTTAGGTTTAGTTTAATTTGAGTTTGAATATAAGATTAACTCAATTTGGATAATATGTTGTTGCTGTGAATTTGTGGACTGTATATTGCTGAAATTGGAATTTTGATTTTGGGTTTGTGGACTGCATATTATTTAAGTGCATATTATTTGAAATTTGGAAATTGCGAATATTGATATCAAATTTGGGTTCCTTATCATAATGTAACTATTTTAGGATTTGTTTTTTTTAATCTTGATATATTTGTTATTTACTGTTGAATTTATGATGAAATTACATCGAATTATGAAATTATGACTTGCATGTATTGTATTAGTAATTAGTTTCCCAATATTAATAAATCATAAACTAAGTATCATTTAGTTAGTTTCTTACTACTAAAATAAAATAAAGTAAATATAATTTAATTTAGTTTATTAAATAAAATAAATTTTAAAAATAAAATAAATAACATAATATAATACAAAATAAAGTAAAATAAAATAAAAAATAAATTAAATTAATTTGAATAAAATAAAAAAACTTTGATTTAATCTAATAAATAAAATACAATTCAATAAAAATAAAATTAAATAAAAATAATAAAATAAAATAAATTTAATTTAATTTAAATAATCTAAATACAATTAAATTAAATTTAAAATAAAATAAAATAAATTAATTTAATTTAATAAAAAACATTAAAAATAATTAACAATTCTCATAAACTAAGAATGTGAATGTCGAACATTAGTTTCTATAGATTCCAAATAATTAACAATTCTCATAAACTAAGTACCACTTACTTAGTTTTATCATTGGCAAAATAAACTAAGTAGCATTTGTTTAGTTTGCCACAATTTTCAATATATAAATGCAATAATACTCTCCCTACATATATGTACTCTTTCTTGTATATAGGTTTAAACATAGCGATTTATGAGTTAAATAGTACTCAATGGGTTCTTTGAAACAATTAAAAAAAAGGGGTCATAGTTCTGTTTGTGTCATATACTCGAATAATAAAGGTAATTGAATTCTGCGGAGACATTCCTCAACATTTCCATCATAAGAGAGATGGCAACATCCTAAGTAGTGCCGATGAAGTTGTTGAACTTTGTTCGATAGCGTAATGGATCTCCTTCGGGATGTTGTCATCTGATATGATGGAAACGATGAAGGAATGTTCGATAATTGAATTAACTTTATTATTGATATATAGGACAAACAAGAACTCTGACTTCTTTTTTTTTCTTGATCTTAAACTCAAGTAGAATTCCACATAAATTCTCATAAACTATGTACTATACTTTGAAACTTAGAAACCCATTTGACATACACTCAATAGGGGTGAATGTGAGCAGGTCCCCGATTTAGGGACTATTATTGGATGTTATGTCTCTCACTTAAGTAGGTTGCAAATACAAAAGCGGTACATTTTTGTTATTTTGAGGATTAATCATTTATTATCTCTATATGTTCTCCGAGGAGTGCATACTTAGATTAAGTTATCTTAGTCTATTTAGGTGTGCTTGGAGACCATGGGGAAAATCTTCTTAGAAATTTTCTTGAAACTCATGAAACGTCTACTCAATGTGTTTGCACTAATGACGAGACACATCCAATAACGAGGATAAAGCCTTACCCTTATCACCGTAGAGATACTAGGTAAATCTAATTCACGCATGAATATCCAAATTAACTTAATGCGTACTTTTGTGTAGTTAAAAATGTCGGTAGGCCGGAGTTGGATGTCTGGTAGGATACCCATTGATGGGAGGGGATTAGTCTCGACTTATCGTATTGGGGTTTTAGATTTCTTGACCAAAGCACTAGAACATCTGGATGATCCATGCGGGAAGATCACGATGCCGTGTGTCAAGTGTAAAATCGATTTGGAAGAAAGTCGGCGAGATTAAATTAGACTTATTTTGTCGTGGATTTGTAGATGGGTACTTCGTATGGACTCATCACGGGGAATCGAAGTGATTGAAAATATTGTGGAACAACCAATTCCACGGGGATTCATACGTTGAAAACTATGATCCGGTTGAGAAGTTGGTTGATGCTTATAGCCCTACTACTATTGGTAAATTTGAATATGAACCTTCTTCAAGCGGTCTTGAAGCAAGTGCCAAATAATCTGTTTGTTGCCTTTTACAAGTTGTTATCTCTGAATCTGAATTCGCGTTGTATTTGGGAAATAATCTGAACACCAAGATTTATGCGATGTGAAGCTCTTACACTTCAAGAATGAACACGGTTTGTAGTGAGAGAGAGGTTTCAACGATTTGCTTTCTATAATTAGGCGATTCTTACCCAAGGATCATACTCTTCCTGCGAATTATTACGAAGTGAAAAGAAGATGGTCAAGGGTTAAATATGGGGTATCGAAAATCGATGCTTGTGGCGAGATTGCATGTTATACTATGGGAGGGCAGAGATAAGGGGCGATGTGATATATGCACGGTTTATCGCTTACTGAGGTTACAAAACATCGGGGAAGGAGAAACATGTTCCCAAGAAAATCTTACGATACTTTCCACTTGCGTTGAGACTTGGTGACTATTCATATCGTCTTATCTGGCTCTAACATATGAGTTGGCATCGAACAAGGATGTCGTGCACAGGTCATTGACTCACCCAACGGATGGAGATGAATGGAAGAGATTTGATGTAAATTATCCTGAGTTTGCGGAAGAAGTTAGGAATGTTAGGCTTGGCATGGCTACTGATGGCTTTTGCCCTTTTAATAATTTTAGCTAGCCGTACTAAGTTTGGCCAGTCATTATGGTCACTTATAATCTTCCACCGGCAATGTGCATGAGGGATCCATATTTGTTTTTCACTTTACACATTCCGGGGGATAAAAGTCCTACAAAAGATCTTAATGTGTACCTTCGACCGTTAGTGGATGAACTAAAGATGTTGTGGGAGATAGGGTTTCGGACGTATGATAAATCGATATCACGAGAATTTTGTGATGAAAGCAGCCCTGTTATGGACTATCACTGACTTTTCGGCTCTTGGGATGGTTAGTGGTTGGTCAACTCACGGGAAGCTGTCCTGTCCAGTGTGTATGGGGGATGTACAAGGCAACCAGTTGCAACATGGGCGGAAATGTAGTTTCTTTGGTACTGCTCGTAGATTCTTGCCTCTTGATCACAATTACAGAAAGATGTCTACACAGTTCAACAGAAAGATAGAGAAGAAGGGGGTTGTTGGTCGGCTGTCGGGCAGTGAGGTCTTGGAGTGGTTGAATCAACTTGATTTTCCTTTGCCGGGGAAGGAACACAGTAAATTGAGAGCAGCCGGGTACGGGAAGACTCATAATTGGACACATTTGCCTATATGGTTTGAGTTGCCGTATTGGGGCACACTTTCGATTAAATCATTTGTATAGATGTAATGCATCTGAAAAGAATGTTTTCGAGAACTTGTTTTACAAGTGTTAGATCACGAGTGGTAAAACTAAAGACAATGACAATGCTCGAAAAGATTTGGAGGCATTGAACATTAGGCCAGAATTGTGGCTTCGCCTTAACACTACGAAACCTAAAGCTCCATTTAGTCTTACTAAGCAACAAGTTGAAGATGTCTATAAGTGGGTTAGTGGGTTGAAGCTCCCAGATGGATATGCGTCGAACATAACACGTTGTTGTAAGGTTGAGCAATTGAAAATTTCTAGATTCAAGAGTCACGATTGTCATGTATTCATGCGAAGTTGATTCCAATTGCATTTAAAGAGATGTTACCCGAGAAAATTATGGATGCATTGGCCGAACTGTCAAATTTCTTTCGATATATTTGCTCAACTATAATTAAGCACAGTGATGTCGACCAGATGGAGAAGAATATTGTGCTTACCATGTGCAAGCTTGAAATGATCTTCCCTCCAGGATTTTTTGACTCGATGGAACATCTGCCTATTCATCTGCCGTATGAACTCAAACTTGGAGGACCGGTGCAATATCGGTGGATGTATCCTTTTGAGAGGTAATATATAAACTGCTATATATTGCTCTATCCTGCTCATATTAATAATACTTCACTAAGTCTGCATATTATTTATCGTAGGTATATGCGTCGATTAAAACAAAAGGTCAAGAACAAAGCTCGTGTAGAGGGTTCTATTGCTGAACGATATATAGAGGAAGAGCTTGTCAACTTCTGCTCCGGATGGTGATTACCCTCTTGGAGGAGGCTTTTCATCCGCCCCCACCTACTCAGGTATTCTTATTGTTTATGTTTTTCAATTAAGGCTAGTTTTTTAATTCTCACACACATATATATATATATGGACTAATGATTTATATTTTTGATTCTATCAACAGGGTGGCGATGGCGACCAAGCTGGCGATGATGAGCAGGAGCACGAGTCTGACATCCATACACCAGAGCAGCGTCGTTTACCTCCGCCCGATGATGATCATACTTTTACTAGTTTATAGTTCATTTGTATATATTCATGTTATTGTAGACCCTTTTGTATATATTGTATTGTCTAATTGCGTCTGTACAACTATTGTAAATTATATTGTTTATCATTTATGGAACATACGCACTGAATATTTGTAATTGGTTAGCTTGTAATACATTTTGGTGGATATTTGAATGTGAATGTGAATGATAATGAGTTGAAGATTAAGTTTTAGTGCTACGTTGCATATTTGAATGTGAGATACAGGTTTATATTACTGTGTATTGGGTTGTGACAAATTCTGGTACATTAATGGGTTCAAACACACAGAAACCCAACTTTTAAAATCAGATTTAAAAAAAGGATAGTTAATTCCTAAGCGGAATAAGGTAGTTCATGACGAATTTCCCTCAGAAGTAACAAATAAGTAATTTTTAATAAATGCCGAAATATCCTAATTTCAGTTGAACATACGTTATCTTCGACGCAACTTATCCATCGTAAACACTCTATCTCCAACGCACATTATGTCGAATTTAATAATTAGCTAATTTTAATGAATGACGGGTTATTTTATTTTTCAGTCGGACATAAGTTAAGTCCGTGGGAATATATCTGTCGAACTTATGAACTCTTATATTCGACGAAAAGTTTTGTCCTATATATTCAGTCGAAGATAGTTAATGTTCGATGTACATCCGTCGGAGATACGTTCGTCGAAGATATGTAATTTCCGACAGAACTTTTGACGGATCTTATTTTCGACGCGAATATTTACAACCGAATATCTAACGGATATTTTCGTCGAGAATAATGTAATTTCGACCGAATAGGAGTAATTCCGACGGAATAATCCGTCAGACTTAAGTTTTTTTCTTGTAGTGTAATTACTGTTCAATATTTTATTTTATTGATTCAATATTTGCTACGTTGATATTTTATATTATTGTTATTTCAATAATTGTCATGGCACAGTATTTCCCATTATCAGATCAATAATTCATATTATTTGAATAATATTATTAGATAGCATTATTGGCAATGTCTAGAAAGTTCTGTCTAAGGAGAGGTTTGGTCACCTAATTGCATGACGATGAAGGAGAAATTCTTATTGGAAAGCCCTCTTTCCTGTGAGCGACTGGTTGTCAATATTGTGATTACGTAATATTATTTGTGAATAATTAATTATTGATTTATATGATAAGGAAAATATTCATTTTGTGGATATAGATGGAGAAATTTTAAAGTGACAATTGTTGAAAATTGATATTTTATCTTTTCTAATAAAATAATATTTTATTATATTATTATAATATAATAATGGTGATATTTTTACAATGAATGTGGGATATATGAGTATATGAGAAGGAAGAGTATTTTTATTGTATTAAATGATTAACACATGTTTTGTGTCGGTGGACCCCATTTCTTGACTGAAATTTGATTATAGCTTGTAAAATCGCTTGGTTTGTGGATTTCATCGATTTACATTTGGAATTTGGAAAAACTTAAACTTACAAAGTTGTAGAGAATTGAATTTCCTATGGAATGAATATAAAATTCGTATTTTTTACGATAAAAGGGCTATTTATTATGAATTATTGAAGTTCGGAATATTGAGTGCAATTGATTTTGTTTAAAACATGTTTTTTCTAGAAGGTGGGCCCCACAATTGTAGTTTTGCATGTGGAAAATGTCAGTAATCAATTCAAAAGAGGCGTATGAAATTTGTTATATAAATATATTATTTTATTAAATTTTCTGCTTTGGTGTTCTAAGCATTTTCCTATAAATAGGGTGTTTAGGTTAGAATTGAAAATCACACCAGAAATTGAAGTTTTCTCTCTTTCTCTCTCGAAATATTGAGCGTATTCTTGTGAGTATTTTGCTACATTGAGTGTTGCTATACGGTGCAAGTTTCCTTCAACACTATATTCAGTATTCCATCCAGAAGTACTATTCTTTCGAGATAAGGGATGTTGTTTTCTTCTTAAATGATATTATCTTATTCAATATCATTATTACGAAATATTGGTTTGAACTTTTTATCAAATTTGGAACTTTTTGTGTCGGGGTTACTATTCACGTATACGGCACTATTCACGTATACAACACTATTCACGAATACGACACTATTCACCAAAAAAATAAAATTTTCTTCTTTTTGTCTAAAATATCTATTATGAATACTAGCTTTGATTGTATCCATGTTTTGATCATTCTTAAATTTTACTCCACTATGATTATTTATGAGGTATTTTTGGATATGGAATAGCTGAAATATGAATCCTTAATATTTATTCTTTTGTTTCACTGGATTTATTTTCTTTATAATATTTTTCATCATCCTCAGTCCTAAATGATGATATTACTGAATATCTTTGGCATGTAGTGCAAAGATGAATGATTTTCTGATGAATATCTTTGGCCCGTAGTGCAAAGATGAACAGGTGTTTAGATGAACATGACCAACTGATGAATATCTTTGGCCTGTAGTGCAAAGATGAATATTTAATTTCAGATATATGTTGATTGATGTTACAGGGATAAAATATTGACGATGAACTTTTAAATTCATATATAGAAGATAATAGATTTTATTCTCTACTTAACTCTTCTAATGAATTATTATTTCCGCTGCGAATATTGATTTAAAACTTGTTGTCTATTGTATTCTATTAGATTTTTCCCTGTTGAGAACTAACGATAATTGGTTCTATATTATCTTAGTCATAGTGTTCTTTACTGGGCTAGTTGAGCTCACCCTTTTCCTTTTTGTTCCATTTTTCTTCTCAGGAGGCGAGAATGTAGCGAGTACTAGTCGGGGTGTGGAATGATGGTTCTAGAAGTTGTTTTAGTAGTCCTCACTATTTTGTAAAATAGTGTATCAATAATTGTAATGAGGACTTATTTGAGTGTGGATATTGTATAGATGACAATATTTGTATTTTACGCTCACAGTTTTTATGTTGTATTAATAAAGTTGTGGTTGTTTCTGTACCATGTTATTGACGACTCAAAATGGGTGTTGTATACCTATTTTGGGGGCGTCACAAAATATGTCCGTACCTGATTATGCGGCAAAATTCAACGAGTTGGCGAGGTTCGCCCTGTACCAAGTTCACACGGATGAGAGAAAGGCGAGACGGTTTGAACAAGGACTGAAGCCCTGGGTATACAGCAAAGTATCAATGTTTCAGCTAAACACATTTGCCGGAGTACTAGAAAAGGCCATCCTCGCTGAAGGTGGAAGCGATGCGGTGACTAAGTACAATCAAGATCATAAGAAGAAGAAGAGTGAAAGTGAAGGAAATAACAAGGCTGGTGGAAGTAATGCGGGAGTTGGTAATATTAATCAGAAGAAAAGATGGAATGACAACTCATCATCGGGGAATCAACAAGGAGGTCAAAAGAAGAGAATCGAAGCATGCACGACCTGCGGGAAAGCTCATTTGGGGGTTTGTATGAAGGGAAAACGGGTGTGCTATAATTGTGGTCAGGAGGGCCACATAGCACCTAACTGTCCTAACCCAAAGAAGGGTGCCTGCTTCACTTGTGGTTCAAAGGATCATTTGGCAAGAGACTGTCCTAAGAAGGGATCTGGAGGGGCAGGATCAGGAGGAAACAAAGGAAACAGCAGTGGAAACGCCTTGACTATCACAGGACCAACCGCAACTAACCGACCGACCGCCAGGACTTTCAACATGACGGTGCAGGATGCAGTTCAGTCTCGTGATGTGGTGTCAGTTATCATTCTGATCAATAAAGTTAATGCTTATATATTATTTAATTCGGGTGCTACTTGTTCCTTTATATCCGATGACTTTGCTAAGAATTTAGATTTGCCTAAGGATGAGTTGGATTACCCCATGAACATAGAAATTGCGAATAGAGAAATAATCCCTGTTAAGTATGTACATAAGAACTGTAGAGTGGATATTAAGGGTAATATCATGAACGTAGATCTTATCCCTATTCGACTTGGGGAATTTGATATTATCTTGGGAATGGACTGGTTATTCAATTACGTGGCTGTAATTGATTGCCAAAAGAAGCGTATTAACCTTATGACTCCGTCAAAGGTTGTATTTTATGGTAGCAAGTCGCCTAGACAAACGAGTTGTCTGACGATGATGCAGGCCAGGAAGTTGTTAAGACAAGGCTGTGTAGGATATTTAGCTTACATAGTCGACAGTCCTAAAGAGAACCCGAAAGTAGAAGAGATACCGGTAGTAATAGACTTCATCGATGTCTTTCCAAGCGATTTTCCAGGACTTCCGCCAGATAGAGAAGTTGATTTCGTGATCGATTTGGTGCCAGGAACCGCTCCAATATCGAAGGCACCATACCGAATGGCACCAGTAGAGATGAAAAATTAATGGTACAACTACAAGAGTTACTGGACAAGAAGTACATTCAACCAAGCGTATCGTCGTGGGGAGCGTCGGTGTTGTTTGTGAAGAAGAAGGATGGAACGATGCGACTCTGCATTGATTACAGAGAACTGAATAAGGTTACAATTAAGAATAGATATCCATTACCGAGAATCAATGACCTGTTTTGTGAGACCCCGAATTTTATGAAATAAAAGTATTCAATTTTTCTGTTTTGGTAAATAGTTAAATTGATAAAAGTTTAAAGTTAAGGGTAATATGTGATTTTTTTTTAAAGTAAGTAAGTTGATATAAAATATTCGTTGTGTCGGGGAATATTCGATTAGTCGGGGAATATTCTTTTTGTCGGGGAATATCCGTACAACGGTACAATCATTGGTGGACCCTACAAATGTAATTATTATCGGATTGAAAATGACAAAAATATTTTATGAAAAATAACTATGGCGGAAGTTTTACAGTTAAGCTGTTGAAACACCCGGTGTTAAAAGTACAAGATGTACGCCAGAAGTATAGTTAAAGAAGTAGCACGTTATTGATTATTGATGCTTATGTGATAAGTCACTTAGTTTTGTTTTATTGGTATTATTAATGTAATAAAATGTAAAGCTTTTATATAAAAAACATAATACTTTTATAAAGTTATTCGTTTTATTAGGCTAATAGTAAAATCTTTTTATATAAAATAGAATACTTTTATAAAGTTATCTGTTTTATTAGACAATAACTAGAATATATTATATTTTATTATGCATAGTGTTTGCATAGTGCCTGCATAGTGTTTGCATAGTAAAATCTTTTATAAAGTTATTCGTTTTATTAGATTATAAATAGAATATATTTTATTTTATTTAAAAGATTTTGCTTTAAATATGGTAGTCAGATTAAAGTAAATCAATCTGGACCGCTTCATGAGTTAGTTATTATGCAATCCATTTTTCTATAAATAAAGCTCATTCCTTCATTATTTCTTACGAATTCAACGAAACTCGAGAGATAAACTATAGAGAAAGAAGAAAGTATTCTGCTACTTCATTACTCATATATCCAATTACTCTTCTTCTTAAGGTAGGAATATTATTTGTTGTACTCGTAAGGGGTATTCTTTCTTTCTTATTCATGAAGAGAACTTCATTATTCCATTCTTTATTATTCTCGTTGGAATAACTTTTGTATCTGCTGGCTACCCTATACTTGGTGAAATTCTTTTGTTATTCCATTCTTTATTATTACATTGGAATATCACATGCATGCGTTTTACATTGGGGGACTGAATTCCGTTATTTATTATTCTCGTTGGAATATCCTATCGGTGCGTATTACGCTTTGACTTGGTTCCGTTATTATTATTACATTGGAATAACCCGCTCATATCAGCAATCGCATGCATGGTGATTTATGTTGTTATTCCATTCTTTATTATTACGTTTTAATTTCACGTACGTGCGTTTCACGGGACTGGTTCCATTATTTATTATTTTGTTGGGAATAACCTGTCTATGCAGTCTATCGCATGCATGGTGAATCCTTTTGTTATTCTATTCTTTATTATTCTGTTGGAATAACTTGTCTATGTGAATTACCACATGCATGGTGAATGATCCTTTGTATTTCATTCCTTATTAAATTGTGGAAATGATTTTTTTACGTGGATTATGATGAAAGTCATAATAAAAGCATTGGACTGATGAAAATCATGGGTATATGTGGTATTAGTAAGTGTTATGATGAGTTATGTTGGTTATTATGTAAAAACATGAAAGTTTCTTAGAAATCATAAAGGGTTGAAAAGTTAGATTTTGGTAAAAATGGAACATGAAATTCAATTGACCATATCTCCTATTATATTTTGAATTTTTGAGTGTGGTCAAATTCTAGAGTTAGGTCTATGAGTTTTGTAACTGATCCAAGTAGAATCACTGGAAAAGGTGTTGTAGATTTTCGTGTGGACTAATTTTAGCAAAAGTACTGAAAAACGCAAAAAATATGAAAAAAATCACTTGCCCACGATTTTAAAAGGGATGTTTCGGCCACTTAATTTGTGAGAAAAATTTTGGCCTTTTGGGACATGAAAGTATATGGTATAAAGTACCTCCTGTCCAAAAATGAGCTCATTCCGACTTAAAATGAGCAAGTTATGACCATTTCAATATTTAGGTTTTTTCTGACGAAAATTGCTATAACCGGAGTTCTATAACTCTGATGACCATGAAATTTAAACTGAAAGCTCACGTTAACATGTGTAAGATCCTTCCAAGATTTGGGAATTTTCGGAGTTAACCATGAGTAGCTAATTTCTTAAGGAATTAATTAAAAATTGATTTTTGAAAAATAGTAAATGAATTTTAAAAATGTCAAGAAAAATATATGTTCAATACGGGACTATATTATGCTAAATCCCAGAAAAGAATAATTTTTGGGACTGATTTGGTATTTTTCATGAAAATAGTTAGCTACGAACATATGAGTTAAATATGTTATGTGGAGTTGAAGAGTTGGTAAATAGGAATTTATGGCTCGGAAATCCTATATAAGGTATATGTAGATTTTTGATGAGTAATTTGATTATTGGTGATGAAATCTTATGAGTATGACATTTTTGAATGATTAAATGCATTATTTGGAAAAGTGTAAACAATTAAATGTAATTGTTTATAAGTTTAAGAAGTGATTAAAATATTGTTATAGTATTAATAGTATTAGATTATGATTTTATTAAGTAATTGATAATGTCTGGATAAATTTAAAGTCTTTAATATTTATCCTTGATTTAGTTTGATTAATGCTTATAATATTGTCATCATCCTCATATTTATATTATGTTAAAAGTCATATGTGGCCTGTAGTGCATAGATAGACTTGGTATGATTATGACCAGGGATTATTTGGTATAATCATGACCGTAATGTTGCAAATGATATGGAAAAAGTCCTCATTGGCCCGTAGTGCATTGATGGACAATTTTTGGTATGATTATGGATATGGATTCTCTTCGGCCAAGGGTGCAAAGATGAATTGTTTTATAGCATGATCAGGACCGTTGATAAAAACACGATTATCTTTGGCCCGTAGTGCATGGATAATTTGTGATTGTGATACTAATGAAAAAGTCCTCATTGGCCCGTAGTGCATTGATGGACAATTTTTGGTTTGATTATGGCTATGGATTCTCTTCGGCCAAGGGTGCGAATATTTTTGGGACTGATTTGGTATTTTTTATGAAAATAAACTAGTTATGAGTAAATGAATTAAATATGTTATGTGAAGTAATAAAATTGGAAAATAGGATTTTATAGCTTAAGAATCCTATATAGGGTATATGCAGATTTTTGATGAGGGATTTGATCATTGATGATGAAATCTTATGAGTATGACATTTTTGAATGATTAAATGCATTATTTGATAAAATGTAAACAATTGAAATAAATTGTTTATAAGTTTAAGAAATGATTAAAATATTATTATAATATTAATGATATTAGATTGTGAGATTATTAAGTGATTGATAACATTTGGTTATTATTGAACGCTGGATAAATTGTATTATAAATGTTTAATATTTATCCTTTATCTCATTTGATTGATTCTTATATCATTGTCATCATCCTCATGCTTATATTATGTTGAAAGTCATCTTTGGCCGTAGTGCATAGATGGACTTGGTATGATTATGACCAGGGATTATTCGGTATAATCATGACCGTAATGTTACAAATAATGTGGAAAAAGTCCTCATTGGCCCATAGTGCATTGATGGACAGTTTTTGGTATGATTATGGCTATGGATTCTCTTCGGCCAAGGGTGCAAAGATGAATTGTTTTATGGCATGATCATGACCGTTGATGAAAACATGATTATCTTTGGCCCGTAGTGCTTGGATAATTCGTGGTCGTGATACTAAAGAATATCCTTGGCTTGTAGTGCAGGGATGATTCGATGATGTGGATTATTTATTGAGCTGAGTCTCAGCAATAAAATATTAATTCATGGATGTGATAATAATGAATATCTTTGGCCGTAGTGCAAAGATGATTTAATGATTATGAACAGGAATTGTGATTTGGTATAACCATGATTTTTGATGTTTCAGGTGAAGACAGGTGATGAAAATTATCTTCGTCCTGGGTACGAAGAGGAATTTAGAATCACAATTGTGATTATGAGTTATTCACATGATCGTGGATGGGAATTGTTGATTGATGTTACAGGGATAAAACATTTTTGGTGGACTTTTAACATAGAGAAGATAATAGACCTTATGGTCTATTTGACTCTTCTAATGGATTGCTTTCGTTCATTTTGACTATGGTTGAAAAGTTTTATCATCTACCATATGTTCTAAATCTCTGATTTATTATTGATGAAAGCTATTGATAATTTAATTATCTTTAGTCATGATATTCTTTACTGGGCTAGTTGTGCTCACCCTTTCTGCTTCACAATTCCTTTCAGGTAATAAGAGTGTTGTCATAAGAGTGTTGCCGGGTCGAGCTGGAATAACAGGGGAATAGAACAGTGGTCTTTAGCTATGGAGGTTCTCCCTAAACAGTATAGAAAAGTGTGTTGTATTCTATACAATATTTAGTAGTTATATTTGGTGAATCAAATAGGGTGAGGCGAACCCAACTTTGGAAGGGTGTTTTGTCACTATCATACAAGATGTCTAATGACATACAACCTCGTGTTATCATAAGTCAGGGTTGTGCGCATCCACTTGCTGAGTATATCTACGGGCACTACCTATATGATCTTGGAGTTTATTTGAAATATAATATTGACTTGGAGACAGTGGAGATAGTTATATGTCAAGAGAAGACTCACCATTGGAAAGAAGATGATAGTAATCTTCTCATTTTTCTTTGGGGTCTATTGGGTCAACCAAGGATAATTCTGTGGCCATATGATATCTATTATAACCTAGACGCATGGCCTCCCATGTACGAAGGTTTCCTCGAGCACTTCCCAAAGATTTTAATTTCTAAAACAGTTTTTGACTATACTTTTATGTAAAGTACCATTGTAAGGTTGTGGTCAAGGCACCATGAGAGTTACATACATTTGTATTAAAACTCAATTAACTGTGGTCGTATTCTATACGACAACTCAACAGTTGTATAAATGAAGTTGTATTTGAATTTTGTACCATGTATCTGGCGACTCAGAATGGGTGATGTATACCTAATTTTGGGGGCATCACATGTTTGATCAATTGAAGGGAGCGAGATATTTTTCTAAGATAGACTTGAGGAGTGGTTATCATCAACTGAAGGTGAGACCAGAGGATGTACCGAAGACAACGTTCAGAACACGATATGGTCACTACGAATTTTTGATTATGTCGTTTGATCTTACGAATGCTCCTGCAGCATTTATGGGACTAATGAATGGTGTGTTCAAGCCGTTTTTGGACAAGTTCGTAGTGGTATTTATAGACAACATTTTGGTTTATTCGAAAACCAAGGAAGAACATGAAGAGCATTTGAGATTAATATTGGAAGTATTGAGAAGGGAAAAGTTGTATACCAAGTTTTTCAAAATGCGAATTTTGGATTGAACGAGTGCAATTTCTTGGGCACGTGATCGATAAAAATGGAATTTCGATAGATCCATCCAAAGTCAAAGCCATGATTAACTGGGATCAACCGAGGACGCCATCGAAAGTACGAAGTTTTTTTGGATTGACAGGATATTAAAGAAGATTCATACAAGACTTTTCCAAGATCGCAACTCCGTTAACGAATTTGACTCGAAAAGCTGTGAAATTTTTTTGGACGGAGAAGTGTGAGGAAAGCTTTTAAGAATTGAAGAAGAGGTTGAGTACAGCACCTGTGTTGTCTCTTCTGGACGATGCAGGAAATTTTGTTGTTTATAGTGATGTGTCGCATAAAGGACTTGGCTGTGTGCTGATGCAAAACGGCAAAGTCATTGCGTATGCATCACGACAATTGAAGGATTACGAGAAGGGATATCTGACCCATGACTTGGAGTTAGCTGTAGTAGTTTTTGCTTTGAAAATTTGGAGGCACTATCTCTACGGGGAGAAGTGTGAAATATATACAGACCACAAGAGTCTAAAATATATTTTTCCACAGAAAGACTTGAATATGCGCCAAAGAAGATGGTTGGAGTTAATTAAGGACTACGACTGTGAGATTTTATACTATCCGGGTAAGGCAAACATCGTTGCCGGCGCCTTAAGTAGAAAGGGTCGAGAGAAGTTGATGATGTTGACCGCTCAAGAAGAGCTAATTTCTGAAATGGAGAAACTGGAGTTGGAAGTGAAGTATCCTATGGAAATTGATGAGAAGCTATTTCAGATGCAATCTGGTACAACCCTACTGGATAAAGTTAAGGAGGCTCATCTTCAGGACGAAGAATGTAAAAAGGTGACAAAGAAGATATCTGAAGGAACTGAACCGAGATTCAAAATGGATAAGGAAGGAATACTGAGATTTGAAAACAGAGTTTGGGTACCACCAGTCACAGAGATTAAGGAAGTCATTTTGAGCAAGGCTCATAGCTCTCGATATTCGATTCACCCTGGTAGTACCAAAATGTATCAAGATCTTCGACAACACTTCTGGTGGCCGAATTTGAAACGTGATGTTGCAGAATGTGTTGCCAAGTGTCTGATCTGTCAGAAAGTGAAAGCAGAACATCAGAGACCAAGTGGATTGCTACAACCGTTAGATATCCCAGAATGGAAATGGGAACATATTACAATGGACTTCGTGGTTGGCCTTCCGATGACTCAGAAAGGCTACGACGCAGTATGGGTTATCGTTGACCGACTGACGAAATCCGCACGCTTTTTTCCTATCAAAATCAGATTCAACTTAGATCAGTTAACAAGGTTATATATGAAAGAGATTGTTTTGAGGCACGGAGTGCCAGTTTCAATTGTTTCCGATAGGGATCCGCGCTTTACATCGAACTTCTGGAAACATCTACAGGAATGCATGGGTACGCAATTGCGAATGAGTACAGCATATCACCCTCAGACAGATGGACAGAGCGAAAGAACGATTCAGACGTTAGAAGATGTGCTAAGAGCCTGTGTAATGGACTTTAAAGGAAATTGGGACGATCACCTACCACTTTTAGAGTTCGGCTACAACAACAGTTACCATGCTAGTATTGGCATGCCGCCTTATGAAGCGTTATACGGCAGAAAGTGCAGAACTCCACTATATTGGGATGAAGTTGGCGAAAGACAATTGCTAGGGCGAAATTAATACAAACAGATACAATGAAATAGTCAAAGTGATCCGAGCACGACTGGTAGCAGCTCAAGATAGACAGAAGAAATACGTTGATCCACATCGTAAAAATGTTGAGTTTGAATCGGGTAGTTATGTGTTCTTAAAGATCTCTCCATGGAAGGGAAAGATCAGATTCGAAAAGAAAGGGAAATTAAGCCTAAGATTTATTGGACCATTTGAAGTATTGCGAAGAATTGGAGAAGTTGCGTACGAGGTAGCCTTACCTCCAGCACTCGAGAATGTTCACAACGTCTTCCACGTTTCTATATTATAACCCTACAAACCCGATTACAAGCATGTAATTGAATACGAACCCCTACATTTTGAAAAAGACTTATCTTACGAAGAAATTCCTGTTCAAATTGTCGACAGAAAAGAGCAAGTTCTCAGAAATAAAGTAATACCTTCTGTTACGGTAATTTGGAGGAACCACAACGCTGAAGAAGCTACATGGGAACTCGAAGAGAATATGATGAAGAATTACCCTCATTTATTTACTTAATTGTGTGTAAGCAATTCTGGGGACAGAATCTTTGTAAGGGGGGAGAATGTAACGGGTCAAATTTATTGAGTCGTGATTCTGGGGATAGAATCCTTTTAAGGGGGGAAAGATGTGACGAACGAGATTTTTGTAAATTAATTTTAATATTTATTGAATTAAATAAATATTTTTGATGATTTAATTATTAGATTAAATAATTAATTGATGCAATTGTGATAGATTAATTTAATGATATGTGTTATATTTATTAAATTAATGTGAAGAATAATTATTATTCAAGTATGTATTTATGTGAGCTTATTGAATTAAAAGAAATATTTAATAAGCATAAGGTTATTTTAATTAATTTAATAATTAATTAGAGATGTAATAATTTGACATTATTAATAAATAAGAATTTAATTATTTGACTATGTGAATTAATGAGAAATTACTATATTTTATTTAAATTAAATTAAATAAGATATTTGATTTATTGTGTAAGTGGGTGTGACATGATTAAACTATAGTATAGGAGATTAATTAAAATAATTAGAAAATTTATTCATGTTGCTAGACAAACAAGGCCTTAAGGGGAGTTGATAGCAGTATCCCATGATTGGGTTAACTGACCTTAATGCGCGTCAGTTCTTTATTTTATACGTCTTCTTTAATTCATTTTTTCTAAGTCTGAAATATAGTTAGAGAGATAATTTGAGAAATTCAGAGAGAGAACTCAGAGGATTTTGTGTGAAACTCTACGATTGAAGAAGCTTTTGAAAAAGGGTTTTTATCTCTACTCATTCACACTCAGGGTAATCTCCTTCTTCCCAAATTGTAAATTACGTTATTAAAGTTTTTATGAATATGGCTTTCAAAGTTCTGTAAGGTCTCTGTATTTATAAAGGGTATGAATTATGTGTTGATATATGTAATAAATGTTATCATATCGTATTTGATTATATATATTATACAAACCATATCATCAGTTTCATGAAAATACATCGTATATGGTTACTACAAATATTATAGAGTATGGGATATGGCCATATGGCCCTTATACGTGATTTTAATATGTCAAACATAAATTGTTTTGTAAAATTTACACTTGTATGTTGTTATGCATGTTGATACGAAGAGACCAGACTGTAAATGAACGAATTTGGTGTTATAACGAATCCGTAGTGGTAATTTTTATGTTTTATTTTTAAAACCTTCAAGAACATCCAGAATAGTGAAATTTACATATTTTAATTTCGTAATTATGTGTTTTAATTGGTTAAAATCACTCTATAAATGTTGAGTAATGATTATATACGAATTCTAACATGTGGGTATGATTAAATTCGTGTAGTAATAATTTAATTGGAGGTTTTTGGCCATGTTCTGCAATTTTTGCAGTGCAGGCAGAATCGAAATCGAGTCTCGCGTCATGCAGTCTTGACTCTAGGCCTTGTGACTCACGCCACAAAGACTAAAGACCATGCCATTAGCGCCATCACGCCAGGCATCATCGCGCCATGCCAAGAACAGTATAAAAAGTGAAATTGCAATACCACTCTACGTAATGTTCAAGCAAAAAATTTTAAAGTGTTCAAGTCTTTGAAATGTGATGTTAACCTAATTTAATGAACGTAGAAATATGTTAGAAGTATAATGAGATGTTAAATAGATGCTTAACATGTAAATAACATAATTGCATGTGGATTGAATTATTGAATGCATAATTAGTTTAGTATTCGTGAAGTGTTTATTATGTGACAATAAGTGTGATAATTTGACTAAGTATAGTCATAACCAAAGTTTAGACAAAAGAATGAACTTATGATGTTTAATATTATTAATTAACTAGAGTTGTGAATGAAAATGATATGTAGGAGTAAATTCAAGGAACGTGTTTAATTAACATGTAATCTACGCACGAAGCAAGTTTCCTAAACCTACCTGTTATCATTATTCAAGTTTATAAATCAAGTTCATTTGTTATGTTAAAGATTTACTATCTTTTCAAAGCATGATTCTGTTATACAATAATTGTTCTATTGTATACTTATTGAGATTGTTATTCATTATAAATATCATTTATTGTTGAACCTTGTTAGACTAGCAAATCCTTATTGATTCAACTAGTCCATAGTTGATGAACGTTCTAAATTCAGAACCTTTATTGATTTATCCAAACCAAACTTCCTTTGGTGCGGACTTTAATGTCAAACTGAGATGAACAACCCTGCAAAGGGATTTACTTATGCGTTAGCGTTAAGATATTGTGCACAGTATGGTACTAAGTGATGATCCCCCTAAATACGAGTAGAAGAGTCCATAGTTTTATGACTGTTAAAGATTTCAAGTATAACCCTTGATAACCTAGGACATAGGTCAAGGTAGTATGACCCTCAGAAATCTTTTGAATTCTTGTTATTCATTCTTGATTCAAAGGTTGAGCTTTTATTTCAGAAGTCTTTGATTCACTTGCATGTTATTATATATTGTTATTTCATTTTTATACTTGTGGACATTCATGCTCACTCTTGCAAAGGCAAAGGCAAAGCTAATAAGTGATGAAGACTTGTTATTTAATTTTAAGAATGTAATTGTAAAGACTTGATGTTATTAAGACTTATTTGTTTACATTTTCGCACAGATATTTAAGGTTAGATTGACCTGGGATTGTATCTATTATTCCGATGTTGTAACCCTATAAGAGGAGGATTTTATTTCTATCTATTGCATGGTTTGTATTTATTATGGGTAGATAGATAGATGATATTTGTACAGTGAACACCAAATCCTATGGAATCGAAGTACCTGGATTTGGGGGTGTCACACTTCTCCCATCTCATCCCAGCATACTGGAGAGCGACACTTCCGTCCATACAATGCTTCAAATAGAGTCACACCTATACTTGCCTGATAACTATTGTTGTAGGAGAATTCCACCAATGGTAGGTACTTATCCCAACTTCCTTTGAAATCTAGGACACATAGTCTTAATAGATCTTCAAGAGTTTGAATAGTCCTCTCTGATTGCCCGTCCGTTTCAGGATGGTATACCAAACTGAACCATAAATCCGTGCCCATAGCTTTCTGCAAGCTAACCCAAAATTATGAAGTGAATCTTGGGTCACGATCCAAAACTATGGATACTGACATGCCATGCAATCTCACAATCTCATTCACATACATACGAGCAAGACGTTCAAAGGAATAAGTCTCCCGTATATGCAAGAAATGGGCAGACTTGGTTAATCTATCAACAAAGACCCAAATCGCATTTATACCTTGAGAAACCTTGGGAAGACCCGTAACGAAATCCATAATAATGTATTCCCACTTCCATTTTGGATCTCAAGTGGTTGCAATGGACCCTTTGGCACTTGATGCTCTGCCTTTACACGTTGACAAGTTAAACACCTCGAGATAAACTCCGCGATCTCTCTCTTTATATTGTTCTACCAAAATGTATGTCGAAAATCATGATACATTTTGGTACTACCAGGATGGATTGCAAATGGTGTGTTGTGTGCCTCCATCATGATTCTATACTTCAAGTCAGAATCGTTAGGAACGCAAAGTCTGGAGTTGACTCGAAGTATTACTTCTTCATCGATTCTTGCATCCAGAACTCGCATTTCTTCAAATTGGCATACAACTTGTTATCATAAAGCCTTTACAGTACCAGCTTCAAATGGTGCTCATGATCTTCACGGCTTTTGGAATAGATGAGGATGTCATCAATAAAGACAACAACGAACTGATCCAAATATTCTTTGAACACATGGTTCATCATATCCATAAAAGCAGCAGGAGCATTAGTCAATCCAAAAGACATGACTAAGAATTCATAATGCCCGCATCGAAGTTCTCAAGGCGCCTTGAATATCCTCGCTTTTAATCTTCACTGATGATATCCGTAATCTAAGATCGATCTTTGAAAAGAATTGTGCTTCTTGCAACTGGTCGAATAGGTCATCAATGCGAGGTAGCGGATACCTATTCTTGATGGTGACATGGTTAAATTCTCGGTATTGAATACAAAGTTTCATACTCCCGTCTTTCTTCTTTACGAATAACACAGGAGCACCTCAAGGAGATGTACTAGGACGAATAAAACCGATGTCCAACAACTCCTGTAGTTGGACCTTTAACTCCTGAAGTTCAATAGGAGCCATTCGATATGGGGTTTTAGAAATGGGCTTTGTACCGGGTTCAAGGTCAATAAAGAATTCAACTTTACGTTCTGGGGGTAGACCGGGAAGTTCTTCAGAAAATACGTCAGGAAATTCACTAACAACATAAATATTATTCAAATCTGACGTGTTTTTGTTCAAGTCCATGACATGGGCTAAGAAAGCTTGACATCCATTTTTCAATAAACGAATAACTTTATGGCTTGATATGACAGTGATTGGCTTTAGTGGTTTGGTTGTTTGAATTCGCATAATAGGTTGGTTAGGAATATAAAAACTAATAACCTTACGAAAACAATCAATTATAGCATGATGCGTGGTTAACCAATCAATCCCTAAAATCACATCAAATGCAAGAATTTTCAACGAAATAAGATCGACAGGTAATGTGATGGTACCAACTTGAATCAAGCAAGATTTATATACAGTAGATGTAATGAAAGTTTCTCCTAATGGAGTCTCAACAGATAAGCCACGGTCTAATTTCTCCGGAGTCAAATTCAAACGTTGAGCAAAAGTAGGAGAGATAAAAGAATGGGTAGAACCTATATCTAATAAGGTATAAACTTTGCAAGAGTTTATGATTAGCTTACCCGTAATCACCTCGTTTGGGTTCCTCGTATTTTGGGCAGTCACGACAAACGCCCTTCCAGGAACATCCGACTTTGACTTGTCTGGGATAGCCTTTGGAGTCACCATCCCCGTTGAACTTGGTTTCACAACTAGACAATCCCTAGCTATATGACCTTCCTTTCCATAGTTATAACACACCTTGGATTATTGTGGGCAGTTTGGGCTGATGTGTCCCTCTTTCCCGCATTTGTAACAAACGACAAAGGCTCGCTTCTCCTCCCCAAAGCAGCTTGATGTTTGTCTTTGACGTCTTCACGTTATCATTGTTGTACCTTCTCTTCTTGAAATCTCATCCCGACTCGCTCCTTCTATTATCACGACCATGATTACCACCAAAGTGGTTACCGCTTTTGTCCGAATGTTTTCCTCCCTGCTGGTTTTCATTGCTCCGATGGCTGCCGCCATGGGTATGACCCTGGTTGTGGTCCCTCAGTTGCACATACTCATTATCTCGCTCTAATAATTGAGCCCTGTTTACAACATCTAAATATAAAGAAAATTTATGAGATATAAGATATTGTCGAATATCGGGCTTTAGACCTCTCAGAAACATTCTCATCATTCGTTCCTTATTTTCTACCAAATGAAGTGCAAACCTGGATAACTCTACAAACTTTGCCTCGTACTGAGACACAATCATGTTATTTTGTTCCAATCTGATAAACTCTACCTCCATATGACGAATACTTTCAGGAAAGTACTTGTCATTAAACAGTTTCTGAAACGTTTCCCAAGATATGTTGAGTGCGGCAGGCTGGGTATGCTTCACAGACTCCCAACAGTAGTCTGCCTCACTGTAACATTCCAGAATTTTAATGTAATATTAAATATTTATTGATTTATATAAATATTTAATGGATGTGATTATCGTTGAATAAATATTTGTTCAAATGATTTAATTTTGTTTAGTTAATTATTTATTAAATAAATAATTGATGAATTAAGGAGTGATTATTATATTGATATTTCAATTTAATGGTTAATTATTTGTATTGTGCTATGTGATTAAAGGATTTATTTAATTAATTGTTATTTGAATTAATTAAAATAAATATGAAAGCTTAATTAATATAGTGTGACAAATAACTATATTATAAGGAGTTATTAAAATAAATTAAAGTAGTTTAATTTGGTTTTTAACAAACACGGCTTAATATATTAAGTGTTTAATTTTAAATGGTTTTTGCCAAACAAGGCCCTATGGCTTTTGGAATTCTTTTAATTTTAATTATATATAAAATAAATAAATAAAATAATATAAATAAAACAAACAAAATAATAAAGATAATATATTTATGTTATATACGTTTATCCTAATAACTGATGTTGCTTATTATGAGTATTAAGCCTATGTCAGTTTTTTTTATTATATCATTACGCATTCTATTTGCTAAAGCTTAGAGAAGAGAGGAGTTTGAGAGTACCGAGTTTGTGAGAGCTTCATAGAGAATTGAGAAGGAGTCTTAAGAATTGTCACAGCAGCAAGTTCAGTGTTTAGCAAGGTTGTGCAAGCTAATTGAAGGTAATTCTCCATAATCTCCATATGATATATATATGTATATATGAGGCTACGACAAACTTTTATATAATCTGTAAATTTCAAATTGTTGAATTGTTGCTATACAATGGGATTACTTGTGATTATATGAGTATATAGTGATTAGAGGTTGTGCTTAAACGAGAAATTCATGCTAATGTCAGATATTAGTAGAAATTTTTGTCAGTATATATATGTTTTCATGTGTGGATCATGTAAGCATCAATTCCAGTGGCTAATTTGTATGTGAAAGTATAAATTGAAGCTTGTATATGTTAGTTCATTGAGATACGAACATAACGTAATTTGAATGAGATGATTTGGTCAAGTATTGAATTCACAGTGATGATTTTTAGAATGAATATCAAAAATTGACTTTTTGTATGAAAATATGAATTTTGAGAAATTAAAATAGTTTTAGTTGATGTTAAATTGTTCTAATTGGTTGTAAATGTGAGCAATCATGTTTATGATAGTTGTATATTTATTTTACGTGTTGATATTCTTTATGCTCATTGGGTGAAATTTGTGTTTGTTGGGCTAAAGTCTGCCATCGCTCATTAGCCTTCTATGCATCAATTCTCAACACCCACAAGCAATTGTCTTTAAGTGCCAAAGAAGAAAATCCACATAGCTTGGCCCCAAATTCCCCAAGCCTTTGTATGGCGCAGCTACCCTGGTTTGAGATTCTGGCTTATGCTATTTCTGCAGATTTGGGAAAGCATCATAACATGGTCTGAAATTATGTTAGCATGTTAAATGTGTAATGTTAAGGTTAACATAACATAGTGAATTGTGGTTAGTAAGTTCAAAGTTGCAAAAATAATTAGTAAATCGAGAACGTGTTATGTGATAACTTAGTTTATACAATGAACGTTAGTTAAGTGTTGTGATGATTAACACTTGGGAGTTCTGAAATGTAAATGGTAGCATAAGACTTGTGCTAAAATAACAAGTCTAGCTAGTAATGCGTTTTATATTGAAAAGTGAATATTAGTATGTCTAATAGATGTTGTGGTTTTAATACTGTGTATAGGTGAATGTGCGTTTAATATTTTTGCTTACGCTCGAGGCAAATTTTTTAACTCTACACTTTCGTTGAATTAGTTCTATTATTAAATTGTATAACTTCATGCTTTTGATTGAGCAAGCTTTTTATCTTAACTGTTATTGAATAAGTCAATTGGTCCTAAAATTCATTCGAGCAAACTCTAACTCTAATGTTATTGGAAATTCTTCTTGATTGATTGATTCATTCTAACTTGTTTACAGTTAATCAAGTTTCTTAAGTTCTATTATTATATAATGAACGTAGTTTTGAACTCTCGTCTCTATTATTGAACTGTTTTAATTCTTTGCATGAGTTAATACCTTGTTGGGCAAGTTTTAGTTTCCAACTTGTTATCAGTTAAATGTACGTTCAGGAATTTCATTTCTAATGATTATAAGACTCGAACCTTAGCTTATTTTACTGTTCAAGCAAAGGTTAACCATTTTATTTATTTTATTGAATGCTTATGCTCTATAGTTATTCAAGCATGAGTTTGATATGTAGAATCAGTTCATTTATGATTCTCAAATGTTCTAAGTTATGTTGTTATTACACAACTATTGTATTATCAAGCATTGTTGATTCAACTAGTTCCCTAGTTGATGATCATTAAACTTCAATTACCCTTGAAAACTTATCCAGACCAAACTTTCTTTGGTGCGGACTTGTACTCTAAATACTTAGATGAACAACCCTATGATTAGGGGTTTACGCTTAGCATTGAAATGGTTGTGCACAATACATTGTATGAAGGATTGATCCCCCTAAGTACGTGGAGTCCTTATAGTCATATGACTGTTAAAGTTAAAGTTGAAAGATTACTTATAACTGTGGACATGGTTCGTGTGACGCCCCCAAAATAGGTATACATCACCCATCTTGAGTCGCCAAATACATGGTACATAAATCAAATACAAACTTAATTATACAACTGTCGTGTACAATACGACAAAACATAGCTGAGAGTTTAAACAAGAATATTGCCTTCTAGACAATATCCACACTCAATGGAGTCCTCATTACATTTATTGTCACACTATTTAACAGAATAGTGAGGACTACTAATACTATCATCTGGACCGTCACTCGCTCCACGACTAGTCTCTTGCCACGTTCTCATTTCAAGAAGAGAACAAAGAAAGAAAGAAAGGTGAGCTCAACTAGCCCAAAGAAGAAATATTATGACTAAGATAATGCAGAATAAATTATCCCTAGCCTTCAACAGTATAAAAACTGATAGAATATAATAGATAACAAGTTTTAGATCAACAACAGCAGCGGAATAAGCAATTCATTAGAAGAGTCAAGTAGAGCATAAAATCTACTATCTTCTATGATTTAAAAAGTTTTTCATCACTTTTATCGCTGAGACTCAGCTTAATAAATAATCCACATCATCCCTGCACTACGGCAAAGGATATTCATTAGTATCACGACCACAAATTATCCATGCACTATGGGCCAAAGGATATTCGTGTATTCATCAATGGTCATGATTATACCGAATAATCCCTGGTCATAATCATACCAACAACTGTCCATCAATGTACTATAGGCCAATGAGGACTTTCACCACATCATTCGTCACATTACGGTCATGATTATACCGAATAATCCCTGGTCATAATCATACCAAGTCCATCTATGCACGTAAGCCAAAGATGACTTTCATCACAATATAAGCATGAGGATGATGACAATGACATAATAATTCAATAAAATAAGTTCAAGGATAAATTTTAAAGATTTATAATTTAATTTATCCAGAAATCAATAACGTTCAAATTGTCAACATGATACTGCTTTGTAGAGTAAAATTCAAGAATAATATTCATATACCAAAAATAATTTGGACAGAAAAGAAATATATTTTTCGGTTGAATAGTACCCCGTGAATAGTACCCCAACACAAAAAGTATCCCAAATACCCAAGTGAATGATACTAGAGTAAATAGTAATCGAGTGAATAATAACCCGTGAATTGTAACTCATGAATAGTACTCCGGCATAAAAAGTACCCCGAATACCCGAGTGAATAATACTAGAGTGAATAGTAACTGGGTGAATAGTAACTCGTAATAGAAAAATACCAAAGAGAATGATATTCCATGACGAGTACAAAAGAAATTATATCTCATATGAGTATAATAGAATATACGAAACTGCAAATGGATTTTCGCTCGCCATGCGGTAATCCACGTAGACAGATCATTTCCACAATTTAATAAGGAATGAATACGAAGGATTATTCACCATGCATGCAGTAATCCACATAGACAGGTTATTCCAAAAGAATAATAAAGAATGGAATAACAACCCTTACGAGTATTGAACGAAAATAACTCTCTTCATGTGACGCCCCCAAAATAGGTATACATCACCTATTCTGAGTCGCCAAATACATGGTACAGAATACAAATATAACCTTAAATATACAACATGAGCTGTGAGTTTTAATACAAATATTGTCTTCTAGACAGTATTCAAACTCAAATAAGTCCTCAATATATTTATTATCACACTATTTTATAGAATAGTGAGGACTACTAATGCTATCATCTGGACCGTCACTCTGTTCCCCGAATAGTCCCTGCTACATTCTCATTTCCTGAAGAGAACAATGAAAGCAAAAGGGTGAGCTCAACTAGCCCACTAAGAAATATTATGACTAAGATAATGCAGAATAAATTATCATTAGCCTTCAATAGTGTTAAACTGATAAAATATAACAAACATCAAGTTTAACTGCAGCGGAACAAGCAATCCATTAGAAGAGTTAAGTAGAGAATAAAATCTACTATCTTCTATGATTTAAAAGGATTTTCATTATTTTTATCGGTGAGAATCAGCTTAATAAATAATCCACATCATCCCTGCACTACGGCCAAGGATATTCATTCGTATCACGACCACAAATTATCCATGCACTCGGGCCAAGGATATTCGTGTATTCATCAATGGTCATGATCATGCCAACAACTGTCCATCAATGCACTACGACCAATAAGGATTTTTACCACATCATTTGTAACATTACGGTCATGATTATACCGAATAATTCCTGGTTATAATCATACCAAGTCCATCTATGCACTACAGGCCACATATGACTTTTAACATATTATAAACATGAGGATAATGACAATGATATAAGAATTCAATAAAACAAGTTCAAGAATAAATTTAAAGATTTATAAGTTAATTTATCCTGAACTCAATAACGTCCAAATTGTCAACATGATATTGTGTTGTGGAGTAAATTCAAGAATGCTCAAAAGAATATTTCCATGAAAAGATACTGGATGTAGTGCAAATATCAAGGATATTCCACTAATTTCATGGAGTATAGAAGCCAAAACTTTAACCAACTGAGTATAATAGAATATATGAAATCGTAAATGGATTTTTACCGCCATGCGGTAATCCACGTAGATGCATTATTCCAATGTAATAATAAAGAATGGAATAATGTAAGAATTCACCACGCAAGCGCGTGCGTAATCCACATGCATAAAAAGTTATTCCAAATGTAATAATAAAGAATGGAACTGTGTCACGCGTAATCCGCATGCATAGGATATTCCAATAGAATAATAAAGAATGGAACCAGTCATGCGTAATCCGCACCGCATGTGATGTTGTTCCAATGTAATAATAAAGCATGGAATAACAACAGAATTCACCGCATGCGATAGATCAAGATGCATGTGTTATTCCAATGTAATAACAAAGAATGGAATAATGTAAGAATTTCACCATGTATGCGGTATTTCATATGACAAAGTTATTCCAACATAATAATAAAGAATGGAATAACAACCCTTACGAGGATTGAAAGAAAATAACTCTCTTCATGAATACGAAAGAATAATACCCCTTACCTTAAAAGAAGAGTATTTCGAAAAAGGTAGTAGGGAGGAGATATACTTGAAGAAAACTTATACTATTTTCTATGCTCAAAGCTTTCTTAAACTCTAAAGAAATACGCCAAGATTATAGAAGAAGAATTCTCTAAATTTCGTGTGATTTTCAATTCTAACTAAGCATCCTATTTATAGGAGAGAATGGAAAGGATACTATGTTCGCACTATGCAATAAAATATAATATATTCTATTTATAATCAAATAAAAAAATAAAAACTTTATAAAAAGTATTCTGCTTTTATATAAAAAGTTTTTACTATGCAAAACACTACAGCATCTGCAAATACTATGCATAATAAAATATATAATATATTCTATTTAAAATCTAATAAAATAAATAACTTTATAAAAGTATTATATTTTATAAAAAAAGATTTTACTATGCAAATACTATGCAGATACTATGCAAACACTATGCATAATAAAATATAATATATTCTATTTAAAATCTAATAAAATAAATAACTTTATAAAAGTATTATGTTTTATATAAAAAGTTTTCTGTTTTATTACATTTATAATAATAATAAAACAAATTTTATCATCATTATTATAATTCATAATATTAATCGACTGTGTCGCTCCTGTGAAAGAGGGGCTTTTCAATAAGAATTTCTCCCTATCATGCGCCGCAATTAGGTGACCAAACCTCTCCTCGAAAGAACTTCTAGACATCGTTAATATTGCAAATAATAATATTAATAACTTTGTCATCTCAATTATTGATTTAATAATATATAAAATATCGACAATAATTGAATCAAATAACGTGAGATACTATGCATCAATTATCAGAGCAATAATTGAACAAAACCGAGTGACTTCTCATGTAAGCATAATAATCAATACCGTAGCTACTATGCAACCACGCCAGACATCGCATTTTTTAACACCAAGTGTTTCAACAGTAACTGTAAAACTTCCGTCGTTATTTTCATAAAAGTATTTTTGTCGCTTTTCTCAATCCGACAATAATTCCGCTATGAGTCCACCAATGATTGTGTCGTTGTACGAATATTCCCCGTTAAAACGAATATTCCCCACCAATCGAATATTATATAACAACTTGCATGATTTTGCAAAATTTATAAATATTACCCACAACTATAACATTATATCAAATTCATTCCATAATATTCAAAAATGATATTTATAGAAAATTCATCTTTATTCATAAAAGTTGGGGTCCTTACAAAATCCTTTCTTATGAAATTTCAAAATTAGGGTACGACTGGTATGTCAAGAGGTAAGGATACCTTGATTTCATTTCGCATTCTAACTCCTGTGTCATTTCCTCAACATCGTGGTTCCTCCACAAAACTTTGACTTGAGGTATAACCTTGAGCGTAGAATATGTTCCTTCTTATCCAAGATTTTAACAGAACCTCTTCATACGTTAAATCTTCCGCTATTTCGTCCTGGTTCTAACTCAATAATGTGGTTCGGGTCTTCCACATATTTACGTAATATGGATATGTGAAAAACGTTATGAACACGAGACATACTTGGCAGTAAAGTCGAGAGTCTATAGGCCACAGCCCTACTCGATCGAGGATTAAAATGGGCCAATGAATCGAGGATTGAGCTTTCCTCTTTTTCCAAATCTCAGAACTCCTTTCCATGGAGCAACACGTATAACAACACATGATCTCCAATATCGAATTCCACGCCCTTTCGATGAAGATCAATATAACTCTTTGTCGATCTTGTGAGGTTTTTATACGCGTTATCAAATCGCTTTGAATCTTTTCCAGTAGTCATACATACCAACTCCGGCCCCAACAACGCTTTCTTCACCCACCTCATCCCAAAGATACCGAGAACGACACTTTCTTCCATACAACGCCTCAAATGGAGCCATGCCAATACTTGCTTGATAACCATTGTTGTAGGAAAACTCCACCAATGGTAAGAACTTGTCCCAACTTCCTTGAAGTCAAGGACACAGTAGTATTAATAGATCTTCAAGAGTTTGAATAGTCCTCTCCGATTTCCGTCTCTGCTTCGAGGATGATATGCCGAACTAAATCAGAACTGCGCTCTATAGCTTTTTTGCAAACTAACCCAAAATCTTGAAGTGAATCTTGGGTCTCGATCAAAAACTATGGATACTGGCATACCATGCAATCTTACAATCTCATTTATGTACATACTAGCAAGACGTTCAAGTGTATAAGTTTCTCGTATAGGTAAGAAATGAGCCGACTTGGTCAATCTATCAACAATGACCCAAATCGCATCTATGCCTTGAGAAACCTTGGGAAGACCGGTAATGAAATCCATGGTAATGTGCTCCCACTTCCATTTTAGAATTTCAAGTGGTTGCAATGGACCTTTTGGTACTTGATGCTCCGCCTTGACTCGTTGACAAGTTAGACACCTTGAGATAAACTCTGCGATCTCTCTCTTCATATTGCTCCACCAAAATGTATGTCAAGATCATGATACATTTTGGTACTCCTGTGATGGATTGCAAATGGTGTGTCAGTGCGCCCCATCATGATTTTATACTTTAAATCGTAATCGTTAGAACACAAAGTCCGAGTTGACTCAAGTATTCCTTCCTCATCGATTCTTGCTTTCCCAAGATAGCACCTTCTTCTTGCACTTTCTTCCTCATACGCATCGGGCCTGTGTCTCAGTAGCTTGAGCAAATTTTAACTTTATCGATTAAAGTCGGCTCTACTCAGATATTCGCCATCATCACATGGGTCCCCTGAGTCTTTAACTCTATCTCCATCCTTTGCAAGTCACATAAAATGGGCTCATATTGACAATATCACACTCGCATTCGCATATGATCTTCTACTCAATGCGCTACCTACTACATTCGCTTTTCCAAGATGGTATCGAATGGTATGATCATAATCTTTCAATAGCCAAGCCAACGTCGTTCAAGATGTTGAGTTCCTTTGGGTGAAGAAATATTTAAGGCTTTTATGATCCGTAAAGATCTCCACTCTCTCCCCATACAAGTAATGCCTCCAAATTTTAAGTGCGAAGACAACAACTACCAACTCTAGATCATGAGTAGGATAATTTCTCTCATATTCTTTGAGTTATCGAGAGACATAGGCTATGACTTTCTCATGTTGCATGAGAACACATACTAACCCTTTGCTCGATGCATCAGAGAGATGACAAATCCTCCGAGCCGATGGTATTGTCGTAATCAAAATCAAAATGAGTCTCCTCTTGAGTTCTTGAAAACTCTTCTCACATTCCACGTTCCAACCGAATTTTATATCTTTTCGAGTCAGCTGAGTTAATGGAGTAGCGATTCGAGAAAACCCTTCCACGAATCTCCGATAATAGCCATCTAATCCGAGAAAGCTACGTACTTCAGTCACTGATTTAGGTTGCTCCCAACTTGAATAGCTTCAATCTTTGTCGGGTCAACAGATATTCCATGACTTGATACTACGTGCCCAGGGAATGCTACTTCCTCAAGCCAGAATTCGCATTTCTTCAACTTGGCATAAAGCTTGTTTTCACGGCTTTTGGAGTATCAACCTTCAAGTGTTGCTCATGATCTTCACTACTTTTGAAATATATGAGGATGTCATCAATAAAGATGACCACAAAGTAATCCAAATATTCCTTGAATACTCGGTTCATCATATCCATGAAGGCAGCAGGAGCATTAGTCAATCCAAAAGACATGACTAAGAATTTATAATGCACGTACCGAGTTCTGAAGGCATTCTTTGGAATATCCTCAGTTTTAACCTTCAGCTAATGATATCGAGAATGAAGATCGATCTTTGAAAAGAATTGTGATCCTTGCAACTGGTCAAACAGGTCATCAATGCGATGTAACAGATACCTATTCTTGATGGTGACATGGTTCAATTCCCGGTAGTCAATACAAAGTCGTATACTCCCATCTTTCTTCTTCACGAATAGAACATGAGCACCCCAAGGAGACGTACTAGGATGAATGAAACCAATGTCTAACAATTCCTGCAATTGGGTCTTTAACTCCTAAAGTTCAATAGAGCCATTCGATATGGGGCTTTGAAATGGGTTTTGTACCGTTCAAGGTCGATACAAAATTCAATTTCACGCCTGGGGTAAAGCTAGAAGTTCTTCGTGGAATACGCAGAAATTTATTAACAATAGAAATATCATTCAAATCGACGATTTTTGTTTAAATCATGACATGAGCTAAGAAAGCTTGACATCCGCTTTTTAATAAACGAATAGCTTTATAGCTTGAGATGACAAAGATTGATTTTAATGGTTTGGTTGTTTGAATTCGCATAATAGGTTGGTTAGGAATATGAAAGCTAACAACCTTACGAAAATAATCAATTTTTGCATGATGAGTAGTTAACCAATCAATCCCTAGAATCACATCAAATGCAAGTATTTTCAATGAAATAAGATCGATGATAATGTGAGGGTACCGATTTGAACCAAACAAGACTTATAAACAAAGTGGATGTAATGAAGGTTTCTCCCAACGAGTTTCCACAGATAAGTCAAAGTCTAATTTCTCCTGAGTCAAATTTAATCGCTGAGCGCAAGTAGGAGAAATAAAAGAATGGGTAGAACCGGATCAAATAAGGTATAGACTTCGCTAGAGTTTATGATAATCTTACCCGTGATGACCTCGTTCGGGTTCCTTACTTTCCGGGAGGTCACAACAAAAGCTCTCCTCGAACTACGGGTTTTGACTTGTCTCGATGGTATTTTGTGTCACCGCTCCAACCGGACTTGTCTTCTGCACGATGACAAAAATCGGGCTAGGTGACCTTCTCTTCCATAATTATAACACGCTTTGATGGCATCGCTAGCTTGACCGATATGTCCTCCCTCCGCATTTGAAGCTATATGATAGTGGGTCGCTTCTCCTTCCTTAACAACGGGTGTTGGTGCCGACGCCTTTCCATCATTGTTGAATCTCCTCTTCTTGAAATGTCCATTCTATTGTCTTGGCCATGATTACCACCGGCGTGGTTACCATTTCGCATGTTGATTCCTCCACGCTTGTTGTCACCGCTTCGATGATCGCTACCACCGGTATTATCATTTTGCCGGCCGCTTTCTCTTCAAGTTGACTCGTTATCGCGATCCAATAATCGAGCCCTATTTATAACATCCTAATACAAACACATGCTTTATGAGAAATTAGATATTGACGATCTCTAAGTTTCAAACCTCTTAAAAACATCCGCGTCATTCTCTCCTCATTATCAACCAAGTGGGACGCAAACCGACAACTCAACAAACTTAGCTTCGCATCATGACACCTGGCCATATTGTTCTCGCTCCAACTTGATGAACTCTACCTCTTTTTATGTGATGAATACTTTCGAAAGTACTTGTCGTTGAATAGTTCTTGAACTTCTCCCAAGACATCTTCAAAGGCGGCAGTTGAGTACGCTTTACCGATTCCCACCAAGAATCGCCCTCCTCCTCGCAACATAAAGGTGGCAAAGGAACCTTTTGCTCCTGAGCATCCCAAGACATCAAATATCTTGGTGATCTGCTTTATCCACGCTCCGCCTTTAAGTGGTTTTGGTTCTCCAATAAACTCCTGTGGTCCCAGCCTCCTTGAACTGCTTAGCTGTGATCGTCCGAGAGTTTCCAAGTGTTTCAACCTATATTTTGGACAGAGCCGCTCTCTCCGATGTCATGTTGCATGAATTGCATAAAGCCTCTCGAATATTCCATCATTCATCATTTGTTCAAGTTGTTGTTGTTTGCATGAGGATTGTCGCCTTCCCGATGCACATTATCCTCGATTATTAATATATGGAGACTCAACTGGTCTCCTCGTGGCTCCATTGCTATTCTCAACATTCTCGATGTCATTTTCAGATATCGCCACAAAACAAGGGTTAATTATCATATCACATATATATCCCTATACTCCGACCGACCAATTAAATACCAAATAAACTTAGGTAGGTCATACTAGCAAAGGAATTCCCCTCTCTCCCTCCTAGTTCTTGTCTCACATCTCATCCAGGATCATATCCCTAAGCTTTGATACTAACTCATGACGCCCCCAAAATAGGTATACATCACCTATTCTCGAGTCGCCAAATACATGGTACAAAATACAAATACAACCTTAAATATACAACATGATGAAATGCATAAGCTGAGAGTTTTAATACAAATATTATCTTCTAGACAATATTCAAACTCAAAATAAGTCCTCAATACATTTATTATCACACTATTTTATAGAATAGTGAGGACTACTAATGCTATCATCCGGACCATCACTCTGCCCCCGACTAGTCCCTCGCTACGCTCTCATTTCAAAGAGAATAATGAAAGCAAAAGGGTGAGCTCAACTAGCCCAAGAAGAAATATTATGACTAAGATAATGCGTAATAAATTATCATTAGCCTTCAACAAAGTTAAACCGATAAAATATAACAAACATCAAGTTTAATCAAGCAATTAACAACAAGTAATCCATTAAGAGTCAAGTAGAGAATAAAATCTACTATCTTCTATGATTTAAAAGGTTTTCATTACTTTTATCACGAGACTCAAATTAATAAATAATCCACATCATCCCTGCACTACAGCCAAGGATATTCATTAGTATTACGACCACAAATTATCCATGCACTACGGGCCAAGGATATTCGTGTATTCTTCAATGGTCATGATCATGCCAACAACTATCCATCAATGCACTACTACGGCCAATGAGGATTTTTACCACATCATTTTGTAACATTACTACCATGATTATACCGAATAATCCTCGGTCATAATCATACCAAGTCCATCTATGCACCATGTGCCACGTATGACTTTCAACATATTATAAACATGAGGATGATGACAATGATATAAGAATTCAATAAAACAAGTTCAAGAATAAATTTAAAGATTTATAAGTTAATTTATCCTGAACTCAATAACGTCCAAATTGTCAACATGATACTATTTTATGGAGTAAAATTCTAGAATGCTCAGAAGAATATTTCCATGAAAAGATACTGGATGTAGCGCAAATATCAAGGATATTCCACTAATTTCATGGAGTATAGAAGCCAAAACTTTAACCAATTGAGTATAATAGAATATATGAAACCGCAAATGGATTTTTTTTCGTCATGCGGTAATCCACGTGAGATGCATTATTCCAATGTAATAATAAAGAATGGAATAATGTAAGATTTCACCAGCGCATGTAATCCATGCATGCATGTGTTATTCCAATGTAATAATAAAGAATGGAATCAAAGTCATGCGTAAATCGCATAAATGTGATATATTCCAAATGTAATAATAAAGAATGGAACCAGTCATATGTAATCCGCATGCATGTGATGTTCCAATGTAATAATAAAGAATGGAATAATAATGTAATTCACCGTAATAGCATGTGATAGATCACATGATGTGATAACATGTTATTCCAACATAATAATAAAAAAGAATGGAATAATGTAAAGAATTTCACCATGTATGCGGTAGATTCTTCATAGACAAAAGTTATTCCAACATAATAATAAAGAATGAAATAACAACCCTTACGAGAATTGAAAGAAAATAATTCTCTTCATGAATACGAAAAAATAATAATACCCTTACCTTAAAAAAAGAGTATTCCGACCGGTAGTATGAGATATACTTGAAGAAAACTTGCACTATTTTCTACGCTCAAAGCTTTCTTAAACTCTAAAGAAATACGCCAAGATTATAGAAGAAGAATTCTCTCAATTTCGTGTGATTTTCAATTCTAACTAAGCATCCTATTTATAGGAGAATGGAAAGGATACTATGCTGCACTATGTAAAAAAATATAATATATTCTATTTATAATCAAATAAAACAAAACATTATAAAAAGTATTCTTTTTATATAAAAAAGTTTTTACTATGCAAACACTATGTAGGCACTATGCAAACACTATGCATAATGAAATATAATATATTCTATTTAAAATCTAATAAAACAAATAACTTTATAAAAGTATTCTATTTTATATAAAAAGATTTTACTATGCAAATACTATGCAGGCACTATGCAAAATACTATATAATAAAATATAATATATTCTAATAAAACAAATAACTTTATAAAAGTAATAACTTTTATATAAAAGTATTCTCATTTTTATTACATTTATAATAATAATAAAACAAATTTTATCATCATTATTATAATTCACAATATTAATCGACACTGTGTCGCTCCCGTGAAAGAGGGGCTTTCCAATAAGAATTTCTCCCTATCATCCGCGCAATTAGGTGACCAAACCTCTCCTCGAAAGAACTTCTAGACATCATTAATATTGCAAATAATAATATTAATAACTTTGTCATCTCAATTATTGATTTAATAATATATAAAATATCGACAATAATTAAATCAAATAACGTGAGATACTATGCAAAGAATTATCGTAGCAATAATTTAACAAAACCGAGTGACTTCTCACGTAAGCATCAATAATCAATATCGTAAATGCTACTATGCAACCACGCCAGACATCGCATTTTTTTAACACCGGTGTGTTTCAAAAGTTAACGGTAAAAAACTTCCGCCGTTATTTTCATAAAGTATTTTTGTCGCTTTCTCAATTCGACAATAATTTCGCTAGGGGTCCACCAATGATTGTGCCATTGTATTTAATATTCCCTCGTTAAAATGAATATTCCCCACCAATCAAATATTATATAACAACTTGCATGATTTTGCAAAATTTATAAATATTACCCACAACTATAACATTATATCAAATTCATTCCATAATATTTAAAAATGATATTTATACAAAATTCATCTTTATTCATAAAAGTTGGGGTCTTACACTTCATGAATACGAAAGAATAATACCCCTTATGTGACGCCCCCAAAATAGGTATATGCGACGCCCCCAAAACAGGTATACATCACCTATTCTGAGTCGCCAGATACAAGGTACTGAATACAAATACAACTTAATTATACAACAGTCGTGTGAAATACGAAAAAACATAGGCTATGAGTTTTAATACAAATATTGTCATCTAGACAATATCCACACTCAATGGAGTCCTCATTACATTTATTATCACACTATTTCACAGAATAGTGAGGACTACTAATGCACCATCTAGGACCATCACTGCTCCCCGACTAGTCCCAAATTTACGCTTCTCATTAGCCTTCAATAAGTATAACAACCGATATAATATAATAGATAAAAAGTTTAACTGCAGCGGAATAAGCAATCCATTAGAAGAGTCAAGTAGAACATAATATCTACTATCTCTTTTAGATTAAAAGTCCATCGTTGATATTTTATTCATGTACTACTCATCAACAGTTCTTTGTTATACTCAAGACAAATAGAACTTTCATCACTTGTCTTCACCTGAACCACCAAAGATGTTAGTTAAATTCACAATTCATATTTATAATAATGTGAATTAATGCGCCTCCTTCTTGCCACAAAGGCTTAATAGAACGTTTACTCAATATCGTTACCCCAAAGGCTGAAGATATTCAAATGTAATAACAATGATCATACCAATCAGTTGTCTATCTTTGCACTACGGGCCAAAGATATTCAACTATAAAACCAATGGTCATGATCATACCAATCAATTGCATGTCAGTGCACTACGGCCAAAGACATTTAACTGTTAACTAATGGTCGTGATCTTGTCAATCACATCATTGAATTATCTATGCACTACGGCCAAGGATATTCGTTAGTATCACTAGTGGTCATGATCATAGCATACACCTGTCCATCTTCGCACTACGGGTCAAAGCTATCAAACAACAGATCATCTTTGAACTACAGGCCAAAGATATTCAACAACATATCATCTTTGCACAACAGGCCAAAGACATACAACTGTAAAACCAATAACCAACAGTATAATAAAGAATGGAATAATAAAAGAATTTCACCATGTATGCAGTACTTTGCATAAACAGGTTATTCTAACATAATAATAAAGAATAGAATAATAAAAGAATTTCACCATGTATGCAGTACTTCTCATAGACAGGTTATTCCAACATAATAATAAAGAATGGAATAACAGAAGAATTTCACCAAGTATAGGGTATCCCGCGTATACAGGTTATTTCAACAGAATAATAAAGAATGGAATAACAGAAGTTCTCTTCACGAATAAGAAAGAAAGAATATCCCTTACGAGTATAACAAATAATATCCCTTACGAGTACAACAAATAATATCCCTTACCGTAAAAGAAGAGTATTCCGACTGGTAAGGCGATGATATACTCGAAGAAAACTTGCACTATGCTCAAAGCTTTCTTAAACTCTAAAGAAATATGCTCAAGATTATAGAAGAAGAACTCTCTCTATAGTTTTTCTCTCTAGAGTTTCAATGAATTCGTAAGAAAATAATGAAGGAATGAGCTTCTATTTATAGGAAAATAGAATGCATAGTAACTAATCAATGAACGGTCCAGATTGATTTACTTTAATCTGACGGTCCATATTTAAAGAAAAATCTTTTAAATAAAATATAATATATTCTATTTATATAAAAAGATTTTTACTATGCAAACACTATGTGGGCACTATGCAAACACTATGCATAATAAAATATAATATATTCTATTTATAGAATAACTTTAATAAAGTATTCATTTTTATATAAAAGATTTTACTATGCAAAATACTATGCATAATAGAATATAATATATTATATTTATAGAATAACTTTAGTAAAGTATTCATTTTATATAAAAGATGTTTCTATTTTATTACGTTAATAATAATGAATAAAACAAAACTTTTAAATCAACAATAATTGAATCAAATAATGTGAGATACTATGCAAAGAACAATTGTAGCAATAATTGAACAAAACCGAGTGACTTCTCACATAAATATCAATAATCAATACCGTGGTGCTACTATGCAACAACGCCAGACATTATTTTTTACTTTACTACTGAGTAGTTCAACAAAGATCAACGGTAAAACTTCCGCCGTTATTTTCAATAAAATATTTTTGTCATTTTCTCAATCCGACAATAATTCTGTTGTGGGGTCCACCAATGATTGTGCCGTCGTACGAATATTTCCTGTTTAAAACGAATATTCCCCAATCAATCGAATATAATATGACAACTTGCATACTTTGTAAAATTTATAAATACTACCCACAACTATAACATTATCTCAAATTCACACCATAATATAAAAAAATTATTTCGAGAAAATTAATTCTTTATTCAGAAAATCTGGGGTTTCACACCTTACCTTAGAAGAAACTGGATACTGGAATAGTGAGGTAGCAGACTTCTTCTTCTTCCTCTCTATAATTTTTCTCTATAATAATTGCTCTATAGCTTTAGTGAATTGGTGAGAAATGAAGGAAGAATGAGCTTCTATTTATAAGAAAATACAGTTTCGATAATTGCACGTTTTGGAGCTCAGAATATTACAGTATAATATCTTCCTCTTTTTCTTCATTTTTAATTTAGTCCTGCAAGTATTATCAAACTTGCACCACCTCCCCTAAGAGTAAATAATGTGAATCAATAGTTCAATCATATGAATCAATAGTTATAATCATGTGAAAATATGAATTACAGTATAGTACCTCCATCTATACCTCCATTTTTAATTTAGTCATGCAAGTATTATCAATCTTGCACCAACTCCCCTAATAGTAAAAGAATGTGAATCAATAGTACACATATGTGAACAAATAGTTATAATCATGTGAATTAATAGCAATTAATTGCTCATTTATCTGGTTAATTACCTGATTGGTCAACATAACCTCCAGACATCAATTATTATCGAAATAAATGTCGATTTTCACTAACACTAATAATTCCAACATAATGGAACTATCCGTTTCATCTTTAATCAACACGAACTTATTCATCATTAATATTATAATTCATAATATTTAACAATCAGGTCGTTCTCAGGAAAGAGGGGGGTTTCCGATAAGGATTTCTTCTTATTAGCGCGCAATTAGGTGACCAAATCTCTCCTTGACAGAACTTCTAGACATTGTCAATATTGCAAATAATAATATGAATAACTTTGTCGTCTCAATTATTGATTTAATAATATAACATATTATGCAGATGATACTGTGACAATAATTGAATCAAGAATATGAGAGATATGATGCAGCAATTACTGTAGCAATAATTGAGTATAACTGAGTGACTTCTTACGTAAGCATCAATAAGCAATACCGTGTGCTACTATGCAACCACGCGTGTGACACCCCCAAATTCCGGTACTTCATTACCTCAAGATTTGATGTTCACTTAATCAAAACAATTATATCTAACTACCAAATCATAATAAAACTGAATAAAAAAAATCTGCCCATAAAGGATTACATTTAAATAAAACTCTCCCAGGTTATCTAACCTTTAATTACAATCATTCAAATGCGAAAATTAAATTATTACATCACATCATTATTAAAAGTCTATTATCATAATGATAAAATAAAATTACAAGTCTTCATCACTTGTACATTTTTTCCTTTCCTTTGCTAGTTGTAGGTTCATTTACCATCTCAACCTTAGCTGCAATAAGTGTATAAATATGAAAGAGTGAGCAAACAAAGCTCACTTGAAATAAGAATGAATAAATTTACAATATTACAACATTTGCCAGAAATAGACTCAATAGAACTGAATGATATGTTCTATTAACATTCTGAAACATACTACTGAGGGTCTAATGACCACGAACCATGTCCACAGTTATAAGTAATCTTTCAACTTTAACTTTAACAGTCATGTGACTATAAGGACTCCACGTACTTAGGGAGATCACCCTTCGTCTAAATGTATTGTGCACAACCATTTCAACGCTAAGCGTAAACCTCTAATAAAAGAGTTGTTCATCTCAGTATTTAGAATACAAGTCCGCACCAAAGTAGGTTTGGTTTGGATACATTACAAGGTAATTTAGAATTCAACGGTCATCAACTAAGGATTAGTTGAATACAACAGAAATAACTACATGCTATGGAATAATCATAACTGAATCGATATTTGTAAATTAATATCATGCTTTAGGAATAATCTAATAGCATAAACATTGAATAATCATAACATAATATGCTTGAACAATATTAAATCAAGGTTATTGAGAATTAGATACTAAACATGCATAACGAATAGTAATTTGAAAGATAAAGTTGTTCAACTCTAGGATATTAGAATACAGTAACTTGCATGCTAAATAACAAGTTACATATTAAAGAAACTTGCTCAATAATAGACAGTCTAACTCTACGAAATTGTAGAGTTAACAAACTTGTGTAATTGTAATTGAATTAGAAGCAATAACGTACTCAACAAAATTAAACTTGCACAACGAAGTTTTAGGATTAGAGAACTTGCCTTGAGCACAAGCTAAACCTTACAACTTGAATCTCAATACCCTTAATACTAATACTAATACTAATACTAATACTAATACTAATACTAATACTAATACTAATACTAATTCAATTCACATAATCGAATTACGAAAATACTAATACTAGTTAACCCTTGATAACATGCTCATTCTTAGTTTAATACTACTGAAATCATAATTTAACAGTCCTATTATTAACACATAACATTTGTTTTCAGACTTTGTGTAAATAAATTAAACTGTCAGACCATTCTGCTAACTCATGATGACACGCCACGATTTACATCAGTGGGTAAAGTGACATGTACATGAGACTCAAAGTAGCGATTAAGCGGCTGCGGCGACGTGGTAAATGCCGTGACTGCAAGCTACTAGAATAACTTCTTCTTTGGTCATAAGCATGCCAAAACTCCAGACTTCGGCGACCAAACCTTCTAAATATCATGAACAAAAAGCCAATTTGGCCTACAAGCTCCTTTCTAACAAACTAATTAATCTGTAATACACATATAGACTTTATATAAACCTAATTTAAAGACTATTAACATGTTTTTACTCATATGATAACATAAACGTAAAATTTACAACACCCAATTTCACTATTTTTGATAAAAACTCTATTTTTGACATTTTTAGTGAAATTTATCACTGTAACTTTGTTTTTCAACCAAAACAATTAATTCTAAATACTTTGTTTATGTTTATTCATCCTCTTTCAAATTCCATAGTCAATTTATAATTTAAACAACTACTAAAACCTTAATTTTACTTTTAAACTAAGCCATATTCATATAACTCACTGTAATATGGGTTTCTTCATAAAATACATACATACATGAATTAGTTTATCTATACTCATATATAAACTTTATGAAAATAATTCTTATAACAACAACTATCATATAAAGCTATATACATCAACAATTCATCTTTTACAAATATTTTAAAGAGAACTTTTTGGAAGAAGAAGACAACAAAATTTGAAGGAATTTTAAAAGGTTTGGATGATACCTTGTATGCTAGAAGATGAAGATTTTCCTTCCTTTGATCAACAATACTTCTTTCCTCAAATTTCTTTATCAAAACCTTCTAGGATTCTCTCAATTCTCTCTCAATTTTTCTTCTTCTCTTCCTTTTTCTTCTTCTGAGTTTTTCTTCTCCTAACTCTATCTTAATTACGTAGTAAAATATAACGTATATAGGTAATAATATATGTATTAATTATATAATATTAATATAGAGATAACTGATATCAGTTATCTAAGTTTTAAAATTCAAAAGCCATAAGGCTTGTTTGGCTAGACTAATAAAATAACCCTTTAAACCTTACACCTTGTTTGGTAAACCTAATTAACATAAATGGATTAATCCTTATACCTTGTTTGATAAAACACTATTAGATTAAAGACTTAATATGCATTAAGACTTGTTTGGCAAAAACTAATTAAACTCCTTTAATTTATTTTAATAACTCCTTTATAGCAAGGTTATTTGTCACACTTCTATTTAATTAAATTTTAATAATCTATTTAATAAATTCTAATACTAATCTATTAAATTACTTTATCACATAAATCACTACCACATAATTATAATTTCCTTTAGAATTATAATTTTATTTAACTAACTAACACCTTATTTTAATTACAAATTCTAATTAAAATATTATAATTCATTTAATCATTATAAGCTCTCTAACTTAACTATTAAATTAAATTAGTATATTATTTCATAACAATTAATTTTCTTATCTCCTTAATTATTTACTTAACAAATAATTAACTAAATCAAATCAAATTAAATTGAACAATTATTTATTCAACAATAAACATATCCATTAAATACTTATATAATTCAATAACTATTTAATATTACAATTTAAAATTCTAGAATGTTACATCATTCTCTCCTTACAAGGATTCTGTCCTCAGAATCACAACTCAAACAATACATTCGTTACATTCTTCTCTTCTTACAAAGATTCTGTCCCCAGAATCGAAGACACAGATTAAACAAATAGCTCAGGGTAATCTTTCATCATTTTATCCTCGAGTTCCCACGTAGCTTCTTCAGCGTTGTGGTTCCTCTATATCACCTTCACAGAAGGTATAACTTTATTCCTGAGCACCTGTTCTTTCCTGTCAACTATCTGGATAGAAATCTCTTCATAGGACAAGTCTTTATCAAACTGCAACGGTTCATACTCGATCACGTGTTTGTAATCGGGTTTATACGGTCGTAACACCAAAATGTGAAAAATATTGTGAATGTTTTCCAACTCTGGAGGTAGAGGTACCTCGTAAGCCACTTCTCCCACTCTTCACAGCACTTCAAAGGGTTCAATAAACTCGGGCTTAGCTTTCCCTTTTTACCAAAATGAATTTTCCCCTTCCAATGAGAAACTTTTAGGAATACAAAAGTTCCTACATCGAATGCACGATCTTGTCTGTTTTGATCAACATACTTTTTCTGTCTGTCTTGGGCTGCTACCAATCTTGTCCTAATGAGTTTGAAAACCTCAGCAGTTTGTTGTACCAGTTTTGGTCCTAACAGCTGGCGTTCACCGACTTCATCCCAACACAGTGGAGTTATGCACTTTCTGCCATATAATGCCTCGTAAGGCGGCATGTCGATGCTCGCGTGGTAACCGTTGTTGTAGGCGAATTCCACCAACGGTAAATGTTCGTCCCAACTTCCTTTGAAATCCATGATGCATGTTCTCAGCATATCTTCCAATGTCTGGATTGTATGTTCGCTTTGGCCTTCTATTTGTGGATGATAAGCCGACTCATTTGCAACTGTGTTCCCATACATTCTTGTAGTTTCTTCCAGAAGTTTGACGTAAACCTTGGATCTCTGTCTGATATAATTGGCACTGGAACTCCATGTCTTGACATGATCTCTTTAACGTCTGATTTATTTAGTTGATCAAGATTAAATCTAATCTTTATTGGCAAAAAGTGTGCAGATTTTGTCAATCTGTCCACTATTACCCATATCGCATCGTATCCTTTCTGAGTCGTTGGAAGACCCACCACAAAATCCATTGTGATGTGTTCCCACTTCCATTCTGGTATTTCTAACGGTTGAAGTAATCCGCTTGGTCTTTGATGTTCAGCCTTGACTCTTTGACATGTCAAGTATTTTGCCACATATTCGGCAACATCTCTTTTTATATTTGGCCACCAAAAATGTCACCGCAAATCTTGATACATCTTGTGTTGTGTGCTTCGGTCAAGATTTCGTCTTTAAGCTCTGGCACTGCTAGAACCCAAATTCTTTCCTCGAACCGTAGTAGTCCTTCGGTATCGATCTTGTATTTTACATCACTATCGTCAACCACTTTATGTTTGATCGTTTCGCATTCTTTATCTTGTAGTTGAGCGTTCATCACCTTATCCACTAAAGTTCGACCAGCTTCTATCTGGAATAGTCGTTCATTGGATTCTTGTGGAAACTTTATTTCCAACTCTAGCCTTGCCATTTCTAAAATAAGCTCTTCCTGATTGGTTAACAACATCAATTTCTCTCGACCTCTTTTGCTTAAAGCATCTGCAACCACATTCGCTTTTCCCGGGTGATAAAAGATCTCACAATTATAATCCTTTATCAATTCCATCCACCTTCTCTGACGCATATTCAGGTCCTTCTGTGTGAAAATATACTTCAGACTTTTATGGTCTATGTAGATTTCACATTTCTCTCCATAGAGATAGTGCCTCCATATCTTCAGAGCAAAAACTACTGCAGCCAATTCCAAATCATGAGTCGGATAACCTTTCTCATAATCCTTCAGTTGTCTTGATGCATACGCAATTACTTTGCCGTTATGCATAAGAACACAACCCAACCCTTTATGTGAGGCATCACTATATACCACAAAATTTCCTGTGTTATCTGGTAACGACAATATAGGTGCCACACTTAATTTCTTCTTCAAATCTTGAAAACTCTCTTCACATTTCTCCGTCCAAACAAATTTTATCGTTTTCCTTGTCAAATTTGTTAGCGGGGTGGCTATCTTAGAAAAATCTTGAATAAATCTTCTATAATAACCGGCCAGTCCCAAGAAACTCCTTACTTCTGACGGTGTTCTTGGTTGTTCCCAATTGATTACATCTTCCACTTTTGATGGATCCACTGAAATCACATCCTTGTTAATCACGTGCCCAAGAAATTGTACACGATCTAGCCAAAATTCGCACTTAGAGAATTTTGGGTACAATTTTTCCTTTCTTAGTGTTTCCAATGTCAAACGTAAGTGTTCCACGTGTTTTTCTTGAGTTTTGGAATACACCAGAATGTCATCGATAAATACCACTACAAACTTGTCTAAGAATGGTTTAAACACCCTGTTCATCAAATCCATGAATGCAGCAGGGGCATTGGTTAAACCAAAAGACATCACCAGAAACTCGTAATGTCCATACCGAGTTCTGAATGTCGTTCTAGGTATATCCTCCTTCCTCACTTTCAATTGGTGGTACCCACTTCTCAAATATATTTTTGAGAAGTATTTAGCACCCTTCAACTGATCAAACAAGTCATCTATTCTTGGTAATGGGTATTTGTTTTTAATAGTGACTTTGTTCAATTCTCTATAATCAATGCAAAGATGCATCGACCCATCCTTCTTCTTCACGAATAATACCGGCGCTCCCCACGGCGATACACTTGGTTGAATATACTTCTTGTCTAGAAACTCTTGCAACTGTACCATCAGTTCCTTCATTTCTACCGGAGCCATTATGTACGAGGCCTTCGATATTGGTGTTGTTCCCGACGCCAACTCGATCACGAACTCAATTTCTCTGTCAGGCGGAAGTCCTGGCAAATCCTCTGGAAACACGTCCTCGAATTCCCTCACCACTAGTATTTCTTCTAGTTTCACATTCTTCTTCTGAGTATCAACTATGTAAGCTAAATAGCCCACACAGCCTTGACTCAACAATTTCTTGGCCTGCATAATTGATAAGTAGGTTTTATACCTACTTATCCGGTATCTATTACTTGAATTATTTGCTTAATCTCATATTTCTTAGTTACTTTTCATATATTTTATGTTATTTTGTACGCGATGACACGGCATTGGCATGAAGAAGCAAGGGAAAGCAATTCGGACATCTTTTGGACTAAAATACGCAAGCAAATGCAAGAAGGGAATATTGAAGGACTTTTAACACCAAGTTGGATGCATGTTCTTGGCTTGGAATTTGGAATTTATTGTAGATCTACTTTTTATCTTTCTAGAACATCTTGAATAGTCCCAATCGGAGTTTGGATGCGAGAGTTATGGCCTTTTTATCAACAAAGATTAAAGCTAAGAGTTGTCATGCTTGCCATTTACACAACATCTAATTCAAGCTCGATTTCCGCCTTTCTTCATCCCGAATCTGTCAATTGTTAAAGAATGAAAGTTGTATATCTTGTCGATATCTTCGATTTGATAGGTGACAGACCCCGTAACTCTAATTAATTCAAAAGTTATGCCTGTTTTACCAAAGGACGTCGCAGTAGAAAACAGCGTAGCGCGGACCGCGCTATAAATGAACTACGCATAGCGCAGGGCGCGCTACTACGCCAGAATCTACTATTCACCTAGAGCGGGCCGCGCTCAAAATAGCATAGGGACAGCGCGGGCCGCGCTAGGCGGCGGGGAAACAGCTTTTTTGCGTTATTTGGTGTCCAATTTGAGCTAGAATAGGATTCTTAGTTGCCTAACTTGCTTGAGTGTCCATTAGAACTATAAATACACGATGAGAGACATAAAAGAGAAGGGAAATAGGCTAGTTTTGGAGGATTTCATTAGATTAGATTAGAGTAAATTAGATCAAAATACTAGTTCTTGTTAGATTTGGAGATTGAAGCAACTTGGAGACCATTGAAGATTCAAAGTAGGAGCAAGGAGAGAGCTTCAAATCTACAGACAATAGATTCTATCTTCTTATCTTCTTCTATCTTAGTCTTTTAATGATTATTCAATTGTGGATTCTTAGTTTTAATTCAATAATCATGAACTAATTCTTTATTTGAGATTATAATGGATCTTATTGTGTAGTTTATTTTAATATGCTTTGCTATCAATTATTATGTTCTATCTTGAGGATTGTCTATTGTGATTTGGACTTAATTGATTAAGTGCTTAGTTAACAATTACCGTGATAATCTATATGAACTCGAGAGATGAAGTATTGATTTAGATCTTATCATGATAGCGTGTGTTTGTGATTTTTGCATAGATGAAATTCATGATTCGTGTTTAGGATAGAGATATGCCTTTACGCCATATGTAATCTTATAGAGAACTTGTGCTTTAAATCCTTTTTAATTGTAATTCACATAGAGATATAGTGGATTAGTTAATTAGGGTGTCTTGCTTAATTCTATCATCTGTGGATTTAAGTGAGTATGGGTATTATGCATAGAGAGGTGGTTTTATCTTCTTTAGTGTTCTTGATTAACAGTTCAGGATAGAAAATAATTGATGAGAAGTGTATTACTTTAAATGAAGCAATAAGTGAAGTTGTGATCTTAAATCTCCGTAATCTTAATTTAACTAGTGGTATTTAGAATTAGTTTACTTATAAATTAAAATTCATTCGTTTAAATAAGATTGAGTTGGTTACGAGTTAGTACCTGGTGATTTTTATTAAATAATTTCTCATGGGAACGAAACTCTACTTTCACTTTATTACTTGTTGACCACGTATACTTGCGTGTTGTGCGTAATTAGATTTTACCCAACAATAATCGTCAGACATTTCATTGGTCTAGGTGACTTGCTACCATAGAATACTATCTTTGACGGAGTCATAAGGTTTACACACTTCTTTTGGCAATCAATTACCGCTCCATACTTGAACAGCCAATCCATTCCCAAAATAACATCAAACTCTCCAAGTCTAATCGGAATAAAATCTACCATCAAAATATTCTCCTTAATGTTCACCCTACAGTTATTGTATACGAACCTAACAGGGATTACTTCTTTATTTATTCACAATTTCTATGTTCAAAGGGAAATTCAGTTCTTCACTAGGCACTCCTAACCTCTTAGCAAATTCATCAGATATAAACGAACAAGTAGCACCCGGATCAAGTAATACATAAGCATTTATATCATTGATTAGGATAATACCTGACACCACATCTTTTGATTGCACAGCATCTTTCACTGTCATGTTAAAAGTTCTAGCTGTGGGTTTGTTTGATGCTGCAGGTCCAGCAATGGCCCATGTACCTCCATTGTTACCTCCATTGCTTCTGGTTGTCTCTCTAGTCTTCTTCTTAGGGCATTCACGTGCAAAGTGATCTTTGGATCCGCTTGTGAAGCACGCGTTCTTCTTAGGTTGAGTACAATTTGGGGCGATATGACCCTCCTGGCCACAATTGAACCATACTCGTTTCCCCATCAAGCACGCACCCTTGTGAAACTTCCCGCATGTAGCACATGCTTCAAACTTCTTATTTTGCTGGTTACCCTGCTAGTTTCCAGCGGCCACGTTCCCATTCCACTTCCTCTTCAAGTTGTTGTTGTTGTTATTACCGTTTCCCCCACTACCACCTCCATTCTTGATCTCCACCTCATTCTTCTTCTTCTTCTGTTCGTGATTGAACTTTGTCATTGCCTCGCCTCCACCTTCAGCGAGTATTGTTTTCTCCATCACTCTCGCGAAAGTCTTCAATCGAAGCAGAAACCCTACTTGTACAACCGGGGCTTCAAATTCCTATTCAAACCTCTTTCATTTGCGTGTCCGTCTTCGACTTGATATGGCGCAAACTCGCCAACTCGTTGAATTTAGCGGCATACTCGAGACATCACCACCGTTCCTTGCTTTAGTTCCAGAAATTGCACTTCTAGCTGACTCTTCGAACTCTCTAGGAAATAGGTCTCGAAGAATATTTCCTTAAACCTATCCCAGGTCATCACCCCTGGCCCTACACGAGTTTTATTGGCCTGCCACCAATAACTAGTTTCTGCTTTCAACATGAATGTTGCGAAAGCAGTCTTCTAATCTTCTCTTACCCTAACGACATCGAACACCTTTTCTATCTCCATAATCCAGTGTCCGTGGCTTTGGTTCATGGACCCATCAACTTTCAATTGGTCCAACCGCCTTGAAATCCTTAAACGTTGTACCTTGGTTTTGTGGTTGATTTTGCAATGCTCCTGTCAGTAGCATCACTAGTTGTTGAACGGGGTTACCATCAACATTGTCGTTATTGTTGGTTCCTTTAGTGGTTCTCTGTCGTGGTGGTTGACATCTGGGAGGCATTTTCTGTTAAAAATACACTCATTAGATTATTATTCAACTCTTTTAAGTAATTTCTACTTAACTTGCCTCCAAAAAGAAATAACCACATAACACATAACACTTTGAATAAAGTAACAACTTTTATTTATTCATAATCTCTTTAAAATCATAAACACTAGCATCGCTGCTATTTATATAACCTTCCTGAATTACATAAGTATCAGGAAAGCATCATCATCATATCCTATAGGTTTCATAACACTTGGGATTTACAAATTTATTAACCATTTTATTCATCGCATACCAACTACAATGTCCTATTAAGATACCGATTAGCCTTACTACGTTCCTCCTCCATGATCCGGAACATTGTTCTGCGATCTAATACGTATGATGGCAGCGTCTCGAACTGAATAGGATATCCCATGACCCGATCTTGAGCTCGATTAATCGTGGTGTTGAATACTTTATCCATCTCTTCCATCTTTATCCTCTTTGCCTGCACGTCTCTTGCTGCTATTCCGATTTGTTGAAAAGCTTCCTCATAGGCATTTTCAGCTCTTGCCCTCTTAGTAGCTTCTTCCCTCAGCTTGTTCTTCAGTTCAGCGACCACTTTGATTAGTTGTTCTTTTTCTCCTTTAGTCTGTACTAGTTTCTCCTCGACATTTGTCAGTCGTTCCTCACGATCCTGGATCTCGCCGTCTTTTTGTGTCATTGTGGTCTGTTGTTCAGCTACTATATCATGCAACTCCTCAACTGTATCCTGAAGTTCCACGTTACGGTCGTAGACTTCATCGTACATACGAGCAGCCATCAAGGTTAATGGAGTCTCTTCCTCCTCGTCCTCGTCATCCTCATCCTCATGTGGCAACTCAACGGGATCTTCCTCATCCGTCTCCACATCGTCATCCTCATCTTCAACTACTGTGACCAACGGGGCTGACTCCCGTGGCAGTAGTTGTTCCCAAACTACATGAATGTCGCGAGGCTCCTCCTCTATAGGCATCTGAGGTCCCTCCTCCCTAGCCTGACTGGATTCTCCGACGTTAGTCATCCTGACAATAAAATTTTAAGCTTTAATTATTAATCATTACTACTCGACACTCACGAGCACATAAGTTATAAACACATAAGGACATAAGTGTTTTATTACTTCTTTCTTAAAACTCGATAAGAGTTTATCACCACTATCTTTTCAAAGGTTACTTCCTAAGGATTTTCCCCACCTAAGGTTCATAACCTAAAGCTTTGATACCAACTTGTGACACCCCCAAATCCCAGTACCTCATTACCCCAAGATTTGGTGTTCACTTAATCAAAACAATTATATCTAACTACCCAATCATAATAAAATTGAATAATAAAAACCTGCCCATACAGGATTACATTTAAATAAAAATCTCCCAAGTTATCTAACCTTTAATTACAATCATTCAAATGCGGAAATTAAATTATTACATCACATCATTATTAAAAGTCTATTATCATAACGATAAAATAAAATTACAAGTCTTCATCACTTGTACATTTTTTCCTTTCCTTTGCTAATTGTAGGTTCATTTACCGTCTCAACCTTAGCTGCAATAAGTGTATAAATATGAAAGAGTGAGCAAACAAAGCTCACTTGAAATAAGAATGAATAACTTTACAATATTACAACATTTGCCAGAAATAGACTCAATAGAACTGAATGATATGTTCTATTAACATTCTGAAACATACTACTGAGGGTCTAATGACCACGAACCATGTCCACAGTTATAAGTAATCTTTCAACTTTAACTTTAACAGTCATATAAATATAAGGACTCCACGTACTTAGGGGGATCAGTCCTTCGTACAATGTATTGTGCACAACCATTTCAACGCTAAGCGTAAACCTCTAATAAAAGAGTTGTTCATCTCAGTATTTAGAATACAAGTCTGCACCAAAGTAGGTTTGGTTTGGATACATTACAAGGTAATTTAGAATTCAACGGTCATCAACTAAGGATTAGTTGAATACAACAGAAATAACTGCATGATATGGAATAATCATAACTAAATCGATATTTGTAAATTAATATCATGCTTTAGGAATAATCTAATAGCATAAACATTGAATAATTGTAACATAATATGCTTGAACAATATTAAATCAAGGTTATTGAGAATTGGATACTAAACATGCATAACGAATAGTAATTTGAACGATAAAGTTGTTCAACTCTAGGATATCAGAATATAGTAACTTGCATGTTAAATAACAAGTTACATATTAAAGAAACTTGCTCAATAATAAACAGTCTAACTCTATGAAAGTGTAGAGTTAGCAAACTTGCGTAATTGTAATTGAATTAGAAGCAATAACGTACTCAACGAAATTAAACTTGCACAACGAAGTTTTAGGATTAAAAAACTTGCCTTGAGCACAAGCTAAACCTTACAACTTGAATCTCAATACCCTATATATATATATGTCATCATGACATAATTAGTCACTACCAACATTTTATATATATAAACAAGTATACACATCATGTAGGTTTGATTTTCAATTCACATAATCGAATTACGTTAATACTAATACTAGTTAACCCTTGATAACATGCTCATTCTTAGTTTAATACTACTGAAATCATAATTTAACAGTCCTATTATTAACACATAACATTTGTTTTCAGACTTTGTGTAAATAAATTAAACTGTCAGACCATTCTGCTAACTCGCGATGCGACGCCACACGATTTACATCAGTGGTCCGGTATTCTTGGCCATGAGACTCGAAGCTAGCGATTAAGCGCTATGACGTGAAATACCTAATGCACGCGACGCCGAGAATAACTTCTTTGAGCATATATCACATGCACAATAACTCCGAACTTCTGCTAACAAATTTAAGAACATCATGAACAAAAAGCCAATTTGGCCTACAAGCTCCTTTCTAACAAACTAATTAATCTGTAATACACATATAGACTTCATATAAACATAATTTAAAGACTATTAACATGTTTTTACTCATATGATAACATAAACGTCAAATTTACAACACCCAATTTCACTGTTTTTGATAAAAACTCTATTTTTGACATTTTTAGTGAAATTTATCACTGTAACTTTGTTTTTCAACCAAAACAATTAATTCTAAATACTTTGTTTATGTTTATTCATCCTCTTTCAAATTCCATAGTCAATTTATAATTTAAACAACTACTAAAACCTTAATTTTACTTTTAAACTAAGCCATATTCATATAACTCACTGTAATATGGGTTTCTTCATAAAATACATACATACATGAATTAGTTTATCTATACTCATATATAAACTTTATGAAAACAATTCTTATAACAACAATTATCATATAAAGCTATATACATCAACAATTCATCTTTTACAAATATTTTACAGAGAACTTTTTGGAAGAAGAAGACAACAAAATTTTAAAGAATTTTAAAAGGTTTGGATGATACCTTGTATGTTAGAAGATGAAGATTTTCCTTCCTTTGATCAACAATACTTCTTTCCTCAACTTTCTTTATCAAAACCTTCTAGGATTCTCTCAATTCTCTTTTAATTTTTCTTCTTCTCTTCCTTTTTCTTCTTCTGAGTTTTTCTTCTCCTAACTCTATCTTAATTACGTAGTAAAATATAACGTATATAGGTAATAATATATGTATTAATTATATAATATTAATATAGAGATAACTGATATCAGTTATCTAAGTTTTAAAATTCAAAAGCCATAAGGCTTGTTTGGCTAGACTAATAAAATAACCCTTTAAATCTTACACCTTGTTTGGTAAACCTAATTAAAATAAATGGATTAATCCTTATACCTTGTTTGATAAAATACTATTAGATTAAAGACTTAATATGTATTAAGACTTGTTTGGCAAAAACTAATTAAACTCCTTTAATTTATTTTAATAACTCCTTTATAACAAGGTTATTTGTCACACTTCTATTTAATTAAATTTTAATAATCTATTTAATAAATTCTAATACTAATCTATTAAATTACTTTATCACATAAATCACTACCACATAATTATAATTTCCTTTAGAATTATAATTTTATTTAACCAACTAACACCTTATTTTAATTACAAATTCCAAGTAAAATATTATAATTCATTTAATCATTATAAAGCTCTCTAACTTAACTACTAAATTAAATTAGTATATTATTTCATAACAATTAATTTTCTTAACTCCTTAATTATTTACTTAACAAATAATTAACTAAATCAAATTGAACAATTATTTATTCAATAATAAACATATCCATTAAATACTTATATAATTCAATAACTATTTAATATTACAATTTAAAATTCTAGAATGTTACAACGCGTATTACTGTACTTTTAATACCGGGTAGTTCAACAGTTTTAACAATAACACTTTCGCCGTTATTTTTATAAAAAGATAATTCTGTCATTTTCTAACTACGACAATACTTCTGTTGTGGGGTCCACCAATGATTGTGTCATCGTAAGAATATTCTCTGTTAAAACGAATATTCCCCGACTAATCGAATATTATATAACCACTTGCTTACTTTGCAAAAAATTTCACATATCACCCTTAACTTTAACATTTTATCAATTTAACCATTTACGAAATAAAATAATAATTATAAGAAAATTGAATACTTTCATTTCATAAAATTCGGGGTCTTACAATCTCCCCTTCTTATGAAATTTTGCCCTCGAAATTTACGTACGTACCTGGTATGCCGAAGAGGTGAGGATACCTTGACTTCATTTCATATTCTAACTCTTGAGGTATAACCTTTGAGTGTCGAATATGATCCTTCTTATCAAAGATTTTAATATATATCTCATCATACGTTAAATCTTCTGCTATCTCGTCTAGTTCTAATTCCATAATGTGGTTGGTCGTCCACATAATTACGTAACATCTGTGGCGCCCCAAAACAATTATACAACACCCATTACGAGTCACAAAATACATGATACGTAAACAACTACAACTTTATTAATACAACATAAAAAGCTGTGAGTTTAAATACAAATATTGTCATCTAGACATTATCCACACTCAAATAAGTCCTCATTTCAATTATTGATACATTATTTTACAAAATGGTGAGGACTACTAAAATAACTTCTAGAACCATCATTCCATACCCCAGACTAGTACTCATTACATTCTCGCCTCCCGAGAAGAAAAATGGAACAAAAAGGAAAAGGGTGAGCTCAACTAGCCCAGTAAAGAACATTATGACTAAGATAATATAAAACAAATTATCGTTAGTCTTCAACAGGGAAAAAATCTAATAGAATACAATAGACAACAAGTTTTAAATCAATATTCGCAGCGGAAATAATAATTCATTAGAAGGGTTAAGTAGAGAATGCAAACTACTATCTTCTATATAGGAATTTAAAAGTTCATCGTCTATATTTTATCCCTGTAACATCAATCAATATATAACTGGAATCAAATATTCATCTTTGTACTACAGGCCAAAGATATTCATCAGTTGGTCATGTTCATCTAAACACCTGTTCATCTTTGCACTACGGGCCAAAGATATTCATCAGAAATCATTCATCTTTGCACTACAGACCAAAGATATTCAATTATATCATCATTTAGGACTGAGGATGATGAAAAATATTTTAAAGAAAATGAATCCAGTGAAACAAAAGAACAATTATTAAGGATTCATACTTTAAATAACCCAAGTTCGAAAATACTTCATAAATAACCAGAGTGGAGTAAAAATTCAAGAATGAAGACCAAACATAGATCCAATCAAAGATAGGAACTATAACAGACAATCTTGGATATAAAAAGAAAATTTAATTTTTTGTGAATAATGTAAATTCGTGAATAGTATCGCATACGTGAATAGTCTTGATATCGTGAATAGTAACTCGACACCAAAAGATAGAAATTTCACAAAAACATCATCATGCTTACGTGAATAGTACTCGTGAATAGTAACTTTCGTGAATAGTAACTCATGAATAGTAACTGTGAATAATAACTCATGAATAGTAACCCAGGCACATGAAAAGTTCCAAATTTGATAAAAATTTCCAACCAATATTATGTAATGATATTATTGATTTAAATAATATCATTTTCGAATAAAATAACATCCTTACCTCGGAAAGAATAGTACTTGATTGGAATACTAGATATAGTCTTTGAAAGAACTTGCACACTGTAGCAATACTCAAAGTACTAAAATACTCACAAAATACGCTCGATATTATAGAGAGAGAAAGAGAGAGAAATCTATAGTTTCTGGTGTGATTTTCAATTCTAACCTAAGCACCCTATTTATAGGAAAATGCTTAGAACACCAAAGAAGAAATTTTAATAAAATAATAATATTTCTTAAAAATATTCAAGCCCACCTTAGAAATCTGATTTCAGATCATTTATAACACATGTGAGCCACTCAATTGCAACAAAAAAACGTTTTTCTTACAAAAAAATATTTTAAACTCCAAAAATCAATTATTCCGGAATTTCAGAACTTCAATAATTCGTAATAAATAGCCTTTTATCAGAAAATTCGAATCTCAATTGTTTTTATAGGAAATTCAATTCTCTACAATTTTGCAGAAGAAAGTTTTTCCAAATTCTAAACAGAAATTGACCGAAATCCACAAACGGGCGATTTTACGGGCTATAATCAAATTTCAGTCAAGAAATGGGTCCACCAACATGCTTAACATGTTTTAAACAACTTTTGTAACAAAAATACTCTTCTTCCTCATATACTCATATATCCCACATTCATTGTAAAAATATCATCATTATTATATTATAATAATATAATAAAATATTATTTTATCAGAAAAGATAAAATATCAATTTCCAACAATTGTCACTTTAAAAATTTTCTCCATCTATATCCACATAAAATTAATATTTTTCTCATCATATAAATCAATAATTAATTATTCACAAATAATATTACAGAATCACAATCTTGATCGACAACCCGAATGCAGTTCTAGGAAAGATGGGGCTTTCCAATAAGGATTTCTCCTTACTGGCGCGTAATTAGGTGACCAAACCTCTCTTTGACAGAACTTTCTAGACATTGCCAATAATATTTTCTAATAATATTATTCAGATAATATGAATTATTGCTTCGATAATGGAAAATATTGTGTAGTGACAATTATTGAAACAACGATAATATAAAATATCAACGCAGAAATTATTGAATCAATAAAATAAAATCTTTTGAGCGATAATTACATAACAATTATTGAGTAGTGCCTTCTTACGTAAGAATCAATAATTGGTGCAACGCAGACATTCTTGTGTTTTAACCACCGGGTATTCCAACAATATAATTGGTAACAAGCTGCATAGGCCAAGTTATTTATAAACAACTTATACTTGTCGTTTTCTTCATCCAATCACTTTCCGTTATGGGGCCCCTGAAATGATCGCGTGGCCATACGAATATTCCCAAGCAAGAAGAATATTTAACGACCAACCAAACGAATATTCCCAAACAACAATGAATATTTTATAACCACCTGCTTATTTAAAATATTTGCGCATTTTACCCATAACTAACCACATTAATCAAATCAACCCTTATTATTTCAAAATAATAAATAGAGGAAAATAAATTTCATTTATTAATAATTTGGGGTCTTACACTCTTCATAATTTAATCTGAGTTTTTCTTGATCAATGAGTAGACTATATGAAACAAATCACTATTTGAGCATGGCCATGCATTTCATAGTCCTACTCAATCAAGAGGCCTATGGATATCACCCCTAATATATAGGATGGTTAAATTCCATCTAGATCACTCATATTCCTCACACGATTCATGATGTATCCAATAATCACCTTTATAGTCCACCCTAATAAAGGTGACATTTGATGATATCAAAGTACATAAGTTTTTGTGTAGAAATATAGTGATTTCAGGTCGGAGGACCATGACATCATTGTCACTATGAGAATGGCTAATGACACTTAGCATAATGCTCCACATAGAATTCTCATGGTGGGTCTATCCGATTACATCGTTCTCTCAACACCGTACTCTATGCATTGACTTAATATCTCATATATTTATGACCAATGAGATTTGGTCATCAGTCAATCCACATACTAGTCTTAATGCATCATTGTTATCCCATCAACAATGATACTCGACTAGGGACATTTAAGAACAATTATACTATTTGTAATTATATAATCTCATGTTCAAGTCACATACTTAAAACTATATAATTTGTATCAATATTCTAAGGATTTTTATTATGTTAACATTTATATAACGTAGTAAATAAAACCATAATAAAATCATTCATTTATTCAATCAAATATAATATCAAAACGTTAAGCAATTATATCAAATAATTGGCCTCTAGGGCATAAACTCTAACAACCAAACCTCTCATTGACAGAACTTCTAGACATTATCAATATTGCAAATAATAATATGAATAACTTTGTCGTCTCAATTATTAATTTAATAATATAACATATTATACAGATGATACTGTGATAATAATTGAATCAATAATATGAGAGATATGATGCAACAATTACTGTAGCAATAATTGAGTATAACTGAGTGACTTCTTACGTAAGCATCAATAATCAATACCGTATTACTACTATGAAACCACGCCAGACATTCTTGAACTTTTACTACTGGGTAGTTCAACAGGTTTTAACGGTAACACTTTCGTAGTTATTTTTATAAAAGATAATTACATCATTTTCTAACTATGATAATACTTCCGTTGTAGGGGTCCACCAATGATTGTGTCGTCGCATCGAATATTCCCTGTTAAAATGAATATTCCCCGACCAATCAAATATTATATAACCATTTGTTTACTTTGCAAAAAATTTCACATATCACCCCTAACTTTAACCTTTTATCAATTTAACCATTTATGAAATAAAATAATAATTATAAGAAAATTGAATACTTTTATTTCATAAAATTCGGGATCTTACAGTTCGTGGTCATTAGACCCTCAGTAGTATGTTTAAGAATGTTAATAGAACATATCATTCAGTTCTATTGAGCCTATGATTTGGCAAATGTTGTAATGTTAATAAATCATATCATTCAGTTCTATTGAGCCTATTATTTGGCAAATATTGTAAAGATATTTATTCTTATTTCAAGTGAGCTTTGTTTGCTCACTCTTGCATATTTATACACTTATTGCAGCTATGGTTGAGAAGGTAGATAAACCTACAACTAACAAAGAAAAGGGAAAAATGTACAAGTGATGAAGACTTGTAATTTTGCTTTATCGTTATAATGATAGACTTTTATTAGATGATGTGATGTAATAAATCTTAAATTCCGCATTTGATTGATTGTAATTAAAGGTTAGATAACCTGGGAGATAATGTTTTTATTAAAATAATCCTGTATGGGCAGGTTTTATTACTCAATTTATTATGATTGGGCAGTTAGATATGAATGTTTTGATTACGTGAACACCAAATCTTAAGGTAATGAAGTACCGGGATTTGGGGGTGTCACACTCACCACGGAACATAAAGGTGGCGAATGGAATCTTCTGTTCCTCTGTGCATCCCAAGACATCGAATAACTTGGTAATTTGCTTGACCCACGTTTTTGCCTTGATCGGATCCAGCTTTCCCGCAAATTCTGGTGGTCCCAACTCTTTAAACTGCTTAGTTGTGACAAGTCGCGCATTGCTATCATTTCTACCCGTATTTTGTACACGAGTCTCCCTCGTCTGATTTTGCATGAACTACAAAAAGCTTCTAAACATCCCATTATTCATCATTTATTCGGTAGTGTTGTCTACAAGAGGAATATTGTCTTCCTATTGCACGTTCCCCTGGGTGGTGATTAAAGGTGTCTCCACGGTTTGATTCACTCCATTGTTAATATTTCCAACTTCCATTCTCAAATACTGCCACAAAACAAGGTTTAATTGACATGTCACATATTATCCCTATACTTTGACCGACCAAATAAATACCAAATAAACTTAGTCAGGTCATACTAGCGAAGAAATTCCCCGTCTCTCCCCTCCTAGTTCTTGTCTCACATCTCAGCCATGGATCATATCCCTAAGCTCTGATACCAACTATGACGCCCCCAAAATAGGTATACATCACCCATTTTGAGTCGCCAAATTATTGGTACAGAAACAAATAAAAACTCAGTAATACAATTGTCGTGCAAAATACGACAACACATATACTGTGAGTTTGAATACAAAAATTGTCTAATAGACAGTATGCAAACTCAAAAGGAATCTTCATTACAATTATTGATACACTATTTTATAAAATAGTGAGGACTACTAAAACAACTATCCTAAACCATCACTCCATACCCCGGCTAGTTCCTGCTATGTTCTCACCTCCTGAGAAGAAAAATGGAACAAAAAGAAAAAGGGTGAGCTCAACTAGCCCAGTAAAGAATATTATGACTAAGATAATATACAACAATTTATCGTTTTCAACAGGGAAAATCTGATAAAATATAATAGATAACAAGTTTTAGATCAACAAGCTGCGGTGAAGCAAAGAATCCATTAGAAGAGTCAAGTAGAAAAGAATTCTACTATTTTCTAAGATTTAAAAGTCCATCATCAATATTTTATCCTGTAAACATCAATCAATATACATCTCGAATCAAATATTCATCTTTACACTCTACAGCCAAAGATATTCATTTGTATCACCAGTTGATCATGTTCATCTCAACACACTTCATTTTTTGCACTACTGGGCCAAAGATATTCATTAGGTAATCATTCATCTTTGCACTACAGGCCAAAGATATTAAGTAATATCATCATTTAGGACTGAGGATGATGAAAAATATCTTAAAGAAAACGAATCCAGTGAGACAAAAGGACAATTATTAGAGATTCGTATTACAATTTATCCAAGTTCAATAATACTCCATAATAACCAATTTTGAAGCAGAATTCAAAAATAAAGATCAAAACATGGATACAATCAAAGATAGTAACCATAATAGACATCTTGGACAAAAAGAAGAAAATTCCATTTTTCGGTGAATAGAATAGCAGATTATGGATAATAATTAATAGGTATCGTGTATAGTAATCCCGACACAAAAAGGTAGAAATTACACAATAAAATTCATACCAATATTTTGGTATACTGATATTGAAAGAATAACATCATTATGAAGAAAACAACATCCATTACCTCAAAATAACAGTACTTCTGATCGGAATATCGATATAAGGCTGAAGGAAACTTGCACTAATGAATAGCAACTCACAAATTATCTAAATACTCACAAAATACGCTCGATAATAGAGAGAGAGAGAGAGAAAGAGAGAAAACTTGTTTCTTGTGTGATTTTCAATTCTAACTAAGCACCCTATTTATAGGAAAATACTTAGAACACCATAGCAGACTAACCTGCTATCTGATGGCTTTACCTGCTACTATTCACGCCCACCACTTTTGAAAATAAATTCCAGCACATTTTATTTCTCACCAACCAAAAGTGGAGCCCACTATATTTTTAATAAAAACATTTATTTCCAAAAATTCAATAATTCATAATAAATAGTCCTTTTATCAGAAAAGTTTGAATCTCATGTGTATTTCATAGGAAATTAAATTCTCTACAACTTTGTAAGTTTAAGTATTTCCAAATTCCAAATAGAAAATGTCCGAAATCCATATACGGACGATATTTAACACCTTCATTCCGACAAAATACTGATATTAGCATTATTCCTTCATTTATAACCACAATAAATATATCCATTATTTATATCCACATAAAATAAATATTTTCTTATCATATAAATCAATAATTAATTATTCACAAATAATATTACAGAATCACAATTATGACATGACCGTGTCGCTTCCTGGAAAGAGGGGCTTTCCGATAAAGATTTCTCCTTATTGGTAATGATTAGGTGACCAAACCCCTTTTCTAGAGCGTAACTTCCTTAGACATTGTCAATAATGGTATCTAACAATATTATTCAAATAATATGAATTATTGATCCGATAATGGAGATACTGTGAAATGACAATTATTGAAATAACAATAATATAACATATCAACGTAGCAATTATTGAATCAATAAAATAAAATATTGAACAGTAATTACTGTAACAATTATTGAGTAGTGCCTTCTTACGTAAGAATCAATAATTTCAAAATCTTTGTAAATACCGTGTGCTACTTTGTGCAACCACGCCAGATTATTCGTATTTTAACCACAAGGTATTCCAACGATTATTAATTGTAAATAATTACGCCGTTATTTATAAAACTCAAACATGTCATTTTCTTCATCCGACAGTTATCCGTTATGGGGCCCACAAATGGCTACGCCGTCGTACGAATATTCCCCGACAGCAAGAATATTCCATGATCAAACAAATATTCCCCGACAAAATGAATATTTTATAACCACTTACTTATTTTGCAAAATTTTCACATTTCACCCATAACCAAAGTATTATATCAAATTAACACCTTATTATTCACAATAATAATTAGAGAAAAATCGATTTTATTTATAAAAAGTTGGGGTCTTACAACGATGTCTGGCGTGGTTGCACAAAGATGGCGCCGGTATTGCACGCGATTTTTGGATTATTAATTCTTACGTAAAAGGCACTTTACTCAATAATTATTACACATGTATTATTGTTCAATATTTTATTTTATTGATTCAACAATTGCTTCGTTGATATTTTATATTATTGATGTTTCAATAATTGTCACTGCACAGTATTTCCCATTATGAGATCAATAATTCATATTATTTGAATAATATTATTAGATAGCATTATTGACAATGTCTAAGGAAGTTCTGTCTAGGAAAGGGGTTTGGTCACCTAATTGCGCGCTAGTAAGGAAAAATCCTTATCGAAAAGCCCCATCTTTTCTAGGAACGACCTGGTTGTCATTATTGTGATTCTGTAATATTATTTGTGAATAATTAATTATTGATTTATATGATAAGAAAATATTTATTTTATGTGGATATAAATGAAGGAATTAATGATGAGGAGTTTTACCAGTATTTTATCGGAATGGAGGTATTAAAAATCACTCGTATGTGGAATTCGGTCATTTTCTGTTTGGAATTTGGAAAAACTTTCTTCTACAAAGTTGTAGAGAATTAAATTTCCTATGAAATGGACATAAAATTTGTTTTTTCTGATAAAAGGCCTATTTATTATGAATTATTGAAGTTTCGGAAATAAATATTTTTATTAAAAATATGGGTGGGCCCCACTTTTGGTTGTTGTGGAATTTTTTGAATTTGGTGGGCCCCACTTTTGGTGTGCTGAGTTTGGTCAAGTGTTGTGCGTGAATTTTTTTATTAAAATATTATTTTATTAAATTTTAGTCTGCTTTGGCATTCTACCACTTTCCTATAAATAGGGTGCTTAGTTAGAAATTAAAATCACACCAGAATATGAAGTTTTCTCTCTATAATATCGAGCATATTTTTGTGAGTATTTAGATACTTTGAGAGTTGATAAGCAGTGCACATTTTCTTCAAAAGATTATATCGATATTCCAATCGGTAATCTTTATTCTTTTTAGGTAAGGGATATTATTTTCTTCGTAAATGATGTTATTTCTTTTAATATCATTATACCAAAATATTGGTATGAATTTTATTATGAAATTTTTGCCTTTTCATGTCGAGGTTACTATTCACGTATACGACACTATTCACGAATATGGTACTATTCACGAGTACTATTCACGAAGTATGATTTTTCTTATAAAATTGTTACCTTGTGTGTCGGGGTTACTATTCACGTATACGACACTATTCACAAAAAAAATAAATTTTCTTTTATTTGTCCAAGTTGTCTATTATGGTTACTATCTTTGATTGTATCCATGTTTTGGTCTTCATTCTTGAATTTTGCTCCACAATTGATTATTATGGAGTATTTTTGAACTTAGATAAACCAAAGTACAAATCCCTAATCTTTGTCCTTTTATCTCACTGGATTCGTTTTCTTTAAGATATTTTTCATCATCCTCAATCTTAAATGGTGATACTTGATGAATATTTTTGGCCTATAGTGTAAAGATGAATGATTACCTGATGAATATCTTTGGTCCGTAGTGTAAAGATGGACAGGTGTTGAGATGAACATGACCAACTGGTGATACAAATGATTATCTTTGGCCCGTAGTGCAAAGATGAATATTTGGTTCAAGATGTATATTGATTGATGTTATAGGGATAAAATATTGATGATGGACTTTTAAATCATAGAAGATAGTAGACTTCATTCTCTACTTAACTCTTCTAAGGAATTGTTATTTCCACTGCGACTATTGATCTAAAACTTGTTGTTCATTATATTTTATCTGGGCTAGTTGAGCTCACCCTTTTCATTTTTGTTCCATTTTTCTTCTCAGGAGGCGAGAATAAAGCGGGAACTAGTCGGGGTGTGGAATGATGGGTCCAGATAGTTGTTTTAGTAGTCCTCACTATTTTGTAAAATAGTGTATCAATAATTGTAATGAGGACTTATTTGAATTTGGATATTGTCTAGAAGACGGTATTTGTATTTAAACGCACAACATGTGTGTTGTCGTATTTTACACGACAATTGTAATAATGAAGTTGTAGTTATTTTTTTATACCATGTATTTGACAATTCAGAATGGGTTGTGTGGACCTATTTTGGGGGGCGTCACAGTTGGTATTAGAGCTTAGGGATATGGTCTCTGGCAGAGATCGGGGAATAGAACTAGGATGGGAGAGACGAGTAAATCTTTCGCTAGTATGTCCCACCTAAGCTTATTTGTTTTTAATTGGTCGGTCAGAATATAGGGATAATATGTGGTATGTCAATTTCTTTAATTAACTCTTATTTTATGGCAGTATTTGAGAATGACAGCTGAAAATGTTAACAATGGAGTGAATGAGGCTGTGGAGACACCTTTAATCACCAATAATGATGTAAACGAGTCGAACCGGAGCGAACAAAGAGCTACTCGAATTCGACTCGAAATGATAAATTCGTACTCGAATTCGGCTCGAATTCAAATTATATTTGAAAAATCCTACTCAAATTCGACTCGACTCGAATATTTATTACTCAAATTCAATCCGACTCGACTGGAATATTTATTCAAAGTACTCGCGAGCTTCAAATTTAAGCTCGAATTCGAGTCTCCACATAATAACTAGTTTTATAATAAATATAATTATAAATTGAATTTGTTATTTTACTTAAAAATGAGAAAATATATTTATTATTACACTTTACAAATATAAAATCACAATTAAAATTAAAAACAAAACAAAATAATAACTAATTATCCTAATTTGATTTTAATTTTGTATATATTATAAGAGAATATATCGAACATCTAATCGAATATGTATTAACCGAGTATGTATCGAATCACAATCAAGAATTTGAGTAGTTTGAATCTTCAACGAGTCAAGTATAACCTTGCTCAGATTCTACTCATATCTTTATTCGAACTATTTTTAATGCTCAGATTTGGATAATATTATTAACGAATCAGAGTCTCGCTCGTATTTTTTCGAGTCGAGCCTGAATCGAGCTTGAACTGTGTTGACTCGTTTACAGCCTTAATCACCAACCAAGATAATGTGATGTCAGGCAAAGAAGAAATTAGAGATATCCATGTGGTGAGTGAAGAATTAATAGTTGCACCCGAGTTAGTCGCAGAGGTAGCAGCTGAGAGTGAGGAAAAAGAGGAACATGAGGAGGATTTATTAGGAGAACTTTATGATCGAAATGTAGAATTGCAAAATCGTATTCATGAGTTAGAAGAGCAGGCTGAAGAACGGCAGGCAGGCGTGGAGCAAAAGGATGCAACAATTCCAGCTTGTGTTACCCGATATGTGATGCTTGAACAGAAGCACTCTTTGGCAGAGTATAAGATGATAAAGCTGGAATCTGAGAATTCAAATGTCAAGGATCAGCTGAAAGAAGAAACAACTGAATGACTGAGAATGAAAGATGTATGGGTAAAAGCCGCATGACGCGTTTATGTTGTGGAAAGAGAAGTCTGATCCACAAAAGGCAAAAATAGATGATATGTATCTCTTTTTGGACAGCAATTGGGAGAACCTAACATCGAGTTTTGAATTACCCTGTACATTGCGGTCAACCCCAATTCGATATGGATCGAAGATTAATGATTCAGATCATAAAACAGGAGTACGACGAAGCAATTGAGGATGGAAGATTCCCTATAACGAAATTCAATTCTAGCGGTAATGATGACACCAAAGGCTCTCCCAAACAAGTCAAAATCGGTGGTTCAAGTGAGAGCGCTTTTCGTAATTTCCCAAAAAGTGAGGAACCGAACGAGGTGATCACGGGTAAGTTAATCATAAACTCTTGCGAAGTTTAGACCTTATTAGATACCGGTTCTACCCATTCTTTTATCTCTCCTGCTTGTGTTCAACGTTTGTACTTGACCCCTGAGAAATTAGACTTCGACTTATCTGTTGAAACTCCGTTAGGAGAAACTTTCGTTACATCCACGGTTTATAAATCTTGCTTGATTCAAGTTGGATCCATCACATTACCTGTCGATCTTATTTCTTTGAAAATACTTGCATTTGATGTGATTTTAGGGATTGATTGGTTAACTACTCATCATGCCAAAATTTATTGTTTTCGTAAGGTTGTTAGTTTTCATATTCCTAACCAACTTGTTATGCGAATTCAAGTAACCAAACCACTAAAGTCAATCACTGTCATATCAAGCCATAAAATCATTCATTTATTGAAAAATGGATGTCAAGCTTTCTTAACCCATGTCATGGACTTGAACAAAAATACGTCAGATTTGAATAAAATTTTTGTTGTTAGTGAATTTCCTGATGTATTTCCTGAAGAACTTCCCGGTCTACCCCCAGAACGTGAAGTTGAATTCTTTATTGACCTTGAACCTGGTATAAAACCCATTTCTAAAACCTCATATTGAATGGCTCCTATTGAACTTTAGGAGTTAAAGGTCCAACTACAGGAGTTGTTAGACATCGATTTCATTCATCCTAGTACATCTCCTTGGGGTGCTCCTGTTTTATTCGTAAAGAAGACATACGGGAGTATGCGACTTTCTATTGACTACCGGGAATTGAACCATGTAACCATCAAGAATAGGTATCTGCTACCTCGCATTGATGACCTGTTCGACCAGTTGTAAGGAGCACAATTCTTTTCACAGATCGTTCTTTGTTCTGGATATCATCAGCTGAAGATTAAAACTGAGGATATTCTGAAGACTGCCTTCAGAACTCGGTACGTGCATTATGAATTCTTAGTCACACTACAACAAAAAGGCTTATCAGCGACCGCAACTGGTCGCAGATGAGTATCAGCGACCGAATGCGGTCGCGGATATTAGTCACAGGTAATCTGGTTGCTGGATGGACATCAGCGACCAATAATAGCGACCGACTTATTAGCGACCACAATCAGTGACCGAATCCGTCGCTATTCTGACTTATGCTGAGTTATTTGTCAGGTGTGACGTGGCACACGTGTCAGCGACCGGTAATAACGACTGATTCGGTCGCTAATTTTCAAGTTGTTATCAGCGACTGCGTTTCAGTATTAGCTACCGGATGCGGTCGCTGATGTGTTTGTTTTTTTTAAAAAATATTTTTCCTGTTTTATTGATTTCCCAAAAATAACCTGCTTTGTACCTGCTTTTTATCCCAACACACATCAGTATATATAAGCATCTATCCATGATAACTACCATATGATAAACATTCATCCATGATAACTACTATATGATAAACATCCATCGATATAATAGAATCGTAAACCAACACAACACAATATAATCGTAAACATCCATTTAATAGAATCGTAAACCAATACAATTGTCCAAAGAATGAATCTAAAAGAGTACAAGGCTTTAAAAATCTAAAAAATAAGTCTAGCAAGGCTTTAAAAATCTAACATGACTGGTCTAGCTAGCTCTTCATGGATCATCCAAATTAGTACCCTGTAATTAAAAAAAGAATAAAACATATATGTTAAATGTGTTGATACTATTATGACTTGGGGAAAGCTAAACAATAGACAACGTAGTGAAACATATAAGTAAGACAGTGACAGTAACAATATCGATATATATACATGGTCGCCACCCTGATGCTGTGATGTTGCTGCTGCCGCCACTGCCTCCGCCAACTCATCAGGACCTAGAGAATGCAGATGCTCGCCCAGTATATGAAGAAGATCACGATTCTGATAGATCGCTCTCACACAGTCAGCAGGAGTATGATAGGCTGGATGACCTGATGACTGTGTAGACTAGGTAGCAGAGCTGACTGTGCCACTGATGGTCGGGCATCATTTTTGTCCTTGGCCTTTAACATAGTTTTTCTTCACGACGGACGCCCTCTCCCACAATTCTTGATCAATCGACGGACGCGAGGTGCCTTCAGGATAGCGCTCGTTCATTAAGCCCTTATAAGTGTCATATTAGAAGGTCAACAATTAAATAGTTAAAAATAAATAAAAAAATGCTAAAAAAGGTCGTTACAATTTATAAACAATATATTAGTATAAAGTTAACTTATTACCGCTATCTGAACAGCATCAGGCAGACCATCACGGGTGGCCACATACACATCCAACCAATTGATAGGTTGACCTTGAGACTAAGACTCTTACAGTTCATGTTCTCATATTAATATGTAAACATATGATATTTTAGCTACAAAACATGACTGTAAACATAAAAACAAATAACTAAGCCATTTAGCTTGCTATACATACATACCCTGACAGCAATATGTTGCAGCTGTGATATACTGCAGCCCTTGTACGTGCCTTTTGCCATTTCGCCTTCAGATACACACGAAGAGATCTGTTTCGGCGGCGAGTCTTGCGTCTCTTGACTCGACTCTCGACTCTCTCTTGGTCATCATCACACACCCATATGTCCTGTGCGCACCACTAGGGGCTATGCTCGTGCATATACTGCTCACCCAGTCCTGGATGGTTAATCTCAACATTGTGAAGGGCTTTACATTTCCTTTGTTGATTATCTTTAGTTCGACGACGCATTCCCGCCGTAAGCGATTGTCTAAATAATCGATGTTTATCGTCATCCCCCATCTATACCGCTTCTGCAAATAAAACAACAATAACAATATTAAAACTGTTATATTACCATAATCCAACATTAATAAACAATATTATTTGATTAACTATGTATTATCTATCAGAGTGATAAAAAAAAAATACTTGAAATTCAGCCCAAACTGCATCCTTATGGGTGAGAGGTGTGCTCGCCCATGTAATCCTTTGGCGTGGCCAGATTACAGAAGCATAATTGTGAAATGCACTTCACAATTTTACTATCTTAAAAATCACTACAATATATAATAATTTACATTAAAATATATTTATAACAATGGAAATATGAAACCCTTATATATACACGATGTTAACTTACGTGCTTTCTGGAGGAGGACGGATCTGTATGAGAATTCGATCATCCGAGATTAGCTTGGGACCCTTCAAGACATGATTAGGGCTCCTGACCCAACCAAGGCTTTCGTCTTTCTTCGGTTGAAGACATCTATAAATAAAAAATTTAGGATGTTAGTATGAGTTATAAATGAAAGGTACATAAACATGTTAAGGATATAGAGAACATGTACATATGTAATTGTATGTAATATAATTAAAACTAAACATATATTTTATAGAAAAGGACAATAATGACAATTAATTGTATGAAATAGTTAACTATGACAACTATAAATGAAAGGTACATAAACATGTTAAGGATATAGAGAACATTCTTATATGTAATTCATTGTAATACAATTAAAACTAAACATACATTTTAATGAAAATCGTTGTCTGAGTCAGAATCATTTTGTACAAGTATCAGAGATTCATAACCATTGCGAATGACTTGGTCCCTGTCTGGACCCATAGCTAGGACTTGTATATTTGGAGGACTCGTTCCCTCATTAAGAGCCTACAAAAATTCTATTGAATTAAATACATTCATAAATTAATACAATATATGTCATTCTTAATTAACTTAACTTACTTTGTCCTTTAGCCAAAGAGCAAATTTTTTATCACGACTAACTTGAATATCTTTATCAGTGATGCCGGGCTGATTTGCTTTTAACTCGTCATCGTATGTTCTATACAATTTTATAAACATTAACATATATTAATATGAGACTGCAGGTTAAGATATATGTCTAATACATATGAATTTTACATGTATACCTCATAAATTCATCAATCTCCTCGCAATTGAGAAGAATGTAAGTATGCGCAACATGTGAATCTTGCTCAGAAAGGAATATGCGCTTTCCTTTTCCATACGCGCGACCCGGTAAACCAAATACAGAAAGCCGACCATTTAGTTCAACATTACCCCCATCATCATGTCTCTGGACTCGATTGGCCTTTGTCAAGACTTTATCAGGAAAATAGTGTGAGACATACGTAGATATCTCATCGAAATTGTATGACTCATATATCGACCCCTCGACATAAGCTCTATTCTTCACCTTCCTCTTAAGGTTTCCCATGACCCTCTCGAAAAGGGTACATCCATCTATATTGAACTGGGCCACCAACACGAGCTTCATAGGGTAAATGGATTTGCAAATGCTCCATGAAGTCGAAAAAAAACCGGGAGGAATATTTTTCAAGCTTACACGTGATCTCAATGATGTTCTTCTAAAGTATAGACATGTCCTTTTCATTTAACGTTTTTGAACATATGTCTCTGAAGAAACGACTAAGATCAGTCAAAGCATCCCATATTGGTTTATCAAGCAAGTCCCGAAATGTTATAGGCATGAGTCTCTCCATGAACACATGACAAGGATACATGCCATCACATATATTAAACTCAACTGTGAATACGAATGTGTGTGATCCTTATGTTTTGTAAGAAAATGTTAGTATAAACATGTCAAGTGAATGTTTCTTGCACTCTTGCTCACTTACTTTCTTAACTTGTTACACACTCCAGAAAAATGATGTTTAACATTGATGGTAGTATTTCTTCTACTACATCATTAGCAGGTGCTACAGCGGAATCCTTACAGAGTAATTCTACCTTCTAAGTCTTTCAAGGAATGTGTAGTTTCACACCTTTACTCATTATCTCACCTCTTACTAAGAATAATGAAGGTTTTATTGACTTGTAATTAGTTTATCCTTTTGTTGTTTTCAAAATCATTTTTGCCTACATTAAAGAATTAAGTTTATTTTGAAAAGATGGCGAATATTATTAGTTTGAGATTATTTATTTCTCGTTGGACCACAATGAATCTAACTTCTTTTCACTCTTTAGTCCTTGATTTTGCAGCTTTATTCATTCAACTTATTGCGTTTCTTAGTTATATCAACACAACCCTCTTTGGACTTAACAGTTTTATGGCCTTCCTTGGATTTATTACTTTGATTCTCTACGTACATCTTTATTTCCATTGTCTTATAGATTCATCTCAAGGCATTATTGCTTTAACAATTCTTGATTTCCTTAGTAATAACCACGGCAGCCCTCTAAGGCTAAATATATCTAGCAGCCTTTATTGTTGCTTTAACAATTCTCTAGCATAGTTTAATTTGGCTTAGCAACCTCTTATCATTTCACTATGTTGTAGCCAAGTTTTGCTTGCTATCCTTTTGTTTCCTCTATTTAACTAAGTGTGTCTAGTAGCTCACTTAAATGTATTAATAGTTTCTTGGAATTTCCTATTTTGGCTTAACAACCCCCCATAACTGGCCATACCTGCAACCAAGCTTGGCTTGACCCCGTGAGGCTTGGCTAAGCTTGACGTGGCCTCGTGTGGCCCCGCGGCCCCAACTTAGCTTATTTGCCCCAACTTTGATTCAAAGGCTAGTTTACACCTAACTCTAGATATAATATACATGGTATATTGAAATATTTTGAGCATATAGAACCCCTTTATTTCAGTCATAATATGTTGTCCAAAACCGTACCCAAGTTGCCTAATATCTGACTTTTAGACAAAACAATCCATTTGGGACTTTTGTCAAACATGTGGTGTTAAACCCATGCTTATCCCCCTTATTACTCCATAAACCCATGCTTATCCCCTTTATTCATAGTTATTGGTTTATATCATAAACCCATGCTTATCCCCCTTATTACTCCACAGCCCAACTTATCTCCTCTATTCATTTCCAGCCATAACAATTAATAGAACAACCAAAACAGTTTACTATTCAGCCATACATATGACTAAGTAGCACATTTAAAAACTAATTAGTTTACTTTCTTCATAAAACTCAATTCTTTGATTTTCACTTAGAATTGAATATCAGAAAATCATACATCAACATATCCATACTCATCATTATAAAAACCCCAAATTTCTATATGAAATTAATTCAACACATCACTAATAAGAACTTTTAAATCAGTAAATGATTCCATTATCACTAATACCAGTAAATTAATCAAGCCCATTTTAATTGCATCACATAACTAATACCAAATATTTCTAAATGATTCTATTATCCGATTCTCGTAGCCATATAAGAACTTTTAAATCAGTAACATCATGAAGAAGAAAGAGGAAAGAAACACAAATTACCTTCACTCGTGCTTTACTTTACTAGAGAATAGCTTGATTTTCCCTACTTCCATTAAATCTTCGTCTCCATAGATACTATTTTAGATGAGATAGATGCTAAGAGCAGTATGAAATCGCGCCTCCCTCTCCTTTGTTCTCCTTTTCTTTTCCTTTCTTCTCGTTTTCGTTTCTGTATGAATACCTGGTTCGACTGAGATTAATTTGAATCAGCGACAGCACGCGGTCGCTAATTTTTAAACACGTGGCATTATTAGCGACCGAATGCGGTCGCTGTTATGAATCAGTCGCTATTCAGCTTGCCGCTCTCCTTTTGCGCCAAATTTTTGGAGGGAAAATATCTTCAACGACCGAGTACGCACCTATTCGCGACTACATACGGCCGCTAATGATAATAGCGACAAAATTACATTGCAATCGCTACTGTCAGTCGCTGTTAATGTTATTAACGACCGCAAGGGTCGGTCGCAGATGTTTTTGGTCGCTGTTAGACATTTTTCCTGTAGTGTCATGTCTTTTGGATTGACTAATGCTCCTGCTATTTTCATGGATATGATGAACCGTGTGTTCAAGGAATATTTGGATCAGTTTGTTGTTGTCTTTATTGATGACATTCTCATCTATTCCAAAAGTTGTGAAGATCATGAGCACAATTTGAAGCTGGTACTTCAAAGGCTTCGTGATAACAAGCTATATGTCAAGCTGAAGAAATACGAGTTCTGGCTTGAGGAAGTAGCATTCCTTGGGCACGTGGTATCAAAACATGGAGTATCTGTTGACCCGACTAAGATTGAAGCAATACAAAGTTGGGAGAAACCAAAGTCGGTGATCGAAGTACGTAGCTTTCTGGGCTTAGCTGGTTATTATCGGAGATTCGTGGAAGGATTTTCTCGAATCGCTACTCCATTAACTCAGTTGACTCGGAAAGATACAAATTTGTATGGAGCAAGAAATGTGATAAGAGTTTCCAAGAACTCAAGAGGAGACTCATTTCGGCACCTGTTTTGATAATATAATCTGGTTCGGATGGATTTGTTATCTACAGCGATGCTTCGGGCAAAGGGTTAGGATGTGTTCTCATGCAACATGGGAAAGTCATAGCCTATGCCTCGCGACAACTCAAAGAATATGAGAGGAATTATCCTACTCATGATCTGGAGTTAGCGGCGTGATCGTTCAGCGTTGAAGATCTGGAGACACTACCTGTATGGGGGAGAAATTGGAGATCTATACAGATCATAAAAGCCTTAAATATTTCTTCACCCAAAAGGAACTGAACATACGGCAACGACGTTGGCTTGAGCTATTGAAAGATTACGACCATACCATTCAATATCATCCTGGAAAAGCAAACGTGGTAGCTGACACATTGAGTAGAAGATCATATGCGGGTACGAGTGCGATGTTGTTAACACAAAGACCCATTTTGTACGACTTACAAAGAATGGAGATAGAGTTAAAGGCTTCAAGTACCCATGTAATGATATCAAATATACGAGTAGAACTAACTTTAATCGATAAAGTAAAAGCTGCTCAAGCCACAGATCCGGAGCTGATGCGTATGAAGAAGAAAGTACAAGAAAGTGTTATTCCAGAAGCAAGAATCGATGAAGAAGGAATACTTCAAGTTAACTCCAGACTTTGCATTCCTAATGATTCTGACTTGAAGCATAGAATCATGATGGAGGCACACAACACATCATTTGCAATCCATCCTGGGAGTACCAAATGTATCATGATCTTTGACATACATTTTGGTGGAGAAATATGAAGAAAGAGATCGCGGAGTTTATCTCGAGGTGTTTAACTTGTCAACGTGTAAAGGCGGAGCATCAAGTGCCAAAGGGTCCATTGCAACCACTTGAGATTCCAAAATGGAAGTGGGAACATATTACCATGGATTTTGTTACAGGTCTTCCCAAGGTTTCACAAGGCATAAATGCGATTTGGGTTATTGTTGATAGGTTAACCAAGTCTGCTCATTTCTTGCCGATACGGGAGACTTATTCCCTTGAATGTCTTGCTCGTATGTATGTGAATGAGATTGTGAGATTGTGAAATTGTGAAATTGCATGGCATGCCGTATCCATAGTTTCGGATCGTGACCCAAGATTCACTTCACGATTTTGGGTTAGCTTGCAGAAAGCTATTTGGAGAATTGTATTTAATACTTTATTTATGGATATCATTATTACATATTTGAAGTCATTAGTGCTCTGTTTACTAATTTTGAGGTTTGTTGTGCTTTGCACGTGACCTCCCTTTCCTAAATATAGAGGTGGTGCCCCGTTAGGCGGTAGATCATTCCCACCATCCTTAGCGACAAAACGATGAGAATCAAATTCCCTTCCTTTGCTAAAGGATGGTGAAAGGTCTCCCATTGATTCAGCCATTTCATATAGCTCAAAATCCTTTCTCGTGTCACCCCTACTTAGAAACTCATTCTCTATGAATTTCACATCTCGTGATTCAATCTCAATCATTACTCCACCAGGTTGTTCGCATATCATCACATAACCTTTTGAGTGTTCAGGATTCCTTATAAAGATGCACTTCCTTCCTCTAAAGTTTAACTTCACAAGTTGTTGAGAAGGAATGCGCACATATCCTGTCGACCCCTATCGTCTTAAATGATCTAGGGTTGGTTTTTTGCCTTCCCAAGACTCATATGGTATAGAAGTAACTGACTAACTAGGCACACGATTAAGGATGTAGGCAGCAGTCATAAATGCATCTCCCCAAAAATTAATTGGAAGATCATATTGCGCCATCATTAACCTAATCATCTCTAATTGCGCACGATTCCTTCTTTCTGCAACACCATTTTGTTGCGGAGTGCCAGGAATCGTTCGTTATCTGATGATACCTTTTTCCTCATTAAGTCCTTTAAATTACTCAGATAAGTATTCGAGTCCACGATCAGCCCTAAGAATGTTTATGGATCTATCTCTTTGATTCTTAACTTCAGCAACGAAACGTCTAAAGCAATCTAATGCTTCTGACTTATGAGAAATTAAATAGACATATTCATATCGCGAATAATCATCTATAAAAGTGATGAAATAGTTACCACCATGTCGTGCTCTAACATTCACTGGACCACAAATGTCAGAATGAATTAGCTCTAAAGGATTAGTGGCCCTCACTACATTCCCAAAAGGTTTTCTTTTTGCCTTCCCTGCTAAACAAGGTTCACATACTAGAAGGTTAACTTTAGCGAGTGAGCCTAAAAGTCCTTCTCGAGCTAGCAGATCATCCTTTCTTGGCAAATATGACCTAATCTAGCATGCCATTTCAATGATTCACTAACAGTACCATTATGAGAAGCAATATAAGAAAAATGGGATTCACCTTTATTCAAAACATAAAAACCATCCGATAAAATACCATGTCCAACAAAATCATTATGAAACTAAATAGATACGCCACTACTGTCGAAGGAAAAAGAATACCCAACTCTAACTAAAGCTACAACTAATATTAAGTTCCGTTGAATTCATGGTACATAAACTGTATCCTCAAGAATCAGTGTGCAGCCATTTCGCAAAGTCAGTTGATAAGTGCCAAAACCAAGAACTTGCTCCTCTGAGCTGTTCCCCATAAACAAACTTTGAGTTCCTTTAGAAACTCGTCGGTACTCAGTGATTCCCTCCCTATCGCGAGTTACATACTTCGTTGCTCCTGTGTCAATAATCCACGAAGGATCAGTTTGAGCAAGAAAAACATGTCAACACAAAAGTATTTATTGCAATAAAGAAATTTAGATTGTACCTTTTTCTGCTCAGTGCATTCACGAGCAAAATGTCCAACCTTCTGACAATTATAGCAAGTCATTTTCTTCTTTCCTCCTCTTTTTCCCCTGCGACGCTTAGCATACCCTTCTGTTTTAGTGCATTAGTCTTAACCTGATCGTTGCCATTAGCTTGCCTCTTGTGCTTGCCTTTTACATTGTGCGGACTAGCTTGAGCCATGAAAACAAAGCTTCCATCTTTAGCACATATTCAAGCTCAATATGCCTTTTGAGATCAACAAGAGTTTTGATACTGTCATTATGTATCACAGTCATCGTGAAAGGCTCCTAAACATCAGGTAAAGACCTAAACACAACTTGAATCTATTGCTCTTCACTAAGGGTTGTGTCAGCTGCACTAAGCTCGCGGATCATGGCCGACATTACTCGAAGGTGCTCCACCATAGTGTGTTTGGGCTCCTTCTTGTAACGGTCCAACTTATAATTAAGCTCGCGCAACCTAGTAGCAGTAGTCCCACTATAGGACTTCTTAAGCATATCCCACATTTCCATTGCAGTTTTGTAGGACTCAAATTCACCAATAAGGTCGTTGTGCATGCTGCTTAACATGGTAAAGCGCGCACATGATCCTTCTTGACCCATTCATCGTAGGTTTGTTTGTCTCGTCGGTACTGAACAGTGGTGCCCTCCTCAGGCGGTTGCATAGTGATGGTTAAAAATTCAAGCACATCTAACTCATTAAACAGATACTGAATTTTCTTCGACCAAAGGTAATAAATTTATCATCCAATTTTTGACCTTTGTTAAGGTCAGTAATCACATTTTTAGAGGTCATTTCACTATAATAAGGTTGCACGAAATATGAATATTAGCGCGCACATAAATTTTTTTGTCATTAAATCCTAATTAATCACAATTATTTAGTCTATGGATAGAAATCGAAAAATCGTTAAGCTCATAATCATCATTCCATGTCATAAAATAAATAATTATGATTAATTTTATTTTATATGACAAAAAATCCAAATAGCCCATTACAATATAAATAAGGACGGGGTTTATGAAACAAAAATACCCTATTAATAATTTAATTGTACTTTGGGAGATAAAATCAATTAATTGAAGAACAAGTGCAAAATTACATTCCCTTACAAGGCTTCGATATAAATACATCAATAAAAAATTTTACATCAAAGATTCCTACAACATCAATTTATTAATAAAATTGGGAATGTTGCACTTGTCTTCTCATGATTATTTTATCTCGGGTCTCTATCACAAAGTGAGAGCCCGTCTCCAGAAATAATTAAATATCAACCCTTTTAGGTACATCCAAAACATCATGCAATAACAAATAAGGAGTATATGCATGAATGGATCCATCACAGCTCCCACTAGGAAGTCGTATGTTTTTGGTTAAGTCCTAAGGGGACGAACGTAACAAATATGCGCAATAAACATAATATTTACACATAAATATACAACAATAAATATGAAAAATATTTAATTTTACTCATAATTGACCAAATACTTTTCTAACAGTGTGTATATATGAAAATGTAATACTGTGAATTTTCTGGATTTTTTAGGAATATTTTTTACTATTTAATGCAATTATTTTTCAAATAAATAATAATTGATAGTAAAATAATTTAAGACACTAAAACAATCCAATTCTCAACACCGATAAGTCTAACTTGTAAACATGCCTATGAAATCACAGGAAAAAATGTGGCCTGAAAAAAAATTGGACAATTTTTTAAGCACTTTAAATAGCTACAAACAATTTTCGAAAACATTTTTCATTGATGGAAAAATTCAGAAAAATAATTAAAGTGACTAGAAAATAAAAACAAACTTTTCTGTAAAAAAAAATTTTAAAAAAAATGTCCAGAAGGTGGCGCATGGACCCCACGTACGCTGCCTCTTTTTTTTCTTTTTTTTAAACAGGCGCGTGGCCTCTATGCTGACGTGCTGACACTGACGTCAACTTTGTCTTCTTCGTCAACGGACTAGAAGCATAATTACAATTTGGTACCCTTTTTTTCAAAAAATCATAATTAATTCTACAGATGTCCAAAAAAATACAAACTTTATACTTTTGGAATCGTGGCGAGATGTACTATTTTAATATGTAAAGAAAATATAAATTTGACTTCTATAGAAAAACAAATTTTTATTTAGAAAAAACGTAAATGCGAATTAGGGTTCGTGTTTTCTCTCAAAATTCAAATCTGATTACAACGAATTTTTGCAGGTGTCTAAACATGCATATGGACTACATCATACTGTATTTTTAGCCTCTATAATATGTACTCTAGCATATTATGCCATTAATTTCCTATTACAAGCTTTATATGCAAAAAACAAAAAATAATGACAGAATATTTATGCGAGATCAAGCATAGGATGACTCTGATACAAATGTTAGAATTTTAGGTGGAAACTAACACATAAATAATACTTACATATGAATCGGTAAGTATCCACGAAGCGGAAGCGGTTGAACCGAATGCCAAATTTACAAACGACACCACGAACACAGCTACTACGGTCCTTCGTACTTCTCGACAATATATAGTTGTTACACGCAATCAATGCGAACGAACTAATTAAGTGTTCACACCAAGTACACTCAAGCCTATTGATGGAAGTTTGAAAATACTAGAGAGAATTTAGAGAGAAACTGTATGACAAAAATAATACGTTATTTTTCATTAGCCCTACACACAGTAAGCTTCAGTATTTAACGTAAAACCCAATACTTATGGGATAAGTCTACAACTGACTAAATCACAAGAGTTATCTCATATGGAGTCCTAACCATATCAAATATTATTTAAAATATACTTTTAAAATATACTTTCAAGTGATATGGGACTCTTACAATCTTAGTTGAGTTATCCAATATCCATACCCAAGTGAATGTCTATGATTCACGAGTCCGACCCGGATCAATTAATATCAGTAACGAAGGAGCCCTAATAAAAACGGAGATAATAAAATTATAAAAATGTCTTGATGGCTGCCAAGTGGCAGCTGCAGAACCTCTCATATTATGTATAGAGATTGATTCCTCGATGTATGTATTATATTGTAACTCATGAGTCATGTCCCATTTCAAACTCCCTTAATTTTATAAGATGCTAGATACTAGAAATTGTAGTCTCACACTTGATGATATTTACTCGCTGTGGTTAGATTTGAAACTATAAACAGTAGTGGAAGTAGAATTCGAAAATGTCGACAATATTTTCTTAAAGAAGTTGCAATTTCAACCATGAATTTTGACAGCGATATGGGAAAATTTCAAAATCACAACATGAACTGTTTGGGTGTGTTGTCAAAAATAAAATAATTGTCATGTCCCTATACTTCTTCATTAATACCAAGATAGCCGACTCGAAGGTGATAACGTTAATTCCTTGCGAATTAACACGTTATTTCAAAGAATAATGTTTAATGTACAATGTTCTGCAAAAGTCTATTCGTTGTCCCAAACTCCCAATGGACATTATTTCACCAACTGGACTACCACAAAGAATATCTCATAACATTTACTCTTTATAGGCCAAGAAAATGTATTGATTTCATATTCAGAATTATCTTTGTTGATCATGGTAGAATATGTTCACAACGCGAGCCAATGAACACCGACTATTGGCAAGAACTGGTTCTGATATGACATATATTCACGTATCATATTCTCCGGCTGTTCGATCCAATTACATATACAAGGAAAGTGCATAAATTTGTGGGACTACCTTTTAGTAGACCGATCCGAGGCTTCCTGCTTTCTACTATACAGACGTATCCTAATGCATCAGACGAGGCTCAACTCAGCTTCTGTAAGTTTGTTGGATTCAATGGCAGCAATCTTCTTTTGTAAGGCCACCAGTTCTTCCCCAGCATCACATATATAGGCAGAAGCTTGCCTGCCTGACAGAGTTGCTCCTTCCATACTGTCTATATAATCCTGTGGGGGAAAAGAGGTATAAAAAACGACGGAATTTTCATTTCATGAAGAAATGATGCTCTGAAGGAATGATTATACCTATTGTACACAGATATAGCAAGTACCAGGGGCTTTTAAATAATTTATGAAGGGCTTTTTTAGACATTGTCTAAAGCAGGTCATACAGAAATAACCAGACTACAGAAAAAGACATGGTTCGTATAATTTTGCATATAATCAGGTTGTTCCTGAAAAGAATCTGCTTCTTCTTTTTCTTTTCTTTTTTTCCCCACCAATTGTATCCCAAGCATGTTACAGTTTATATAGATTTGACTAATATGTGCACAAACATAAATCATTTATCATCCAAATTAACTGCTTTTTACTTCATAGGAATCTTAAGCACAAAAATCAGACATGTACCGATCAAGCATTTTAATATAGTGCACTAAAGAAAGTGTCACCTGTTTTGTATATGAGCCAGCAAGGAAGAAATTTCCGACGGGTGTCTTCTGATCAGGTCTAAATGGATCATTACCAGGCCCCTCACGGTATAAAGACTGCCCAATTTTGACAACGGATAACCAAGTAACTTCCAAACCTTGGGAGGATGGGAATAAAGCCAGGACCTGAGAGGATGATATGTATATATTTTAAGAGAAGAGGATATGGTACAAAATAGGTAAACTCTTCGGCTCATAATATGGTAAACAACTAGACATGCAACTGCAACACAGTAATCAGACTGTTCAGGCCATCATAGCAAAGCAGGACCTATATATGTACTAAATCCATTTCAACTGCTAATGTCAAATAATAGTAGGCTGATAGCCGGCCTAATGTCATTATATGCAGTGTATTCTTTGGAAAGAACCATTCTGAAACTAAAGGAGCGCCTTCAAGATGCATCTTTCTTTCAATTTATTTATTGGCTACAAACAAATTTAGCTTTCCAACAAAGATGTTTGAGACATCATGGTCAATAAGGTAATTTCCCAAACATGAAATTCACCATTTAAGCCCAAGCAACTGAAGCAACTCTCAGCTCAATGGACCTAAATGTTCGAATACTTTGCTGCAAACTGAATGAGTCAAACAAGCTAATAAGTCAGCCAAGCATGAACTATTCAGTAATTAGATCATTTCATTTCTATTCCAAAATAAAAACACAAATCATTTCATTTATACCACAAGGTAGGAGCAAACACAATTACAACATTTAAGTATCAAATTTGACTACAAAGTTCCCGTAATCAAACTTAAGCATATTTGTTAAGGCGTCGCCTAGGCGACAAAAAAATGATACGGCGATGGGCGCCTTGAGGTGGAGCTGCTAAGGCGTGCGCCTTGGGACACCTTGGCGACGCCTTGAGACGCCATGATGCACGCCTTAGCAGCTCTGGCTCAATCAATGTATTTTACAATTCTGATCCATTAACCCATGACCCATCGATTACAAACCCATGATCCATCGATTAAAAACCAGGGAGAAAGGAAATAAAACCCTAAAAAACTTATTAGTAATCGGATTTGACACATCTTTATCAGACTACATATTTGTGATAGTTGGTTGCAACTTTATTTTCTATGTGGTGTTTGTTGAATTCTTCATTTCTTTTACTAATTTTTAATATTAAGTGTTTTGTTTTTGAATTGTTATTACTAAGAATTTACATAATTATGCCTTTAATGTTATTCCATAATGTTATGTTTTGAGTTTTAATGTATATGAAATTTTATTGCCAATATACTAGTTAAAATAATATATAAATTGCATATTATAAACGACTTGTTGCCATACGGACACCATGGCGGTCGCCTTGTCGCCTAGGCGTCCAGGCAGTCGGTTACCGCCATGACTCGCCGTGGCGCCGTGACAACTATGAACCTAAGGGAAAAATAAAACTGCAAACTTCTATTCATTTGCCTCTGGACCGGTGTTTGCCCATAAGAGAGAGAAGCTCTCCATTTTTTTAAATAAGGGCATATAGTCTTTTTTATAATGTGGGGCCTCGTCCACACAATTGTTTGCGCTGGCCTCCAAACAATTTTGTGGACTAAGGTTTAATTTAGACCACATGATCTCAATTTGGACAGTTACATAGAGTTGTATGGATTAAGGAAATGGCTCCTAATCCAAATTTGGAGTATATTTCTTACTATAAGGTTTACCACCTCACTTTCGCTTTCATACTTCAAAAGGTTTGGATACAAGAGAGTTAGATGAGTACTAAAAGTCTTTTTTCTACCAGCATGGCAGGAGATCAACAATAAAATCATTCAAAGCACATAAATTCCCATGAAAATGAAGGATAAGCTTCTCGACCATTTTTTTTTAACTTTCATCTGCAAGGAGTTTAAAATATTTACCATATCATTGGTCCACAATAACTATTGAAGACCAGACAATATCGGAAGATGGTTTCAGTCCACCTCCCCTACAAGGTGACTGCAAGCTCATTCTCTTGGTAATTAAACTGGCCTCAAATTGGCTAATTCTTGTGTTGCTCCCAAATATTTTTGGTCTCGCCATCAATAACTCAAATATTGGCCCCCTTTTGGAGGCAACTAGAAGATGAAGGAAAACTTTAAAGGCCATAATTAGATATTAAATTGACGAGGATTTGAGAATTAAATGGGTTTCTGCATATTTAATCAAGAAGTTACTAAGATTCTACATGTTTTCTTACGATAGTAAAAAAAAGGAGAGACTTCGTGTAGATTATGTAGGAGCAGGAGATAGCTTAAGCTTCCCCACCATGGTTCTTTTTTTCTTCTTTTTTATTTCTTTTTTGGTTACCCATTTTTATATGTTTTGTTTTTCACATTAATGTTTCTCAATTCGGAAAAAGGAAAACATCACTTGTGCACTAGGTGAGAACAATTGCATAACCTAGGCATATTCAAATGTGAACTAGAGTACTTCTGCTTGTTGTGGTCGTCTTCGTTGTAGTCACATGAGATTGAAGGTCAGCATCATTTATTCGCATTGTACTGAATACTTGTGACGACCCGAGAAATCGGATAGCCTTATAATAGGTTTTCAATGTAAATATCTAATAAAATGAAATTTTATAGATATTATTTTTTGTTATGTGTTTAAAGGTCGTATTACGACCTAGATTGTGTTTATGTGTTAGAATACACGAATTAGGGTTTCGTATAAGAAATTAAAAAAAATTCGAGAAAAGACGTAAAAATACTATTCACGCTAAAACCGCTTTTACGCTTTTACGCTTTTTCGAAATTTCAAATCATGTCATAACGTTTATTCGGTGATTAGAGACGTAATCTCTAATAAAATTTACGAAAGGGCATGTTAGAAGATATAATAGAGATTGTTAGAAGATATGACAGATATATACCATAATTGTAGTTTCCATAATCAATGTGTACACATTAATGTAATTTAGGAATTATCATAATTGTATTTAGGATACGTGTGTATATATATCAATCTATGTAATAAAATGGAATAACTTGAATGAAATAAACAGTTCTCAGTTTCAACATGGTATCAAAGCCTTGATCGTTACCATCAGTTTCGCTCTTATCCTTGCTTCTTCTTAGAAAACTAGTCGAATCAGTCTATATGGAGAAACTGAGAACTTAATTAGTTTACCCAGTATCAGTCGATCGTCACAGAGGTGTCAGATTCTCCACCCACCGTCGCACACGCCTCCTCACGCGTGCAGCGCTGACGGCATGCACCACCTTTGGTCGGCGCGTGAGGCTTTTCCAGCGAATCTTTGTCAGCATAATTTCTTCAGGGTGGTCGATTTTCTCTCCCCTTGCCATCTATAGTGATCTTGTAGTGATTAATCCAGGTTTATTAAGTTTTTCTTTGACAGTAGCATCCGTGGCTACTGTACTGCTTCTTTGCTTTTCCTTTGCTGCTAAGGTTCTGTATTACCTTGTTGGTGCTTTGTTTTTGGTTTTAGTGACACTGACTGCTTCGCTTTATGATTCAGTAGCTTCAATTTTAATACTGCTCTGTTTGTGATTGCTTGGGTTTTTGAGGCTTTAAACCATCCTTGTTGATATTTCCTTGGATACGTTTGTTGCTCCTACCACATTATCATGTCAGAGTCTAGTTCCATTAATAGTGGTGGTTCTACTGAGATAAATAAAGGGCAGTTGATTAGGAATCATCATCTTAGCTCTGCTTTGTTTCTCAGCCCATTTTAGTTGGATGGAAATAATTATCTAACTTGATCTCAAGCATGTCGTATGTCAATTGAAGTTAACCGTATGCAGCACTTCATCAATGGTGCAACAACCATGCCTACACAAGCAGGTGTAGCCCAAGAAAGAATGGAAATTTGATAACTCCATGGTAAAAACATAAATTTTTAACTCAATGGAACCGAGTATGCGGAGTAGTTACATGTTCTTAGACGTGATAATACACTTTTTGGTCACTGTACTAGGGTCCGATTTTCATTATGGTTACCGAAACTTTTTTTGTTACAATCGAATAACTGTACTCTCAAAAATTACAAAATGGTCATTATTTTTAATTTCCGTCCGAAAAAACGGACGGAATGGTGACTGTGCATATTTTTGATTTTTGCTTACGTGGAGGTGGGCTTGCCAGGCTTAAAAATTTCCATAAAGAAAATGTTGCTCACAAGTGTCGAACTCCAGACCTCTCCAAACTAAAAACCTTGTATTCCAATAAAAGCCACTGAACCAACTACCTATCATGCTAGAATTTATGTAACACTAATATTTAAACCACCTAGCATCGTTTCTATGCATGTGAAGATGAGATAATACACTTTCACTGTACTAGGAATTGTAATAATTATTATTGTAATAATAATAATAAATTTTAAATAATTAAAATAATAATAATAATAACTAAAATAATAATAATAATTAAAATTTTAAATAATAATAATTACTATTATTGTAATAATACAGTGACCAAAAGGGGATAATACACTGTATTATTACATTAATAATAATAATAATAATAATAATAATAATAATAATAATAATAATAATAATAATAATTGTAATAATACAATGACCAAAAGGGATAATACACTAATTGTTTTATTATTACAATAATTATTATATTATTACAATAATTGAAACACTAACGTCCGCCATTTCCGATTTCAAGCTCTGTTTAGGTATTTTTTGAAGTTATACCTTACAAAATAGTAATTTCAGTCAAATGCATCATTAATAACTAGAAATAAACACTCTTACACTAATACATACACACACGCATATACATACATTTATGTGAATGTATGATGCTCTTTTGAGTTTAAAGTCTTAAATTCTATTTTGTTTTATTCATAAAATTTTATTTATTATTTTTTTTTGTGATTTTGTTTCCTTGTATATATTTTTGTGATTTTGTGATTTTGTAATAATACAGTGACCAAAAAGGGGATAATACACTAATTATTTTATTATTACAATAATTATTTTATTACAATAATAATTTTATATTACAATAATAATTATTATTACAATTATTGTAATAATAAAATAATTATTGTAATAATTATTGTAATAATAATTATTAGATCGAGTAGCTTGAAATAAACAAAACCAGAACCATATCAATCACAGAGACAAACAAAAAAAGGTTAAAAAAACTGCTGATAGCTTAAATCAAAATGTCAAGGGCAGAGAAGCAACCTCTAATCTGTATTCAGTCACAGATCTTAAAAGTGCTACCGCTAATCAATGTGATAGCATGTATTTACTTCATTAGAAGTTTTAATTACAATTATTATTATTATTATTATTTAAAATTTTAATTATTATTATTATTATTATTATTATTATTGTTGTTGTTGTAATAATACAGTGTATTTTCCCATTTTTGGTCAATGTATTATTATAATAATAATTATTATTATTATTATTATTTTAATTATTTAAAATTTATTATTATTATTACAATTATTATTATTATTATTACAATTCCTAGTACAGTGAAAGTGTATTATCTCATCTTCACATGCATAGAAACGATGTTAGGTGGTTTAAATATTAGTGTTACATAAATTCTAGCATGATATGTAATTGTTTCGGTGACTTTTGTTGGAATATAAGGTTTCTAGTTTGGAGAGGTCTGGAGTTCGACACTTGTGAGCAACATTTTCTTTTAGGAAATTTTTAAGCCTGGCAAGCCCACCTCCACGTCAGCAAAAATTACGGGCCACATCAGCAAAAATATGCACAGTCAGCATTCCATCTGTTTTTCGGACGAAAATTAAAAATAATGACCATTTTGTAATTTTTGAGAGTACAGTTATTCGATTGTAACAAAAAAAAATTCGGTAACCACAATGAAAATCGGACCCTAGTATAGTAACCAAAAAGTGTATTATCCCTTCTTAGACATTGCATATGAACTTTGGGAGGCTATCTCTCAAACCTTCTATGTTTCTGGTGATATGTTTAAGGCATATGATATCCGTAAACAAATCCGTGAGTTGGGTCAAGGGGAGAAGTCTATGGCACAGTATTTTGCAAAAATTAATGCACTTTGGCAGAAGCTTTATCATTATCGGCTTTTTTCAGCCAAATGTCTAGAAGATGCAACTGCTTATCAAAAGTTTGAGAGTGAAGATAGAGTTGTGAATTTTTTGACTGGTTTGAATATAGAATTTGATAAAGTTCGAGCACAGTTGATTGGTCAGACACCTTTTCCATCACTGCGAGAGGCTCATGCTAGAGTCCAACAAGAGGAAAGTAGGCGTCGGGTGATGGTTCTAAATTATGTTGATCGATCAGTCATAGTTGCTTCATATCCTAAGTTTGGCTCCAATATTCAGTCTCTTGTTGAGAAGAAATCCCGCGATTGTGATTACTGTTGGGGAAAGAACCATACCAGGGATCGCTGTTTCAAACTTCATGGACGTCCTAAAGGGCGAGCGGGTCGGTTTGGTAGTGGTCGTGGATCTCAGGCCTATGTGACTACTACAACACCTCCTGTTGATACATCCAGTGCTTCAGACACTACTACTGCACTCACTCTTGAGGAAATCTCAGTTTTTTGAAAATTCTATTCTAAATCTACTTCTCATTATGCCTAGTCAGGTATACAGTCTTGTGCTTTTAATGTTCATCAACTTGTCATAGTTGGATCATTAACACAGGTGGTTCCGAGCATATGACCGGGTTCTCCACCCTCTTTACTTCATATACACCTTTTTCTGAAAAAGACAAGGTTCAAGTAGCTGATGGTTCCCTTTCTTCTATATCTTGGAGTGGTTCTGTAGTTTGTACTCATTCATTGATATTATCATATGTTCTTCATATTCCTTCATTTAGTGCAAATTTATTATTTGTCCAACGTCTTTCTGAATCCTTACACTGTACAGTGGTAGTGCAGTCGATGGTCTTTATTATTTAGATATTCTCTCGTCTAACATGTTCTCTACTCAGGCTCTTTACTCTACTTGTGACACTAGCCTGACTTCTCTCCATCAATTGCATCGACGTTTGGGACATCCATCTTTTTCTATATTAGAGTCTTTATTTCCATCTTTAGTTAAACAATGTAATAAAACTCAATTTTTGTGTGAACTATGTGAATTGGGGAAACACAAGCGTTCTATTTATTCTGCTATTAACACACGACATTATGAATCATTTGCTATTATGCATACTGATGTGAGGGCACCCTCTCGGGTTGTTTCCAATTCTGATTATAGATAGTTTGTTAGCTTTATTGATTGTCATTCTCGTGTCACCTGGATTTATCTTCTTCGTTCCAAAAATGAGATGTTTGATTGTTTTCAGGAATTTCATAAAATGACTCAAGCCCAATTTGAAGCTAAAGTCAAAATTCTCTATAGTGATAATGGTCGTGAATATAGTAATAATAATGTTTTTGCATCTTATCTTTCTCAGCATGACATAATTCTTTAAACCTCGTGTCAAAACTCCAGAACAAAATGGAATAGCGGAAATGAAAGATCGACACTTACTAGAGGAAGCCTGCACTCTTATGTTCATCATGAACACCCCTAAATTTCTATGGGGAAATGCAATTTTGACTGCTGCATTTCTTATAAACCGCCATCCTTCCCGAATTCTTACGAACAAAAGTCCCATCTCTTTTATCCAACACCCAACCAGTCCTCCTTCACCACGAGTTTTTGGTTGTGTGCTATGTTCATGATAAATCTCACTCGGGAAAAATTAGATCTCAAGGCTCTTAGGTGTGTTTTCATTGGTTATTCTCCAACCCAAAAAGGTTATAAATGTTATCATCCTCCTTCTCACAAAGTATTTGTCACTCGGAATGTAACTTTTTGGGAATTAGAACCTTTTTATTCTTCTTCACCTTCTCCTCAGGGGTAAGATGTTATTGATGAGGAGAAGATTCCTCCTGAGACTGGTATTACAAATTCTACTATACCATCTTCTTTTGTTCCTGTTGTTGTTTTTGATAATTCTACACAGGGGAGTTACAGTTATAAGAGTCATGTGCTAAACACAATGAGCCTGAGCCTGAGCCTGGGCCTTAATTGAGGACTTATGTTCAAAGAGGCAAGAATAAGGTCATTGTTTTTGCACCACTACACCAACCTTGCTTCGAACCTAGTCTTATAATGCTACTGGTGCGAATTATAATCCTACTTGTTATTCTGATGATACTGACATTCTTATTACTCTTAGAAAAGGGGTTAGATCTTGTATTAACATCCTATCTCTAATTTCTTAGCCTATAATAAATTATCTCCATCCTACCACTCCTTTGTTTCTTCCTTGTCTTCAATATCTATTCCTCAGGGGTGGAGAAAAACAATTAGTGATGAAAATTGGAAACAGACTATGATTGAGGAGATGAATGCCCAGAAAAAGAATGATACATGGGAACTAGTTACTCTTCCTTATGGGAAAAAACCAGTTGGTTGCAAATGGGTATATACAGTCAAACAAAAGTCATATGGGACAATTGAGAGACTCAAAGTCAGGCTAGTTGCAAAAGGGTATACTCAAACCGATATAATTGATTACCAGGAGACATTTGCTCATGTGGCGAATATGAACTCTATTCGTACCATAATCTCATGTGCAGCGAACGTCGGCTGGGATATTCAACAATTGGATGTGAAAAATGCATTTCTTTATGGTGACTTAGAGGAGAAAGTATATATGGAAAAACACTCCGATTTTGCTTCATCTGCCACCAAGGGTGAGGTTTGTAAATTGCGAAAGGCTTTATATGATTTGAAGCAATCTCCCAGAGTCTGGTTTGGTAGATTCCACAAAGCAATGATAAGAATTGGGTACAAGCAGAGTCGAGCAGATCATACACTATTTGTCAAACAGATAAAAGATAAGACTACGATTCTTATTGTTTATGTTGATGACATTGTGGTGATAGGGGATAATAGAGAAGAGATAGTTAATCTCGAAGCAAGTCTGGCCAAAGAGTTTTTGATCAAAGATCTTGGTCCTTTGAAATATTTTCTAGGTATTAAAGTTGCAAGATCTTCCAGTGAGATTTTTCTATCTAAAAGGAAGTATGTCCTTGATCTTTTAACAAAAACTGACATGCTGGGATGTAAGTCTGTTGATTCTCCTATTAAAGTTAATCATCATCTAATAGGTGGCACAGGACCTACAGTTGATAGAGAAAGATATCAACGTTTGGTGGGACGATTGATATATCTTTCTCATACTAAACCTGATATATCTTATGCTGTGGGAATAGTGAGTCAGTATATGCATGATCCTCGACATTGTCACATGGAAACTGTTTACAAAATTCTGAGATATCTCTGCTCCTGGAAAAAGTTTATTGTTCGCACCATATGGTCATATGAGAGTTGAAGTTTTTTCAGACTCAGATTGGGTTGGCTCTATAGAGGATCTCCGTTTTACATCAGGTTACTGTTCATTTGTTGGAGGTAATCTTGTTACTTGGCGTAGTAAGAAACAGTCTGTGGAATCAAGATCTAGTGATGAGGCTGAATATCGAGCTATCGCCTTGGGTATATGTGAACTAATGTGGCTTCGAACCTTACTAGAAGATTTGGGTGTTACTACTAAAAGGCCTATGTAGTTATTTTGTGATAATTAAACAGCCATTAGTATTGCAAACGACTCGGTACAACACGATAAAACGAACCACATTGAGATTGACCGACACTTCATCAAAGAAAAATTAACTAGTGGTCTTATTCGCTTACTTTTTGTCAAAACAGAACATCAGTATTTTAACTAAGGGTCTTAGTAGTAAGATGTTTCATTCACTATGTTTCAAGTTGGGTATGCGAGACATCTATACACCAACTTGAGGGGGAGTGTTAGAAAATATGACAGAGATTGTTAGAAGATATGACAGAGACATACCATAATTGTAGCTTCCATAATCAGTGTGTACACATTACTGTAATTTAGGAATTACCATAACTATAATTAGGATACTTGTATACATATCAATCTATATAATATAATGGAATAACTTGAATGAAATAAACAGTTCTCAGTTTCAACAGGGCAAAATCGACTTTTTGCCAAACGGATGAGTTTCGAAAGCTAACAAGAAACCAAACAAATTTTTTTTCTAACCAAGCCTAGGGTTGAGCCTAAAATTTGTATGGTTTGGCTAGAGTTGAGCCAAGGGTATGCCTAGGGTTAAGCCTAGGGTTTGTGATGAGGACATGCCTAGCTTAGGAATGGATGGAAGCCATGGAGTGAATCCGGTGCATGTTCCCGTTGGTCCCGTAACGAGAGCTCGAGCGAAACGTTTCAAGGAAGAAGTTAATGGGCTTGTTCGAGAAGCTTCGAATGAAATGGGTGAGTTCCAAGACGTTTGAGTTGGAGTCCAAGCCCGTGAATATGATACAACCATTTACTCCGAGCCAAGAACCGGAAAACAACAAAGTATCTAATCTGAACCCTGGCAAGCGCTATCACATTCACGCACCTTAGCCAACCTTGCAATCGCTTTGCCACCATTCAACAACAACCACCCTAGACAACTCTATGGACTCTCATGCCGCCATTGACCAGATAAAAAACCGGTGGCTGCTGCTACTTCTATGACGCAAAAAAAAACTCGACCTTATGGCGATGCCGCCATTTATATCTAAGACCAAATGCTGTCGCGCATATGACGCTTTTCCGAGGACGATTTTGACGCTTTTTAGCCAGATTTCTACCTTATTTTTTAGGAATTTGTTGAATCTTTTACAATTCTAATGTAATTAGGATGCTTGTTAAATAGATTTTCATTCAAAATTAGTTGCTAATTAGTAGTTCAATTCCTTTAGGGATTAGGATTTTCTTCTATTGTTATAAATATGGTATATGGATAATGTAATTGGATGATCAACTTTTATTATCAGATTATATCAATACAATTGTGAGGTTTTTTCCTCATCTTTTGGTTCTTTAAGAATTCGTAAGTTATTTCTTAGTTTTCTTTAAGATTCAACTTTGACTTACTATAGAACATCACATAGTTGTGTGTGGCGTCTTCTATCGCATCAATTGTCGATTGTGCCTGTGATACTTGCTTACATATAATATTCAGGTTAAGGTGTTGTTTGTGTCCATTCATCGCAGACTTCCTAGAGCAACCGATTGTACCAAGGTTCTCCCTTCAATATAAGCGAATAGTTGAGGTATCGTGAGTGTTCCACCATATAATTTTGCTAGAAACGATCCGGACGACGACCACCTCACGCAAGCGTGCCGTGGAGTCTATCATTTGGTATCAAAGCTAAGTTTTCTAGAGTGTTATCTATCTTTAAGTTTCTTGTTTGAATTGTTGAGCAAAAAAAAATGAGTAAAGAAAAAAAATCGATTTTATTTCATAGATTCAATCTGTGATTGTTGGTAACTATATTCATATCTGCTATATTTTGTTCTTTATAAGTTAATTTTCGAATTGAATAGAAAACTGCGATATTGTTGGTGAATTCGAAAAGAACATATAAGAGAATTTTGAGTGGTAAAAGGCAAGAGTGTGAGATCATTCAAGGGTAAAAGCCATTAGAGTGATACACAAGCGATACAATAATTGAGTGAAACACGCAAGGGAGTGGTGAAGAAATTATATTTTTTTTGTTACTAACCTTTGTTTTACAGTAAAATTATGTCTAGCTCAAAGGATAAAGGTGCTATGGAAGAGACCCCGTCAAAATTTGATACAAAGTTTGTAATGGAAGCCATGATGAAAGAATTTACTAGAAAGTTGGATATGGCGATGGAACAAGTGAATGAGCGTTTTGATCAAGTGAGTCTGTCCCAAGGGAATCAGTTTCAACATCCTCATAGGGCAGGTCAAAAGGGGAGAACACAACAAAGAGGGGCTCGAACGGAGGAAACAAATTATTATGATGGAAGGATTAGTGAAGAGGAAGACCTTGAATCTGACTTTATCCATCGGAGGCGAGGGGCTAGGCATAGAGGCGGTTAGAATCGGGAAAAAACTTAGATGGGTTAAATATACTTTTTCCCACTCTACTCGACCTCGGTTTACAAATGCATTACTGAACTGAAATTTTTTACAATCGACTCACTAAACTACGTGGGGTGTATTCAATTAGGATTTTTAAAGACTTTTAAAGATTTTAAAAGTTTAGTTGTATTCGATCAAGACATTTAAAGAGTTTATAAAAGTTTAGTGGTATTCAATTACAACTTTTTTAATGTCTTTAAAAGTTATGTGGTATTGAATTAAGATTTTTACAAAGTCTATAAAAGTATTTTGGTATTCAAAAAGCCATAGATTTTAAAGATTTCTATCAAATGATAGACTTTGACAGACTTTAGAAGAAGAATTATAACTATAAACACATATCCAAAGTCTTACCTCATCTCTAAAGATTTCTAAAGACTTGTAAATAAACACAAAGGTGGATAAAACTAGTTATTAATTGGACTTTGTCTTTTATTGGGCCAAACTAGTTATTTATTTTATATGGGCTAATAAATAATAATATGTGATGGATATATAATTTGGTAAAATTTGGCCATAAAAATAATTGGATTTATTATAATAAGAGAATTAACAAGATATATTAATAAGTAAACAAATAACTAGACCTAATCTGAATTGGTGAGAGAAAAAGCAGTCGTTCGAAAGCTTCCAATAGAAAGAGGAAAGAGATTTGTTCAACAAAGGTAAGATCATGAAACTCTCATATCAGTTGTTCAGTTGTAAAGATTATGTAAGTATAATATATGAAAATAGAAAATATATGATGTGTTTTTTTTTTTTAGGTTTCTAACATTTTAAACGAAGGAAATTACTGTTAATTTTTGAGACACTTTAACACTAATTGGCAAAAATAATAAACAATATATGATGTGTATGTATATATGATGTACATATATATTGTTTAACAATAATAATATGATCGAAACAGTATATACTATATATCATATATTATGATCATTAAACAATTTATACTATATATTATTTTCACTTTAAACAATATATATTATGATCATTGTTAATTTCCTTTTACCAAATTAATAACTAATTGTTAATTTCCTTCGTTTAAAATGTACTATATATACGATGTGTTTGCAAAAATAATAAACAATATATGATGTATATGTATGTGGTTTGATTTTTTTGTATGATATTCTGTAATATGCAGGATGTATGTATTTTTCTCAGTGTGTTTAGACTAGTAAACTACTAAAGGAAATACTAAGATAGATGTGTATATATGACATAGTAATTACAAATGGGAGATTCTCAACAAGGAAATAACAAAGGAAAGGGAAAAAATGTTATAAAATTTTGATCATATAGATTTTCAGTCATATTATTTTGTGAAAAACAGAGTTTGGTATTCCTACAAAAAAGCGTACGCATATGCATAAAGTATATATAACTCAATGAAAAGTGAGCTTAATTTTTGTATTGCGTCTGTAGTTTCTAAAGTTTTATTGGTATCCAAGTATCCAAATGTATCATGAAATGAGTAGAATAATATGAACGCTTTCAACATATATAAAATCTCATGCCACAATAATATAAAGAGATTTACTCTAGTTCATGAAAAAAGAGGGAGAGGTTGTACACATAGGCTAATTAACAATTAATATAAGTTGCTACATATATTAGAAGTATACAAAAGTCTATCACAGTCTTGGTACAAAGTTTATAAAAGTCTGTTACTTATTTCATGGAGTCTATAAAAGTCATTTTAAAAAAGTCTTTAAAGTCTTTAAAAGTCATTAAAATTCCATAAATTCTACAAAAGTCTGTCATTTAAAAAAAGTTTAAAAATCTTAATTGAATACACCCCCCTACATTCTTTTTACAAACCGCCAGTTGACTTTTAATGGCAAAAAATAAAAAAAATTAATTTTGTTCAACTATCCACGTGGATGTCCGAGATTTGTCTGTGGCTGCAATAGTGGAATATAATCTATAAAAAAAAAGTTGGATAAGCTTTAAAAATAAAAATATGCTAAAAAGTAAACTTTAAAATTTTTAATATATTACAAATTTAAAGAAAAGTTAAAAAAAAGAAATTAAAACAAATCAATAGATTAAGAAAATCAATTCAGACCGATTCCTAATTTTCTCACTCCAAATTCACGCCCATTTCATTTCTCTCTCTAGATCTCTAGATTTGTGATAGTTGATATGGTTTTGAAGGAAGAGAAAGTCTAATTATGTTCCTAATTACAAAGTCTGATCTATATCATTCTATTTCTCTCTCTAGATTGATCTGCACTGGTGGATTTGCTTGGCTTGGGGTTCGGATCTTGACGATTTGCTGGTGTTTGGGGTTTTTGGAAGATGGATCTGTTCAGATCTGGGTTTATGGGCTTTGTTTCATTCTCTTCATTATCTTGAACTGCTATCGCCGATTTTTGGGTTGTTGATCCAATTTTCCTGTTATCATTTGTATTCTCGGATTGGCTCCTTGCTTTGCTTTTAATCCGTGTATGTTTCTGGGATTGATACGAGTGCGCTAATAGTTCTTCTAAGTGCCATATCAGGTGGGTTTACTCCTAAATCTAGTCCACAACATGTAACCACTTTTTGTAATGGATTGAATTAAAAAGAGGCAGGATTAGTCATTTCTGGTGATAACCCAATTGTGGGAAAATTGGATGTGCAAGCTGGAAACATATGTTCATGTTGAAAAACAGAGTTCGTAACAAATATTTGGATGTAATTGTTCTTTATTGCTATCTGTGATATCTGTGTTTTTTACCTCTTTTGTGAAGAGATTATCGATGTATATGTCATCTGATCAGATTGTTCTTTTAGTTTTGGTTCAACTGAATGATGAATTTGATGATTTTGCACTACCTGTACCTATTGAATGAATGATAAGCTTTAATTTGTTCTTTTAGTTTGATTTTAGCTGCCCAAATTTTCTTTTTATGTTTTCACGTTAAGCTTTAATTTTTTCTTTTAGTTTTATTTGTTTAGTAAAATATAATGGCTATATTATAATTATAATAATAATTATTATTATAATAAAAGTAATAATAATTATAATTATAATTATAATTATGATAAAAATAAAAATATAATTATAATAATAATACTTATAATTATAATTATTATTATAATTATAATTATGATAATAATAATAATAATAATAATTATAATAATAATAATAATAATAATAATCCTCCATTTCAAAATATTAGATAATTTATATTTTTAAAGTGAACTTAAAATATTTAAAAAATAAAAAATAATATAAATTCATTAATTTTATATAAATATGTTTGTAAAAATTATACATTAATATATTTATTATTAATTTATTTAATTATTTGTTATGTACATTAATTTAATTTATATTTTAGTTAACTATTTGTTATAGAGTTGACAATTGTTGTGTTTTTAATTGTTGAATATCCACCTAAGCATCCTAGCTGGTGCCACATCAACATTCGGTTAATTTATAACAGTTTTAGACAGAAATTTCAATTTTTGTAAAAAAAGTATAGTTCAATGAGTTGACCATAAAAAAATTTCAGTTCAATAATGCATTTGTAAACCGAGATAGAGTAGAGTGGAGAAAAGTGTATTTAACCCCAACTTAAATAGCAACAAAATGAAAATTTCAGCTTTCCAAGGTAAAAGTGATCTCGAGGCATATTTGGAGTGGGAAAAGAAGATAGAGTAGGTGTTTGATTGTTACAACTATTCGGAACTTGAGAAAGTAGAACTTGCAGCCACAAAATTTTCTAATTTTTTCGTTACTTGGTGGGATCAACTAATGATTAACCGGAGTAGATATGGAGAGCATCCAATTGAAACCTGGGAGGAGATAAAAGCCGTGATGAAGAAGCGGTTTGTGCCAAGCCACTACCGCCGAGACCTATTCTGGAGTTTACAAAATCTTAAGCAAGGTAGTCGAAGTGTAGAGAACTATTTCAAAAAGATGGAGATGTTGATGACGAGGGTCAATATAGTCGGGGATCATGAGGTCACAATTGCCAGATTTCAGCAGGATTGAATTTGGAAATTGCAGACTTGGTTGAGCAAAACATTATGTGGAGTTAGAAGATATGGTACACATGACCATCAAAATTGAGAAGCAACTTAAGAGGAGAAATGGTCATCAATCAATGTCCACTACAGGCTCATCATGGAGGCCTAATGTTGTGAAGCAAGAAGAGAAGTCAGCCGTGAACAAACCTAAAGTAGAGTCAAAAACCGAGACGATTAACCGGGGAATGCAAGGTAAAATTGAACCTTCTTTTTTTAGTCGAAATTGTGATATTAGATGTTTTAAATGTCAAGGCAGGCGTCATATCTCGAATCAATGTCCAAATCAACGGACTATGTTGTTACTTGACAAAGGCGAGATGGAGACCAAGGGTGATGCTAGTGATACCGATTCTATGCCACCATTGGAGGAGGTAGATGATAGGGAAGTCGCTATTCATGGTATAGTGACGCGAAAATCTATTCCATACTAGATGTATTGTTCATGAGAAGATTTGTTATGTTGTGATTGAGGGGGTAGTTGTACTAATGTGGCAAGTACAACTATGGTTGAGAAATGAGGTTGTCTACAACCAAACATCCTCAGCCGTATCGTTTGCAATGGCTCAACGACAGTGGAGATATTAAAGTAACCAAACAGGTATTGGTGTATAGTAGAAGGATTGAATTGTACGGTAACTATGTGCACACGTGTTATGTGTGCAAGGTGATAGTATGCATGAGGCCAAGTGCCAAATTTTTAACACTTATGTGTTTATGTTATGTGAGACGAAATGTTCTGTGATTGAACTGTTCAATGTGAAAAAGTTTTGTTTATTCATGAACTGTTAATGTTAAGTCTATGCTAATGATGTTATCCAGACAGTATGTAAAGAAAAGAGTATAAGAATTGATGTTATATCAAAGTGAATGTGACTAATGTTTTAAATGATAGGAATCAGAATTTATTCATATTATTCGAGCTGCTTCATAACCTTTGTTCGGTTATTGAAGTCTTAAAAGAATGTGATTCTTGATGTTGTTATTGTTTAATTGGTAGAACTTGTTGAGCAATTGAATGCTCACAATTGCTTAAAATAAAAACATTTTCAGTGAACGATGTTAGAATGAACTAAAGGATCCTGTGAAGATCAAGTTGACCAGTATCCTGATGAAGTGCCATTCATTATATGAATGAGCGTGAATATCAAACCAAGACTTGTAATGTAGAATAGTTTAATTAAACTATAGATTAGTTTATTAAACTGTATGTATCTATTATAGCGGATGAAAGCCTTACGTGTAAAGAAGTAAAGAATAATGTAATTATCATTATTGTAATGAACGAAGATTTTAAGGTAATAGAATCTGGGAATTGAAGAAATATGTTTTTATATTTTATGATATAATGATGTATGGAATGAATGGTAAGCACTCGTGATACACCAAAGTCGTATTTGCAGATAGACCGGATTTGGGAGCGTCACAAGTTGGTATCAGAGGGTTATAAACCTTAGGTGGAAGTACCTTAGTCTATAATCTGAAATAAGTAAGAAGATCGTAGGAATAAAGCAATCAGAGAGTAAGAAAATCATATCGTAAAACGATTATGAAGAAAGATCATGTGATCGTAGTAAATCGTGAAATAACAGATACTTTGTTAAACGATGGAACTTTATAGCTAAATGCTATAAAGAATGGTACTATGAAGTAGTACGAGAAGAAAACACAAAAGAGCTATAGAGGAAAATATATGAATTAAAGAAAATTCGTATTAAGTAAGAATGTGTAAGATTTCAATTGAAGACTCATGTGATAGCCAAGTTGTACGAACTTTTGTGTGGGCAGAGGTTTGTACTTAGTGTAACAACTGCTTAGCCTATTACAGTGATAATCATTGGAATAGTAATGTCGCGCTATCAGTATGTATATGTTGAAGAGATGAATCTTTTCTTATGTATATATTTGAGAGTTAGAGAATGATAAGATAGGTGCGGGTTCTTGAAACTCATACTTATGAAAAGTTTGTGACTCATAGTTATATGCTATGTTTCTGAGCCCTAAGCGTATGGATAGTCCTTGATTTGTTCTTGGATTACATATTGCAAAGACAAGTTCTTAAACACATATGGTTGTGGAAAATTCTTGAACACATAAAGTGTGGAAAGTTTGATGAACTATACTAAGGTATAGGAATGTGGTAAACTGAAAATATATCATTTTCAGTATACTTAGCATTGAAGGTGCTAGAGAAGATTAAGAATTTTCGCAAGTGAGACAATGAAAGAAGATGTAGAAAAAGGATATTCCAAGTCATCTAACTATGGTAGATTTCGAAATTTTTGACATCGTACTGATGTGTCTATGCTAATTGTTTCGGCTAGACAGAATTTGATTTGAAAATATCGAAATATATTTTATATCATCAACGCATTTGATGCAGAGATGATACAAAGATAGAGTTATCAATGCATTTAAACCTTGTGTTGGATGTGATCGTAAGATCAACAACCTGCTATGGTATGATGTAGTATGACAAAGTCATAAACTGACGTAGTCCTCAATGTACTGAAAAGTCAGTACGATATCATGACGTCATTAAACGTTTTGAAGAAATTTGAAAGAATTAAAGAGTAGTTGATGTCCAATTTATTGGTATGGTCTAAGCTATTTGATTTGGCTAGATGAATGAGGTCATGTTTAAAAGAAAATTGAGCTCTCTTTGAGAAGTTGTGCCAAACCAAATTGCTTTGGTGCGGAATCTGATGCATAAGTCTGAGGAGAACAAACCCCGAGATATGGGGATAGGTTGATAACCTAATATACCATGAAAGGTAGTTTACCTTCTTTGTGATTGTAAACGTACTGGGTAAGAAAGAATGGTTTACGGTGAAATATCGTTAAATCAAGTTCAGAGTTTAAATGAATGCTAGTTTCTTAAACTTTCTCAGATGTTGAACTTGAGAAAGTTTTACCTATGTGCAAGGTGATAGTATGCATGAGGCCAAGTGCCAAATTTTTAACACTTATGTGTTTATGTGAGATGAATTGTTCTGTGATTGAACTGTTCAATGTGAAAGAGTCCTATTTATTCATGAACTGTTAATGTTAAGTTGGTGCTAATGACGTTAGCTAGACAGTATGTAAAGAAAAGAGTAAAAGAATTAACGTTATATCAAAGTGAATGTGACTAATGTTTTAAAATGATAGGTATCAAAATTTATTCATATTATTTGAGTTGCTTCATAACCTTTGTTCGGTTATTGAAATCTTAAAAGAATATGTGATTCTTGATGTTATTGTTCAACTGCTAGAACTTGCTGAGCAATTGAATACTCGCACTTGCTTAAAATAAAAACATTTTTAGCGAACGGTGTTAGAATGAACTAAAGGATCCTGTGAAGATCAAACTGACCAATATCCTGATGAAGTGTCATTCATTATATGAATGAGCATGAAGATAAAGCCAAGACTTGTAATGTGGAATAGTTTAATTAAACTATAGATTAGTTTAATAAACTGTATGTATCTGTTGTTGTGACGGATGAAAGCCACACGTGTAAAGAAGTAAAGAATAATGTAATTATCATTATTGTAATGAACGAAGATTTTAAGGTAATAGAATCTGGGAATTGAAGAAATATGTTGTTATATTTTATGATATAATGATGTATGGAATGAATGGTAAGCACTCGTGATACACCAAAGTCGGGTTTGCAGATAGACCAGATTTGGGGGCCTCACATAAATAATATCACGGTAGAGTATCGACATCATATTCCTCGTTCAGATGATATGTTAGATGAATTGCATGGGCAATCAGTGTTTTCTAAAATTGATTTGAGAAGTGAGTATCATCAAATTAGGATGCATGAGGGAGATGAGTGGAAAACTACCTTTAAAACAAAATATGATTTATATGAATTGTTAGTATTACCTTTTGGTTTAACTAATGCACCTAGTACTTTTATGCGACTAATGAATCATATTTTGCGTCCATTCATTGGGAAATTTGTTGTAGTATATTTTGATGATATTTTGATTTATACCAAAAACTTGGGTGAACATGCATTACATTTAAAATCTGTTTTAGATGTACTTGAAAAAGAAAAGTTGTTAATATGGATAAATGCACGTTTTGTACGAATAGAATTGTGTTCCTTGGTTTTGTTGTTAGTTCACAGGGAGTACAAGTGGACGAGGAGAAGATATGTGCTCTCCGGGAATGGCCGAGTCCTACGAATGTGAGCCAAGTTCGTAGTTTTCATGGACTCGCAAGTTTTTACCGACGTTTTGTGAGGAACTTCAGCGACATCACGACACCACTAACGGAAGTCATTAAGAAGAGCGTGGGCTTTAACTGGGGAGATGAGCAAGAGAAGTCATTTCAGTTGATTAAAAAAAAATTGACTAATGCTCCTTTACTTGTTTTGCCCAACTTTGCTAAAACTTTTGAGATTAAATGTCATGCTTCAAGTTTAGGAATTGGGGCGGTGTTGATGCAAGAAGGAAAACCAGTGGCATACTTCAGTGAGAAGTTGAGTGGGGCAGCTTTGAACTATCCTACTTATGATAAGGAGTTGTATGCATTAGTTTGAGTGTTGGAAACATAGCAGCACTACCTATAAGGAGTTCGTGATTCATACCGATCACGAGTCTTTGAAGTACCTTAAAAGTCAATACAAATTAAACAAGAGATGCACAATGGATGGAGTTCATCGAGACATTTTCGTATGTCATTCAATACAAGGTAAAGAAAATGTCATTATAGATGCTTTTTCTCGGAGGTATGTGTTCTACTCTTGATACGAAATTGCTTGGTTTTGAACGAATTAAGAATTATATGTTGATGACCATGATTTATGTGAAGAGTTTAAATCTCTTGAAAAGAACGTTGTGGGTAAGTACTTTAAAATTGATAGATTTTTGTTTTGTGAAAATAGGTTGTGCATACCTACTTGTTTTTTACGTGAATTGTTGGTCAAAGGAATAACATGGGGGTGGTTTAATGGGTCATTTTGGTGTTGATAAAACTTTTACTGTTTTGCGTGAACATTTTTATTGGCTACACATGAAATGGGATGTAGAAAAAATTTGTGATAGCTGCATTACTTGCCGTCAATCTAAATCTTGTGTTCAACCCCATAGATTGTATACAACATTGCCTATACATAGTGAACCATGGATTGATATTTCTATGGATTTCGTGTTGGGATTACCTAGGTCTAAGCGTGGTCATGATTTGATTTTTGTGGTCGTAGATACGTTTTCAAAAATGGCAATTTTATTCTATGTGACAAAACTGATGACGCTTCCCAAGTAGCTGATTTATTCTTTAGGGAAATTGTATGTTTGCATGGTATACCTAAGACAAATGTTTCTGATAGAGATGCTAAGTTCTTAAGTTACTTTTGGAAGACATTGTGTTGGAAGTTAGGTACTGATAAGTAGGTTTCAGACCTACTTATTGGATGCTAACTTACTATAATCGTTGTTTAATCTCAGTTGTTTTAGTTACTTTTCTTGTATTTCTTCTCTTTTTGTAGGTTTCACGTTCATAAACTCGCTCGGTGGGATTACTCGTAAAATGGAAGACAAATTGACATGGCAAACATGGGACATGGTGCATGGGAGCAAAAGTGACCAAGGCATGAGGAAGTGGGAGCAAGAGTATGCATTGAAGTGTATAGGATTGAAATGACATCAAGAGTATAACAGATCAGCAGCAGAGCGCAATTGCTGGATAAAGAAGGAACCCAACGCAATTGCGCTTAAGCCTAGTCGTCGAATGCCACTGCAAAAGCATTGCCAGCATAAAGATCAGATCCGGCCAATTTACTGCCTTTGGCCACTCAAGACCGATATCTTGACTTTTCATTTAAGTGGCCAATCGAAATCTTTCTTGAAGGAGGGGTCATTTTAAGTTAAGGTATGATATAGATCGTTATTATTACCTTTTTTGGGGATAGATAGAAACCCAGTGAGAGAACTTTAGCCTATTCATCTATATACTAGATTCTCTGTTGGTTTCTATTGTTTTTCTTTGTCTTGCTTAGATTAGGGCTAGATTTGGGAGCTTTGAAGCTTGGATTCAACAATGGATGTCCAGATTGGAGAAGAGGATTTCAGATTTGCATCTTTCATTCTCTAATTTCTCTTTCTTTTCATTTTTGGCTTCCAATGTATGAAAAAATTTTAATGATAGGATTTTGATTTATCTATGAACTAATTCCCATTATGGGGTTATAATGAATCTTAATATTTAGTTCAAATTTCTATACTTCTATGTGAGTTTTGGTTGATTATTTATGTGGATTGTCTAATGTGGTTTGCTCTAATTGACTAATTGCTTGATCACCAATTACCGGGATAACTTATATGAAATTGAGAAATTATGAGTTTAGATCTGACCACATTAGCTTGTGTTTATGATTCTACATAATGTTAGATTCCATAATGCGTGCTAAGGATAGAAATATACCGAAGTAGCGCAAGTAGTCTATTGAGAACTTGAGCTTCAACCCGCTTTGATTGTAATTCACATAGAAATATAGTGCGTTAGTCAATTTGGGAGTTTGCATTTAGTCTATCTATTTATGGATTGATTATGATATGGGTGTGGTACATCGAGAGATGGTCATATCTTACCTTCGTGTTCTCGACTTACAGTCCAAGATAATCAATTGAGCTTACAGGAAGTGTAGTAATTTGGATAACACATTAAGTGAAGTTATAACCCTATATTTCCCTTATTTGGCCATCTTACTTGTTAATTAGTTGTCTTATTACATTTAGCAATTCTAGATAAAACACAAATTGTTCATCTGTTTAAGTAGGCCAAGATAATTACAAAATTGATGCATGTTAGTTAAAATACAATTCATATTCTCTGTGGGATCGATACTCTACTTTCATTATATTACTTGTTAACCATGTGCACTTGCGTGTGTGTTGTTTTGATTAACACCCAAACAAGCCAGCAAGTTTTTGGCGTCCTGCCAAGGATTATTGTTTGTTTTATCACTTTCGTCATCAGTTTAAATTAGATTGGTCTTAGTTAAACAAAACTGTCTTATCTTATTTCTGTTTATATTTTCTTTTATTTCAGGCACTCTCGAATAGTGTATGCAAACTCGGTCTAAGAAGCTTACTTTGTTGTCTATCAAGGACAACATTAACGGAAGGGTTCGGCGATTGAGTAAGGATACTACAAATATTCAAGAGGAAACTGACACATTGGTAGTCATGGCGGCAGAAGAGCAGAAAGCATTAAGAGACTATGCAACGCAACGGATAAATGAATTGCAATCTAGTATCACGAGGCAGACAATAGCCGCAAATTCCTTTGAAATCAAACCAGGGACAATACAAATGGTGCAAAACTCGGTTCAGTTTGGGGTTTTGGCTAATGATGACCCGAATGAGCATTTATTGAGCTTCATTGAGATTTGTGATACTTTCAAGTTTAATGGGGTAACGGATGATGCAGTGAGACTCTCTTTCCATTCACATTGAGAGACAAAGCAAGGAGTTGGCTTCACTCATTACTACCAGGGTCCATTACTACTTGGCAAGACCTGGCACAAAAAATTTTGGCAAAATTTTACCAGCCTGCAAAGACTGCCAAAATGAGAAATGCAATTTCTACTTTTGAGCAACAACATGGTGAGTCATTGTATGAAGCGTGGGAGAGATACAAATATTTTCTAAGAAGATGTCCTCACCATGGATTACCTCAATGGATGGAATTGAATACATTTTACAATGGGTTAGGTAGTCACATTCGAACTAGCATTGATGCAGCTTATGGAGGGGCATTCATGGCCAAGAATTATGAAGATGCATATGAGTTGATAGAGACCATGGCAGCAAACGAGTACCAATGGTCAACTTCTAGATTGAATCAGCAGAAAGTAGCTGGAGTATTAGAAGTTGATGCAATCACTAGCAGCTCAGTTGTCAGCTATGTCAAAAAAAATTGATTCCCTTGCAGAGGCAAAAGTATAGCAAGTAGCCTTTGTTTGTGAGCTATGTGCGGGAGCACATGCCACCGATCAATGTGCCTGCCATCAACCTTGAGGCGATCCAGTTTGTGGGTAGCTACCAAAGACCGCCAAATCCATACCAAAACACTTACAATGCTGGAGCTAGAAACCACCCCAACTTTTCATGGAGCAACAACCAAAATCATCAACAAGCTCCAAGACCAAACTATCCCTCGGGGTTCCAAAACCACCAACAACAACAACATGCAACACAACTGTCACAACCAGAAAGAAAGCCAGACTTGGAAGAGCTTTTTGCAAAATACATAGCCAACAATGAGGTAATGCTAAAAAGCCAAGCTGCGGCTATCAATAATTTGGAGAATCAAGTGGGGCAAATGACTAACATGTTGTCAAATAGACCTCAAAGATCTCTTCCTAGTAACAGAGAAGCTAACCCAAGGAAAGAAGGGAAGGAGCAATGTCAAGCAATAACACTCAAAAGTGGAAAACAAACCCTAACAGCGGGCACAGCTGCGCCTTTCCCCAGACTTGGATTCTGCAGAAAATTCTAAAGAAAAGGAAGGCAATGAGGAACCTGAAAGATACCACTGAGAAAACCCATGTTGCTCCTACACCAAGAGTGTTCCCACCAGTTCCTTATCCACAAAGGCTTCAAAAGCAGAAATTAGACAAATAATTTTCCAAATTCCTCGAAGTATTCAAGAAGCTATAGATTAACATACCATTTGCAGAGGCTTTAGAACAGATGCCAAGCTATGCCAAATTCATGAAGGGTATTCTGTCCAGGAAGAAGAAGTTAGAAGATTTTGAGACAGTAGCCTTGACTGAGGAGTGCAGTGCAGTATTACAAAGAAAGCTACCTCCCAAGTTGAAGGATCCTTGCAGTTTTACCATACCTTGCACGATTGGTAGCTTGTCATTCAGCAAGTGTTTGTGCGACTTGGGTGCTAGCATAAATCTTATGCCATTATCAGTCTATACACAGTTGGGTCTGCCAGCACCAAAGCCTACAAACATATCTCTTCATCATACAGATAGGTCGGTTACTTATCCAAGAGGAATTGTGGTGGACATCCTTGTAAAGGTGGATAAGTTCATTTTCCCAGACGATTTTATCATTTTAGACTATGAGGAAGACAAAAACATTCCCATTATTCTTGGGAGGCCATTTCTAGCCACTAGGAGGACTCTAATAGATGTTCAGAAGGGAGAGTTGACTATGCGGGTCCAGGACCAAGAGGTTACATTCAATGTATTTAAGGCAATGAAATTCCCTTCAGACGAAGAAGATTGCTTCCGGATGGATGTGGTTGAACAGGCAGTGAATGATGAGTTTCTAAAGACTATGAACAAGGACCCGTTGGAGACTACACTGATGGGGGATAATGACATGGACGATTCAGAGTTGGTTGAATATTTACAGATATTGGATGCAGTACCATGGGTGAGCAAGTTTAAAATCCCTTTTGAAACTTTGAAGTATGCAGACAAATCTTTAGATCGTTTGAGGTCATCCCTAGAGCTACCTCCTACACTGGAACTCAAACCACTACCCTCTTATCTCAGGAATGCATACTTGGAAGAATCAGACACTTTACCTGTTATTATTGCATCTGCACTAACCACATTTCAGGAAAGTAAGTTGATTAGAATTCTTCGGGAATACAAAACCGCAATTGGATGGACTATACATTTCAAGAAAGTAAGCTGATTAGAATTCTTCGGGAATACAAAACCGCAATTGGATGGACTATCGTTGATATCAAGGGAATAAGCCCCTCTTTCTACACGAATAAAATTCTGATGGAGGATGATATCAAACCTATAGTGGAACAACAGAGGTGGCTCAACCCAATTATTAAAGAGGTTGTCAAGAAGGAGATTTTGAAATGGTTAGATGCATGAATTATATACCCCATCTTAGACAGCTCTTCGGTTAGTCCAGTTCAATGTGTACCGAAGAAAGGGGGAATGACTGTGGTGGCAAATGAGAACAATGAACTGATACCTACTAGAACCGTCACTGGATGGAGAGTGTGTATGGATTACCGAAGGCTCAACAAAGCAACAAGAAAAGATCACTTCCCTCCCATTTATTGATCAGATGCTAGACAGATTGGCAGGTCACGAATATTATTGTCTTCTAGATGGGTACTCAGGATACAATCAGATAGTCATTGCCCCTGAAGATCAAGAAAAGACGACATTCACATGCCCCTACGATACATTTGCTTTCAGAAGGATGTCATTTGGTCTAAGCAATGCACCGAAAACTTTCCAACGGTGCATAATGGCCATCTTCTCTGATATGATGGAGCAGAATGTAGAGGTCTTCATGGATGATTTCTCGATTTTTGGGGATTCTTTTGACGGCTGCTTGGAAAACTTGATCATGGTGTTAAAACGTTGTGTGGAGACAAACTTGGTGCTTAACTGGGAGAAGTGTCAATTCATGGTACAAGAAGGAATCATTCTTGGACACAAAGTTTCAGGCAAAGGGTTGGAGGTTGACAAAGCAAAATTGGAAACAATAGACAGTTTGCCACCACCAAACTCAATGAAGGGTGTACGCAGTTTCCTTGGACATGCTGGATTCTATCGTCGATTTATAAAGGACTTCTCCAAGATCACAAAGCCCTTATGCAGTTTGTTGGAGAAAGATGTTCCTTTTAAATTCGACAAGGATTGTTTGGCATCATTTAAGCATCTAAAGAGGAAGTTGACAGCAACACCTATCATAGTAGCACCGGATTGGTCATTACCGTTTGAATTGATGTGTGATGCGAGTGACTACGCAGTAAGAGCCGTTTTGGGGCAGCGCAAGGAGAAGATATTTCATGTTATCTATTATGCTAGCAAGACATTAACGGATGCACAGCTCAACTACACAACTACTAAGAAAGAGTTACTTGCAGTAGTCTATGCATTCGACAAATTCCGTTCATACTTGATTGGGACAAAAGTGGTGGTATACACAGACCATTCTGATATGCGGTATTTGATTACCAAGAAGGATGCCAAACCCCGACTGATTAGATGGATTTTACTGCTTCAGGAATTTGACTTGGAAATCAAAGATAGAAAGGGAACTGAGAATCAGGTGGCTGACCATCTCTCAAGATTGGAAAATTCAGGTCAAGACAAGAAAGATAAAGTTTTAATCAATGAGTCTTTCTCGGATGAACAACTTTTTATGATCCAAGGCGAATGTCCATGGTACGCCGACTTTGCTAACTACTTAGTTAGCAGCATCCTCCCTCCAGACTTGACATGGCAAAAAACGAAGAAATTCCTTCATGATGTCAAATGGTATATGTGGGATGAACCATTTCTATTCAAGCAATGCGCGGATAGGATGATCAGACGATGTATACCTCACAGTGAAACAGGAAGTATTTTACATGAGTGTCATGCATCTGTGTATGGGGGACATTATGGAGGTGAGAGGACAGCTGCCAAAGTACTACAAGCTGGATTCTACTTGCCTATTCTATTTAAAGACGCCCACCAATTCGTTCAAAATTGTGATAGATGCCAAAGGGTGGGCAACATCTCCAAGCGGAATGAAATGCCACTAAACATGATATTGGAGGTAGAAATTTTTGATGTTTGGGGATCGATTTCATGGGACCATTTCCGTCGTCATGCAACAATTTGTACATCTTGTTTGCGGTAGATTATGTCTCCAAGTGGGTTGAGGCGGTGGCATTACCAGCGAATGACGCCAAGGTAGTCTTGAAGTTTTTGCAGAAAGATATATTCACGAGGTTTGGTACACCGCGTGCCATTATCAGTGATGAGGGGAGCCATTTCTGCAACAGACATTTCACGACTCTCTTGGCGAAATATGGGGTGAATTATAGAATTTCCAAAGCATATCACCCCCCAAAAAATGGCCAAGCCGAAGTATCTAACAAGAGGTCAAGCGAATTTTGGAGAAGATTGTCAACCCACTCGAAAAGATTGGTCTCTAAAGCTTGATGATGCAGTTTGGGCTCATAGGACGGCTTACAAGACACCTATCAGGATGTCTCCGTATCAATTGGTCTACGGCAAAGCTTGCCATCTTCCCGTGGAGTTAGAGCACAAAGCATTTTGGGCCATCCGAAAATTGAATTTTGATCTCAAAGCCGCAAAGGAGAAGAAACTTCTCCAACTAAACGAACTTGATGAATTTAGACTGCAGACATATGAGAATTCAAAACTATACAAGGAGAAGGTAAAAAGATGGCATGATCAGAAAATCACGGACAGAAAATTCGAGACGGGGCAATCAGTTCTATTGTTCAATTCAAGGCTACGACTTTTCCCGGGAAAGCTCAAATCAAGATGGTCGGGCCCGTTCTTGGTGAAAACAGTATACCCTCACGGAGCGGTGGAAATAGCAGGCAAAGATCCGGATAGTCCATTCAAAGTCAACGGGCAACGTTGAAACATTATTAGGGAGGCGAGATTGATCTCCAAAAGTCCTCAATGGCCCTTGCCACTACATGATCAACCCCGTGACAGTCGAGCTAGACGACTATAAACCGAGCGCTCAATGGGAGGCACCCCATTCAATTTCTTCCCCGGTTTAATTCTTATTACTTTGAGTTATTAGTTCATGTTTGATGGAATCAAATAGATTTAACAGTTCATTTTTGATAGAAGTAAGTTTTGATAGATCATTTTTGCTAGTTGAATAAAGTTAATAGTTCATTTTTATTATCTATCTCAGGTATACTCCAGTTAGTCACAGGGATTGGGCAAAATCAGAACAGACAGATAAGTCACAGTTCTCTGGATACAGGGCAGCGCAGCTGCGCCCTGTTTACAAAGGCAAGGAGCACAGCTGCGCCCTTCAGCAATCTTCAGTTTAAAAATCCATGGAGCGCAGATGCGCCCAATCTCAAGGCAATCTCAGCGCAGCTGCGATCAGGCGCCAGATAAGTTTTTTGTAAAAATCAGACTCGACCAGCAGTTTTAAACACTTCTCAAACATAACTTATGTCCTCTCTCTCAAAACAGGAAAGCAAACTCCTATGCCTCTTCAACCTCTACTTCAAACTCTCCAATCTCAATCCCAATCCGTTGCACAATCAAATCAGATTCCAACTCATCTCTCTCTCTCCTATATACATACAACCCTAGTTCTCTCCTCCATTCTCACAAATCAGAAACTCACAACAGCAATGGGAAGAACTAAGTTCTGCCCATCAATTGTTCGATATAAGGTTTGAGAGAAGTTTTGGGGTTTCAACAATCAGTTTGGGGAATTATTCTTCGTCAGATATCACAAGTCAATTACAAGCCCTAGTTCTGTCAACATGCCGAAACGAGCCCGAACACCTCAGCCCTCTTCTTCTAGCAGTGATAATGCTAGTCAGGGACAGAGCAGTGATACATTGGATCCTACTAAGTTTGTCAACCTCTTCACACAACATCACTATTGGAATACACTGGTTGGAAAATCTTTTGTGCCAGAGAAGGGGTTTAAGCCGAGTAAGGATGATGGCAACTTCTGGAGCAGATTAAGGGCCGGGGGTGGATTTTGTTTGCAGAAACGCCGTGCTCAGCCCCAATGGCTATTGTTCGGGAGTTCTACGCCAACGCCCGTGAGACACAAAACGGGATATCATTTGTTCGGGGCAAGAAAGTATCCTACACTCCGCAGGCAATAACTACCTTGTATCACTTGCCACTGCCATCTATGGAAGACACAGAGTAGGTACAGATAAGGTGTTTTGAGACAGACTTGGATAAATTGGTGGATGAGATGTGGAAGACGAAAGCACTACACAAAAGACTACCTTCCCACAGACAGCTTTGAATAGATATGCCAAAGCTTGGTACAGCTTTATCTGTGCGAGCATTCTTCCCACCAGCCACCATGCAGATGTGACCAAGGAGAGGGTCGTGCTATTATATGGGATCTTGAAAGGGAAAGGCATGGACCTCGGATATCTACTCAACCAGTTTATGCTTCGCTTCATGAGAGCCGGTATGGACTGGGTTGAGGAGACCCTTCAGCCTCCAATGAGCGACATTGACAGCGCTGCTATACAGAAGTACACAATTTGGACTGGGGGAAAGTCTCACTCAAGGGGCTTGAGATTCATCATGCCTGAGGAGGAAGAAGAAGAAGACGCACCGGTTCCTGCACCACAAGCAGCAAGGCCACCTCCTGACTACTATGCCAGACAGGAGCGGGAGATGCGCCATTTGAGGAAGCGCATGGATGCCATGTATTTGGGTTTTCAGACCTACATGACAGAGTTATCACAGGCCCTATCTCATGCCTTCGAGTCAAATGGCACACAAACCTTGTTTCCGGTCTTTGGCACCGGTAGCTCCTACCCTCCTCCCGACACACCTCCAGAACAAGACGAGGAGGGAGGCGATGATGATGCTGTTTATGGGAGTTTTCCTTATCCCTTTATCTCCCAATGAGGACATTGCTATTTTAAGTTTGGGGGTATTGGGTTCATAGGGTTCATATTTAGTTGCATTTCCATAGTTTAGTTGAATGCATTGTAGTTTAGTGCATCTTAGTTTAAATCCATATCATTTAGTTTCATTTTAGTTTAATTTAGTTATGTTCTGTTATCTCTTTATATAATAAGGAAAAAAAAAAAATATATATATATATATATATATATATATATATGAATATATTTGCTTTATCTGTTGTATTTAGTTAGTCACATTGCATGAATCTATGTTTTCAGTTGGTTTGAATTCCATTTAGCCGATGATGAAATTGGAATTACATGATTTTTGGAACAATTTTGATGACTTAGGCTCGGTGATATTGGCATACCATGATGTTAATCTCTATTTGTCTTTATCTGTTGTAACCGGTTAGCACTTTAGAGTAACCATTATGATTTGCTCAGTGTGAATGGTCACATACTTGTCTTCTTTTGGGAAATTTGTGTTTTAATGATAGAGATTTAGTAAACAGATAGTAACGGCTAAGATGATGCAGAAGCTTAAGTTTAGGGAAAATGAGGGGTAGAAGTGTTATATAAATGAGGGGTAGAAGTGTTATATATATATATATATATATATATATATATATATAAAATATATATATATATATAAAACAGAAAAAGAATGAATGAATAATTGGCTAGTCTAGTCATGTGGCCTTTGATACTCGAGTAAGTACGCTCTAAGGGATGTCTCTACACCCAGCGCCCAAAAGTCGTCCGATTTGGGAGTTGTTGGTCGAAAACACGCTACATGGGTATCATTGAAAAGCCTAAGAGGGCTAGACATTGTACAGCCATTAGTGCCCTCGTGTTGGAATAAAAAAAAAAGAAAAAGAAGCACAATAAACCCCTTGTTGACTCTTAGCGTAGTTGATGTGTAGTCTTGGTTGGAGCTTAATTGTTTGTTGTGTCTCGAGTTGAAACTGTATTTTTTCCCTCTAAGAAGCATAGTATGTGAAGTATTTATATTATAGCAAGTTTGTTGGTTGCTAATCACACACACACTACAGCAGTGACGACAAATTATGATTTGCAAAGTGTTATGCATGATTGCCTTGTCTTGGTTGGATTCTCTGTTTGATATCATTGTAGTTTCTCTGAGGCAACTCTTTTGGAATTTAATCTGACTGATACTTGGATTCGTTAGCATATAGAGTAGATTGCATTTCACTTGGTTGTTGCATTGCATTCGTGTTTTGCTGCTTGGGGACAAGTAACGGTTTAAGTTTGGAGGTATTTGATAAGTAGGTTTTACACCTACTTATTGGATGCTAACTTACTATATTAGATGCTAACTTACTATAATCGTTGTTTAATCTCAATTGTTTTAGTTACTTTTCATGTATTTCTTCTCTTTTTGTAGGTTTCACGTTCATAAACTCGCTCGATGGCATCACTCGTAAAATGGAGGACAAACTGGCATGGCAAACATGGGACATGGTTCATGGGAGCAAAAGTGAAAAGGTATGAGGAAGTGGGAGCAAGAGTATGCATTGAAGTGTATAGGATTGAGTACATCGGATCTGTAATGATCGCAATGTGAGCGCAATTTGCGTCTGGATAGTAAAGGAACCAGTAGCAGTTGCGCCAAGCCCGCTGCCGCCGACGCCTGCAAGCGCAATTGCTTGAATACAGCATTCTGAATCCAGTGCCAATTGCCTGATCCATCAAGACTGATATGCTAACTTTTCATTTAAGTGGCTAATCGAAATCTTTCTTGAAGGAGGGGTCATTTTAAGTTGGGGTATAAATATAGATCGTTATTATTACCTTTTTTGGAGATAGATAGAAACCCGGAGAGAGAACTTTAGCCTATTCATCTATATACTTGATTCTCTCTTGGTTTCTATTGTTTTTCTTAGTCTTGCTTAGATTAGGGCTAGATTTGGGAGCTTTGAAGCTTGGATTCAACAGTGGATGTCCAGATTGGAGAAGAGGATTTCATATTTGCATCTTTCATTCTCTAATTTCTCTTTCTTTTCATTTTTGGCTTCCAATGTATGAAAAAATTTTAATGATGGATTTTGATTTATCTATGAACTAATTCTCATTATGGGGTTATAATGAATCTTAATATTTAATATTTAGTTCAGATTTCTGTACTTCTTTGTGAGTTTTGGTTGATTATTTATGTGAATTGTCTAATGTGGTTTGCTCTAATCGACTAATTGCTTGATTACCAATTATCGGGATAACTTATATGAAATTGAGAAATGAATTATGAGTTTAGATCTGATCACATTAGCTTGTGTTTATGATTCTACATGGTGTTAGATTCCATAATTCGTGCCAAGGATAAAAATATACCGAAGCACCGCGAGTAGTCTATTGAGAACTTGAGCTTCAACCCGCTTTGATTGTAATTCACATAGAAATATAGTGCGTTAGTCAATTTGTGTGTTTGCATTTAGTCTGTGGTACATCGAGAGATGGTCATATCTTACCTTCGTGTTCTCGACTTACAGTCCAAGATAATCAATTGAGCTTACAGGAAGTGTAGTAATTTGGATAACACATTAAGTGAAGTTATAACCCTATATTTCCCTTATTTGGTCATCTTACTTGTTAATTAGTTGTCTTATTACATTTAGCAATTCTAGATAAAACACAAATTGTTCATCTGTTTAAGTAGGCCAAGATAATTACAAATTTGGTGCATGTTAGTTAAAATACAATTCATATTCTTTGTGGGATCGATACTCTACTTTCATTATATTACTTGTTGACCACGTGCACTTGCGTGTGTGTTGTTTTGATTAATACCCATACAAGCCAGCAGGTACTAAATTGTTATTTTCAACTACTTGACATCCACAAACTGATGGTCAAACCGAGGTAATAAATAGAACTTTGTCTGCTTTGTTAAGGTCTATCATCAAAAAGAATATCAAACATTGGGAGGAGTGTTTACCTCATGTCGAGTTTGCTTATAATCGTTATATTCATTTTGATACTAATGTTTCTCCATTTGAGATTGTGTATGGGTTTAATCCTTCAACTCCATTGGATTTATCACCATTAACTGTGTCTGAATATACTAACATGGATAGAAAGAAAAAGGCTGAATTTGTTAAGCAAATACATGAGAAAGCTAGGCTCAACATTGAAAGGAGGACATGCCAACAAGGGACGACGTCAAGTGATCTTTGAGCCGGGAGATTGGGTTTGGCTTCATATGCGGAGGGAAAGATTCTCAGCTCAAAGGAGATAAAAATTACTTCCGAGGGGAGATAGTCCATTTCAAGTCCTCGAGTGCATGGCCTACAAGCTGGATTTACCAAGTATAACGTTAGTGCAACATTTAATGTTTTTGACCTTAGTCCGTTTCATGTAGGTGATGATTTGAGAACAAATCCTTTTTAAGAGGAGAGGAATGATGAGGACATGCCTAGCTCGGGAATGGATGGAAGTTATGGAGTGGATCCGGTACAATTTCCTGTTCGTCCCATGACGAGAGCTCAAGCGAAATGCTTCAAAGGACTTAACGGGCTTGTTCGAGAAGCTTGGAATGAAATGGGTGCGAGTTCGAAGACGTTTCAGTTGGAGTCTAAGCTTGTGAATATGATACAACCATTTACTTCAAGCCAAGAAGCGAAAAATATCAAAGTACCTACTTTGTACCCATTGCCGCTGCCGTGACCAAGACCTGAACCTTGGCGCCATTGCTACCACAACAAAGAACCCCCATACAGCTCTCTGGACTCTTGGCGCTGCCGCGCCGTGACCAAGGCGAAACCCAACGCTATCGCGATGTTTTGCAGACGCAAGAAACACTCTCTAGACCTATGGCGTTGTCGTGCCGTTGCTCAATACAAGACCGGCACTACCGCGCCATGCATGTTTTTCGAGGACACGCTTTTGGCGCTTTTTAGCTAGATTACTACCTTATTTTTTAGGGATTTGGTAGATCTTTTACAATTCTAATGTAATTAGGATGCTTGTTAGATAGATTTTGATTCTAAATTAGTTGCTACTTAGTAGTTCAATTCCTTTAGGAATTAGGGTTTTCATCTATGGTTATAAATATGGTACATGGATGATGTAATTAGATGATCAACTTTTATTATCAGATTTTATCAATACAATTGTGAGGTTTTTTCTCATCTTTTGGTTCTTTAAGAATTCCTAAGTTTTTTCTTAGCTTTCTTTATGATTCAATTTTGACTTATCATACAACATCACATAGTTGTGTCTGGTATCTTCTACCGCATCAATCGTCGATTGTACATGTGGTTCTTGCTTACAAGCATTGGGTCAAGGTGTCGTTAATGTCCATTCAACGCAGACTTCCTAGCACAATTGATTGTACCAAGGTTCTCGCTTCAATATAAGCGAAGGGTTGCGTTGTCATGAATGTTCTGCCAGATAACTTTGCTAGAAACGATTCGGGTGACGACCACCTCACGCAAGCGTGTCGTGGAGTTTATCAGTTTGAGTGGCTTGGCTAGGGTTGAGTCTAGGGTTGAGTAATGGCTTTGTCTTGGAGCCAAAGTATTGGGTGGTCAAATGACCAATCTACCCCAAATCTTGCAAGGGCTATAAATAGAAGCTCGTTTTCTATTCCTTCCTTACCAATCACCCAATTCAAGAGGGAAAACTCTACCAAAATTGAGAGAGAGTGGTCAGACAAGGAGAAGAGAAGAGATAGGAAGCTTCAACCATCTTCTAGGAATCAAGAACAAGAAGGACCAAGAAAAAGGTAAGCCTAAAAACCATCTCTTCATCCATTTTTTTAGCTTGGTAATTAGCTTGTTGGATGTTGTTGTTGTTTTTGTGGTTTGATGGAGGATCATGGAGGATCCGAAGGTATAAGGTGGCGTATAATGGTGGTTTCATATTTAAAGTACCGGTAATATGAATGAAAAGTAAAAACGAAAATTAAAAACGTAAGCCCAAGCGAAAAGGATGGAAAACTATGTACAGGGCTGTTAATTGGACTAGCATAAATTGTTGTCCGTAAGGAATTTTTGAATCCAAGAAGAAGCAAACGTAATTTTATGAGTTACGGAGATGTTCCAAGTGGAACAGAGTAAATATACGCCATACGTCAAATGATGAAAACCCTGGCTTGAAACGACTTTCGGGCCAAGTTTACGGGTAATTAACGCTTCCGGAAAAGTTTGATTTTCTGGGGATTTTGTAGAGCGTAGTAAAAGTGAAACGTAGGCTCAAGAATGAGCTCAATCCAACTTCGGATGAGCGAGTAACGATGATTTGAAAAACTGACGTTCAAAACGTCACTTAGCGAAAACTGGCCCACGAAGGATTTTTGAGCCAATTTTTCGGCTACTTAGAGAATCAAAAAAATTATTTCATCAAGGGAAAGTTGTAGAGAATGTTATAAGGAAGAAAATGACTCAAGAACGGACTCATTCCGATATCGGATGATGGAAGTTATGAGGCGGCGAAGTAGGTGGGACAAAACTGCCAAAACTAGAAAGTTGAAATAAGGCTCGAGAGCGATGTTGAAATAAGCCTCGGCGTGACGCCTCGGCGGCGCTTCCATAGCGAGGAGGAGGAAATGGTTTATGAGGCGATCGGCTTATGCTGGACTCGCATAAACAACCGCCTTTATCGATCCGAAGCTTGCGCCTCGTGGCGTCGCGCCTCAAGGCCGTCGCGAGGCGTACGCCTTGAGTTGGCTTAAAAAAAGACCTAAAATCAGATTTGGGTCGACTTACCATAACCGAATATCAGATTTGGCTTTCGCGAGACTGCTTGGGTCGACTGCTCGTCGCGAGACTCCTCGTCTTGGGGAGACTCCTCGTCGCGAGACTGCTTGGCTTGATCGCGAGACTGCTCGGCTTCTCCTTCTCTTTCTCCTTCGATCGCGACTTTCTTCTTCTCCTTCTCGGCTGCTCCTTCTTCTACTTCTTTCCAGGTTCCTTCTGCTTGGGTCGCGAGACTGATTGGGTCTCTGTTTTTTTGTTTTCTTTTCTATTTTCTCCTTCTGCTTGGGGCGTCTGAATGTAGTGACCTAATACTGTAGTGAATGTTCTGAGTTGTGACTGTAGACTGTAGTTGTGTTCTGAGTTGGTGTAGTGAATGTAGTTGTTATTGTTATTGAGTCGTGTTTAGTTTTAATTGTATATTTGTATTGTTTTGTTATTGTTTTATTGTTATTGTGTTAGCAATTATAGTTTACAGTGTATCACAATAGCAATTATAGCATTAACAGTTTGTCAGTTTCATTGTGTACAATAGCATATGATAATTCCATTTGATTTTTTAGACTGTCAATAACAATATCAATTTTTGTGTACATGAATTGCTATTTGCTAATGTAAATATGTAATAACAATTTCTTTTATTATTACAGTGAATTAAGATTATGGGTAAGAAAGATCCTGAATGGAAATATGGCACCGCAGCCCCTGGAGTTAATAAAGCTCATTTATATGTAGAATGCAATTTTTTGTAAGAAAATTTGCAAAGGAGGGATTGAGGTTAAAAATCATCTTGTGGGAAATCATAGTAACGTCGAGGCTTGCAAAAAAGTACCAAGCGAAGTGAAGGAAGAGCTTGCTTCATAGATGAAGAAAAATATGGACTCCAAGGAGGAAAAACAAAGAGATGAAGCTGAAAAAATACAAAGTGAGTCTTATTATGGTAGTCATCCATCCTTGGGAATGGGAGGTTCAAGTGTGGGTAGTGCCTCCTAGAAGGGAGTTCGGGGACCCATGGATGATGATTTGTTGTGGATGTTGATCTTTGGTGATGATGATGCTACTACTGAGGCGTCTGTATTTTCAAAGGAGGCTCGTGTCTGCATTCTGTCTTGATATAGGTAGATTCTTCTTTGAAAACAGGATTCCCTTGATGTTGCTTGATAGTCCTTCATTTATAAATATGTGTTTGATTTATTGGGGAACTATGGTGGTGCTTGAAACTCCCTACCCCATACTGAGCTTAGCTCTTGGATATTGAAGGAGGAAGAGAAGACTACAAAGGCCTTTGTTGAGGAGGTAAAAAGACTTGGGCACATACACGGGTGTCAATCTTGTTGGATTGTTGGAAAGATATTAGGGAAGACAAATAATAAACTTTCTTGTAAACAACCCCATGCAACTGTTGTATTTTTGAAATCTGTTGATGCATCGATCTGCAATTAAAGATGCTACTTTGATGTTTAAACTACTTTATGAGGTTGTTGAAGAAGTGGGAGAAGACCTTGTCATTCAAGTAGTGCGGCGGGGAGGATGTTAATGGAGAAGAGGGCACGTATGTGGTGGACACCGTGTGCTGCGCATTGCATTGATTTGATGCTTGAGAAGCTTGGAGAGTTGCCTCAACATAAAAATGCTTTGACAAAGGCAAAGAAGGTAATTACTATTATTATTATTTGGTTATAAATTTTTTATTCAATGAATACTTGAATTATTATTATTTTTTGATGAATGTCATTATGTAGGTCAGCAACTTAATATATAATTATGGATGCGTCTTGGCATTGATGAGGGCAAACACTAATAAAGACCTTGTTGACCGTCGCCACTAGATTTGCCTTTGCTTATTTAACTTTGCAGAGTATGCATAGTTTTGAGACAACCTTTGAGGCTATGTTTACATCTAGGAGTGGACAATTTGTGCTTGGGCAAAAAAACTCAAGGTAAGGAGGCGAGAAAAATCATCTTGAGTGATAGGAATTTTTGGGGTAGCGTGGGATATGCAATTAAGACCACAAAACCTCTAGTAGGTGTATTGAGGATGGCAGATTCAGAGAAGGTGTCGGGAATGGGATTTTTATATGGTGCCATGGACAATGCAAAAGAAGAGATTGCAAAAAATCTGGATAATGAGGGGGGCTATAAAGAGGTATGGAGCATAATAGATGCTAAGTGGGATAATCAGTTGTATCGGCATTTGCACGCTGCTGCATCTTATTTGAATCCTCATTTTCAATATGAAGACAATTTCTATGCAAATGCGGAAGTTAAGGTGGGATTGTACTGTTGTATGGACAAGCTTATTCCTAACGTTGTAGAAAGAGAGAAAGCTGATTTGCAAATGGATGCATTCCGATTGAAGCAAGGGTTATTTGGCTACACAAATGCCAAAAATACGTGTAAGAAATGTGCTCCCAGTAAGTACCATTGATTAATGTCTGGTTATGCTTTCATTTTGATTAAACGTATACCGGTAAGATTGATATATATTTTAATATTGATCCAGCTGATTGGTGGATCGCATATGGAGATGAAGCTCCGGAATTAAGAAACTTTGCAGTGAAGATTCTGAGTTTAACTTGCTCATCTTCGGGGTGTGAGTGTAATTGGAGTACTTTCAGTCAGGTATTTATTAGATATAAATCATTTATTGAGATTTTATGAGATCTGACATTGTCACTAATGCTAAATTACTTGTAATATAGATACATACAAAGAGAAGGAATCGACTGTCCGCATCCAGGCTTAACTCATTGGCTTACATTATGTACAATAAGAAATTGAAAGATCGGCATATCAAGAAAAAGGCACTAACGGAAGAAGATCCATTGGTTGTTGAAAATGTGTCATCTGATAATGAGTGGATTGCGGGGGGAAATGATGAAAATATCTCGGGACTGACTTCTGGGAATGATGATATGGAGGAGGATGAAAGGACTCATGGGAATGAGAAGACAGTTGGGGGAGGAGAGACTAATGTGAGGGAGATTACACTTGGAGGGCAAGGGACTCGAGGAACAAGTAGTAAACAAGGAAGTCAAAAGAGAAAGAAAAACACTTTGCCGTCAAAAACTATGTCAAAAGGTTAGTGTCATTACTTAAGTTGCCTTTAAGGTGTTCTTTAAAAAAACATATTCATTTGGATTAAATATATATTCACTTGTTTATTTATAGATAAAGGGAAGGGATTGCAATTGGTTGATGAAAAACCTGAGTTTGAGGATCTTAGCACTGACAATGAGGAGGATGACAGAGCTATTAGATACGATGATGATTCCATGGAGGATCCTCTTAGTGATGATAGTGATGATGGTGATGGGGATGATGATCTAGGATTTGATCCATTATTCAAGCCGCTAGATACAAATGATACATTACTTACATAGTGATGGATGATCACTATATAAGTACTTGATGATATTATGTTATTTTAATGTTTTGTAATAATACATTACTGTGACGTTGGTTATTTATATATTCTATGACCTTAATTGTAATGATGAATTATTTTATGGTTTTATTAGTATTTTTTATAATTTTTTGGGGACTTTTAGGTCTTTAAATCAAGGTTTCCTTTGCTCACGCCGAGAACTTCGCCTCGATAGCCTGAGAAAAACGCCTCGTACCGATTTTAGCTTTTTCGAACATTGCTGGAGAGTAGGCGCAGTCACGCCAGCCACAGGCCATTTTTGGGCGCGGCAACGCCAGAGGGGCAACATGCAGGCGTTGGGGGAGATAGGCGCTTGGGGACGTTTCTTCGCTTCATTGCACGTACTGCCGCGTGTCGCCAGTCGGGTTTTATCGTCGGCGGCGTGCACGTCGGGACGTATCAAAGGACGTTGAGCGGCGTTGTGCACGTCAAGGCGTGTCGAGGGACACCGAGCAGCGTTGTGCACGTCGGGGCATGTCAAGGGACGCCGAGCGACGTTGTGCATGTCGGAGCGTGTTGAGCGATGTTGTGCATGTCGGGCGTGCTGAGCGTATCGTTTTTGAACGCCGCGACGCCGTGCCAGATGTTGGCCGTGTAAGTGTTTTGATGTCTAAAATTTGGAGATCGAGGAACTTTGAAATGTAAGTCTAAATTATAAATTAGGCTAAACGAGAAGTAAGCCAAGGCGTGCGGACTTCCGAACGTCGAGTCGCTATGCGATGTTAGTTGTGATACGTTGTTTTGACTTATAAAACGTGAACATCGGGGAACTTTGAATTGGAGTCTCGATTATGAATGAAGCTAAGAGAAAAGTGAACCAGAGCATATAAAGTTATAAACGTTGTTACTAGTTATAACACCGAACATCGTGAACTAAGAAATAAAGTTAATGTAAACTAATAATTGGCGTCAATTATATGACGAATTGGTATGTTGTCCTTATTTGATATATATATAGGGTATTCTTAGAGCGAAATAGCGTAAGCAGTAAAGAACGAGGCAAGTTTTCTAAACTTACTCAAATGATTATTTTGTCCAAGTTTTTTATCTTTGTGCAAATGTATTATATTTGTACAAGATATTTATCTATGAAAATTTTCTATTGATACTCGGATCATATTCGCTCAAAAAGTTCAAACTGCTCGAACTCTATTCGATATCGTGTTCGACTCGGTACCTAAACGAGCCTCAATCAAACTTTATTTCAGACTCGATAAATTTTACGAACCAAATCTGAGCAACTCAATACTTGGCTCGACTCGACTCAATTCATTTACACCCCTAGTTAGTAGTCACTAATGCTGTTGTATTAAATATATTTTTTTTCAAAAAATGAATAATCTGGATCACAAAAATCTACTGTTTACTTGTTAATCTACTAATTCCATTTAAAGCTTATGTTGTTTAAAAATAAGCCCAACAATTCATATCACTGGATAAACTAATTCTCACATGTGACCCCTACTGGCACATGAGGAAATAACTCATTGAGCATTATAATACATAAGCCAAACCAAAAACAAAACTTGCAAGACATAATGGTTGTATCAAACATGAGGAAAATTGTTAGTAACCAGTTCTTTACGACCATATTAAGTAATCTAACCACTTTCATAGTTTAAACTGTTAGAGAATGAGCCTGACAACTTATATAATGCTTTAGGAACTATACTCACATGAGACCCTTCCTCGCATATGGAGAGACAAATCACAATTCATCAAATTGCACAAACCAAACAAAGTGCAACTGCATTAACGACATAAAGGCGAAACTAAATGAAAGCAGGAAAGTTCAAGCCCAAGACCTTGCAAAACATGAACTCTTACATCAGGTTAAGGAATTAATTGTTCTAAAAGTTTAAATCTATATGACAGATTTTTTAGAGGCATTTTTGAGTCTGATCTTTGTAAAGAATGGAGAGTTGCTCTTTCTTCGGTGGACATCTCCCTTCCCCCACCCCAAAAAAAACAGAAAACTTGCTTATGCTCAATTCTATCTAATGCTTTAAGGTTTCAAGTATAGGCCAAAAAGTTTCGGTAGCACCAGAAAGGCATCACTCCAAATGATCCGAACATTACTTAATACACAAAACCGAGGCACATTATCTACTCTACGTCTCTTTTTGTATCAGTATATTGACATAAATTGCCAATGCATGCTAATAATAGTAATTTCTGTGTCACAAAGGTCGTACACTAACTGTAGATAGCAAAACTGATTATTCTTGAACTATTTTTAATCAACTCTGCAACATTAACATTTTTATTTAAAATCTTTCACTTATTTCCAGTTCTAAGTAAAACTTATTTTTGAATATCTAGGGTAAATTTATAAAAAGTGAAAGTCTAATTTAAAAACTTCAGTTACTAATTGATTTGTTACATTGCATGCATGAAATAAATAAAAACTATTGTTGGTTCTTTCTTAGTAGTGTCAATTAAGTGAGGACATTGTGCTTCTACTTTCTCTTTAAAGTATCATCAATTGATAAATTAGTATTATGCAAAGACCTGATGTGTCGAGCCTACAAGTGAAGGCCCTTATTCTCCCAGATATGTTAGACTGATTTTTTTATTTTATTCTTTTGACAGGTCAGATTCGTTATACTTTACTGTTTATAGATCAAATACTTTGACTATGTATTTCCCTTATCGTCATTTCTCTCCTTTTTTTCCTTCTTTATTTTTGGGGGAGGAGGGGTATTTTTGGATGTTGATGCATTACACTTGCAAAACATAATCTTTGATGACTTATGATGAACAAACCCCATTATAATGTTGTTACGTATGCTAGTCTATAGCAGATCTTAGCGATGCTTCATTCTTCAGTATCTCAGTTGCAAAAAAAGTTAATGCATCTACCCAAAATTGTACTCACCTGTTTTGTAACTCTCTTTATGATTTCATCATTTGGTAAAGGCATATACGGATCACCAGGAGTAAGCACACATCTGCAAGGAAAAAAATGCTTTTACTGAGAATGAAGATAATATATGGTAACAATGAACTGCCGAATAAAGGCTTTCCCATCAAATAAATTAATCAAAAATACATACTTCCCCAACAACTTTATTAAGCTATGATATGTATTCTTGATTGATAAATTCTTCCCACAAGCAACATCGACGACAACCATATGGCTGGTGGTGCTTAGTTGCTTACAAATAATATAAAAAAAAAGAAGGAAAGCTTCCTTACTGGAGCAATGAGCCCAGCCCCTCAAGATAGTAATCTTCTGGAGATGCAAGAGCTAGGTCTGCAAAACAAGAGAAATCCGCATCTGGGGAATAAAGAAGATTATCCAATCCTGCTGCTTGCCTCAATTTCCTACCAGTACAAGGTGAAAAGTTACCTAACATGACATTCCACTGGTACACTAATGATGATAACTTCAAAAATAGGTTCATCCATCTGCCTCAATAATTATCAACTTCACAAAAGTAACTACTTCCTAAATTACAAGAGGCTCACCTTGACTTTTCTAGATCCTGCATCTCTGTAACCCAGCCGTTGTATCTAAGTTGTACTGTGACAACAGGAACACCGACTAGTTTGTAAATATTCTCGAAGAATTCCAACTCCCTCCACTCTGGCGGTACTAATCTTTTGATTCCAGGGACATCACATGCTGCCATTGAATTGCATACCTTTGGTTAGTTTAAATATAGTTTTATAAATGAGGGAATATCTAGAGAGAGAGAGTTTTATAAACGAGGGAATATCTAGAGAGAGAGAGGGGGGGATAACCAAAAACCTGCAACATAGGCATCTGCTTTCACGATTTTCTTTTGAGTAGCCTGAAAAAAATAAGAAAAGAATCAGTCCAAAATCTTCAAACAAATTCCAGAACACTATCACAGGCAAGCTAAAAGGTCAAACTGTGAATCATAGATAAATAACGGCAGCAACTGCTGGTTCCTAAGGCCCTTGACGAGTAATGTTAATGCAAACTATATAAGGTCCAAGGATAAAGTAGATAAACAAAAATAGAAATTTTGAAATTTAGTCAATTTTTAAATGGGACACACAAGGCAGTGAACTTCTTGAAGTTCTTTTTTATTTGTTATGTTAAATTAAAATACTGTTACTAGAATTGATCAAAACGGAAAACAATAAGCTATGTTAAAAGTGTTGGTAATAATTTTTCTGTAGTGAGGCAAAGGTGGACTTTGATGATCCTCGTATCTTAATATAGTTTAGGTTCCACTTGATAAAATAATACTACAACTTATTGTAGACAAATCTTGAGTAGTCCAAATCTTCTAGTCAAAACATGTGCCTTTTAAATTCTGTTGGTCTCCAAGTCATAAGCTCTTACAGAAACTGTTATATTGCCTTCTTTTTGACTTCGTAAATGATGATATCTATTTAGGGACTACATATATGGAAAATGTGACCCTGGATAAGGTGCTACACGGTACTACAACATACACATATATATTTAAGGGAAGGATCGGAGAAAAGGGTTGATCAAGCACGTCTGTCAACGATTTACAAGAAATAATAGCCACACTCCTTAAGACGGACAAAGGCAAAGATTCAAAACGCGACTTTGGTGACGTCCCACTTAATCAAGAATTAACCCTGATCTATCTTAATTAATACATGGCATAGAATTTTAAAAACATATTAAATATATATTTACAGATAAATTACCACATATATGATCTCATGAAATACTATTGATTAGGGGGTAGGGGTTCTACCCAAAACTATAAGCCGACAGGTTTCTTCCTGTATGGCGGTTTTAGTTAAAATAATATAATGTTCTGATATATAAAACTGTTCTAAGAAATAAGAACGGTTATAATTATCAGTTACAGATTGATATGCTTTGTTTTGAATCGATTACTGTTTTCAGTATGGTAATCTAAAAGCTCAAGCAAGGAAACATAATAGTTAACGGAAGCAATAATTAAAACTTACAGAAGAGTCTTGGATATCTTCAAACCACAGATTTATATATATCAAATATTTTACAGAGAGAGGTACAAGGAGAATACAAAAGAAAAATGCTAAGAAAAGTTCTACCTCAACAATGGGTGAGGTCTCCCAATTTATACAAGTGAGAAGATAAGAAAGGATCATGTGTCACCGGATAGTGGAGTCGGTTGGCAGTCCTTATCTTTTCTTCTTTAAATCTCAGCCGTGAGAAGTGGAGGGCATGAGACAGCCTGTCGGTTGAGTGGAATACAGCTGGTTGGTGTCTTCTGATGATAGAGGACAGCTGGCTGTTACTTTCTGATGGTGTAGCTACTGTGGTTGTCCTTTTCTGATTATTGATACTGTAATGGAGGATAGCTTTATGCTTTTCCTTTTCCTTTCTTGTCTTGTTCCATTTTTTCTGAAATCATAGAGGTGAGAGAGTCCCAAAAGTCTCCCATCGTAGGCTCCAGTTCCTGACTTTCTCCAGCTAAGACATTGAATTCATTGTCTTCCTGTTCAGATTCTTCATTATCGCTAACAGTTTTCATGGAACTGTCGTCTTGCGTGAATGATTGTAGGAATTGGGTTTTCATATAGTCCATGGTTTTGACTATTAATTAATTCGCTTTGATTAGATTTGGAAATTTACATTTTTTAAATCAGTTTGAATCTTGACAAAAGGATTAACTGATGATGGTGCTGGCAGGCTTTGAGGGATAACATCCAAGCAGGCCTGGGTATGGTTCTGTATGGATTTCAAAAGTTCTGGTAACGTGGGATTAAGACCTTTATCCCACCACTTGGTAAAAAATACTCTTTTTAAGCGAGGGATTTTATTCTGATAATCACACTGAAAATCCCACTTCCAAATCCAAGGAATTCCAAAACGGATTATGAAATGGGCAAACAGTTTCTGCATAGATAATTCTTTATTTACTGGTATATGGGCATAGGCAACTTGCCATTCTTTGAATGCTGTTTGAATAGATTCTGGTAGAGTTTCTATGGTAATTCCAAGCTTATCCCACCAAACGAAAAACCAGTTGGGAATTTCGTTTTTTAGAACATCTGGACAGATACGGATAAACCAGGAATGGTTACGGATAGGATTCTGATAATAGAAAACATGCGTAAAAGAATCAATATAATCCCAATAGCTGTATCTGGTTTCTGTTGTATGACTGGAATCAACAGTACGGGTGGTATGAGGATTAATACCCCAATTGGCAAGAGGCATAATACTCTTGACAGTGGTTTTACTGTATTGAATCGAATTTAGTTGGTTTAGATGGATCATGAAGCGTATGCTTAATGTCCATAGATGCTGTTTCAATAATAATTTGCTCATACACATAGCGATACTGGTTAAAGCGGGGAGGAGACTGTTGAGTCGTTAAATAACGTCTCTTGATCTCCCATGGATCTTTCATCCATTTTTCATCATTACATTCGATGAATGAATCTTGCTTTCTTCCACATTTCGATTTGGAATATACTTTGTCGGGTGAGTAGAAGAACATCTTTTCTTGTTGGTCGGCTAGAAGAAGTCAAGAATTCTTGGATTGAGTATTTAGACTAGGAAATTACGTATATCTGGATTTACTCTTCGCTTCGCCTCGCCCATTGACCATGACTACCACGACTTCTCTTGATCATTCCTGCAAATATTCTCGGTTAGGAAATCCGGTAAAGAGTTCATTTTTCCTTTGATATACTCGATATCAAAGTCAACATCTTGATAAAATACTTTTGCAAGTAGCAAATATCCTCGTTTTGGAAGCTAAATTTTGAACATCTTTTTAAAGATTTGTTTTTGCAAATTGAACAATCAACTCTAATTAAAAGTCTTGATTTAAAAGATCATCCCGAAATTTTAAAACACATTTGACAATTGAAAGGCATTCTTTTTAATAGTAGGATAATTTAAAGAAGGTCCTTTCCAAGTTCACAAGTAAAACGAATAAGATCCTCTTTATTACTTTTAGGATTAAATTGTTTTAAAATACCACCATATCTCGTATTGGAAGCATCGGTGCGAACGATCTTTTTCCATTCGGATTAGGTAAGAGACAAACAAGGTAAATGTTTAACTCTAGATTTAATTTTTCTTCTTTGCATCGATATGTTCTTCATTCCAAGGTGAAGGATTTTTCCGAAGGCGAGTATCTGAGATAAAGCATCTTGGGAAAGATTTAGATAGTAATCTCGAATATAATTTAAACTTCCCAAAATCTCTGCGATTGATTAATATCTTTTATTTCATCCTAAATTTAGATGCAAATTCAATACATCTATCAATAGGAATAATAGTTCCATTGGAAATATTATGTCCAAGAAATCGATCTTTGTTTGGAAAAGTTTCATTTTGAAGCGTAAACTACCAAACCATTTTTTATGATAACATTTTTAAAAATATTTAAATGTTTTATATCTTTATTCAATAGATGAAGAGAAAATTAAAACATCATCAATGTAACGAGATAATAAATTCAAGAAAAGGGTTAAAATATCATTCATGATGTCTTTGGAATTACGAAGGTCCATTTTTACTCCAAATGGAAGAACATTTCATTCAGTAGTGGCCAAAAGGTCTTCAGTAAAAGCGCTTTATAAGTATCCTGTTCTCTAATTTGAATTTGCCAAAATCCACGATTTCATATCAATTTAGAAAAATAGTGGCATCATGAAGTCGGTCAAGAAGATCCTTCTTATTGAATTGGATATCTAATCCATTGAAGGGCTTCGTTAAGAGGTTTATAATTGATAACGAGTCGTGGAGTTCCTCGTTCAATTTACGAATTTTATTGACATAAAAGGCGATACACTCGTGGAGAGGTACTAGGTTTTATTAATTTTTTCTGTTGGAGGGACTCAATTTCGGTTTTACAAAGGAGTAAATATTCTTTCTTCATCTGACTGGGTCGAGATTTAGTAGGAATATTTTTCTCATTAAAACTAGGGATATAAGGAAGAGAAATAATATGTTTCTTCCTGCTCCGAGAGTTATTTGGGGACATCACCGCAGATTTCAGGTTTGAAGAGTTTTATGGATTAGTTTAATTTTTCCTGTAAAGAAGGTTGTAAAATTCTTTGTTCTGTAGTAAGAAATTTTATTTCTTTCTGAATAAAATTGATTTGTTTTTCTTTAGTATAAATCATGTCTTTGACTTGATTTAATTCTTTAGTGTAAGGTTCGGTAATAAATTCAAAAACAATATATACATTATTGAGAGTTGTATGAATTCCTAAAGTATCAATTTTTGTAATAGGCATTAAAAGGCATAGAAATGGAGTGCCTAAAATGATACTTTGATTCATATTACGGATAAGAACAAAAGAAGTAGGTAAACAAAGACCTTGATTACAGATTAAGGCTTCAGGAATTTTATACTTTATATTCATAGTATTTCCACTTGCACTAGTTAAAGATTGAGTGGTCTTACGAAAGTATTTGGTAGGATAAGACCTTCCCGGATACGATTCATGTCGAAGACCACTATCAACTAGGCGATGGCATCTTTGATAATAAAGTCCGGTTTAATAATAAAAGTAATTCTAATATACCATTTCGGAAGACTACTTGATTCATTAACATTAAATCTTCATTCGGAGGATTACGGTTTATCAAAGGATTCGGGTTGTTTGGAGGATTCTATATTATCTTGTTTGTGATTTAACTTATTTTTAATATTGGTTAAATCTTGAAAGATAATAATATTATTATTCTGTAATTGTTTTATTTCAGATTTTAAAATATTTATTTCATTTTTTAAATCCTGGATTGTAGTAGGCTTCTCAGAGGTAGAAACATTCTGAATACGTTTCATAACCTCTTTCATCTTTATCTTCAAGTTAGGAAGGGTGTCTTCAACCTTCATGTTTTATAAATGATTTCCAAAAATTTTAATCGGTCTCTGGATCTTTAATGCATTGGCGAGGTCTAGAAGGGATTTCTGGTGGTCAGTTAAGACATTAATACTGGGACCTCCAATATCTAAACCATTCATCTCGACGATTGCTTTCCAGTAATTAGCTTCATGGTCGTATTATGATTAACGATCTGAGTTTGACATTGTTCGTTGTCGAAATTATTATCAGATTCTGAATAGACTTCAGCTAGATCATTTTCCGAAATTTGGACTCGAGAGTCATTATTAGACAAACAATTAAGAATTTCTTTGTTGAATTTTCTCATCAAGGATAATTCATTAAGTTTTTGTTTTAATTTTGAATTGCATTTATTAGCAAAGTGTCCTGTCTTTCCGCATTTATAGCATTGAATTTTAGATTTATCTTTCTTTCTGCTATTCTTTTTTCTGGAAGATTTTTCAGGGGTTTTGGTTTTTGAAGATCTCTTAGAAGAACGTTTTCGGTAAGATCTAGAAGGTTTAGAATTTTCTTCGTTTTTAGCTTTACGAGGATCTTTGTAATTTTGTGTCATAAGAGAATTGATCGCAAAATTCTCCTATCTCATGTCTTTTGGTGAGATTCTTTTTCATTAATTGTTGGAGTTTCATATCATTACATAATGATAATCCCTCTTCGATAATTCTTCAAATAAGATGGCCATAAGAATCTTGGTCATAAGGTATACTCATACTGGCCATGTTTATCTCTAAGTTTTTTTCGACTTTTTCGCAGAAAGAAAGTAGGAAGTCCATCTACAAATTTGGCTTTCCAATGTTCATTTTAAGCATCTCGCTCTTTGCATGACTTTCATTAAAAAGACATCTTTATACCATCTAAAATGGGTTAAGGATGGGCAACGAAGGTTCTGTAAAAAGTTCTCTACTTATCCAGATTTTGGTATCGTCTCCGGTCCTACAAAATGGTGAACGATAGCTTGAACTAAGGTGTAACAAGCATCTTCTCTTCTGGTTTCAGTTTTAGTAATAGGGTCAGTATCATTCTTATAGGATTGAAGGATTTCAGTTCTTTGGTTATCAGTGAGTACATTATCCCACCATCCTTTAAGAATGCCAGTAAAACCATTAACTAAGAAACGATAGATCTGATGGTCTGTGTTTTCATTCTGTTTGCAGACTGTTGCATACATTAAGATATGGTGGATAGTTTCAAAAATTTGATATTCTGTTTTACCGTCGATATTCCATTCATAGATGGTCTTACCATGGTAAGACTTACGAATGAAGAAAGTCTTCTTCATACGTAATATCCCGAGGAGTAGGTCTAGGATAGTAATACTGTCACCGGGTCCGATAAAGCCATTCTATTAATAGGTTTTCATTTATAAGTAGTTTTATTAATATTTTGCATTTCAAAAATTATTCTGGATTTCAAAAATATTAATAGGGAAATATCGGAATTATCATCTTCATTATCGGTATTACTATTCTTTGGTATGAGAGGAAGGTTGTCCGGACATCATATTGAAATTTGGGATGAGGATGCGGGTGTGAGTTTTAAATCTTTCATTTTGTTTAAAAGATTATCAATAAAACTATCACCGTTTTTAGAAGATTTCATTTTAAAATTACTAACTTCTAAAGGTGGTTTGATAGTTGCATGTTGAAGGTCAATTTTTGAGGAATAATCGACAATTATCATTAATATGATTTATTTGTTCTTCTATCACAGTTAACTGTTTTCCTACAAATTTGAAGGAATAGATTAGTATAATTATTACATTTAGACAAAGGCAAAATGTCTTTAATCTTAACATCATCTTCTTTGATGAGAAACTTGTAAATATCAACATACAGATTAATAACCAAGGGCTTTAAATTATCATTTCCTGAGCTAAGTTCAAGAGACTTAGGAGGGGGATGGATAGATTGAATAATATTACCATTTGTAGTAATCCAATCCTTTAGATATCCAGTTAATACATTTAATTGACTTTCAAGATAAAAATCGATTTTAAAGATGTAATCATAATACCATTTAACAAATGATAATATACACTTGATTATTATTGAGATAAGCATAATAATTAGCTTTAATTTCTGCTAACTTATCATTATTATGATTTTTAAAATACCAATTTCTAAAATTCTGGTATTTATCCTGCATGAACTCCTGATTTAAACATTGACGAATTTTACTATTTGGAGAAAAATCCATTTAACACTCAAAATTCATATCACTAGCAGTTGGACTGTAAGGTCTTCTGTTTTGAGGAGTGGCCTCATAAATACCATGAGGTATTTGATTTTCAGAAATATGAATTCCTCTAACAATGTCTTCATTTTTGACAGACTCATTGCTGGGATTTTTAGACTCTTGATAAACAGATTCTAAAGGGTCAGACACAGATTGTCTAGACAATTCAGGAAAATCAATATTATAAGAAATATTGTTTATAGATCGACTTCGGTTAAAAGTTCTTTGAAATTTTAAATAAACATTTCCATTACTGGTTTGGATAACATCTTCAATGTTTTGTCTAATTATAGGTCTGGTAGGAACGGCATTAGTAATTTGCCATTGTTTTGGGAAAGTAATTTCTTCCCAAGGGATCATTCTGGGAATAGCCACTTGACTACTAAAGAGGTTAGTATCAATAAGACAAGATGTCCTTGTTGGCTTTGCTTTCTGATATAGGGATTTAAAGTCGTTAAAACTTTAAGGTGTATACGGAATAAGATGGCAAAAGGAGGGGATCCGGGTAGGTATTCATAACCGTGAGATATAATTCTCATTTCTAAAACTTTTGACATTATTATCGATTAGAAATGATACTTAAATTCGGATAGATATTAAAGTATCTTTGGTCCATAGGCAAGGCTAGTTTCAATAGCTCCCGAGAGAGGCTTTCCAGCTTAAGACACCTACCATCTCTAAGTGTACACTTTGAATCTTCGGTATTTTGGCGAGTAAAGTCCAAGGTTTAAAGGCTACTTGACAAGTCCTATATGAACATATTTATATTTTTGCGAGAAAAGGGTATAAGTCTTCAATATGATAAAATATAAAATTTCATCGTTATTCTCAGAAAAGAACAAAGCATGCTCAAAGGTTTTATTATTCTTTTCTTGATAAAATCAAAGGTTCCAATTTTATAAATTGTTTCGGTTTGATTTTAGGAATAGTCCATTTATCTAAGGCTTCCTTTACATCCTGATAAGCTATGAGTTCGGTTGCTTCCACTGTAGAAGCTGAAGTGTTAGCTACGGTAGAAAGAGAGGTTGAAAAATCAGTCATTTTTCAAAGGTGACCATATATGTGTAATCTACCATTACATCTTCATATTGCCATAATAGTATTCATTACACAATAATACTATACTATTACAAGGGTCTTCTATTTATCCATCTTAGCTTTCCCTTTATCCTTACCGGATCCTTCAATCCGTTCGACCTTAGCTGAAATCATATAATTTAATCAAGGTATGAGCATTTAATTGCCGTATAATAATTTAATAACAAGAAAATCAAGAATCATATGATTATTCTTCTACAACTGAACAAATAGTTGTGAAGTACTATGAATAATAAAATAGTACTTTTCTTTCCTTTTAAAACCTTTCGAAATGACATATCAGTCATTTATTCTGAGTTGGTCAAAGGACCAAGAACTTCTCTTTACTTTCTTTGAAAAGGACTTTTCGGCATTAAAACCGTAAATCCGTCTTTACTTATGAGCACGCCTAAGTGATCAGCCTATAGTACTCTATGTTGTACAACAATCATCCGTTAAACGACTATGCGTTTAAATTTTGACACCTTGCATGTCAGTCGAAAACTCGACTAAAAACATTTGTTTATTCTTCCTCGGGTTTACCTTTGAATCCATACCAAAGCAATTGGATTTGAATAGCTTAACATAGCATAAATAACATTTTGAAAGATTTATTAATAAATCGATAAAACATTTTAACATTCGTCTAGCCGAAACAAATGACATCGAATACTTGCACAAATACTAAGAGATTTGTATAAGCATGGAATTCACACAATCATGCAAACATTGTGTACATTTGATATTAAAAACATCATATAAACTTCATACGAATCAAAATTTGATAAAGTTAGAAAATTTGCCTTAGCGGTCTTGAACTTTTGACGTTAATCACCCTTTGTAAGTCCTACACATTTAATGCACATAGACATACCAATTAGACACGTATAAACGTCACTCATGGTTTACATTAATCATATTTCATATTTTATAATATCCGTTTCATAAGAATTTGAACACCATTTACGTTCATTATCATTTGACTTTGCGTTTTTGACTTTCGTTTAAGACGCTTTTGCAAACTTGTCTAATCTGACGCCTAAAATCGTCATTGCATACAATTAACAAGTCCTATTCATCTACCATTCCTTGGTTTACATTCCCCTAGACCATATTTCTAAAGTCCAATGATAAGAACTCGAAAATACTCGACAAACATGGCTTGGTGCCACGGCGTTCCGAACAAACCACCCTGGGTTGCCTCCTATTACATAACAGTTCTTAAGATGCTCATTTTAGACTTTGATCCCGACCTTACCTCTCAATTCATAAAGAATGAAAGTTGTAGGTCTACTTTTTAGCTTTCCGGATCATCTTGAATCACCTCAATTGGAGTTCATACGAAAGAGTTATGTCCAATTTACTAAAGGACGTCAAAGTTGTCTAACCTACCGCGCCAGAATAGCCTTACCAGTGGCGCGCCCCACGCCCAACTGGCAGTGTCTTAGGTGCCCATTTGTCAATTTTGACTATTTCGTCAATTTCATCGCACCTACTTCGTACCTTCATAACTTGCTCGTCCGATATCGGAATGAGTTTGTTCTTCAGCCTATTTCTTGCTCTTACTACATACTACGATTTACCTCGGACAGAATAATTTTTTGAATCATCTAACAAGATCGGCTCAAAAGTCCATCGTCGCTCAGTTTTTCAACTTCACGTTCTTAACATTTATTTTTCGTTTTTTCGTAACTTACTCTTCCGAAACCGGAATGAGTTCGTTCTCGAGCATACGGCTCACATTTTCTATGTTCTATAACATTCTCATGAAACCCTAATTATTCAGGATCATTAACTAACATTACAAATTCGTCCAGAAATCATACCGAACTAGGATTTCGACGATTAACATCTTTTACTAAAATTTTCGCCATAACTTCGCTATAACATATTTTTACACCGTTTCAATTGGAACATTTCCACAACTTAAGCACTTCTAATACCTTCTACTCATATATTAAAACTAACGTACAAAGATTTTAAACTTGTCAATCAAAAACAATCTACACAAAATAATATTAAATATGAAATTCGTAAACCTTAACACGTAAACACATTCTAGGTTATAGAATCGACCTTTAAACACATAACACAAAATAACATTCATAAAATCTCAATTTATTCAATACTCCCTTCATCCCTAAATAACTGACGTTTTGAAGGTTTTCACACTTATTAAGGAAGTCATTTATTACTCCAATTTTGTCATTAAGATTGATATGTATTACCACAATTACCCTTGCATTAATTAAGAAAAGATGTACTCCATATAGTTGTCTAGATAAATGAAATACTCCATATAGTTGAGGGCAATAGAGGAAAAATTGTAATTAATGCTTCCTAGAAACTTGGTAACGTCAAATATATTGGGAAATTTTGAACTCCCTATAACGTCAATTATTTAGGGATGGAGGGAGTAATATTAAATAAAACTTATTTACAATCTAAGCACGATTTCTGGATCGTTAAAGAAAGTGATGCATTTTCTACTTGGTAACAGGCCTATCTAAGGGTTTAACTTTTAATGAAATACAAGTTAGACTCTTCATCAAGTAATTGTGAACCTTAACTTATCCTGGCGAGGCATTCTTTTCATCCCTCTCCCCTTTTCTCTTACTTCTTTATTAATCTTTGCTCTTTCAAGCCTCCTTAAAAGACTACAATTAAATTTGAAAACAAAACTTTGGATCCATCCTCTACAGAACTCCAAAAATCCTTAAACTGCGAAAGTAAGATTCTCATGTACTAATTGTGGCACTTAAATCAAACTCAAAACTTTCACTTGGTCTAGTAGAGGTTGTGCTGCCTTACATCAGCCTTGGATTCCCCGGCTTGATTATTTTATTACTTTAAGTAAAACATAGTAGAAAGTTGAAGGAGTATGACTTGGATCATTCAAATACAGATTCTCTTGAAAATGTTTAGCACCAAGGGTGTGTTTGATAAAACTGAATGAAATAGTTTTGAATCTTTAAGTAATCTGAATGAGCCGAATGAAGCAGAATTCTGAATACTTAATGAAAAAAGTTGTTTGATAATTGACATGTCTGAAATATCTGAATAACAGATTTTTATTATTTTACCCCTCTGAAAAAATTTAAAATTATTGTAAATTTATTTAATATTACTTAATATAATAGTTAATATTGTAAATATATATATATATAATACTTCATTCAGCCAAAAAAAATTACACTTGGTCATTCAGCCAAAAAATCTGACTGATTCAGTCATTCAAACGATTTTTATTCAAAAGCGAGCCTTGATGAATGGTCAATGGATTTGACCCATTCGACTCTAAAACAAACACTCCCTAATATGTGGTAGAAGGTCAGTGGGGAGATTTATGTGTGTTATGGTGTAACATATCACCACAAAAAGATTCTTTTCTATCTTTAGTTCTACTATTATATCTTTGATTCAAAAATGAAGTTAAGAAGCCTAATTATTCTCTTCAAATAACTGCATCTAAAGTTTTGTCTATTAGCAAACAAATATCTCAAAATAACTACTTATATAAGGATCTATTTTGTTAAAAACAAATAAATAAATAAAAGGCTACAAAAATACAAATAGGTGCATCTAACCCATCTAGTTTTAAATAAGTCTTAACCATACCGACTACCATACAATTTGTGGATTCACAATCCCTTGTCATCTAATTTTCCGGGGAAAGAAAAGGTTGGCGAAAAAGATGTGTTTGTCAGTTAGACAATTATCCTAATGTTAGCTCCCAAACTTTCTAACATGGCAAAATGAAGAGCACTTTACCTTGGACATGGCGATCCCTGAGACATATTTGTGACCATCAGCAGATCTCTCATAAAGAATCTCTCGACATCCCCACCTGAGATGGAACCTGTTCTTGTAGAGAAGTAAGTGCCAGATGAAAGTAGTCCACAATTACATGATATTTAGTATCACATCATGATAAATTTAGTTTGTGTTCACTTTTACCTGCCTCCTTTCTGTGTAATGTACTCTTTGATGGGACCACTCAGATAGACGTCAGGAGAACCTTTGAGCATTCTCAAAAGGGAAGCTTCTGTCTTGGTGGCAAACAATGAGAAAATAGTGAGCATACAACGAGCACTCATGTTATCGCAGTCAATAAACCCGAGAGCATAGGCAACAGGATCCCACATTCTCTGGATACTCTTTCGCGTGCCCCCTTTGGACAAGAACCATTCAGAAAAGCTAATCTGTAATATAATAGGAAAGTGAAAAGTCAAGAAAAAGAAACAGACAAATCCATTTTAAATACTAGATGAAATAGTAACCAAAACTAGAATGCAAAGTATTTTTACATTATCTAAATTTCTTATGTCTCTCATTGCTCCATCTGGGTCAATAAGAGCCCGCACAACTGGACTTAGGGCAAGGGCCACAGCATTTCTTGCTTTATCATAAGGCTGCAAATGAAAATACGAAGCCAGAAACCCATTAAAACAAAACAAGAGTCCGACTAAGAGATAAGCATAGGCATTATTTGCGTCAACTATCTAAAACAACTATCAAGAAGAAAGAATTTCATCATTTGCCTCTCTTTCCCTTCTGATTCAAAGAACAAAGGGAATATGTTATATTGTTATCTGCGATCTATGAATTTTCTCTTACCATGAATGGGAATATAAGTACCAATGAATTGTGCTATAGTAGTGACCATGGTGACATTCATAGCAAGAGTAATGGCAAGGGACAGGGGAATGGCAGTTTATGAGATGGTGGCGCTGTGGCAGTGTTAAGAGTGAAGTATATGTTAGGGACATGAAAGAGGAGTTGCCTAAAAAGAGATGATTCACATAGTTATGCTATCAACATAGTCATTGCTCTACTTCTGGTATGGTATTTTGGAGTTACTCTTTTATGGCGGCAGAAGAGGTGGAGATGCCCTTCTTAGTTGATTATTAGGGAAGTTGGACAGCTTAGGTAATGGTTATAGTAGGATTATGAATATTTAATCTTGTTGTGTAAAACCTTATACTTTAAATGCAGGTCATAAGTACGTCATACAAGCAGATATCAAACTCATCTGTTTCTTGTACATTCATAGCATTTGAAAGGAAGAAAAGAGGCCAGCATCTATTGTTCAGTTTTGTCTACGGCTCATGAATAACAGGCTTCAGTGATAAGAAATAAAGAAACAAAACACGAAAAATTGCTTTGGACAATTAGGTACTCCAAAATGTTTAGTATCCTTAACACGTGATTTATCTGTTGCAGTCATAAATAGTGTTGGGATAATAGCATAAGAACTCCAAATATGGGTCTGCGTAGCATATAGTCTAGAAGCATTGACAACCAACAAGAAAAAGGTGTTTATTCAATGTTCAGAGTACAGTCACGGAATGAAAATATGAATCTAAATGATTTCATAACAAAAGGAATACTTCAAATATTCAGTTAATTACAAAATATATATTACAGGACACTACCTTGAGCTGATTTGTAGTCAAAAAAGCATTTATTCCATGTAATGGTGCTCCAACTGGAAAACGAAAATCGAGTTCTGCAGTGGGAGGCGTAATTTGGATTAGAATGAATAAAGTTAGGAAATTGTTAAATCCACAACAGAAATTGTTATTTCTACAACAAAAGTGTCGCTATAGATCCTATAGCGATGGTTTTCACCGTCGCTATATATCTACAGCGACACTTTTGTTGTGGAAATAACAAAAAGTGTTGTGGATTTAACAATTACCTAAAGTTATTGAGGTTTCAAAGAAAATGAAAAAGGTTCTTTGTATCGCAAGACAATGTGACATCACATTGAGAAGCACAATATATAAACTAAAAAAGTTCAGCAGCAAATCATACCAAAATTTCACCTCCTTTGTTTACAAAAGTGTGAGTGTGATCCTTCACAAGAAGATTTTTATCCGCGCCAACCTATATTAAGTAGAGATTAGAAAGAATGATAAGAAAATTTTGTTTTAAATCATATTAGAAACTTTATTAATGATGAAAATTTGCAGAAAATGCAAATGTCTTTATCTGATTGTACAGAGAATGACCTGATCCTAACACACAAGCAATTAGCAATGTACTCAATATTGATCAAACAGCCTACAGGTACAGTTGATGCTATATAAAGCTAACTCTAGGTTTAATGAAACAATGGCTCCCCACGGTTTTATGTACCATAACATAGAGAACAAGTTATCAGTACAAGTAAACTAATATTTCAGAAGGTGTCAACATGTCTGATTTTAACATGACCAACCCTTAACCTAATAAATTTCTCAAAACAACATACAAAAAAGGTCGAAGGCCTTTGTTGTCCAAAATCAGGACACTAGGTGTAGCTTACAAACAGATTCATCTTCAAATTTAGACAACGGTAAGATTCTCTGAGTGCATGGGAAGTAAATTAAGAGAACTAAGTACTTAACATGTACGTCAAACACATAGTTACCATTAGCGCTAGGTGAGGTGAGGACTAAGTGTGGGGCTTTTTGGGATACGGAGCTCATGAACTTCAACTAGACATTTAGCATAGAATATTATGACACTAGTGTTAAAAATTAATGTAGGGACTAGGTTGTTTTATCGCTTCTACTACTCCTGAACTTACTTTTCTCTGGGGAAGTAAGTGTTGGTCTTCTATGTTGCTTGTTGAAGAATGAAGGAAATTGCATTTAATGAATTCTGTTATTTATTTGTTTCTTTTAAGAAAACTATTGTACTATATATTACATATGTGCATATACATTTTGTACATCATGTGCATCATGCCTAAGGCTCTAGAGGTCATTGAAAATTAGTCGCCTTGTGGTCTAGATAAATACAGTCATATGAACAATAAATTAATGGCAAATATACATTTGAATGTTAGTTACTTCCTTTCTTATCTTCAACTAAGTAGCATATCTGTTTCAAAAAGATAACACATCCAACTTTCAAGGTTTTCTGAACGGGTCCAAACAACTAAAATTACAAATTTTCTTTCCTATAATTTCATTCCAGACAGTATAAGCTGCTGATGTTCAGATTAAGTATGCACAAAGCAGACCTTCATGACAGACCCCAACTAACATAGCAACATACATTTGGAGTTTTGGACCATGCAGAATAACATAAATGGCACTATTTATTTTATACTAATATAAGATAAAGATGTTCATCATTTCAGGTACCCAATTTCATTAACACAAAAATAATTTATTTGCGTGTTTAGCTTAGGATCAACAAAATACAACTAATGATGAGTTGATATAAGACTTGAAGTCATCAATTAGTCATAGCACTATAACAAATCAAGCTTTCTTCACCTTTCTCATAAGACGGAAAAGATTATTGTAGCAACCAAAGAAAACATGCAGTCCCATTTCAATATGATTTCCACGTCTATCAACAAAAGAACCCACTTTACCACCTATAAAAGGCCTTGATTCATATATATCCACCTGTATCAACCAAGTATATATGTCAGTGACCTCTAACCCTATGTGAAATCAGTAGATTACCCAAATAGAATAAACTTAATAGAATAATTTTGTTCTCTACTCTATGGAATATCACGCAAATTGCACAAGCTACTTAGCAATAAAGAGTAGCATAGCACTACAGACCTGATAATAGGTTCGGAAGGAGTATAATTCAATTAGTAATTGTAAAATGTGTGAATATATCAAGAAAATTAATAAGCATGACACATATTGTAGAAAACAAAAGATTCAGCAATAAATGTGAACATTAATAAAAATATAAAGAGGAAGAACAAGAAGATTTATAACCTCATGGCCTTGATCCAAAAGCTCAACGGCAGTAGACATGCCCGCAAGACCCGCTCCTATAATAGCCACTTTTAGCTTTGGCCCACGATAGTGTTCAGGTTCAGGTGGAAATAAACCTTTTGGAGCTGGAGAGGCAAAGCTTACACGTTAAAATGCCAAAGAATAGAACCTCAAACAAAGAACTAAACAAAAAGAATAACTGCTAGATTGTAAACATCATAAAATTAAATCCATCCCTCCAACTGTATCTTGGACATTATACAATTAATGTTTTCTGTCAAAATAGCCAAAAAACCGGAGTAATTCTACAATTGTATTCGATATGATCTACAATTTCTGTCAACCAGATATTAGCACATTTACAACCTGAATATGATATATACTTATCTTGGGAATGAAACCTAAAAGTGGACAGACCTAAATATTATTCTGACTGCTATCAACCCAGATACAAGACCTTTCATTCCTTGGGGGGAAAAAGACCTGAACTTTAAACCGGATGTTCAATCCTTTCGGGTATGAGAAAATATAGATATATATATATATATATATATATATAATAAAATTACCCAAAAGTTTATACTAAATTGAACTAATTCTCTTCATCACTTCCCTTCATTGTCCGCACAATATAACTCAATAAAACTAAAGAATTTCAATAGAAGTTAGATAAGCTTAGCAAAATTATATGTTTAAGTCGGCCTTTCAATAAAAATCTATACTATCAGAAAAAGAAATTATCTTCTACTTTCCTAAATGATCCACATAAAAGGAAGAATAAAAAACTCATACAACCTTCGACCAGAAAGGATATCTAAAATGCAGTATAGTTTGACCATAAAAGGATCTCTTAAAGTACATCGCTAATATTAAATGTATACATAGTTAATATAAAACGTGTTATAAAGACAAGTAAATAATTTTCTTAATATGTGGTCCACTTTTTGAGCACCAGGAGGTCTTGGGATCCATCCTGCCAAAGGCAGAAATGTTAAATTTCTTCTAAACCTAGCAAAAAAAAAAGGTGTACTTTAGACATCTTTTGAGATGGAGGTTGTAATTCTTTATAACGAATTACTTTAAGTATTTCTAAAAGCAAGCATGGATTATTGAATCCATAGGTACTTTTCTACCTTACTTGAAATGCCCCCACACAAACCTTATGTTAGTTGATCCCTGTAAGGGAAAAAGTCATACTCAAACACACATTCTTACTATCAAAATTGTAATCAAATTCAAATTTCACTTCAACTCCAACTCAATTTTGCGCAAACATTATTTAAATTCACAAAAAATCAACAAACAAACTTTCAAACATTACGGTATCTTCCAATAAAACCCTAAATTCACACAAAACAATCCAAGATTAAAAATAAAAACAAACCCCATGAATTCACAACTCCAAACATGTATATATAGCAAAAGAGTAAATCGAAGTTACCATTGGTTCTCATGTCTGAAACATTTCTGTCCAAATCCGACCGAACAACCATCCTCTGAGCCTTAAATTGCGTTGAGGGACGAAGGCCGAAGAGTAAGAATCCGGCAGAGTCACTCCGAAAAGTGGCCGGAATACAAATAGAAGAAGCCATAAATTAAAGTATATGTATTGCTGAGAGAATTCAAATTCTAAGTTTGGATGATGAGAAAATTGAGATTAAGCAGAGTTTTAGAGATAGAAAGTAAGAGGAGAGAGATGGAATCCAGAAAGGGATAGGGGAGAAGATGCTGGGACTTAGAATTTGTCAAGGCATCTGACTTTAGAGATTATGTTTAATTTAATAGCTTAAGAAGAATGGAGAGATTGTTTTTAGTGGGATTATTATTTTAGTAAATTTTTGGAAGGTAATGCTGTTAGATGATAAGTGAATTGATTTGTTGCCGCCACCAGTATCACTAGTTTGATGATAGTGCCCAACCATTGTTTGACATGTGTGAAAGAGGGCTTCTGAGCGAGGGAGGGAGGGAGGGAGGGATGAAGAGAGGGAGGGTTTAGAAATTCGTAAAAGATTACGCCCTCTGCCCAAGTACATTTTTCAAACAAAGAAAAGTAAGATTGAAAAAAAATAGAGGTATATTTTTTAAAAATATTATCCGACTCCACAAGATTACATTGATGTGTTCTTTTTTTTTTCTTTTACTAAATGACATACTTATTTTTTATTATTGTATTTTAATCCATCTTTTTAAAAAAAAAAATTATACCTTAAGTCATCTTTACCAGAATGGAGGGAGTATATTATTACAAATATAATATATTGATTTTTATCGGACAACGAAAAGTTTCAAATTTTTTATCTCAATATATCTCAAATGATATGATATTGAATAAGACAAAATGTTTAATAATCATAAGATATTTACTTAATTAATATATCAATGACACATTATTTGAGACAAACTTTAAAATCTTTAAATATATCTCAATTTCTATAAAAAGAAAAAAGAAAAACAAACCTAACTTCACTAACAAACGTGTAATTTTTTGGTATTAGGCTAATTTAGGACTCGGATCCCTTCTATTATACATTCCTTCCTATTTTTTATAATACAACATATTTTTATAATTGTGGATAGTATTGTTCACGTCGAGAGAAGAAAGATTCTCCTTTCTTTTCCTAAGGCCGGATGTTTTCTACCCTTTAATTTTGCTATGTCGATTCGTTTTATTTAAAAGGTTGAGATTTTAGGAAAAGACCGACATAAATGCCGATGAATTTAAAAAAAATTAATTTTATTGATTGGGCCGAATTAGACAGAGTCGCCAGTTGATATAAGTTCAAATAGATGTACCAACTCATCTGAATTTTTTTGAGGTTTTTGCAATATGACCCAATATGTATCTCCAAAAAATTAATTTGGAAACCGAGATTCAAAGAGTTCGGGGGCTTGCTTAAGCGGGGGAAGGTGTTAGGCACCCCCGACTTCTGTGAAAATACGGTTACCGCATCTTGTTGTTTTCCTAAATGTGAAGTGTGTGTGTGTGTGATTTCAGAAAGCCTAGATATTTTGAATCAAAATCGTGTTAAATGCATTGGTTTTACAAGTCGTTCTAAGCCTTGTTTTAGCCTATAAGTGGAGCTGTTGATTTTACTTTGAACTTTGATAAAAAGCATGTTAGTTCCTAGTTGGCACAATAGTTATCTAGAAGGGGGGGTTGAATAGATATTTAAAAATCTTTTCGTTTTAAACTTGTTCTTTGATAATGATTAAAACTTAGCGGAATAAATGTTTGTTTTAATCTTTTTTACCAAGCAATGGAGTTATGAGAGTGAGGCAGTTATAGCAGTTATAGTAGATATAGCAGTTAATATGAATGTAGAAGACACAGTCGTTTTTAAGTGGTTCAGAGCACTTAAAGCTCCTAGTCCACTCTTCTACTCAACGAGTAGGATATCCACTAAGGATATCTTTTACAACTTCGAATCACACAGATTCCTTCTGACCAACATCTAGGAACTTCTTAGTTCACTCTTGAACTCTTAAAGTCCAAAGCAGACTTGGCTTTCTTTACATTCACTCTTTAACTCTTCAAGTCCAAAGCAGACTTGGTACTCTTCTTCATTGATTGATAGATGTTGAGTTCTTGATGGTTCTTACTCAATTCTTTGTGTAAGCACTTGTTCTAAAGAACTGAGTAGCTGAGCAAGTTTTGTAATATCTCAGATCGTAGATTTGAGCTTGAGAGAGATGTTCACGTTGTTTGTTCAATGCTTGTTTGGTTCTCTCTCATCTGTCTGATCTGCATATATGTGATCTTGAAACTATCTGTTGGATCCATCCGTTGAGACATTAAATGCATTTGACTTTTCTGATCTTTGATGGAGACATTTCTGAACATCTTCTGAAACTGCATTCTGGCCCACTGACACAACAGACTGTTTTCTCACCTAACACCTGAAAAGGTGTTTTGCCCCCTTACCTATGGTACTTCTTGTAAGACCCCGAAATTTTTTTAAATAAAAAGGAATTTTCTTTATTTATTATTTTGAAATAGTAAGGGTGGATTTGATTAATGTGGTTAGTTATGGGTAAAATGCGCAAATATTTTAAATAAGCAAGTGGTGATATAATATTCATTATTGTCGGAGAATATTCGTTTGGTCGTGGAATATTCGTCTTCGTTTGAATATTCGTATGCACCACATATTGCCGCACCATGTGTGGGCCCCATAACTGAAAGCGATTGGAGGAAGAAAATGACAAAAATAAGTTGTTTAAAAATAACAGTACAGTAGTTGTTAACGCTACAATTGTTGGAATACCCGGTGGTTAAAACACAAGAATACGTCTGCGTTATTACAAGAAGACACTTGCAGATTGCACCAATTATTGATTCTTACGTGAAGAAGGCACTACTCAATAATGGTTACACATTATCGCTCAAAGATTTTTATTTTATTGATTCAATAATTGCTTGCGTTGATATTTTATATTCATTGTTGTTTCAATAATTGTCATTACAAGTATTTTTTCATATCGAACCAATAATTCATATTATCTGAATAATATTATTAGATAACATTATTGGCAATGTCTAGAAAGTTCTCTCAAGGAGAGGTTTGGTCACCTAATTGCATGCGCCAAGAAGGAGAAATTCTTATTGAAAGCCCCTCTTCCTGAACCTCACGGTTGTCAATATTGTGATTACGTAATATTATTTGTGAATAATTAATTATTGATTCATACGATGAGGAAAATATTGATTTTATGTGGATATAGATGGAGAAAATTTTTATAGTGACAATTGTTGAAAATTAATATTTTATCTTTTTCGATAAAATAATTCATTTAAATATATTATTTTAATAATATATTAACGATGATATTTTTACGATGAATGTGGGATATATGATTATAGGTGGAGGAGGAGTATTTTTGTTACCAAAATGTTTAAAACATGTTAAACATGTCTCTTGGACCCCATTTATTGATGAAATTTGATTATAGCACAGAAAATCGCCCATTTGTGGATTTCTTGGTCAATTTACATTTTAGAATTTGGAAAAACTTTCTTACGTAAAGTTGTAGAGAATTGAATTTCCTATAAAACCGCTACGAGATTCAATTTTCTCGATAAAAGGGCTATTTATTGTGAATTATTGAAGTTCAAGTTCAAAATAATTGATTTTTGGAAGTTTTAATTATTTTATAAAAGAAAAACGTTTTTTTGATGTGTGAGCCTCATTTTACATGTGTTATTTGGTGGAAATCGATTCAAAGGTTATGTAGAAAAATTAATATATATATTAATATTATAATAAATTTTCTGCTTTGGTGTTCTAAGCAATTTCCTATAAATAGGTGCTTAGGTTAGAATTGAAAATCACACCAGAAACTGAAGTTTTCTCTCTCTATATTATCGAAATGTATTCTTGTGAGTATTTTGAGTATACTTTGAGTATTCTTTGTCACGGTGCAAGTTCAAGTCATAGCCTATATCCTGTTTCAACTAGAAGTATTGTTTTTCGAGGTAAGGGATGCTTATTTTCTTCTCAAATGATATTATTTCTTCAATATCATTATCTTTGAAATATTGGTTGGAACTTTTTATCAAATTTGGAACTTTTTCATGTCGGGTTACTTATTCATGAGTTACTATTCACGAAGTTACTATTCACGAGTACTATTCACTTAAGCGTGAAGATGTTTTTTATGAAATTTCTATCTTTTGGTGTCGGAGTTATTATTCACGATATCAAGACTATTCACGATACTGAGACTTATTCACGTGATACGACACTATTCACGAATCACTGGCACTATTCAATAGAAAAATAAAATTTCTTCTTTTTGTCCAAAATATCTATTATGGATACTAGCTTTGATTGTATCCATGTTTTGATCATTCTTGAATTTTACACCACTATGATTATTTTTGAGGTATTTTTGGACGTGGATAAAACAAAGTACTGAATCCTTAATCCTTAATCCTTGTCATTATTCAATTGGATTCGTTTCTTTAAAAAAATATTTTTCATCACCTCGGTCTTAAATGATGATATTATTGAATATCTTTGGCCTGTAGTGCAAAGATGAATGATTTATGATGAATATCTTTGGCCTGTAGTGCAAAGATGATTGATTTTTGATGAATATCTTTGGCCTGTAGTGCAAAGATGAATGATTTCTGATGAATATCTTTGGCCCGTAGTGCAAAGATGAATGATTTCTGATGAATATCTTTGGCCCGTAGTGCAAAGATGAACATGTGTTTAGATGAACATGACCAACTGGTGAATGTCCTTGGCCTGTAGTGCAAGGATGAATATATGATTCCAGATATATATTGATTGATGTTACAGGGATAAAAATATTGATGATGGACTGTTAAATTCATAGATATTTGTAGATTTCATCCTCTACGTAACTCTTCTATGAATTAATATTTTCCGCTGCGAATATTGATTTAAAACTTGTTGTCTATTGTATTCTATTATATTTTTCCCTGTTGAAGACTAACGATAATTTTTGTTGTATATTATCTTAGTCATAATATTCTTTACTGGGCTAGTCGAGCTCACCCTTTTCCTTGTTGTTCCATTTTCTTCTCAGGAGGTGAGAACATAGCAGGATCGAGTCGGGGTATGGAATGAAGGTTCTAGAGAGAGTTGTTTAGTAGTCCTCACCATTTTTGTAAAATAATGTATCAATAATTATGATGGGGATTTCTTTGCGTGTGGATATTGTCTAAACGGCAATATCTGTATTTAAACTCACAGTATGTATTGTCGTATTTCACACGACATTTGTATTATTGAAGTTGTAGTTATTTCTGTACCATGTATTTGGCGACTCAGAATGGGTTGGGTGGAATGGACCTATTTTGGGGGCGTCACACTTCCTTAGCTTGTTTAATACGCTTCTTTGTTGCATACTAAGGATATTTCATATTACTTTGGGACTAATTAGTACTGCAACTTCTAGAATCCATTCCTCATATATTGGAATCTGTCTTTACACATAACATGGGGATCGACGTTTTCTGACATAAGACAGATGCTCTACGATTCAGATCGTAGTGACTTGTCACCTTGGTGCTCGATCTGATGCTATCAGCTGAGAGCACTACGATTTCTCTTAAACCCTTGCACACTACGATCTTCACTTGCTCAGTTGTTACTTTCCACGTTTCCAAGAGCACACTACGATCGTTGACTTGTAAACTCCATGTTTCCTTCAGCACACTACGATCGTTGAGATGGCTCGGCAAACGTTAGGACCACTCTACGATTTTCGAAGAGTCCCTTCAAGGCAGGCACACTACGATCTTTGAAGCTCTACGTTTCTGCCTTGACTTCTGCAATGTTGATCAGATGATACACTACGATTTCCTCGAAGCCTATCTATTACATCTCAAGATCAACCTAATAGCTTTGATCTTTCTATCTATACATTTTATTACAGAATGATACACGTTAAGATCTTAGATCAACCTAACAAATTTGATCTACCACTAAGTCCTTATACATATCTTACTTGGAAGGACTTTACAAATAATCATGAGCATATACATTAAAACATCAAATCATAATATGCATTCTCCCAACAATCTCCCCCTATTTAATGTTGACATAACCTAGGAGATTTTGTTGTCATGATTGTTAGTGTCTAGATGCATCTGCAGGAAATTTAAACATGACTTAGTATTTCAGTGAGCAACTGAAATTTCTAGAGAATAAGCATGAATTTATTGATGTTCAAGAAATATTGCAGTTTAGCTTTACATCAATAAGAATTTAAAGTTTTAACTTATCTCTATTTCTTTGACCTTTTCCTTGGAGGATTGGCATACTCCTCAGCCCTTCTTTTCTTGCTGGCTTCATCTCTTCTGGCTAACTCTTCCAGCTCACTCGGACTTAAAATCGGGTTGTGATCATGCCTATTCATGAATGTTGGATCTCCAATTGGCATTCTTAGGCCTGTGGTGGTCATATTTGGTGAGCTGATAGTTGGCCCTTAATTTCTTAAAGGTTGAGCCATCAAGATTTCCTGTTGATCAGATCGTTGAGTCTGATTGCTTGATCGTGCAGTCTGTTGGTGGAACTGTCTTGCAGGAGGGCTTTGTGAAAATTGTCATCTTCCCCTTTCTTGTTTTCCTTTGCCTCTGCCTTGATCTCCCTGTGCTCCTTGAACTACTTTCCCTTTATTCTCCCCCTTTATGTCAGCATCAAGGGTTCGAATGTCTGCAGAAAGTTGATTCACTCCTCGGACAAGCTTGTTCAGTTGACTTTGTGTCTGAGCGATGTCCTCTTTACTTTCCTTGAGCTATTTTTCAGATCTTGCTTCTTTGTTTCGGAGGGCAGTGAAAATAATGTCATTCTGACGTTCTTGATTGACATAGGATTTCTGGAATTCTTGGACTGAGGCTTTCAAGTTGATGAAGTTCTCCAGCATAAGTTTATTTTGAACTTCTTGATTTTTCTGCATTTCAAGAACAGCCTCTCTTTGTTTGGTGGCTACCTGGAAGTGAATCTCATATCTGTCCTTCATGCTCTTAAGAATTTCTTGGATAATTTCCCTCAGCTTCTTTGTAAGCTTAACATTCATAGTACCAGGAAAGTTATTTGCAGCTGTGATCATTTGATTCAGCCGGATATGAATGAGGCCGGAGTTAGATTCCAGGATTTCTTCTATATTCTTGACCATGTCCTTGGTTGCTTCCTTCAAGTCATCCTTTGTGGGCAGATTTGGGAGAGAATCATTGGTTTGAGGATTGTTGGATGGTGGGGATTCTTTCTGAGACTGATCTTGCATGGAGTAGAGAGCAATATCAAGACTAAAATAGTCATTTGAGGAGAAAGAGGATGGTATGTCCAATGGAGGGGCCTGAGTTTCTATATTTGGAATATGGGGCTCTACGATTTCTATTTGGGACTTTACGACTGGGCTAGAGTCAGGGATCGTAGAGATGGTGGTTTGTGGGAGCAAAATAAGGTTGGTCAGATTTGGTTCTTGATTCATGAAATTTTGGGATTCTCATGAATCGGAATTGATTCACTGGATTGAGAATCACTTCTAACCATCGAGGGAATTCATGGAATTGACTAAATGATGATGATGACAAGTGATTAACTCTGAAGTGAGTAGGGATAGATAATACCTCAAGTTTATCCTTTGAGGCAGAGGTGTTGGTAATCAACTTCTTTGAAAAGTGGAATCTCCCTGGGAATCCATGAGCCAAAGACCTTTGAGATGGCTTGGATATTCTTTGAAACTCCAGAACATGTGATCCGATGAGTTGTTGATTTGGGCTTGATGGTATGGCATCATGGGTAGGTATGAGAACATCTGATTGTATAGGTAGCTTATATACCCATCTCTGCCTACACCAGTGATCTGAAGATCATCATCATCTTCTTCCTCTCTTCTTTCTTCGTTGGAGGACTCCATTATCCCAATGGGATCTGGATGATCTTTTACTGGTTCCTCTTTATTTCTGGCAGGAACATCTTTTTCTGCCATGGGGATATCTTGAGGCTACCCCTCAACTGGAGCATTTTCTTGAGCTTCAGCCATCTCCCCCTCAGCTGGTGTATTTTCTATCATGATAATTTCAGGGATCTCCCCCTCAGCTGGAGCACTGTATTCTTGACTTGCTCTGGATAGTTCCTTCTTAGCAGCCATGCTCTTTACTTCCTTCTTCAGAACCTTTTCATTTTCAAGAATGTACTTCTTGACCAGCTTTCTCCTTGCTTTGCTGGGTTTAGCCACAACTTCAGGACTCTCTTGAATCTCAGCTTTATCCTGTTCAAAAGCCACTATGCTTGAAGCAGCTGCCTCCTTGTCTGTCATGCTAGGTCTAGTCTCCACAATCAGTAGAGACTCTACGATTGAGGTGACTGATGGCCTTTTGGACTTTTGACCAATTTTGTTTTTCTTTAGGATCTGGGATATGGTAGCCTGATCCTCATCTGCTTCATTTTGCTGCTGCTTTCTCCTTAGCATCCTCAGAGTCTCTATATCAGAGGACTCTACTGGTATATCAGTAGTAGATCCTTGAGGCTCTTCCATCTGTCTAGCCCTTTGCTTCCTCTTGCCCTTGCTTTTTCTGGTAAGGACAGAGGGTTCTTCTTTGTTGATTTCTTCTTCTCCTTCGATCTCCCTAACCACAGACATGTTTCCTGGAAAGCCTGAGTTCTTTAGATCCCCAGTTCTTCCACTAGATTCTGTCATCATTCAAACATACTCAGCTAGATTCCTTTTCCAATTTTCAAACAACTGCTGGGTCATTCTTCGATTTGGGTTGATGGCTTCTCCTTCTTCATCCCCAATTTTGTCACCCAGAGCAAACTGTAGAATGATGCTTATGAATCTCCCATATAGCATCTTCTGAGGACTTTTTGATTTCTTAGAGTTGACTAACCACTTTCCAATCCATTCGAACAATAGGGCTCCATAGTTGAGTTGTATACCATAATACATGGCCGTCATGAGCTTAAGTTGTACTTCGTTGACAAGGTCATGTCCTGAGCTCTTGCAGCATATACATTTCCCAATAATATCAGCCAAAAATTAGTACCTCTGTGGGAACTCCTTCTTCTTGTACCCTTTCACAGAGGGGTTTTTCTTGTGATGCATTCTTCTTAGTCCCTCTTGGAAATCTACGCTGTCTATGACCGGATGCCCTTCATTTTTGAGACCTAGGGCAAGATTGATGTCTTTTGCCTTCAGTTTGATTTCTACTTCCCTTACTCTTGTAGTGATGGTGTCCTTTTCTAGCACACCATTTTTGTAGAAATCTTTCACCAGTTTGGGATATATCAGAGTGTCTGCGCACAAAGCCTCTTCGAGACCTGCCTTCTTCAGTAGCGCCAGAGTCTTGTGAAATTTAGGTGGAGCTATTTTGAACTCGTCAAAACATAGTCTGTAGCCTGAGATAACACTGGATGAAGCCATTAATTTTCTAACTGGAAGTGAAATTCGACTGAGCTTTCTTCTGAGTTAGGGTTTTTGCTTTGAGAGAGGATGGGAGAGATATAATCTTTTGAATCTTCAGATTTCAAAAATACGATTTCAATTTGTACTGTAACTTCCTCTCTCTTTTTTTAAGCTTAGTGGACAAAATCAACTTTTGCTTGGCTCTACGATTTTATCAGTTAAGGATTGTACTAATTTGCCCTTGGCTCCCAAGAGCTGAGGTGTCCTTAGGGAGGACTAAGATCGTTGAGGTAGTTCAGTGATCGTTGAGTGCTTTGCCTTTGTCGAGTTTGAGCTACGATCGTCGAGTCTGTTCATCAACCGTCGTGTCTGATATACGATCATCGAGTCTGTCCATCATTCGTAGAGTCTGAGCTACGATCGTCGAGTCTGTCCTGAACCTTGTGATGAGTTTTTGATAAAGCATTCTTTTAAGGCAACTCAGGAAGGGCCAACCTCTTGGAGTGAGTCAAGGGTTAGGTTTGTTCCTGAGACGCTTATCAGAAGGATTGCTTTGTTTTGAAGCTTACCATCACAGGGTTTGCTCTTGCTTTGTTGAGGCTTTTGTCATCGTTGAGTCTGCTCTACGATGGTTGAGTCTTTGCCATGATCGTTGAGGTAGTTGTTTTTTTAGCTCTACGATCGTGAACTTTCCTTGATTATGTCTACGATTTTGAGTTCAGCCTTTGTATCTATCATGGTTAGCACAATCTAGAGCATATATTTCATGGTTGTAGATTTAGCATGCCTAGCTCACTTATTAACTTATTAAATCTGGATTCATCCAGGGGTTTTGTAAAAACATCAGCAAGTTGATTTTCAGTGGGGATATATTGTAAAGATATAGTTCCATTTTGCACATGATCCCTAATGAAGTGATACCTTATTTCTATATGCTTAGTTCTAGAATGCATAACAGGATTATGAGTTATTGCTGTGGCACTTGTGTTATCACATTGAATGGGAATAGATTTGAAGTCAAACCCATAGTCAGCTAGCTAATTTTTCATCCATAGATTTGAGTACAAAGAATGCCCAAGAAAGAATGTATTCAACCTGCTGCGATTGAAGTGGACACTAAGTTTTGCTTTTTGCTAAACCAGGACATAAGTCTGTTTCCTAGCAGTTGACAAGTGCCACTGGTACTCTTTCTATCTATTTTGCATCCTGCAAAATCAGCATCTATGTATCCTGTTAGTTCAAATGAGGATTCCTTGGGGTACCAAAGCCCCAAGTAAGGTGTACCCTTGAGATACCTGAAGATCCTCTTTACAGCAGATAAATGTGACTCTTTAGGGTTAGCCTAAAATCTAGCGCATATGCATGTTACAAACATTATGTCTGGTCTACTGGCAGTTAGGTATAAAAGAGAACCTATCATACCTCTATATTGAGTGATATTAATACTTTTACCTTTTTCATCCTTGTCAAGCTTGGTTGCAGGAGCAATTGGTGTTTTCATGGGAGAGACTGATTCCATGCCATACTTTTTCAGTAAGTCTTTGATGTACTTGGCTTGGTTTATGAAAATTTCGTCATCAGTCTGCTTCACCTGCAGTCCAAGGAAGAAATTCAGCTCACCCATCATGCTCATTTCAAACTTGCTCTGCATTTTCTTAGAGAATCTCTTACATAACTTTTCGTTAGTAGAACCAAAGATAATATCATCAACATATATTTAAACTAGTAAGACTTTATCTTTATGCTTTCTAAGAAACAATGTGGTATCTACTCTACCTCTAGTGAACCCATTTTCAATTAAGAAGTTAGTCAGTGTTTCATACCATGCTCTAGGTGCTTGTTTAAGACCATATAAGGCTTTATCTAATCTATAGACATAATTGGAAAGAGATGGATTGATGAAACCTGGAGGTTGCTCTACATAGACTTCTTCGTGGAGTTCTCCATTTAGAAATGCACTCTTGACATCCATCTGAAAGACTTTGAACTTCATGTGGGCAGCAAAGGCAAGAAAGATTCTGATGGCTTCTAGTTTGGCAACAGGTGCAAATGTCTCATCGTAGTCGATACCTTCTTCTTGAGAATAGCCCTTTGCCACTAATCTTGCCTTGTTTCTGGTTATAACCCCATCTTCATCCATTTTGTTTCAAGACCCACTTAGTTCCTATCATCAGGGATGACTCTTTGGTCTTGGTACCAATCTCCATACTTTGCTTCATTCAAATTGGTTGAGTTCTTCTGCATGAAACTATCCAACTGGAGTCTTCCATAACATCTTCTATCTTCTTTGGCTCTATTTGTGACAGGAAGCTTAGATAAAAGCATTCATTCTGTGTAGCAGCTATTGTTTTGACTCTAGCACTCGGATCTCCAATGATTAGATCTTGAGTGTGATCTCTTGCCCATCTGTTACCGGTTGGGACATCTGTCCTGATGCCTTCCTGTCTTAAGTCTTCAAGGTCTATCTCTTCTTCTTGGAGTAGAGGCTCGCTGTCTGGCATTGACCTCTCTATGATTACATCCTCATGCTCTACGATTTCACTATCTGGTACTACGCTCGTAGTGTTGAGCTCGACGACTTCATTCGTAGTGTATGCACTATCGGTCGTAGTGTCTTGAGGCATTGTTTTGTTTAAGTCAGTTTCATCAAAGATGATATGTATCGAGACTTCAACATTCAGTGTCTTCTTGTTGAACACTCTGTAAGCTTTGCTGTTTGTGGCATACCCAAGAAAAATCCCTTCGTCTGACTTGGGCTGGAACTTTGTCAGATACTGCTTTCCATTGTTGAGAATGTAGCATGCACAGCCAAAGACATGGAAGTAGCTGACGCTTAGCTTCCTTCCTTTCCATAGTTCGTAGGGCGCCTTCTTCATCGTAGAGTGAATTAATGATCTACTCTTGTAGCAAGATGCAAAGTTGATGTTTCTACCCGTAAATATTCAGCAGATGTCTCTGCGCAAGTAGAGTTCTCCCAGCCTCTATCAAAGTTCTGTTCTTTCTTTCAGCTACTCCATTTTGTTGAGGAGTTCGTGGAGCTGAGAAGTTATGACTGACCCCATTGTCTGTGTAGAACTGGTCCATTTCTGAGAAGTCGAATTCTCTGCCGTGATCACTCCTTATGGCCTTAATTTTCTCTCCTTTCTCGTTCATCACCAGTCTAAACATCTTGATTAATTGAGAGCTCGTTTCATCCTTTGAAGTTAGGAAGAATACCCATGTGAATCTGGTGTAGTCATCGACTATAACTAGAGAGTATCTTTTTCCTCCAAGACTAGTTGTTGGAATTGGCCCAAATAGATCCATGTGAAGCAACTGTAGGGGCTTTTCAATAGAGTTGGCAGTTTTGCTTTTGAATGAGCTTCTGGTTTGCTTTCCAAGCTGACAGGCATTGCATGGCCTTTCTTTTACGAAGTTGAACTTTGGTAGGCCAGCTACGAGATCTTTTGATGCTAGTTTGGACATGCTCTTGAAGTTTAAGTGAGACAACCGTCTATGCCATAGCCAGCTCATTTCTTCAGATGCTTTTGCCAGAAAACATATTGTCTCATCTGAGCTTAGTTAACCAAGATCCACTGTGTAGACATTTCCTTCTCTTGTCCCGGTTAGCTTTACAGCAGATGTCTTCAAATCTCTGACTTGACATTGGTTGTTGAGAAATGTCACTTGATGACCCTTGTCGCAGAGTTGACTGATGTTTAGAAGGTTGTGTTGCAGACTTTCTACATATGCTACTTTGCTGAAAGATACTGCACCATTGCCAGCAGAGCCATATCCTCTTGTCTTGCCCGAGCTGTTTTCTCCAAAGATAACTGAGGGACCATCCTTTTTTATGTAGTTAGATAAGAGGGGTTTGTTCCCAGTCATGTGCCTTGAGCATCCACTGTCCACATACCATGTAGTGATCGTGGAGCTCTTTTCCTGTCAAGAAATTGAACCTTCATTTCGGTACCCATATTTGCATGGGTCCTTCTTTGTTAGTGCCTTTGGAGACCCAAATCTATTTAATCTTGGGTCTCACATGCATGGAATTATAATAACACTTGGTAACCTTGTGACCATATTTATTGCATATAAAACACATAGTATGATGCATGCCGGTGTGTGCATGATGATTCATTCTCCATTTGGACTTGTGTGGTTCTTTAATTATCCTTCTATTAAACTGATTCTCATTTTTTCACGTGTCCTTGGATTTCATAAATAGTGATGAGTGTGCCTTACCTCTACTGTACCTTCCCGGTTGATTCGTAGAGTTGATCTTGCTTGACTCTACGATTCTTCGAGGTTGGTGAGTAGAGGTTAGGTTACTCTTCTCTTTTATGAACCCCAGACCAGCATGAGATCCTTTACTCCTAAGAGTAAGAATGGAGACAATAGGACAAGGTTGAACTTATTCTTTCTTCTGTGAGGATTTTACAAAGGTAATGCTTCTACTGAAACTTGAGGCATTGCTAGTGCTAGTTTCCTTTGTCTTTTCCATACAAGGCTCTAAGATGGATTCCTTAAAGTCTAGGCATGTCTTGTCGAATGTGCTTCTCTGACTAGAGAGCAGGCAGTCCATGGATGATGAGGATTTGTTCCATGTAGAGATAGTCTTTTCTAGATCCTCAATTTTAGAGGTTAGATTAGACTCTCTTTTTGCAATATAAGTGTGTTTGTTCATCTTTAAGGTCTCATTCTCGACCTCAAGCTTGGAGAGAAGATTAGTACTTAGAAGGACTGTTTCAAGCTCTTCTTGTACTTTCTTCTTCTCTTCTTGAAGAAGTGAATGATCCTTAGACAAAACTCCGAACCACTTCATATATTGATGTAGATCAGTGGTTATGCCATGCAGTGCAGTTCTTAAGTCATTTATATCTACATCAGGTGAGTTGAAGTCAAATACCTCATCGAGACTTACATCATGTATGTTGAGGTTTTGTTTGTTCTTTTCATGTTTGGCCATTAGGCACAGATTGGCCATTTGTGGTTCTTCTTCATCTCCGGAGTCAGCATTTGAGTCATTATCTGAATCACTCCATGATCCTCCAGCTACCAGGCCTTTGTCACTCTTCTAAGGCCTTTTGTTTCCTTTGAATTCCTTCTTTGCATGTTGTTTCTTCTTTAGTTCTTCTCTTAGAGGTTTATTGCAGTTGGCAATGAAGTGGCCAGACTTTTTGCAGTTGTAGCATAGATCATTTATTTGCTCCTCGTTCAGTCATCAGAAGTTTCTTGACCTTCTTTGGCTTCTTTGGTTTTGCCTTGACGCATATGAATCTTCTCGGTCTTTTTACCAAAGATAAAGGTCTTCATCATCGTCTTCATCATAATTAGAGTCAATCTCAGTGTTGACCTTTGATGCACCTTTATTTTCCTTGAGAGCAACACCCTTATCCTTCCTTCTTCCTTCTGATAAGGTTTGAAAGACGTTGGGTTAGCTCTAGTTCGTATGTCGAGAGATTGCCATATAGTTTGTTGGTATCATCTCATTAAGATTCTTTGACTCTCTTATTGCAGTGGTCTTGGCATCCCACCTGCTTGGTAGGGCTCTCATGAACTTTATGATCAGATCTTGGTTAGGATAGACCTTTCCATATGCTCATAGAGAGTTGAGCAGAGTGTTGAATCTTTCATAGGTGGCAGTTACGTTTTCTCCTTGGACATGAGCAAACATTTCATACTTCTTTGTGTCGAAAGAGATTGTTTGTTCTCTCTAACTTCTTCGAGTTCCTTCGCATATGATCGTTGATGCTTCCCCCAAACTTCCTTAGTCATTTTTTGCTTTGTTGACAACGTTTTCAAACAGATCGTCTTTTAAGGATTGGAACAGGATGTTCTTGGCCTTTTTGTCAAGTTGGATAGCTCTCTTCTCGTTGTCTGTCCATTCTTCTTTAACCTTGATTTGCATTCGGTTTGGATCGTCAGTGGTTGGTGCAAGCTTTGTTGGAATATAGGGCCCATTTTGAACAGTCTCAAATAGATCTTCATCTATTGAGTCCATGTACGCTTGCATCCTGACTTTCCAATTAGCAAATTTATCCTTGTTGCACATTGGTGGCTTGCTGCCTCCCCCGGTCCTGGATTTGCTTGGCACGAGTGCCATTGGATCTACTAAAGCTTGTAAGCTATAAAATAGAACCTGATCTGATACCAATTATTAGTTCCTAGTTGGCACAATAGTTATCTAGAAGGGGGGGGGGGGGGTGTTGAATAGATATTTAAAAATCTTTTCGTTTTAAACTTGTTCTTTGATAATGATTAAAACTTAGCGGAATAAATGTTTGTTTTAATCTTCTTTACCAAGTAATGGAGTTATGAGAGTGAGGCAGTTATAGCAGATATAACAGTTAATATGAATGTAGAAGACACAGTCGTTTTTAAGTGGTTCAGAGCACTTAAAGCTCCTAGTCCACTCTTCTACTCAACGAGTAGGATATCCACTAAGGATGTCTTTTACAACTTCTGAATCACACAAATTCCTTCTAGACCAGCAGTCTAGGAACTTCTTAGTTCACTCTTGAACTCTTCAAGTCCAGCAGACTTGGCTTTCTTACAGTTCACTACGAACTCATCAAGTCTAGCAGACTTGGTACTCTTCTTCAGTTGATTGATAGATGTTGAGTTCTTGATGGTTGCTACCCAGTTGCTGTGTAAGCACTTATTCTAAAGAACTGAGTAGCTGAGCAAGTTTTGCAATATCTCAGATCGTAGAGTTGAGCTTGAGAGAGATGTTCACATTGTTTGTTTAATGCTTGCTTGGTTCTCTCTCATTTGTCTGATCTGCATATATGTGATCTTGAAAACTATCCGTTGGATCCATCCGTTGAGACATTAAATTCATTTGATTAAAACTTAGCGGAATAAATGTTTGTTTTAATCTTTTTTACCAAGCAATGGAGTTATGAGAGTGAGGCAGTTATAGCAGTTATAGTAGATATAGCAGTTAATATGAATGTAGAAGACACAGTCGTTTTTAAGTGGTTCAGAGCACTTAAAGCTCCTAGTCCACTCTTCTACTCAACGAGTAGGATATCCACTAAGGATATCTTTTACAACTTCTGAATCACACAGATTCCTTCTAGACCAACAGTCTAGGAACTTCTTAGTTCACTCTTGAACTCTTAAAGTCCAGCAGACTTGGCTTTCTTACAGTTCACTACGAACTCTTCAAGTCCAGCAGACTTGGTACTCTTCTTCAGTTGATTGATAGATGTTGAGTTCTTGATGGTTGCTACTCAATTGCTGTGTAAGCACTTGTTCTAAAGAACTGAGTAGCTGAGCAAGTTTTGTAATATCTCAGATCGTAGATTTGAGCTTGAGAGAGATGTTCACGTTGTTTGTTCAATGCTTGTTTGGTTCTCTCTCATCTGTCTGATCTGCATATATGTGATCTTGAAACTATCTGTTGGATCCATCCGTTGAGACATTAAATTCATTTGAATTTTCTGATCTTTGATGGAGACATTTCTGCACATCTTCTGAAACTGCATTCTGACCCACTGACACAGCAGACTGCTTTCTCACCTAACACCTGAAAAGGTGTTTTGCCCCCTTAGCTATGGTACTTCCTTAGCTTCTTTAATACTCTTCTTTGTTGCATACTAAGGATATTTCATATTACTTTGGGACTGATGAGTACTGCAACTTCTAGAATCCATTCCTCATATATTGGAATCTGTCTTTACACATAACATGGGGATCGACGTTTTCTGACATAAGACAGATGCTCTACGATTCAGATCGTAGTGACTTGTCGCCTTGGTGCTCGATCTGATGCTATCAGCTGAGAGCAATACGATTTCTCTTAAACCATTGCACACTACGATCTTCACTTGCTCGTGTTGTTACTCTACGTTTCCAAGAGCACACTACGATCGTTGACTTGTAAACTCCATGTTTCCTTCAGCACACTACGATCGTTGAGATGGCTAGGCAAACGTTGGGACCACTCTACAATTTCTGAAGAGCCCCTTCAAGGCAGGCACACTACGATCTTTGAAGCTCTACGTTTCTGCCTTGACTTCTGCAATGTTGATCAGATGATACACTACGATTTCCTCGAAGCCTATCTATTACATCTCAAGATCAACCTAACAACTTTGATCTTTTTATCTATACATTCTATTACAGAATGATACACGTTAAGATCTTAGATCAACCTAACAAATTTGATCTACCACTAAGTCCTTGTACATATTTTACTTGGAAGGACTTTACAAATAATCATGAGCATATACATTAAAACATCAAATCATATTATGCATTCTCCCAACAAAGCCTTTTAGAGATGGTTTAAAAAACTTAGTGTTCTCATCCTATTATTTGTCATTTTGATTTTTAACCTTAAGTTTGTCTATCCCCGAAGCGATTTGTATTTTACAAGACCTTTGTTGTAGTGACAACCCGGAAAATCGAATTGTCCAGAAAATTAAGTTTAAAGAATTATTAATTAATAAAATGAATTTTTAGTAATTATATTCTGTGTTGTGTTTATTAGTCGTTCAATAACCTACGATGACTATAAACCTGGAGGATTCTTGCTATGAGCTAGAATAAATGCGTAAGAATTTTGAAGACAAGAATAAAAAATTTCAGAGTAATTTTTTTTTTTTCGAGAAAAAGACGAAATAGACACTATTCATCCAATGAATAACATAAGTCGTTTTGAGAGTTCGGTATGTCAGAATGACATTCCGTTTCAAGATTTGACGATAATATGTTGTGTAAAGTCATATTAGCCGATAAAAGTTTTTTTCAAAAAACGTGCAGAAATTGAATGAAATAAAAATAAGAAAAAAGTATTATTATGTACATTTCGATCGTTTAACTACGTTTTGGGAAAACGCGAAGAAAAACACTTTTAATCAAAAAAATGTTTTTCAATTTTTTGAATCTTCGAAGAACGCGTAAAAGTTAATTTGTAGAGGAAAGACGGAATATATAAAAATATTTAGATTCCGGAGAATGCAATTTTTAAAACTGTCGGACGAATTCCAAAAGACGAAACAACGAAGCTTCCAAGAGACGCTTCGTGAATAGTAAAGTGGTGGGGGAAAAATGGTAAAAAGCCGCCAAATGACCAAAGTGCCCCTAACCTTGAAAATTTATATATACTAAGCTCATTCTCTTGGATTTGAAATTCAAAAAGAAAACTCATTGAGAGAGAGAGCAATAAGGAAGAGAAAGATCTTGAAGGCTCAAATGGAAGAAGAAGAAAAAATAAAAAAGTTAGCAAATCGTCAACTTTGTCAAGAGGAAGAAGAATAATGAAGAAAGATAATCCAAAACCTAACTTTAATCCATTCTTTCTTTAAGTTTTCTATGTCTAAATACATAACTTAATGAAAATAGAAGTAAAAGATATTAAGAAACGATTTTCTTATGGTTTAATCATAAGAAAATGACATTGGAAGAATTTGAAGTTTAGTTATAACTTTCTTTTAAAAGTTTTTCATATGAAGTATGAATTGCTTGATGATTTTGGACGATCCGAATGAATCATATGAATTATTCGGTGAAATAAGTAAGGATTGGTGAGTTATAACACTAAAATTCATGAAAAGTGAAATCATAATCAAAATATCGATTAAAAATATAGAACGAATGAAGAACACGAAGAACGTTGTTGATGGACAAGTTTAAAACCATCATATATATATATATTTGCTGAAATATGTTTTGTAAGGAATTAGAGAACTGAAAGAAACGTTCATGAAGAACGGATTGAAATTAGCCTATAACGAAGTTATGGCAAAATTTCGTAAAAGATGAATGAAATGTAGAAAGTAAGTTAATGAACCCTAATTAGTTAGCTTTCATAAGAATGTTGAAAAACATTGAAAACGTGAGTCATAGACTCAAGAACGAACGAATTCTGAGTTCGGATGACTACATTACGGACGAACGAACAAAGAACGTTAATAGCGTAAAACGGACGAACAATGAAACTTGAGCTAATAGAAAGTGTCATTAACGGATTTAGAAAATTATTCTGTCTGGGGGAAATTTGAGTATGTAATGAAAGGAAGAAAATTGCTTTTGAAGGACCTCGTTCCGAGTTCGAACGAAGAAATTATGAATTTCCAAAAGAGGCGATTCGTACATGTAAGAAAACTTAGAAAATTTTCTAAGTTTTACCAAAGGCGCCGCAACGCCGCCCAACAAAGGGAAAGAGGCGTTAAAACGCCAGTTCGGGAACATAGTTGCTAGAGAGGGGCGCTGAAGCACCAACAAAAGCAAAGGAAATCGACGCCGCAGCGCTGGTGTGAGGAAAAACCCAAAAATAAGTTTTTATCTGCTCAATTCTTGGAGAACTTGTACGAATGATAATGAACATAATGTTCACATAATGTAACACTTAAAGAAGTGATTTAAGCCTTAATAAAAGGTTGAATGAAAGTTTAAAAGATGAGCAATGTAAACGCAAAGTACATAAATGTTATCCGTGAACCATATTCGCGTCGAACGAATGTTCTGAGTATACATTGGTTGTATAACTTAGACGTTGATGAAGGTTTTTAAAACCTTGTGTATGATAATCAAGAGTTTATTTGAAGATTATAAAATATAAACCCAAAGTGCGCAATTGGAATGCAGGATCCCGTATTAAAAAATACGGTAGACTGTATTCATGTAAAATGAACGTTTAAGACTACATAAAATGTAATGACTTGAATGTTAAACAAAGATGATAACTTATGACATGTAAATGTTATAAAGTTGTAACGAACGATAATGGGGTTAACGAATGTTTCGAACCTAGATCGAATAAGGAATGTGAAAAAGAACGTAAGCGTTAAAACACGTAAACCGACGAAGACGGTTCGTGTATGCGTAAGTTAAACGTGCTAAGCATACACCCTTGTGTATGGTTTGAACGTAAGTTAATAATGAGATATGAGTGACGTGTAATGCGTGAAGAACCCCGAGCCTCTCGTTGGTCGTAAGACCCCAACTTTTTATGAATAAAGATTTAATTTTCTCTAAATATTATTTTGAATAGTAAGCGTTGACGTCGGGATTTTTATTTGTCCCTTTTCATTTCTTGTTCTTTGGTGTTCTTATGTTAGGTGAGATTTGTTTGAAAAAACAAGTGAAAAAGGTCCGACATGTATCATGTCGACGATGGACTGTTAAGAGTCGCCAGTTGGGTTTTTATATGGTTGTAACAATACAACAAAGAAAAGGTTTGCACATTGATCCAGTGATGTGACACTGCTAAACGGGTTGGTGAAACCGAGATTCATTAGGGTCCGGGGACTTGCTTATGCGGAGGAAAGGTGTTAGGCACCCCCCGACATCCGTGTTATCACGGTGACCGCCACTTTTCAAGAAACTATTATATGAATGTGTGTATGTGTGGGTCAATGTGCTGTTATTTGGAAGTAGTGCGAGACCTCGTTCACACCTATATACACAGGGTTTGAATTTGTGTAAAAATTCAGTTTTAAACAAGATATGGAAGTGATGTTTTATAAAAGAGGTTTTTAAAACCCTTATGCTCAATAATAATTGAGACCTTTTATACTTCTATTTTATTAAGTGTTCGGCTTGATTGCTTTTATTTTCGAGATGTGAAGCATATTCGAGAAAATAATGTACAAAGCAGTGCCGAACTCCTCATGGGCATGAAAACCATCAGAGGAAATCCAAACACCGTGAATAAATTTAAAGCTGCTTATAGTTGAAAAATGTCCATCACGGGAACCGAATCTAGATTCAATAGACTGAATCTATGATCACATGATTCTTAGGCTCACATGATGCCGCAATTGATATGAAAGCAGTAAGCATGTATATATATAAAATCTATAAATATATATATACATATAGACATAATCAGCCACCATGAAGCACCTCCATGGGGGATCAGAAATGTAAATAAAACTGTAAAAAGCAATCAACTGCCACGAAGTAAACTCCAGGCAGGACGAAATGTAAAGAAAGCCATAAAAACGATCAACCGACACGAAGTAAACTCCGGGTGGAACAAGTATAGATATATATATATATATATATATATATATATATATATATATATAAAAACTAGTAAACGCATCGAATGTAAAATCCGAGGCTCATCGAACAAAGTTCGACACACACGATTCATATATATAAGTATATATATACGAAATCAAATAAACGCTCCAAACATAAGTCTAGGCTCAATCGAGGCATAAATCGATAATGTTAGTCCATATATATATATATATATATATATATATATATATATATATATATATATATATATATATAGATACAAACTATTTGCAATGAAACCACTTGATAGAAGTCCTGCATACACACGTATGTATGACTCTCAACGTGAAGAATGGTGTGTGCAAAGATGAAGAGAAAGGCTTTAAAGTGTGTAAGAAGGCTTATAGTGGGCTGCCAAAGAAGACTTCTATAACCTTAAGTGGATGAACATTCGGCTCCCGCCGATACAAATAGAAGTTATATGTGAGCTCAGAAGTGTTTAAAATGAGAAAACACTCAGTTTAGGGTGAGTACAAAGAAAATTTGACAGGACTTTCTCGCCTTTTTTCTTATAAAAATGGCCACCCCAAGCCCTCTATTTATAGTGGGGAGCCAGGAGACTGCTGGTTGCCGGAATGCCCCGACTCTCATGGGTCCCACCGTCTTGAAGTACGTGCACTGTGATGTCCACTCGAACTTTCAAAAATGCAATCCGGGCATCCGACTGAGGTATGTAAGACCTATTTCGGACCACCGTTGTCGAGAGTTATGCAATGACATGTGATTAGAGGTTGTACGAAGTCAGGAACATGGGACCATGCCCTCCGGTCTTCAAGCTTCAAATTATATCAGTTGCCATGCATAATAGTCACTCAGGATTGGACTTCCTTGATTCTTGTGGGACATAGTTGAGTATAAATGTATGTATAAGATGTTGAGATGGTGTGATGTGGTGTCGAGGTGGTAAGATGATGACTTTGCCCCTCACCGGGGTTATCTCTGGTTTGGGCTGATAAAGCAGACGTTGCTCAGGGTTATCTCTGAGATTGGACTGCTGCAAGTGTTGAAGGTCCTCAGTGTCATCTCTGAGGTGGGAGTGTCTTCCCGGTGTTACCTCTGGGTCTTGTACTGAGTGCCTCGGTGTGAGTGCCGAGGTTGAAATTGATTGCATGCATTTGAAACAAGCATTTTTGGGGTTATCTCCGGAACTGCAACTGCACTCCTTGGGGTTATCTCCAAGGTTGGTAACTGCTACTTCCAGTGTTGGAACTGAGACTGAATATCTCGGGGTTATCTCCGAGATGAATCGACCTTCTCTGGTGGATTTTCCGGTATCTGAACTGCATGCCTCGGGGTTATCTCCGAGGTTGGACTTATACTCCCGGTGTGTGTTCCAGGGTTGAGACTGCACTTCTGGTAGTATCCGGACTGGATATGAGATGTCTTCCAAGGTTATCTCTCGAAGAGATTTAATCGCCTCTCCTGCAATGTCGAGAATAAGTGTGCAGAAAATTTTGAGTGTCTACAGATGCCCCTCTTTATCATATTCATGCAATGTAATGACATGGATAAGATAAAGAATCCTAGATACTTGAAATGCAACAAGATAAACATGATGCCATGTGCAATGTTACCTCTTTTTTAGTTCTAACAAAAGAGCTCTAACTCATGCAAGCATACACGTGTCAACAAGTAATACAGAACAAGTAAAGTATCGATCCCACAGAGAAAGTTGTTTAATTTAAATCACTATGCATTAATTAAATCACTATATTTATATGCTCAAACTAATGACTATAATTGGTGTGTTACTCTAATCTCAATTAATGACTAAAACAAGAATAAAGATGTAATAAATCAAATCTGAAAGTAATGGGATCCTAACTTCATTTAATATTTCATTTAATCACCATTATCATGCAAGACTTGTTCACATATCACAGGAAAGTAGCCAAGAGCACTAAAAGAGTCATATCCATTTTTCAATGCACTATGACCTACTTACACAACATCCATAGATGATAGACTCTATGTAATCATCAATATAACCAAAATCACTATATGTCTATGTGAAATTGCAATCACATTGAATTTAAGCACAAGCCCTTATTCTAACTCATACGGTGAAACAGTATATGTCTATCTGGTTCACGAAATACACAAGCCATATAAAACAGCCCCATATACGTATGATATCATGATTATAATCCATACTTGCATGTTCATTGTCAATTCCATACAAATACTGAAACGAATGGTGATCAAGCATTCATACATGCAAAACAATCATGATAGAAATCCCATATGATATGTAAATCAATCCAGCATTCAAGCATGCAACCAAACTACGTATTAAAATCCGTTAGAATCCCATAATGGAGTTTAGTTCATGACTGAACCAAAAGCCATTATGGGATTAAATCTAAACATGGCTAATAAACAAACAATTGAAAGATGAAAGATAGAAACGATCTGTGATAACCTGAGATTTCGAATAATCAAAATTTACGAATAATTTTTTTTTTAATTAATATTAATATTAATTATTATTTTTGTGACAAGTATCTGTGATACGTGTATCGAGAAGGTTAATTTGTGTATTGACTAATAAATTTAGAGTAGAGTTGTGCTTAACAAGATTAAAAACCCTAACCCTAATTTCTGGATAGGGATTCGTTAGAAATTATAATTAAAATAATTATATTAATGAGTATGTGTTTGTACCGACGGGATTATTGATCAATGATTGATCGGATAAGGTTTAAAATTTATAAACCCTAATAAGGGATTAGAAACCCTAATCTCAGATTTAGAAAATCAAATGTACAGTTAAAAATCCTAATTGTACGCCGGGAAACCCTAATTTCATATTCGGAAATCCTAAACCCTAAATTAGGAAACCCTAATCCTAATTGGCAAGCCTAGTGTGTTATTAAACTTTAATGTGATTAGAAAACCCTAATTATATTTTAGTTATTTTAATTTTCTATTTTACAAACCTAATTGTAACTTGGAAATTTTATTTTCTATTAGAAACCCTAATTCGTGGGTTGTAAACCCTAATGACCATTTTGACCCTAATTGCTAATTTAAGCAATTTTAATTAGGAATATTAATCCTAATTAACAAGATTGAATTTTATGATTAGGAAATATTAATATAATTATTGAATCCTAATTATAATTTTGGAATATTAATTTTCTATTTTGAAAACTGAAATTCAAAAATATTGGAAATTAAATTGCAAACCTAAAGGGTTTAAACCCCAAATCCTAAACCTTAAGGGTTTGTACAAATTCCATGTTTGCCATTAAATTTATTTTTCAAGTGACCAAAATACCCTTTTTCCATTTTTATATAGCTAACTTGTGAAATTGGACAATACCTTTAGTTGGTGAACCACTAGTTTGACTTTGGGACTTAAAATCTCAACAATACATCCAGCCAAAATCGTCCATTGCATCAGCCATAGCAACATAGCACATTATATAAGAGATTTAGAGAGAGAAAATCCATAAATATTAGTCATTTTACATACAAGCTCTCACCAACTCTCATTCTCTCTCAAAGATCCGAAATAATCAAGTAGATCAGTCCTATTTTAGCCCTTTAAAACATCTAGACCAGATTGTTAAGACAAGATCAAAGTTTGGCAAGAAAAGGTATAAACCCTAACTTGTGTTTGATCTTACATGCTAAGAAATTTTGTGTGTTTAAGTGTTTATAATCTTGCTAATGGATGTTTTATGAAGATCTATGATGATCTATCATGAATCCATAGCATCAAAATGCCTTAAAATGAAGTTTTAAAAAAAATAACTGTTCTTGAGAATTTTTTGTGGTCTGACAAGTAATGTCATTGCCCACGAATCATTGCTCGTTTAAGATTTTTCTTGTTTTATGTTTTTTATTGGTAGCCAGGTATGTGGTCTTTAATCTGCAAGTGGTATTACAACCATCAGATGTATAGATCGTGAGTTATAATCGGTCAAACATCGTTGACCGAGCTTGACGGGCTAAAATCTGGGTAACCCAAAAATATATAAACCAGAGTCTGACAAGAAGTTTTAAGGCATAGATCTGTCAGTGTTTGAGTTTTTTTATGGATTTCTTTGTATACATATTGTAACCTGTAATGTGTACTATAGAACCATGCCTTAATATCTCAGAAATAAATCAACATGTCGATCGTAGAAAGTGGTCAAAGTAAGCCCCTAACACTGTTTTGTATTTCTGGGAATTTCCAGAAACGGTTTGAGCAACATTTCTGACAGCCTTTAACCGTCTTATAATTTATGATTCTGTTGTTATTGAGCTGATATATTGTTGTAATGATGTTCCTTGACATAAGGAATATAACTTTAAACATTTATATCACAAGAAATATGACCAGATCATATATAAAATCAAGCATGAAAGTGACTGGTTGAACAGACTGGGTTTCTGGGAAAACCCAGAAACCGTCTGACAATGATTTTGAATGCACAGATCGTCTTGTTAGTTTGTTGTATGATCGAGATGGTGATTAATTTATGTAGTATTACATTAATACTACATAATCGATGCTTAACATTGCTCAGAACTTGTATAGATTGGAAATTACACACGATTGACGCGCGCACTTGATCATCTTCGTCGGCGGTGTTCTTGAGCACCAAGAACACCTAAAGGCGACGACAAGTGTCACTATAGGCTTTAGCGACGGTTTTATTATTTTCTAATTTACGAATATTCTCAAAATTATTTAAAATAGAAAATAAATTCTAAAAATTACCAAAATGGTTTTAAAAATTATTTTAAATTATGAAAAATAATTTCGACCAATTGGAATATTTTTCTTTAATATTTATAATTATTTAAATATTAAAAGTATTTAATTTATTTAATTAGTCTATTAAATAAATTAGAGAAAAATGATTTAATATTATGAAAAATCATTTTAAATAAGAATAATGTATTTAAAAATATTTTGAGTTATAAAATGTAACTTTTAATATTTTTAGAGAATTTTCATTAATAATTTAATATTAATGATATTAGATTTATTTAATTATTAAATTAAATAAATAAGTTAAAAATGATTTTATTAATTTAAAAATCATTTTAAATAAGAATAAAGTGTTAGAAAATATTTTAAATTATAAAATATAATTTTCAATATTTTGGAGAATTCTCATTAATAAATTAATATTAATGATATTAGATTTATTTAATTATGATATTAAATAAATGAATTAAAAATGATTTTATTGATTTAGAAATCATTTAAAAATGAGAAAAATGTTTTAAAAGGATTTTAAGTTATAATTAATGACTTTTAATATTTTGATAATAATTTCATTAATATTTAAATATTAATGGTGATGATTTAAAAATGATTTTAATTATTTTAAAAATCATTTAAGTAGAATATTGATGATTTAAAAATATTTTAAGTTATTAATAATAACTTTAATATTTTGATAAGTATGTTATTAATATTTTTATATTATTAAGTATTAATAATGATAAGATTATTTGATAATTAAATCATTTAAAAATGATTTAAGTGTTTGAAAAATTATTATAAATTATAATAATTGTTTTTAAATTATTAAAAGCTTCCGAAAAATATTATAGACGATATTTGACTTATCTAAAATAATATTGAAGCTTAGAGAGCAAGTTTAATTGACAATCAATGTGTTAATTGTCAGATAGGGTGACCAGAACACCGAGAATGGACCGAATTCCAACCAGACCGAACTAGTTAGACTTGTTAAGTGTTTATATAGGTTATAAACACTAATGTGGCTATGTGGTAATGTGTCTAGGAGAAGTTAGACTGTAAAATATAGTGTTACGTGTTATAAATGATTGTGCTAATTATGAGACCGACATTGTTGAATATAGGTCTTACGAACGCAGTTAATTATATTGTGTAGCTATAATCAACGTGGAATGCAAGTTTCCTAACTCAAGCTTGAGTTATATTCATTCAATTATTATAATGGTTAATTATTGCTAATTATACCATGTCCAGGGAATTTATTGTTGATTATTCGCAGTTAGTGCATGATTTATAATTCAAATTGAATTACTGATTCGGAGAATATATATTTGTAGAATAACTGTTGTTGGATATTCATATTCGTAGAAGATATAATTGATGATCTGAGATAATTCACGCTTATTGTCAAATTATGTTGAGAAATGTCTTAGCTAATTATTTTGGCTAGACGAACATTTGTTAGAACTTGATAAATTCGAGAAAAGAATTCAATTGTTATTAGTAGATCGATGCCAATTATTTCGGCTAGATCGATAAGTAAATAGAAATTGAAATCATTTCGTTTCGTTGTTAAATCAAATTTTGATTCAAAGACCGAAAGAACAATCTTTTATATAAAGGGAACATTTTAGGTCGTATATTTGACCATTGCACACCTAAGTATTATGTATATAATATAAGGTCTGAGGAGTTGGCGGGCTCTAAGTACTTGCAGAGGGGTATGATTTAATCTTTATGGTTATCCGATACTCCTGTATGTAGTAAAAGTAAATCTTTGATAGATACCCAGAAAATAAGTTCTAGATCTAGTGTGTGATCGTCAAAGATAAATCGGAAAACATTCCACTTTGTTATTAAGTAGAATTGATTCTTGATTATTCAATAGAATATCGTAGAAACTTTGAAAGCGTTGTACTCTTTCATTATTAGATTATTATGCGTTGCCTAGAATACTTTAGAAGACTTGTTATTGATTAACAATTTGTTCAATATTTCAAAGTTCATCGAACTTTGGTTTCATTCTATCAAAACAGTTATGTCTGTTCTTATTGATTCAGATACATTTAATGTATGTCTTAACTTGCGGGGCAAACTTGTTGCTCACCCTTGCTATAAATAAAACATTTCAGTTAAGATCGAAGAGGCCAGCGGATCGAAGAAGAACAAAGGCAAAGGCAAGATGCTGGAATAGTTAATGAACAATATTATTATTATGTTGTATTGTAAACCATTTTTGTTTATCTAAGGGGTATGTTTATAATTTTAAGGTTAACAAACCTGGGACTTATGTATTAACAACATATGTTAATGACTTATGTATTCCTATTTATATATGAATGGGTAGTTAAATGATATTATATTGTGGATCGTGAACACCAAACTCGGGGGTCAAGTAACCCGGATTTGGGGGTGTCACACGATCAAACCCAATTGCTGAATATAATCCACTGTTAACAATCAAATCCTCATATGAATCCAGGAAATACTAATAAAAATCCACACTGATAGAAAATCCCAAGAAGAAATAGAAAAGTAGGAGTTTTGGCTCCGTTCTCCGTTGGAATCTCTCTCATAGTGTAAACCCTAGTTATTAGAATGTAAATACGTAAAACTGAATTATTCCTCTCTGACAACAGTCAGAAATCGTTTTAAAACCAATTACAACCTTTTTAATTAAAAATTAAAATAAAACAAATCAAGATTTCTAGCCCTCCTCGCATGTACGCATGCTTCCCCATAACAATCATCGCTACGGTAGCAAGAATCTTGCGCAATGTGTCATGATGTCTAGCTGAGTGCTCGCGCGGGCGCACGTTCCCATGCTTGTCTGCGCCGGCGGCCTACGAATGTTGGGTTACGGTTCTCTTCACAGAATCGATCCGTTCACCGCTCCTTCCTTTGTCCATCCAACAGTCTTACGCTCCACTTGATCCTCATGCCACGCCTATCCCAGCTTGTGCCTCGCTTCATGCGTTCATTCGCCTCGTGCCTTCTAATTCCACCAAATTAGGCCGTTTCCTTCACTTTTTCACCAAAAGGAGTTTTAAGTATATGCAATGCAAATCAATAGGAAATGCAACTAAAAACACATAAAATGTACTTGAGAAGGGCACAGTTCGCGTGAATTGCTATCCAATAAGTAGGTAGAAAACCCACTTATCAAATACCCCCAAACTTGAACTGTTGCTTGCCCTCAAGCAATGCATACTAATGAACAATGAAAATGCAGCTATATTACTATGCAACTAAATTATGATGCAGCTAATCTCATATTGTCCCAACTATCACAGAAATTCAGTCCAAAATGCCTCAACGAATTTTTTTTAGATTCAAAAATACAGATTCAAACCAAATTGTAGGCATAATGTCATACACTCGGATAATTCATAAATGCTATAGATATGCTGTGTGTGTGTTATGTTCACCAAAACTTGATTTAAGCAAAGAATACTCATGCTATATTGCTCAAAACAGAAAATTATAGTTTACATCAAGACTCATGTGTATATATACAACGAAGACTATTCCAACATATCAAAACAATCTAAGGTTCAACAATGGGCTTAACTGCTTTATTTCTACGCACGAGGGCAATTTTTGCACTTTCCCGCGGTGTTTATTGTTATTTTTCTTTTCTTTTTCTTTTTCTTTTCTTTTCTTTTTTTCACATGAATGTGCAATGTCTTACTCCATTAGGCAACACTGCTACCCCTTAGCGAGCTTTCAAGCAATGACTCCCAGACCATGAAAGACCTTAGGGCGCTAGGTGTAGAGATGATCCCCTCGGGCGTACTTACTCAAGTAGCCAGGGCCCCGAAATAAGACTAGCCACGTTATTACTATTTTTCCCTTTTTTTATATACATAGCATACCCATGTTTTCTCAAAGTTTAAAAATCAATGTTTTATACAGTCTAAACTCACTTTCCACATATTTCCCTTTTTAAAACAACATTTTCTATCGAGCAATGCAACACATACTTCTTATACCTACAAGTGATTGTGAACACATTCGTGCAAACCGAAAGAATTTAAACAGCATTATGAATTGCATTGTGTAAAACATTATATCGTAGCTCATGTTATCCAACATACTCAAAAATCATTTAAAATTCACTATATCATCATTGGCTAGACAAAAATTTCCATATGGCAAGAACTGTGAGATATGCAAACTAAAAATGAACATGCAACTACACATGCAACTATATGCCAAAATAAACTATATGATGCAAAAATTTAAACTAAACATGCAAAAACTAAACAATTAAACTAATCATGCTCAACTACATGCAGCTACACTACTCCCCAATACCCCCAAACTTATAATATTCAATGCCCCATTGAATGAAGGTAAAGGGTAACGAAAAACTTCCCTAGTGATCAGGGGTACCACCCTCCTCGGGTGGTGAATCTGGTGGTGGATATGGCACTGCTATCCCGAACTGAGGCCATTTTAGCGTCGTTTCTTGCTGCACAAAAGCCTCGGCCAAGGCCCTCGTGAGACCCGTCGCAAACGTGCCCAGATTATCGTACATGGCATCGACTTTTCGCTCCAACCTTCGGAGCTGACGATCACCATGGGTGGCATGTGTTTGCGTGGACATGCCTACCTCATCTGTCTGAGGGGGCTGCTGTGACGGCTCTGGAAAAGTGGGCTGAATGATGAATCCTAGTCCGCGTGGGTGTGGTATACCTCCTCCCCAATCTTCAAATTTTGCAATTGTGGCATGAGTGATGTCCTGGCTTGTGCATTTGTTCGTTGCCCCAGTTGCACCCCTGATTAGCACATAACATAGCAACCACTGATGCGTGTGGAATGCTCCCAATGGTGCCTCCCCGCAGATATCGCAACATATTCTGATGGATGAGATGGCCAACGTCAATGTATTTCTTGGTGATTATGCCCCATAGAATAATTGCCCTCTCAGCTGTGATTCCATGCTGATGAGAGGAAGGCACGAGCTTGGCACATATGAACAGATTCAATGCCTTTGCATAGCGGTTCAGGGCTGCAGCTGGGAATATACGAGGTTGAGTCGTGCCTACTTTATAGGTCCATTTCGTGCCAGGCACGCATAATTCCGCAATAACCAACTCCATGTCTGTCTCCAAATGAGCACTGGTGACCCAATTAGCAGCCCCCATTGGTGGTGCATCAGTAATTCTGAAAATTAATCGGATGGCACGGGGTCTGTAATCTATCTCGATACCGCGAACCATAGATATACCGCTCATAGTAACCTTGGCATTGGCATAAACTCGCGGACTATGCTCATCGGAATGGGCGTTGGAGTAGCAGTCAGTCCACCCCAGCCTCTCTCTCGAATCATGGCACACAACTGACCATCTTGCCCTTCCGGTTTGAAACCGTGCTCCTTGACGAACGTCTTCGCTACAATTCGGTAATACTCTTGTTGAGCTTCCAAGTTTAGAAACTTGGTGTGATCAACAATATCCGCCCCTTGACTGCCCAAGGAATATGAAGAGGAGGATGCAATAGAATGATGCAGGCAAGGTTGTATATGTGTCAATATATAACAAACACTCTTTTTTTTCTTTTTTCTTTTTTTTTTTTTTTTCATTTTTATTTTCTCCCGTAACATAACAAAATATAACAACACAAGTGCTTGATCATTTTCGTTAATTTTAAGTCGACTTAATAATTTTTTAAAAACAATTAGTGACTCAACAATCCAATAAATTTTATAAAATTTCTATTTTTGTGTGTTATTAATTTATTTATAATAATTTCTAAAATATATAAATTAAATACATTGTATCTTTTTTTAATTTTAATGTATCTGGTTTAGTTCCTATTTTATCGATCCTCTCACATTTTTTTGTTTACATATGCAAACACATGTGAATGACTTTTAGTTCATCAAAAAATCTATAAGAAAAAACAAATTTCTCATATAAATATACAGAATCCATTTACATTTACATTGACCTGTGCTAAAATTATACGCAACAAAGAAAGATATTCGATGTATCATTTATAAGCTTAGTCATATTTTGTACACATTATTGCATAGAAAAAGGTACTCAATATAGTGTTTATAATGTTTATAAGCTTACTCGTGTTTTGCATGTATTATTAAGCTCATTCATTTGATTTATTTGCATGTAAATAATTTGTTATGTATAATTTTTTTATCTACATTGTCTTAGAAAATGATGCAATTAAATTTAAATCAAAATACAAGCGTAAATAAATGTTCATTAAGTTTTACTCTTCCCGTCCTAATTAAAATACAAGATTATTGACTTTAAGAAGTTAATTAAAAATATTTTCAAACTTCAAATCGATAAGAATTTTTTTAATTTTTGGCAATATGATGATAAATATCGCAAACTATCTTAAAATACTACTCATGATTATTATTTTATTAAAATAAACTTTAATAAACCATCTTAATTTAAAGTTTAAAAATATTTCAAATTAATTTTTAAAATAAATAATGATCTTATAATTTAGAACATATTAAATATTTGTACCTAGAATAATGTATGTTATATATTTGTGAATAAAATAAAATTTTATTACACATATATGCTTATAATTATAATATACTTATGATTGTGCCATGTGGTAATCTTGATGCTATGAATTATGCGGGATATATAAATGAGAATAAATGGAAAATAGGAGATTTGTATGGAAATGACTAACTTATATTAAGTAATTATTTTCTTTAAAAATAAAATAAATAATAATAATAACTAAATGATTATTTAGTTATTGAGAAAAGGAAAGAGAAATATATATTATAATGAATAATGTGTAAATGAATTGAATAATGTAAATTGAATTAGTTATTTGTAGTTGATAAAGATCGCACCGATTATATGACTGAGAATGAAGAAGACACAATGATACTATTGCCCTCAAATTCATTTCTGCCCAACCAAATGAGAAGCCCTAGTTTTATATCAGTGGATGAGAGGTGGGTTTGAGTTTTGAACGTGGAGAGAATCGTGGAGATGTGATTGAGAGATGTACGGCTTCAATTTATAACTGATAGAGAGATAGAGACGTGAGTTATGGAGAGACACTGTGATGTCGCTTCTGTTTTGATTAAAAATGAGAGTCCAACTTATCTCCATCACGTTTTTAAATTGAAAATTTTTCCACGCGTCGATGTCGATGTTGTTGGCACAATGCGAGGTTTTAATGGGTTTGGTAGCGGCTGGAAAAATCTGGTCTTGCAGGCATATCGCGCGGGCGCGTGGGTCTGTGTTGAAATTGTTGCGCGGCCGCGCGTCCCTGATACCTGCACTGCTAGGTTTTTTTTTTTTAGAATCTGCAAGACAGAAATGCATGCTCTCCAATACACCTGCAAAAACATCAATAGACCTTATCAAAGCATAGTTTACTAAATAAAAATGAATGCCTATTTGTCATCCTAATTTCAATGCAATGCACGAACAAGCTCTTCTGCGATTCGACTACGATGAATAAACATATAGAGGTACTCATACTATCCTAACAAGTAATGAAAATAAGCTAAACCAAACAACTTGAACTGAATAAATACTAAGTAGAGATAGAAACAATGGGTTGCCTCCCATCAAACGCTGAGTTATAGTCAATTAGCTTGACTGTCTCTGAGTCTCATGTTGAAGATAGAATCGAGGTGACTTTCTTTCTGCCCACCTCACCACTAGAATCACTCTTCAATCTTTGGCCATTCACTTTAAGATGCTTGTCCGAAAACTTGTCACATACTGCAATGGTTCCATACTGTGGAGTGGTATCCAGATATTAAACGAATTTATTTAATTCCCCATCCTCCACATTTGAATTTTCAACAATGATACTTCTCAATGGTTCACAATCCACTATACTCTGTACTTCATCATTCAGAACATGGTTCACCACATCAACCCGGAAGCATTCTTCTTCATCTGTTAGGAACTTCATTGCCTTAAAGACGTTAAAGGTCACCTCTTGATCCTGTACACGTATCATGAGTTCCCTTTTTTGCACATCTATCAAAGTCTTGCCTGTGGCTAAGAATGGTCTCCCCAGTATAATTGGTATACTTTTATCTTCCTCGTAATCCAAAATGATGAAGTGAGCCGGAAAGATAAATTTGTCCACCTTCACCAAGACATCTTCAACAAGTCCCCGTGGATACGTGATGGATCTGTCAGCTAATTGTAACACAATGTTTGTCAGCCTTGGAGCCGGCAATCCCAACTGATTGAATACTGACAAGGGCATCTAATTTATGCTTGCCCCAAGATCACATAAACACTTTTCGAAATTCATCTTCCAGATAGTGCACAGGATTGTGAAACTGCTTGGATCCTTCAGCTTCAGAGGTAACTTCTGCTGAAGCACTGCACTGTATTCTTCTGTCAAGGCTACTGTCTCAAATTCATCTAATCTTATCTTCCTTGACAATATACCCTTCATGAACTTTGCATAGCTTGGCATTTGTTCCAATGCCTCGGCGAAAGGTATATTGATTTGCAGCTTTTTAAATATCTCCAGAAACTTGCTGAATTTTTAATCCTCCCTCGGCTTATTCAATCTTTGTGGATACGGAACTTGAGGGTGAATTGGTGGTACTAAACTCTTAAGCTTCTCCTCTGAACCTGCTTTTTCTTTCTCTTCCTGTTGTACCTCAGACTTTTCCAGACTTTCTTCTTGAGCAGCTGATTGCTCTGCCTCGCACGGCCGTGCGGCCTCTCCAATACAATTGGGCGCGGGCGCGCGACTTGTAGTGTCTGCAGTGTTTTTCCCAGATCTCAATGTGATAGCCTAACACTGTTCCTTCCCTTTTCTTCATGGATTTTTTTCTGTATTTCTCGGCAATGAACCCCGGGGCCTGTTGGTAAGCAGGTTCGCCATCTGCCCCATCTGAGTTTCCAAATTCTTAATAGCCACTGCTTGGCTTTTGATCATAACTTCTGTATTTTCCATGTATTTCATCATCATCTCCTCCACTTCTGATTTCTTTTCTTGTTGAGGTGCAACTGGAGTGTGATGTTGTTGTTGTTGTGAAAATCCCGGCGAAAATGGTGGTCTAGGAGTAAACTGTGGCTACGCTGGTTGTGTTTGAAACTGATTATTTGATTGAAACTGATTCTGCTGATTCCCTTGGTTATTTGGCCAACTAAAGTTTGGATGATTTCAGTTGTTGGGGTGGTATGTGTTTTGAAACTGTCCTTGGTCTTTCCTGTAGTTGTTCACATATCGCACTTTGACTGAAATGATAAAGACATTGATCTCATCGAGTGTGACCCACTTTAAATCTCATATCTGAAGGCAACCGTCTTCGTTTTACCTTCTGTTAATGTATCTATTTTCTTCGCCATGGCTGCCATCTGTGCTGATAACTGCGTGATAGCATCTACTTCCAACACACCTACAACCTTGGGCTGTGGCATTCGAGATGTAGGATTCTGAAAATCATTCGATGCCATTGTCTTGATAAGGTTATAGGCTTCCTCATAGCTTTTTGCCCATAATGCCCCTTCTGCAGCTGCATCTATAATCGGTCTCGACTGCCATCCCAATCCATTATAGAACGTGTTAATCACCATCCAATCTGGCATACCGTGATGTGGACACTTCCTTAGCATCTCTTTATATCTTTCCCATACTTCATATAAGGACTCGCCCTGTTGTTGCTCAAACTGAGAGATAGCTGTCCTCATCTTTGCAGTCTTAGCCATTGGGAAGAACTTGGCTAAGAATTTCTGCGCTAAGTCCTCCCATGTAGTTATAGATTTTGCTGGCAAAGAATGAAGCCAACTTCTTTCTTTATCCCTCAATGAGAATGGGAATAGCCTAAGTCTGATAGCATCCTCCGTCACACCGTTGTATCTGAATGTATCACAAATTTTGATGAAACTCAACAGGTGTTCATTCGGATCATCTGTAGCGGCACCCCCAAACTGCACCGAATTCTGTACCATCTGAATAGTGCCCATTTTTATCTCGAATGTATTGTCTGCTATCGCTGGTCTGACTATGCTAGACTGTAGTCCATTAATATTGGGCATGAAATATTCCTTCAGAGCCCTATGCTCCTCTATTTGCTCTTCTACTTGTGCCTCAGCTGCCATATTAACTGTAGTGCTTTCTAACTGTGCTTGTAAATTTCTACGAACACTCGCTTTCCAACCTCTCCCATTTATGTTGTCCTCACGAGCAGTGTTAAGTCGGGGTTGGATGATGGCGTCTTATAAAAAATTTATCCAAATTCCTGAAACAAAAACAAAAACTGAAATGAGATAAGAATAGAATTGTCTAAGTTATACAATATAGCTTAAAACTAATGATGATAATTTAAATTTAAACGCCTGTCCCCGACAACGGCGCCAAAAACTTGTTGCCTCTTTTTTAGTTCTAACAAAAGAGCTCTAACTCATGCAAGCATACATGTGTCAACAAGTAATACAGAGCAAGAAAAGTATGGATCCCACAGAGAAAGTTGTTTAGTTTAAATCACTATGCATTAATTAAATCACTATATTTATATGCTCAAACTAATGACTATAATTGGTGTGTTACTCTAATCTCAATTAACGACTAAAACAAGAATAAAGATGTAATAAATCAAATCTGAAAGTAATGGGATCCTAACTTCATTTAATATTTCATTTAATCACCACTATCATGTAAGACTTGTTCACATATCACAGGAAAGTAGCCAAGAGCACTAAAAGAGTCATAGCCATTTTTTAATGCACTATGACCTACTTACACAACATCCACAGATGATAGACTCTATGTAATCATCAATATAACCAAAATCACTATATGTCTATATGAAATTGCAATCACATTGAATTTAAGCACAAGCCCTTATTCTAACTCATACGGTGAAACAGTATATGTCTATCTGGTTCACGAAATACACAAGCCATATAAAATAGCCCCATATACGTAGGCTATCATGATTACAATCCATACTTGCATGTTCATTGTCAATTCCATACAAGTACTGAAACGAATGGTGATCAAGCATTCATACATACAAAACAATCATGATAGAAATCCCATATGATATGTAAATCAATCCAGCATTCAAGCATGCAACAAAACTACATATTAAAATTCGTTAGAATCCCATAATGGAGTTTAGTTCATGACTGAACCAAAAGCCATTATGGGATCAAATCTAAACACAGATAATAAACAAACAATTGAAAGATGAAAGATAGAAACGATCAAACCCAATTGCTGAATATAATCCACTGTTAACAATTAAATCCTCATATGAATCCAGCAAATACTAATAAAAATCCACACTGATAGAAAATCCCAAGAAGAAATAGAAAAGTAGGAGTTTTGGCTCCGTTCTCCGTTGGAATCTCTCTCAGAGTGTAAACCCTAGTTATTAAAATGTAAATACGTAAAACTGAATTATTCCTCTATGACACCAGTCAGAAATCGTTTTAAAACCAATTACAACCTTTTTAATTAAAAATTCAAATAAAACAAATCAAGAGCTTCTACGGGACTTGCAAGTACTGCATGTTCTTCCCAGATGTAATCATCATCAGCATGCGCACTTAGAACTACGATGTATCATGATGTCCAGTCGGGTGCTCGCGCGGGTTCGCGTTCCCATACTTGTCTGTCATGGCTTCTTGCGAATGTTGGGTTCTGTTCTGCTGCTTACCAGAATCGATCCGTTCACCGCTCCTTCCTTTGTCCATCCAACTTAGTCTTCTACTCCACTTGATCCTCATGCCATACCTATCCCAGCTTGTGCCTCGCTTCATGCGTTCATTCGCCTCGTGCCTTCTAATTCCACCAAATTAGGCCGTTTCCTGCACTTTTTCACCAAAAGGAGTTTTAAGTATATGCAATGCAAACTAACAGGAAATGTAACTAAAAACACATAAAATGTACTTGAGAAGGGCACAGTTCGCGTGAATTGCTATCCAATAAGTAGGTATAAAACCACTTATCATGCAATAATATGATGCAAATGTATGATGCAGGTGTGTTGTTGGATTGTTCTTCAACATGTTGGGGATGATTGTCGGCTCCCTGTGCTTCTACCGGGGATTGGCAACGATGTCTTTGCTGACCAGATTGGACGTGTGATCCAAATCTTTATGATGTTGACGTTGGGGTTATCACCAAAGTCCTTAATCCTTGATACAGACTTTATTCTGAAGATATGCCTCTCGTGTATAAGAGATCTGTGGGGATAAAGCTTTGTCTGTTTGAGGATGTGTATAACATATTCCATCATCGATCCTCCTCGATGATGTTGACCTTTCTTGGTTTGTATCGCCAGGACATATCAATGTTCTGTTTGATTACTGCCAACAGTATGTGTTGTCGGTCGGTTTGCTCGACCTTGACATATATGTACGTCCACCGAATAAAACCCTGTTGGGCGATCGTTATTAAGGTCGCTTGACCTTTGTTGACGTGTGACTCAACGGATATATACCTTGTTGGGAAGACTGTCAAGGCTGTTTGACCTTCACTGACGTGTGAATCAACGGATAAACACCCTGTTGGGCAGATTGTCAAGGCTGCTTGACCTTCGTTGACGTGTAAATCAACGGATAAACACCATGTTGGACAGATTGTCAAGGTTGCTTGACCTTCGCTGACGTGTGAATCAACAGATAAACACGCGCTGTAACCCCTGCCGGGGATCCCTTGATCCTCGTTGATGTGTGTATCAACGGTTGTAATCATCGGATGGCTTCCGACGTTTCGTTGGATTTATTTGCCAACGGTTACAGTGATGTCAAGACTGCTTGACGTTCATTGATATGTGCATTAATGGATGACAATGTGTGATACCCCCGTCGGGGATATGTACTTCGACATATGAAAATGCGTGATTCGACCACCGGGGATATGTTTGAGAATGCGTGCTACCCCCGCCGGGGTTTTGCTGAGTAGAATAGGGTGACGACCCTGAATTGGCAGCATCGGACCTGCGTAAGGTGTTGCCGAGTGTGATTTGTAACGTCTGAGATTATCGGCATAGTGTACCCTGTGCTCGGGCAAATAACAATGAGTGATGTGCAAACCAACGGTTTGGTCTGAGAAAACAAGGATTGTAAGCTACTCTGCTCAATCGCGTAGCATTTTTATTCCTGATTTGGCTTCTTCAGCTTATGAGAACTTCGTTGTAACTCGAACTGGACCGAGAAAGAGGGGTAGGACCCACGTAGGGGTAGCCTTTGTTAGTTATTGGGAGCTGCCCCATTTCCATGTATTTTTAGCTGTACAGAGATGATGTACTTAGGAATGTATGTACAGTTTTTCATTCTCTATATCATATTGCCATCTATTATCTGTAATGCATGTATCATGTTATACAAATGTATGTATATCTAGAGATATTCAGCATTGACCCCTGGATGGTCTTATGATATGGCGCACACAGATATCTTCTTCGACAGTCAGCCACATAGATCACACCCCACCATTATTGGTGGCATCTTGTCTTAGATCGTGGTATGATAATATGTCACCATCAGACAGGGTGACTGTAGATCAGCTGTTGTAGCATACTATGACCCTCTTGATATTTCAGGTTCTCGCAGGATTTGTGGAGGGCATGCTTGATCACTGGGTACCGGAGAGGCAGGTTTTTTGGTTTGGGACCCAGGAATTGACTCTAACTCTAGAGGAGTAAGCACGTTTGACGATGCTTCCACTTGACAGACCTTGTGTGCATATGGCTATTAGGGATTGATTGGTTAACTACTCATCATGCTAAAATTGATTATTTTTGTAAGATTGTTAGTTTTCATATTGCTAACCAACCTGTTATGCGAATTCAAGCAACCAAACCACTAAAGTCAATCACTGTCATATCAAGCCATAAAGCAATTCGTTTACTGAAAAAACGGATGTCAAGCTTTTTTAGCCCATGTCATGGATTTAAACAAAAATACGTCAGATTTGAATGATATTTCTGTTGTTAATGAATTTCCTGACATATTTCCCAAAGAAGTTCCTGGCCTACCCCTAGAGCGAGAAATTGAATTTTGTATCGACCTTGAACCCGATACAAAACCCATTTCTAAAATCCAATATCAAATGGCTCCTATTGAATTTCAAGAGTTAAAAACCCAACTACAAGAGTTGTTAGACATTGATTTCATTCGTCATAGTACTTCTCCTTGACTATCGGAAGTTGAACCAAGTCAGCATAGAAAATAGGTACCCGTTACCTCACATTGGTGACCTATTTGACAAGTTACAAGGTGCTAAATTCTTCTCTAAGATCGATCTTCGTTCCGGATATCATCAGTTAAAGATTAAAACTGATGACATTCCAAAGATAGCTTTCAGAACTCGGTATGGGCATTACAAATTCTTAGTCATGTCTTTTGGATTGACTAATGCTCCTGCTGCTTTCATGGAAATGATGAACCGAGTATTCAAGGAATATTTGGATCATTTTGTGGTTATCTTTATTGATGACATCCTCATTTACTCCAAAAGCCATGAAGATCATGAGCAACACTTGAGGCTGATACTCCAAAAGCTTCGTGAAAATAAGCTATATGCCAAGTTGAAGAAATGTGAGTTCTGGCTTGAGGAAGTAGCATTCGTTGGGCACGTGATATCGAAACATGGAATATCAGTTGACCCGACGAAGGTTAAAGCAATACAAAGTTGGGAGCAACCTAAGTTAGTAATCGAAATACATAGCTTTCTGGGCTTAGCTGATTATTATCGGAGATTAGTGGATAGATTTTCTCGAATCGCCACTCCATTAACTCAGCTAACTCAAAAAGATACAAAGTTCGGATGGAGCGAGGAATGTGAGAAGAGCTTCCAAGAACTCAAGAGGAAACTTATTTTAGTACCTATTCTGACAATACCATTAGGTTCGGAGGGATTTGTCATCTACAGCGATGCTTCAGGCAGAGGTTTAGGATCTGTTCTCATGCAACATGAGAAAGTCATAACCTTAGCCTCACGATAACTCAAAGATTATGAGAGGAATTATCCTACTCATGATCTAGAGTTGGCAGCAGTCGTTTTTGCGCTAAAGATCTGGAGACACTGCCTGTATGGGGAGAAAGTGGAGATCTATACAGATCATAAAAGCCTCAAATATTTCTTCACCTAAAAAGAACTTAACATGCGACAACGACGTTGGCTCGAGCTGCTGAAAGATATGACCATACCATTCAATACCATCCTAAAAAAGTGAACGTGGTAGCTGATGTAACTCCCCAGAAAAATTGGATTTTTGTGAATTAAATTTTTATTTGATTATGTGGATTAAATGAATTTAATTGATTATTTATGGGAGTAAGCTAATTGAAAGTCGTTCTATGACTTAGATATGTCAGAACGTCGTAGTATTTTGGCTATGTGAATGAATTAAAGTGTTTGAATTTCCAAAACAAAAATAAAAGCTTTCCGAGAAATTTTCCAAAAAACGCTATTCACGCATTTTTGCTCGGGAATTAATTTTGAACTTAGAAATACGTAACGATAAAAAATATTGAGGTAAGATAGAATATCCGATAATATTTCAGTTATAGCAAACACAGTTTTTCGCCTGCGGATTTAAAACCTAACGGTTAGGGAAAGTGATTTCTGAGAAGGAATTTAAATGTGTATAATGAATTAAAGCGATGATCGAATAATACGTATGTATTGTACGAGGTAATGAATACGAGTATGATACGAGGTATTATACGAGTAGGTATGAATAATGGTGTGTCATATATAAATAAGTATACGAAGTGGAAGACGAGATTAATACGTAAATTATACGTTATAAAGCTTTAAGCCAAATGAAATGGACTTGTGGATTTGTGTAGGGAGTGTAAGTCCAATAAGGAGTTGGAAGAGATAGTAGCTGGACAGTAGACCTCGATGGCACAAAAGGATGATGAGATCTGGGAACTAGATGGACGTCTAAGTAATGTCGAATGGAAGCTGGTTCAAACTGAAGGAGAGAACGAGCAAATGACAAAGGAGATCGTGGAGCTGAAGAATAAATTAAAAGAAGAATCCGACAAGAGAGCAAGATTCGAAGATGCGTATGAGAAAGCTTCTCAGCGTTCAGGAGTAACAGAGGGGGAAGCAAAAGCAAAGAAGATCAAGATGGAGGAGATGGATAGCGTATTCAACACTGTGATTAATCGAGCTCAAGATCGAGTTATGTATTATCCGATTCAGTTCGAGACGCTACCACCGTACATGTTAGATCGCAGAACAATGTTCCGTATTATGGAAGAAGAGCGTCATAAGGCTACGCGGCATTTTAGTAGGTCACCGTATGGAATGTACTTGATATGTGATTAATGATATGATAAATAAGATGTAAATCCCAAGTGTTATGTAACCAATGGGATATGATGATGATGATGTTATCCTGAAACTTTAGTAGTTTTGGAAATTAATGTAAATAGCAGTGATGCTATTGTTCTTCTGCTTTCTAAGGATGATAAATGAATAAAATGTTATTTTTATTCAAGATGTTATGTGTTATGTGATGATCTTTTATGATGTGCAAGTTAAGTAGAAAATACTTAAAAGAAATTGAGTAATAATCTAATAAGTGTATTGTAATCAGAAAATGCCTCCAAGAAGACTTCAACCACGACAACAAACCCCTAAGGGATCTACCAACAATAACAACGCTGAAGCTAACCCAGTTCAGCAGTTGGTGACACTTCTGGCAGGAGCACTGCAGAATCAACCGCAGAATCAAGCTGCAAATTTTAAGGATTTCAAGGCGGTTGGACCACCAGAATTCCGTGGAACCATGAACTCGGTTGACGCACAGACTTGGATCATGGAAATAGAGATGGTATTTGATGTTGCTAGGGTCAGTGAGAACCAAAAGACTACTTTTGCAACATTCATGGTGAAAGCAGAGGCCAGTTATTGGTGGCAAGCCAATAAAACTAGAGGAGGTCAAGGAGTGATGACTTGGGAAAGGTTCAAGGAAATATTCTTTGAAACAAATTTCCTAGAGAGTTCAAAGAATCAGATAGAAGTGCAGTTTCTAGAGCTAAATCAGGGCACAATGACAGTGTCGGAGTATGCATCAAGGTTCAATGAGTTGGCGAGGTTTGCGCCATATCAAGTGAACACGGATGAGTGCAAGGCGAGGAGGTTTGAACAAGGACTGAAGCCATGGTTATATAGCAGAGTCTCCCTGTTCCAGTTAAAGACATTTATAGCGGTGCTTGAGAAGGCAATTCTCGCTGAGGGTGGGGGCGAGGCTGTGACAAAGTACAATCAAGAACAAAGAAAGAAGAAGAATGAGGGTGAAGGTAAGAATGGTGGTAGTAGTGGTGGAAATGGTAGTAGTAATTTGAAGAGGAAGTGGAATACGAGTGTTGGTGCTGAAAGCCAACAAGATAGCCAATATAAAAAAAAGTTTGAAGCATGTGCTACATGCGGAAAGAATCACACTGACATGTGCTTAAGGGGTAAACGAGTATGCTTCAACTGTGGTCAAGAGGGATACATTGCCCCAAATTGCCATTAACCAAAGAAGAATGTTTGCTACACATGCAGGTCAAAGGCTCATTTTTCTAGCGAGTGCCCTAAAAAGAAAGCTAGAGAGACAACGGGAAGCAAGGGAGGTAGCAGTGGATGTATATTGTCCATTGCTGGACCAACGTCATCAAATAGGCCCACAGCCAGAACCTTCAATATGACTGTGTAGGATGATGTACAATCAAAAGATGTTTTGTCAGGAATTATCCCAATCAATGATATAGATACTTATGTATTATTTGATTCGGGTGCTACTTGTTCGTTTATATTTGATGAATTTGCTAAGAGGTTAGTGTAAGACCCCAACTATTATGAATAAAGAATAATTTTTTTGAATTATATTTTTGAATATTATGGTGTGGATTTGATATAATGTTATAGTTGTGGGTAATATTTATAAATTTTGCAAAGTAAGCAAGTGGTTATATAATATTTGATTGGTCGGGGAATATTTTTTTTAACAGGGAATATTCGTACGATGGCACAATCATTGGTGGACCCCACAACGAAAGTATTGTCGTAGTTAAAAAACGACAGAATTATATTTTTATAAAAATAACGGCGAAAGTTTTACCGTTAAAACTGTTGAACTACCCGGTAGTAAAAGTATAGTAATACGCGTGGTTGCATAGTAGCACACGGTATTGATTATTGATGCTTATGTGAGAAGTCACTTAGTTATACTCAATTATTGCTACAAAGAATTCTTTGATCATATCGCTTTCATATTATTGATTCAATTATTGTCACAGTATCATCTGCATATTATGTTATATTATTAAATCAATAATTGAGATGGCAAAGTTATTCATATTATTATTTTCAATATTGACAATGTCTAAAAGTTCTGTCAAGGAGAGGTTTGGTCACCTAATCATACGCCGCCAATAAGGAGAAATCCTTATCTGAAAGCCCTCTTTCCCGGAGAACGACACGTTGTTAAATATTGTGAATTATAATATCAATGATGAATAAATTCATGTTGATTAAAGATGAAATGGATAGTTCCATTGTGTTGGAATTATTAGTGTTAGTGAAAATCGATATTTATTTCGATAATAATTGATGTCTGGAGGTTATGTTGACCAATCAGGTAATTAACCGGATAAATGAGCAATTAATTGCTATTAATTCACATGATTATAACTATTTGTTCACATGTGTGTACTATTGATTCACATTATTGTACTATTAGGGGAGTTGGCACAAGATTAATAATACTTTCATGACTAAGTTAAAAATGGAGGTATAGATGGAGGTACTATACTGTAATTCGTATTTTTACATGATTATAACTATTGATTCACATGATTGAACTATTGATTCACATTATTTACTATTAGGGGAGGTGGTGCAAGTTGGATAATACTTGCAGGACTAAATTAAAAATGAAGAAAAAGAGGAAGGTATTATACTATAATATTTCGAGCCCCAAAATGTGCAATTATCGAAACTATATTTTCCTATAAATAGAAGCTCATTCTTCCTTCATTTCTCACCAATTCACTAAAGCTATAGAATAATTATTATAGAGAAAAATTATGGAGAAAAAGAAGAAGAGAAGTCATCTACCTCACTATTCCAGTATCCAGTCTTCTTCTAAGGTAAGGGGTATTATTCTTTCATATTCATGAAGAGAGTTATTTTCTTTCAATACTCGTAAGGGTTGTTATTCCATTCTTTATTATTATGTTGAATAACTTTTGCCTCATGCCAAGCACCGCATACATGGTGAAATTCTTCTCATTATTCCATTCTTTATTATTGTGTTGGAATAACATGTCCATATGATCCTATCACATGCCCGGTGAATTCTCATTTGTTATTCCATTCTTTATTATTCATTGGAATATCCTCGTCTGCAAGCGGATTACGCATGACATGGTTCCATTCTTTATTATTCTGTTGGAATATCCTGTCTGTGTGGGTTACGCATGACCTGGTTCTATTCTTTATTATTCTGTTGGAATAACTTGTCTGTGCGGATTACGCACGCCTGATGAATTCTTCTGTTATTCCATTCTTTATTATTTTGTTGGAATAACCTGTCTATGTGGATTACCGCATGCATGGTGAATGATCCTTTGTATTCATTCCTTATTAAATTGTGGAAATGATCTGTCTACGTGGATTACCGCATAACGGGCAAAAATCCATTTGCGGTTTCATATATTCTATTATACTCAGTTGGTTAGAGTTTTGGCGTCTATACTCCATGAAATTAGTGGAATATCCTTGATATTTGCGCTTCATCCAATATCTTTTCATGAAAATATTATTCTGAGCATTCTTGAATTTTACTCCACAAAATAGTATCATGTTGACAATTTGGACGTTATTGATTTCTGGATAAATTAAATTATAAATCTTTAAAAATTTATCCGTGAACTTGTTTTATTGAATTCTTATATCATTGTCATCATCCTCATGTTTATAATATGTTGAAAGTCACTTGTGGCCTGTGGTGCATAGATGGACTTGATATGATTATGACCAGGGATTATTCGGTATAATCATGACCGTAATGTTACAAATGATGTGGTAAAAGACCTCATTGGCCATATTGCATTGATGGATAGTTGTTGGCATGATCATGACCATTGATGAATACACGAATATCCTTGGCCCGTAGTGCGTGGATAATTTGTGGTCGTGATACTAATGAATATCCTTGGCCGTAGTGCATGGATGATGTGGTTTATTTATTAAGCTAAGTCTCAGCGATAAAAGTGATTAAAAACCTTTAAAATCATAGAAGATAGTATATTTTATTCTCTACTTGACTCTTCTAATGGATTGCTTGTTTCGCTGTAGTTAAACTTGATGTTTGTTATATTTTATCAGTTTAACACTGTTGAAGGCTAACGATAAATTATTCTGCATTATCTTAGTCATAATATTTCTTACTGGGCTAGTTGAGCTCACCCTTTCTTTCATCGTTCTCTTGTAAAAATGAGAATATAAATTGGACGAGCCTCGGGGAACGGAGTGATTGGTCCGTATGATAGTATTAATAGTCCTCACTATTATCTGTTAAATAGTGTGACAATAAATGTAATGAGGACTCCATTGAGTGTGGATATTGTTTAGATGACAATATTCTTATTAAAACTCTAAGATTATGTTTTGTCGTATTTTATACAACTGTTGTATAATTAAGTTGTATTTGAATTTTATACCATGTATTTGGCGACTCAAGATGGGTGATGTATACCTGTTTTGGAGGCGCCACAGGTTGGTATCAAAGCTTAGGATATGATCCTGGTGAGATGTGAGACAAGAATTAGGAGGGGAGAGACGGGGAATTCATTCGCTAGTATGACCTACCTAAGTTTATTTGGTATTTAATTGGTCGGTCAGAGTATATAGATAATATGTTGCATGTCAATTAACCCTTGTTTTGTGGCAGTATTTGAAAATAATATCCGAGAATGTGGAGAATAGCAATGGAGCACAGGAGACCGTTGAGTCTTCACAGATCAATAATCAGGATAATGTGCATCAGGAAGGCGATAATCATCATGCAAACAACAACACTGACCAAATAATGAACAATGGAATGTTCAGAGGCTTTATGCAATTCGTACAACATCAGGCGAGAGCGGCTCCTGTCTAAAATATAGGTGGAGACATCGAAACTCTCTGACGGGTCACCGCTAAATGCTTCAAGGAGCCGGGACCACCGAGTTTATTGGAGAGCCAAAACCACTTAAGGCGTAAGTGTGGATAAAGCGATCACCAAGATATTTGATGTCTTGGGATGCTCCGAGGAGCAAAGGTTCCCTTGCCACCTTTATGTTGCGAGGAGGCGGATTCATCGTGGGAATCGGTAAAGCGTACTCAACCTGTCGCACTGAAGATGTCTTGGGAGAAGTTCCAAGAATTATTCAACGACAAGTACTTTCCCGAAAGTATTCGCCACATAAAAGAGGTAGAGTTCATCAAGTTGGAGCAGAATAATATGATCGTGTCGCAGTACAAAGCTAAGTTTGCCGAGTTGTCCCGGTTTGCGTCTCACTTGGTTGATAATGAGGAGAGAATGACGCGGATGTTTTTAAGAGGTTTGAAACCGGAGATACGTAAATATCTTATTTCTTATAAACTGTGTTTGTATTCAGATGTTGTAAATAAGGCTTAGTTATTGGAGCGCGATAACGAGTCAATGCAACAAAGAGAAAGCAGTTGCCAGAATGAAAATACCAGTGGTAACATTCATCGAAGCGGTGACAACAAACGTGTAGGGAATCAACATGCCAGAAATGGTAACCACTTCGGTGGTAATCAGGGCCAAGATAATAAAAGTAGACATTTCAATAAGAGGAGATTCAACAATGATGGAAAGACGTCAGCACCAACACCCGTTGTTAAGGAAGGAGAACGACCACCTATCATATGCTTCAAATGCAGGGGGGGGACACATCAGTCCAAACTATGCGCAACAGTCCAAAATGTGTTACAATTATGGAAGAGAAGGTCACCTAGCTAGATTTTATCGCACTGGGAAGCCAAGTCCAGTTGGAACGGTGACACCAAATGCCGTCCCAGACAAGTTAAAACCAGTTGTTAAAGGGAGAGCGTTTTCTGTGACCTCCTAGAAAGCAAGGAACCCGAACGAGGTCATCACGGGTAAGCTTATCATAAACTCTAGCGAAATGTATACCTTATTTAATACCGATTCTACCCATTCTTTTATTTCTCCTACTTGCGCTCAACATTTAAATTTGACTTCGAAAAAATTAGACTTTAACTTATCTGTTGAAACTCTGTTGGGAGAAACCTTCATTACATCCACTGTGTATAAGTCTTGTTTGTTTCAAATCGGTAACCGCACGTTACCTATCGATCTTATCTCCTTAAAAATACTTGCATTTGACGTGATTCTAGGGATTGATTGGTTAACTACTCATCATGCAAAAATTGATTGCTTTCGTAAGGTTGTTAGCTTTCATATTCCTAACCAACCTATTATCCGAATTCAAGCAACCAAACCATTAAAATCAATCACTGTCATCTCAAGCCATAAAGCTATTCGTTTATTAAAAAACGGATGTCAAGCTTTCTTAGCTCATGTCACGGATTTAAAAAAAAATACGTTAGATTTGAAGGATATTTCTATTGTTAATAAATTTCCTGACGTATTCCCTAAAGAACTTCCTGGCCTACCCCCAGAGCGTGAAGTTGAATTTTGTATCGACCTTGAACCCGGTACAAAACCCATTTCAAAAGCCCCATATCAAATTGCTCCTATTGAACTTCAGCAGTTAAAGACCTAATTGCAGGAATTATTAGACATTGGTTTCATTCGTCCTAGTACGTCTCCTTGGGGTGCTCCTGTTCTATTCATGAAGAAGAAAGATGGGAGTATGCAACTTTGTATTGACTACTGGGAATTGAACCATGTCACCATCAAGAATAGGTATCCGTTACCTCGTATTGATGACTTGTTTGACTAATTGCAAGGAACACAATTCTTTTTAAAGATCGATCTTCGTTCTGGATATCATCAGCTGAAGGTTAAAATCGAGGATATTCCAAAGATCGCTTCAAAACTCTAAGACGGCATTATGAATTCTTAGTCATGTCTTTTGGATTGACTAATGCTACTGCTGCCTTCATGGATATGATGAACCGAGTATTCAAGGAATATTTGGATCACTTTGTGGTAGTCTTTATTGATGACATCCTCATATATTCCAAAAGTTATGAAGATCATGAGCAACACTTGAGGTTGATACTCCAAAAGCTTCGTGAAAACAAGCTTTATGCCAAGTTGAAGAAATGCGAGTTCTGGCTTGAGGAAGTAGTATTCCTTGGGCACGTAGTATCAAGTCATGGAATATCTGTTGACCCGGCAAAGATTGAAGCTATTCAAAGCTGGGAGCAACCTAAATCAGTGACTGAAGTATGTAGTGTTAGTTCCTAGTAGGCACAATAGTTATCTAGAAGGGGGGGGGGTTGAATAGATATTTAAAAAACCTTTTCGTTTTAAACTTGTTAGTTAATGATGATTAAAACTTAGCGGAATTTATGTTTGTTTTAATCTCTTTTGAAAAGTAGTGGAGTTATGAGAGTGAGGCAGTTATAGTAGTTATGACATATATAGCAGTTATGGTATGGACGTAAAAGACACAGTCATTTTAAGTGGTTCAGAGCACTTAAAGCTCCTAGTCCACTCTTCTACTCAACGAGTAGGAAATCCACTAAGAATGTCTTTTACAACTTCTGAATCACACAAATTCCTTCTAGACCAGCAGTCTAGGAACTTCTTAGTTCACTCTTGAACTCTTCAAGTCCAGCAGACTTGGCTCTCTTATAGTTCACTTAGAACTCTTCAAGTCCAGCAGACTTGGTACTTTTCTTCAGTTGATTGATAGATGTTGAGTTCTTGATGTTTGCTACTCAGTTGCTATTTTAAGCACTTGTTCAAAAGAACTGAGTAGCTGAGCAAGCTTTTGTATTTCTCAGATCGTAGAGTTGAGCTTTATGAGAGTTGTTCACGTTGTTCTTTCAATGCTTGCTTTTTCTCTCTCTCATCTGCTTGACTTGCATATATGTGATCTTGAAAACTATCCGTTGGATCCATCCGTTGAGGCATTAAATGCGTTTGACCTTTCTGATATTTGATGGAGATATTTCTGCACATCATCTGAAACTGCATTCTGGCCCACTGACACTGCAGACTGCTTTCTCACCTAACACCTGAAAAGGTGTTTTCCCCCTTACCAATGTTACTTTCCTTAGCTTCTTCAATACGCCTCTTTGTTGCATACTAAGGATATTTCTCATGACTTTGGGACTGGTGAGTATTGCAGCGTTTAGAATCCATTCCTCTAATGTTGGAATCTGTCTTCCACATAAATCATGAGGCTTGACGTTCTCTGACACAAGACAGATGCTCTATAATTTAGATCGTTATACTCTTACGATTCAGATCGTAGTGTCTTGTTGTCTTGGTGCCTGGTCTGATGCTATCAGCCTAGAGCACTACGATTCTGCTTAAACCTTTGCACACTACAATCTTCGCTTGCTTGATTTGTAACTCTACGTTTCCGAGAGCACACTACGATCGTTGACTTGTAAACTCCACGTTTCCTTCAACACACTACGATCATTGAGTTGGCTCGACAAACGTTGGGACCACTCTACGATTTCCGAAGAGGCCCTTCAAGGCATGCACACTACGATCTTTGAATCTCTACGTTTCTGCCTTGACTTCTGCAATGTTGATCAGATGATACACTACAATTTCTTCGAAGCTTATCTATTACATCTCAAGATCAACCTAACAGCTTTGATCTTTCTATCTATACATTCTATTACAGAATGATAGATGTTAAGAGCTTAGATCAACCTAACAAATTTGATCTATCACTAAGTCCTTGTACATATATTACTTTGAAGGACTTTACAAATAATCATGAGCATATACATTAAAACATCAAATCATAATATGCATTCTCCCAACAATCTCCCCCTATTTGATGTTGACATAACCAAGGAGATTTGTTGTCATTATTATTAGTGACAAGATGCATTTGCAGGAAATTTAAACATGACTTAGTATTTCTGTGAGCAGCTGAAATTTCTAGAAAATAAGCATGAATTTATTGATGTTAAAGGAATATTGCAGTTTAGCTTTACATCAATAAGAATTAAAGTTTACATTTATCTCTGTTTCTTTGTTCTTTTTCGTGGAGGATTCGCATACTCCTCAGCCCTTCTTTTCCTGCTCACTTCATCTCTTCTGGATAGTTCTTCCAGCTCACTTAGGCTTAGCCTTAGATTTTTCTCATGCTTGTTCATGAATGCAGGATCTCCAATTGGCATTCTTAGGCGTACGGTAGTCACATTTTGTGAGCTGATAGGTGGCTCCTTACTTCTTAATGGTAAAGCCGTTACAATTTCCTGCTGATCAGATAGTTGAGTCTGGTGATGGAATTGTCTTGCAGGAGGGCTTCTTGACGCTTGAGCGTGAAATTGTCCTCTTCCCCTTTCTTGGCTTCCTTGACCTCCTCTACCTCTGCCTTGGCCTCCCTGTCCTTCTTTCCCTTTATTCTCCCCCTTTATGTCAGCATCAAAGGTTCGAATATCTGCAGAAAGTCGATTAACTCCTTGGACAAGCTCGTTTAGTTGGCTTTGTGTTTGAGCAATGTCCTCTCGACTTTCCTTGATCTGGACTTCAGATCTTGCTTCTTTGTTTCGGAGGGCTGTTGGAACAATGTCAGTCTGTCGTTCCTGATTGACATAAGATTTCTGGAATTCTTGGACTGAAGCTTTCAAGTTGATGATGTTCTCCAGTATAAGTTTATTTTGAACTTCTTGATTTTTCTGCATTTCAAGAACAGCCTCTCTTTGCTTGGTAGCTATCCTGGAAGTGAATCTCATCTCCGTCCTTCATGCTCTTAAGAATTTCTTGATAATTTCCCTCGACTTCTTTATAAGCTCAAAGCTCATAGTGCCAAAAAATTATTTGCAATTTGTGTGATCATTTGATTCAGCCGGATATGAATGAGGTCGAAGTGAGATTCCAGGCTTTCTTCTATGTTCTTGACCATGTTCTTGGATGCTTCCTTCAAGTCATCCTTTGTGGGCAGATTTGGGAGAGTATCATTGGTTTGAGGATTGTTGAATGGAGGGGATGCTTTCTGGGATTGATCTTGCATGGAGTAGAGAGAAAGATCAAGACTAAAATAGTCATTTGAGGAGGAGGATGGTATGTCTGATGGAGGGGCCTCAGTTTCAATGTTTGGAATATAGGGCTATACGATTTCTATTTGGGACTCTACGATGGGGCTAGAGTCAGGAATCGTAGAGATGGTGGTTTATGGGAGCAAAATGAAGTTGGCTGTATTTGATTCCTCAGTTATAGAATTTCGGGATTCTGCAACTGGAAATTAATTTAGTGGATTAAGAATCACTTCCAACCATCGAGGGAATTCATAGAATTGACTAAATGAGGATGATGACAAGTGATTTACTCTAAATTGGGTAGGGATAGACAGTACCTCAAGTTTATCCTTTGAGGAAGAGTTGTTGGTAATCAACTTCTTGGCAAAGTTGAATCTCCCTGGGAATCCATGAGCCAGTATTGAGATGGCCGGATACTCTTTGAAACTCTAGAACATGTGATCACAAGAGTTTAGGATTTGGGCTTGATGATATGGCATCATGGGTAGGAAAGAGAACATCTGATTGTAGAGATAGCTTCTATACCCATCTTTTCCCACACCAGTGATCTGAAGGTCATCATCATCTTCTTCCTCTTCTCTGTCTTCGTTGGAGGATTCCATTATCTCAATGGTTTCTTGATGATCTTGCACTGGTTCTTCTTCATTTCTGGAAGAGACCTCTTCTTCTACCATGGAGATATCCTGAGGCTCCCCCTCAACTTGATCATCTTCTTGTAAGTTCAAAAACTCCCCCTCAAGTGGAGCATCTTCTTGAGTTTCAGGCATCTCCCCCTCAGCTGGTGTATTCTCTATCATGAGAATTTCAGGGATCTCCCCCTCAGCTGGAGCATTGTCCTCTTGACTTGCTCTGGACAGTTCCTCCCTAGCAACCATACTCTTTTCTTCCCTCTTGAGCACTTTTTCATTTTCAAGAATGTACTTCTTGACCATCTTTCTCCTTGATTTGCTAGGCTTAGCCAAAACTTCAGGACTTTCTTGAACCTCAGTTTTATCCTGTTCAACATCCACTATGCTTGAAGCAGCTACTTCCTTGCCTGCCATGCTTGGTCTGGTCTCTACGAACAGTAGAGACTCTACGATTGAGGTGACTGATGGCCTTTTGGACTTATGACCAACTTTGTTCTTCTTCAGGATCTGGGATATGGTAGCCTGATCCTCATCTACTTCATCTTGCTGCTGCTTTCTTCTTAGGATCCTCAGAGTCTCTATATCAGAGGACTCTACAGGTATATCAGTGCTAGATCCTTGAGGCTCTTCTACCAGTCTAGCCCTTAACTTCCTCTTGACCTTGCTTTTTCTAGTAAGGATAGAGGGTTCTCCTTTGTTGGTTTCTTCTTCTTCTTCTTCGATCTCCCTGACAATAGACATGTTTCTTAGAAGGCCTAAGTCCTTCAGATCCCTAGTTCTTCCACTGGATTCGGTCATCATTCGAACATACTCAGCTGGGTTCCTCTTCTAATTTTCAAACAACTTCTGGGTCATACGTCTGTTTGGGTTGATAGCTTCTCCTTCTTCATCCCCAATTTTGTCACCCAGGGCAGATTGTAGAATGATACTTATGAATCGCCTATATAGCATCTTTTGAGGGCTTTTTGATTTCTTTAAGTTAACGATCCACTTATCAATCCACTCGAGCAATATGGCTCTATAGTTGAGTTGTATTCCATAACTCATGGCAGTCATGAGCCTGAGTTGGACTTCATTCACAGAGTCATGGCCTGAGCTCTTGTATCATATACATTTCCCAACTATATCGGCTAGAAATTCACACCTCTGTGGGAACTCCTTCTTTTTGTACCCTTTCACATAGGGGAGTTTCTTGTGATGCATTCTTCTAAGTCCCTCTTGGAAGTCTACGATATCTAAGAATGGATGCCCTTCATTTTTGAGACCTAGGGCGAGGTTGATGTCTTCGGCCTTCAGTCTGATTTCCACATCCCTTACTCTCGTAGTCATGATGTCATTTTTAAATACTCCATTTCTGTAGAACTCTTTCACTAACATGGGATAAATCAAAGTATCTGTGCTCAAGGCTTCTTCGAGACTTGCCTTCTTTAGTAAGGCCAGAATCTTGTGGAATTTGGGTTGAGATGTTTTGAACTTGTCAAAATAGAGTCTGTAGCCTGAGATAACACTGGAAGACGCCATTGATTTTCTAGCTGGAAGTGAGATTTGATTGAGCTTTATTCTGATTTAGGGCTTCTGCTTCGAGAGAGGATGAGAGAGATAATCTTTTGAACTTCATATTTCAAAAATACGATTTCAATTTGTACTTGTAACTTCCCTCTCTCCCTTTTGCTTAGTGGGACATGTGTCGACTTTTGATTGGCTCTACGATTTTGACTGATAAGGATTGTACTGATTTGCCCTTGGCTCCTGCTGAGCTGAGGTGTCCGTAGGGAGGACTACGATCATTGAGGTAGTTTAGTGATCGTTGTGTCTGATCTACGATCGTCGAGTATGTCCAGCGTTCGTCGTGTCTGAGCTACGATCGTCGAGTCTGTCCAGCATTCGTCATGTCTGATCTACGATCGTCGAGTCTGTCTGGATCCTTGTGATGAGTTTTTGATAAAGCATTCTTTTAAGGTAACTCAGGAAGGGCCAACCTCTTGGAGTGAGTTAAGGGTTAGGTTTGTTCCTGAGGCGCTTATCAGAGGGATTGATTTGTTTTGAAGCATATCATCACAGGTTGCATTCTTGTTTTGTTGATGATGCTTTTGTCATCGTTGAGTCTGCACTACGATGGTTGAGTCTTTACTACAATCGTTGAGGTAGTTGTCTTTTAAGCTCTACGATCGTGGACTTCCCTTGATCATGTCTACGATTTTGAGTTCAGCCTTTGTATCTGTTATGGTTAGCACAATCTAGAGCATATATTTTATGGTTGTAGATTTAGCATGCCTAGCTCACTTATTAACTTATTAAATCTGGATTCATCTAGTGGTTTTGTAAAAACATCAGCAAGTTGATTTTCAGTAGGGATATATTGTAAAGATATAGTTCCATTTTGCACATGATCCCTAATGAAGTGATACCTTATTTCTATATGCTTAGTCCTAGAATGCATAATAAGATTATGAGTTATTGCTATGGCACTTGTGTTATCACAAAGTGAATGGGAATAGATTTGAAATCAAACCCATAGTCACTAGTCGATTTCTCACCCATAGGATCTCGAAAGAGAAAGAATTCCAAAGAAGAATGTATTCAAATTTCCGCAGTTGAAGTAGATACTCGAGTTTTGCTTTTTGTTAAACCAGACACAAGTCTGCTTTCTAGCAATTGACAAAAGCATCGGTATTTTTTTCTATCTATTTTGCATCCCGCAAAAATTAGCATATGTGAATCCTATTAGTTTAAATGAGGATTCCTTGGGGTACCACAGCCCCAAGTAAGGTGTACCCTTGAGATACCTGAAGATCCTCTTTACAGCAGATAAATGTGACTCTTTAGGGTTAGCCTGAAATCTAGCACATATGCATGTTGCAAACATTATGTCGGGTCTACTAGCAGTTAGATTTAAAAGAGAACCTATCAAACCTTTATATTGAGTTATATCAATACTTTTACCCTTTTCATCTTTATCAAGCTTGATTGCAGGAGCAATTGGTGTTTTCATGGGAGAGGTTGATTCCATGCCATACTTATTGAGTAATTATTTGATGTACTTGGCTTGGTTTATGAAAATTCCTTCATCAGTCTGCTTTACTTGCAGTCCAAGGAAGAAATTCAACTCACCCATCATGCTCATTTCAAACTTGCTCTGCATCAGCTTGGAGAATCTCTTGCATAACTTTTCGTCAGTAGAACCAAAATTAATATCATCAACATATATTTGAACTAATAAGACTTTGTCTTTATGCTTTCTAAGAAATAGTGTGGTATCTACTCTACCTCTAGTGAACCCATTTTCAATTAAGAAGTTAGTTAGTGTTTCATACCATGCTCTAGGTGCTTGTTTAAGACCATATAAGGCTTTGTCTAATCTATAAACATAATTGGAAAGAGATGTATTGATGAAACCTGGAGGTTGCTCTATATAGACTTCTTCTTGGAGTTCTCCATTTAGGAATGCACTTTTGACATCCATCTGAAAGACTTTGAACTTCATGTGAGCAGCAAAGGCAAGAAAGATTCTGATGGCTTCTAGTCTGGAAACAGGTGCAAATGTCTCATCGTAGTCAATGCCTTCTTCTTAAGAGTAACCCTTTTCCACTAATCTTGCCTTGTTCCTGGTAATAACTCCATCTTCATCCATTTTATTTCTAAAGACCCACTTGGTTCCAATGACAAGATAACTCTTTGGTCTTGGTACCAGTCTCCATACTTTGCTTCATTCAAATTTGTTGAGTTCTTCCTGCATGGCCTCTATCCAACTGGAGTCTTCCATAGCATCCTCTATCTTCTTTGGTTATATTCGTGATAGGAAGCTTAGATAAAAGCATTCATTTTGAGTAGCAGCTCTTGTTTTAACTCTAGCACTCGGATCTCCAATGATTAGATCCTCAGTGTGATCTCTGGCCCATCTGTTACCGGTTGGAACATCTGTCCTGATGCCTTCTTGTCTTAAATCTTCAAGATCTATTTCTTACTCTTGGAGTGGAGGTTCATTATCTTGCATAGACCTCTCTACGATCTCATTTTGTTGCTCAACGATTTCACTATCTGGCACTACGATCGTAGTGTTGGGTTCGACGATTTCATTCGTAGTCTCTGTACTATCGGTCGTAGTGTCTTGAAGCACTGTGTTGTCTAAGTCTGTTTCATCAAAGATGATATGAATTGAGACTTCAACACTCAGTGTCTTCTTGTTGAACACTCCGTAGGCCTTACTGTCTATGGCATTCCCAAGAAAGATTCCTTTGTCTGACTTGGGCTAAAATTTTGTCAGGTACTACTTTCCATTGTTGAGAATGTAGCATGCACAACCGAAAACATGAAAGTAGCTGACACTTGGCTTTCTTCCTTTCCACAGTTCGTAGGGCATCTTTTTGATCGTAGAGTGTATTAGTGATCCGCTCATGCAGTAGCATGCAAAGGTTGATAGCTTCTTCTCGTAAGTATTTAGCAGATGAGTCAGCCGCTAGTAGAGTTCTTCCAAATTTCTATCAAGGTTCTGTTTCTTTCTTTCATTTACTCCATTTTGTTGAGGAGTTCGTGGAGTCGAGAAGTTATGGATCGATGTCATTGTTCATACGTGAATCGGGTCCATTTCGAGAAATCAATTCTCTTCCATGATCACTCCTTATGGCCTTGATTTTCTCCTTTCTCGCTCATCACCGAGATGAACATCTTGATTAATTGGGAGCTCGCTTTCATCCTTTGAAGTTGGGGAAGAATACCCATGTGAATCTGGTGTAGTCGTCGACTATGACTAGAGAGTATCTTTTTACTCCAAGACTAGTCGTTGGAATTGGCCCAAATAGATCCATGTGGAGCAACTGCAGGGGCTTGTCAATAGAGTTGGCAGTTTTGCTCTTGAATGAGCTTCTGGTTTACTTTCCAAGCTGACAGGCATTTCATGGCCTTTCCTTTACAAAGTTGAACTTAGGTAGGCCAGCTACGACATCTTTTGATGCCAGTTTGGACATGCTTTTGAAGTTTAAGTAGGATAACCATCTATGCCATAGCCAGCTTATTTCTTTAGATGCTTTTGCTAGAAAACATATTGTCTCATCTGAGCTTAGTTGACCAAGATCCACTGTGTAGACATTTCCTTCTCTTGTCCCGGTTAGCTTTACAGCAGATGTCTTTAAGTCTCTGACTTGACATTGGTTGTTGAGGAATGTTACTTGATGACCCTTGTCGCAGAGTTAGCTGATGCTTAGAAGGTTGTGTTGGAGACCTTCCACATATGCTACTTTGCTGAAAGATACTGCACCATTGCCAGCAGAGTCATATCCTCTTGTCTTGCCCGAGCCGTTGTCTCCAAAGATGACTGAGGGACCCTCCTTTTCTATGTAGTTAGATAGAAGAGCTTTGTTCCCTGTCATGTGCCTTGAGCATCCACTGTCCAGATACCATGTAGTGATCGTGGAGCTCTTTTTCTGTCAAAATATTGAACCTTCATTTTGGTACCCATATTTGCATGGGTCCTTCTTTGTTAGTGCCTTTGGGGCCCCAAATCTGTTTAATCTTGGGTCTCACATGCATGGAATTATAATAACACTTGGAAACCTTGTGACCATATTTATTGCATATAAAATATCTAGTATGATGCATACCTGTGTGTGTGTGATGATTCATCCTCCATTTGGACTTGTGTGGTTCTTTAGTTGTCCTTCTGTTAAACTGATTCTCATTCTTCCACGTGTCCTTGGATTTCATAAATAGTGAAGAGTGTGCCTTACCTCTCATCAGATCTTCCCACTTGATTCGTAGAGTTGGTCTTGGTTGACTCTACGATTCTTCGAGGTTGATGAGTAGAGGTTAGGTTACTCTTCTCTTTTACGAAGCCCAGACCAGCATGAGATCCCTTACTCCTTTGAGTATGAATGGAAACAGTAGAACAGGGTTGGGCTGGTTCTTCCTTCTGTGAGGATTTCATAAATGTAATGCTTCTACTAAAACTTGAGGCATTACTAGTGCTAGTTTCCTTCGTCTTTTCCACACATGACTCTGAGATGGATTCCCCAAAGCCTAAGCCTGTTCTATGAAATGTACTTCTCTGACTAGAGAGTAGGCAGTCCATGGATGACGAGGATTTGTTCCATGTAGATATAGTCTTCTCTAGATCCTCAATTTTAGAGGTTAGATTAGACTCTCTTTGTGCATTGAGTTTATTAGTCTGTTTTAAGATCTCATTCTCTGCCTCAAGCTTGGAGAGAAGGTTAGTACTTAAAAGGGCTGTTTCAAGCTCTTCTTGAACTTTCTTCTTCTCCTCTTGAAGAAGTGAATGATCCTTAGACAAAACTCTGAACCACTTCATGTATTGATGTAGATCAGTGGTTATGCCATGCAGTGCAGTTCTTAAATCATTTATGTCTACATCAGGTGAGTTGAAGTCAAATACCTCATCGAGACTTACATTATGAATGTTGAGGTTTTGTTTGTCCTTTGCATGTTTGGCCATTAAGCACAGATTAGCCATTTGTGGTTCTTCATCATCTCCGGAGTAAGGATTGGAGTCATTGTCTGAATCGCTCCAGGATCCTCCAGCTACTAGGCCTTTGTCTCTCTTCTGAGGCCTTTTGTTTCCTTTGTATTCCTTCTTTGTATGTTGTTTCTTCTTTAGTTCTTCTCTTAGAGGTTTGTTGCATTTGGCAATGAAGTGGCCAGGCTTCTTGCAGTTGTAGCATAGATCATTTATTTGTTCCCGGCTGCTGTATTTGCTGACCTTCTTTGGCTTGCTGGTTTTGCCTTGACGCATGAACCTCCTCAGTCTTTTTACCAGCATAGCAAGGTCTTCATCATCGCCTTCATCATAATCGAGTCAATCTCGGTTGTTGACCTTAGATGCACCTTCAGCTTGCCTTGAGAGCGACACCTTTTATCCTTCATTCTTCCTTCTTGATAGGTTTCGCTTTCGTTGAGTCACCCAGTTCAGATGTCGAGAGATTGCCATATAGCTATTGAACTGTCATCTCGTTAAGATTCTTTTACTCTCTTATAGTAGTGGTCTTGGCATCCAACCTACTCGGTAGGGCTCTCATGAACTTTATGGTCAGATCTTTGTTAGGATAGATCTTCCCATATGCTCGTAGAGAGTTGAGCAGAACGTTGAATCTTTCATAGGTGGCAGTTACGTTTTCTCCTTGAACATGAGCAAACATCTCATACTGCTATGTCAAGAGTGATTGTTTGTTTTCTCTAACTTCTTCCTTCTTCGCGTGATCGCCAGTGCTTCCCAAACCTCCTTAGTCGCTTTTTCTTGTTGACAACGCTTTCGAATGATCGCGTTTTCTAAGGATTGGAACAGGATGTTCTTGGCCTTTTTGTCAAGTTGGACAGCTCTCTTCTCGTTGTCTATCCACTCTTCTTTAACTTTGATTTGCAATTTATTTGGATCGTCAGTGGTTGGTGCAATCTTTGTTGGAATATAGGTCCCATTCTGAACAGTCTCAAATAGATCTTCATCTATTGAGTCCATGTATGCTTGTATGCTTGCATCCTGACTTTCCAGTTTGCAAATTTATCCTTGTTGCACATTAGTGGCTTGCTGCCTCCTCTAGTCCTAGATTCGCTTGGTACATGTGCCATTGGATCTACTATAGCTTATAAGCTGTATAATAGAACCTGCTCTGATACCAATTGTTAGTTCCTAGTAGGCACAATAGTTATCTAGAAGGGGGGTTGAATAGATATTTAAAAAATCTTTTCGTTTTAAACTTGTTAGTTAATGATGATTAAAACTTAGCGGAATTTATGTTTGTTTTAATCTCTTTTTCAAAGTAGTGGAGTTATGAGAGTGAGGCAGTTATAGCAGTTATGACAGATATAACAGTTATGGTATGAACGTAAAAGATACAGTCGTTTTAAGTGGTTCAGAGCACTTAAAGCTCCTAGTCCACTCTTCTACTCAACGAGTAGGAAATCCACTAAGGATGTCTTTTACAACTTCTGAATCACACAGATTCCTTCTAGACCAGCAGTCTAGGAACTTCTTAGTTCACTCTTGAACTCTTCAAGTCCAGTAGACTTGTCTCTCTTACAGTTCACTTAGAACTCTTCAAGTCCAGCATACTTGGTACTCTTCTTCAGTTGATTGATAGATGTTGAGTTCTTGATGTTTGCTACTCAGTTGCTATTTTAAGAACTTGTTCGAAAGAACTGAGTAGCTGAGCAAGCTTTTGTATTTCTCAGATCGTAGAGTTGAGCTTTATGAGAGTTGTTCACGTTGTTCTTTCAATGCTTGCTTTTTCTCTCTCTCATCTGCTTGACTTGCATATATGTGATCTTGAAAACTATCCGTTGGATCCATCCGTTGAGGCATTAAATGCGTTTGACCTTTCTGATCTTTGATGGAGACATTTCTGCACATCATCTGAAACTACATTTTGGCCCACTGATACTGCAGACTGCTTTCTCACCTAACACCTGAAAAGGTGTTTTCCCCCTTACCAATGTTACTTTCCTTAGCTTCTTTAATACGCCTCTTTGTTGCATACTAAGGATATTTCTTGTGACTTTGGGACTGGTGAGTACTGCAGCGTTTAGAATCCATTCCTCTTATGTTGGAATCTGTCTTCCACATAAATCATGAGGCTCGACGTTCTCTGACACAAGACAGATGCTCTACGATTCAGATCGTGATACTCTACGATTCAGATCGTAGTGTCTTGTCGTCTTGGTGCCTGGTCTGATGCTATCAGCCGATAGCACTACGATTCTTCTTTAACCTTTGCACACTACGATCTTCACTTGCTTGATTTGTAACTCTACATTTCCGAGAGCACACTTGTAAACTCCACGTTTCCTTCAGTACACTACGATCGTTGAGTTGGCTCGACAAACGTTGGGACCACTCTACGATTTCCGAAGAGACCCTTCAAGGCATGCACACTACGATCTTTGAAGCTCTACATTTCTGCCTTGACTTCTGCAATGTTGATCAGATGATACTCTACGATTTCTTCGAAGCCTATCTATTACATCTCAAGATCAACCTAACAACTTTGATCTTTCTATCTATACATTCTATTACAGAATGATATATGTTAAGAGCTTAGATCAACCTAACAAATTTGATCTATCACTAAGTCCTTGTATATATATTACTTTGAAGGACTTTACAAATAATCATGAGCATATACATTAAAACATCAAATCATAATATGCATTCTCCCAACACGTAGCTTTCTCGGCTTAGCTGGTTATTATTGGATATTCGTAGAAGGGTTTTCTCGAATCGCTACTCCATTAACTCAGCTGACTCAGAAAGTTACAAAATTTGGTTGGAGCGTGGAATGTGAGAAGTGTTTTCAAGAACTCAAGAGGAGACTCATTTCAGCACCTGTTCTGACAATACCATCTGGCTCGGAGGGATTTGTCATCTACAGTGATGCTTCAGGCAAAGGGTTAGGATGTGTTCTCATGCAACATGGGAAAGTCATAGCCTATGCCTCTCGACAACTCAAAGAATATGAGAGGAATTATCCTACTCAAGATCTAGAGTTGGCAGCAGTTATCTTCACACTTAAAATTTGGAGGCAGTACTTGTATGGGGGAGAAAGTGGAGATCTATACGGATCATAAAAGCCTCAAATATTTCTTCACTCAAAAGGAACTCAACATGCAGCAACGACGTTGGATCGAACTGTTGAAAGATTATGATCATACTATTCAATACCATCCTGAAAAAGCGAACATAGTAGCTGACGCATTGAGTAGAAGATCATATGCAGGTACGAGTGCGTTATTGTCAACACAAAGGCCCATTTTGTATGACTTGCAAAAGATGGAGATAGAGTTAAAGACTATAGGGACCCACGTGATGATGGCAAACATACGAGTAGAACCGACTTTAATCGATAACGTTAAAGCTGCTCAAGCTACAAACCTGGAGCTAATGCGTATGAAGAAGAAAGTGCAAGAAGGTGCTATCCCGAAAGCAAGAATTGATGAAGAAGGAATACTTCGAGTTAACTCCAGACTTTGTGTTCCTAACGACCCTTATTTAAAGTATAAAATCATGATGGAGGCGCACAACACACCGTTTGCAATTCATCATGGGAGTACCAAAATGTTTCGTGATATTCGACATACATTTTGGTGGAGCAATATGAAGAGAGAGATAGCGGAGTTTATCTCAAGGTGTCTAACTTGTCAATGAGTCAAGGCAGAGCATCAAGTGCCAAAAGGTCCATTGTAACCACTTGAAATTCTAGAATGGAAGTGGGAGCACATTACCATGGATTTCGTTATCGGTCTTCCTAAGGTTTCTCAAGGCATATATGCGATTTGGGTCATTGTTGATAGATTGACCAAGTCTGCTCATTTCTTACCAATACGAGAAACTTATACACTTGAACGTCTTTCTCGTATGTACATAAATTAGATTGTAAGACTGCATGGTATTCCAGTATCCATAGTTTCTGATCGAGACCTAAGATTCACTTCACGATTTTGGGTTAGTTTGCAGAAAGATATGGGCACAGATTTATGATTTAGCTCGGCATATCATCTTTAAACGGATGGGCAGTCGGAGAGGACTGTTCAAACTCTTGAAGATCTATTAAGACTCTATGTCCTTGACTTCAATGGAAGTTGGGACAAGTTCTTACCATTGGTGGAGTTTTCCTACAACAACAGTTATCAAGCAAGTATTTGCATGGGTCCATTTGAGGCGTTGTATGGAAGAAAGTGTCGTTATCCAGTATGCTGGGATGAGGTGGGTGAAGCAATGTTGTTGGGACCGAATTTGGTATGTATGACTATGAAAAAGATTCAAACAATCCGACAACGTATAAAAACCTCACAAGATCGACAAAAGAGTTATGCTGATCTTCATCGAAATGACGTGGAATTCAATATTGGAGATCATGTGTTGTTACATGTTGCTCCATGGAAAGGAGTTACAAGATTTGGAAAGAGAGGAAAGCTCAATCCTCGATTCATTGGCCCATTTTTAATCCTCGATCGAGTAGGAACTGTGGACTATAGACTCGCCTTACCGCCAAGTATGTCTCGTGTTCATAACGTTTTTCACATATCTATGTTACGTAAATATGTGAAAGACCCGAACCATATTACTAAACTAGAACCAGACGAGATAGAGGAAGATTTAACATATGAAGAGTTACCTGTTAAAATCTTGGACAAGAAGGATCATATTCTACGCTCCAAGGTTATACCTCATGTCAAAGTTTTGTGGAGAAACCACGATGTGGAGGAAATGACCAGGAGTTAGAATCGAGTCAAGTCAAGATATCCTCACCTCTTCGATATACCGTGTACGCATTCCTAATTTCGAGGACAAAATTTCATAAGAAGGGGAGGTTGTAAGACCCCAACTTTTATGAATAAAGAAGAATTTTCTCGAATTATATTTTTGAATATTATGGTGTGGATTTGATATAATGTTATAGTTGTGGGTAATATTTACAAATTTTGCAAAGTAAACAAGTGGTTATATAATATTCGATTGGTCGGGGAATATTCGTTTTAATAAAGAATATTCGTACGACGGCACAATCATTGGTGGACCCCACAACGGAAGTATTGTCGTAGTTAGAAAATGACAGAATTATCTTTTTATAAAAGTAATGGCGAAAGTTTTACCGTTAAAACTGTTGAACTACCCAGTAGTAAAAGTACAATAATATGCGTGATTTCATAGTAGCACGCGGTATTGATTATTGATGCTTACGTGAGAAGTCACTTAGTTATACTCAATTATTGCTACAGTAATTGCTGCATCATATCTCTCATATTATTGATTCAATTATTGTCACAGTATCATCTGCATAATATGTTATATTATTAAATCAATAATTGAGATGACAAAGTTATTCATATTATTATTTTCAATATTGACAATGTCTAGAAGTTCTGTCGAGGAGAGGTTTGGTCACCTAATTACGCTACCAATAAGGAGAAATCCTTATCTGAAAGCCCCTCTTTCCTCGAACGACACGTTGTTAAATATTGTGAATTATAATATCAATGATGAATAAGTTCGTGTTGATTAAAGATAAAATGGATAGTTCCATTGTGTTGGAATTATTAGTGTAGTGAAAATCGACATTTATTTCGATAATAATTGATGTCTGGAGGTTATGTTGACCAATCAGGTAATTAACTGGATAAATGAGCAATTAATTGCTATTAATTCACATGATTATAACTATTTGTTCACATGTGTGTACTATTGATTCACATTATTGTACTATTAGGGGAGTTGGTGCAAGATTGATAATACTTGCATGACAAAGTTAAAAATGGAGGTATAGATGGAGGTACTATACTGTAATTCGTATTTTCACATGATTATAACTATTGATTCACATGATTGAACTATTGATTCACATTATTTACTATTAGGAGAGGTGGTGCAAGTTTGATAATACTTGCAAGACTAAATTAAAAATGAAGAAAAAGAGGAAGGTATTATACTGTAATATTTCGAGCCCCAAAACATGCAATTATCGAAACTATATTTTCCTATAAATAAAAGCTCATTCTTCCTTAATTTCTCACCAATTCACTAAAGCTATAAAGTAATTATTATAGAGAGAAATTATAGAGAGAAAGAAGAAGAGAAGTCTGCTACCTTACTATTCCAGTATTCAGTCTTCTTATAAGGTAAGGGGTATTATTCTTTCGTATTCATGAAGAGAGTTATTTTCTTTCAATACTCGTAAGGGTTGTTATTCTATTCTTTATTATTGTGTTGGAATAACCTGTCTATGCAAAGTATCGCATACATGGTAAAATTCTTCTGTTATTCCATTCTTTATTATTCTGTTGGAATAACCTGTCTGTGCGGTCTATCGCATGCCTGGTGAATTCTGTCATTATTCTATTCTTTATTATTCTGTTGGAATATCCTGTCTGTGCGGATTACGCATGACCTGGTTCCATTCTTTATTATTCTATTGGAATATCCTCATGCATGGTTACGCATTTACACTCGATTCCATTCTTTATTATTCTGTTGGAATAACTTGTCTGTGCGAATTACGCACGCCTGGTGAATTCTTCTGTTATTCCATTCTTTATTATTCTGTTGGAATAACATGTCTATGTGGATTACCGCATGCATGGTGAATGATCCTTCGTATTCATTCCTTATTAAATTGTGGAAATGATCTGTCTATGTGGATTATCACATGACGGGCAAAAATCCATTTGTGGTTTCATATATTATATTATACTCAGTTGGTTAGAGTTTTGGCTTCTATACTCCATGAAATTAGTGGAATATCCTTGATATTTGCGCTTCATCCAATATCTTTTCATGGAAATATTCTTCTGAGCATTCTTGAATTTTACTCCACAAAACAGTATCATGTTAACAATTTGGACGTTATTGATTTCTGGATAAATTAAATTATAAATCTTTAAAAATTTATCCTTGAACTTGTTTTATTGAATTCTTATATCATTGTCATCATCTTCATGTTTATAATATGTTGAAAGTCATCTCGTGGCTTTGGTAGTATAGATGGACTTGGTATGATTATGACCAGGGATTATTCGGTATAATCATGACCGTAATGTTACAAATGATGTGGTAAAAGTCCTCATTAGCCATAGTGCATTGATGGATAGTTGTTGGCATGATCATGACCATTGATGAATACACGAATATCCTTGGCCCGTAGTGCATGGATAATTTCTGGTCGTGATACTAATGAATATCCTTGGCCGTAATGCATGGATGATGTGGTTTATTTATTAAGCTGAGTCTCAGCGATAAAAGTGATGAAAAACCTTTTAAATCATAGAAGATAGTAGATTTTATTCTCTACTTGACTCTTCTAATAAATTGCTTGTTCCACCGCAGCTTAAACTTGATGTTTGTTATATTTTATCGCTTTAACACCGCAAGGCTAACGATAAATTATTCTCGCATTATCTTAGTCATAATATTTCTTCTTGGGCTAGTTGAGCTCACCCTTTCTTTCACCGTTCTCTTGAGAAATGAGAATATAGGCCGGGACGAGTCGGGGAGCGGAGTGACGATGCCTAGATGATAGTATTAGTAGTCCTCACTATTCATTAAATAGTGTGACAATAAATGTAATGAGGACTCCATTGAGTGTGGATATTGTCTAGATGACAATATTCTTATTAAAACTCTTAGATTATGTTTTGTCGTATTTTACACGACTGTTGTATAATTAAGTTGTATTTGAATTTTGTACCATGTATTTGGCGACTCAAGATGGGTGATGTGTACCTATTTTGGGGGCGTCACAGTTAGTATTGCCTAGTGAAGAATTGAATTTCCCTTTAAACATAGAAATTGCGAATAGAGAGGTGATTCATGTTAGGTTCGTATACAAGAATTGTAGGGTGAATAGTAAGGGGAATGTCATGATAGTAGATTTAATCCTGATTAAACTTGGAGAGTTTGATGTTATACTGGGAATGGATTGGCTATTCAATTATGGAGCGATAATTGATTGCCAAAAGAAATTTGTAAACCTTTTGACTCTGTCAAAAGTAGTCTTCTATGGTAGCAAGTCGCCTAGACAGACTAGGTGTCTGACGATTATGCAAGCCAAGAAGTTGTTGGGTTAAGGCTGTGTAGGATATTTAGCTTACATAGTCGATATGCAGAGGAAGGGGGTGAAACTGGAAGAGATACCATTGGTTAGGGAATTTGTAGATGTGTTTCCAGAAGATTTTCCATGACTTTTGCTTGACCAAGAGATCGAATTCGTTATCAATTTGGCGCCATGAATTGCTCCGATATCGAAGGCCCCGTACAGGATGGCTCTGGTAGAGATGAAGGAACTGATGGTACAGTTGCAGGAGCTGTTGAACAAGAAATACATTCAGCCGAGTGTATCACCGTGGGGAGCACCAATGTTATTCGTGAAGAAGAAGGATGGGTCAATGTGTCTTTGCATTGATTATAGAGAATTAAACAAAGTCACTATTAAGAATAAATATCCATTTCCAAGAATAGATGACTTGTTTGATCAATTGAAGGGTGCTAGATACTTCTCGAAAATAGATTTGAGAAGTGGGTATCATCAATTGAAAGTAAGGAAGGAGGATGTACCTAGAACGGCATTCAGAACTCGGTATGGACATTACGAGTTTCTGGTGATGTCTTTTGGTTTGACAAATGCCCCTGCAACATTCATGGATTTGATGATTAGGGTGTTTAAACCATTCTTAGATAAGTTTGTGGTGGTATTCATTGATGATATTCTGGTGTACTCCAAATCTCAAGAAGAACACGTGGAACATTTATGTTTGACGTTGGAGACGCTAAGAAAGGAAAAAATATACGCGAAATTCTCTAAATGTGAATTTTGGCTAGAACATGTATAATTTCTTAGACATGTGATTGATAAAGACGAGATTTCAGTGGATCCATCAAAAGTTGAAGCTGTAATCAATTGGGAACAACCAAGGACACCATCAGAGGTGAGGAGTTTCTTGGGACTGGCCGGCTATTATAGACGATTTATTCAGGACTTTTTCAAGATTTCCACTCCGTTAACAAATTTGACAAGGAAAGCTGTAAAATTTATTTGGACGGAGTAGTGTGAAGAGAGTTTTCAAGACTTGAAAAAGAAGTTATGAAACGACCCCAAATTTCATACAATTTAATTCTCGACTTCGGTGGTTAATAATACAACCAACCTCTAATTTTACATCATTAAACGGTAATACAACCATTGAAATTTTGCGGAATAATTAAAACTTTTATACATTTCCTTCTTTATTGCCCTAAATCGCAACCTTTACATTACATCTCTTCGATTCAAATTTATATCGTGAATTTTTATAAAAAAATAATTATACAAAGTCTTACATCATTAATAGGTATCCATATATATTGGATAACTCAACTTACAATTCAACAACATGTTACATTCAAAATATTAAATACATTTCCCATAAAACATAAGCAATCTTCATGAATATGGATCTCTATAATTCAAGTAGCACATATCCTTACCTGCAAAAGTGGTTATTTGCAAGGTTGAGCTCGACAGCCCAACAAAATCTAACAGTTTTCATGCAACACGTAGCACATAATAATATGCTCAACATATATCTCATAAACATCGGACTAACATAACATACATGCTACAATTCATATAACAATTATAAAGATGTATAAAGACTGAGTTCCTTACTCAATCAGCATGCTTTACTCAATCAACGTAGTCATAAGTTGACTTTAACATTTCATACATTCAACATATATATAACACATCATGCTCTTTGTAATAAATATTTAAAACAATCAAATTCACATAGCAAATAGGAACTGAAAGACTTGCCTGATTCATAGTTTATGAACTACGACTTAACTGCTTAACGCTTATCTACACTTCGTGTAATCCTACACAGTTATATAATCATGGACTCACATCCATTAGTCATATATTCCATACATTCTTAATATAATAGTAACGTTACATTGTTTCCTAACTAGGTTTAGAAAATCTACCTTTCAATTTCTCATCGTACTCTTAGAATAGCTAGGTATGTTTGGGTATGACTTAACCACTCATACTTGAAATCAACATTCATATATATCATTCACACACTTGACTCGCTATGTGTTCGACACATATTTAAAGTTCATAGATACGCGATCTACATCGTTAACATTTTACAAACTTTAATAAAATTTAACAACTCTGTGTTTTATATAACCATTACATGATCTCATGCTTAAACATCATCTATGTCAAGTATTATTGCTTTAGACATTCATTACAAATATGCTTTAAGGTTCAGATCAAAATTATAATAATCAGCATCATCATTACTACATGTAAGCAGAATCACACCTAGTTAAGCTTAGGGATCTACAGTAGCATTGCTCCGTCCCCCGCCATACAAGAGTTGAGTATTTTCTAGTTTCATCTTGGTTCTTAGCATGCATAACTGTTAACACATATCTTACCCACATGTTATGAGGTCTTAGCCAAAGTTTGGTGCCTCTTGTATTTATCTTAAGTTGTTTTACACTTTATAGCTTTATTGCCATTTATTTCACGACTAAGTAAGTTCATACAACAAGGCCTAACAATATGATCACCAATGAGGTTAAACAACTTTCAATATACATGCTCACATGTAATCATATGACTAGCATGGTTTTGAAATTTTACTTTAAGACATTTACAGTTCATAGTATGTCTATCTAGTAGTGTGCACGTACCCACCATGCCTAGAGGCATAAAAGTTCTATCATGTTTGCAAATATAAGCCATGTTTAAAGACCCAACAGTTATTAGTATGTCATCCTACAAGTTCAGAAGTTTAGACAATACAATGCTCATGAATAATATTCTTAAAACGTCTAAGTTTCTTTTCAAAACACATACTAAGTCATGCTAATGCTTTCTATTATAAGCAAGGAAATCTTATATATCATGTATAATATCATGCATTTTCATGTTACACCACTTAGAATAACATATTCTATCGTCGGGAGCACTATACTTGTGTATGTGCTCGCTCGACACCCTCCGATCGCCTCCGAATATGTAATAATCACAAAGATGACTATTTTAACCCTTCCTAACGATCTCAAATTGAATAACTTAAAGAACAAAAGTTGTAGGTCTATTCGTCCTCGTTCCGGATCTTCTTGAATCACCTCAATCGGAGTTTGTATGAAAACGTTATGCTTAATTTACTACGCAGAAGTCGTCGTAGTAGTCTACCAAGAATGGATGTCCTTAAATTTGCTCCCAAATGGCCTTGGGCAGGCAGGCATATACAGAAGCAAGATGACCCCTCGTGCTCGTTTCTTCGTGATTTTACGCACTCTTAACCCATTCCGATGATCATAACATGAGTTATACTCATCCAATTTAGTTCATTTTCGATTCTATAGGTTTGTAACTCATAAAACTACAACATACCAAATAATACCCATCAACTAACATAAACATTAACTAACCCAAATATGAATTTACAACTCATGTTCATACTAATTGTTCATGTTTTGACAATTTAGCTTAATTCGCTCGCTACTTAATTCGTTTCTCAACCAAATTGGTTCGCTTAACTTCCGTTGTTTTCGCTTTCTTGATATACTAACACAATATATAACCAATTAATGATTCTAGCAAGGATTGAACATCAAACTTTGGACTTACTAAGCCATTTTCATATACAAAACATCATTATCTTAATTTTCTTCTACAAACCACTTTTCCATGAATTTGATTACTCAATACAACCATAACAATTATCGATTTACATGTACATAATCAACATCTCAAACCTAAGAGAATACAAATTAAAACCTAGGGTTAGATTATTACCTTCTTCATCTTTTTATGCCTTGACAAATAATGAAGAATTGCTTGGTCATTCTTCTTCTTCCTTTCTCAACTTTCTCTGAACTCTTCTCTATTTCTCTCCCTCTCTCTACCCTAGCAAATAAAACTGACAACCACTTTAACGTGGTTTAGTCAGTTAACAAAACAAATAGACTCATGAGTTAAAAATACAAAAGGTCACAAAGGCTTGTTTGGCTAGCTCCTAATAACCTCATTTCTAATTTATTTTTATAACTTCCTTATTATATAGTACACCATCGTCACTTTTTATTTAATTTAATTACTTAATATAATTCCAATTTTATTTAACAAATCATTAGCCCTCTAATTTAATTATTTACTTAAATTAGGATATCACCAACACATTAGCGTAATAAAATACGCACAAATTATAAAATTATTTATCATCAATTTACTTAATATTATCATACATGAATAAATTATTCCATAATAATTCCCATCAAATATTTACTTTATTTAATAAATATCTCAACTAAAATATTTATTTTACTTGATAATTATCTTAACTATTTATTAAATTCACAATTAAATTACATTAACATATTACATTTATATGTAACACATTACCCTCTCATTTTATTAAAATAAATATATTTACATTAATTCACTATTTTAATTAAGTGAATTACTCTCAATATTTATGAAATTTAATTCATAACAATTCCATTGCTAATAAGGCATAATAATCAAATTATATTATTTCACTCAAACTCAAAGCATCTCATAATAAGAATTTTAATTATTAAATTTCTATTTTAATAACTTATAAAAATTCTAGTTGTCACATCCTTCCTCTCCTTATAAGAATTTAGTCCTCTAATCACCAAACCCTACCTTACTCGTGTTTTCATCAAAGTCTCTTCGTTGAATAACTTCAACACATTACCTTAATATAGGTTTTATATTTCCTACTCCCACCATTCTTGATAATTAATTCTTGTAAGTTTTATTTCATAACTTTTACTTAGACTCAATTATATTTGAGTATTACATATTCTTTAACCCGTTCATTTCCTTCTCTAAGGATCGTTATTATGAACACTAGGGATATTACATTCACCCATTCTTCTAAGAATTTCGTCCTCAAAATTTTTATTTATTACTCTTTATTCATTCAGTCTATCAAAATATATTTTACGTTAATACTTTATTCATTCATTGGGTTCTACAACCAAATTCTTTCTCTAAGGATCTTTCTAAGATCATCATATTCCTCACCTCTTCCTCTTCTAAAAGTTTCACATTTCTCTTCTTTCTGGAGTTTCAATTATTTCTTGAAATTATTATGTTTTGCTTAATTTTCTCATCCTTTCCACTTTCACCTTTCAGAATAATAAGAATCTTCCACAATTGCTCAATAATTGGGAAGCGATATGAATAACAGGAATTTCAAAGATTCCAAATCATGCTGAGGGGTCACAAGATCGTGAACTTTATTCTCGGTTTACTAGTGCTTCAACTCAATCCTTCACACTGCAAACCAGAGTGTTTATCAATCACAAAGACTGAAAACACCTCCTCACGTATACACTAGGTGGCCAACTTATTGTACCACTACGTTGGTCATAACGTAGTGTTTTGTAACGACTATATATGCGTTACGCTTCGGAACCATTGTCCCCGAAAACATGTCCCCTTATAGGGTTGTTCACCTCGACTTTTCAACATCTCGAATCCGCACCAAAACAATTTGGTTTGGCATAACTTTTTTCAATAAACGCTTGAATTTCATGAACATCTTTCAATATTCATCTAGTCAATCAAATAGCATAGACTTCTACAATAATTTCAATCAAATATAATATACATTATACATCGATCATATATATATATATATATATATATATATCTCATATCTTAAAGAAATCTCAAATATCTTTTTATGACGTCATGATATCGCACTATATTTACAGTCCGTTTGAGGATTCCCTCATTTGGTGATTTTATCATACTACATCATACCATAGTGGGCTGACGATCCTTAGATCACATCCAACACTAAGTAATACTGTATTGATGACTCCATCATTTTTATCATCTCTCGCATCAAAGTTATATGATGCATTGATGATATATAAAAAATATATTTTTTGATATATTTCAAATCATTTTGTCTAGCCAAAGAAATTAGCATATACATACCTAATAATAGCACTGCTTTTTAAAAATTCTTTGGTTCACTAGTGTGACCCAACATTTTTTTTTTCAAAAATCAAAAAGTATAACCATCGACATGAAAGTCAATAAATTTCAAAAATCTAGCAAAGCTAGAAGATTTGGAATACCTAATTTTCTCCACTTTCTATATCGATCCATTGCTTAATAATTTAATCTATTTCCATAATCCTCAATTCTTCATTCATAACTTATCTATACCCCAAAGATAGTTCATCAAACTTACAGCACATTGGAAATTCAGGAACTTGCCACAATAATATGAGTTTAAGAACTTGTCCTAGTCAGACCATAAGCGTCCATTCGCTGAGGGGTTCAAAACATACCATATTATTGTGAGTCACGAACTTACTATATTCGTTAGTTTTAAGAACCACACCTAATCCTAATAATATCTAACTAATCTTAATAGTTTCTAACTATCAAATATACACATGAGAAAAGAATCACCTTTTCGCCACATATACATTGATAGCGCGACACTAACATTCCAATGATTATCAATGTGATAGTTATAAGCGCAAGTACAAAACCCTCACCCATACAAAGGTTTGCACAACTCAGCCATCACACGAGTCCTCAATTGAAATCCCACCTAACTCTATCTTACTCTTAACTTGCTTTTTGCTTGATACGAATTCCTCGTATCACATCCTATAACTCCTCGTGAGTTATCTCGTACTATTTCATAGTACATTACCTTTATAGCATCAAGCTATAATTATTCAAGCATTACAAACCATTTTTCTTTTATAACTTAAGCAGATCACGTCGTGATCTTATTCTATAATCATCTCCCTTAAAAGTCTTTCCTTAACTCGTGATCGTTTTGTTTTACGATCCCCTTTTCTTTCCTTTTTCATCATACGTATCCATTTCTATACCTGTTACACATCGAGTCTCTAATAGTTTCAATATGGTACGCTGAGTGGTTTCCCACAAACAACCAACAAACTAGGTTCCAAGTTGCTAGTTCGTATATACCTCCGCTCTATGAAGGAATCGTTTAGCCCAGATACCATACATCAACTATTAAAGAGTACAATTGTACCATACTTAAATATAACTTTTTGATTCTTACTTCTTTATCATTCTCTTCTTATAGACATTGTCTATTTATAAACACCTTACATTCTTATTATTGGAGTTGGGTAACCCCACATTCATATTTCTTATAACTCTGTGAGATTCTTCTTTTAATCCTTTCACGCACGTTTTAATCCCTTCTATATAAATTTCTTAAATTATTTCTTATTGTTCAAACTCTATTTGAGCGTATTCTTTCATTATCTTCATCTTCCTTCTCTAAGGTTATATACTACGGTACTCCTACCTAAGGTTTATAACCTATAGCTTTGATACCAAATGTAACGACCCCAAATTTTATACAATTTAATTCTCGACTTCGGTCGTTAATAATACAATCAACATCTAATTTTACATCATTAAACGGTAATACAACCATTGAAATTTGCAGAATAATTAAAACTTTTATACATTTCCTTCTTTATTTCCCTAAATCGCAACCTTTACATTACATCTCTTCGATTCAAATTTATATCGTGAATCGTTATAACAAAATAACTATACAAAGTCTTACAACATAAATAGGTATCCATATATATTGGATAACTCAACTTACAATTAAACAACATGTTACATTCAAAATATTAAATACATTTCCCATAAAACATAAGCAATCTTCGTGAATATGGATCTCTATAATTCACGTAGCACATATCCTTATCTGTAAAAGTGGTTATTTTCAAGGTTGAGCTCAACAGCCCAGCAAAATCTAACAGCTTTCATGCAACACGTAGCACATAATAACATACTCAACATATATCTCATAAACATCGGACTAACATAACATACATGCTACAATTCATATAACAATTATAAAGATGTATAAAGATTGAGTTCCTTACTCAATCAACATGCTTTACTCAATCAATGTAGTCATAAGTTGACTTTAACATTTCATACATTCAACATATATATAACACATCATGCTCTTTGCAATAAATATTTAAAATAATCAAATTCACATAGCAAATAAAAACTGAAAGACTTGCCTGATTCGTAGTTTATGAACTACGACTTAACTGCTTAACGATTATCTGCACTTCGTGTAATCCTACATAGTTATATAATCATGGACTCACATCCATTAGTCATATATTCCATACATTCTTAATATAATAGTAACGTTACATTATTTCCTAACTAGGTTTATAAAATCTACCTTTCAATTTCTCATCGTACTCTTAGAATAGCTAGGTATGCCTTAACCACTCATACTTGAAATCAACATTCATATATATCATTCACACACTTGACTCGCTATGTGTTCGAAACATATTTAAAGTTCATAGATACGCGATCTACATCATTATAACATTTTACAAACTTTAATAAAATTTAACAACTTTGTGTTTTATATAACCATTACATGATATCATGCTTAAACATCATCTATGCCAAGTATTATAGCTTTAGACATTCATTACACATATGTTTTAAGGTTCATATAAAAGTTAAAATAATCAGCATCATCCTTGCCATGTAGCGTGCACGCCTACAGTTAAGCTTAGGGACTACAGCAATTGCTATTGTCTCCCCGCCGATAAGAGTTGAGTATTTTCTAGTTTCATCTTGGTTCTTAGCATGCATAATTGTTAACACATATCTTACCCACATGTTATGAGGTCTTAGCCAAAGTTTGGTGCCTCTTGTATTTATCTTAAGTTGTTTTACACTTTATAGCTTTATTGCCATTTATTTCACGACTAAGTAAGTTCATACAACAAGGCCTAACAATATGACCACCAACGAGGTTAAACAACTTTCAATATACATGCTCACATGTAATCATATGACTAGTATGGTTTATGAATTTTTTACTTTAAGACATTTATATAGTTCATAGTATGTCTATCTAGTAGTGTGCATCGCATTACCCATCATGCCTAGAGGCATAAAAGTTCTATCATGTTTGCAAATATAAGCCATGTTTAAAGACCCAAAAGTTACTAGTATGTCATCCTACAAGTTCGTAAGTTTAGACAATACAATGCTCATGAATAATATTTTTAAAACGCTAAGTTTCTTTTCAAAACACATACTAAGTCATGCTAATGCTTTCTATTATGAAGCAAGGAAATCTTATATGTCATGTATAATATCATGCATTTTCATGTTACACCACTTAGAATAACATATTCTATCGTCGGGAGCACTATACTTGCGTATGTGCTCGTTCGACACCCTCCGATTGCCTCCGAATACGTAACAGTCACAAAGATGACTATTTTGACCCTTCCTAACGATCTCAAATTGAATAACTTAAAGAACAAAAGTTGTAGGTATATTCATCCTCGTTCCGGATCATCTTGAATCACCTCAACCAGAGTTTGTATGAAAACGTTATGCTTAATTTACTATAGTCAGTCGTAGTAGTCCAACCAAGAATCGATGATGTCCGGCAAGTTGTGCTGCCCCAAATGGCCTTGGAGGTAAGTGCAATGACTACACCCTCGAAGTCATAGTCTGACCCCCCCGTGATCTCGCTTCTTCGTGATTTTACATGACCCTTAACCCTTCCGATGATCATAACATGAGTTATACTCATCCAATTTAGTTCATTTTCAATTCTATAGGTTTGTAACTCATAAAACTACAACATACCAAATACCCATCAACTAACATAAACATTAACTAACCCATATATGAATTTACAACTCATGTTCATACTAATTGTTCATGTTTTGACAATTTAGCTTAATTAGTTCGCTACAATTCGCTTCTCGACCAAAAATTGGTTCGCTTTAACTTCCGTTGTTTTCGCTTCTTGATATACTAACAAATATATAACCAATTAATGCAATTCTAGCAAGGATTGAACATCAAACTTTGGACTTACTAAGCCATTTTCATATACAAAACACTCATTATCTTAATTTTCTTCTACAAACCACTTTTCCATGAATTTGATTACTCAATACAACTTCTATATAACAATTATCGATTATATACATACATAATCAACATCTCAAACCTAAGAGAATACAAATTAAAACCTAGGGTTAGATTATTACCTTCTTCATCTTTTCTATGCCTTGACAAATAATGAAGAATTGCTTGGTCATTCTTCTTCTTCCTTTCTCAACTTTCTCCTAACTCTCTTCTCTATTTCTCTCCCTCTCTCTACCCTAGAAAATAAAACTGACAATCACTTTAACGTGGTTTAGTCAGTTAACAAAACAAATAGACTCATGAGTTAAAAATACAAAAGGTCACAAAGGCTTGTTTGGCTAGCTCCTAATAACCTCATTTCTAATTTATTTTTATAACTTCCTTATTATATAGTACCCCATCGTCACACTTTATTTAATTTAATTATTTAATATAATTTCAATTTTATTTAACAAATCATTAGCCCTCTAATTTAATTATTTACTGAAATTAGGACATCACCAACACATTAGCGTAATAAAATACACACAAATTATAAAATTATTTATCATCAATTTACTTAATATTATCATACATGAATAAATTATTCCATAATAATTTCTATCAAATATTTACTTTATTTAATAAATATCTCAACTAAAATATTTATTTTACTTGATAATTATCTTAACTATTTATTAAATTCACAATTAAATTATATTAACATATTACATTTATATGTAACACATTACCTCTCATTTTATTAAAATAAATATATTTACATTAATTCACTATTTTAATTAAGTGAATTACTCTCAATATTTATGAAATTTAATTCATAACAATTCCATTGCCAATAAGGCATAATAATCAAATTATATTATTTCACTCAAACTCAAAGCATCTCATAATAAAATTTCTATTTTAATTATTAAATTCTTGTTCCTTTCCTTATAATAACCCTAATAAAAAACCCTTTTAAGGTTCAATATTGTAAACCTGTATGTAAAATAAGTGTATGCGTTTGATAATTTTGAGAAGGAATTTTGAGGATTTCAAAATTCTGTGAAGGATATAAGAGAATTATTTAGGATTAAGGGAATACGTGAATATGTTCTGTGAGTATGGTCTTTATGTGTTCAGTATGCGGTTAAGGGTCAAGGGTTGACCAGATAAACGATATCTGTAACAAACCCTAGGTATATATTAAGAACGTCAATGTTGGGTTAGAAAACCCTAGCGATTGATAAGAAACCCTAAAATCGGTTTTGGAAACCCTAATTTCAGTTCTGGAAATCCGAAACCCTGGTTATAAACCCTAATGACAATTTTGACCCTAATCGCTTAATTAGCAATTTTAATTAGGATATATTAATCCTAATTAGCAAGATTGAATTGTGATTAGTAAATTTTAATATAATTAGAAAATTCTAATTATAATTTAGAAATATTAATTTTCTATTTTGAAAAATCGAAATTTGGAAGTGTTAGAAACTAAATTGCAAACCGAAATGGTTCAAACCCTAAGGATTTCCAAACCCTAAACCCTAAGGGTTCCAAACCCTAAACCCTAAGGGTTAGGAGCATTTGACAAGTTTGCCATTAAAATAAAAAGACAAATGACTAAAATGCCCTTTTGTGCATTATTTGATTTAACTTGTAGATCTAGACCTAAGGTGAGTTGGTGAACCACCCTAAGCCCAGCTTGTGACTTATATCTCAATTATATCAGCCACTTTGACAGCCATGTACATTGCATCAACATTTATATAGATCAAAAGTAAGAAAAGTCTCACTTTACTTTTCATTTTGTCCAATACTTTTCTCTCTCTAGCATTTCGAGATTGAGAGTGATTATGATATTAAGTTAAGACTTTATCAGCCCTTAGCTTTCCAATAACAGATCATGAAGTCAGAAATCAAGAATCAAGGCTTAAAAGGTATAAACCCTAAAATTTTGAAATCCTTAGATCTTATGTTTGATGTTGTTATTTAATGGTTAGAAATGTGTTAGAGGGTGTCTTTGAGTGATCTGGGTTGATAGATCATGGATCTATAACTTCTAGAGGCGCGAAAATCAAGTTTTCAAAACTGAATAAGATCCCTAATTTTAAGGCATGACAGTCATATGTCAGTGCATCTAGATCCGCGTGTGTTAGATGTTTTCTGTGTTTTATGTTTTAAATCTATTATATGCCATGTGGACTACCATCTGGAACTGGAATCATGGACATATCATATGTAGATCGAAAGTTATAAGCGGTCAAAGGTCGTTGACCATTCACGAAATGAGTTTCTGGGCAGCCCAATTTTGCCCAGAAAATTCTGACAACCTTTTGTAGGGCTTGAATCTTGCAGTGTTTTATGTTATTGGTTGGATGTTGGAGACTGGTATATGAACTACTAACGTATGCCTTTAGATCACTCAGATCCGTAACAGAATCCTAGCAAATCGTGGTCAAACTTGCGTTGACCGAACTGCCGGAAGGAGAAATCTGGGCAACCCAGAATCTTCAAGAACAGTTCTTGACCCCTAGTTTGACCGGTCCAGATCTTGCGTTCATGATGTTGTTAAGTTGATAATATGTTATATAGATGTTCCTTGCCATGAGTACTAACTGAGTGGACCTTGAGAACAACAAACAGATTACCAGAACATATATAAAATCTAGCTAGAAAGTTGGTACTCGAGACTGCCTGGATTTCTGGGTTACCCAGAAAACCCAGGAAGCTCTGACAGTTAGTTTGGATAGTCTGATCTTCATGTGGTGGTATGATATAACCAAGACGATGGTTTCATATTGTAGTGTTACATTTCGACTACAAGATCAAAGTCTTAGCAAGCCCAGAAACTTTATACCCAAGAAATTAGAATCGGTCAAACACACTAACTCGAACACTGACAAGAAATCTTGGTTGGCTGAAGAACAGGCTCAAGAACACCTATATCGATGGTTTTGTCGCTATAGGGCCCTTTAGCGACGATTTTATTAATTTTAAATTTCTAATTTTCCGGAAATTATTGAAAAATAGATAAAAAATAGTTTTTAATTATTAAAAATACAAAATAAATTATGAAAAATTATTTTAAAGTCTGAAAAATAGTTTTTAATTATTTTGAGTATATTTCATAAATATTTAATATTTTTGGAATATTAATGGTATTTAATTTGTTTAATTATAATATTAAATAAATTATTTAAAATGATTTTTAATACATAAAAAATCATGAAAAATAATATTATGGTATAATAAAATATTTTTAGTTATTTTTAGTGACTTTTAATATTTTAGGATGAATTTCATTAATTAATCAATATTATGATAATTAGTTTATTTAATAAATATATTAAATAAATTGTGGAAAAATAGAATTAATGATTTATAAATCATATAAAAATGATTTAAGGGTTATAAAAATATTTGAAGTTATAAAATATAACTTTTGATATTTTGTCATAAAAATATTAATATTTTGATATTAATAGCAATTATCTGGATAATGAATTTAAGTGTTTAAAAATCATATAAATATGATTTTAAGGTATTAAAAATACTTTGATATATTATAATATTATGACATGATTTTCATTTATATTTGATAATAAATAAATATTAATGATAAAGGGATTATGTGGTATGTAATTCGTTTAAATACGGTGTTAATGATTAAAAATTCATGATAAATAATAATCATTATATGAAAATTATTACGTGCTTACGAAAAATATTTCGATTGTTAATAAATTATCTAAGATAATTGTTAAGTGTTTAGGCAGAGTTTAATTGAACTTAGACTCGATAAAATTCCGACTAGACAGTCGGGATGTCAGATTTGTGTCGGGTTCAACTCAGACTGCAATAGTTTGACTTGATACCGAGTCTTATGTGTGTTGTAGACTGATAAGATTATGTGATAATGTGTTTAGGTTATTCTATGTATATCTATATATATAATAGTATTATATTGTGATGATATTATTCTAATATTGGAGATCTATATTACTAATATTAGGTCTTCGGATAAAGCGTTATAAATTGCATAGCGATAATCAATGGTTCAGGCAAGTTTTTACTTAACTCTACTAAGAGTTGTTTCATTCAGATATGCTTATGGATAATCATTGCTGATTGCCATTGAAGAATTATACTCTGTACATATTGCATGTTAAGTTATGTATGAAAGGCTGATCACCTTCATTACCATTCAGTCCAGATATATTTGTTCATGTTTAATACTTGTTCAGTCAAAAGTTTGTTCTTGCTAGTTCGCAATTATATTGTTGAATTAGACAGCTTATTATTCAAATCCTTTCAATCATAAAATATCGTTAAATTATTGAACTTAAACTTGCTGGGAAATCTTATGCTCACCCTTGCTATATCATGATAAATATTGCAGATTAAGGCGAATACGTCGGATACAAGGAAATGCTAAAGACAGTTCCAGCTTAAAGTTAATGTGCGCGATTAGATTTGTATAAGTTTTGTATATTAATGTTATTGTAAGTCAAATAAGTTATGAATTGTGTATTAACTATGGTTACTCGACCTTGGAGAAACGTGTGTAAGTTTAATGTATAAACAATTTATGTTTATATCTTCCGCAAATAGTAATAGTGATAGAATAATCGAACCGGATCCGCAGTGATTCAGGACCCGAATTCGGGTCTCTCACAGTTGGTATCAAAGCTATTGGTTATGAACATTAGGTAGGAATACCCGAGACTAATAACTGCAGTGATTAGGATAAGTACTAACTCACATAGAGTTAGTTGGTCGGTAAGATGCAAAGACGAATCTCGGCGAGTTATAAGATACAAAGTTCCCTAACTCTGATAATAAAGTTGAAGAGTAGTGATGAATAGATAGAGTCTAAAAGACTAAAAGTACAGAGATAGAAGATTGAAAAGTAAAACGATCATAGTATAGAAATGAATCGTAATATATACGATGAGATCACCCCGTGATCAGATAAAGTTATAGTGTGGAGAAGGATTAAGAGAATGATTGACAAGTTTACAGCAAGATTGCTGGGTGTCAGTTGTACTATGAATTGGTACAGATTCAGGAAAAGATTATGAATACGAGTTGAATGAAATTCATATGGAGAAGGGAGTTAATTAGATTATGTGGGTATTTCAATTGAGGACTCGTGTCAGCAGCTGAGTTGTATGATTCCTTGTATGGACGGGGAATTGTACTTGGTGTAAAAACCACTTAATTCTGACAATGATAATCATTGAAATGTTTGTGTCGCGCTATTTGCTATATGCATGTTAAGAGGGTGATTCCTTTCTCATGTGTATAACAGATAGATAGGTTATAGGTAGAGAATACAAGGTTAAGTACGAGTTCTTAAAACTCATACTTATGTGACATTCTTGATTCATAGTTATATGAAATGTTTATGAACCCCTCAGCGAATGGATGCCAAAGGTCTGACTAGGACAAGTTCTTAAACTCATATGATTGTGGCAAGTTAATGAACTCATAAGTGTAGTTTGACGAACTGGGTAGAACTTTATGTAAACGGAGTATTAAAGATTATAGGAACAGATAGATTGTTAAGCAAATGATTATTAGTGAAGACATAAGTTTTCCAAAACTCCTAGCTATGCTAGACTTCAAAATTTTGACATCAAGCTAAATATGCACTATGTGCTTTTAAAAATAAAAAAAATAAAATATGTAGACTCGTAATCATTTTTGAAACGGTTTAAAGTATAGTCTATGCTACTTACTTTGGCTAGACGCAAATGATTTGAAATATCAAAATATATTTTTATTTATCACTCATGTACCATGTGACCTGGTGTAGAGATGATAAAAGTTGATAGAGTTATAAATGCAAGAATACTTAGTGTGAATTCAATCTAAAAATCATTGTTCCACTATTGTATGATGTGTTATTTATGAAAAGTCATTTAATGATTTACATCCTTAAATCCGATTTGTTAATACAGTACGACATCATGACGTCATTCTCAAAAATATTTTCAAAAATTTTAATTTGCCAACGAGGTTTGGCTACACATAAATAATTCGATCGAATTGAATTATTGATATGAGTCTATGCTATTCGATTCAGCTAGACCAATGTTTATGAAAACTGTAAGTTCTTTGAAAAATTTCACGAACCAAATTGTTTTGGTGCGGAATCCGATAAGACTGAGGTAAAATTTGTGCCTATGGCAAGAGACGAAAAATGATCGGACCAAGAGTACTTTATAAGTAAATGCAGACAGCATCTAGAATTAATTACCCACTATGTCTGTAAGTTAAGACAGTTTGCGGATAAATTTCCATATAACCTTTGCGAAAATGAATAGTCTGTAAAATCCCATAGCACAATTTCAAAATTTTTATTCTTGCGAAGAATGTATTGGGTAGCATGTGATGATGAGAAAGAATGGTGAATGGTGTATGGTGTAAGGTGTAAGGTAAATTTCGGGGACGAAATTTTTAGAAGAAGGGATAAATGTGACAACCCGAGAATTTGAATATTTTTAAAAAAAATTATTAATTGATTTAAGGTTCAATAGTAGAACCTAGATAGAAAATAAGTGTATGCGTTTGATATTTTTGAGAAGGAATTTTGAGGATTTCAAAATTCTGTGAAGGATTTAAGAGAATTATTCAGGATTAAGGGAATACGTGAATATGTTCTGTGAGTATGGTCATTTATGTGTTCAGTATGCGGTTAAGGGTCAAGGGTTGACCAGATAAACGATATCTGTAATTAACCCTAGGTATATATTAAGAACATCAATGTTCGGTTCGAAAATCCCAGCGATTGATAAGAAACCCTAAAATCGGTTCTGGAAACCCTAATTTCAGTTCTGGGAATCCGAAACCCTAATTCGGAAGTTGAAACCCTAATCTGGGAACTTAAATGATAATTATAATGCTTTAGTGCAATTAATTATAATATTAATTAGGGTAAAGCTTAATTATTTAGCAAACCCTAATTTCAAAATTTTAAACCTTAATTTATGGATTTGAAACCCTAATTTATAAATAGGGAAAAACCTAAGTGTTAATTTAATAATTGTAATGTTAATTAGGAAACCCTAATCCTAATTTTCAAGTTAAGTAATTAGGAAACTCTAATCTAATTAGGAAACCTAATTTCTAATTTAGAAAAATTAGTTTTTATTTAGAAACCCTAATTTTGGGTTATAAACCCTAATGACCATTTTGACCCTAATTGCTTAATTAGCAATTTTAATTAGGATATATTAATCCTAATTATCAAGATTGAATTATGATTAGTAAATTTTAATATAATTAGAAAATTCTAATTATAATTTAACAAATATTAATTTTCTATTTTGAAAAATCGAAATTCGGAAATGTTAGAAACTAAATTGCAAACCTAAAGGGTTCAAACCCTAAGGATTTCCAAACCTTAAGCCCTAAACCCTAAGGGTTAGGAGCATTTGACAAGTTTGCCATTAAAATAAAAAGGCAAATAACTAAAATGCCCTTTTGTGAATTATTTGATTTAACTTGTAGATCTAGACCTAAGGTGAGTGGGTGAACCACCCTAAGCCTAGCTTGTGACTTATATCTCAATTATATCAGCCACTTTGACAGCCATGTGCATTGCATCAACATTTATATAGATCAAAAGTAAGAAAAGTCTCACTTTACTTTTCATTTTGTCCAATACTTTTCTCTCTCTAGCATTTCAAGATTAAGAGTGATTATGAGTATTAAGTTAAGACTTAATCAGCCCTTAGCTTTCCAATAACAGATCATGAAGTCAGAAATCAAGAATTAAGGCTTAAAATGTATAAACCCTAAAATTTCGAAATCCTTAGATCTTATGTTTAATGTTGTTATTTGATGGTTAGAAATGTGTTAGAGGGTGTCTTTGAGTGATCTGAGTTAATAGATAATGGATCTATAACATCTAGAGGCACGAAAATCAAGTTTTCAAAACTGACCAAGAGAACCCTAATTTTAAGGCCTGACAGTCATATGTCAGTGCCTCTAGATCTGTCTGTGATAGATGTTTTCTGTGTTTTATGTTTTAAATCTATTCTATGCCATGTGGACTACCATCTGGAACTAGAATCATGGACATATCATATGTAGATCGAAAGTTATAAGCGGTCAAAGGTCGTTGACCATTCACGAAATGCGTTTCTGGGCAACCCAGTTTTGCCCAGAAAATTCTGACAACCTTTTGTAGGGCTTGAATCTTGCAGTGTTTTATGTTATTGGTCATGTTGTTGGTTGGATGTTGGATACTAGTATATGAACTACTAACCTATGCCTTTAGATCACTCAGATCCGTAGCAGAATCCTAGCTAATCGTGGTCAAACTTGCGTTGATCGAACTTCCGGAAGGAGAAATCTAGGCAACCCAGAATCTTCAAGAACAGTTCTTGACCCCTAGTTTGGCCGGTCCAGATCTTGCGTTCATGATGTTGTTAAGTTGATAATATGTTATATAGGTGTTCCTTACCATGAGTACTAACTGAGTGGACCTTGAGAACAACAAACGGATTACCATAACATATATAAAATCTAGCTAGAAAGTTGGTACTAGAGATTGCCTGGGTTTCTAGGTTACCCAGAAAACCCAGGAAGCTCTGACAGTTAGTTTGTATAGTCTGATCTTCATGTGGTGGTATGATATAACCAAGACGATGGTTTCATATTGTAGTGTTACATTTCGACTACAAAATCAAAGTCTTAGCAAGCCTAGAAACTTTATACCCAAGAAATTAGAATCGGTCAAACCCACTAACTCGAACATTGACAAGAAATGGGTTGATCAAGAATGTGCTCAAGAACACCTATAATGATTTTGTTCACGTCACTATAGGCCCTTTAGCGATTTATTTTATTAATTTTGAATTTACGATTTTCGTGAAATTATTTAAAATAGATAAAAATATTTTTTAATTATTAAAAATACAAAATAAATTCAAAAAAATTATTTTAAAGTCCTAAAAATAGTTTTTAATTATTTTGAGTATATTTCATAAATATTCAATATTTTTGAAATATAAATTGTATTTAATTTATTTAATTATAATATTAAATAAATTATTTAAAATGATTTTAATACATGAAAAATCATGAAAAATAATATTATGGTATAATAAAATATTTTAAGTTATTTTTAGTGACTTTTAATATTTTAGGATGAATTTAATTAATTAATCAATATTATGATAATTAGTTTATTTAATAAATAAATTAAATAAATTGTGGAAAAATAGAATTAGTGATTTATAAATCATATAAAAATGATTTAAGGGTTACAAAAATATTTTAAGTTATAAAATATAACTTTTGATATTTTGTCATGAAAATATTAATATTTTGATATTAATAGCAATTATCTCGGATAATGGATTTAAGTGTTTAAAAATCATATAAATATGATTTTAAGGTATTAAAATACTTTGATATATTATAATATTATGACATGATTTTCATTTATATTTGATAATAAATAAATATTAATGATAAAGGGATTATGTGGTATGTAATTCGTTAAATACTTGTTAATGATTAAAAATTCATGATAAATAATAATCATTATATGAAAATTATTACGTCTTTTACGAAAAATATTTCGATTGTTAATAAATTATCTAAGATAATTGTTAAGTGTTTAAAGCGAGTTTAATTGAACTTAGACTCGATAAAATTTCATTGACACAATGGGATGTCGATTTGTGTCGGTTCAACTCGCATCGCAATAGTTTGACTTGATACCGAGTCTTATGTGTGTTGTAGACTGATAAGATTATGTGATAATGTGTTTAGGTTATTCTATGTATATCTATATATATAATAGTATTATATTGTGATGATATTATTCTAATATTGGAGATCTATATTACTAATATTAGGTCTTCGGATAAAGTGTTATAAATTGCATAGCGGTAATCAACGGTTCATGCAAGTTTTTACTTAACTCTACTAAGAGTTGTTTCATTCAGATATGCTTATGGATAATCATTGCTGATTGCCATTGTAGAATTGTACTATGTACATATTGCATGTATAAGTCAAGTATGAAAGGCTGATCAACTTCATTACCATTCAGTCCAGATATATTTGTTCATGTTTAATACTTGTTCAGTCAAAAGTTTGTTCTTGCTAGTTCGCAATTATATTGTTGAATTATAGCCAGCTTATTATTCAAATCCTTTCAATCATGATATATCGTTAAATTATTGATCTTAAACTTGCTGGACAATCTTATGCTCACCCTTGTTATATCATGATAAACATTGTAGATTAAGGCGAATACGTCGGATACAATGAAATGCTAAAGACAGTTCCAGCTTAAAGTTAATTTGCACGATTAGATTTGTATAAGTATTGTATATTAATGTTATTGTAAGTCAAATAAGTTATGAATTGTGTATTAAGATAAGGTTACTCGACCTTGGGGAAAAGTGTGTAAGTTTAATGTATAAACAATTTATGTTTATATCTTCCGCAAATAGTAATAGTGATAGAATGATCGTACCGGATCCGCGGTGATTCGGGACCTGGATTCGGGGCCCTCACAGTTGGTATCAAAGCTGTTGGTTATGAACATTAGATATGAATACCCGAGACTAATAACCGCGGTGATTAGGATAAGTACTAACTCACATAGAGTTAGTTGGTCGGTAAGATTCAAAGACGAATCTCGGCGAGTTATAAGATACAGAGTTCCCTATCTCTGATAATAAAGTTGAACAGTAGTGGTGAATAGTTAGAGTCTAAAAGACTAAAAGTACAGAGATAGAAGATTGAAAAGTAAAACGATCATAGTATAGAAATGAATCGTAATATATACGATGAGATCACCCTGTGATCAGATAAGGTTATAGTGTGGAGAAGGATCAAGAGAATGATTGATAAGTTTACAGCAAGATTGCTGGGTGTCAGTTGCACTATGAATTGGTACAAATTCAGGAAAAGATTATGAATACGAGTTGAATGAAATTCGTATGGAGAAGGGAGTTAATTAGATTAGGTGAGGATTTCAATTGAGGACTCGTTTCAGCAGTTGAGTTGTATGATTCCTTGTATGGGCGGGGAATTGTACTTGGTGTAAAAACCACTTAATTCTAACAATGATAATCATTGAAATGTTTATGTCACGCTATTTGCTATATGCATGTTAAGAGGGTGATTCCTTTCTCATGTGTATAACAGATAGATAGGTTATAGGTAGAGAATACAAGGTTAAGTACGAGTTCTTAAAACTCATACTTATGTGACATTCTTTATTTATAGTTATATGAAATGTTTATGAACCCCTCAGCGAATGGACGCCAAAGGTCTGACTAGGACAAGTTCTTAAACTCATATGATTGTGGCAAGATAATGAACTCATAAGTGTAGTTTGACGAACTGGGTAGAATTTTATGTAAACGGATTATTAAAGATTATAAGAACAGATAGATTGTTAAGCAAATGATTATTAGTGAAGACATAAGTTTTCCAAAACTCCTAGCTATGCTAGACTTCAAAATTTTGACTTCAAGCTAAATACGCACTATGTGCTTTTAAAAATAAAAATAAAAAAATATGTAGACTCGTAATCATTTTTGAAACGGTTTAAAGTATAGTCTATGCTACTTATTTCGGCTAGACGCAAATGATTTGAAATATCAAAATATATTTTTATTTATCACTCATGTACCATGTGACCTGGTGTAAAGATGATAAAAGTTGATAGAGTTATAAATGCATGAATACATAGTGTGAATTCGATCTAAAAATCATTGTTCCACTATTGTATGATGTGTTATGACAAAGTCATTTAATGACGGCATCCTTAAACGGACTGTTAATACAGTACAACATCATGACGTCATTCTCAAAAATTTTAATTTGCCAACGAGGTTTGGCTACACATAAATAATTCGATCGAATTGAATTATTGATATGAGTCTATGCTATTCGATTCAGCTAGACTAATGTTTATGAAAACTGTAAGAGTTCTTTGAAAAATTTCCTAAACCAAATTGTTTTGGTGCGGAATCCGATAAGACTAAGGTAAAATTTTGTGCCTATGGTAGAGGCGAAAAGATCGCATCAAAGAAGATTTTATAAGTACAGGGCATACCGGGCTAATTACCCACTATGTCTGTAAGTTAAGATGGTTTGCGGATGAATTTTCATATAACCTTTGCGAAAATGAATAGTCTGTAAAACCCCTCAGCACAATTTCAAAATTTTTATTCTTGCGAAGAATGTATTCGGTAGCATGTGATGATGAGAAGGAATGGTGAATGGTGTAAGGTAAATTTCGGGGACGAAATTTTTAGAAGAAGGGGTGAATGTGACAACCCGAGAATTAGAATATTTTTTAAAAAAATTTATTAATTGATTTAAGGTTCAATATTAGAACCTAGATAGAAAATAAGTGTATGCGTTTGATATTTTTGAGAATAAATTTTGAGGATTTCAAAATTCTGTGAAGGATTTAAGTGAATTATTCAGGATTAAGGGAATACGTGAATATGTTTTGTGAGTATGGTCATTTATGTGTTCAGTATGCGGTTAAGGGTGAAGGGTTGACCAGATAAACGATATCTGCAACAAACTCTATGTGTGACGACCCCAAAATAGGTCCATTCCATCCAACCCATTCTGAGTCGCCAAATACATGGTACCGAAAATAACTACAACTTTATTACAACAATTGTCGTGCAAAATACAACAACTCATGTGCTGTGAGTTTTGATACAAATATATATATCAACTGTGACTCTTGACACCAACTTGGGTAGCACGTCACCATGACATCTTACATAAAGGTATAGTCAAAAACTGTTTTAGAAATTAGAATCTTTGGGAAGTGCTCAAGGAAACCTTCGTACATGGGAGGCCATGCGTCTAGGTTATGATAGATATCATATGGCCACAGAATTATCCTTGGTTGATCCAATAGACCCCAAAGAAAAACGAGAAGATTACTATCATATTCTTTCCAATGGTGAGTCTTCTCTTGACATATCATTATCTCCACTGTCTCTAATTGAGAATTATACTTCAAACAAACACCAAGATCATATAGGTAGTGCGCGTAGATATACTCAGTAAGTGGATGTGCACAACCCTGTCTTATGATGACACGAGGTTGTATGTCTTTAGACATCTTGTATGATAGTGGCAAAACACCCTTCCAACGTTGGGTTCGCTTCACCCTATTTGATTCACCAAATATAACTACTAAATGATGACCACCGTTCTATTCCCCCGTACATTTCCCGGGCCAACCCAACCTACACTCTTATTACCCGAAAGAATTGTGAAGCAAAAAGGTGAGCACAACTAGCTCAGTAAAGAATATCATGACTAAAGATAATTAAATTATCTATAGCCTTCATCAACAATAAATCAGAGATTTAGAACATATGGTAGATGATAAAAATTTCAACCATAGTTGCAGCGGAACGAGAAATCCATTAGAAGAGTCAAATAGACCATAAAGTCTATTATCTCCTCCATGTTAAAAGTCCACCAATAATGTTTTATCCCTGTAACATCAATTAGCAGTTCCTTTCCACAATCATATAAATAACTCATAATCATAATTGTAGTTCTAAATTCCTCTTCTCATCCAGGACAAAGATAATTTTCATCACCTGAAACATCAAAGACCATGGTTATACCAAATCACAGTTCATGTTCATAATCATACTAATAAATTCATCTTTGCACTACGCCAAAGATATTCATTAATGATTCATCTTTTGCACTACGCCCAAAGATATTCAACAACAGATCATCTTTGCACTACATGCCAAAGATATTCAACAACATGTCATCTTTGCACTACAGGCCAAAGATATTCATCAATAATTCATCTTTGCACTATAGGCCAAAGATATTAATATATCAAAGAAATACATAATCATTTCAGAATTTATATAAACAATAATTGTAACCATGTTGATCAATTCACCTTTCCACTTAAGCTAAAATTATTCAATTGTAAATTCAATGGTCATGATCATACCAGTCACAATTCAACTTTGCACTACTGGCCAAAGAGAACCCATAGTCACGATCATACCAATAATCTACCCATCTTTACACTTAAGTGAAAGAGAAATTCAACATCAGGGTTATAAAAATATTATATATGATAATAAAAACAATATGATCAACAACTGCATTTAATTTCAAGAGCAATATTCATAAATCAACGATAATTTGGTCAGAAAAAGAAACCAACTTTGTCGTGAATAGTACCCGTATTCGTACATAGTACCGTATACGTAAATAATGTCATATACGTAAATAGTGTCGTATACGTGAATAGTGCCGTATACGTGAATAGTTCCCCCGACTAAAAAAGGTAGAAATTCCACAATAAAATACATACCAATATTTAAGTATAATGATATTGAAAGAATAACATCATTAGAAAGAAAATAACATCCCTTACTATCCCTTACTATCCCTTACCTCAAAAGAAAGCAAGATTTCCGAATTTGACATCTGATATGATGATGGTGAAGGAAACTAAATCTTGATGAATAAAGCAACTCACCAAGTATCTAAATACTCACAAAATACACTCGATAATCTAGAGAGAAAAGAGAGAAACTTATGAATTACGTGTGATTTTCAATTCTAACTTAGCCATCTATTTATAGGAAAATGTTAAGACGCCAAGGCAGACTTGACCTGCTACCCGATGGCTTTTTACTCGCTACTATTCCACCCACCAAAAATCAGCCATCTTCTCCAACAACCAAAAGTGGGGCCCACCCATTTCTAGAATTTTCTACCAAAATTATTTAGAAACCTAATTTTCGAATCACACCTCTTAAAATTCATAACAAATCATTCGCTCATTTTAATTCGCTCAAAATTTGTGAACATATACTCAACTTATATATGTATAACATATCCAAAAATCACAACGATCCAACTACGATTAAAAATTATAACTCACACAATAAAGTCAGTAGAAACAATCGATTTGATCTTTTAATACATCCAATCCGACAAAATATCGATAAAATACCTCAACATTAATTCCTTCATTTATAACCACATAAATAAATCCATCATTTATATCCACATCAAATAAATATTTCCTTATCATATAAATTAATAATTAATTATTCACAAATAATATTACGTAATCACAATAATGACAACCAGTGCGCTTCCTCAGAGAAAGAGGGCTTTCCGATAAGGATTTCTCCTTCTCATGCGCATTAAATTAGGTGACCAAACCTCTCCTCGATGTAACTTTCTAGACATTGCCAATAATGCTATCTAATAATATTATTCAAATAATATGAATTATTGATCCGATAATGGAGATATTAATGCAAAGACAATTATTAAACAACAATAATATAAAATATCAACGTAGCAATTATTGAATCAATAAAATAAAATATTGAATAAGAATTATCGTAACAATTATTGAGTAGTGCCTTCTCAATGAAGAATCAATAATTGAAAAAATAATCGTGGAATACCGTAAAGCTACATCAAGTAACTACGCTAGACATTTTCTTTACCCACCGATATTCCAACAATGTTAACTGTGAACCATTACATCGTTATTTATAAAAACTCAAATTTGTCATTTTCTTCATCCAAAGTTATTCTCATTATGGGCCCCCTAAAATGGTCATACCCTGCATTTAATATTCCCGACGTAAAGAATATTCCACGACCAAACGAATATTCCCCGACAACAATGAATATTTTATAACCACTTGTGTATTTTGAAAAAATTCATATATCACCCATAACTTTAACCTTTTATCAATTTAACCATTTACTGAATAGTGATTATAAGAAAAATTGAATACTTTTATTTCATAAAATTCGGGGTCATACACTATGTATATATTAAGAACGTCAATGTTCGGTTAGAAAACCCTAGCGATTGATAAGAAACCCTAAAACCGGTTCTAGAAACCCTAATTTCAGTTCCGGGAATCCGAAATCCTAATTCGGAAGTTGAAACCCTAATCTGGGAACTTAAAGGATAATTATAATGCTTTAGTGCTATTAATTATAATATTAATTAGGGTAAAGCCTAATTATTTAGCAAACCCTAATTTCAAAATTTTAAACCCTAATTTATGGATTTAAAACCCTAATTTATAAATAGGGAAAAACCTAAGTGTTAATTTAATAATTATAATGTTAATTAGGAAACCCTAATCCTAATTTTCAAGTTATGTAATTAGGAAACCCTAATCTAATTAGAAAACCTAATTTCTAATTTAGAAAAATTATTTTTTATTTAGAAACCCTAATTCTGGGTTATAAACCCTAAGGACCATTTTGACCCTAATTGCTTAATTAGCAATTGTAATTAGGATATATTAATCCTAATTATCAAGATTGAATTATGATTAGTAAATTTTAATATAATTAGAAAATTCTAATTATAATTTAGAAATATTAATTTTCTATTTTGAAAAACCGAAATTCGGAAATGTTAGAAACTAAATTGCAAACCTAAAGGGTTCAAACCCTAAGGATTTCTAAACCCTAAGCCCTAAGGGTTCTAAACCCTAAACCCTAAGGGTTAGGAGCATTTGACAAGTTTGCCATTAAAATAAAAAGAAATATGACTAAAATGCCCTTTTGTGCATTATTTGATTTAACTTGTAGATCTAGACCTAAGGTGAGTGGATGAACCACCCTAAGCCTAGACTTATATCTCAATTATATCAGCCACTTTGACAGCCATGTGCATTGGATCAACATTTATATAGATCAAAAGTAAGAAAAGTCTCATTTTACTTTTCATTTTGTCCAATACTTTTCTCTCTCTAGCATTTCGAGATTGAGAGTGATTATGAGTATTAAGTTAAGACTTTATCATCCCTTAGCTTTCCAATAACAGATCATGAAGTCAGAAATCAAGAATCAAGGCTTAAAATGTATAAACCCTAAAATTTCAAAATCCTTAGATCTTATGTTTGATGTTGTTATTTGATGGTTAGAAATGTGTTAGAGGGTGTCTTTGAGTGATCTGGGTTGATAGATCATGGATCTATCACATCTAGAGGCACGAAAATCAAGTTTTCAAAACTGACCAAGAAAACCCTAATTTTAAGGCCTGATAGTCATATGCCAGTGCCTCTAGATCCGTGTGTGATAGATATTTTCAGTGTTTTAAGTTTTAAATCTATTCTATGCCGTGTAGACTACCATCTGGAACTGGAATCATGGACATATCATATGTAGATCAAAAGTTATAAGCGGTCAAAGGTCGTTGACCATTCACGAATGAGTTTCTGGGCAGTCCAGTTTTGCCCAGAAAATTCTGACAACCTTTTGTAAGGCTTGAATCTTGTAGTGTTTTATGTTATTGGTCATGTTGTTGGTTGGATGTTGGAGACTGGTATATGAACTACTAACCTATGCCTTTAGATCACTCAGATCCGTAATAGAATCCTAGCTAATCGTGGTCAAACATGTGTTCTGCCGGAAGGAGAAATCTGGGCAACCCAGAATCTTCAAGAACAGTTCTTGACCCCTAGTTTGACCGGTCCAGATCTTGCATTCATGATGTTGTTAAGTTGATAATATGTTATATAGGTGTTCCTTTCCATGAGTACTAACTGAGTGGACCTTGAGAACAACAAACGAAATACCAGAACATATATAAAATCTAGCTAGAAAGTAGAACTGAGATCGCTCGGGTTTCGGGTTAACCAAAAACCCAGAAGCTCGATGCTTAGTTTGGATAGTTTGATCTTCATGTGGTGGTATGATATAACCAAGACGATGGTTTCATATTGTAGTGTTACATTTCGAATACAAGATCAAAGTCTTAGTAAGCCCAGAAACTTTATACCCAAGTAATTAGAATCGGTCAAACCCGCTAACTCGAACACTGACAAGAAATCTGGGTTGGCTGAAGAATAGGCTCAAGAACACCTATAGCGATGTTTCTGTCGCTATAGGGCCCTTTAGCGACAGTCTTATTAATTTTGAATTTCTGATTTTTTGGAAATTATTTAAAAATAGATAAAAATGGGTTTTAATTATTAAAAATACCAAATAAATTCTGAAAAATTATTTTAAAGTCCTAAAAATAGTTTTTAATTATTTTAAGTATATTTCATAAATATTCAATATTTTTGGAATATAAATTGTATTTAATTTATTTAATTATAATATTAAATAAATTATTTAAAATGATTTTTAATACATGAAAATCATGAAAAATAATATTATGGTATAATAAAATATTTTAAGTTATTTTTAGTGACTTTTAATATTTTAGAATGAATTTCATTAATTAATCAATATTAATGATAATTAGTTTATTTAATAAATATATTAAATAAATTGTGAAAAAATAGAATTAGTGATTTATAAATCATATAAAAATGATTTAAGGGTTATAAAATATAACTTTTGATATTTTGTCATGAAAATATTAATATTTTGATATTAATAGCAATTATCTGATAATGGATTTATGTTTAAAAATCATATAAATATGATTTTAAGGTATTAAAAATACTTTGATATATTATAATATTATGATATGATTTTCATTAATATTTGATAATAAATAAATACTAATGATAAAGGGATTATGTGGTATTTAATTTGTTTAAATACTGGTGTTAATGATTAAAAATTCATGATAAATGATAATAATTATATGAAAATTATTACGAGCTTACGAAAAAATATTTCGACTGTTAATAAATTATCTAAGATAATTGTTAAGTGTTTAGGCAAAGTGTAATTGAACTTAGACTCGATAAAAGTACGACTAGAAATCATTTCGGGATGTCAAATTTGTGCTCAGTTCAACTCGTGATCGCAATAGTTTGACTTGATACGGTTTATATGTGTTGTAGACTGATAGGATTATGTGATAATGTGTTTAGGATATTCTATGTATATATATATATAATAGTATTATATTGTGATGATATTATTCTAATATTGGAGATATATATTAATAATATTAGGTTTTCAGATAAAGCGTTATAAATTGCATAGCGGTAATCAACGGTTCAGGCAAATTTTTACTTAACTCTACTAAGAATTGTTTCATTCAGATATGCTTATGGATAATCATTGGCCGATTGCCATCAGAGAATTGTACTGCATATATTGCATGTATAAGTCGTATGAAAGGTCGATCACCTTCATTACCATTCGGTCCAGATATATTTTTTCATGTTTAATACTTGTTCAGTCAAAAGTTTGTTCTTGCTGGTTCGCAATTATATTGTGGAATTATAGCCAGCTTATTATTCAAATCCTTTCAATCATGATATATCGTTAAATTATTGAACTTAAACTTGTTGGGCAATCTTATGTTCACCCTTGCTATATCATGATAAACATTGCAGATTAAAGCGAATACGTCGGATACAAGGAAAGGTTAAAGACAGTTCCAGCTTAAAGTTAATGTGCGCAATTAGATTTGTATAAGTATTGTATATTAATGTTATTGTAAGTCAAATAAGTTATGAATTGTGTATTAAGTTAATGTTACTCGACCTTGGGGACAAGTGTGTAAGTTTAATGTATAAACAATTTATGTTTATATCTTTCATAAATAGTAATAGTGATAGATTGATCGAACCGAATCCGCGGTGATTCGGGACCCGGATTCGGGGCCCTCACAAATATTGTCATCTAGACAATATCCATACTCAATGGAGTCCTCATTACATTTATTATCACACTATTTTAGAGAATAGTGAGGACTACTAAAATAACCATCTAGACCATCAATCTGTTCCCCGACTCGTCCCACCTATATTCTCATTTTCTGAAGAGAACAATGAAAGAAAGGGTGAGCTCAACTAGCCCAGTAAGAAATATTATGACTAAGATAATGCAGAATAATTTATCGTTAGCCTTCAACAGTGTTAAACTGATAAAATATAACAAACATCAAGTTTAACTGCAGCGGAACAAGCAATCCATTAGAAGAGTCAAGTAGAGAATAAAATCTACTACCTTCTATGATTTAAAAGGTTTTTCATCCCTTTTATCGCTGAGACTCAGCTTACTAAATAAACCACATCATCCCTGCACTACGACCAATGATATTCATTAGTATCACGACCAGAAATTATCCATGCACTACGGGCCAAGGATATTCGTGTATTCATCAATGGTCATGATCATGCCAAAAACTGTCCATCAATGCACTACGACCAAAGAGAACTTTTACCACATCATTTGTAACATTACGGTCATGATTATACCGAATAATCTCTGGTCATAATCATACCAAGTCCATTTATGCACTACAGGCCACAGATGACTTTCAACATATTATAAACATGAGGATGATGACAATGATATAAGAATTCAATAAAACAAGTTCAAGGATAAATTTTTTAAAGATTTATAATTTAATTTATCCAGAAATCAGTAACGTCCAAATTGTCAACATGATAATGTTTTGTGGAGTTAATTTCAAGAATTTCTCAGAAGAATATTTCCATGAAAATATACTGGATGAAGCGCAAATATCCAGGATATTCTACTAATTTCATGGAGTATAGAAGCCAAAACTTTAACCAATTGATTAAACAAAATCAAAAATTAATAATTAATATAAAACCCTTGCATAATAATAGCTCAAAATAGGGTAATAAAGCTACTAACATGGCACAAGCATACAAATCTGTAAAAGTCCCAAAAAGATGGCTATAAACCAAACAAACATGCTGATAATAATCAAAGCATCCATATATAATATTAAAAACTGTTCATGGCATCCATCCATAATAATACCAAAATATAATAAACCAAAGGCTAATAAAGCCCCAAAATGAAGTTCATACATGACTGCACTGCAATACTGAAAAAACATAAGCAAAATACTAGGATATGGCAACCTATCATGGCAGTAGACATAATAAAATAGATAAACCATAATCTATACCCCAAACTTAATATGAGCAATGCCCTCATTGCTAAGCATATATAAATCAATACCAGAGGGCTTCCCTAAAATCTAGTCACTCGGCATCATCATTATCCTCGTCAGCTTTTGCGGGCAGTGATGGTGGAGGGTATGGTGGGAAAACAGGAGGCTTCGGGAACTAGAATGGCGTGAAATCAGCGTCCTCGCCACTATAAATAATGTAGATGCTCTGCATAGTGTTGACCAGCTCAACTTGATACTACATCACGATGTCCTACCTCTGGGCAACCGCTGCTATGTACTTCTGCTTCCTCTGAGCATTGGCATCTTGGTTTTGATGTACTAGGGTCTGGGATGCCATAATCTCTGCAAATATCCCTGGCGAAGATGAGCCTGACTCTGGTGGCTGCGAGTGTGTGGCCTCTGTTATAGGAGGCGGCTCAGTAGGTGGCCCATACCCTTAGCCTCTGACATGTGAAGCCGCCCCATCCCATATATTGAAGTGTGAGATGACTTGATGGTCGATGACTGACATGGGTGGCAAAGCTATCTCTTCTGGTCACTAATGAATACCTGCCCTTTTGTATAATCGGGTGATCAAAGATGGATGTGGAAGTCCCGCAGAGGTGCTACTCTTGATCGCCTTTAGGATAGACTCATGAATGAGAACTCCGATATCCATGTCCAGGCCAGTGACAATGGCGAATAATAGGATCGCTCTATCCTTAGTCACGTCGCTAAGGTGATGAGTAGGGATCATGTTGGCACATATAAAACTGAACCATGCCTTCCCATAGCGACTGAGTGCATAATGCGGGAAACTAGTCTTCTCACCCGTCATTTTATTGGTTTTCCATATTGTCCCGGGCTTGCAGAGCCTCCTAAAAAATATTGTCCAAGTCATAGTTGTGAAGTCCCTGCTCCAAATAGTCCCTGCCCTCATAGCTAGGTGTCGCAAAAAGTGTATTGATGGCTTCGCTTTCAAACGCTACTGATCGCCCCTTGACTTGAACAACAACAGGACCATCGACACTGGCATTTGCATAGAACTCACGAACCACGGATACGATGGCCGACTTGGGTGGTTTTGTGAAGTGCACCCACTTGCGTCCCAAGATCATGGCCTCCAGTTCTCCATCCTTTGTTTGATTAGGCCTCAAACCCCATTTAGGAACCAAGTTTCGTTTGGCAAAGGAGTTCTTGTACCGTTTAATACCTCTTCGCTAACGAATTTGGCATTGTCCCAAGTCAGTGGTGCTACGAACGAGGAGCCGCCGACGCTAAGTCGTTGCCTCTTTTAAGCCATTTCAGAAATCACAGTCAACAATATACCACATGTGACACCCCCAAATCTGGGTACTTCAATCCCACAAGATTTGGTGTTCACTTGATAAAAACATTCATTTATAATCATCCAAATATAATAAAATTTAACAATAAACCCTCCCATTAAAGGATTTCATCAACAAGTTCAATAAAATCTCACAGGTTATCTAACCTTTAAATACAAACATCAAATGCGGAAAATTAAATAACTACATCACAATATTTAAAATAGAGTCTGAAAATATAAAAGTCAACATGTTTACAAGTCTTCAATATTTGTTCATCTTTCCTTTCCCTTTACTGGTGGTAGGTTCATCGACCTTCTCAACTTTAGCTGTAATAGTTATATAAGCCAGAATGAGCAAACAAATGCTCACTTGAAGTGATAATGAATAATAATATCATAACAACTATCAAACGAATAGGCTCAACATAATTGAACAATATTCTCTATCAATGATAATCAGGAACATAATTTGAAATATATATATCTGAGGGTCACAAGACCACAAACTATGTCCAAAGTTATAAGTATTCTTTCAACTTAAACCTAAACAGTCATAAGACTATAGAGAAAATATTTACAATACAGAAAAATAAAAGTGACTTTACTTACTTAGAACATTTGAGAAGTAGAAGAAAAGAGAAAGGAGAGAGTCCAAAGATTTGCCAGAAAAGGAACTTTGAGTCTTTTTAAGTCTGCCTTCTTAACTAAATTCAAGTTCCTTTTATAGAATAAGGAAAGAACTATTACATCTTTACTATTACAAAAAGTGAATGATTACAAACAATATTTACTATTGATGAACAGTAAAACAATGTTGACTTTTTTACTATACGCGGGTACTTTTGGCAACTTTTGACCGAATCAGGTGGCAAAATTGCTTTCGGTGGAAAAGAAGGCGCACCTTTTGACAAAATGGCTGCAAGAGCAGGTGCATGTGACTGTGGGCTGCTTTCGGTGAAAAGTAGGAGCATCTTTTGACTAAGCGGCTGCAGGGGCAGGTGCATGTGATTGAGATGTCAAGCGAATGGGTCATGAGCATCATGAAGATCGACTGTTTCGTATGGATCATCGTCATCTTCATCATCTTTATATTTACTGGAACTGGAGTTTCTAGAGGAAAAAGAAGAATTCTCTGATGCTTCAACTTCTTCATGTAACTTATCAATTCTTTTGTGAATGGCATCAACAAGGATCTTTAGTTCTGCAGTTGAACATTTATTGACATTGGTAAAATCAATAGGTGTTGGAGACATTACTGAACAAGATTTTGCTGGCTTTGATGATTTACAGGATGATCCTTTGGCAGAGGTCGAGCTAACTGGAAGAACTGAGATAGGGACTGAGGAAAATTCTTTTTGAACTTGACCTACAATCATATCGACACCAAATTTATCCCACCATTTGACAAAGAATTGTCGGGAAACATAAGTAATTGGGGAAACTGTGGTTTGAGTAGTCGAATTACTAAACGGCGGAGATTGAAAAGTCGTTACTTCAGTTGGGGACAGAATGGCATACAACCATTTAAAAATAAAGGAATCTTATATTTACTAATGAATTGAAGGAGAACATGAATACCCTCAAATTTTGATTGATATTTGAAAGGGGTGTTCCTCGTCTAGTTATTAATTACAAACCACTGAACAAAGTTCTTGAATGGATTAGGTATCCCTTACCCAATAAAGAAGATCTCCTTAATAGGTTAAGTTTTGCCACCATTTTCAATAAATTTGACCTAAAATCAGGATTCTGGCAAGTTGCCATCCACCCAGATGATAGGTACAAAACATCATTCACTACTCCATTTAGTCATTACGAATGAAACGTACAGTCATTTGGTTTAAAAAATGCCCATAGTGAATTTCAGAATATCCTCAATGATATTTTGAATCCCTTCAGTCATTTCATCATTGTTTACATCGATGTTATCCTTGTTTTCTCAAAAACATTTGAAGAACACATTAAGCATTTGAATTCATTTTTCAAAACAGTTAGTACCAATTGTCTTGTTCTTTCTCCATCCAAATGCAGGCTGTTTCTAACTAAAGTCAGACTTTGACTACGGAGAAATTAGACTTTGACTTAACTATTGAAACTCTGTTAGGAGAAACCTTCGTTACGTCCATTGTTTATAAATATTGTTTGATTCAAATTGACACTTTCACATTACCTGTCGATCTTATCTCTTTGAAAATACTTACCTTTGATGTGATTTTAGGGATTGATTGGTTAACTACTCATCATGCACAAATTGATTATTTTCGTAAGGTTGTTAGCCTTCCTAACCAACCTGTTATGCGAATTCAAGTAACCAAAACACTAAAGTCAATCATTGTCATATTAAGCCATAAGTAAAGAGCCCCGAGCCTTTCGTTGGTGACTTCCAAGTCTTGGAATGCACCGAAGCCAGACTCTCTGTAGGGGACGCCGTTAATAATGGTGGTAAGTTGATAGGTATCAATGTGACGTGTTATCCAAGTCTTGGAGGAGAGTCACAGTTTTGAATGATAGTTCTATCGTTAATAAATTTCATGACGTATTTCCTGAAGACTTCCTGGTCTACCCCAGAGCGTGAAATCGAATTTTGTATTGACCCCAGTACAAAACCCATTTCTAAGACCTTAACTATTTCTTCAACCAAAATGAACGTATAATGCGCCAAAGACGTTGGCTTGAGCTGTTATAGATTACGACCATACCATTCAATATTATCGTGGAAAAAACGAACGTGGTAGCTGATGCATTGAGTAGAAAATCGTATGCGTTTATGATTGTAACGTTGTTAACATAAAGACCCATTTCATATGACTTACAAATGATAAAGATAGAGTTAAAAACTCTAGGGACCCACATGACGATGTCAAATAATATGAGTAGAATCGACGTTAATCGATAAAGTTAAAACTGCCCAAGCTACACACCCGGAGCTGATGAATGTGAAGAATAAGGTTCAAGAAGGCGTTATTCTAGAAGCAAGAATTGACGAAGAGAGTAAATCTCAACTCACGATTTAATTGGGCCATTCAAAATCCTCGATCGAGTAGGAATTGTGGCCTATAGACTCGCTTTACCGTCAAGTATGTCTCGTGTTCATAACGTTTTTCACATATCTATCATGTTACGTAAATATGTGGATGACCCAAATCATATTATTGAATTAGAACTAGACGAGATAGTAGAAGATTTAATGTATGAGGAGATACCTGTTAAAATAAGAATGAATATATTCTACGCTCAAAGGTTATACCTCAAGAGTTAGAATCTGACCAGGTATCCTCATCTCTTCGACATACCAGGTACGTACGTAAATTTCGAGGGCAAAATTTCATAAGGAGGGGAGATTGTAAGACCCCAAATTTTATGAAATGAAAGTATTCAATTTTCTTATAATTATTATTTTATTTAGTAAATGGTTAAATTGATAAAGGTTAAAGTTAAGGGTGACATTTGAAAATTTTGCAAAGTAAGCAAGTTGATATAAAATATTCGTTGTAACGGGGAATATTCGATTGGTCGAGGAATATTTGTTTTAACATGGAATATTCGTACGACAGAACAATCATTGGTGGACCCCATGTGACGAACGAGATTTTTGAAATTTAATTTTAATATTTATTGGAGTAAATAAATATTTTCGATGATTTAATTATTAGATTAAATAATTAATTGATACAGTTGTGGTAGATTAATTTAATTATATGTGTTACATTTATTAAATTAATGTGGAGAATTTTTATTATCGAAGTATGTCATTATGTGAGCTTATTGTATTAAAAGAAATATTTAATAAGCCTAATGTTATTTTAATTAATTAATTTATTAATTAGAGATTTAATAATTTGATATTATTAATTAATGAGAAAATTAATTATATGATTATATGAATTTATGATAAATTATTATATTTAATTTAATTTAAATTAAATAAGATATTTGAATTATTGTGTATGAGTGTGACATTAATTAAACTATATGATAAAGCTTTATTAAATTAAAGGAGTTTTGAAATCTATTATTCTAGCCAAACATGGCCTTAGTGGGAGTTATGGGCAGTTAACCCATGATGGGTAACTGACCATAATGCGCGTCAGTCGATTGCTATTATACGTATCCTCCTTTCATTATTGCTAAGTCTAGAAACTACTCACAAAGAGAAATCAAAGAGAGTTTGTCAGAGAGAAATTGTGAGTTGGTGAAAGAGAATTGAGAGTGAGGAATCTAAGCCTACTAAATTATACTCTATAGGGTAATCTCTTCCTTACCAATTTCTATTTTACGTCATTAAGTTTCATATATATGGGTTTCAAAGTTTTTGGTTTAAACCTCTGTAATTGGAATATGAGTAATGATTATGGGTTGTGTATGTGTTATGACATAACACATCGTATTTAATTATATATATATTGTAAACCATATCATCAAATTCATGAAAACATGTCGTATATGATTGCTGCAAAATTATAGAGTTTGGGTTATGGCCATATGGCCTTATACATGATTTTAGTATGTCAAACATAAATGTTTTTCGTAAAATTTACAGCCTTATTTTATTATGCATGTTGATACGAAGAGACCAAACCTCAAACGAACGGATTCGGTGTTATAATGAATTCATAGTGTTAATTTTCATGTTTTGTTTTCAAAACCTTCAAGAACATCAAGAACAGTGAAAAATTTCATGCTTTAATTCTGCAATTAAGTGTTTAAATTAGTTAAAGTCACTCTATAAATGTTGGGTAATGTTTATGTGTGAGTTATATCATGTGGGTATATCTAAATTCGTGTAAAAATTAAGAAATTGATAGAAATTGGCATGTTCTGCGATTTTTCATGAATCGCCATTTCGCAGAATCGGTACGCCGCATCATAGCCACCCGATCGTCGCTTATTTCTCATCATAAGTAGTGCACTACCGCAGCAACACCATGTCTCGAGTCAGCAAATAAGAGTCCAATAATACCATCGTGTCATAGCGTTTAGTACAGGTAGACAAAGTAATAAAATAGCCACTACTCTCCGTAAAGTTCGGGAATGAATTATTTTCAAAATGTTAAGTCTAGCAATGTGTTAGTAACTTAATGTAATGAACATAGAAATATGCTAGAAGTATAATAAGATGTTAAAATAGATGATTAACATGTAAATAGCATAATTGCATGTGGATTGAATTATTGAATACGTAATTAACTTATTATTTGTGAAGTGTAAATTATGTGACAATGAGTGTGATAAATTGACTAAGTATAGTCATAATCAAAGTAGACAAAGAGAATAAACGTTTGATGATTAGTATGTTATAATTGACGGGTATTATGAATGTAAATGGTATGTAGGATTTAATTCAAGGAACGTGTTTTATTAAAGTGTAATCTACGCACGAGGCAATTTTCCTACCCCTACTTGTTATCATTTTTCAAGTTTATTATTTACCTTGAGTAAATCCTCATTACTATTATTCAAGTTCGAATTGTTATATTAAAGATTTATTATCCTTTCAAAATATGAAATTGTTATACAATATTTATTCTATTGTATACTTCTTGAGATTATTATTCAATTTGAATATCATTATTGTTGAACCTTGTTAGACTAGTGAACCTTATTGATTCGACTAGTCCATAGTTGATGAAACGTTCTAAATTTCGTAACCCTTATTGAATTATCCAAACCAAACTTCCTTTTGGTGCGGACTCGAATGTCAAACCGAGATGAACAACCCCGCAGGGGATTTACTTATATTAACAACATTAAGATATTGTGCACATTATGGTACTAAGGGTTGATCCCCCTAAGTACGAGTAGAAAGGTCTATAGTCTTATGATTGTTAAAGGTTTCAAGTATAACCCTTGTTAACCTAGGACATAGTTCAAGGTCTTATGACCCTCAGAAATCTTTTGATTCTTGTTATTCATTCTTGATTCAAAAGTTGAGCTTTTATTTCAGAAGTAATAAATTCTCTCGCATGTTATTATTCATTGTTATATTGTTATACTTGTGGGCAATCGTGCTTACTCTTGGGTAATAATAACATTGCAGTTAAGAACGAAAGGGCAGACGAACCTTCCACTAGTAAAGGCAAGGGCAAGCTTAGTAAGTAATGAAGACTGATTATTTATGTGATGTAATTAGAATTGATGTTACTTAAGACTTATTGTTTATATTTCCGCACAGATGTTTAAGGTTAGTTTACCTGGGATTGTATTATTATTCGAATGTTGTAACCCTTAAGGGGAAGATTTTATTTCTATCTATTGCATGGCTTGCATTTATTATGGGTAGATAGATAGATGATATTTGTACAATGAACACCAAATCCTGTGGAATTGAAGTACCCGAATTTGGGGGTGTCAGACCCCACAATGGAGGTACTGTCGTAGTTAGAAAATGACTGAAATATTTTAAAAAATAACGACGAAAGTTTTACCGTTAAACTATTGAACTACCCGGTAGTAAAAGTACAGTAATACGCGTGGTGACATAGTAGCACACGATATTGATTATTGATACTTATGTGAGAAGTCACTCAGTTATACTGAATTATTGATACAGTAATTGCTGCATAATATCTTTCATATTATTGATTCAATTATTGTCACAATATCATTTGCATAATATTTTATATTATTAAATCAATAATTGAGACGACAAAGTTATTCATATTATTATTTAAAATATTGACAATGTCTAGAAAGTTCTGTCGAGGATAGGTTTGGTCACCTAATTGCGGGTAAATAGGGAGAAATCCTTATCGGAAAGCCCCCTCTTTCCTGGGAATGATCTGGTTGTTAAATACTACGAGTTATAATATTAATGATGAATAAGTTCGTGTTGATTAAAGATGAAATTGATATTTCCATTGTGTTGGGATTATTAGTGTTAGTGGAAATCGACATCTATTCCGATAATAATTGATTTTTGGAGGTTATATTGACCAATCGGGTAATTAATCGGATAAATGGGCAATTAATTTCTATTAATTCACATGCTTATTGTAGACACTCGAAATTTTCTGCATCCCTGTTACTGACATTGCAGGAGGAAAAATTCGTCTTTCAGAGATAACCCTAGAAGACAGATCATATCAAGCCCGGGTACTACCAGAAGTTTAGTCTCAACCCCGGAACACACACCGGGAGTACCAGTTCCAACCTCGGAGATAACCCCGAGGCATGCCGTTCCAATATCGAAAATTCCACCGGAGAAGGCTGATTCATCTCGGAGATAACCCCGAGATATTCAGTCTCAGTCCCAACACTGGGAGTAGCAGTTACCAACCTTGGAGATAATCCCAAGGAAGGCAGTTGCAGTTCCGGTGATAACCCCGAAAATGTTTGTTTCAAATGCATGCAATCAGCTTCAACCTCCGTGCTCACACCGAGGCACTCACTACAAGACCCGGATGTAACACCGGAAGATGTATACACCTCGTAGATGACATCGAGGACCTTCAACACTTACAAAGCAATTCAATCTCGTAGATAACCCCGAAAGAACGCTCCGCTTGACAAACTTAAACCGGAGATAACCCCTAGCAAAGGAAAAGTCGTCATCTTGCCACCTTGACGCCACACCACACTGTCTCAACATTCCATACATATATTTCTACAGAATAATGTCCCACAAGAACCAAAGAAAACCAATCCCGAGTGACTATTGCGCATGGTAACAGATAGAATTTGAAGCATGAAGATCAGACGACATGGTCCCATCTTCCTGACTTCGTACAACTCTAATCCCATGTCATTGCGTAACTCTTGACAATGGTGGTCCAAAAAAGGTCTTACATACCTCAGTTGGATGCCCAGATTGCAATTCTGAAAGTTCGAACGGACATCACGTTGTACGCGTAACGTCGAGACAAGCAGGACCTGAAGAGGTTGGGGTACCCCAAGGCACTGCAGTACATCTCAGGGCTCCCCCTCTATAAATAGAGGGCTTGGGGTGGCCATTTGTAAGAGAAAAAATGGCGAGGAAGCCCTGTCAAATTTGCTCTGTACTCACCCTAAATTGAGTTCTTTCTCATTTTAAACACTTGTAAGCTCAAATATAGCTACTCTTTTGTACCGGCGGGAGCCGAGTGTTCATCCACTTCAAGTTGTAGAAGTCTTCTTTGGCAGCCCAATGTAAGCCTTCTTACACACTTTTAAGCCTTTCTCTTCATCTTTGCACACAACATTCTTCACGTAGAGAGTCGTGTTGCGTGTGTATGCCCTGACTTCGTGGCTTCATTTCAGGTTTATATATATATATATATATATATATATATATATATATATATATATATATATATATATATTTATATATATATTTGTTATATATGGACTAACATTATCGAGTTATGCCTCGATTGAGCCTGCACTTATGTCTCGAGCGCTTATTTATTTATATATATATATATATATATATATATATATATATATATATATATATATATATATATATATATATATATATGAATCGTGTCTCTAACTCGCTCGATGAGCCTGACTTATGTTTGAGCATTTATTTTCTTTTACATATATATTTATATATATGAATCGTGTGTCGAACTTTGTTCGATGAGCCCTCGGATTTTACATCCTGAGCGCTTATTGCTTTAATATATATATATATATATATATATATATATATATATATATATACTTATATATATTAACCGCTTGTTTGGACTGCTCGATGAGCCTAGATTTTACATCTGGTGCGTTTATTGCTTATATATATATATATATTTCGTCCCGTCTGGAGTTTACTCCATGACGGTTGATTACTTTTACATCTTTATTTACATTTCGATCCCCATGGAGGTGCTTCGTGGTGGTTGATCATGTCTCATATATATATATATATATATATATATATATATATATATATATATATATATATTTACAGCCTTTTATATATATACATGCTTTTCGCTTTCATATCAATTATGCATCATGTGAGCCTAGGAATCAAGTGATCATGATTCAATCATCGGATCTAGATTCGCCTTGATGGATATTTTCAGCTATAAGCAGCTTGTAAATTTTTTCATGGTGTCTGGATTTCCTCAGATGGTTTTCATACCCACGAGGAGTTCGGCACCATTTTGTACATTATTTTCTCAAAGATGCTTCGCATCTCGAAAATAAAAACAATCAAGCCGAACACTTAATAAAAATGGAAGTGTAAAAGGTCTCAATTGCTATTGAGCATAAGGATTTGAAAAACTTCTTTTATAAAACATCACTGCCATATCTTGTTTAAAACTAAATTTTTATACAAATTCAAACCCTGTGTATATAGGTGCGAACGAGGCCTCGCACTACTTCCAAATAATAGTACTTTGACCCACACACACACACACACATTTTCATATAATAGTTTCTTGAAAAGTGGTGGTCACCGTGGTAACACGGATGTCGGGGGGTGCCTAACACCTTCCTTCCACATAAATAAGTCCCCGGACCCTAATGAATCTCGATTTCACCGACCCGTTTAGCAGTGTCACATCACTGGGTCAATGTGCAAACCTTTTCTCGGTTGTGTTGGTACAACCATTTAAAAAACCAACTGGCGACTCTTAGCAGTCCATCGTCGACATGATATATGTCAAACCTTTTTCACTTGTTTTTTCAAACAAATCTCACCTAACATGAGAACACCAAAGAACAAGAAACGAAAAGGGACAAATAAAAATCTCGACGTCGACAGGTGGTGACTCTGTTGGGGATAATAGTAAGAGGACTGAAGCCGCTATTACAAGCTTTTCAAAATTGTTATATGCTTGTGTGTGGATGTTGCATTTACATTTGATGAATGTGTACAAATGCATTTTTTTTCCTGCACTGCAATATATCTATCTGTGATATTAGTGCTTCGCACATGTTATCATTTTCATAAAGGGTGAGTATGTTGTGTGCTTCCTCCATGAGGTGGCTATCCTGTCGGTGTTTGATTACTGGACTCGTAGGAAGACTATTTCCAACGAGGCTCAGGAAAAGCACCACCCAAATTCGCCTCCAAATGATGTAATTCCATTAACTTCCAAATGAGTAAATTACGATGATTTGGGAACCTTCATGCCAAAAAGCCATGAGAGTAACCTAAGATAGGTCACCTCACGATAAACCAAACGCGAGGAAAGTCTCTTCATGCTTTCTCATTTCAAAATTACTCGTAAAGTCAACTACTTGTAATTTCATTCCATATTCATCTCCATGTAATGAGAAATATAAAGAAATATGTGTACATACATATTTAAATTAACATGTTATCCTGTATTACAAACAGCTAACATCCGTTTTGCAGGACAATATTCCTAAAATGGATACATCACATAGCATGTAAACATTTACACATTCCCTAAGACTAAACTATGCCAAGTCTTTCGCAGGGAAACAATCGGACCTACTACCCCGTCAAAGTCCAAAAAGGCCGCGAGCCTACAGTCAATTATGTCGTCATCCGACCAAACTGACCTTAATCCAGTTTCTCGTAAAGAATTTGACGGATTGAGTAAACAAATCACAGATTTGGCTGTTCTGCTTAAAGAACTACACCAGTCTACTCAGGGTACAAGGATACCCGTACATTTTGAATCCTTTACACAAGGAGGAACCCAAGGTCTTGATAAAGCCATTACATTACCTGAACTTCAATTGGATACAACTAACAAAATTCATTATGCCACCCATCTCAAAGGAGATCCAGACACCGGTGACATCAGGAAGAAAGTCCTTCAAATGGAAGAAACCCTTCATTCTATCAAAGGAATTGGAGCACACGGAAGTGTCTTATATGCTGACCTTTGTATATTCCCTGGTGTTCATTATCCAGAGAAGTTCAAAACTCCTGAATTTGAAAAGTATGATGGGTTAGGAGATTCTTACACACATTTGAAGGTGTTCATTGGAGAACTCGGATCTTATGCAGAGGACGAGAAGCTCAGGATGCAGCTATTCCAGAAGAGTCTGACTGGAGAAGCCCGTTCGTGGTATACCAGATTAGACAACTCAAAGATCCATAGCTGGGAAGAGCTAGCACACGCCTTCCTCACACAATACAGCTTCCAGTCTCAGATGGCTCCTGACCGGTACCAAATTGCCAAGGTCAAGAAATGAGTCTTTCAGAGAGTATGCTCAAAGATGGAGGCGCCTAGCTGCTCAAGTTATTCCTTCCATGACATAATTAGAAATGGTCATGACCTTCATAGACATACAAGAAGCTCCGTTCTATGAAAAAGTCTTAGCTGGCATTGGTAAACCATTTTTTGAAATGATTAAACACGGGGAGATGGTTGAGATGGGATTGAAATCAGGAAAGATTAAAGACCTAGCTGCCCTTAAAGCTGTTGCTGAACACATCCAGTCCGAAAATTATGGAAACAACCCCCGGAGGGTCCATAAAAAGAAAGAGGAGGATGTTTCCTTGATACTACAAGGTCAAAAAGGCAATCAGAATATGCCTATCCAGAGGAGAAATTACACTCCCTTTCAAGCTCAGTCTTCAAACCCTCCATTACCAAAAGGTGGAGAAGTTAAGAGCCCTCGAGTGTTCACATCCTTAGGGGACTCGCTCGAGAACATTCTTACTCTTCTAACAACTCAGAAGAAAATTACGCATCTTCTTCCACCAGCCAACCCTAATGGGAGGGATTTCAATGCTGCTTGGAAATGTGCTTATCATGCCGGGGCACCTGGATATGATACTCAAGATTGTTGGGCCTTAAAACACAAGATCTATGACTTGATAGACAACGGTGAGATCGTGGTCACTAAACCAGATCAACCTCATGTGCAAGACAACCCTCTTCCTCAACACAAAGAGGAAGAGGTGAACATGATAAATTGGAACAGTGGACAGAGTTCTAATTTTAATGATGAATCATCCCAGACCATCAAAGACGGTGTTGATAAATGGGATTATGCAAAGTTCCAGTTTGTGATGGAACGAAAGATGAAAGCTCCATGCAAGCAGATTGAGCAATTGGCCGAACTGGTGACCTATCAGCATCAGATCACACGCCAATTAGTCAGCCAGGAGCATGCTAGTCTCCTCCCTCTTGTTATGAATATTTTCTCGTCGCCTTCAGAAAATGAAACACTAGAGGACAAAGTGAAGAAGAGAGCAAGTGCCAAAGCTCTTCGGGATTTTGCCAATGGAAGGGAATTTACATACCCGGGCCAACCCATGGAGGATATCCTTCAGATGCTAATCAGTGAAGGAAGGATCACTTCCCTCCTACCTCCAATTAATCCCTGCTTATGACGGTTCAATTTTGATGGAGTATGTCAATATCACTCCCATTCTCGCGGTCACATCACAGAAGAATGCTAGGCACTCCACCACCTTATCCAGAATCTAATTGACAGCGGTGTCCTGCGACTGGTAGATGACGATACTGTGCTATTTGAGAGTGAGAATACCTGTCCTACTAAATGGAAGCGACTGATAGCAGTTATATCCGCTGAGGCTGATGGGACTGTCAAACCATTAACAATACAAGCAATTCAACTCAGAGAAATTGACAATCCTTTTAAAGTGGCTGCTCCGGAGCCAATTAACTTACCATTCAGAGCATAATATCTTGTTATCAGCTTACAGAAAGTCCCATGGAATTATGGAGAAGCTGAAGGATCCACCTCACATGCAACTGCTACAGTGTCGAAGGAGAATCCACTTTATCTTCCCAAACGGGTGATGAAGTCTGCTATCAAATCAAAGGGGGAGATTCCCATGGAGAAAATTGAAAAGTTCCTCTGCATTATGGGTCATAATGAAGACAAGGTGGTTTTAAGCTTAAGAGAAGCTCCACATCAAATTTCAATCTTGGACTTGGTTTTAACTTCCGAGGATCACCGGAAGATCTTATTAAAGGTTTTGGAAGAAGCCTACTTGCCGAAATCAGTGAATGTGGAAAAATTTCAACATTTGGTTGATCACATTTTTAACAACAATGTGATATCTTTCATCGATGATGACATACCGCACCGGGGGACCCCAATATCAGAAGTCGCTGCACATCATGCAGTATTGTCCTCCCGTATATGCTAGCTAGCTAGAGTGTTGATAGATGGAGGGTCATCTTTTAATATCTGTCCTTATGCTACTTTGTTGAAGATGAACGTCAATCTCAAATGGATCCGAAGCAGCCATACGGTTATTAAAGCTTTTGACAGAGCCCGTCAGAATTCAGTTGGAGAGATTGAACTGCTAATTGAGATTGGTCCCCACACATTCTGCGTATCTTTTCACGTGCATAAGATAGATTCAGGATACACCCTGCTCTTGGGAAGACTGTGGATTCATATGGCTGGGGCAGTCCCCTCCACCCTTCATCAGCAACTTAAATACATGATCAACGATAGCCTAGTCACGATTAACGCTGAACCGGAATGTCCTCAACATGGTAACATACCATTCATCAATGTCAATTCAGATGTTGAGTCGGTCAGTTTTCATGCATTGGAAGTGAGCAACACTCAATACCATGCTATTGGAATGCCATTTCCCGTACCCAAGATTTCTGCCGAAGTAATGTCGGTTACTCAAGAGATGATGTCATTGGGTCATCAGCCAGGACAAGGGCTGGGTAAAAGTCATCAGGGTATTAAGCACCCGATTCAAGTAATCAGTAAAACCGGGACAGCCGAACTAAGATATTCTGTCAGTCCTAGTCACAGGAATTCGCATCATCATCAACAGATTCCATCATCTTTAGCCACGCGACGATTATCTTCACCTGCAAATCCTAAGTCCGTACAACCTCCGGTAAAGGTGCTAGCCAACGTAATGGCTATGTTATTCCCCAAGCTGGTACTGGTGAAGGAGAAAGAATTCTTTGTTCCAGATCCTGCAGTGGAAGAAGAGGAACGAAGAATTAAGCAAGACATCGTCAGAATGATGTCAGGCAGATATATTATTGTCCATGACTAGCACACAAATAGATACACCCTAGATGATGATTGCCCGGACATAATGGTCATCATTCGGGAAAAGGAGGACGATGACAACCCCTCCATCATTACAGTCCACCAAGACTTTGCCCTCGATAATTGGAGCAACACTCTTTGCATTGGTCGACGAGGGTAAAACGGGCAGGAATTCTTTCTGCCCTGTAGATATCATAACTGCTTACTTTTCTGTACAGTATTAGCAGTTGTTTTGTCAGTACATGCTAACACTTTATATGATTAAACAACGTCATATATACTAAGTGAAAGCATATTTTGTTTCATGACTATGAACTTAGATGTGCCTGTACTTGCTGATAAGATGCCTCTTCTCCACAAGGATTGTAACTTTGATGAAAAGTTGGACTCAAACTTGATAGAAATACAAGAGGACATTGAGGTGCCTCCAGAGATCAAAGAATGGGTCGAAGACAAACCTAAACCCAACCTTGATCAAACCACCTCCTTCATTCTCGGAACCTTAGAAAGCCCTAAGTTAATCCAGATTGGTTCAGACCTTACCCCAAACCAGAGGAATGACATGGTTACGCCACTAACCCAATTCCAGGACGTGTTTGCATGGTCTCATGAAGACATGGTGGGTTTGTCCTGACATCGTCCTTCATCGCCTTCCCATTAAAGAGGGATTAAAGCAAGTCAAGCAGAAGCTCAGGCGATAGAAACCTGAGTGGAGTTTAAAGGTGAAAGAAGAAATTGTGAAATAATTTCAAGCTGGTATTATCATGGTGTCCACATATCCTGAATGGATATCCAACATCGTTCCCGTGCCTAAACCTGGAGGAAAGGTGAGAGTTTGCGTGGATTACCAGGATATGAACAAAGCTTGGCTTAAAGATAGCTTTCCCGTGCCATTTATCCACATTCTCATTCACAAAACTGCTCAATACGGCATGTACTCTGTTGCTTATTGCTTTGCGGGGTACCATCAGATCATGGTTGCTGAGGAGGATCGTGAGAAAACTGCTTTCATCATGCCTTAGGGAATCTTTTGCTATAGACGGTTGTCATTCGGCCTCATCAATGCCAGAGCCACCTATTAGCGAGCTATGATGGTTGTGACGCCCCTAAAATAGGTATATATCACCCATCTTAGGTCGCTAGATACAAGGTACTGAATACAAATACAACTTAATTATACAACAGTCGAGTAAAATACGACAAAACATAGGCTGTGAGTTTTAATACAAATATTGTCATCTAGACAATATCCACACTCAATGGAGTCCTCATTACATTTATTATCACACTATTTCACAGAATAGTGAGGACTACTAATGCACCATCTAGGATCATCACTCTGTTCCCCGACTAGTCCCAACTACGTTCTCATTTCCTGAAGAGAACAGTGAAAGAAAGAGTGAGCTCAACTAGCCCAGTAAAAAATATTATGACTAAGATAATGCAGAATAAATTATCATTAGCCTTCAATGGTGTTAAACTGATAAAATATAATAAACATCAAGTTTAACTGCAGTGGAACAAGCAATCCATTAGAAGAGTCAAGTAGAGAATAAAATCTACTATCTTCTATGATTTAAAAGGTTTTTCATCACTTTTATCGTTGAGACTCCGCTTAATAAATAAAATCAAATCATCCCTGCTCCACGGCCAAGGATATTCATGTAATCATCAATGGTCATGACTATACCGAATAATCCCTAGTCATAATCATACCAATAACCGTCCACCACTGAACTACAGGCCAATGAGGACTTTTACCACATCATTCGTCACATTACGGTCATGATTATACCGAAAAATCCCTGGTCATAATCATACCAAGTCCATCTATGCACGTAAGCTAAAGATAACTTTCAACATAATATAAGCATGAGGATGATGACAATTCAATAAAACAAGTTCAAGAATAAATTTTAAAGATTTATAAGTGAATTTATCCTGAACTCAATAACGTCCAAATTGTCAACATGATACTGCTTTGTGGAGTAAAATTAAAGAATGCTCAGAAGAATATTTCTATGAAAAGATACTGGATGAAGCGCAAATATCAGGATATTCCACTAATTTCATGGATTATAGAAGCCAAAGCTTTAAGCAACTGAGTATAATAGAATATATAAAACTGCAAATGGATTTTCACCAAATCGTGCGGTAATCCACGTGAGATGCATCATTTCCACAATTTAATAAGGAATTAATACGAAGGATCATTCACCATGCATGTGGTAATCCACATGACATGTTATTCCAATGTAATAATAAAGAATGAAATAACGTAAGGATTCACCATGCGCATGCGATGAAGATGCATGACATGTTATTCCTAACGAGAATAATAAATAATGGAACCAGTCCCACAGAACGCACGATACATATATATTCGGCGACGAATAATAAATAATGGAACCAGTCCCACCAGAAAACGCATGCATGTGATATTCTAATGTAATAATAAATAATGGAACCAGTCCCACAGTAATGCACGTATGCAAGATATTCCTAGCCGAATAAAGAACGAAATATTATAAGAATTTCACCATGTATGCGGTACTTAAGATAAACAAAAGTTATTCCAACTAATAATAATAATGGAATAACGTAAGAATTTCACCAAGTATAGGGTATTCCACAGATATCAAAGTTATTCCAATGTAATAATAAAGAATGGAATAACAGAAGTTCTCTTCATGAATAAGAAAGAAATAATACCCCTTACGAGTACAACAAATAATATCCCCTACCTTAGAAGAAACTAGATATTGGAGTAGTGAAGTAGCAGAATACTTTTCTTCTTTCTCTCTATAGTTTCTCTCTCTAGAGTTTCAGTGAATTCGTAAGAAAAAAATGAAGGAATGAGTTTCTATTTATAGAAGAACTGAAAGTGGCTCTTGGTCTTAACGAAGGGTCAAAATGACTCTTGGTAATATTGAAAAGACAACTACTATTTGCGAAGGGGCAATTAACTCTTGAAACATCGAAGGGGAAAATAACTCTTGAAAAACTGAAGGGAAAAATAACTCTTGGAAAACTGAAGGGACAAATAACTCTTGAAAAACTGAAGGGACAAGTTACTATTAAAACTTTAAATCAACGATCCATATTGATTTACTATTTTAATTTCAACCAATAGTCTGAAAAATTAGCACATCTCCTCATGGATTAATATTGTACCCAAAAATGATTTGGACCGAAAAAAAATATATTTTATGGGTGAATAGTACCCCGTGAATAGTAACTCGTGAATAGTAACTCATGAGTAGTACTCCGACACGAAAAGTGCCCCGAATACCCGATTGAACAATATAACCTCCAGACATCAATTATTATCGAAACAAATGTCGATTTCCACTAACACAAATAATTCCAACACAATGGAACTATAAAATTTATCTTTAATCAACACGAACTTATTCATCATTAATATTATAATTCACAATATTTAACAACCAGATCGTTCCCAGGAAAGAGGGAGCTTTCCAATAAGGATTTCTCCCTATTGGTGCGCAATTAGGTGACCAAACCTCTCCTTGACAAAACTTCTAGACATTGTCAATATTGTAAATAATAATATGAATAACTTTGTCATCTCAATTATTGATTTAATAATATATCATATTATGCAGAATATATTGTAACAATAATTGAATCAATAATATGAGAGATATGATGCAACAATTACTGTAGCAATAATTGAGTATAATTGAGTGACTTATCACGTAAGCATCAATAATCAATACCGTGTGCTACTATGCAACCACGCCAGACATCGTACTTTTACTACCGAGTAGTTCAACAGTTTTAACGGTAACACTTTCGCCGTTATTTTTATAAAAAGATAATTCTGTCGTTTTTTAACTATGACAATACTTCCGTTGTGGGGTCCACCAATGATTGTGCCGTTGTACAGATATTCCTCGACAAAAAGAATATTCCCTGACCAAATGAATATTTTATAACAACTTACATAATTTGCAAAAATTATAAATATTACCCACAACTATAACATTATATCAAATCCACACCATAATATTTAAAAAATATTTTGAGAAATTTAAATCTTTATTCATAAAATTTGGGGTCTCACAATCTCCCCTCCTTATGAAATTTCTCCCTCGAAATTTATGTACTTACCTGGTTTGCCGAATAGGTGAGGATACCTTGACTTCACTTCAAATTCTAACTCTTGAGGTATAACCTTTGAGTGTTGAATACGATCCTTCTTATCCAAGATTTTAACACGTATCTCTTCGTACGTTAAATCTTTTGCTATCTCGTCTTGTTTTAATTTAATAACATGGTTCGGGTCGTCCACATAATTACGTAACATAGATACGTGAAAAATGTTATGAACACGCGATATACTTGGCGGTAAAACGAGTCTATAGGCCACAGTTCTGACTTCATCGAGGATTTCAAATGGGCCAATTAAATCGAGGGTTCAGATTTTCTCTCTTTATCAACTCTTGCTTCTAGAATAACGCCCTCTTGAACCTTCTTCTTCACATTCATCAACTCTGAATCTGTAGCTTTCATGACTTTAACTTTATCGATTAAAGTCGATTCTACTCGTATATTCGTTATCTTCATGTGGATTCGTATATTCGCACTTGTAAACTCATACGATCTTCTACTCAATGCGTCAGCTACCATATTCGATTTTCCTACGATGGTATTGAATGGTACGATTGTAATCTTCAACAGCTCGAGCCAATGTCTTTGGCACATTACACGTTCGTTTTGAGTGAAGAAAATATTTGAGGGTTTTAGAAATGAGTTTTGTACTGGGGTCAATATAAAATTTGATTTCACGCTCTAGGGGTAGGCTAAGAAGTCTTCAAGAATACGTCAGGAAATTTATTAACGATAGAAATATCATTCAAAATAGTGACTCTCATCCAAGACTTGGATAACACATGTAATGAAGGTTTCTCTTAACGGAGTTTCAACCGATAAGTCTAATTTCTCCGGAGTCAAATTTAAACGTTGAGCGCAAGTAAGAGAGATAAAAGAATGGGTAGAACCAGTATCTAATAAGGTATAGACTTTGCAAGAATTTATAATTAACTAACTCATGCTAACTTCGTTCGGGTCACTTGCTTTTTTGAGAAGTCACGAAAAATGCTCTTCCTGAAATCACCGACTTTGTTTTGTCCGCATCCGCCTTTGGTGCCACCATCCCAGCTGGACTTGACTATACAAAAATATCACATATCACAAAACAAGGGTTAATTGACATGTCACATATTATCCCTATACTCTGACCGACCAAATAAATACCAAATAAACTTTGGTAGGTCATACTAGCGAAGGAATTCCCCGTCTTTCCCCTCCTAGTTCTTATCTCATATCTTAGTCAGGGATCATATCCCTAAGCTTTGATACCAACTGTGACGTCCTTAAAACAGGTATACATCACCCATCTTGGGTCGCCAGATACAAGTTATTGAATACAAATACAACTTAATTATACAACAGTCGAGTAAAATACGACAAAACATAGGCTGTGGGTTTTAATACAAATATTGTCATCTAGACAATATCCACACTCAATGGAGTCCTCATTACATTTATTATCACACTATTTCACAGAATAGTGAGGACTACTAATGCATCGTCTAGGATCATCACTCTGTTCCCCGACTAGTCCCAGCTACATTCTCATTTCCTGAAGAGAACAGTGAAAGAATGGGTGAGCTTAACTAGCCCAGTAAGAAATATTATGACTAAGATAATGCAGAATAAATTATCATTAGCCTTCAATGGTGTTAAACTGATAAAATATAATAAACATCAAGGTTAACTGCAGTGGAATAAGCAATTCATTAGAAGAGTCAAGTAGAGAATAAAATCTACTATCTTCTATGATTTAAAAGGTTTTTCATCACTTTTATCGCTGAGACTCCGCTTAATAAATAAAATCGAATCATCCCTGCTCCACGGCAAAGGATATTCATGTAATCATCAATGGTCATGACTATACCGAATAATCCCTGGTCATAATCATACCAATAACTGTCCACCACTGAACTACAGGCCAATGAGGACTTTTTCCACATCATTCGTCACATTACGGTCATGATTATACCGAAAAATCTCTGGTCATAATCATACCAAGTCCATTTATGCACGTAAGCCAAAGATGACTTTTAACATAATATAAGCATGAAGATGATGACAATTCAATAAAACAAGTTCAAGAAATAAATTTTAAAGATTTATAAGTGAATTTATCCTGAACTCAATAACGTCCAAATTGTTAACATGATACTGCTTTGTGGAGTAAAATTCAAGAATGCTCAGAAGAATATTTCCATGAAAAGATACTGGATGAAGCGCAAATATCAAGGATATTCCACTAATTTCATGGAATATAGAAGCCAAAGCTTTAACCAACTGAGTATAATAGAATATATGAAACTGCAAATGGATTTTCGCCCGTCATGCGATAATCCACGTAGACAGATCATTTCCACAATTTAATAAGGAATTAATACGAAGGATCATTCACCATGCATGTGGTAATCCACATAGACATGTTATTCCAACAGAATAATAAAGAATGAAATAATGTATGATTCACCATGCGCATGCAGAGATCTGACAGCATAAAGTTATTCCTAACGAATAATAAATAATGGAACCAGTCCGCCAGTAACACACACAGATGTGATATTCGGTGCGAATAATAAATAATGGAACCAGTCCGCTTAAACGCATGCATACATGATATTCCTACATAATAATAAATAATGGAACTAGGTCCCAAGATAAACGCATGTGATATGTGATATTCCGGCAATAATAAAGAAGAACGAAATATTATAAGAATTTCACCATGTATGCGGATTAGATAAACAAAAGTTATTCCAACGGAATAATAAGAATGGAATAATAAAAGAATTTCACCAAGTATAGGGTATCCTCACAGATACAAGTTATTCCAATGTAATAATAAAGAATGGAATAATGTAAGTTCTCTTCATGAATAAGAAAGAAATAATACCCCTTACGAGTACAACAAATAATATCCCCTACCTTAGAAGAAACTGGATATTAGAGTAGTGAAGTAGCAGAATACTTTTCTTCTTTCTCTCTATAGTTTCTCTCTCTAGAGTTTCAATGAATTCGTAAGAAAAAAAATGAAGGAATGAACTTCTATTTATAGAAGAACTGAAAGTGGCTCTTGGTCTTAACGAAGGGTCAAAATGACTCTTGGTAATATTGAAAAGACAACTACTATTTGCGAAGGGGCAATTAACTCTTGAAACATCGAAGGGGAAAATAACTCTTGGAAAGCTGAAGGGAAAAATAACTCTTGGAAAACTGAAGGGACAAATAACTCTTGAAAAATTGAAGGGACAAGTTACTATTAAAACTTTAAATCAACGATCCATATTGATTTACTATTATAATTTCAACCAACGGTCTGAAAAATTAGTACATCTCCTCATGGAATAATATTGTACCCAAAAATGATTTGGACCGAAAAGAAATATATTTTACGGGTGAATAGTACCCCGTGTATAGTAACTCATGAATAGTAACTCGTGAATAGTACTCCGACACGAAAAGTGCCCCGAAGACATCAATTATTATCGAAACAAATGTCGATTTCCACTAACACAAATAATTCCAACACAATGGAACTATAAAATTCATCTTTAATCAACATGAACTTGTTCATCATTAATATTATAATTCAAAATATTTAACAACCAGTGTCGCTCCGAGGAGCAGGGGGCTTTTCCAATAAGGATTTCTCCTATCATGCCGCAATTAGGTGACCAAACCTCTCCTCGACAAAACTTCTAGACATTGTCAATATTGCAAATAATAATATGAATAACTTTGCCGTCTCAATTATTGATTTAATAATATATCATATTATGCGATGATAATCGTGTAACAATAATCAATCAATAATATGAGAGATATGATGCAAAGACATCAGAGTAATAATTGAGTATAATCGAAGTTACTTATCACGTAAGCATCAATAATCAATACCGTGCTACTATGCAACCACGCCAGACATCGTAATTTTACTACCGAGTAATTCAACAGTTTTAACGGTAACACTTTCGCCGTTATTTTTATAAAAAGATAATTCTGTCATTTTCTAACTACGACAATACTTTTGTTTTGGGGTCCACCAATGATTGTTCCGTCGTACAGATATTCCTCGACAAAAAGAATATTCCCTAACCAAACGAATATTTTATAACAACTTGCATACTTTGCAAAATTTATAAATATTACCCACAACCATAACATTATATCAAATCCACACCATAATATTTAAAAAATATTTCGAGATATTTAAATCTTTATTCATAAAATTTGGGGTCTCACAATGGCTCTTTTCCATGACTTAATGCACAAAGAGATAGAGATCTACGTGGATGACATCACTGTCAAGTACCGAAGGGAGGAATACCATTTAGACCATCTCGAAAAGCTCTTCAACTGGTTGCGTAAGTACAACTTGAAGTTGAATCCAGCTAAGTGTGCCTTTGGCATTAAATCAGGCAAATTTCTTAGGATTCCTAGTCAGCCACAAAGGGATTGAGCTGGATCCCACCAAAATCTAGGCCATCACAGAAATGCCCATTCCTTAGATAGAGAAGGAAATATGGGGATTTTTGGGAAGAATCAACTTCATTAGCAGATTCATTTCTCAACTCACAGCAACCTGTGAGCCTATCTTCAAGCTGTTAAGGAAGAACTCCTCCATAAAATGGAATGATGATTGCCAGAAGGCATTCCTTGCAATCAAAGAGCAGCTAGTCTAAGCTCCCATTTTGGTACCACCTAGAGATGATGTTCCCCTATTCATGTACCTATCCATAAGTGACAATGTCATTGGCTGCATGCTGGGACAGAAAGACGATAGAGGCCAAGAATGAGCTATCTACTATCTCAACAAAAGATTCAGCAGCAGTGAACACAAGTACACTCTGATTGAGAAGACTTATTGTGCTTTAGCATGGGCTTCCATGAGGTTACAACATTACCTCCATGGTCACACAACCCATCTCATATCCCGCGTAGATCCTCTCAAGTACGTGTTCAATAAACCCATGTTAAATTGACGGCTGTCCAGATGGCAGTTGATCCTACAACAATTTAACATCGTCTACGTGACTTAAAAGTTCATCAAAGGTCAAGGAATTACGGATCAATTGACCGCCGTACCTTCAGGGGACTTCAAACCCTTGGAAACATACTTCCCCAATGAAGGGGTAATGACAGTTCAGCAACACCATTAGTACGATACATGCTATACATGGAAGATGTATTTCGATGGAGCTGTTAATATGGAAGGTTCTGAGCCGAACAGCTTCTAGTATCTGCACGGGTGCAGATCCTCATCACCGTCAAATTGCGCTTGTCAAAGACCAACAACACAAATTGAGTATGAAGGTTTTATCATGGGACTAAAACTTGCCCATTCAATGGGCATCAGGCGGTTAACTGTCTTTGGGGATTCGGAGTTAGTGGTTAAGAAATCCATGGGAATCTATCAAACCAAAGAGCTACATTTGTTGCCTTACCATCGACAAGTTTTACAGATGGCTTTGGAGTTCGAAGAAATCTCATTTCTACATATTCCTCGTAATAGGAATGACTTTGCAGACACGTTAACAACTTTGGCCTCCTTGATTCACATATCTGGTAAGGAACATATGCCAAGCGTCACATTTGCCCTGCACAAGGCATCAGCCTATGGGAATTATGTTGGAGAAGTATCGAATGAGTTACCTCCCATCCAGCATCCTTGGTATCAACATATTAAGGAGTACCTACGAGATGGATCTACACCCATTGAGGTGAGCCCGACTGAGAAAAGGTGGATCCATCGACTTGCTATGAAATTCTACTTGAGCGGAGATGCACTCTACAAAAGAGATGTAGGACTAGGTCTCCTCAGATGTCTGGACCAAAACCAAGCTCAGAGACTCATGGATGAGGTCCATGGTGGAGTCTGTGGCCCACACATGAGCGACCCCTCCTTGTTAAGAAGATCCTCAGGATAGGACATTACTGGCTCTCTCAAAGCTAACTGCAATGACCACATCAAGAGATGTTATCAGTTCCAAATTCATGGGAATGCTATCCACGCCCCTCCATGGGAACTCCACAATATGAGTTCACCTTGGCCCTTTTCAATGCGAGGAATGGACGTGATCGTGCCTGTCGAGCCTAAAGCCAGTAATGGACATCGATTCATCTTCACCATGATTGACTACTTCACGAAATAGGTGTAGACACTCGAATTTTTTTTCATACCTGTCACTGACATTGCAGGAGGGCAGATTCGTCTTTCAGAGATAACCCTGGAAGATAGTTCACGTCAAGTCTGGATACTACCGAAGTTCAGGCCTCAACCCCTAACACACACCGAATAACAATTCCAACCTCTGGAGATAACCCCGAGGCATACAGCCCAATACCAAAATTACACCGAGAAGACCGATTAATCTCTTGAGATAACCCCGAGGCATCCAAATCCTCGGTCCCAACACCGAGAAGAGCTACCACCTCGTGGTGATAACCCCAAGGAATGCGATTCCATGATAATTTAAGACCCCAACTTTTTATAAATAAAATCAATTTTCTAATTATTATTGTGAATAATAAGGTGTTAATTTGATATAATACTTTGGTTATGGGTGAAATGTGCAAAATTTTCAAAATAAGCAAGTGGTTATAAAATATTCATTTTTGTCGTGGAATATTCGCTTGGTCGTGGAATATTCTTATTGTCGGGGAATATTCGTATGCATTTACCAGAACCATTTGTGGGGCCCCATAATGTAATAACCTGTCGAATGAAGAAAACGACAAGTTTGAGTTTTTACAAATAATCTACCAGAAGTTGTTACCAAGTAACAATCGTTGGAATACCCAATGGTTAAAATACAAAGAAACGCGCGTGGATGCACAAAGAAGACATTACCAGATTGCACAAGATTATTGAATTATTGATTCTTACGTAAGAAGGCACTACTCAATAATTATTACAGTAATTACTGTTCAATATTTTATTTTATTGATTCAATAATTGATGCGTTGATATTTTATATTATTGTTGTTCAATAATTGTCACTGCACAATATTTTCCATTATCAGATCAATAAATCATATTATTTGAATAATATTATTAGATAACATTATTGGCAATGTCTAAAAATTTCTGTCAAGGAGAGGTTTGGTCACCTAATTGCGCACCAATAAGGAGAAATCCTTATCGGAAAGCCCCCTCTTTCCTGGGAACAGCCTGATTGTCATAATTGTGATTTTGTAATATTATTTGTGAATAATTAATTATTGATTTATATAGTAAGGAAATATAAATTTTATGTGGATATAAATGATGGATACATTTATTGTGGTTATAAATGAAGGAATTACTGATGTGGTGTTTTATCAGTATTTTGTCGAAATGGAGGTATTAAAAATCGTCCGTATGTGGATTTCGAATATTTTCTAATTGGAATTTAGAAAAAATTTCTTCTACAAAGCTGTAGAGAATTTAATTTCTTATGGAATAGACATAAGATTAGTATTTTTCTGATAAAAGGGCTATTTATTATGAATTATTGAAGTTTCGAAATAAATGTTTTTATTAAAAATATGGTGGACCCCACTTTTGGTTGGTGAGTAATAAAATGTGCTAGAATTTATTTTCAAAAGTGATGGCTTGAATAGTAGCAGGTAAAGCCATCAGGTAGCAGGTTAGTCTGCTATGCCGTTCTAAGCATTTTCCTATAAATAGGGTGCTTAGTTAGAATTGAAAATACACCAGAAACAAGTTTTCTTTCTTTCTCTCTCTATATTATCGAGCATATTTTGTGAGTATTTAGATACTTTGTGAGTTGCTATTCATTAGTGCAAGTTTCCTTCAGCCTTATACCGATATTCCGATCAGAAGTACTGTTATTTTGAGGTAAGGGATGTTATTTTCTTCCTAATGATGTTATTCTTTCAATATCATTATACCGAAATATTGGTATGGATATTATTGTGGAATTTCTAGCTTTTTGTGTTGGGGTTACTATTCACGTATACAGCACTATTCACCGAAAAATGAAATTTTCTTCTTTTTGTCCAAGTTGTTTGTTATGGTTACTACCTTTGATTGTATCCATGTTTTGATCTTTATTTTTGAATTCTACTTCAAAATTGATTATTATGGATTATTATTGAACTTGGATAAACTGTAATACAAATCCCCAATATTTGTCCTTTTGTTTCACTAGATTTATTTTTTTTAAGATATTTTTCATCATCCTCAGTCCTAAATGATGATATTAATGAATATCTTTGGCAGTAGTAGTGCAAGATGAATGATTACCTAATGAATATCTTTGGCTCAGTAGTGCAAGATGAACAGTGTTGAGATGAACATGACCAATCTGGTGATATAAAATGAATATCTTTGGCTTCAGAGTAAAAAGATGAATACTTGATTCAAGATGAATATTGATTGATGTTACAGGGATAAAATATTGATGATGGAATTTTAAATCTTAGAAGATAGTAGAATTCTTTCTCTACTTGACTCTTCTAAAATGTTTTCGCTGTAGTTGTTGATCTAAAACTTGTTGTCTATTATATTTTATCAGATTTTTCCCTGTTGAAGACTAATGATAATTTGTTGTATATTATCTTAGTCATAATATTCTTTACTTGGGCTAGTTAAGCTCACCCTTTTCCTTTTGTTCCATTGTTCTTCCTTGGAGAGAGAAATTTAGCGAGAACTAAATTTTGTATGGAGTAATGATTTAAGATAATTGTTTTAGTAGTCCTCACTATTTTGTAAAATAGTGTATCAATAATTGTAATGAGGACTCCTTTTGAGTTTGTATACTGTCTATTAGACAATTTTTGTATTCAAACTCACAGTATATGTGTTGTCTTATTTTGCACGATAATTGTATTACTAAAGTTGTATTTCTTTCTGTACTATGTATTTAGCGACTCAGAATGAGTGATGTATACCTATTTTGGGGGCGTCACAGTTGGTATCAAAGCTTAGGGATATGATCCCTGGCTGAGATGTGAGACAAGAACTAGGAGGGGAGAGACGGGGAATTCCTTTGCTAGTATGACCTGACTAAGTTTATTTGGTATTTATTTCGTCGGTCAGAGTATAGGGATAATATATGACATTAAAATTAACCCTTGTTTTATGGTAGTATTTGAGAATGGCAGCTGAGAACGTTAATAATGGAGTGAATCAGACAATGGAGACACCTTTAATCACCACCCAGGGGAACGTGCAACATGAAGGCAATATTCCTCCTGTAAACAACACTACCGAACAAATGATGAATGATGGGATGTTTAGAAGCTTTTTGCAGTTCATGAAAAATCGATTTGAGGAGACTCGTACGTAATACGGTGGAAATGATAGGAACGCGCGGCTTGTCACAGCCAAGCAGGTCAAAGAATTGGGACCACCAGAATTTATTGGAAAGACGGATCTGATCAAGGCAGAAACATGGGTCAAGCAAATTACCAAGATATTCGATGTCTTGGGATGCACGGAGGAATAGAAGGTTCCATTCGCCACCTTTATGTTTTGTGGTAAGGCAGATTACTGGTGGGAATCTATGAAGCGTACCCTGCCTGCCGCACTCAACATTTCTTGGGAAACATTTCAAAAACTATTCAATGACAAGTACTTTCCTCAAAGTATTCATCATATGAAGGAGGTAGAGTTTATCAGACTAGAACAAAACAACATGACTGTGTCCCAGTACGAGGCAAAGTTCGCAGAGTTATCCAGGTTTGCACTTCATTTGGTAGAAAAATAAGGAACGAATGACGAGGATGTTTTTGAGAGGTCTAAAACCCGAGATTCGGCAATATCTTATCTCTCACAAATTTTCTTTATATTCAGATGTTGTAAACAGTGCTCAATTATTAGAGCGAGATAATGAGTATGTTCAACCAAGGGACCACAACGAGGGTCATACTGGTGGCGGCATCCATCGGAACAATGAAAACCAGCAGGGAGGAAAATATTCGGACAAAAGCTGTAATCACTTTAGTGGTAATCGTGGCCGTGAAAATAGAAGAAGTGAGTCGGGAGGAGATTTCAAGAGGAGAAGGTACAACAATGATAACGTGAAGACGTCAGCACAAACATCAACTGTGTCTAGGGGAGGAGAACGAGCACCGGTCCTTTGTTATAAATTCGGGAAAGAGGGACACATCAGCCCAAACTGCCCACAACAATCCAAGGTGTGTTATAACTATGTAAATGAAGGTCATATAGCTAGAGATAGTCTAGTTACGAAACCAAGTTTAACAGGGATGATGACTCCAAAGGCTGTCCCGGACAAGTCAAAGTCGGTGGTTCCTGGAAGGGCGTTTGTCGTGACTGCCCAAAATGCGAGGAACCCAAAGAGGTGATCACGGGTAAGCTAATCATAAACTCTTGTGAAGTTTATACGTTATTAGATACCGGTTCTACCCATTCTTTTATCTCTCCTGCATGTGCTCAACGTTTGAACTTGACTCCGGAGAAATTAGACCTTGACTTATCTGTTGAGACTCCGTTTGGAGAAACTTTCATTACATCTACTATTTATAAATCTTGCTTGATTCAAGTTGGTACCATCACATTACCTGCCGATCTTATTTCGTTGAAAATTCTTGCATTTGATGTGATTTTAGGGATTGATTGGTTAACCACGCATCATGCTGAAATTGATTGTTTTCGTAAGGTTGTTATTTTTCATATTCCTAACCAACCTATCATGTGAATTCAAACAACCAAACCATTAAAGTCAATCACTGTCATATCAAGCCATAAAGCTATTCGTTTATTGAAAAACAGATGTCAAGCTTTCTTAGCCCATGTCACGGACTTGAACAAAAACACGTCAGATTTGAATAAAATTTCTGTTGTTAGTGAATTTCCTGACATATTTCCTAAAGAACTTCCTGGTCTACCCCCAGGATGTGAAGTTGAATTCTTTATTGACCTTGAACCTAGTACAAAGCCCATTTCTAAAACCACATATCGAATGGCTCCTATTGAACTTCAGGAGTTAAAGGTCCAACTATAAGAGTTGTTGGACATCGGTTTTATTTGTCCTAGTACATCTCCTTGGGGTGCTCCTGTGTTATTCGTAAAGAAGAAAGATGGGAGTATGCGACTTTGTATTGACTACCGAGAATTGAACCATGTCACCATCAAGAATAGGTATCCGCTACCTCGCATTGATGATCTGTTCGACCAGTTACAAGGAGCACAATTCTTTTCAAAATTGATCTTCGTTCTGGATATCATCAGCTAAAATTTAAAACTAAGGATATTCCAAAGACTGCCTTTAGAACTCGATACGGGCATTATGAATTCTTAGTCATGTCTTTTGGATTTACTAATGCTCCTGCTGCTTTCATGGATATGATGAACCGTGTGTTCAAAGAATATTTGGATCAGTTCGTTGTTGTCTTTATTGATGACATCCTCATCTATTCTAAAATCCATGAAGATCATGAGAACCATTTGAAGCTGGTACTGCAAAGGCTTCATGATAACAAGTTGTATGCCAAGTTGAAGAAATGCGAGTTTTGGCTTGAAGAAGTAGCATTCCTTGGGCACGTGGTGTCAAAACATAGAGTATTTGTCGACCTAACGAAGATTGAAGCCATACAAAGTTGGGAGCAACCAAAGTCCGTGACCGAAGTACGTAGCTTTCTGGGCTTAGCTGGTTACTATCGGAGATTCGTGGAAGGATTTTCTCGAATCGCTACTCCGTTAACTCAGCTGACTCGTAAAGATATAAAATTCGGTTGGAGCAAGGATTGTGAGAAGAGTTTTCAAGAACTCAAAAGAAGACTCATTTCGGCACCTGTTCTGACAATACCATCCGTTTCAGATGGATTTATTATCTACAACGATGCTTCAGGAAAAGGGTTAGGATGTGTTCTCATGCAACATGGGAAAGTCATAGCCTATGCCTCGCGACAACTCAAAGAATATGAGAGGAATTATCCTACTCATGATTTGGAGTTACTGTGATGCTTTCGAGTTGAAGATATGGAGACACTACCTGTATGGGGAGAAAGTGGAGATCTATACAGGTCATAAAAGCCTCAAATATTTCTTCACCCAAAAGGAACTCAACATGCGGCAACGACGTTGGCTCGAGCTGTTGAAAGATTACGATCATACCATCCAATATCATCTTGGAAAAACAAACATAGTAGCTGATGCATTGAGTAGAAGATCATATGCGGGTACGAGTGCAATGTTGTTAACACAAAGGTCCATTTTTTATAACTTGCAAAGGATGGAGATAGAGGTAAAGGCTCCATGTACCCACGTGATGATATCAAACATACAAGTAGAACCGACTTTAATCGATAAAGTTAAAGTTGCTCAAGCTACGGACATGGAGTTGATGCGTATGAAGAAGAAAGTGCAATAAGGTGTTATTCCAGAAGCAAGAATCGATGAAGAAGGAATACTTTGAGTCAACTCCAGACTTTGTGTTCCTAACGATTCTGACTTGAAGCATAGAATTATGATGGTGGCACACAACACACCGTTTGCAATCCATCCTGGGAGTACCAAAATGTATCATGATCTTCGACATACATTTTGGTGGAACAATATGAAGAGAGAGATTGCGGAGTTTATTTCGAGGTGTTTAACTTGTCAACGTGTAAAGGCAGAACATCAAGTGCCAAAGGGTCCATTGCAACCACTTGAGATTCCGAAATGGAAGTGGGAACACATTACAATGGATTTCGTTACGGGTCTTCCCAAGGTTTCTCAAAGCATATATGCGATTTGGGTTATTATTGATAGATTAACTAAGTCTGCTCATTTCTTACCTATACGGGAGACTTATTCCCTTGAATGTCTTGCTAGTATGTATATAAATGAGATTATGAGATTGAATGGCATGCCAGTATCCATAATTTTGGATCGTGACCCAAGATTCACTTCACGATTTGGGGTTAGCTTGCAGAAATCTATGGGCACGAATTTACGATTTAGTTCGGCATACCATCCTCAAACGGACGAACAATCAGAGAGGACTATTCAAACTCTTGAAGATCTATTAAGACTCTGTGTCCTACATTTCAAAGGGAGTTGGGATAAGTATCTACCATTGGTGGAATTCTCCTACAACAATAGTTATCAGGAAAGTATAGGTGTGGCTCCATTTGAGGCGTTGAATGGAAGAAAATGCCGTTCTCCAGTATGCTGGGACGAGGTGGGTGAAGCAACATTGTTGGGACCAGAGTTGGTACGAATGACTACAGAGAAGATCTAAACGATTCGATAACGTATACAAATGGCACAGGATCGACAAAAGAGTTATGCAGATCTTCATTGGAAGGACGTAGAATTTAATATTGGGGATCATGTATTGTTACGTGTTGCACCATGGAAGGGAGTTACAAGATTTGGGAAGAGAGGAAAGCTCAATCCACGATTTGTTGGTCCATTTGAGATTCTTGACCGAATAGGAAATGTGGCCTATAGACTCGCATTACCTCCAAGCATGTCTCGTGTTCATAATGTTTTTCACATATCTATGCTTCGTAAATATTTGAAAGACCCAAACCACATTATTGAGATAGAACCAGATGAGATAGCCAAAGATTTAACTTACGAGGAGGTACCTGTTAAGATCTTGGATAGGAAAGAGCATGTCTTACACACGAAGGTTATACCATAAGTTAAGGTTTTGTGGAGAAACCGTGCTATTGAAGAAATGACCTGGGAGATAGAATCAGAAATGAAAGCGAGGTATCCTCACCTTTTCGAAACATCAGGTACGTACGTCAATTTCGAGGACGAAATTTCATAAGGAGGGGAGGTTATAAGACCCCAACTTTTTATAAATTAAATTGAATTTTCTCTAATTATTATTGTGAATAATAAGGTGTTAATTTGATATAATACTTTGGTTATGGGTGAAATGTGCAAAATTTTCAAAATAAGAAAGTGGTTATAAAATATTCATTTTTGTCGTGGAATATTCGTTTGGTCGTGGAATATTCTTGTTGTCGGGGAATATTTGTACGACGGTGTAACCATTTGTGGGCCCCATAACAGAATAACTGTCGAATAAAGAAAACGACAAGTTTGAGTTTTTACAAATAACGTCGTAGTTGTTACCGTTAACACTGTTGGAATACCCGGTGGTTAAAATACAGTAAAACGCGTGGATGCACAGTAGCACACGGTATTGCACAGTATTGTTGAATGATTGATTCTTACGTAAGAAGGCACTACTCAATAATTGTTACAGTAATTACTGTTCAATATTTTATTTTATTGATTCAATAATTGATGCGTTGGTATTTTATATTATTGTTGTTCAATAATTGTCACTGCACAGTATTTCCCATTATCAGATCAATAATTCATATTATTTGAATAATATTATTAGATAGTATTATTGGCAATGTCTAGAAAGTTCATCAAGGAGAGGTTTGGTCACCTAATTGCTACCAATAAGGAGAAATCCTTATCGGAAAGCCCCCATTTCTTGGGAACTACCGTTGTCATAATTGTGATTCTGTAATATTATTTGTGAATAATTAATTATTAATTTATATGATAAAGAAATATTTATTTTATGTGAATATAAATGATGGATATATTTATTGTGGTTATAAATGAAGGAATTACTGATGAGGTGTTTTATCAGTATTTTGTCGGAATGGAGGTATTAAAAATCGTCCGTATGTGGATTTCGGATATTTTCTGATTGGAATTTGGAAAAACTTTCTTCTACAAAGTTGTAGAAAATTTAATTTTCTATGGAATAGACATGAGATTCGTATTTTTCTGATAAAATGGCTATTTATTATGAATTATTAAAATTTTAGAAATAAATGTTTTTTTATTAAAAATATGGTGGACCCCACTTTTGGTTGGTGAGTAATAAAATGTGCTAGAATTTATTTTCAAAAGTGGTGGGCTTGAATAGTAGCAGGTAAAGCCATCAGGTAGCAAGTTAGTCTGCTATGGCGTTCTAAGCATTTTCCTATAAATATGGTGTTTAGTTAGAATTAAAAATCACACCAGAAACAAGTTTTCTCTCTTTCTCTCTCTATATTATCGAGCGTATTTTGTGAGTATTTAGATACTTTGTGAGTTGTTATTCATTAGTGCAAGTTTCCTTCAACCTTATATCGATATTCCGATCAGAAGTACTGTTATTTTGAGGTAAGGGATGTTATTTTCTTCCTAATGATGTTATTCTTTAAATATCATTATACCGAAATATTGGTATGGATTTTATTGTGGAATTTCTACCTTTTTGTGTCAGGGTTACTATTCACATATACGGCACTATTCACGTATACGACAATATACACCGAAAAATTAAATTTTCTTCTTTTTGTCTAAGTTGTCTATTATGATTACTATCTTTGATTGTATCCAAGTTTTGATCTTTATTTTTGAATTCTACTTCAAAATTGATTATTATGGGGTATTATTGAACTTGGATAAACTGTAATATGAATCCCTAATATTTGTCCTTTTGTTTCACTGGATTCATTTTCTTTAAGATATTTTTCATCATCCTCAGTCCTAAATGATGATATTAATGAATATCTTTGGCCTGTAGTGCAAAGATGAATGATTACCTAATGAATATCTTTGGCCTGTAGTGCAAAGATGAATAGGTGTTGAGATGAACATGACCAACTGGTGATACAAATGAATATCTTTGGCCTGTAGTGCAAAGATGAATACTTGATTCAAGATGTATATTGATTGATGTTACAAGGATAAAATATTGATGATGGAATTTTAAATCTTAGAAGATAGTAGAATTCTTTCTCTACTTGACTCTTCTAATGGATTGATGTTTCCGCTACAGTTGTTCATCTAAAACTTGTTGTCTATTATATTTTATCAGATTTTTCCCTATTGAAGACTAATGATAATTTGTTGTATATTATCTTAGTCATAATATTCTTTACTAGGCTAGTTGAGCTCACCCTTTTCCTTTTTGTTCCATTGTTCTTCTCAGGAGGAGAGAATTTAGCAGGAACTAGTCGGGGTATGGAGTGATGATCCAAGATAGTTGTTTTAGTAGTCCTCACTATTTTGTACAATAGTGTATCAATAATTGTAATGAGGACTCCTTTTGAGTTTATATACTGTCTATTAGAAAATATTTGTATTCAAACTCACAGTATATGTGTTGTCGTAGTTAAAAAATGACAGAATTATCTTTTATGAAAAATAACGGCGAGTGTTACCGTTAAAACTGTTGAACTACTCGGTAGTAAAAGTACAGTAATACGCGTAGTTGCATAGTAGCACACGGTATTGATTATTGATGTTTACGTGATAAGTCACTCAGTTATACTCAATTATTGCTATAGTAATTGTTGCATCATATCTCTCATATTATTGATTCTATTATTGTCATAGTATCATCTGCATAATATGATATATTATTAAATCAATAATTGAGACGGCAAAGTTATTCATATTATTATTTGTAATATTGACAATGTCTAGAAGTTCTGTCAAGGAGAGGTTTGGTCATCTAATTATGCGCCAATAAGGAGAAATCCTTATCGGAAAGCCCCCTCTTTCCTGGGAACGACCTAGTTGTTAAATATTGTGAATTATAATATTAATGATGAATAAGTTCGTGTTGATTAAAGATGAAATTGATAGTTCCATTGTGTTGGGATTATTAGTGTTAGTGGAAATCGACATTTATTTCGATAATAATTGATGTCTGGAGGTTATATTGACCAATCGGGTAATTAACCGGATATATGAACAATTAATTGCTATTAATTCACATGCTTATAACTATTTGTTCACATGTGTGTACTATTGATTCACATTCTTGTACTATTAGGGGAGTTGGTGCAAGATTGATAATACTTGCATGACTAAGTTAAAAATGGAGGTATAGATGGAGGTACTATACTGTAATTCGTATTTTCACATGATTATAACTATTGATTCACATGATTGAACTATTGATTCACATTAATTACTATTAGGGGAGGTGGTGCAAGTTTGATAATACTTGCAGGACTAAATTAAAAATAAAGAAAAAGAGGAAGGTATTATACTGTAATTTTTTGATCCCCAAAACGTGCAGTTATCGAAACTATATTTTCCTATAAATAGAAGCTCATTCTTCTTTTATTTCTCACCAATTCACTAAAGCTATAGAGAAATTATTATAGAGAGAAATTATAGAGAGAAAGAAGAAGAGAAGCCTGCTACCTTACTATTACAGTATTCAGTCTTCTTTTGAGGTAAGGGGTATTATTTCTTTTGTATTCATGAAGAGAGCTTCTGTTATTCCATTCTTTTATTATTATGTTGGAATAACCTGTCTATGCAAAGTACCGCATACATGGTGAAATTCTTCTGTTATTCTATTCTTTATTATTATATTGGAATAACCTGTCTATGTGAAGTACCGCATGACCTGGTTCCGTTCTTTATTATTCTGTTGGAATAACCTGTCTGTGCGGTCTATCGCATGCATGGTGAATTCTTCTGTTATTCCATTCTTTAATATTCTGGTGGAATAACCTGTCTGTGCGGTCTATCGCATGCCAGTGAATTCTGTTGTTATTCCATTCTTTATTATTCATTAGAATATTCTCATCTGCATGGATTACGTATGACCGTTCCGCTCTTTATTATTCAGTTGGAATATCTTGTGCATGCGGATTACGCATGACTTGGTTCCACTCTTTATTATTCTCGTTAGAATAACTTTTGTCTATGTGGATTATCGCATGCATGGTGAATGATCCTTCGATTCATTCTTTATTAAATTGTGGAAATGATCCGTCTGCGTGGATTACCGTATGGCGGGTGAAAATCCATTTACGCTTTCAGATATTCTATTATACTTGTATGAGATATCATTTCTTTTGTACTCGCTATGAAATATCATTTTCTTTGGTATTTTTTTTTTTTTCACGAGTTACTATTCACGAGTTACTATTCACCCGATTACTATTCACTCTAGTATTATTCACTCGGGTATTCGGGGCACTTTATGTGACAGAGTACTATTCACGAGTTACTATTCATGGGTTACTATTCACCTAATTACTATTCACTCTAGTATCATTTACTCGGGTATTCGGGACACTTTTCGTGTTGGGGGTACTATTTATGGGGTACTATTCCTAAAGTACTATTCACAGGTTACTATTCACCCAAAAAATATATTTCTTTTCTGTCCAAATTATTTTTGGTACATGAATAGCATTCTTGAATTTTACTCCACAAAGCAGTATCATGTTGACAATTTGGACGTTATTGATTTATGGATAAATTAAATTATAAATCTTTAAAATTTATCCTTGAACTTGTTTTATTGAATTATTATGTCATTGTCATTGTCATTATCCTCATGTTTATATTGTGATGAAAGTCATCTTTGGCTTACGTGCATATATGGACTTGGTATGATTATGACCATAGATTATTCGGTATAATCATGACCGTAATGTAACGAATGATGTGGTAAAAGTCCTCATTGGCCTGTAGTTCATTGATGGACAGTTGTTGTTATGATTATGACCAGGGATTATTCTGTATAATCATGACCATTGATGATTACATGAATATCCTTGGCCGTGGTGCATGGATGATTCGATGATGTGGTTTATTTATTAAGTTGAGTCTCAGCGATAAAGTTGATGAAAACTTTTTAAATCATAGAAGATAGTAGATTTTATTCTCTACTTGACTCTTCTAATGGATTGCTTATTTCACCGCAGCTTGTTGATCTAAAACTTGTTGTCTATTGTATTCTATCGGTTGTTATCTTCGTTGAAGGCTAAGGATAATTTATTCTGCATTATCTTAGTCATAATATTTCTTATTGGGCTAGTTGAGCTCACCCTTTCTTTAATTGTTCTCTTCAGGAATTGAGAATATAGTTGGGACGAGTGGGGGAATGGAGTGATGGTTCAGGATAAATGGCTTTAGTAGTCCTCACTATTCTACGGAATAATGTGATAATAATTGTAATGAGGACACCATTGAGTGTGGATATTGTCTGGATGACAATATTCTTGTTTAAACTCTCAGCTATGTTTTGTCGTATTTTACACGACTGTTGTATAATTAAGTTGTATTTGAATTTATGTACCATGTATCTGGCGACTCAAGATGGGTGATGTATACCTGTTTTGGGGGCGTCACAAAAACCTACCGTCAAATCAAAGGGGAAAACACCCATGGAGAAGATTGAAAAATTCCTATGCACTATGGGTCATAATGAAGCCAAGATGGTTTTAAGCTTACGAGAAGCTCCACACCAAATTTCAATCCTGGACTTGGTTTTAGCTTATGAGGATCACAGGAAAATCTTGATAAAGGTTTTGGAAGAAGCCTATTTACCGACATCAGTGGATACGGAAAAATTTCAGCACTTGGTTGATCCCATTTTTAACAACAATGTGATATCCTTCACTGATGATGACATACCGCCCGAAGGGACCAGTCATTGCAAGCCGTTACACATTGCGGTCTTGTCTTCCGGGTATATGCTAGCTAGAGTCTTGATAGATGGAGGCTCATATCTAAATATATGTCCATACGCACATTGTTAAAAATGAATGTCAATCTCAACCGAATCCGGAGCAGCCATACGGTTATCAAAGCTTTTGATTGAGCCCGCCAGAATTCGGTCGGAGTAATTGAGTTGCCAATCGAAATTGTTCCCCAAACATTCTGCGTATCATTCCACGTGCTCAAGATAAATTCAGGATACAACCTGCTCTTGGGACGACTATGGATTCATATGTTCTCGCCTCTGTGTCCACCTGATGAGGTGAAAATCTCGCTAACTCGTTGAATTTGGTAGCATATTCCTATACCGACATATTCTCCTGCTTCAGTTCTAAAAATTTGACTTCCATCTTGGACTGCATACTCGGCGAAATGTAGTTCTCAAAGATCAACTCCTTGAATCTTGTCCATATCACTATGGTTATACCAGCCCTCGTTTGATTAGTCTCCCACCAGTAATTGGCTTCTCCCTTCATCAGATATGTTGCAAAAGCTGTCTTTTGCTCTTCCACTACTCTGGCGATAATGAATGCTTTCTCCATCTCCTTTACCCAAGTTTGGGCTTCAATCGGATTCGTAGTCCCTTTGAATTCTGGCGGTCCTACCGCTTTAAAGTCTTTAAAATTTGTCAATCTGTCAGCTGGCTGTTCTCTCGCTCTTCCTCTTCCTACTGGAGCTCTATTCCCCATAGCTTCGGCTATCATATTTGCAAAGTTTTGCATCGGATCAGCTTGACCTCCTTCATTATTCACCGATTGCTCTTCCTTTTGATTCCAATTCTGTCATCTAGGCGGCATGATCTGATTTAAATAAAAATCTTACATTAATTCTCTTTCTCTACACAAATTCTTAACACAATAAGAATTCAACACATAATTCTTATTTATAAACGAATATTTATTCAAATAGTTCATAGCACATTCGGTACTTAACACATATTACCATCCCTTTTTAAATTATATTAGGATTAACAACACAACTTTACACAAAACGTTGCAATTCTCCATTCACCATAGTTATTACCAATTCGTCAAACTTACCACACTTATGAGTTCAAGAACTTGCCACAATTATATGAGTGTATGAACTTATCCTAGTTAGACCTTTGGCGTCCATTCACTTAGGGGTTCAAAACATTTCATATAATTATGAGTCATTAACTTAGCATAAGTATAAGTTTTAAGAACACACAAATTAATCTTAATCTTATATTCATATAGAAAATAAAGATCTCATTCATACAAACATATTTATATCTACATATGTTCACACATCATTTTCGATATTACAACACTTAATATCATAACCTACTACCAAAAAATACCATCACGTATTTATAAGTTATCTACCGTCCACTCCCTTCACTAGTCATCTTCTTGATGGGACACTTGTTGAATCCGTAACCCATTCTACCACATGAGAAACACTTCCTTATATTCGGATTAGGACAATGTAGGGAATATTTCCTTCCTGTTTACAGTTGAAGCACACGTTCTTCCACATCATGCATTCTCCTGCATGAGACTTTCCACACTTGCTACAAGCTTGCTTCTTCTTTGGGTTTGACTTTTCAAAATTAAGGTTGTCGTTGTCCCTCTTCCTCTTTTTCTTGTCTTTCTGTTGCTTGATTGTTCCTTCAGACGATCCACCACATTCAGTCTTCATCATTTCTACCTACGCCTTGAGCTTGTTCCTTTCTTCAGTCATTTCGCGTAACGCTCGCTTCGTCTTCCATAACTTCTCCAAGAGAAATACTTTACTCCGGAGTTCTTGAACTTCTGCAGACAGTTGATCTTGTTCTCCAACTTTGATTTTATTTTTTAACTCCACCTTAGCTTCTTCAGACTCTGCCTCCTCATCTCCACTCAGAAACATCTCGGGATAATCGTCATGATCGCTCCCCAGATTAATCATAGGTTCATCTTCTCCCACCTTCTCAACTGATTCGCTTTGCGCTGACACCTTGGCTTCTGGCATTGGTGCAACAACCGCTAGCATTTCCGCACTCATTTGATCTTTTCCAGACATCCTACAATCAGTTTAAACAACTTGATTAGTACTTCACCAATACAATATTTCTCACACTATGTGTCCACTTATCTCACTATTGATGCACTTCGGCAATTTCTCACTTAGAATTCTAAATGAGTTCTCTCTCTCTCGCTTATGGTTATAATCCTAGGGGTTTTCCCCACCCAGTTAAGGTTTATAACCTACAACTTTGATACCAACCTGTGACGCCCCCAAATCTGGGTTACCTGATCCCCCGAGTTTGCTGTTCACGATCCACAATATAATAACATCTAACTACCCATTCATATAGAAATAGTAATACATCACATTAACATATGTTGTTAATACATTAGTCCCAGGTCCACTAACCTTAACATTACAAACATACCCCTTAGATATACAAAAAGGGTTTACAAATACAACATATTCATAATGTTTATAAAAACTAATCCAGCATTTTGCCTTTGCCTTTGTTCTTCTTTGTCCCGCTGGCCTCTTCGTTCCTAGATGAAATATTTTATTTAGCAAGGGTGAACAACAAGTTTGCCCCGCAAGTTAAGACATACAATAAATGTATAGGAATAAATAACAAGTCTTCTCGCATTCTATACAGCAATAATCTGAATATGAAAGAGTACAACGCTTTTAAGGTTTTCTACGATATTCAAATGAATAATAAGGAATTAATTCTACAAAATAGCAAAGTGGAATATTTTCCAGATTCATGCTGAGCGATCCATTGGATCTTGAACTTCTCTTCTCGGGTATATATTAAAGTTTTACTTTGATATATATGCAGGTGTATCAGATAACCATAAAATTAAATCATACACCTCTGCAAGTACTTAGAGCCGGCCACCTCCTTGTACCCTATATTATGCATAATACTTAAGTCGCACGCAATGGTCGAATATACGACTAAAAATGTTCCCTTTATATAAAAGGTTGTTCTTCTCAGTCTCAAAATCAAGATTTGATTTAACAACGAAATTCAATGATTTCAATATCTAATCACTTCTCTTCTCTTCTTTTCTCAAACCTATCAAATTTTCTTTTTCGATCTAGCCGATACAACTGGCATTGATCTATCAATAATAATTAAATTCTCTACTCTACTCTTCTCGAACCTATCAAGTTCTAACAAAATTTCGTCTAGCCAGAATAATTAGCTAAGACATTTCTCAACATAATTCGACAATAATAAGGAATTATCTATATTGTCAATATTAGCTTCTACAGATATGAATATCCAACAATAGTTATTCTATGAATGCATATTTTCCGAATCAGTAAATTAATTTGAATTATTAAACATGCACTAGCTGCGAATAATCAACAATAAATTCTTGGACGTGGTATAATTAACAATAATTAACCACTATAATAATTGAATGAATATAACTCAAGGTTGAGTTAGGAAACTTGCCTCTTCTGCTGTCTACAGCTACACAATAAACTTATCTACGTTCGAAAGACCTATAACCAATAATATCGGTCTCACAATTAGCACAATATTTCATAACATACAACACTGTAATTCACAGTTAATCTTCTTATAGACACCTTACCACATAGTCACATCAGTGTTTATAACCTATATAAACACTTATCAAGTCTAACTATTTCGGTCTGGTTTGACTTCGGTCCATTCTCGGTGTTCTGGTCACCTTATCCGATAATTTACACATTGATTGTCAATTTAATTTGGTTTCTAAGCTTCAATATTAATTTATATAAGTCAAATATCCTTTATACTATTTTTCGGAAGCTTTTAATAATTTCTAAACAATTATTATATTTTATAATAATTTTTCAAACACTTAAATTATTTTTAAATGATTTAATTATCAAATAATATTTATTATCATTAATATTTAATAATATAAAAATATTAATAATATACTTGTCAAAATATTAAAGTTATTATTAATAACTTAAAATATATTTAAATCATTAACATTCTACTTAAATAATTTTTAAATTAATTAAAATCATTTTAAACCATCACCATTAATATTTAAATATTAATGAAATTATTATCAAAATATTAAAAGTCATTAATTATAACTTAAAATATTTTAAAAACATTTTCTCATTTTAAATCAATAAAATCATTTTTAATTCATTTATTTAATATAATAATTAAATAAATCTAATATCATTAATATTAATTTATTAATGAGAATTCTCCAAAAATATTGAAAATTATATTTTATAATCCCAAATATTTTCTAACACTTTATTCTTATTTAAAATGATTTTTAAATTAATAAAATCATTTTTAACTTATTTATTTAATTTAATAATTAAATAAATCTAATATCATTAATATTAAATTATGAATAAAAATTCTCTAAAAATATTAAAAGTTACATTTTATCACTCAAAATATTTTTAAATACATTAATCTTATTTAAAATGATTTTTATAATATTAAATCATTTTCTCTAATTTATTTAACACACTAATTTAATAAAGTAAATATCATTAATATCCAAATAATTATAAATATTAATGAAAAATGTCCCAAATAATTAAAAGTTATTTTTTAGAATTTAAAATGATTTTTAAAACCATTTTTGTAATTTTTAGAATTTATTTTCTATTTTTAAATAATTTCCAAAAATTCAGAAATTTAAATTATTAAAAACCGTCGGTATAGGCCTTTAGCGACACAAAGCGTCGCTGTTGGTGTTCCCGAGCTCAAGAACACTGACAGCTTAGCTATCAACCTGCCTTGTTTGACCTCTTGTAATTCTCTGTTAAATTGGTTTCTGGGCTTCATTAAACGTTTATGTTATAGTAGGTTTACAACACTACCATTAACAATCAATAACTCAGTCATAAAACATCATGACTTGAAAATCTGGGCTCTCAAACATACTGTCAAACCATACCTGGGTTTTCTGGGTAACCCAGAAACCCAAGGCAGTTCGAGTGTCTCATTTCGAGCTCAATTAGCTAAGTGTTCTGGTCATTAGTTTGGTGATTTCTTAGTTCATACTCGTAGTATACATGACAAGGAATAACGACATCACAAGATCTCAGTCCACCAACAACAGATCCACAGGTTAGGACATGGTCAAACATGGTCAGAAAAATTACTTAAACTGTTTCTGGGTTTTTTCCAAAAACGTAAGAACAGTGCGAGTGGTCTACTTTGACCACCTGCTACGATCGACCTGTTGTTTATCTATACAATCTAAAGCCATTGAATTAAAGAACATATAACAGGCTACAAGTATGTTACAACAACATCATTAACACACTTAAACACTGACAGATCTGGGCTTCGACAAATGTTGTCAGACACTATTTATCACTTTCTGGGTTACCCAGATTGTACTCAGTCATGGTCGGTCAACCGACTTTGACCGATTATAACTTGAAATCTAGACATTAAAAGACTCTGATTTCACTTGCAGAACCAAGAACTCATACCAAATTACAGATCCAAAACATAAAACGACAAGAATCATAAACATACACTAATCTGTGGCTCCTCACATTAGCTTGTCAGACCACAAACCATGTTCTTTGGCAGTTTTGTAAAACTTCAATCTCAAAGCATTTTGATGCTATGGATCTATGTTATCAACATAGATCATCATAAAACATCATCTAGCAAAGATCTAAACACATAAACACAAAATTTTACAAAGCATACAAGATCAAAATGAAACGTAGGGTTTATACCTTTATGTTCTAGATTTTGATCTTTGATCTCCAATATGTTCTTGGGTGATCTAAGAGGTGTTTTAGTGACTGATCTACTTGCAATTTTCGGAGGTCTTGGTGAGAGAAAGAGTTAATGAGAGCTTTCAAGAAAAATGGGCTAAATTATTAACTTTCTCTCTCTCAAATCTATTTATATTGCTTGATATATTGCTAGATCTGATATTTTTGGCTGATTGGTTAAGATATACACTCACCAAGTCAATATATTAGGTTACCTACTAAAGTCTTGCCAATTATACAAGTTACCTAATTAAAGAAAATGAAAAAGGGCATTTTGGTCTTTAGCATAATAATTTTAATGGCATACAAGGAATTTGTCACACCCTTAGGGTTTAACCCTTAGGTTTAACCCTAAGGTTCTAACCCTTAGGTTTTACAACATCTAATTCTAAAATTTTCTAATTAGGGTTTAAAAATAGAAAATTAAGAATTTCGAAAATGTAATTAGGGTTTTAAATAGAAATTACTCCCTCCGTCCCATAGTTATAGGCTGATTTTCTATTTTGAGATGTCCTAATATATAGGCTACTTACTATTTATAAAATTTAGTTGGTTCATTATTTTACTTTTATGCCCTTATAATAAATATTCAACCATTACTTTTTTTTAAAGAAACAACATTCAATGTCATTATTTTTATCACCACATTTAATGGTGTTGTATTCTCTTTGGTTAAAGTTCTATGGTTATGGACTTTAATGGTGTACTTGGTTATGGACTTTAATGGTCAACACACGTCAATCAATGAAGTTGAGAGTTCTAGTGTGATAAGTAAGGAGTAATTAACTTATTCATTAATTTCATATTAAGGGGTATATGTGGAAAAATATGTTAAAAATTGCCACTTAAATTGATTTTCTTAAACTATGTGCCAAAAGAAATCAGCCTATAACTATGGGACAGAGGGAGTAATATTTCTAAAGTATAATTAGGGTTTCCTAATTATATTAACACATACTAATCACTTTAGGCTTGCTAATTAGGATTAGGGTTTCCTAATTAGGGTTTAGGATTCCCGAATTTAAAATTAGGGTTTCCCAGATTTCGATTAGGGTTTCTAACGGTACATTTGGGTTTCTAATTCGGAGATTAGGGTTTCTAATTCCTTATTAGGGTTTACTAATATTGTACCCTACCCGATCAATCATTGATCAATAAATCTATACATTACAAACACGTACTCATTAATATAAATATTTTAATTATATTTTCTATTGAATCCCTATCCAGAGATTAGGGTTAGGGTTTCTAAAGCAGTTAAGCACAACTCTACTCTAATTTCTCAGTCAATACACAAATTGACTAATTCTCGAGACTCGTATCACATATACTCAGTACAATATTAACAATCAATATTAAATAAAAAAGAATTATTCGTAAAATTTTGATTATTCGAAATCCCGGGTTATCACATTCACCCCTCCTTAAAAGGATTTCGTCCTTAGAATCACCGCTTTCTTATTCTCGATAATCTTTTAAAGTTGTATCATTAATTCATTTTAATCAACACAATATTAATTTTTTGTCTCATATTCTAACTTATGACTTGGGTCTATAAAAGAAACAATTCACAGTTATTATCTAACTCAATATTACTCGCGTAATTTAAGTATTAAGAGAAATCGTTACCTGTCGCCACCTCCTAGAAAACCCCTGCATCTAGCACCGTCATGTTGAACGTACGAGCCGTTGGTCTTCCTGGATATGCAGGTCCTTGAATCGCCAAGGTTCCGCTACTGGGTCCCTTGTTGACACTTTCCTTCTCCGCATTCCTCTTTGGACAGTTCTGAACCATATGATCAGTCGATCCGCACGCAAAGCAACCTTGTATCTTCTTCAAATTGGGACAATTGGGCGACATATGTTCTTCTTGCCCACAGTTGTAACAAACTCCCTTCTTCTTCAGGAAAACTCCAGCATGGTTCTTCCCACAAGTCGAACATGGCTCCATCCTTTTCCTATTATCTTCTGTCTTATTACCCGACTAGGTATTTTCGCTCCATTTCCTCTTATTCGGATTACTACCACCAATGCTTCCTCATCGTTTGTTTTCTTCTTCTTTTCCTGATAAAATCGAGATGCAGCTTCGCTCCCTCCTTCAGCAATTAACGCTTTCTCCATCAAAGCCGCGAACGTATTGATCTGCAATACCGCTACCTTGTTGAATATCTACGACTTCAGTCCGTTCTAGAATCTTCTCGCCTTTCTTGCCTATGTGTCCACCTGATGAGGTGCAAATCTCGCTAACTCGTTGAATTTGGTAGCATATTTCGAAACCAACATATTCTCCTGCTTCAGTTCTAAAAATTTGACTTCCATCCCGGACTACATACTCGACGAAAAGTAGTTCTCAAAGAACAACTCCTTGAATCTTGTCCATATCACTATGGCTGTACCAGCCCTCGCTTGATTAGTCTCTCACCAGTAATTGGCTTCTACCTTCATCAGATATGTTGCAAAAGCTGTCTTTTGCTCTTCCGCTACTCTGGCGATAATGAATGCTTTCTCCATCTCCTTCACCCAAGTTTGGGCTTCAATCGGATCCGTAGTCCCTTTGAATTCTGGCGGTCCTACTGCTTTAAAGTATTTAAAATTTGCCAATCTGTCAGCTGGCTGTTCTCTCGCTCTTCCTCTTCCTGCTAGAGCTCTATTCCCCATAGCTTCGGCTATCATATTTGCAAAGTTTTGCATCGGGTCAGCTTGACCTCCTTCATTATTCACTGATTGCTCTTCCCTTTGATTTCGATTCTGTCATCTAGGCGGCATGATCTGATTTAAATAAAAATCTTACATTAATTCTCTTTCTCTACACAAATTCTTAACACAATAAGAATTCAACACATAATTCTTATTTATAAACGAATATTTATTCAAATAGTTCATAGCACATTTAGTACTTAACACATATTACTATCCCTTTTTAAATCATATTAGGATTAACAACACAACTTTACACAAAAAGTTGCAATTCTCCATTCACCATAGTTATTACCAGTTTGTCAAACTTACCACACTTATGAGTTCAGGAACTTGCCATAATTATATGAGTGTATGAACTTATCCTAGTCAGACCTTTGGCGTCCATTCTCTGAGGTGTTCAAAATATTTCATATAATTATGAGTCATTAACTTACCATAAGTATGAGTTTTAAGAACACACAAATTAATCTTAATCCTATATTCATATAGAAAATAAAGATCTCATTCATACAAACATATTTATATTTAAATATGTTCACACATCGTTTTCGATATTACACCACTTAATATCATAACCTACTACTAAAAGATACTAGCACTTATTTCTAAGTTGTCTACCGTCCACTCCCTTCACCAGTCATCTTCGTTATGGGACACTTGTTGAATCTGTGACCCGTTCTACCACATGAGAAACACTTCCTCATATTCGATTTAGGACAATGTAGGGAAATATGTCCTTCATGTTTACAGTTGAAGCACACGTTCTTCCACATCATGCATTCTCCTGCGTGAGTCTTTCCACACTTACTACAGGCTTGCTTCTTCTTCGGGTTTGACTTTTCAAAATTAGGGCTGTCGTTGTCCTTCTTCCTCTTTTTCATGTCTTTCTGCTGTTTGATTGTTCCTTCAGACGATCCACCACCTTCAGTTTTCATCCTTTCTACCTGCGCCTTGAGCTCGTTCCGTTCTTCAGTCATTTCATGTAACGCTCGCTCCGTCTTCAATAACTCCTCCAAGAGAAACACTTTACTCCGGAGTTCTTGAACTTCTGTAGACAGTTGATCTTGTTCTCCAACTTTGATCTTATTTTTTAACTCCACCTTAGCTTCTTCAGACTCTGCCTCCTCATCTCCACTCAGATACATCTCGGGATAATCGTTATGATTGCTCCCCAGATTAATCATAGGTTCATCTTCTCCCACCTTCTCAACTGATTCGCTTTGCGCTGGCACCTCAGCTTTTGGCATTGGTGCAACAGCCGCTAGCATCTTCGCACTCATTTGATCTTTTCCAAACATCCTACAATCAGTTTAAACAACTTGATTAGTACTTCACCAATACAACATTTCTCACACTGTGTGTCCACTTATCTCACTATTGATGCACTTTGGCAATTTGTCACTTAGAACTCTAAATGAGTTCTCTCTATCTCGCTTATGGTTATAATCCTAGGGTTTTCCCCACCCCACTTAAGGTTTATAACCTACAGCTTTGATACCAACCTGTGACGCCCCCAAATTCCGGTTACCTGACCCTTGAGTTTGGTGTTCACGATCTACAATATAATAACATCTAACTACCCATTCATATAGAAATAGTAATACATATCACATTAACATATGTTGTTAATACATTAGTCCCAGGTCCACTAACCTTAACATTACAAACATACCCCTTAGATATACAAAAAGGTTTTACAAATACAACATATTCATAATGTTTATAAAAACTAATCCAACATTTTGCCTTTGCCTTTGTTCTTCTTTGACCCGCTGGCCTCTTCGTTCCTAGCTGAAATATTTTATTTAGCAAGGGTGAGCAACAAGTTTGCCCTGCAAGTTAAGACATACAGTAAATGTATTTGAATAAATAACAAGTCTTCTCGCTTTCTATACAACAATAATCTGAATATAAAAGAGTACAACGCTTTTAAGGTTTTCTACGATATTCAAATGAATAATCAAGAATTAATTCTATGAAATAGCAAAGTGGAATGTTTTCCAGATTTATGCTGAGCGATCCGTTGGATCTTGAACTTCTCTTCTCGGGTATATATTAAAGTTTTACTTTGACATATACGCAGGTGTATCAGATAACTATAAATATTAAATCATACACCTCTGCAAGTACTTAGAGCCGGCCAAGTCCTTCTATCCTATATTATGCATAATACTTAAGTCACGCGCAATGGTCGAATAGACAACTAAAAATGTTCCCTTTATATAAAAGGTTGTTATTCTCAGTCTCAGAATCAAGATTTGATTTAACAATGAAATTCAATGATTTCAATATCTAATCACTTCTCTTCTCTTCTTTTCTCAAACCTATCAAGTTTTCTTTTTCGATCTAGCCGATACAACTGGCATTGATCTATCAATAATAATTAAATTCTCTTCTCTTCTCGAACCTATCAAGTTCTAACAAATGTTCATCTAGCCAGAATAATTAGCTAAGACATTTCTCAACATAATTCGACAATAATCAGGAATTATCTGTACTGTCAATATTAGCTTCTACATATACGAATATCCAACAACAGTTATTCTACGAATGTATATTTTTCGAATCAGTAATTCAATTTAAATTATTAAACATGCACTAACTGCGAATAATCAACAATAAATTCTTGGACATGGTATAATTTACAATAATTAACTACTATAATAATTGAATGAATATAACTCAAGGTTGAGTTAGGAAACTTGCCTCTTCCGCTGTCTACAGCTACACAATAAACTTATATGCGTTCGAAAGACCTATAACCAATAATATCGGTCTCACAATTAGCACAATATTTCATAACACACAACACTGTAATTCACAGTCAATCTTCTCCTAAATACCTTACCACATAGTCACATCAATGTTTATAACCTATATAAACACTTATCAAGTCTAACTATTTCGGTCTGGTTGGACTTCAGTCCATTCTCGGTGTTCTGGTCACCTTATCCGATAATTTACACATTGATTGTCAATTTAATTTGGTTTCTAAGCTTCAATATTAATTTATATAAGTCAAATATCGTTTATAATATTTTTCGGAAGCTTATAATAATTTATAAACAATTATTATAATTTATAATAATTTTTCAAACACTTAAATCATTTTTAAATGATTTAATTATCAAATAATCTTTATTATCATTAATATTTAATAATATAAAAATATTAATAATATACTTTGTCGAAATATTAAAGTTATTATTAATAACTTCAAATATTTTTAAATCATTAATATTCTACTTAAATAATTTTTAAATTAATTAAAATTATTTTTAAACCATCACCATTAATATTTAAATATTAATGAAATTATTATCAAAATATTAAAAGTCATTAATTATAACTTAAAATATTTTTAAAATATTTTTCTCATTTTAAATTAATAAAATCATTTTTAATTCATTTATTTAATATAATAATTAAATAAATCTAATATCATTAATATTAATTAATTAATGAGAATTCTCCAAAATATTAAAATTATATTTTATAATCCCAAATTTTTCTAACACTTTATTCTTATTTAAAATAATTTTTAAATTAATAAAATCATTTTTAACTTATTTATTTAATTTAATAATTAAATAAATCTAATATCATTTGTAACATTCCATAATTTTAAAGTGTAATATTAAATATTTATTGATTTATATAAGTATTTAATGGATATGTTTATTGTTGAATAAATAATTGTTCAATTTGAGTTGATGTGGTTTAGTTAATTATTTGTTGAATAAATAAATAAGTAGCTAAGAAAATTAATTATTATGAGATTATATAATAATTGAATTTAATAAGTAAGCTAGAGAGCTTATAAGGATTAAATGAATTATAATATTTTAATTGGAATTTGTGATATTAAATTATGTGCTAAAGTAATTTAATAGATTAATGTTTTAATTGATTAATTAATTAAATAAAAGTGTGACTAATAACCTTGCTATAAAGGAGTTATTAAAGTAAATTAAAGGACTTTAGTTTAGTTTTGGCCAAATAAGTCTTAATGCATATTAAGTCTTTAATCTAATAGTGTTTTATCAAACAAGGTATAAGGATTAACCTATTTGTTTTAGTTAGATTTGCCAAACAAGGTGTAAGGGTTAATGAGTTATTTTTATTAGGTTAACCAAACAAGCCTTAGGGCTTTTGATTTTCAAAACTTATATAACTGATATCATTATATCTAGAGTTATATTATATAATTATTACTATATACGTTATATTTTTATTACGTAAGTTAGAGTTGAGTTGGGAGAAAAGCTCAGCTGAAGAAACAGAGAGAAAACAAGAGAGAATTGAGAAAAACTCTAGAGAGTGAGTGATTTCTAACAGGTTTGAGAAAGGAATTTGAGAAAAGAAATTGATAATCAAAAGTAGTCATCATCTTCTTAATCAAAGGTAGGAGCTTAACCTTCTTCTTTAAAAATTTAGTTTTCCTCTTCCCAAAAAGTTCTCTGTGAAATTTTTATAAAAGATAAATTATGGTTATGTATATAGTTTTGTATGATTATTGATTATAAGGTTATTTTATGAGTTTGTATATGATTATTGAGAAACTAGTTCATGTATGTATGTGTTTGTGGAAGAAATTATATTACAGTGTTTACATGAAAATATATATGAATATGGCTTAATGTAAAAATAGAAATTAAGGTTTAATTAGTTATTAAATTGATAAATTGATTATGGAAATTGATAGAGTATGTATAATCATAACTATGATGTTTTGAAAATTCTGTTTTGATTGAAAAACAAAATCACAGTGTTGATTTTTATTAAAAATGTCAACAATGGAGTTTTTGCCAAAAACATTGAAATTGGGTGTTGTAAATTTGATGTTTAAGTTATTTAATGGGTAGAATCATGTTAGAAGTCTTCACAATATGTTTATATGAAGTCTATATGTGTATTACATGTTAATCAGTCTATTAGATTCGAGCTTTTAGGCCAATTTGGCTTTTGTTCATGCTGTTGTCGAGCTTGGTGCGTTTAGTTCGACTCTGGCGCGCTTGTACGCCTTAGCAAAGATAAATCTCAAATCAAGTCACGTACCAGCGTAACCAATGGCCCGTGACCCGAAAGTCATAGTCATTAATCTCAATAAGAAGATCAGCGAACCACAATGTAAGTAAATAGCACTTGCATTATGAAAGTTAGAAGAAGGTTCTGACAGTTTTGTTTAAGTATACAAATTTGGAAAATAAATGTTATGTGTTAATAATAGGAATGTTAAATGATGATTTCAGTAGTATTAAGCTATGAATGAACATGCTATCAAGTGTTACCTATTTGTAACATAGTTGATTATGTGAAAGGGTAATTTAACCTATATGATGTATATATTTGTTTATATAAATATACAATGTTGGTAATGACTAACTATGTCAATATGGCATATGTATAGGGTATTAATTCAAGTTGTAAGCTTTAGCTTGTGCTAAAGGCAAGTTTTCTAACTTTATTTTATAAATGAGAAAGTTCTCTATCTCAAAACTTCATTGTGCGAGTTTAATTTCATTTGGTACATTATTGTTTTCAAATTCAATTACAATTGTTGTAAGTTGCTACCTCTACACTTTCGTAGAGCTAGGTTGCCTATTATTGAGTAAGTCATTGTATCTAGTTGCTCATGACAATACAAGTATCCCAAATCTTATAGTTTAATATTGAGCAAGTTTTCTAATTAATTATCTTGTTAATTCAATTATTGTTCTCAATTCGATTACAATATAATGATGTAAGTTATTTGTAGCAAGTTATTCATGTATTAACTTGTTGTTTAGCATGCACCACTATATATGCTATGCATGCTTATTATTCAATTCTAATTAACCTTGGCTTAGTGTTGTTCAAGCAAGTTATGCTATAGTTATTCAAATTGTATGCTATTAGATTATTCCTAAAGCATGACTTTAGTTTACTATGATTGATTCAATCACGATTATTTTATAGTATAGTGTTATTGGTTTTATTCAACTACTCCTTAGTTGATGTTCGTTAAATTCCAAATTTCCTTGAAAGCTTATCCAAACCAAACTTCCTTTGGTGCGGACTTGTACTCTAAATACTGAGATGAACAACTCTTTTAATAGAAATTTACGCTTAGCGTGAAATGGTTGTGCACAATACATTGTACGAAGGGTTGATCCCCCTAAGTACGTGGAGTCCTTATAGTCTTATGGTCATTAAAGTTAAAGTTGAAAATTACTTATAATCGTGGACATGATTCGTGGTCATTAGACCCTCGTTGAATGTTATAATTTTACGAAAGTTAATAGAATATATTGTTCATTCTATTGAGCCTGATATTGGCAATTGATGTAAAAGTTTAAAGATTTACTTATTGTTATTTCAAGTGGGCTTTGTTTGCTCACTCTTGCCTATAAAATTTCTTACAGCTAAAGTTGAAACGGGTGACGTACCTAGCACCAGTAAGGGAAAAGGAAAGATGAATAAATACTGAAGACTTGTAATAGTTTTGATAGTTTACTTTCAGACTTTGGTTTAAAGATTGTAATGAAGTTTATTTAAATTTCCGCATTTGAATGATTGTTGTTAAAGGTTAGATAACCTGGGAGATTTTTATTTAAGTTTAATCCTATATGGGCAAGTTTTATTATTCAATTTTATTATAATTGGGTAGTTAGAAATGAATGTTTTGATTAAGTGAACACCAAAATTTGAGGAAATGAAGTACCTGGATTTGGGGGTGTCACAGGTTGGTGTCAAAGCTTTAGGTTATGAACCTTAGGTGGGGGAAAAAGCCTTAGGAAGTAACCTTTGAAAAGATAGTGGAGATAACTCTTATCGAGTTTTAAGAAAGAAGTAATAAAACACTTATGTGCTTATGTGCTTATAGTTTATGTACTCGTGAGTGTCGAGTAGTAATGATTAATAATTAAAACTTTAAAACTTTGTTGTCGGGATGACTAATGCCGGAGAATCCAAATCGAGGATAGGGAGGAGGGACCTCAAGTGCCTATAGAGGAGGAGTCTCATGACATTCGATTGAGTTTAGAACAACTCGCCACGGAGTCACCGCTGTTGGTCACAATGAGTTGAAGATGAGGATGATGATGTGGAGACAGACGAGGAGGATCCCGTTGAGTTACCACAAGAGGATGAGGATGATGAGGATGAGGAGGAAAGGATTCCACTTAACTCGATAGCTGGCCGTATATACGATGAGGTGCATGACAGTAACGTGGAACTTCAGGATACAGTTGAGGAGTTGCAGGAGATAGTAGCTGAACAACAGACTGCAATGACACAAAAAGATGGCGAGATCTAGGATCATGAAGAACGACTGACAAATGTCGAGGAGAAACTAAATAGCATGTCAAGGAGAGAAAGAACAATCGATCAAGTGGTCATTTGAATCAAGAACAAGCTGAGAGAAGAAGCTGCTAAGAGGGCAAGATCTGAAGATGCTTACGAGGAAGCTTTTCAATGAACCAGATTAGCAGCAAGAGACACTCAAGCAAAGAGGATGAAGATGGATAAAGTATTTAACACCGCAATTAATCGAGCTCAAGATCGGGTCATGGGATATCCAATTCAGTTCGAGAAGCTGCCATTGTTGATAGATTTCGCAATCAAAGAATACGTGCAAGTATACACGGTCAATAAGTAATAAAGTGATAAAAAAAGTATCGTTCCCACAGAGAATCTTAATTAATAAATTCCAACTACTAGAACTATATCAATCCAATTTTATTTAAACAATGATAAATTATGATTTTCAGAAATATTAAAACTAAATTAAACAATTAAAGATATTATTCTAAAATAAGCAAATAAATAAACGCAGATTTGAATGATTGATTTCCGATAAATAAGGATTAAGACTTCAATATCCCCAATTATGAACTATAACTCAATTACCCAATTATCCCAATTATTATGTCTCTTTGAATTGTTAATGTGAATTCTCAAATGTCAAAAGTCCTTTTCCAAGTAATCAATCGACTTCTATTTAATCCAGATTAATCTTGCTATATTTTCCTATGCAAAACAAGTGAATTAAACTCTTTCAATTCCAATTCCTTATGTGTTACATGCGGTGAAAAGATATTTCCATTCAATTCACAAACCTAATTATTCATTGTGCAAATAAATAAGTCACACGTTATCAAACCCGATTCTAACCCTAGAATTCCTCTTTCAATTCTTCTACAGAGAGTAACACGATAATTATTGGACAAATAATTAATCAATAGATCCAAGGCATGATAAACAATTCACTTCAACACAAATAATTGGAATAAACTGAATAACTAATTTATAGCCATAAAAGGTTCAATTGAAATCTTAATAAAAGAATTAGTTCATAACGGAAATAAAAACCAATAATCGTTTGTAAATCATCCTTAAAGAATTACAAATTAAAAATAAATAGAAGAAGAAGAAAACTCTGTAGCCAATCCTTAGTCTTCAAGTAATCCTTGTGTAGCCTCCAATGAATGAATGAATAGATGAATGATTCCCCCCTTAATTTTAGCACTTGGTCTCTTTTTATAGCTTCTCACAATCCTAATCCAAGACAACTTTGAAACCCATGTGCCAATCCAAGTCAAACGAAAGTCAAACACGTCCCTGGTCAACACCAACCGAGGCCCAGCGCCCCGGCGCTGGTCTTCATATTAGTTACCATTTTGCCATTATAAGCTTGAAATCCCAGAATTACCCCTACAGCTCCCAAATCTGCAAAATAAGACATAAACACATTAAAAATGTTTCTAAATAACTTGAGAATGCAGTAATTTATGTCCAAATATATCCAATTCATGGGTATATTACCCAATCATCAAATACCCCCAAACTTAAATCGTTGCGTGTCCTCATGCGACAAAACATAAACATCACAAAACAAAACTAAACATCATGCAAATGCAAACTATTTATATGTTCTTAATTCCAGCAGTTCAATAGCTCACGTATATCCATAGGCCTCAGAAAAATCACAAAAACATGCTAATACATCATGTTAAAGAAGATCGATAATATCCCAACAATCAATGAATCTGAATCTGTTATGACTGATATTGTGAGTGTGTGTTCAACAACCATGCTAACCCATGAAAGGAAAAAATATGAAAGATAATAAATTTCTTAGTAAGCTTCATATAGTGTAAACTTGAGAACTCATCGAATATACTTGTTTCAACTGAAATCCAACAATTACCCAAATTCAAGAGTCAAAATAGAATACTTATGCTTTTCTTTTCTCTTTTTTTTTTCATAACGGGGGCACTTTGCATTTTTCCGCTTTATTTTTATTTTCACATTTTTTTATATATATACATAAATGATCGTGCAATGTCTCATCCCATTAGGCTAACATTACCTTAGCGAGCTTTACCCCAACAACTCTAACTTTAAAAGACCTTAGAGGCGCTAGGTGTAAAGACAATCCCCTCGGCGTACTTGCTCTCAAGTAACAAAGGCCCGAAACAAGACTAGTCACCATGTATATTTTTTTTTTTTTTTTTTTCAAATATTTCCCCCCCCCCAAACTCGAGTTTATGTATAAATTCAGTCTTCACTAGCTATTCAAATTGTCCCTTCATTTCACTAGCAATCATCCTTTAGAACTCTATTATCTAATCATTTAAACTATCATAGCCAACATGGTCGTTTTTCAAAGTGATATCCTATAATATCAGTGTCAACCAGATAAAGATTCAAATCATGTCAAGAAAATCATATCACTGACTCAACAATCCTTACTAGACTTGTTCATGCAATTCTAATTTCATCATTGGCCCCCAAATACCCGTACTATCAAAAGTTGGAATAACATGCAATTCTAAATGCAACATTAAACTAACAATCACAAACCAAATCCACAAACTATAATAAACTACAACTAAAAATTAACTACTACCCCTAAACTAATCTAGAGCAATGTCCTCATGCGAAAAATAAGGCAAAATAAAACAGAGGACTTCCCTGACGAGCTTATTCCTCGGGTGGTGCATCCTCATCCTCGCTCATCTCTTGATCGGAAGGGGGAAATACTGGCAGAACTGGAGCAGTTGGGAAATGGCTGAGTTGAACGCCCGGATGTGATTGGACGGTCAGTGCATTCTGTGGTGAAAATTGGTCAACTAAAAATTTAAAAATCACGTCTTGACGTTCCGACAAGCGTACATTCTGGGACTCCATGTTGTAGAACCAGCTGTCTATCTCCCGCTGGACTGCTTCGGGGACCACACCACGATGAGCTGCTATAGATGGACCATAAGTAGTTGGAGCCTGAGGTGGTGGGGCTTGTGTAGGTGCAACTTGGGGAATTATGAAACCCAATCCCCTAGGGTGATTTGCCCCACCCGTCCACACTTTATATCCACTGATCAACTTGTGGTCCAAAACTGGCATAGGCGTTTGAATCATCTCATCCGATTTCCATTTCACCCCAAACTTAGCACATAGAACACATATCAATGAAGGATGGGGTAAACCTCCTGTGGTTCCACCTCGAGATGCTCGGAGAATGGACTGCTGGATCACGTGACCGACATCTATTTGCAAGCCTTGAATAATTGAATATAGCAACACCGCTCTTTTTTTGGTGGCATGGCTCACATACGTGCATGGTATGAGTTTGGCACAGATGAAGGCATACCACGCCTTCCTATATAGGCTGAGATGAGAGTGGGGGAAGGTCATGCTACCACATTCATGCACTATCCATATGGTGCCCTTATTGACACAGCCTCTTGGATTATCTTCTCATAATCTGGACCTTGGCTCGTAGAAGCCCGCATATTAAATGCTTCAGTCCTCTAAATCCATTTGATAGCACCCATTTATGTCCTCGTCTCTGATTTCCACGGTTTTTCCCCTGACAAACACTTCATAGTGATCGTGTTCTGGAACGTTGGCATAGAATTCTTTCACGACTGCAATCACTGCTGGGTCAGGTTGTTCGGTGAGGGAGAACCAGTTTCTTTCCGCTATCATGACCACTATTTCCCCATCTTTGGTTTGGTCGGGCCGTAAACCATGTTCGGGGACGAGAGAGCGGGTTGCCATGCGGTTATAGCATTCCTGTGCCTCGGTGGAGACAAATCGTCGGCTATCAAATCTCGGAGGAGCCGAGGCAGAACCGGAACCATCTCCACATTATCGTTTTGAACTCATTGAGAAATTTTTGCAAAAATTCACAAGCACAAGTATTAGACTTGAGTGTATGGTGCTTATGTAAAAATTACCCGCATGTCCACCCCCAAACTTCAAAACAAACAGGTGTGAAGTGCGTGAGATACCCACGAGATGTGGCGTGTTACAATTGACACAAGCACATACGCGTTCACAAGGGATATACATGCCTTAACAAGAGATATAGAATTAATTTTCATTGAGGCACTACATCAAACACTTTGTGAGCATGTTATAAGTCTCTTTAAACAATCCTAATATTATAGCGATCCAACCTTACATTGTTCCATCACCATGTGTATACAACATAAGCATCCCAATCAGAAGTGATTCGCATAATTACCCAATGGAATAGCGACCCGAAAATGATAATGTGCACAATAGTCAAAGATAAGAGGAATCAAAGTGGATATTAACTCACAATTGTGCCATTATTGTATGCAATTTAGAAATTGTGATACAACAGAGAGTGGAACATAATACATAGCATACATTGGAGATGTGTGTAACAGAAAAAATTGATTGGCACGAGAATGACCGGATTGCAGGTGTGGAAACACTTGAAGGATTCAGTAGATATATGAAGATGGATTGGGGAGGTAGTTAACAGAGAAAATCGAGTATTGTACGAAAGAAGTGGAACGTGTGTTTGGGTTAAGTGGAAACATGAACCGAATAGACTTATGGCAAATAGGAATTGCAAACACAGGGCCGCTGTCGGGCGTAAGGCGTACAGGCATTTCAGATCGAGCACCGGGCGCGAGGGTCGAGAAGCTTGAGAGGATCTCAATGGCAAGCATATGGAATGACTTGATAGGAGCGCCGACTTTGGACCAAAGAAACTCTGCGGAAGCCATGGCCAAGCCGCTATGTGTGCTATGTTGCTTGGTAGGCTATGTCTCGATAGGGAGTTCTTTGGAGGCTAGCGCCGGGGCACTCTATTTGCATGTTACCCAAGCGCCGAGGGGCTTAGATTTCGATGTCAACAACTGGCACAGCACCTGAACACAAGAAAAAAATTTAGACGTCATCAACTAGAATGTTTACTAGCAATACTGAAGAACTAAATACGGGAAATAATATGAAATTAAATTGAATAAAAATAAAAACTTTATGGGTTGCCTCCCTGTAGCGCTTGGTTTTCAGTCGTCAGCCCGACTTTTCGGTGTTGATCATTTGATCGCTGGATCGGAGAAGTACATGACCGTAGCTTGACGTTTGATGGGTCCACTCCAATAATGTTTCAGACGTTGGCCGTTAACCTTGAATGTACGCTTAGAGTTCGGTTCCTCGACCTCAATGTTTCCGTGTGGAGAGACAGATATAATCACGAATGGGCCGGACTACCGGGATTTCAATTTTCCAAGAAATAGACGCAAGCGGGAGTTGAACAGTAATACTTGTTGGCCCGGTTCAAATGTCCGATCGAGAATTTTCTTATCATACCAGGCTTTGACTTTCTCTTTGTAAAGCTTTGCGTTCTCGTAGGCACTGAACCTAAATTCGTCCATCTCGTTTAACTGCAGTAACCTTTTCTCACCCACCGCTTCTAAATCAAAGTTCAATTTCCGAATGGCCCAGTGTGCACTGTGTTCTAGTTCGACTAGAAGGTGACACGCCTTTCCATATACCATTATGTACGGTGACATGCCGATCGGATTTTTGTATGCTGTTCGATATGCCCATAGAGCATCGTCAAGACGCAATGACCAATCTTTTCGTGACAGATTGACCACTTTTTCCAGAATTCACTTGATCTCCCTATTCGATACCTCTGCTTGACCATTGGTTTGGGGATGATAAGCAGCAGCAATTTTATGACGGACCCCATACTTTACAAGCAATTTAGTGAATTGCTTGTTACAGAAATGAGTTCCCTCATCGCTTATTATCGCTCTTGGTGTCCCAAATCGTGTGAAGATGTTTTTCTTTAAAAATCGGAGAACAACGTTGGCATCATTCGTGGGTAACGCTAGCGGCTTCTACCCATTTGGAAACATAATCGACCGCTAACAAGATGTACTGATTATTAAAGGAAGATGGAAACGGTCCCATAAAATCGATTCCACACACGTCGAATAGTTCAACCTCCAGAATTGTGTTGAGTGGCATTTCATTGCGCTTGGAGATATTACCTACGCGTTGGCATCGATCGCATTTCAGCACAAAGAGATAAGCATCTTTGAATAAAGAAGGCCAGAAAAATCCCGATTGTAGTACTTTTCTTTGTTTGATCACCTAATAATGACCTCCGTAATCTAAGGAGCGGCAATGGCCTAATATACTATCCATTTCTTCATGAGGCACACAACGTCTTATCATTTGATCTGCACAGGCCTTAAACAAAAATGGTTCATCCCAATAGTATTGCTTCACATCGTGGAGGAACTTCTTTCGTTGTTGTGAGGTCAAATCCGGAGGTAACACCTTGGCAACCACGTAGTTCACATAGTCAGTGTACCAGGGCAATATTGTGGTTACCCAGAACAGTTGTTCATCCGGAAATTTTTCATTAATCAGTATGTTGTCTTCCTTCTGTATCTCTTTGTTTTCCAACCGAGAAATATGATCCGCCACTTGATTTTCGGTACCTTTTCTATCCCGGATCTCCAGATCAAATTCTTGTAACAATAGTACCCACCGTATTAATCGTGGTTTGGCATCCTTCTTCTCAATCAGATATTTAATGGCAGAATGATCAGTATAGACAATTACCTTGGTGCCAATAAGATAAGCTCTGAATTTGTCGAAGGCAAACACCACTGCAAGTAACTCTTTCTCGGTGGTTGTGTAATTCAATTGAGCAACTGTCAACATCTTACTAGAGTAGTAGATAGTGTGAAAAATCTTGTCATGGTGTTGTCCCAACACTGCTCCCACTGCGTAATCACTGGCATCGCACATCAATTCAAACGGTAAAGACGAATCGGGCGCTACAATAATTGGAGCAGATACCAATTTCTTCTTTAGTACCTCAAATGCCTCGATACATGCCTGATCCATTTTGAATGTGACATCTTTCTCCAAGAGGGAACATAAAGGTTTCGAGATTTTAGAGAAGTCCTTAATAAAGCGTTTGTAGAAACCTGCATGTCCCAAGAAGCTTCGTATTCCCTTTACAGATGATGGAGGAGGTAATTTCTCAATCGCTTTTATCTTTGCTCTATCTACCTCTAATCCGGATCTAAAACCTTATGTCCCGAATAATCCTTCTTGCACCATAAAGTGACATTTTTCCCAGTTAAGCACCAGGTTAGTCTCCACACATCTTTTTAACACCAAGATCAGATTCTTCAAACACAAGTCGAAACTATCACCGAACACGGAGAAGTCATCAATGAATACCTCTAAATTCTGTTCGACCATATTGGAGAAGATTGCCATCATACATAGTTGAAAGGTTGCCGGCACATTACATAAACCAAAAGACATACACCGGAATGCAAACGTACTGTATGGACATATGAACGTGGTCTTTTCTTGATCTTCCGGAGCTATGTAAATTTGATTGTACCTGAAATATCCATCCAGCAGACAATAGAATTGATGTCCCGCTAACCTGTCCAACATCTGATCAATGAATGGCAAGGGAAAGTGATCCTTGTGTGTGGCTTTATTCAACTTGCGGTAATCCATACATACTCACCAGCCTGTAACAGTTCTAGTCGGGATGAGCTCATTAGCTTCATTCTTCACCACTGTCATACCCCTTTCTTGATAGACGCACCGTGACAGACTTACCCACCTGTCTATGCGAGATTGGGTAAATAATACCAAAGATCAACCATTTTATAATTTCCTTTTCACCACATCTTTCATAATGGGATTTAACCTTCTTTGATTCTCAATGGTTGGTTTTGACCCCTCTTCCATTAAAATCTTATGCATCTGAAAGATGGGCTAAAACCTCGAATATCCGCTATAGTCCACCCAATCATTTGCTTTTGAACTCACATGAGAACCCGTAGCAATTTTTCTTTTTTGGGTGTCGATTAACTCTGTCAAAACAATAATCGGTAGAGTCAAATCTTTCCCGGATATAAGCATACTCAAGATGAGAGGAAGTGGCTTTAATTCTAACACCGGTGGCTCTTCTATCGAGGGTTTGCACTTTTTACCTTCCTTTTTGGGCCTATCAAGCGTGTCGAATGGTTGATTATTTTTCCGGTAGAATGATGATGTGTCTAGCCATTTGATCTGCTCAATGTCCTCATCAATACTATAGTCGTCTGTTTCGAACAACATGGATTCTATCAGATCCTCTGAGTAATTACCGCAAATCTTGTGATTAACTAACTCATCCAATAAATCCACCCGTAAACACTAACCTTTTTCCTTCGGATAGGACATTGATTTAAACACATTAAAAGTGACATGTTGATCTTCAACTCGCATCGTTAATTCTCCTTTCTGTACGTCCATCAAAGTTCTCCCCGTTGCTAAGAATGGTCGCCCGAGAATGATGGGAATTTCCTTATCTGCTTCACAATCCAAGATAACGAAATCTGCTGGGAAGATGAATTTATCCACCCTTACTAATACGTCTTCAACGATACCTCGTGGATATATAACTGATCGGTTCGCCAACAATAAACTGATATTTGTCGGTTTTGGTGCCTTGAGCCCAAATCGATCAGAGGTCGATAATGGCATTAAATTAATAATGACCCCCAAATCACACAGTGCTCTCCCCGAAAACTGATTACCAATGTCACACGGAATAGTAAAACTACTTGGATCTTTCAACTTCGGAGGCAACTTGTTCTGGATAATTGCGCTGCATTCTTCGGTTAGCGCTACTATTTCAAAATCACCCAATTTCCTTTTCTTGGACAACACATCCTTCATGAACTTAGCGTAGCTCGGCATTTGTTCTAAAGCTTCGGCAAATGGGATGTTGATATGCAATTTTTTGAAAATATCCAAAAATCTTGAAAACTGCTTATCTAACTTGGATTTCTGAAACCTTTGCGGATACGGTATGGGCGGCATAGTGATCGTTGGTTCCGGTGCATTCTGCTCTATGACTTCATCTTTATCTTTCCCAGTTTCCACAACTTCTTCTATTTCAGCTGTCGCGTTATCCCTCTTTTCATTATCCTTAAGCATTTTTGCAAATCCTTCCCATTGCAGTAAAATTACTACCTTGAAATGCTCGGTTTACGCTTTGGAATTTATTTCAGATCACTTGGGAGTGTTCTAGTGGACGGTTATTCAATGCATGTTCTATTTGCCCCACTTGATTTTCCATATTCTTTAATGATGCCCCATGGCTTTGCAAAGTCAGCTCTACTTGATTCATTTTCTTGTCTTGTTCCTCGTTCCTTTTGTCAGAGGCTCTAATGAATTTTTCTAATGCTTCTTCCCAACTTGGTTTCCTTTCTGGTTGTTGTTGAGTCTGATTTTGGAATCTGGATGTGTTTTGTTGTCTAGGTGCTTGAGCTGCACCTTGATTGTTACTCCATGAAAACCCCGGATGATTTTTCCAACCTGGATTATAAGCATTTTGAGTCGGATATGGTTGAGTTGAGCGATTATAATTTCCTACGAACTGTGTTGATTCAGAATTTATGGCACATTGATCGGTAGCATGACCCCCAGCACACAACTCACAAACCATCGCTACTCACAAATTTCATATGCTACTTGTGGCTTAGCTTGTGGATCACTTGCTTTATATTTCCATATGCTTAGCTATTATGATTAGACCTCAATCGATAGTTGTTGTTGGCCATTGTCTCTAACAATTGATATGCCTCATCAAAACTCTTGGACATGATTGTTCCTCTTGCTACTACATCAATACTAGACCTCGTGGACGCATCTAAACCATCACAAAATATCCCTAATTGCATCCATCGCGAATTCCATGATGAGGGCACTTACGAGACATATCCTTGAACCTTTCCCACGCCTCATATAACGACTCTGAATCAAATTGTTCAAAAGTATGAATATGGTTCCGTAGTTTTGCCGACTTCGCTGGTGGGAAGAACTTAGCTAAAAAATTTTGAGCTAAGTCATCCCAAGTGGTGATTGAGCCAGGAGGCAAAGAGTGTAACCAGCTTCGTGCTTTATCTTTTAAAGTAAACGGGAACATCCTCAACCTTGTAGCATCTTCCGATACATTGTTAAATTTGAAGGTATCGCAAACTTCCAAGAAACTCAAGATATGCTCATTAGGATCATCTATCGAATTACCCCCAAACTGACATATATTCTGTAGCATCTGAATTGTTCCCGGTTTTATCTCGAAACTGTTCGCATTGATTGTCGGCCTCTTAATACTCGACTGTAAATCCGTGACATTCGGCATGGCGTAATCCCTAAGTGATTTCTGTTCGTTCTCTGCCATGTTCACGGGTATTTCACGTCCGCCATTCTTCTTCCAAATGTATAACCTCACTATTCAAACGCACTTTTCGGAACTTCTTTTCGATGTCGTTTGTATACGGAAAAAGTTCCTTTCTAGCCTTCGATCTAGTGTGCATACACGCACAAGAATTCCTGCCAACCCAAGAAGAAAAATAAGTAACGTTTAAATTAAGACCGAATTGATTATAACTAATATGAAATTATTATTAATAAAAATTCTCCGGCAACGGTGCCAAAAACTTGTTGATAGATTTCACAATCAAAGAATACGTGCAAGTATACACGGTCAACAAGTAATAAAGTGATAAGAAAATTATCGGTCCCACAGAGAATCTTAATTAATAAATTCCAACTACTAGCACTATATCAACCCAATTTTATTTAAACAATTATAAATTATGATTTTCAGAAATATTAAAACTAAATTAAATAATTAAAGATATTATTCTAAAATAAGCAAATAAATAAACGCACATTTGAATGATTGATTTCCTATAAATAAGGATTAAGACTTCAATATCCCCAATTATGAACTATAACTCAATTACCCAATTATTCCAATTATTATGTCTACTGAATTGTTAACATGAATTCTCAAATGTCAAAATTCCTTTTCCTAGTAATCAACTGACTTCTATTTAATCCAGATTAATCTTGCTATATTCCTATGCAAAACAAGTGAATTAAACTCTTTCAATTCCAATTCCTTATGTGTTACATGCGGTGAAAAGATATTTTCATTCAATTCACAAACCTAATTATTCACTGTGCAAATAAATAAGTCACACGTTATCAAACCCAGTTCTAACCCTAGAATTCCTCTTTCAATTCCTTCTAGAGTAACCTGGTAATTATTAGCCAAATAATTAATCAATAGATGCAAGGCATGATAAACAATTCACTTCAACATAAATAATTGGAATAAACTGAATAACTAATTTATAGCCATAAAAGGTTCAATTGAAATTTAAATAAAAGAATTAGTTCATAACAGAAATAAAAACCAATAATCGTTTGCAAATCATCCTTAAAGAATTACAAATTGAAAATAAAGAGAAGAAGAAGAAGAAAACTCTGTAGCCAATCCTTAGTCTTCAAGTAATCCTTGTGTAGCCTCCAATGAATGAATGAATAGATGAATGATTCCCCCCTTAATTTTAGCACTTGGTCTCTTTCTATAGCTTCTCACAATCCTAATCCATGACAACTTTGAAACCCATGTGCCAATCCAAGTCAAACGAAAGTCAAACACGCCCCAATCGGTCAACACCAATAGGAGGCTCAGTAGATAGAGCCCCCAAACCGGGTCTTCATATTAGTTACCATTTTGCCATTATAAGCTTGAAATCCCAGAATTACCCCTACAGCTCCCAAATCTGCAAAATAAGACATAAACACATTAAAAATGTTTCTAAATAACTTGAGAATGCAGTAATTTAAGTCCAAATATATCCAATTCATGGGTATATTACCCAATCATCAGCCATCATTCGTGTTAGATCGTAGAACAATGTTTCGGGTCATGGAGGAAGAGCGTGATAGGGCTAAGAAGTATCTTAATAGAACATCGTAGTTGTTATACGATGAGTGAAAGGTTAAATAAATTATAAATCCCAAGTGTTATGCAACCTGTGGGATATGACTATGATGATTTCCTGAAACATTTGTAGTTCAGGAAAGTAATGTAGATAGCAGTGATGCTATTGTTTTATGTTTTCCAAAAAGGTTTTGAATAAATAAAAGTTGTTACTTTATTCAAAGTGTTATGTGTTATGTGGTTATTTCTTTCATGGAGGCAAGTTAATTAGAAAATACTTAAAGAAGATGAGTAATAGTCTAATAGATGTTTTGTTTTAATAGAAAATGCCTCCCAGACGTGAACCACCCCGACAGAGAAACAATGAGAGAACTACCAATAACGACAATGTTAACGGTAACCTCGTTCAACAACTAGTGACACTACTAACAGGAGCGTTGCAGAATCAACCACAAAACCATGGTACAACGTTTAAGAATTTCAAGGCGGTTGGACCACCTGAATTTCGTGGGTCCATGAATCCAGTCAAAGCCCAAACCTAGATTATGGAGATAGAAAAAGTGTTCGATGTCTCTAGGGTAGGGGATGACCAGTAGACTGCTTTCGCAACATTCATGTTGAAAGCAGAAGCTAGTTATTGGTGGCAGGCCAATAAAACTCGGGAAGGGCAAGGAGTGATGACTTGGGATAGGTTCAAGGAGTTGTTCTTCGAGACCTATTTCCCGGAGAGTTCGATGAGTCAGCTGGAAGTACAGTTTCTGGAACTAAAGCAAGGAACGATGACGGTATCTGAGTATGCCGCGAAGTTCAACGAATTGGCGAGGTTTGCGTCATATCAGGTCAGCATAGACAAGCGTAAGGCGAAGAGATTTGAATAGGGACTGAAGCCCTGGCTGTACAGTAGGGTTTCCCTGTTCCAGTTGAAGACATTTGCAGCGGTGATGGAGAAAGCAATACTCACTGAAGGTGGAGGCGAGGCAGTGACAAAGTTCAACCAGGAACAAAAGAAGAAGAAGAATGAGAATGAGACTAAGAATGGGAGTGGTAGCGGTGGAAACAACAATAACAACAACAATAACAACAACAGCTTGAAGAGGAAGTGGAATGGGAGCATGGGTGTTGGACACCATCAGGGTAACCAGCAAAACAAAAAGTTTGAAGCATATGCGATATGTGGGAAATTTCACAAGGGTGCATGCTTAATGGGGTAGCGGGTATGCTTTAATTGTGGCCAGGAGGGTCACATCGCCCTAAGTTACACTCAACCAAAGAAGAATGTGTGCTTCACGTGCGGATCCAAGGATCACTTTGCTCGTGAGTGCCCTAAGAAGAAGGATGGAGTGACAACCAGAAGCAATGGAGGTAACAATGGAGGTACATGGGCCATTGCAGGACCTGCAACATCAAACAAACCCACAGCCATAACCTTCAACATTACTGTGCAAGATGCTGTGCAATCAAAAGATGTAGTATCATGTATTATCCCAATTAATGATATAAATGCTTATGTATTATTCGATTCGGGTGCTACTTGTTCGTTTATATCTGATGAATTTGCTAAGAGGTTAGAATTGCCTAGAGAAGAACTGAATTTTCCTTTGAACATAGAAATTGTGAATAAGGAAGTAATCCATGTTAGATTCGTATACAAGAACTGTAGGGTGAACATTAAAGAAAATATCTTGTTGGTAGATTTGATTCCGATTAGACTCAGGGAATTTGATGTAATTTTGGGGATGGATTGGTACATTCAAATATGGAGCGATGAATCGATTGTCACAAGAAGTGTGTAAACCTTATGACTCCGTTAAAGGTAGTATTTTATGGTAGCAAGTCGCCTAGACAAATAAAATGTTTGACGACTATGCAGGCCAAGAAATTGTTGAGTCAAGGTTGTGTGGGCTATTTAGCTTACATAGTCGATACTCAGAAGAAGGGTGTAAAACTAGAAGAAATATCGGTAGTGAGAGAATTCGAAGACGTGTTTCCAGAAGATTTGCCAGGACTTCCACCTGACAGAGAAATTGAGTTCGTGATCGACTTGGCGCTGGGAACAACACCAATATCGAAGGCCCAGTACAAAATGGCTCCGGTAGAAATGAAGGAACTGATGGTACAATTGCAAGAGCTGTTGGACAAGAAATATATTGAACCTAGCGTATCACCGTGGGGAGCGCCAGTATTATTCGTGAAGAAGAAGGACGGATCAATGCGTCTTTTCATTGATTATAGGGAGTTAAACAAGGTCACTATTAGGAATAGGTATCCGTTACCTAGAATAGATGACTTGTTTGATCAGTTGAAGGGTGCTAAATATTTCTCAAAAATTGATTTGAGAAGTGAGTATCACCAATTGAAAGTAAGGAAGGAGGATATACCTAAAACGGCATTCAGAACTCGGTATAGACATTACGAGTTTCTGGTGATGTCTTTTGGTTTAACCAATGCCCCTGCTGCGTTCATGGATCTGATGAACATGGTGTTTAAACCATTCTTAGACAAGTTTGTAGTGGTATTTATCGATGACATTCTAGTGTATTCCAAAACCGAAGATGAACACGTGGAACATTTACGTTTGACATTGGAAACACTAAGAAAGGAAAAGCTATACGCAAAATTCTCTAAGTGTGAATTTTGGCTCGATAGTGTACAATTTTTGGGTCATGTGATTGACAAAGATGGGATTTCAGTGGATCCATCAAAAGTGGAAGCTGTAATAAATTGGGAACAACCAAGGACACCTTCGGAGGTGAGGAGTTTCTTGGGACTGGCCGGTTGTTATAGAAGATTCATTCAAGATTTTTCTAAGATAGCCACTCCGCTAATAAATTTGACAAGGAAAGCTGTAAAATTCTTTTGGACGGAGAAATGTGAAGAGAGTTTCCAAGATTTGAAGAAGAAATTAAGTGTGGCACTTGTGTTAACATTACCAGATAATACAGGAAATTTTGTGGTGTATAGTGATGCCTCACACAAAGGGTTGGGTTGTGTTCTTATGCGAGCAGACAAAGTTATTACCTATGCATCAAGACAATCAAGGATTATGAGAAAGGGTATCCGACTCATGATTTGGAATTGGCTGAAGTTGTATTTGCTCTCAAGATATGGAGACATTATCTTTATGGAGAAAAATGTGAGATCTACACAGACCACAAAAGTCTGAAGTATATTTTCACTCAGAAAGATTTGAACATGCGTCAGAGAAGGTGGATGGAATTGATAAAAGATTATGATTGTGAAATCTTTTATCATCCGGGCAAAGTGAATGTAGTTGCAGATGCTTTAAGCAGGAAAGGTCGGGAAAAGTTGATGTTGATAACAACTCAGGAGGAGCTCATATCAGCAATGACAAAACTGGAGTTGGAAATCAAATTTCTAAAAGAATCTGACGAACAACTATTCCAGATAGAAGCTGGTCTAAATTTAGTGGACAAAGTGAAGGATGCTCAACTACAAGATGAAGAGTGTAGGAAAATCAAAGAGAATCTGGTTGAAAGCGGTGATGTAAAATACAAGGTCGATACCGAAGGATTACTACGATTCGAGGGAAGAATTTGGGTCCCAGTAGTGCTAGAACTGAAAGACGAAATCTTGACCGAAGCACACTACACAAGATATTCGATTCATCTAGGAAGTACAAAAATGTATCAAGATTTGCGCCGACATTTTTGGTGGCCAAATATGAAAAGGGATGTTGCTGAATGCGTAGCGAAATGCTTGACATGTCAGAGAGTAAAAGCCGAATATCAAAGACCCAACGGTTTACTCCAACCATTGGAAATACCGGAATGGAAGTGGGAACACATCACGATTGATTTTGTGGTGGGTCTTCCAACTACTCAGAGAGGATGCGATGCAATTTGGGTGATAGTGGACAGACTGACAAAATCAGCGCACTTTCTACCAATAAAGATTAGATTCAATCTTGATCAGTTGGCAAGATTGTACATCAAAGAGATCATTTCGAGGCACGGGGTTCCAATATCAATTGTGTCTGATAGAGATCCGCAATTCACGTCAAATTTCTAGAAAAGACTACAAGAATGCATGGGAACTCAATTGCGAATGAGTACGACTTATCATCCACAAACAGATGGCCAAAGCGAACGAACAATTTAGACATTAGAAGATATGCTAAGAGCATGCGTCATGGATTTTAAAGGAAGCTGGGAAGAACACTTACCGTTGGTGGAATTTGCTTACAACAACAATTACCACGCGAGCATCGGCATGCCACCTTACGAGGCATTGTACGGCAGAAAGTGCAGAACACCACTGTGCTGGGATGAAGTCGGTGAACGCCAATTGTTAGGAACAGAACTGGTACAACAAACTGCTGAAGTTGTCAAACTCATCAGGACAAGATTGGTAGTAGTCCAAGACAGACAGAAAAAATATGCTGATCAACACAGACAAGATCGTTCATTCAACGTATGAACTTTTGTATTCCTAAAAGTTTCTCCTTGGAAGGGGAAAATTCATTTCGGTAAAAAGGGAAAGCTAAGCCCGAGGTTTATTGGACCCTTTGAAGTGCTGCGAAGAGTGGGAGAAGTGGCTTATGAGGTAGCTCTACCTCCGAGTTGGAAAACATTCACAATGTTTTTCACATTTTGATATTACGACCAGATAAACCCGACTACAAACATTGATTGAGTACGAACCGATTCTGCGGTTTAGAAAGACTTGTCCTATGAAGAGGTTCCTATCCAGATAGTCGACAGAAAAGAACAAGTGCTCAGAAATAAAGTGATACCTTCTTTGAAGGTGATATAGAGGAACCACAATGCTGAAGAAGCTACGTGTGAACTCGAAGAGAAAATGTTGAAAGAGTACCCTGAGTTATTTGTTTAACCTGTGTCTTCAATTCTGGGGACAGAATCTTTGTAAGTAGGGAAGAATGTAACAAACGATTTGTTTGAGTTGTGATTCTGCGGACAGAATCCTTGTAAGGAGGGAATGATGTAACATTCCATAATTTTAAAGTGTAATATTAAATATTTATTGAATTATATAAGTATTTAATGGATATGTTTATTGTTGAATAAATAATTGTTCAATTTGAGTTGATGTGGTTTAGTTAATTATTTGTTGAATAAATAATTAAGGAGCTAAGAAAATTAATTGTTATGAGATTATATAATAATTGAATTTAATAAGTAAGCTAGAGAGCTTATAAGGATTAAATGAATTATAATATTTTAATTGGAATTTGTGATATTAAATTATGTGCTAAAGTAATTTAATAGATTAATGTTTTAATTGATTAATTAATTAAATAAAAGTGTGACTAATAACCTTGCTATAAAGGAGTTATTAAAATAAATTAAAGGACTTTAATTTAGTTTTGGCCAAACAAGTCTTAATTCATATTAAGTTTTTAATCTAATAGTGTTTTATCAAACAAGGTATAAGGATTAATCCATTTGTTTTAGTTAGATTTGCCAAACAAGGTGTAAGGGTTAATGAGTTATTTTTATTAGGTTAACCAAACAAGCCTTATGGCTTTTGATTTTCAAAAATTATATAACTGATATCATTATATATAGAGTTATATTATATAATTATTACTATAAATGTTATATTTTTATTACATAAGTTAGAGTTGAGTTGGGAGAAAAGCTTAGTTGAAGAAACAGAGAGAAAACAAGAGAGAATTGAGAAAAACTCTAGAGAGTGAGTGATTTCAAACAGGTTTGAGAAAGGAATTGGAGAAAAGAAATTGATAATCAAAAGTAGCTATCATCTTCTTAATCAAAGGTAGGAGCTTAACCTTCTTCTTTAAAAGTTTAGTTTTCCTCTTCCCAAAAAGTTCTCTGTGAAATTTTTATAAAAGTTAAATTGTGGTTATGTATATAGTTTTGTATGATTATTGATTATAAGGTTATTTCATGAGTTTGTATATGATTATAGAAAAACTAGTTCATGTATGTATGTGTTTGTGGAAGAAATTATATTACAGTGTTTACATGAAAATATATATGAATATGGCTTAATTTAAAAATAGAAATTAAGATTTAATTAGTTGTTAAATTGATAAATTGATTATGGAAATTGATAGAGTATGTATAATCATAACTATGATGTTTTGAAAATTCTGTTTTGATTGAAAACCAAAATCACAGTGTTGATTTTCATTAAAAATGTCAACAATGGAGTTTTTGCCAAAAACATTGAAATTGGGTGTTGTAAGTTTGATGTTTAAGTTATTTTACGGGTAGAATCATGTTAGAAGTCTTCACAATATGTTTAAATGAAGTCTAAATGTGTATTACATGTTAATCAGTCTATTAGATTCGAGCTTTTAGGCCAATTTGGCTTTTGTTCATGCTATTCTTAGAGCTTGGTCACCGAAGTACGGACTCTGGTCATAGTGTGGTCCAAAGAAGATACAAATCTCGTACTAAATACTTGGGTGCCATAGTAATACATGACCAATGGCCTGGCTGTGACTGAGTCATGATGGTTACTCAATACGCCTTGCGAACCAAAGTGTAAATCGTGGTCTTGTGCAATAAGTGAGAAGCGTAAGGTTCTGACAGTTTTGTTTAAGTATACAAATTTGGAAAATAAATGTTATGTGTTAATAATAGGAATGTTAAATGATGATTTCAGTAGTATTAAGCTATGAATGAACATGTTATCAAGTGTTACCTATTTGTAACATAGTTGATTATGTGAAAGGGTAATTTAACCTATATGATGTATATATTTGTTTATATAAATATACAATGTTGGTAATGACTAACTATGTCAATATGGCATATGTATAGGGTATTGATTCAAGTTGTAAGCTTTTGCTTGTGCTAAAGGCAAGTTTTCTAACTCTATTTTATAATTGAGCAAGTTCTCTAACTCAAAACTTCATTGTGCGAGTTTAATTTCATTTGGTACATTATTGTTTTCAAATTTAATTACAATTGTTGTAAGTTGCTACCTCTACACTTTCTTAGAGCTAGGTTGCCTATTATTGAGTAAGTCATTGTATCTAGTTGCTCATGACGATACAAGTATCCCAAATCTTATAGTTTAATATTGAGCAAATTTTCTAATCTATTATCTTGTTAATTCAATTACTGTTCTCAATTCGATTATAATATAATGATGTAAGTTATTTGTAGCAAGTTATTCTTGTATTTAACTTGTTGTTTAGCATGCACCACTATATATGCTATGCATGCTTATTATTCAATTCTAATTAACCTTGGCTTAGTGTTGTTCAAGCAAGTTATGCTATAGTTATTCAAATTGTATGCTATTAGATTATTCCTAAAGCATGACTTTAGTTTACTATGATTGATTCAATCATGATTATTCTATAGTATAGTGTTATTGGTTTTATTCAACTACTCCTTAGTTGATGTTCATTAAATTCCAAATTTCCTTGAAAGCTTATCCAAACAAAACTTCCTTTGGTGCGTACTTGTACTCTAAATACTGAGCTGAACAACTCTTTTAATAGAGGTTTACGCTTAGCGTTGAAATGGTTGTGCACAATACATTTTATGAAGGGTTGATCCCCTTAAGTACGTGGAGTCCTTATAGTCTTATGACTGTTAAAGTTAAAGTTGAAAGATTACTTATAACTGTGGATATGATTCGTGGTCATTAGACCCTCAGTGAATGTTATAATTTTCTGAAAGTTAATAGAATATATTATTCAGTTCTATTGAGCCTGATATTGGCAATTGATGTAAAAGTTTAAAGATTTACTTATTGTTATTTCAAGTGGGCTTTGTTTGCTCACTCTTGCTGTAAAATTTCTTACAACTAAAAGTTGAAACGCGTGACGGCCTTTTAGCACCAAGAGGAAAAGGAAAGATGAATAAATCTGAAGACTTGTAATAGTTTTGATAGTTTACTTTCAGACTTTGGTTTAAAGATTGTAATGAAGTTTATTTAAATTTCCGCATTTGAATGATTGTTGTTAAAGGTTAGATAACCTGGGAGATTTTTATTTAAGTTTAATCCTATATGGGCAGGTTTTATTATTTAATTTTATTATAATTAGGTAGTTAGAAATGAATGTTTTGATTAAGTGAACATCAAATCTTGAGGAAATGAAGTACCTGGATTTGGGGGTGTCACATCATTAATATTAAATTATTAATGAAAATTCTCTAAAAATATTAAAAGTTACATTTTATAACTCAAAATATTTTTAAATACATTATTCTTATTTAAAATGATTTTTCATAATATTAAATCATTTTTCTCTAATTTATTTAACACACTAATTAAATAAATTAAATATCATTAATATCCAAATAATTATAAATATTAATGAAAAATGTCCCAAATAATTAAAAGTTATTTTTAGAATTTAAAATGATTTTTAAAACCATTTTTGTAATTTTTAGAATTTATTTTATATTTTTAAATAATTTCAAAAATTCAGAAATTAAAAGTATTAAAAATCATCACTATAGGCCTTTAGCGACACAAAGCGTCGCTGTTGATGTTCTTGAGCTCAAGAACACTGACAACTTAGCTATCAACCTGCCTTGTTTGACCTCTTGTAATTCTCTGTTAAATTTGTTTCTAGGCTTGATTAAACATTTATGTTGTAGTAGGTTTGCAACACTACCATTAAAAATCAATAACTCAGTCATAAAACATCATGACATAAAAATCTGGGCTCTCAAACATACTGTCAAACCATACCTGGATTTTCTGGGTAACCCAGAAACCCAAGGCAATTCGAGTGTCTCATTTCGAGCTCAATTAGCTAAGTGTTCTGGTCATTAGTTTGGTGATTTCTTGGTTCAGACTCGTAGTATAGATGACAAGGAATAACGACATCACAAGATCTCAATCCACCAACAACAGATCCACAGGTTAGGACATGGTCAAACATGGTAAGAAAAATTACTTAAACTGTTTCTGGGTTTTTTCCAGAAACGTAAGAACAGTGCGAGTGGTCTACTTTGACCACCTGCTACGATCGACCTATTTTTTATCTATACTATCTAAAGCCATTGAATCAAAGAACATATAACAGGCTACAAGTATGTTACAACAACATCATTAACACACTTAAACACTGACAGATCTAGGCTTTGAAAAATGTTGTCAGACATTGTTTATCACTTTCTGGGTTACCCAGATTGTACTCGGTCATGGTCGGTCAACCAACTTTGACCGATTATAACTTGAAATCTAGACATTAAAAGACTCTGATTTCACTTCCAGAACCAAGAACTCATACCAAATTACAGATCCAAAACATAAAACAACAAGAATCATAAACATACACGAATCTGTGGCTCCTCACATTAGCTTGTCAGACCACAAACCATGTTTTTGGGCAGTTTTGTAAAACTTCAATCTTAAAGCATTTTGATGCTATGGATCTATGTTATATCAACATAGATCATCATAAAACATCATCTAGCAAAGATCTAAACACATAAACACAAAATTTTACAAAGCATACAAGATCAAAATGAAACTTAGGGTTTATACCTTTATGTTCTAGATTTTGATCTTTGATCTCCAATATGTTCTTGGGTGATCTAAGAGGTGTTTTAGTGACTGATCTACTTGCAATTTTTGGAGGTCTTGGTGAGAGAAAGAGTTGGTGAGAGCTTTCAAGAAAAATGGGCTAAATTATTAACTTTCTCTCTCTCCAATCTATTTATATTGCTTGATATTTTGCTAGATCTGATATTTTCGGCTGATTGGTTAAGATATACACTCACCAAGTAAATATATTAGGTTACCTACTAAAGTCTTGGCAATTATACAAGTTACCTAATTAAAGAAAATGAAAAAGGGCATTTTGGTCTTTAGCATAATAATTTTAATGGCATACAAGGAATTTGTCACACCCTTTGGGTTTAACCCTAAGGTTCTAACCCTTAGGTTTTACAACATCCAATTCTAGAATTTTCTAATTAGGGTTTAAAAATAGAAAAATAAGAATTTCAAAAATGTAATTAGGGTTTTAAATAGAAATTAATATTTCTAAAGTATAATTAGGGTTTCCTAATTATATTAACACATACTAATCACTTTAGGCTTGCTAATTAGGGTTTAGGATTCTTGAATTTAAAATTAGGGTTTCCCAGCTTTCGATTAGGGTTTCTAACGGTACATTAGGGTTTCTAATCCGGAGATTAGGGTTTCAAATCCCTTATTACGGTTTACTAATATTGTACCCTACCTGATCAATCATTGATCAATAAATCTATACAGTACAAACACGTACTAATTAATATAATTATTTTAATTATATTTTCTGTTAAATCCCTATCTAGAGATTAGGGTTAGGGTTTCTAAATCTGTTAAGCACAACTCTACTCTAATTTCTCAGTCAATACACAAATTGACTAATTCTCGAGACTCGTATCACGGATACTCAGTACAATATTAACAGTCAATATTAAATAAAAAAAAAAGTATTCGTAAAATTTTGATAATTCGAAATCCCGGGTTATCACAACAATAGCCTAGTCACGGTCAACGCTGAACCAGAATGCCCTCAACATGGTGACATACCATTCATTAACGCTAATGCAGATGTTGAACCGGTCAGTTTTCATGCCTTGGAAGTAAGCAACACTCATTACTTATCTTCGTTGGAATGCCATTTCCGTACCAAGATTTCTACCAAGTAATGCTAATTACTCAAGAAATGATGTCATTGGGTCATCAACCGGGACGAGGGTTGGGTAAAGATCACCAGGGTATCAAGCATCCCATTTGAGTATACAGTCAACCTGGGACAGCTGGGCTAGGCTATTCTGCCAGTTCTAGTCATAGGAATCCTCATAAGCGTCAGCAGATTCCTTCAGTTTCAGCCACATGGCGATTATCTTCACCTGCGAATTCTGAGTCCGCACAACCTCTGGTAAAGGTGCCAACCAATGTAATGGCTATGTTATTTCCCAAGCCGATACCGGTGAAGGCGAAATAAGTCTTTGTTCCAGACCCCAGAGTGGAGGAAGAGAAACAAAGAATCAAACAAGACGTCATCTGGATGATGTCAGGCATACGCATCATTGTCCATCATTCGGGAGAAGGAGGACGATGACATCCCCTCCATCACTGCAGTCCACCTGGACTTTGCCCTTGCCAATTGGAGCAGCACTCCTTACATTCGTCGACAAGGGTAAAACGGGCAGGAAATCTTTTTGCCCTATAGATATCATAACTACTTACTTTTCTGTACATTACCAGCAGTTTATTTTGTCAGTATATGCTAACATTGTGTATGATCAAACCCATTCATATATATATTAAGTGAAAGCATATTTTGTTTCAGGACCCTGAATATAGATGTGCCTGTACTTGCTGATATGGTGCCTCTTCTCCACAAGGATTGTACCTTTGATATAGAGATGAATTCAGCCTTGATGGAAATACATGAGGACATTGAGGCACCTCCAGAAATTCAAGAATGGGTCAAAGACAAACCTAAACCCAACCTTGATTAAACCACTTCCTTCAATCTCAGAACCTTAGAAAACCCTAAGTTAATCCAGATTGGTTCAGACCTTACCCCAAACCAAAGGAATGACATGGTTACACTACTAACCCAATTCCAGGATGTGTTTGTATGGTCTCATGAAGACATGGTGGGTTTGTCCACTGACATTGTTCTTCATCGCCTTCGCATTAAAGAAGGATTCAAGCCAGTCAAGCAGAAGCTCAGGTGATTAAAACTTGAGTGGAGTTGAAAGGTGAAAGAAGAAATTATGAAACAGTTTCAAGCTGGCATCATCATGGTGTCCACATATCCTGAGTGGATATCCAACATCGTTCCCGTGCATAAACCTGGAGGAAAGGTGCGAGTTTGTGTGGATTATCGGGACTTGAACAAAGCTTGCCTTAAAGATAGCTTTCTCGTGCCATTTATCCACATTCTCATTGAAAATACTGCTCAATACTGCATGTACTCCTTTGCTGATTACTTTGCGGGGTACCATCAGATCATGGTTGCTAAGGAAGATCATGAGAAAACTGCTTTCATCACGCCTTGGAGAATTTTTTGCTACAGACGATTGTCATTCGGCCTCATCAATGCCGGAGTAACCTATCAGCGAGCTATGATGGCTCTTTTCCATGACTTAATGCACAAAGAGATCGAGATCTACGTGGATGACATCATTGTCAAATCCCGGATAGAGGAAGACCACTTAGACCATCTCAGAAAGCTCTTCAACAGGTTACGTAAGTACAACTTGAAGTTGAATCCAGCTAAGTGCGCCTTTGGCGTTAAATCAGGCAAATTGCTAAGATTTCTAGTCAGCCACAAGGGGATTAAGCTGGATCCCACCAAAATCCAGCATCACGAAAATGCTCATTCCTCAGACAGAGAAGGAAATACGGGGATTTTTGGGAAGAATCAACTTCATTAGCAGGTTCATCTCTCAACTCACAGTAACCTGTGAGCCAATCTTCAAGCTGTTAAGGAAGAACTCCTCCATGAAATGGAACGATGAGTTCTAGAAGGCCTTCCTTATGATCAAAGAACATCTAGTCAAAGCTCTCATTTTGGTACCACCCAGGGATGATGTTCCCCTGTTCATGTACTTATCCATAAGTGACAATGCCATGGGCTGAATGCTGGGACATAAAGACGATAAAGGCCAAGAAAGAGCTATCTATTACCTCAGCAAGAGATTCAGCAGTAGTGAACACAAGTACACTCTGATTGAGAAGACTTGTTGCGCTTTAGCATGGGTGTCCATGAGGTTACATCATTACCACCATGGTCACATGACCCATCTCATATCCCGCGTGGATCCTCTCAAGTACGTGTTCAATAAACCCATGTTAAATTGCAGACTGTCCAGATGGTAGTTAATCCTACAATAATTTGACATCGTCTACGTGACTCAAAAGTCCATCTAAGGTCAAGGAATTACGGATCAACTGGCCATCGCACCTTCAGGGGACTTCAAACCCTTGGAAACATACTTCCCCGATGAAGGGGTAATGACAGTTCAGCAACACCATCAGTACGATACACGCCAAACATGGAAGATGTATTTTGATGGAGCTATTAAGATGGAAGGTTTTGGAGCTGGAGCAGTTCGAGTATCTGGTACGGGGGAGCAGTATCCCATCGCCGTTAAATTACAGTTTGTCAGCACCAACAACACAGCTGAGTATGAAGGCTGTCTCATGGAGCTAAAACTTTTTCGTTCAATGGGCATCAGGCGGTTAACTGTCTTTGGAGATTTAGAGTTGGTAATCAGATAATCCACGGGAATCTATCAAACCAAAGAGCTACATTTACTGCCTTACCATCGGTAAGTTTTACAGATGATTTTGGAGTTCGAAGAAATCTCCTTTCTACACATTCCTCGTAATAGGAATGACTTTGCAGACACATTAGCAACTTTGGCCTCCTTGATTCACATACCTGACAAGGGACACTTGATAAGCGTCATAATTTCCCTGCACAAGGCACCAACCTATGGGAATTATGTTGGAGAAGTATCGGATGAGCTACCTCCCATCCAACATCCTTGGTATCGCCATATCAAGGAATACCTACGAGATGGATCTACACCTGTTGAGGTGAGCCCGACCGAGAAAAGGCGGATCCATCGACTTGCTCTGAAATTCTACCTGAGCGGAGATGCTCTCTATAAGAGAGATCCAGGACAAGGTCTCCTCAGATGTTTAGATAAAAACCAAACTCAAAGGCTCATGGATGAGATCCATAGTGGAGGCTGTGGCCCACACATGAGCGGCCCCCTCCTTGTCAAGAAGATCCTCAGGACATGACATTATTGGCTCACTCTCAAAGCTGACTACAATGACCACGTTAGGAGATGTTATCAGTGCCAAGTTCATGGGAATGCTATCCACGCCCCTCCACGGGAACTCCACAATATGAGTTTGCCTTGGCTCTTCTCAATGTGGGGAATGAACATTATTGGGCCCATTGAGCCTAAAGCCAGTAATGGACATCGATTTATCTTCACCATGATCGACTACTTCACCAAATGGGTAGAAGCAGCCTCCTTCCCCAGGGTTACCAAAGAAGTCATCATTGCATTCATCAGAAACAATGTCATTTGTCGATATGGACAACCAGAGATAATTGTGTCAGACAATGCTAAGAACCTCAACAACAAGATGATGGAGGAATTATGCAGTAAATTCCACATCAAACATCTTAACTTCGTCATCTACCATCCAAAGATGAAATGTGTTGTTGAAGCGGCTAACAAAAATATCAAGAAGATCATGCAAAAGATGTCCGCCAAACACAAAGAGTGGCCTGACTTATTGCCTCTTGCTCTGTTAGCCTACAGAACATCAATGTGTACTTCCACTGGGGCAACCCCCTACGCATTAACCTATGGGATGGAAGTAGTGCTCCCCATAGAAGTTGAAATGGAGTCCCTCAGGGTGTTGATAGACGCTCAACTAGATGAAGACCAATGGGTACAAGACAGGTTTCACCAATTGTCTCTAATAGACGAAAGGTGAACCGCGGCTATCTTCCATGGTCAGTTCTATCAACAAAGGATCGCCAGATCCTACAACAGGAAAGTCCGGCTATTGCAGTTCAAACAAAATGACTTGGTTTTGAAGAAGATAATTTACAACCAAGATCAATCTAAGGGAAAATTCGCTCCTAACTGGGAAGGCCCATTTGTTATCAAGGAAGTATTGACTGGAGGCGCTCTCAGATTGCAAGAAATGGACGACGATGAATTTCCACAACTCATCAACTCGGATACCGTGAAACGGTACTATGTCTGAAGTTACCATCAAGCAAACATCCTGGTGTTGGATCATCAGATCACCGGTCATTCTGGTTCCTTAACCCTTTACCACATACAACTCTTTTCCACACTTTACCCCTCAGGGAAACATACTTTTCAAACCAGCAGCCTGGCTTCACTGCGCTCATACAACTTAGGTCATCCCACTATGGATTGAACCTCTCGCATTTGTAGTTTGGCTACCCAAAGCATGGGATCAAACTTTTCACGCCTGCAGTTTATCCTCAACCTAGGATCAAACTTTCTCTTCCCCGTAGTCTGACCTGCACATGGGATCACGCTTTTCAACTCGCCCTGAGGGGCGAACTACGTCAACCTGATCTCCTCTTCAATAGTAGTACATAGGAAACCATTTTATATGGCCCGGTCGCAATAAAATAAAAACAACAAAAACACTTCTACCCCTTCTCCTTACAAAAACAAAAATAACAAAAACATTCCTACACCCTTTTATACCATACAACTTTGAACCTCTTACACCAGGTTCGAACTACGCAGACCTGCTCTCCTCTTCAATAGGAGTGCGTAGGCAGCCAGTCATGGTTCGGTCTCACCCCCCCTACAAAAACACAAACATTTGTCAACTGGTACTGGGATCAAACTTCAATTCACAATATTTGATTTGGCTTCAAACCAAAGGGATGGAATTACCTGAACTCCTCTCAAATAGGAGATTCGTCGACCATCTAAGCTGCGGTTGTACCTTGAAGAGCAACACCAATCCATAAGAGATGGAATTAACTAGGCTCCTCCTGAATAGGGGTACTGGCCACACTCCTCAACACATATCCATACATAAACCAGTCCCAAGACACCAAAGATGGTAGGGATACACACAGATCAATGATACATTCTGAACTGTCCATAGACAACTCAATGTCCGTCCATAGGAGGAATTCAGAATACATCAAGATCACAAGCCTAATGTATCAGAGCATATCTAAAAGGGAAGTGATCAAAAATATATTTCATTGCTATATATAATGTTATTTGATATACCTAATGTAAATTGTACATGACAAAATGGCTAAGTTAGTCTGTGCAGGAAAATATAAGCCCATCTACATGTCAGGGTACATGCGAGCTAACAAGCCTAACATGGCATCCCTCTAAGAAGAAGGAGGCGAAGTTGTGGTCTCTTGTACGAGAGTATCCACACGACCCAACAGATCTGCAGCCATCTGCATGGTGACCATATGCTCATCAATGTAAGTCCTCATCTCTGCAATCATGCCAGTGGTAAGGGACCTCCTGCAGTATTATCTGTGACGTCTATATCCCGGGCAGATATGGAACTATCCCGCTCAACTATCGCTGCATCTTTGGCTGATTTGGCCTCATCCCGCTCAACAACAGCGACATCTCTGCGAGCTAATGCATCGTCTCTCTCTAACTGAGCTGCGTCTCTCCCATCAAGGGTAGTCAACATCAAGGCTCTAGCATGGTCTCTCTCGAAGGTCATCAGATGGAGACACTACTCAATCTTGTCTTTGAATGTTAAATCACAACAAGACTCTTTCGAGATAACCACGGAGAGGCGCCACGCAAGTCCGGATACTACCGGAAGTTCAGTCTCAACCCCGGAACACACACCGGGGGTAACAATTCCAACCTCGGAGATAACCCCGAGGCATGCAGTTCTAATACCGAAAATTCCACCGGAGAAGACAGATTAATCTCGGAGATAACCCCGAGGTATCCATTCTCAGTCCCAACACTGGGAGTAACAGCTACCACCCTTGGTGATAACCCCAAGGAATGCAGTTCCGGTGATAACCCCGAAAATATTTGTTTCAAATGCATGCGATCAGCTTCAACCTCGGCACTCACACCGAGGCACTCAGTATAAGGCCCGGATATAACACCGAGAATACAGGCGCACCTCAGAGATGACACTGAGGACCTTCAACATTTGCAGCAGTCCAATCTCAACATTAACCCTGAGCAACGTTTGCTTTATCAGCCCAAACCGACGATAACTACGGTGAGGGGCAAAGACATCATCTCTCCACTTTGAAGCCACATCATGGCATCTCAACATTTCATACACACATTTCTACACAACAATGTCCCACAAGAATCAAGGAAAACCAATCCCGAGTGACTATTATGCAGGGTAACGGATATAATTTGAAGCTTGAAGACCGGAGGGCACCGTCCCATCTTCCTGACTTTGTACAACCTCTAATCTCATGCCATTGTATAACTCTCGACAACGGCAGTCCAAAATAGGTCCTACATACCTCAGTCGGATGCCCAAATTGCAATTCTGAAAGTTCGAGCGAACATTGCAGTGCCTCCGTGCACATACTGCGAGACGACGTGACCCGCGAAACTCGGGGAAACCCGGACATCCGCAGGTACACCTACGGCTCCCCCCTCTATAAATAGAGGGCTTGGGGTGGCAATTTTAGGAGGAGAAACGGCGAGGAAGCCTTGTCAAATTTGCTCCGTACTCACCCTATATTGAGTGCTTTCTCATTTTAAACACTTGTGAGCTCACATATAGCTACTCTTGTACCAGTGGGAGCCGAGTTTCATCCACTTTAAAGATATAGAAGTCTTCTTTGGCAGCCCACTGTAAGCCTTCTCACACACTTTAAAGCCTTTCTCTTCATCTTTGCACACACCTTTCTTCACGTTGAGAGTCGTGTTGCGTGTGTTTGCTCGGACTTCGGTCCGTGGTTTTATTTCAGTTTGTATATACATATATATTTATATATATGGACTAACATTATCGAGTTATGCCTCGATTGGGCCTAGACTTCGGTCTGGAGCGTTTACTTGCTTTTGTATATATATACTTATATATATGAACTGTGTGTCGAACTCTGTTTGATGAGCCTAGATTTCGGTCTGGAGCGTTTACTGCTTTAATATATATAAACTTATATATATTATCTGTTGTTGAACTTTGTTCGATGAGCCTGGATTTTATATCTAGAGCGTTTATTTTCTTTAATATATATATATATATATATATATTATATATATCATCTGTGGCGAACCTTGTTAGATGAGCACGGATTTTATATCCAATGCGTTTATCGCTTATATATATATATATATATATATATATATATATATATATATATATATATATATATATTTCGTCCTACTTTGGAGTTTCCTCCGTATATTGGTTGATACTTTTACTGACTTTATTTACATTTCGATCCCCATGGAGGTGCTTCGTGGTTGGTGATCATGTTTGTATATATATATTTATAGATTTTATATATATACCGCTTACTTCTTTTCTATCAATTGTGGCATCATGTGAGCCTAGGAATCATGTGATCACAGATTCACCTCTCGAATCTAGATTGATTCCGTGATGGACCTTTTTAGTGTATGGCGACTTGTAAATTTATCTGCGATGTTTGGATTTCCTTAGATGGTTTTCATACCCATGAGGAGTTCAGCACCTTTTTGTACATTATTTTCTCACAGATGCCTCGCATCTGGAAAATAAAATCAATCAAGCTGAATACTGAATAAAAAAATAGAAGTGTAAAAGGTCTCAATTGTGAGACCCCAAATTTTATGAATAAAGATTTAAATTTCTCGAAATATTTTTTTTAATATTATGGTGTGGATTTGAGAAAGTGTTATAGTTGTGGGTTATACTTATAAATTTTGCAAAGTAAGCAAGTGGTTATATAATATTCGATTGGTCGGGGAATATTTGTTTTAACAGGGAATTTGTACGATGGAACAATCATTGGTGGACCCCACAATGGAAGTATTGTCGTAGTTAGAAAATGACAAAATTATCTTTCTATAAAAATAACGGTGGAGGTGTTACCGTTAAAACTGTTGAACTACTCGGTAGTAAAAGTACAAGAATACGTCTGGCGTTAGTTGCATAGTAGCACCTGTATTGATTATTGATGCTTACGTGAAAGTCACTCGGTTATACTCAATTATTATTACGATGAATTGTTGCATCATATCTCTCATATTATTGATTCAATTATTGTTACAGTATCATCTGCATAATATATTATATTATTAAATCAATAATTGAGACGGCAAAGTTATTCATATTATTATTTGCAATATTGACAATGTCTAGAAGTTCTGTCAAGGAGAGGTTTGGTCACCTAATTGCGCGCTAATAAGGAGAAATCCTTATCGGAAAGCCCCCTCTTTCCTGGGAAGGACCTGGTTGTTAAATATTGTGAATTATAATATGAATGATGAATAAGTTTGTGTTGATTAGAGATGAATTTTATAGTTCAATTGTGTTGAAATTATTTGTGTTAGTGGAAATCGACATTTGTTTCGATAAGAATTGATGTCTGGAGGTTATATTGTTCAATCGGGTATTCGGGGCACTTTTCATGTCAGAGTACTATTCACGAGTTACTATTCACAAGTTACTATTCATGAGTTACTATTCACGAGTTACTATTTATGAATTACTATTCACGAGTTACTATTTATGAGTTACTATTCACGAGTTACTATTTACGGGGTACTATTCACCCGTAAGATATATTTCTTTTCGGTCCAAATCATTTTTGGGTACAATGTTATTCCATAAGGAGATGTGCTAATTTTTCAAATTGTTGGTTGAAGATAGTAAATCAATATGGACCGCTGGTGGAAAGTTATAATAGTAAATCAATATGGATCGCTAGTGTGACGGCCCCGAATCCATGTCCTAATTCACCTCAGATCCGGTTCGATCATTCTATACAACTATTACTATATTTGCAGAAAATATAAACATAAATTGTTTATACATTAAACTTACACATAATCCCCAAGGTCGAGTAACCTTAACTTATACACAATACATAACTTTTCTAACATATAACAACATTAAAATTATACAATACAAATCTAATTGCACGCGTCTACTAAAGTTGGATCTGTCTTGGACCTTTCCTTGTATCCGACGTATTCGCCTTAATCTGCAATGTTTTATCATGATATAGCAAGGGTGAGCATAAGGATTGCCCAACAAGTTTAAGTTCAACAATATAATGATATATCATGATTGAAATGATTTGAATAATTGGATGGCTATAATTCAACAATATAATTGTGAACTAGCAGGAACAAATTTATGACTGAACAAGTATTATACATGAACAAATATATCTGAACCAATTGGTAATGAAGGTGATCGGCCTTTCATACCTGACTTATACATGCAATATGTATAGAGTACAATTATACATGGCAATCAGCAATGATTTAACCATAAGCTTATCTGAATGAAACACTCTTAGTAGAGTTAAGTAAAAATAAACTTGACTGAACCATTGATTACCGCTACGCAATTTATATCGCCTTATCCGAAGACCTAATATTAATAATATAGATCTCCAATATTAGAATAATATTATCACAATATAATACTACTATATATATAAAAATAGAATAACCTAAACACATAACCCTATCAGTCTATTACATACATAAGACTCAGTATCAGGTCAAACTATTTCAGTCTGACTTGAGTTCGACAAAGTTCTAACGTCCCGACGATCTAGTCGGACTTTTATCGAGTCTAAGTTCAATTAAACTCTGACTTAACACTTAACACATATCTTAAATAATGTTATTAGCAGACGAAATATTTTCCGTAAGCTCATAATAATTTTAAAATAATTATTACTATTTATCATAAATTTTTGATCATTAATATCGTATTTAAATAAATTAAATATCATATAATTCTTTTATCATTAATATTTATTTATTATCAAATATTAATGAAATACATGTCATAATATTATAATATATTTATAATATCATAAAGTATTTTAATACTTTAAAATCACCTTTATATGATTTTTAAACCATTAAATCCATTATTCGATAATTGCTATTAATATTAAAATATTAATATTTTTATGATAAAATATCAAAAGTTATATTTTATAACTTTAAAATATTTTATATATACTTAAATCATTTTATATGATTTATAAACCATTAATTCTATTTTTCCTTAATTTATTTAATATATTTATTAAATAAACTATTTACCATTAATATTGATTAATTAATGAATTTCATTACAAAATATTAAAAGTCATCAAAAATATCTTAAAATATTTTCTAATATCATAATATAATTTTTCATGATTTTTCATGAATTAAAATCATTTTTAAATAATTTATTTAATATTACAATTAAATAAATTAAATACCATTTATATTCCAAAAATATTAAATATTTATGAAATATACTTTAAATAATTAAAAACTATTTTTCAGAATTTAAAATAATTTTCATAATTTATTATGTATTTTTTAATAATTAAAATCTATTTATTTCAATTTATTTAATTAAAATAATTATTTTCTAATTTATCTGTCGCTAAAAGGTACCTATAGTGACAAAACTATCACTATAGGTGTTCTTCAGCCAACCTAGATATTCATAAGCTGCTAACAGGTTGCCTATTTTGACCTCAATTAAAACAGTGTAGTTGATGATTTCTGGGATCGGTTTTCCACTAATGTTGTAGTATTATCGACACACTACAAGCTTAATCAAGCTTCATGGCCAAAACATAACTAATCTGTGAGATCTAAGCTACAGAAAACATTGTCAGACTTGTTCTTGATGTTCTTGGCTGCCCAGAACTTCATCGCCAGTTACCAGGGTATCATGTTTGACCGTTTCTAGATTCGTGGTTATAAATGTTCTGAGTTTGTAAGTTTGATAGGATTGAAGTATTCATGTAACACTATAACCTAGATTCAATTTCATGCCCAAACCACAACATAACAGTAAACTATAAGCCTCCTAATATCATTTCAGGGACTGGTCTAGGTTTTCTAGGTAACCTAGAAACCCAAGCAGTTCATGGTGCCTACTTTAAATCCTTATTTCATGCGTTCTAGGTTTCGTTTCTGTGATGAAATAGCTCATAGTTGTAGTCAATGTGTCAGAGAATAACTCTAAAACAATAAATTAATCTAACAACAACATATATAAGCAATAATGGTCGGTCAAACTATGTGTAAGACCCCAAAATTTTTTTTAATAAAAAGGAATTTCCTTTATTTATTATTTTGAAATAGTAAGGGTGGATTTGATTAATGTGGTTAGTTATGGGTAAAATGCATAAATATTTTAAATAAGCAAGTGGTGATATAATATTCATTATTGTTAGGGAGAATATTCGTTTGGTCGTGGAATATTAAATGCTGTCGGGGAATATTAATATACAACGCAAATGACCATGTGTAGGCCCCATAACTGAAAGCGATTGGAGGAAGAAAGCGACAAAAATAAGTTGTTTAAAAATAACGTGTAGTTATTACTGGTTTACCTTTGTTGGAATACCCGGTGGTTAAAACACGATGTCTGGCGTTATTGCACGAAGAGCTGCGGTATTGCACCAATTATTGATTCTTACGTGAGAAGGCACTACTCGATAATGGTTACGATAATTCTTTATTTAATATTTTATTTTATTGATTCAATAATTGTTGCGTTGATATTTTATATTGTTGTTGTTTCAATAATTGTCATTACACGGTATTTTTCATTATCGAAAGCAATAATTCATATTATCTGAATAATATTATTAGATAACATTATTGGCAATGTCTAGAAAGTTACATCTAAGGAGAGGTTTGGTCACCTAATTGCGGCGCCATGAGGAGAAATTCTTATTGGAAAGCCCCTCTTTCTGAGGAGGCGCACGGTTGTCGATATTGTGATTACATAATATTATTTGTGAATAATTAATTATTGATTCATGTGATGAGGAAAATATTGATTTTATGTGGATATAGATGGAGAAAATTTTTAATGTGACAATTGTTGAAAATTAATATTTTATCTTTTTCTGATAAAATAATTCATTTAAATATATATTATTATATTTTAATAATATAATAATGGTGATATTTTTATAACGAATGTGGGATATATGAGTATATGAGGAGGAAGAGTATTTTTGTTGCAATAAATGTTTAAAACATGTTAAACATGTCGGTGGACCCCATTTATTGACTGAAATTTGATTATAGCTTGTAAAATCGCTTGTTTGTGGATTTCGGCCAATTTCTGTTTGGAATTTGGAAAAACTTTCTTCTGCAAAGTTGTAGAGAATTGAATTTCCTATAAAAACTCGCGAGATTTGAATTTTCTGATAAAAGGGCTATTTATTATGAATTATTGAAGTTCCAAAGCTCAGAAATAATTGATTTTTGGAAGTTTAAATTATTTTAAATTAAAAAACGTTTTTTTATTTTTTTTTTAGAAGGTTGGCATGTGTGAATTGCTTTGAGATTAAGATTTCAAGGAATACGTATAATATTTTATATATATTAATATTATATTAAATTTTACTAACTTTGGTGTTCTAAGCGATTTCTTATAAATAGGTGCTTAGGTTATAATTGAAATTCACACCGAAAATGAAGTTTTCTCTCTCTATATTATCGGCGTATTCTTGTGAGTATTTTGAGTATACTTTGAGTATTGCTATACGGTGAAAGTTCAAGTCATAGCTTTATATCCTGTGTTTCACTAAAATCTTGTCTTTTTCGAGGTAAGGGATATTATTTTTTTTAAAATGATATTATTTCTTCAATATCATTATGCCAAAATATTGGTTGAAACTTTTTATCAAATTTGGAACTTTTTCATGTCGGGGTTACTATTCATGAGTTACTATTCATGAGTTACTATTCACGAGTTACTATTCACGAGTACTATTCACGAAGCGTGAAGATGTTTTTTGTGAAATTTCTATCTTTTGGTGTCGGAGTTACTATTCACGTATACGGCACTATTTACGTATACGGCACTATTCACGAATACGACACTATTCACCGAAAAATGAAATTTCTTCTTTTTGTCCAAAATATCTATTATGGATACTAGCTTTGATTGTATCCATGTTTTGATCATTCTTGAATTTTACACCACTATGATTATTTTTGAGGTATTTTTGGACGTGGATAAAACGAAATACGAATCCTTAATCCTTGTCATTATTCGTTTCTTTAAAAAATATTTTTCATCATCCTCAGTCTTAAATGATGATATTATGGAATATCTTTGGCCTGTAGTGCAAAGATGAATGATTTCTGATGAATATCTTTGGCTGTGTGTGCAAAGATGAATGATTTCGATGAATATCTTTGGCTTTGTAGTGCAAAGATGAATGATTTCGATGAATATCTTTGGCCGTGGTGCAAAGATGAGCAGTGTTTAGATGAACATGACCAATCGGTGAATGTCCTTGGCTCAGTAGTGCAAGGATGAATATTTGATCTCGGATATATATTGATTGATGTTACGAGGGATAAAATAGGCGATGAACTTTAAAATTCATACATAGAAGATAGTAGTTTGCATTCTCTACTTAACTCTTCTAATGAATTATTATTTCATTGCGAATATTGATTTAAAACTTGTTGTCTATTGTATTCTATTATATTTTTCCCTGTTGAAGACTAACGATAATTTTGTTGTATATTATCTTAGTCATATTATTCTTTACTGGGCTAGTCGAGCTCACCCTTTTCCTTTTTGTTCCATTTTTCTTCTCAGGAGGCGAGAATGTAGCGAGTACTAGTCGGGGTATGGAATAAAGGTTCTAGAAAGAGTTGTTTAGTAGTCCTCACCATTTTTGTAAAATAATTTATCAATAATTATGATGAGGATTTATTTGTATGTGGATATTGTCTAGATGGAAATATCTGTATTTAAACTCACAGTTTATATGTTGTAGTAATAAAGTTGTAGTTATTTCTGTACCATGTATTTGGCGACTCAGAATGGGTTGGATGGAATGGACCTATTTTGGGGGCGTCACAGTTGGTATCAGAGCTTAGGAATATGATATCTGGCGGAGATCGGGGAATAGAACTAGGAGGGGAGAGACGAGTAAATCCTTCGCTAGTGTGTCCTACCTAAGCTTATTTGTTAGTTGGTCAAGATATATAGGGATATTATGTGATATATTGATTTCTTAATTAACCCTTGTTTTATGATAGTTTTTAAGAATGGTCACGAGAGCGTTAACAATGGAGTGAATGAAATCGTGTAGACACCTCTAATCGCTAATCAGGATAATGTGATGTCAGGCGAAGAAGGAATTAGAGATATCCATGTGGTGAGTGAAGAATTGATAGTTGCACTTTTTGATAGTCGCAGAGGTAACAACTGAGAGTGAGGAAGAAGAGGTACCTGAGGAGAGTTTATTAGAGGTATTTTATGATCAAAATGTAGAATTGCAAAATCGTATTTATGAGTTAGAAGAAGCGAAATTTGAAGAATTGCGAGCGATCGTGGAGCAAAAGGATGCAACGATTCAAGCTTGTGTTACCCGATATGTGATGCTTGAACAGAAGCACTCTTTGGCAGAGTATAAGATGATAAAGCTGGAATCTGAGCTGAAAGAAGAAATAACTGAACGAGTGAGAATGAGTGATGCATGGGTAAAAAAGCCGCATGACGCGTTGATATTATGGAAAGAGATGTCCAATCTAAAAAGAAAGATTTAACGATGACGGGAAAGGCGTCGTCGAAAGACATCGGCACCAACAACAAATTCTAGGGAAGAGAACAATCGCCTGGTTAGATGCTACGAGATGCGGAGAGGAGGACATATAAGTCCAAACTGCTTCACGACCTTCCAAGGTATGTTTTAGTTGTGGAAAAGAAGATCACATAGCTTCGATTTTGTCTGTAAGCGAAATCAAGTCCAATTTGAACAATTGGCACCAAAGGCGGATCTGGAAAAAGACAAAGTCAATGATTCTGGTAGAGCGTTTGTCGTGACTTCTCAAAATATGAGGAACCCAAATAAGTTTAGCATGGGTTAGTTAATTATAATTCTTCTTGAAGTTTATACCTTACTAGATCTTTGGTTCTACCAATTCTTTTATCTCTCTTGCTTGCGCTCAACGTTTGAACTTGACTACGGAGAAATTAGACTTTGACCTATTTATGGAGACTCCGTTAGGAAAAACTTTCATTACATCCGTTGTTTAGAAATCTTGTCTGATCCAGGTTGGCACCATTACATTACCTGTTGACCTTATTTCTTTAAAGATACTTGCTTTTGATGTGATTTTAGGGATTGATTGGTCAACCACTCATCATGCCAAAATTGATTGCTTTTGTAAGGTTGTTAGTTTTCATATTCCTAAGCAACCTGTTATTCGAATTTAAGCAACCAAACCATTGAAGTCAAACACTTTTGTATATCAAACCACAAAGCTATTTGTTTATTGAAAATGAATGTCAAGCTTTCTTAGCCATGTTATGGACTTGAACAATAATACGTCGATTTGAATGATATTTTTGTTGTTAGTGAATTTCTGGCGTATTTCTGAGGAATTTCTTGGCCTACTCCCGAATGATATTGAATTTGTATCAACTTTAAATCCGTTACAAAACCCATTTCTAAAATCTCATATCGAATGGCTCTATTGAACTTGAGTTAAAACCCAACTATAGAAGTTGATACACGAGCCTCTATCTTATGACTTCCTTTGTGGAATGCTGCAAAAGCGGACTCTCTGTAGGGGACACCATATTAATGCGATAGTAAACCGATAGGTGTCATTGTAACGTCTTATCCAAGATTGGGATGTGAGTCACGATTGAGAACAACCTAAATCAGTAATCAAAATATGTAGCTTTCTAGGCTTAGTTGGTTATTATCGGAGATTCGTTGAAGGATATTCTCGAATCGCTATTCCATTAACGCAAATGACTCGTAGAGATACAAAATTGAATGGAGCAAAGAATGTGGGAAGAGCTTGAAAGAACTCAAGAGGAGACTCATTTCGGCACATGTTACGACCATACCGAGTCTTGGAAAAGCTAACGTGGTAGGTGGCGTGTTGAGTGAAGATCATATACAAGTCTGAAATACGATATTGTCAAAAACTAATTTCAGTATAATTTACAAATAATAGAGATGGAGATGAAAACTCTAGGTACCCACGTGATGATATCTGAGTATAATCGACTTTAATCGATAAAGTTAAAGGCTTGTTCAAGCTACACACCGGGTGATGAATTTGAAGAAGGAGGTGCAAGAAGTTGTTATTTCAAAAGCGAGAATCGGTGAGGTGAGGAAAACTCAAACCTTCGATTTATTAATCCATTTGAAATTCTCGATCGAATAGGAACCTGTGGCCTATAGACTCGTTTTACCGCCAAGTATGGCGCGTGTTCATAACGTTTTTCACGTGTCGATGTTACGTAAATATGTGGACGACCGAACCACGTCATTGAGTTAGAACCCAGGACAAGATAGCCAGAAGACTTAACGTCGAGGAGGTACTGTCAAGATCTTGGATAGGAAAGAACATGTCCTATGTCTGAGGTTATACCACAAGTTAAAGTTTTGTGGAGAAACCATGCTATTGAGGAAATAACTTTGGGAGTTGGAAACGAAAATGAAAGCGAGGTATTTTCATCTTTTGAAACACACGAATACGTCGTCAATTTCGAGGATGAAATTTCATAAGGAGGGAGGTTGTAAGACCCCAAAATTTTTTTAATAAAAGGAATTTCCTTTATTTATTATTTTGAAATAGTAAGGGTGGATTTGATTAATGTGGTTAGTTATGGGTAAAATCATAAATATTTTAAATAAGCAAGTGGTGATATAATATTCATTATTGTTTGGAGAATATTCGTTTGGTCGTGGAATATTAAATCTTTGTGGAGAATATTTGTACAACTGGTAGCGACCATGTGTGGGCCCCATAACGAAAAGCGATTGGAGGAAGAAAACGACAAAATAAGTTGTTTAAAAATAACTGGCGTGGTTATTCTGGTTTACCTTTGTTGGAATACCCGTTGGTTAAAACCACGATGTCTGGCGTTATTGCGATAGTACGCAGTATTGCACCAATTATTGATTCTTACGTGAAGGCACTACTCAATAATGGTTACGATAATTCTTGTTCAATATTTTATTTTATTGATTCAATAATTGTCTTTGCGTTGATATTTTATATTCTTTGTTGTTTCAATAATTGTCATTACATTATTTTTTCATTATCGAAGCAATAATTCATATTATCTGAATAATATTATTAGATAACATTATTGGCAATGTCTAGAAAGTTACGTCTAAGGAGAGGTTTGGTCACCTAATTGCGCGCCAATAGGAGAAATTCTTATTGGAAAGCCCCTCTTTCACAGGAGCGCACAGTTTATCAATATTGTGATTACGTAATATTATTTGTGAATAATTAATTATTGATTCATATGATGAGAAAAATATTGATTTTATGTGGATATAGATGGAGAAAATTTTTAATGTGACAATTGTTGAAAATTAATATTTTATCTTTTTACGATAAAATAATTCATTTAAATATATATTATTATATTTTAATAATATAATAATGGTGATATTTTACAACGAATGTGGGATATATGAGTATATGAGGAGGAAGAGTATTTTTGTTGCAATAAATGTTTAAAACATGTTAAACATGTCGGTGGACCCCATTTATTGGTTTGAAATTTGATTATAACTTTGTAAAATCGCTTTGTTTGTGGATTTCGGCCAATTTACATTTTGGAATTTGGAAAAACTTTCTTCTGCAAAGTTGTAGAAATTGAATTTCCTATAAAACTCATGAGATTTGAATTTTCTGATAAAAGGGCTATTTATTATGAATTATTGAAGTTCCAAAGCTCAAAATAATTGATTTTTGGAAGTTTAAATTATTTTAAATTAAAAAACGTTTTTTATTTTTTTTCTAGAAGGTTGGCATGTGTGAATTGCTGAGATTAAGATTTCAAGGAATACGTATAATATTTTTATATATATTAATATTATATTAAATTTTACTGCTTTGGTGTTCTAAGCGATTTCTTATAAATAGGGTGCTTGGGGTTATAATTGAAATTCACACGAGAAGCTGAAGTTTTCTCTCTATATATTATCGGCGTATTCTTGTGAGTATTTTGAGTATACTTTGAGTATTGCTATCTGGGTGAAAGTTCAAGTCATAGCCTATATCCAGGTGTTTAACTAGAAATCTTGTCTTTTCGAGGTAAGAGGATATTATTTTTTTAAAATGATATTATTTCTTCAATATCATTATGCCAAAATATTGGTTGAAACTTTTATCAAATTTGGAACTTTTTCATGTCGGGGTTACTATTCATGAGTTCTTTATTCATGAGTTACTTATTCACGAGTTCTTATTCACGAGTACTATTCATTCACGAAGCGTGAAGATGTTTTTTGTGAAATTTCTATCTTTTGGTGTCGGAGTTACTATTCACGTATCGGCACTATTTACGTATCTGACACTATTCACGAATCGACACTATTCACCTAAAATGAAATTTCTTCTTTTTGTCCAAAATATCTATTATGGATACTAGCTTTGATTGTATCCATGTTTTGATCATTCTTGAATTTTACACCACTATGATTATTTTTGAGGTATTTTTGGGCGTGGATAAAAGCGAAATCTGAATCCTTAATCCTTGTCATTATTATTCGTTTCTTTAAAAATATTTTTCATCATCCTCGGTCTTAAATGATGATATTATGGAATATCTTTGGCACTGTAGTGCAAAGATGAATGATTTCGATGAATATCTTTGGCACATAGTGCAAAGATGAATGATTTCGATGAATATCTTTGGCTGTAGTGCAAAGATGAATGATTTCGATGAATATCTTTGGCCCGTAGTGCAAAGATGAGCAGTGTTTAGATGAACATGACCAATCGGGTGAATGTCCTTGGCACATAGTGCAAGGATGAATATTTGATCTCGGATATATATTGATTGATGTTACGAGGATAAAAATAGATGATGAACTTTAAAATTCATACATAGAAGATAGTAGTTTGCATTCTCTACTTAACTCTTCTAATGAATTATTATTTCATTGCTGAATATTGATTTAAAACTTGTTGTCTATTGTATTCTATTATATTTTTCCTGTTTGAAGACTAACGATAATTTTGTTGTATATTATCTTAGTCATAATATTCTTTCTTGGGCTAGTCGAGCTCACCCTTTTCCTTTTGTTCCATTTTTCTTCTCGGGAGGCGAGAATGTAGCGAGTACTAGTCGGGGGTATGGAATAAAGGTTCTAGAAAGAGTTGTTTAGTAGTCCTCACCATTTTGTAAAATAATTTATCAATAATTATGATGAGGATTTATTTGTATGTGGATATTGTCTAGATGGCAATATCTGTATTTAAACTCACAGTTTATATGTTGTAATAATAAAGTTGTAGTTATTTATGTACCATGTATTTGGCGACTCAGAATGGGTTGGATGGAATGGACCTATTTTGGGGGCGTCACACTATGGGTCAGGACACGGGTCTTGAAGATTCTGGGTTACCCAGAATCTCCTTCCGGGAAGCTGGTCAACGGTGGTTTGACCTCATATAACTTTGATTCCGTTACTCATTTCGGTGATCTAAAAGCTTTTATATGTAGTATATATTACAGACAACAACAATAATACAACAACTTGGCCCAATAATTAAACCACTGCAAAAACAGAGACCACAAAAAGCTTGTCAGTCCTTCATGGAAAAATCTGGGTTTTCCAGAAACAATTTTCCATGCTCAGTCAGCCATGTTTGACCACCTATATCTTGCGATCTAGACATGGTATGGATGTGATTCCACTTCCAGTATACTCTCCTCATGACAGAGAACACATTTATAACTTAAAAACACAACATATCAAAAACATATAACGATATATGGGCTCTGACATATGGCTGTCAGGCCATTTTTTTCATCATTTCCAGATTTCTTAAAAAGTTAGATCCGAGCACTTTGATGTTATGGATCTATGATCCAACAACCCAGATCCTTAAAAGACACCCTATTACACAACTTTAAACAATAACTAACATCAAACAACATCAAATCATTGATTTCGAAGGGTTCATACCTCTTAGGCTTTGATTCATGAATTCTGACTTCTGATTCTGTTCTTAAGTTGCTATGAACTGATCATGCTTCATCTTTTTTTTCTCTCTCACTCTAGATTTCAAATTTTAGAGAGAGGGGGTCTTGGAAGAAAATGCAAAATAAAGTGAGCATGTCTCTTTCTCCAATCCATTTAAATTATTGTATGTAATGTAATGGCTGAGGTGTTGGCTGATTCCAGTGGATTTAAGGCACATGCTAGGCTATGTTTTGGTCACCAACTCACATAGGGCAACAATCCAATAATGCACTAAAGGGTATAAATGTTATTTTGCATTTAATTTTAATGGTATTTTGGACATTTAGCCAAACCCTTAGGGTTTAGGGTTTGGTTAACGTTTAGGGTTTGGAAAATTTAGGGTTTAGGGTTTGAAAATTTTAGGGTTTGCAATTTAATTTCTAAAATTTCCAATTTAGGTTTTCCAAATTGAAAATTAATATTTCTTAATTATAATTAGAATTTTCTAATTATATTAAAATTTCTTAATCATAATTTAAATATTGCTAATTAGGATTAATAATTCCTAATTAAAATCGATAATTTAGCAATTAGGGTTAAAATGGTCATTAGGGTTTATAAACCTCTAATTAGGGTTTCTAATAGAAAAATAATTTTCCTAAATTAGAAATTTAATTTCGTAATTAGATTAGGGTTTTCTAATTACTCATAAATTGAAAATTAGGATTAGGGTTTCCTAATTAACATTACAATTATTAAATTAACACTTAGGTTTTCTCGAATTACAAATTAGGATTCCTAAACCAGAAATTAGGGTTTTCAAAATGTGAAATTAGGGTTTGCTAATTAATTAAGCTTTACCCTAATTAATATAATAATTAATTGCATTTAAGCAGTATAATAATTATTTAAGTTCCCAAATTAAGGTTTTAAATTCCGAATTAGGGTTTCGGATTCCCGAAACTGAAATTATGGTTTCCAGAACCGGTTTCTAGGGTTTTCTTAATATATAATTAGGATTTGTTACAGATATCGATTATTTGGTCAACCCTTAACCCTTAACCACATACTGTACACATATACGCAGAAAATATTCACATAAACACTTAATCTTGAATAATTCACTTAAATCCTTCACAGAATTTTGAAATCCTCAAAATTCTATCTTAAAAATATCAAACGCATACACTAATTTTCTATCTAGGTTCTAATTTTGAACCTTAAATCAATTAATAAAAATTTTCTAAACGATGATAACCAGCGGGGAGGAAAGAATACGGACAAAGGCGGTAACCACTCGGGTGGTAATCGTGGCCATGATAATAGGAGAGGTGACTCAAGTGGACATTTCAAGAAGAGAAGGTTCAACAATAACCATGTGAAGACGTCGTTACAAAGAAGAATCGGTTTCAAGGAGGAGAACGACCACCGGTCATATATGCTATAAATCACGGGAAAAAGGGACATATCGGTCAAAACCGCCCTAGCAGTTCGGTATGCTATAATTATGGAAAGGAAGGACATATAGCTCGAGAGTGTACAGTGGCGAAACCAAGTCCAATGGGATGGTGACTCAAAAGGATGTCCTGGATAAGTCGAAATCGGCGGTTCTGGAAGAGCGTTTTTCGTGACTTCTCAAAAGCGAGTAACCCGAACGGTTAGCACGCAGGTTAGTTAATTATAAATTCTTGCGAAGTTTATACCTTACTGAGATCTGGGTTCTACCCATTCTTTTATCTCTCTTGCTTGCGCTCAACGTTTGAATTTGACTACGGAGAAATTAGACTTTGACCTATCTCTGTGGAGACTCAGTTAAGAGAAACTTTTATTACATCCGTTGTTTAGAAATCTTGCTTGATTCAGTTGGCACTATCACATTACACAGTTAACCTTATTTCTATAGAGATATTTGTTTTTGATGTGATTTTAAGGTTAACTACTCATCATGCCAAAATTGATTGCTTTACGTAAGGTTGTTAGTTTTCATATTCTTAAGCAACTTTGTTATTCAATTCAAGCAACCAAACCATTGAAGTCAAACTCTTTCATATTAAATTATAAAGCCATTTGTTTATTGAAAAACGAATGTCAAGCTTTCTTAGTCCATGTTATGGATTTGAATAAAGACACGTCAGATTTGAATAATATTCCTGTTGTTATTGATTTTTCCTGACGTATTTTCTGAAGAATCTCTTGGCCTACTCCCAAAGCGTGATATTGAATTTGTATCGAATTTAAATCCGGTACAAAACCCATTTCTAAAATCTCATATCGAATGGCTCCTATTGAACTTCAGGAGTTAAAAACCCAACTGTAGAAGTTGATACCCGAGCCTCTATCTGGTGACTTCCTTTGTGGAATGCACCGAAGCTAGACTCTCCGTAAAGGATGCCATATTCGTGTGATAGTAAACTAATAGGTGTCATTGTAATGTGTTATCCAAGGTTGGGATATGAGTCACAGTTGAGAACAACCTAAGTCGGTAATCGAAATATGTAGCTTTCTAGGCTTAGTTGGTTATTATCGGAGATTCGTTGAAGGATATTCTCGAATCGCTATTCCATTAACGCAATGACTTCGTAGAGATACAAAATTCGAATGGAGCAAAGAATGTGGGAAGAGCTTCGAAGAACTCAAGAAGAGACTCATTTTAGCACATGTTCTGACCATGCCATCCTGGAAAAGCGAACGTGGTAGTGGCGTGTTGAGTAGAAGATCGTATATACAAGTCTGATACGATATTGTCAAAAACTAATTTCATATAATTTATAAATAATAGAGATGGAGATAAAAACTCTAGGTACCCACGTTGATGATATACGAGTATAATCGACTTTAATCGATAAAGTTAAAGTTGTTCAAGCTACACAATCGGAGCTGATGAATTTGAAGAAGGAGGTGCAAGAAGTTGTTAAAAGCGAAAATCGGTGAGGTGAAGAAAGCTCAAACCTTTGATTTATTAATCCATTTAAAATTCTTGATCGAATAGAAACTGTGGCCTATAGACTCGTTTTACCGCCAAGTATGACGCGTGTTCATAACGTTTTTCACGTATCGATGTTACGTAATTATGTGGACGACCCGAACCACGTCATTGAGTTAGAACCGGACCGAGATAGCCAAGACTTAACGTATGAGGAGGTACCTGTCAAGATCTTGGATAGGAAGGAGCATGTCCTACGCACGAAGGTTATACCACAAGTTAAAGTTTTGTGGAGAAACCATGCTATTGAGGAAATGACCTGAGAGTTGGAAACGAAAATGAAAGCGAGGTATTTTCATCTTTTCGAAACACCAGTATCGTCGTCCAATTTCGAGGACGAAATTTCATAAGGAGGGAGATTGTAAGACCGAAATTTTTTTAAATAAAAGGAATTTCCTTTATTTATTATTTTGAAATAGTAAGGGTGGATTTGATTAATGTGGTTAGTTATGGGTAAAATGAGAAAATATTTTAAATAAGCAAGTGGTGATATAATATTCATTATTGTCGGGGAATATTCATTTGGTCGTGGAATATTAAATCTTTGTCGGGAATATTAAATTTAATGCCAGTAGCGACCATGTGTGGGCCCAGAATCGGAAAGCGATTGGAGGAAGAAAACGACAAAAATAAGTTGTTTAAAAATAGCGGCGTAGTTATTCTGGTTTACCTTTGTTGGAATACCCGTTGGTTAAAACACGATGTCGCATTATTGCAAGAAGATACACGGTATTGCACCAATTATTGATTCTTACGTGAAGAAGGCACTACTCAATAATGGTTACGATAATTCTTTGTTCGATATTTTATTTTATTGATTCAATAATTGCTTTGCGTTGATATTTTATATTCTTTGTTGTTTCAATAATTGTCATTACACAAAATATTTTTCATTATCGAACCAATAATTCATATTATCTGAATAATATTATTAGATAACATTATTGGCAGCGTCTAGAAAGTTACGTCTAAGGAGAGGTTTGGTCACCTAATTGCGCGCAAAGATGAGGAGAAATTCTTATTGGAAAGCCCCTCTTCTGGGGAACCTGCACAGGTTGTCAATATTGTGATTCTGTAATATTATTTGTGAATAATTAATTATTGATTCATACGATGAGGAAAATATTGATTTTATGAGGATATAGATGGAGAAAATTTTTAATGTGACAATTGTTGAAAATTAATATTTTATCTTTTTCTGATAAAATAATTCATTTAAATATATTATTTAATAATATATTAACGATGATATTTTTACGATGAATGTGGGATATATGAGTATATGTGGAGGAGGAGTATTTTTGTTATAATAAATGTTTAAAACATGTTAAACATGTCGGTGGACCCCATTTATTGACTGAAATTTGATTACAGCCTGTAAAATCGCCCGTTTGTGGATTTCGGCCAATTTCTGTTTGGAATTTGGAAACACTTTCTTCTGCAAAGTTGTAGAGAATTGAATTTCCTATAAAAACACGCGAGATTCGAATTTTCTGATAAAAGGGCTATTTATTATGAATTATTGAAGTTCCAAAACTCCGAAATAATTGATTTTTGGAAGTTTAAAATATTTTTATTTACAAAAACGTTTTTTTCATTTGGTTCCCTCATTTAGCATGTGTTGATGGCTGAGATCAGATTGTCTAGATTGGCATAGAGAATTTATTAAATATATTAATATTATATTAAATTTTCTGCTTTGGTGTTCTAAGCAATTTCCTATAAATAGGTGCTTAGGTTAGAATTGAAAATCACACCGTAAATGAAGTTTTCTCTCTATATTATCGAGCGTATTCTTGTGAGTATTTTGAGTATACTTTGAGTATTGCTATACTGATTACAAGTTCAAGTCATAGCCTATATCCTGTTGTTTAACTAAAATCTTGTCTTTCGAGGTAAGGGATGTTATTTTCTTCTCAAATGATATTATTTCTTCAATATCATTATCTTTGAAATATTGGTTGGAACTTTTATCAAATTTGGAACTTTTTCATGTCGGGGGTTACTATTCATGAGTTACTATTCATGAGTTACTATTCACGAGTTACTATTCACGGCGTGAAGATGTTTTTTGTGAAATTTCTATCTTTTGGTGTCGGAGTTACTATTCACGTATCTGGCACTATTCACGTATATCTGACACTATTCACGAATCTGGCACTATTCATCGAAAAATGAAAATTTTCTTTTAAGTCCAAAATATCTATTCGGATACTAGCTTTGATTGTATCATGTTTTGATCATTCTTGAATTTTACACCACTATGATTATTTTGAGGTATTTTTTTGGGCGTGGATAAAACAAAAATACGAATCCTTAATCCTTAATCCTTGTCATTTTGTTTCACCGGATTCGTTTCTTTAAAAATATTTTTCATCATCCTCGGTCTTAAATAATGATATTATTGAATATCTTTTTGGCTAGTAGTGCAAAAGATGAATGAGTTATGATGAATATCTTTGGCTTTATAGTGCAAAGATGAATGAGTTATGATGAATATCTTTGGCACAGAGTGCAAAGATGAATGATTTCGATGAATATCTTTGGCCCGTGGTGCAAAGATGAGCAGTGTTGAGATGAACATGGCCGATTGATTAATATCTTTGGCCGTAGTGCAAAGATGAGCAGTGTTTAGATGAACATGGCCGATGATGAATATCTTTGGCTGTGGTGCAAAGATGAATATTTGATTTCAGATATATATTGATTGATGTTACAGGGATAAAATATCAACGATGAACTTTTAAATTCATATATAGAAGATAGTAGTTTGCATTCTCTACTTAACTCTTCTAATGAATTGTTGTTTTCGCTGCGAAGATTGATTTAAAACTGGTTGTCTATTGTATTCTATTAGATTTTTCTCTGTTGGAGACTAACGATAATTTGTTGTATATTATCTTAGTCATAATATTCTTTACTGGGCTAGTCGAGCTCACCCTTTTCCTTTTTGTTCCATTTTTCTTCTCAGGAGACGAGAATGTAGCGAGTACTAGTCGGGGTATGGAATGAAGGTTCTAGAGAGAGTTGTTTAATAGTCCTCACCATTTTTGTAAAATAATGTATCAATAATTATGATGGGGATTTATTTGGGTATGTATATTGTCTAGAAGACAATAATTGTATTTAAACTCACAAGATATATATGTTGTCGTATTTTGCCCGACAAATGTATTAATAAAGTTGTAGTTATTACGTACCATGTATTTGGCGACTTCGAAATGGGTTGGATGGAATGGACCTATTTTGGGGCGTCCACAAAATCAATCTGGACCGTTCATGAATTAGTTACTATTAGGTCCATTCTCCTATAAATAAAGCTCATTCCTTCATTATTTCTTACGAATTCACTTTGAAACTATAGAGGAAACTATAGAGAGAAAGAAGAAAAGTATTCTGCTACTTCACTACTCCAATATCCGCTTTCTAAGGTAAGGGATATTATTTATTGTACTCGTAAGGGAGATTATTTGTTGTACTCATAAGGGGTATTATTTCTTTCGTATTCATGAAGAGAACTTACATTATTCCATTCTTTATTATTATGTTGGAATAACTTTTGTATATGCATAATCCGCATACATGGTGAAATTCTTCCATTATTCCATTCTTATTATTCATTTGGAATAACATGTTTATCTGATATCACCGCATACATGGTGAAATTCTTCTAATATTCCGTTCTTTATTATTACGTAGAATATCACATGCATGCGTTCTGCCGGGACCTAGTTCCATTATTTATTATTACGCCGAATTTCACATGCGTGTGTGTTTCTGTGGACTGGTTCCATTATTTATTATTACATCGAATATCCTGCTCACATGCATATGTTTATCTGGGACTGGTTCCATTATTTATTATTACATTGGGAATAACATGTCTGGTGCGATCTATCGCATGCGCATGGTGAATCCTTCATTATTCCATTCTTTATTATTTTGTTGGAATAACTTTGTCTATGTGGATTACCACATGCATGGTGAATGATCATGTGTATTCATTCCTTATTAAATTGTGGAAATGATGCAGTATCGTGGATTACCGCATGGCGGAGTGAAAAATCCATTTGCGATTTCATATATTATATTATACTCTCGGTTGGTTAAAGCTTTGGCTTCTATACTCCATGAAATTAGTGGAATATCCTTGATATTTGCGCTTCATCCAAAGATATCTTTTCATGGAAATATTCTTCTCGAGCATTCTTGAATTTTACTTCACAAAGCGATGATCAGTTGACAATTTGGGCGTTATTGAGTTCGGGATAAATTAACTTATAAATCTTTAAAATTTATTCTTGAACTTTGTTTTATTGAATTGTCATCATCCTCATGCTTATATTATGTTGAAAGTCATCTTTGGCATACGTGCATAGATGGACTTGGTATGATTATGACCAGGGATTATTCGGTATATCCATGACCGTAATGTGACGAATGATGTGGTAAAAGTCCTCATTGGCCTGTAGTTCATTGGTGGACAGTTGTTGGTATGATTATGACCAGGGATTATTCGGTATAGTCAATATAATAATAGCACTAACTCAACGAAAATGTAGAGTTAAAAAACTTGCACAATGTAACAAATGAACTAGCTCAACGAAAGTGTAGAGTTAAAAAACTTGCCTCGAGCGTAAGCTATAAAATTAAACTCACGATCACCTACACATAATTTTAGAACCACAACACCTATTAGATATGCTAACATACCATAACATGATCATTACCATTTACATTTCAGAAACTCTAAGTGTTTTACTTCGCAACACTTGTCTAACTTTCATTATGTATACTAAATTACCACATAACGCGTTCTTGATTTACTAACCATTTTTACAATTTTGAATTCATAATCCACATAACATGACTCTATTTAACCTTGTTGTTACATGATTCTGACATTCCATAACCTTAAGCTAAGCTACAATGAACAACCAAAGTTTGCAGAATAAACAGACTTGATTAATGCGAAAATGGCCACTCACGCGCCATTGAAGTTTTATATATAGGATGTCGCTACCATGCTGACACCGTCTTATACCATCGCCTAAGAAATTTGGCATGGCTGTGACTTCACGAACCAGGTTTTGCGAATGAGCCCCGACACATTTTATTAAGCCAACTAACACGAATTTAACCCATCAAACAGTGATAATAACACCTAAAATAAATATACAACTATCATAAACATGATTGCTAACATATACAATCACTTAACACAATTTAACACCTACTAACACTATTTTAATTTCTCAATTTTCATGTTTTTCACATAAAACTCTAATTTTTGATATTCATCCCAAAAATCATCACTATGAATTCATTATTTGGCCAAATCACTCCATTCAAATTATGTTATGCTCGTATTTCAACAAACTAGCATAAACAAAACTCAATTAACATTTTAGCATGCAATTTGACCCTCAAAATTGGTACCTACACAGCCACACATGAAAAACATAAACACTGACAAAAAATTTCTACTATTAACTGTAATTAGCATGAATTTCTCGTTTAAGACACAATCTCCAGTTATCATATACTCATAAAATCACAAGTAATCCCATAATATAGCAACAATTCAACAATTTGAAATTCACAGATTATATAAAAGTTGTCGTAACCCTCATAAACATATATATATATATATATATATATATATATATATATAACACTAATGTTGTGTAAAAATACCTTGAATTTGCTTACAATCCTTGTTAACTCACTAGAATTTGCCGTGAAGATTCTTAAGCTTTCTCTCAATTTCTCTCAACTCTCAATTCTCTCTACTGCCTAGCACAACTAGAATGAAACTCTGATAGCCAGTATGTGTAATATAAAAAAACACAAACTGATATGGCCTTAATAGCCATCATCAGTTATCACAATAATGTACACTTTATATTTATTATTTTATTTATTTATTTTATTTTATTTAAATAAACTAGAAATCTCAAAAGCCATAAGGCTTGTTTGGCAAAACCCTTTAAATATTAAAGAATTAATATATTAAGCCTTGTAATAACTCCTTATAATATAGTTATTTGTCACACTATATTTAATCAAGCTTTCATATTTATTTTAATTAATGCAAATCGTAATTAATTAAATAAATCCTTTAATCACATAACACAATACAAATAATTAATCATTTAAATTGAAATATCAATATAATAATCATTTTCTTAATTCATCAATTATTTATTTAATAAATAATTAACTAAACAAAATTAAATCAATTGAACAAATATTTATTCAACGATAATCACATCCATTAAATATTTATATAAATCAATAAATATGTAATATTATATTTAAAATTCTGGAATGTTACATCATTCCCTCCTTAAAAGGATTATGTCCTCAGAATAACAATTCAAACAATCAAATCGTCACATTCTTCCCTACTTACAAAGATTATGTCCTCAGAATCGAAGACATAGATTAAACAAATAACTCAGGATAACTTTTCATCATTTCAGCTTCGAGTTCCCACGTTACCTCTTCGACAGTGTGGTTTCTCCATATCACCTTCACAAAAGGTATCACTTTATTTATGAGCACTTGTTCTTTCCTGTCGACTATCTGGATAGGAACTTCTTCATAAGACAAATCTTTATCGAATTGCAATGGTTCGTACTCGATCACGTGCTTGTAATCGGGTTTATACAGTCGTAACACCGAAATATGAAAAACATTATAAATGTTTTCCAATATTGGAGGTAGAGCTACCTCATAAGCCACTTCCCCCACTCTTCGTAGTATTTCAAACAGTCCAATAAATCTTGGGCTGAGCTTTCCTTTATTGCCAAAACGAATCTTCCCCTTCCAAGAAAAAACTTTTAGGAAAATGAAATTTCCTACTTCAAATTTGTGATTCTGCCTATGTTGATCGGCATACGTTTTCTGTCTGTCTTGGGCTGCTACCAATCTTGACCTGATGAGTTTGACAACTTCAGCAGTTTCTTGTACCAGTTCTGGTCCTAACAGTTGGCGTTCATCGACTTCATCCCAACACAGCGGAGTTTTGCACTTCCTGCCGTACAATGCCTTGTAAGGTTGCATGTCGATGTACGCGTGGTAACTATTGTTGTAGGCAAATTCTACAAATGGTAAATGTTCATCCCAGCTTCCTTTGAAATCCATGACGCATGCTCTCAGCATATCTTCCAACGTTTGGATAGTTCGTTCGCTTTGCCCGTCGGTTTGCGGATGGTATGTTGTACTCATTCGCAATATCGTGTTCCCATACATTCTTGTAGTCTCTTCCGGAAGTTTGATGTGAACCTTGGATCTCTATCTGACACAATTGACACTGAAACTCCATGTCTTGACACGATCTCTTTAACGTACAATTTTGCTAGCTGATCAAGATTAAATCTAATCTTTATTGGCAAAAAGTGTCTGATTTTGTTAATCATCCACTATCACCCATATCGCGCCGTATCCTTTCTGAGTCGTTGGAAGTCCTACCACAAAATCAATTGTGATATGCTCCCATTTCCATTCTGGTATTTACAACGGTTGAAGTAACCCGCTTGATCGTTGATGTTCAGCTTTCACCTTCTGACACGTCAAGCATTTTGCAACCCATTCTGCAACGTCTCTTTTCATATTCGGCCACCAAAAATGTCATCGCAAATCTTGATACATCTTTGTACTTCCTGGATGAATCGAATATCTTGTGTTGTGTGCTTCGGTCAAGATTTTGTCTTTAAGCTCTAGCACTGCTGGAACCCAAATTCTTTCCTCGAACCGTAGTAGTCCTTCGGTATCGATCTTGTATTTTACATCACTACCCTCAACCACTTTCTCTTTGATTATTTCGCATTCTTTATCTTGTAGTTGAGCATTCTTCACTTTGTCCACCAAAGTTGGACTGGCATCTATCTGAAATAATCGTTCATCGTATTCCTTTGGAAATTTGATTTCCAACTCTAGCTTTGCCATTGCTGAAATAAGCTCATCCTGAGTAGTTATCATCATCAACTTCTCCCGACCTTTCCTGCTCAAAGCATCTGCAACCACATTCGCTTTTCTCGGATGATAAAAGATCTCACAATCATAATCCTTTATCAATTCCATCCACCTTCTTTGTCGCATATTCAGGTCCTTCTATGTGAAAATATACTTCAGACTTTTATGATCTATGTAGATTTCATATTTCTCTCCATAGAGATAGTGTCTCCATATCTTGAGAGCAAACACTACTGCAACCAATTCCAAATCATGAGTCGGATAACCTTTCTCATAATCCTTCAGTTGTCTTGATGCATACACAATTACTTTGTCATTCTGCATAAAAACACATCCCAACCCTTTATGTGAGGCATCACTATACACCACAAAGTTACCTGTACTATCTGGTAATGACAACACAGGTGCCATGCTTAATTTCTTCTTCAAATTCTGGAAACTTTCTTCACATTTCTCCGTCCAAACAAATTTCACAGTTTTCCTAGTCAAATTTGTTAATGGAGTGGCTATCTTAGAAAAATCTTGAATAAATCGTCTGTAATAACCGGCCAGTCCCAAGAAACTCCTCACTTTCAATAGTGTTCTTGGTTGTTCCCGATTGATTACAGCTTCCACTTTTGATGGATCCACGGAAATCCCATCTTTGTCAATCACGTGCCCAAGAAATTGCACACAATCTAGCCAAAATTCGCACTTAGAGAATTTCGCGTACAACTTTCCTTTCTTAGTGTTTCTAATGTCAAACGTAAGTGTTCCACGTGTTCTTCTTGAGTTTTGGAATACATCAGAACGTCGTCGATGAATACCACTACAAACTTGTCTAAGAATGGTTTAAACACCCTATTCATCAAATCCATGAATGCAGCAGGTGCATTGGTTAAACCAAAAGACATCACCAGAAACTCGTAATGTCCATACCGAGTTCTGAATGTCATTCGTGGTATATCCTCCTTCCTCACTTTCAACTGGTGATACCCACTTCTCAAATCTATTTTTGAGAAGTATTTAGCACCCTTCAACTGGTCAAACAAGTCATTTATTCTTGGTAATGGATATTTGTTTTTAATAGTGACCTTATTTAATTCTCTATAATCAATGCAAAGACGCATTGACCCATCCTTCTTCTTCACGAATAACACTGGCGCTCCCCACGGTGATACGCTTGGTCGAATATACTTCTTGTCTAACAATTCTTGTAACTGTACCATCAGTTCTTTCATTTCTACTGGAGCCATTTTGTGCAGGGCCTTCGATATCGGTGCTGTCCCCGGCACTAAGTCGATTACGAACTCAATTTCTCTGTCAGGCGGAAGTCCTGGCAAATCCTCTGGAAACACATCCTCAAATTCCTCACCACCGTATCTCTTCCGGTTTCATTCTTCTTCCGAGTATCGACTATGTAAGCTAACTAGCCCACACAAATTGACTCTCACAATTTCTTGCTTTGCATAATCGGCAAACATTTCATTTGTCTAGGCGACTTGCTACCATAAAATACTACCTTTGACGGGGTCATAAGGTTTACAAACTTCTTTTGGCAATCAATTACCGCTCCATATTTGAACAGCCAATCCATTCCCAAAATAACATCAAACTCTCCCAATCTAATCGGAATCAAATCTACCATCAAGATATTCTCCTTAATGTTCACCCTACAATTCTTGTATACGTATCTAACAGGGATTATCTCTTTATTCGCAATTTCTATGTTCAAAGGGAAATTCAGTTCTTCTCTAGGCAATTCTAACCTCTTAGCAAATTCATCAGAGATAAACGAGCAAGTAGCACCCGAATCAAATAATACATAAGCATCAATATCATTGATTGGGATAATACCTGACACCACATCTTTTGATTGCACAGCATCTTTCACAGTCATGTTGAAGGTTCTAGCTATGGGTTTGTTTGATGTTGTACCTCCATTGTTACCTCCATTGCTTCTGGTTGTCACTCCATCCTTCTTCTTAGGGCATTCACGAGCAAAGTGATCCTTGGATCCACATGTGAAGCACACGTTCTTCTTAGGTTGAGTGCAATTTGGGGCGATGTGACCCTCCTAGCCACAATTGAAGCATACTCGTTTCCCCATCAAGCACGCACCCTTGTGAAACTTCCCGCATGTAGCACATGCTTCAAACTTCTTGTTTTGTTGGTTACCCTGCTAGTTTCCAGCACCCACATTTCCATTCCATTTCCTCTTCAAGTTGTTGTTGTTGTTGTTGTTGTTGTTGTTGTTTCCACCACTACCACCTATGTTCTTAATTTCCACCTCATTCTTCTTCTTCTTCTGTTCCTGATTGAACTTTGTCACTGCCTCGCCTCCACCTTCAGCGAGTATTGCTTTCTCCATCACTGCTGCGAAAGTCTTCAACTGGAATAGGGAAACCTTACTATACAACCAAGGCTTCAGTCCCTGTTCAAACTTATTCGCCTTGCGTTCGTCCGTGCTGACTTGATAAGGCACAAACCTCGCCAACTCGTTGAATTTAGCGGCATACTCGGATACCATCATCGTTCCCTGCTTCAGTTCCATAAACTGCACTTCCAGCTGACCCTTCGAACTCTCGGGAAAATAGGTCTCGAAGAATATCTCCTTAAACCTATCCTGTGTCATCATCCACGGTCCTTCTCGAGTTTTATTGGCACGCCACCAATAACTAGCTTCTGCTTTCAACATGAATGTTGCGAAAGCAGTCTTCTGGTCATCTCCTAGCCTAGCAACATCGAACACCTTTTCTATCTCCATAATCCAAGTCTATGCCTCGACTAGATCCACTGACCCACGAAATTCAGGTGGTCCAATCGCCTTGAACTCCTTAAACGTTGTTCCTTGGTTCTGTGGTTGATTCTACAACGCTCCTATCAATAACGTCACTAATTATTGAACTGGGTTAGCATCAACATTGTCATTATTGTTGGTTCCTTCGTTGGTTCTCTGTCGTGGTGGTTGACGTCTGGGAGGCATTTTCTGTTTAAAAATACACTCATTACGTTATTATTCAACTCTTTTAAGTAATTTCTACTTAACTTGCCTCCACAAAAGAAATAACCACATAATCACGCAACACTTTGAATAAAATAACAACTTTTATTTATTCATAACCTCTTTAAAAACATAAAACAATAGCATCACTGCTATTTACATTACTTTCCTGAACTACAAAAGTTTCAGGACAACATCATTGTCATATCCCATAGGTTACATAACACTTGGGATTTACAATTTATTTAACACTTATTAATCGCATAACAACTACGATGTTCTACTAAGATACTGCTTAGCCTTACTATGTTCTTCCTCCATAATTCGAAACATTGTTCTGCGATCTAATATGTACGATGGCAGTGTCTCTAACTGAATCGGATAACCTATGACCCGATCTTGAGCTCGATTAACCACGGTGTTGAATACTCTATTCATCTCTTCCATCTTCATTCTCTTTTCTTGTGCGTCTTTCACTACTATCCTGGCTCATTGAAACATCTCCTCATATGCGTCCTCGGCTCTTGCCCTCTTCATGGCTTCTTCCCTTAGCTTATTCTTCAATTCAGCGACCTCCTCGATCAGTTGTTCCTTCTCTCCTTTAGTCTGTTCTAGCTTCTCCTCGACATTAGTCAGTCGTTCCTCACTATCTTAGATCTCATCATCTTTCTGTGTCATTGTGGAGTCTCCTCATCCTCGTCCTCGTCATCCTCATCCTCCTGTGGCAACTCAACGGGATCCTCGTCATCCGTCTCCACATCATCATCCTCATCTTCAACCATTGTAACCAACGGGGCTGACTCCCGTGGTAGTAGTTGTTCCCAAATAACCTAAATGTCGCGAGGCTCCTCCTCTATAGGCATCTGAGGTCTATCCTCCCTAGCCTGACTGGATTCTCCGACATTAGTCATCCTGATGACAAAATTTTAAGTTTCAATTATTAATCATTACTACTCGACACTCACGAGCACATAAGTATAAACACATAATCACATAAGTTTTTTATTATTTCTTCCTTAAAACTTGATAAGAGTTAATCACCACTATCTTTTCCAAGGTTACTTCCTAGGGCTTTTCCCCACCTAAGGTTCATAACCTAAAGCTTTGATACCAACTTGTTACACCCCCAAATCCCGGTACTTCATTACCTCAAGATTTGGTGTTCACGTAATTAAAACATTCATATCTAACTACCCAATCATAATAAATTGAATAATAAAAACCTGCCCATACAGGATTACTTTAATAAAAACATTATCTCCCAGGTTCTCTAACCTTTAATACAATCATTCAAGTACGGAAACAAAATTATTACATCACAACATTATTAAAAGTATATCATCATAACGATTTAAGCAAAATTACAAGTCTTCATCACTTGTACATTTTTCCCTTTCCTTTGCTAGTCGTAGGTTTATCTACCTTCTCAACCATAGCTGCAATAAATGTATAAATATGCAAGAGTGAGCAAACAAAGCTCACTTGAAATAAGAATACATATCTTTACATCATTTGCCAAATAATAGGCTCAATAGAACTGAATGATATGTTCCATTATCATTTCAACATTTTCCAATTCATAGGCTCAATAGAACTTAATGATTTATTCTATTAACATTCTTAAATATACTACTGAGGGTCAAATGACCATGAACCATGTCCACAGTTATAAGTAATCTTTCAACTTTAACTTTAACAGTCGTATGACTATAAGGACTCCACGTACTAAAGGGGATCAATCCTTCATACAATGTATTGTGCACAACCATTTCAACGCTAAGCGTAAACCCCTAAACATAAGGTTGTTCATCTCAGTATTTAGAGTACAAGTCTGCACCAAAGAAAGTTTGGTTTGGATAAGCTTTCAAGGGTAATTGAAGTTTAATGATCATCAACTAGGGAACTAGTTGAATCAATAGTGCTTGATAATACAATAGTTGTTTAATAACAACATAACTTAGAACATTTGAGAATCATAAATGAATTGATTCTACATATCTAACTCATGCGTGAAATAACTATAGAACATAAGTATTCAATAGTACATTTAACGGATAGCAAGTTGGAAACTAAAAACTTGCCCAACAATGTATTAACTCATGCAAGGAATTAAAACAGTTCAATAATAGAGACGAGAGTTCAAAAACTACGCTCATTATACAATAATAGAACTTAAGAAACTTGCTTAATTGTAAACAAGTTAGAATGAATCAATATAATAATAGCACTAACTCAACGAAAATGTAGAGTTAGAAAACTTGCACAATGTAACAAATGAACTAGCTCGGCGAAAGTGTAGAGTTTGAAAACTTGCCTCGAGCGTAAGCTATAAAATTAAACTCACGATCACCTACACATAATTTTAGAACCACAACACCTATTAGATATGCTAACATACCATAACATGATCATTACCATTTACATTTCAGAAACTCTAAGTGTTTTACTTCGCAACACTTGTCTAACTTTCATTATGTATACTAAATTACCACATAACGCGTTCTTGATTTACTAATCATTTTTACAATTTTGAATTCATAATCCACATAACATGACTCTATTTAACCTTGTTGTTACATGATTCTGACATTCCATAACCTTAAGCTAAGCTACAATGAACAACCAAAGTCTGCAGAATAAATAGACTTCAGTGTCTAAAAATGGCCACTCGCGTGGCCACGCGAGTCTTATATGGGGATTCCACGGCAGAATAGCTAACGCTTGCGCCTAAGGGTCACAAGGCGCCCGCATGACTCATGCAGAACCCGGTTTTGCGAGCGAGCCCATTGCACATTTTATTAAGCCAACTAACACGAATTTAACCCATCAAACAGTGATAATAACACGTAAAATAAATATAAAACTATCATAAACATGATTGCTAACATATACAATCACTTAACACAATTTAACACCTACTAACACTATTTTAATTTCTCAATTTTCATAATTTTCACATAAAACTCCAATTTTTGATATTCATCCCAAAAATCATCACTGTGAATTCATTATTTGGCCAAATCACTCCATTCAAATTACGTTATGCTCGTATTTCAACAAACTAGCATAAACAAAACTCAATTAACATTTTAGCATGCAATTTGACCCTCAAAATTGGTACCTACACAGCCACACATGAAACGCCTCAACACAAACAAAATTTTCTACTATTAACTGTAATTAGCATGAATTTCTCATTTAAGACACAATCTCCAGTTATCATATACTCATATAATCACAAGTAATCCCATAATATAGCAACAATTCAACAATTTGAAATTCAAAGATTATATAAAAGTTGTCGTAACCCTCATAAACATATATATATATATATATATATATATATATACACTAATGTTGTGTAAAATTACCTTGAATTTGCTTGCAATCCTTGTTAACTCACTAGAATTTGCCGTGAAGATTCTTAAGCTTTCTCTCAATTTCTCTTAACTCTCAATTTTCTCTACTGCCTAGCACAACTAGAATGAAACTCTGATAGCCAATATGCGTAATATAAAAAAAACACAAACTGATATGGCCTTAATAGTCATCATCAGTTATCACAATAACGTACACTTTATATTTATTATTTTATTTATTTTATTTAATTTAAATAAACTAGAAATCTTAAAAGCCATAAGGCTTGTTTGGCAAAACCCTTTAAATATTAAAGAATTAATTTATTAAGCCTTGTTTGTTAAAACTAAATTAAACTACTTTAATTTATTTTAATAACTCCTTATTATAGTTATTTGTCACACTATATTTAATCAAGCTTTCATATTTATTTTAATTAATGCAAATCACAATTAATTAAATAAATTCTTTAATCACATAACACAATACAAATAATTAACAAAATACAAACAATTAATCATTTAAATTGAAATATCAATATAATAATCATTTCCTTAATTCATCAATTATTTATTTAATAAATAATTAACTAAACAAAATTAAATGAATTGAACAAATATTTATTCAACGATAATCACATCCATTAAATATTTATATAAATCAATAAATATTTAATATTACATTTAAAATTCTGGAATGTTACAATATTGACAGGAGGTGCTCTCAGATTGTAGGAAATGGACGGCGATGAATTTCCACAACTCATCAACTCAAACGCCGTGAAACGGTACTATGTCTAAAATTGCCATCAAGCAAACATCCTGGTGTTGGATCATCAGATCACCAATCATTCCGGTTCTTTAACCCTTACCACATACAACTCTTTTCCAACCTTTGCCCCTCAGGGAAAAATACTCTTCAAGCCAGCAGCCTGGCTTCACTTCGCTCATACAACTTCGGTTATCCCACTAGGGATTGAACCTCTCACGTTTGCAGTTTGTCCCCCCAAACATGGGATCAAACTTTTCACCCCTGCAGTTTGTCCTGAACTTAGGATCAAACTTTCTTTCTCCCCACAGTCTGACCTGCATATGGAATCAAGCTTTTCAACTCGTCCTGAGGGGCGAACTATGCCGACCTGATCTCCTTGATACACGAGAGTACGTAGGCAACCATATTATATGGCCCGATCGCAATAAAACAAAAACAACAAAAACATTCCTACACCCTTCTCCTTATAAAAACAAAAACAACAAAAACATTCTGACACCCTTTCTGCCATAAACCGCGTTGAACCTCTTACACCAGGTTTGAACTACGCAGACCTGATCTCCTCTTCAATAGGAGTACGTAGGCAGCCATTTATGGTTCTGTCTCACCCCCTACTAAAACACAAACACTTGTCAAACGGTATTGGGATCATCCTTCAATCCACTACATTTCATCGGCTTCAGACCAAAGGGATGGAATTACCCGAACTCCTCCCAAATAAAAGGTTCGACGACCATCTAAGCTGCGGTTGTACCTTGAAGATCAATACCAATCCATAAGAGATGAAATTAACTAGGCTCCTCCTAAATAGGAGTACTGGTGACCATCTGTGGTGCGGTCAATCTCAGAGAGGAAAGCCACACTCCTCTCCATATTTCCATATAAAAACCAATCCCAAGACACCAAAGATGGTAGGGATACACACAGATCAATGATCCATTCTGAACTGTCCAGAGACAACTCAATGTCCATCCATCCAGGAGGAATTCGAATACATCAAGATCACAGCCCAAGAAGCGGTAAAAAATATCAAGCAAGTATCCAGCATATATCTAAAAGGGAAGTGATCCAAAATATATTTCCCTGCTATATATATAATGCTGTTTGATATACACAATGTAAACTTTACAGGACAAAATGGCTAAGCTAGTCTGTGCAGGAAAATACAAGCCTATCTACAAATTGGTGTATATGCGAGCTATCAAGCCCAGCATGGCATCCCTCTCAGAAAAAGGAGGTAAAGTTATAGTCTCCTATACAAGGGTATCCACACGAGCCAACAGATCTACAGCCATCTGCATGGTGACTCTATGCTCATCAATGTATGTGCTCATCTCTACAATCATACCAGTGGTAAGGGACCTCACTGTAGTATAATCTGTAACGGCTACATCACGGGCAGATATAGAGTTATCCCTCTCGACTATCACTGCATCTCTGGCTAATCTGGCCTCATCCCGCTCAATAACAGCGGAATATCTATGAGCTAATGCCTCGTCTCTCTCTAACAGAGCTGCGTATCTCCCATCAAGAGCTGTCAACATCAAGGATCTAGCCTGATCTCTCTCAAAGGTCATCAGATGAAGACTTTGCTCAAAGTACTGGGCTAAATGCTAAATCACAACAGTACTAATACTGGGAGAATCTAAAGGAGATGATGGCAACCCAACAACTAGCTCCTCCTCAATGTGGGAATCAATGTCCTCCATGGGCTCTACATCGTCTAAATCACTACTCGGCACTGTGGATACTGCCGCAGCCGATGAAGTCTCTGTCTCCATCCACGCAGAATACTCTGGAGAACATCCCGGATGGCTAACAGAAAAAATAGCTATCTCAAGTTGATCCCAACAAGCATACACACGGGATCGGTCCTCTGCTGAAAGATAGCGAGAAGCTAAACGCTGACCTAGCGCCCCTTCGAATGGATAAAAGTCCTGGAACTGGTCAAACTGCAACATCAAGGCCAGCGGGTGGTAGGTAGTCATGCCCCTCAAACCAGCGAGAGGGAGGTAATCCATGCCCGGAGCATGAGTAATAAAGCTATAAGGTGAGTTGAGCCCTGAGCACGGCAGTATGCCAAACGGATCACTGATCTTCATCAAAAAATACCGACCAAGACATAGCGTCTATACACTTCAATAGCTGAAAGGAGTAGGACATAGCTATATAATGGGTAAAGCAGTACTCGTGTCGGCGGAAGGTCCCAATCTGTTTCAAGTGTGACATAAACCACACGTATAGCATAACTGAACTACCTGTGAATACACCTGCAGGGTAAGTGCTGCAAAACGTGGCTGATCTCAACGTCTCCGCCATGATCATCAAAATGATGGTATGACCCTCCCTAAGAGCTCTCACTGCCATGATAACGCCGATATCTAGCTCATCCATATATCGTGGCATGTACACATATGCCACTATACACATCAAGAATGCATCCACTCTGGCCAAATGCCACTGGCTCTCTGATATGCTGAAATCCCCAGAATGCCGAGCATAGCTATCCTCAGAACCAAATCTGTCAATCAAAAAATGTTGGGATATCACGTGGCCGGATGTGATCTCATCCTACATAACCCTACGCCTCAGTCCAGTGAGGGTCATGAACTGTCGGCTCATGTCCCCAATAGCCATATGCATGCAAGGTCTATTAAGTAGTAGCATCGTCAAACGTGCATACTCCTCCAGAGTCAGAGTTAACCCCTGGGTCCCACCCCTCCGACTCGCTCCAGTTCGAGTTGCAAAGGAGTTCTCACAAGCTGAAAAGGCCAAATCAGGAATAAAAATGCTACGTAATTGAGCAGGATAGCTTACAATCCTGGTTTTCTCAGACTGAACCTTGGGTCTAAACATTACGTATTGGTATTCGCTCGAGCACAGGGTACACTATGCTAATGATTTAAGCTGTTACCAGTCACGCTCAGCAATGCCTGACGTAGGTCCAATGCCGCCAATGCAGGATTTTAACCCTAATCCTCAAGAGATCCCTGGCGGGGGCATCACGCATTCTCAAGAAGAGATCCTCGACGGGGGCATCACGCATTCTTAAGAAGAGATCCCCGACAGGGGTATCACGCATTGTCATTTATTGATGCACATATCAACGAAGGTCAAGCAGCCTTGACATCACTGTAACCGTTGGCAAGTAAATCCAACAAAGCGTCGAAAGCCATCCGATGATTGCAGCCATTGATACACACATCAACGAGGATCAAGGGATCCCCGACGGGGGTTACAACACGTGATTTCCGTTGACTCACACGTCAGTGAAGGTCAAGCAGCCTTGACAGTCTGCCCAATATTGTGATTTCCATTAATTCACACGTCAACGAAGGTCAAGCAGCCTTGATAGTCTGCCCAACAAGGTGATTTCTGTTGATTCACACGTCAGCGAAGGTCAAGTAGCCTTGACAGTCTGCCCAACAGTGTGATTTCCATTGATTCACACGTCAGCGAAGGTCAAACAGCCTTGACAGTCCGCTCAACAGGGTGTTTTGCCATTGATTCACACGTCAGCGAAGGTCAAGCGACCTTGACGGTCGCCAAAGCAGGCATTTTACATTGATTTACATGACAAATAAGGTCGCAATGACAACACATACATCGTCATGCGATAAATCCAATGAACATTGATATGACCTGGCGATAAAAACCAAGAGGGGTCAACATCATCGAGGAGGATCGATGATAGAATATGTTATACACATCCTCAAACAGACAAAGCTTTATCCCCACAGATCTCTTATACACGAGAGACACCTCTTCGGAATAAAGTATGTATCAAGGATTAAGGAATTTGGTGATAGCCCCAATGTCAACAACCTAAAAGATTTGGATCACACGTCCAAGCTTGTCATCGTTGCCAACCCTCGGTAGAAGCAACAGCGAGCTGGAAATCATCCCCAACATATGGGAAAATAATCCATATACATCATACACTTGCATCATGTTGCTGCACATAGCATCATGTTTATCTTGTTGCATTTCAAGTGTCTAGGATTCTTTATCCTATCCATGCCATTGCATTGCATAAATATGATAAAGAGGAGCATCTGTAGACACTCAAAATTTTTTGCATACCTGTTACTGACATTGCAGGAGGGAAGATTTGTCTTTTAGAGATAACCTTGGAAGACAGCTCATATCAAGTACAGATACTACCGGAAGTTCATTCTCAACCCCGGAACACACATCGGGAGTACAAGTTCCAACCTCAGAGATAACCCCGAGGTATGCCGTTCCAATACCAGAAATTCCACCAGAGAAGGTCGATTCACCTCGGAGATAACCCCGAGATATTCAATCTCAGTCCCAACACTTGGAGTAGCAGTTACCAACCTTGGAGATAACCCCAAGGAAGGCAGTTGCAGTTCCGGAGATAACCCCAGAAATGTTTGTTTCAAATGCATGCAATCAGCTTCAACCTCGGCGCTTACACCGAGGCACTCAGTACAAGACCCGGATGTAACACCGAGAAGATATGCACACCTCAGAGATGACACTGAGGACCTTCAACACTTGCAGCAGTCCAATCTCAGAGATAACCCTGAGCAACATCTGCTTTATCAACCCAAACTGGAGATAACCCCGGTGAGGGGAAAAGTCATCATCTTGCCACCTTGACGCCACACCACACCGTCTCAACATTCCATACATACATTTCTACACAAAAATGTTGTGACGCCCCCAAAATAGGTATACATCACTCATTCTGAGTCACCAAATACATGGTACATAAATCAAATATAAACTTCTTTTATACAATACGACAAAAGCGTAGCTTAGAGTTTTTACACGAATATTGTCTCATAGACAGTATTTAAACTCAAATGAAGTCCTCATTACATTTATTATCACACTATTTCATAAAATAGTGAGGACTACTATAGCCACCATCTCGGACCGTCACTCTGTTCCCCGACTAGTCCCAGCTACATTCTCATTTCCTAAAGAGAACAATGAAAGCAAAAGGGTGAGCTCAACTAGCCCAATAAGAAATATTATGACTAAGATGATGCAGAATAAATTATCGTTAGCCTTCAACAATATTAAACTGATAAAATAAAATAAACATCAAGTTTAACTGCATCGGAACAAGCAATCCATTAGAAGAGTCAAGTAGAGCATGATATCTACTATCTTCTATAATTTAAAAAGTTTATCATCAATTTTATCGATGAGACTCAGCTTAATAAATAAACCATATCATCGAATCATCCCTGCACTACAGGCCTAGGATATTCATGTAATCATCAATGGTCATAATTATAACGAATAATCCCTGGTCATAATCATACCTACAACTGTCCATCAATGCACTACAGGCCAATGAAGATTTTTAAAACATCATTTGTAACATTACGGTCATGATTATACCGAATAATCCCTGGTCATAATCATACCAATCAATAGTACATCTATGCACGTAAACCACATATGACTTTTTATCACAATATAAGTATGAGAATGATGACAATGATATAAGAATTCAATTAAAAGAAAGCAAAGGATAATTTTTAAAGATTTATAATTTAATTTATCCAGAATTCAATAATGTCCAAATTGTCAACATGATACTGCTTTGTGGAGTAAAATTTAGGAATAATATTATATCAAAAATGATTTAGGACAGCAAAGAAATCAATTTTTGTCATGATTAATTCACCGGGTGAATAGTACCCAAGTGAATAGTACTCCATGAATAATACTTCGGGAATAGTACTTTGTGAATAGTACTCGTGAATAGTACCCATGAATAGTACTTTGTGAATAGTACCCCGTGAATAGTTCCGTATAAATGAATAGTACTCATGGACAGTACTCCGATATGAAAAGCTTAAAATTTAACAAGAATGTGCAGAAAATATCCTTGTGAAACGATACTAGATGAAGCGCAAATTTCAAGGATATTACACTAATTTCACGGAGTATAGAAGCAATACTTTAACCAAATGAGGGTATAATCAGGAATACGAGACGAAATAATATTACTCACATACTAGAGAGTATGGAAGATAATATTATTCCTATGAATACTGAACAAAATAATATCTCTTACCTCAGAAGAAGACTGGATACTGAAATAGTGAGGTAGCAGACTTCTCTTCTACTTTCTCTCTAAAGCTTCTCTCTCTATAGATTCTCTTTCTATAATTGCTCTTGTGAGTCTTAGTGAATTGGTGAGAATGAAAGAAGAATGAGCTTCTATTTATAGGAAAATATAGTTTCGATAATTGCACGTTTTGGGGCTCGAAATATTACAGTATAATACATTCATCTTTTCCTTCATTTTTAATTTAGTCCTGCAAGTATTATCAAACTTGCACCTCCTCCTCTAATAGTACATCATGTGAATCAATAGTTCATTCATGTGAATCAATAGTTCTATACATGTGAAAAAAATAGTTATAGTATAATACCTTCATCTATACCTCCATTTTTAATTTAGTCATGCAAGTATTATCAAACTTTCACCATCTCCACTAATAGTACATCATGTGAACAAACAGTTATAAGCATGTGAATTAATAGCAATTAATTGCTCATTTATCCGATTAATTACCCAATCGGTCAATATAACCTCCAGACATCAATTATTATCGGAATAGATATCGATTTCCACTAACACTAATAATCCCAACACAATGGAAATATCACTTTCATCTTTAATCAACGCGAACTTATTCATCATTAATATTATAACTCACAATATTTAACAACCAGATCATTCCCAGGAAAGAGGGGGATTTCCGATAAGGATTTCTCCCTATTGGCGTGCAATTAGGTGACCAAACTTCTCCTTGACAGAACTTTCTAGACATTGTCAATATTGAAAATAATAATATGAATAACTTTGTCGTCTCAATTATTGATTTAATAATATAAGATATTATACAAATGATACTGTGACAATAATTGAATCAATAATATGAGAGATATTATGCAGCAATTCCTGTAGCAATAATTGAGTATAACTGAGTGACTTCTCACGTAAACATCAATAATTAATACTGTGTGCTACTATACAACCACGTGTATTACTGTACTTTTACCACCAGGTATTTCAACAGTTTAATGGTAAAACTTTTGCCGTTATTTATAAAAAGATAATTCTGTTATTTTCTAATTATGACAATACTTCTGTTGTGGGGTCCACCAATAATTGTGTCGTCGTACGAATATTCCCCGACCAATCGAATATTATATAACCACTTCCTTACTTTGCAAAATTTGTAAATAATACCCACAACTAAAATATTATATCAAATCCACACCGTAATATTCAAAAATATATTTTGAGAAAAATTAATCTTTATTCATAAAAGTTGGGGTCTTACAAATGTCCCACAAGAACCAAGGAAAACCAATCCCGAGTGACTATTGCGCAGGGTAAAAGATAGAATTTGAAGCATGAAGACCGGAGGGCATGGTCCCATCTTCCTGACTTCGTACAACCTCTAATCTCATGTCATTGCGTAACTCTCGATAACGGCGGTCCAAAATAGGTCTTACATACCTCAGTCGGATGCCCGGATTCCAATTCTGAAAGTTCGAGCGGACATCACGTTGCATGCATGCATGTACTTTAAGACGGAGGACCCGCGGAGCCCAGGGCACCCCGGGCAGCCGCATGTACATCTGCGGCTACACCTGCGGCTCCCCCCTCTATAAATAGAGGGCTTGGGGTGGCCATTTGTAAGAGAAAAAAGGCGTGGAAGCCCTGTCAAATTTGCTTTGTACTCACCCTAAACTAAGTGCTTTCTCATTTTAAACACTTGTAAGCTCACATATAGCTACTCTTTTGTACCGGCAGGAGCCGAGTGTTCATCCACTTCAAGTTATAGAAGTCTTCTTTGGCAGCCCACTGTAAGCCTTCTTACACACTTTAAAGCCTTTATCTTCATCTTTGCACACAACATTCTTCACGTTGAGAGTCGTGTTGCGTGTGTATGCCCGGACTTCGGTATGTGGTTTCATTTCGGTTTGTATATATATATATATATATATATATATATATATATATATATATGTGTGTGTGTGTGTGTGTGTGTGTGTGTGTGTGTGTATATGGACTAACATTATCGAGTTATGCCTCGATTGAGTTTGGACTTAGAGTGCAGGCGTTTATTTGCTTATATATATATATATATATATATATATATATATATATATATGAACTATGTGTCGAACTTTGTTTGATAAGCCCGGATTTTAAATCCTGAGGCGTTCTTGCTTTAATATATATATATATATATATATATATATATATATATATATATATATATATATATATATATATTAATCGTTGTTTGACTACATTAGTTGAGCGAAATTTTATATTGATTGCATTTATTGCTTATATATATATATATATATATATATATATATATATATATATTGTCCCGCTTGAAGTTTACTCTGTGGCGGTTGATTGCTTTTATAGTTTTATTTATATTTCTGATCTCCCATGGAGGTGCTTCGTGGTGGCTGATCATGTCTGTATATATATATTTACAGCTTTTATATATATACATACTTACTCTGCTTTCATATCAATTGTGCCATCATGTGAGCCTAGGAAACATGTGATCACAGATTCAGTCTACTAGATCTAGATTCGGTTCCCGTGATGGATATTTTTAGTTGTAAGTAGCTTGTAAATTTATTCACGGTGTCTGGATTTCCTCAGATGGTTTTCATACCCACGAGGAGTTCGGCACCATTTTGTACATTATTTTCTCGAAGATGCTTCGCATCTTGAAAATAAAAACAATCAAGCCGAACACTTAATAAAATGGAAGTGTAAAAGGTCTCAATTACTATTGAGCATAAGAGTTTGAAAAACCTCTTTTATAAAACATCACTGCCATATCTTGTTTAAAACTAATTTTTTATACAAATTCAAACCATGTGTATATAGGTGCGAACGAGGCCTCACACTACTTCCAAATAATAGCACATTGACCCCCCCACACACACACACATTCATATAATAGTTTCTTGAAAAGTGGTGGTCACCGTTGTAACACGGATGTCGGGGGGTGCCTAACACCGTCCCTCCGCATAATCATGTCCTCGGACCCTAATAAATCTCGGTTTCACTGACCCGTTTAGCAGTGTCACATCACTGGGTCAATGTGAACCTTTTCTCGGTTGTGTTGGTACAACCATTTAAAAACCAACTGGCAACTTTTAACAGTCCATCGTCGACATGATACATGTCAGACCTTTTTCACTTGTTTTTTCAAACAAATCTCACCTAACATGAGAACACCAAAGAACAAGAAATGAAAAGGGACAAATAAAAATCCCGACGTCGACACTTATAACTATTTGTTCACATGTGTGTACTATTGATTCACATGCATGTACTATTAGGGGAGGTGGTGCAAGATTGATAATACTTGCATTACTAAATTAAAAATAGAGGTATAGATAAAGGTACTATAATATAATTATTTTTTCACATATATAGAACTATTGATTCACATGATGTACTATTAGGGGAGGTGGTGCAAGTTTGATAATACTTGCAGGACTAAATTAAAAATGAAGGAAAAGATTAAAGTATTATACTGTAATATTTCGAGCCCCAAAACGTGCAATTATCGAAATTATATTTTCCTATAAATAGAAGCTCATTCTTCTTTCATTCTCACCAATTCACTAAGACTCACAAGAGCATTTAAAGAGAGAGAAGCTATAGAGAGGAAGAAGAAGAGTATTCTGCTACTTCACTATTCTAGTATCCAGTCTTCTTTTGAGGTAAGGGGTATTATTTCTTTCGTATTCGTAAGGGATATTATTTTTGTTTAGTATTCGTAAGAAATAATATTTTTTTCTATACTCTGTAGTATTTAAGTAATATTATTTCGTTTTGTATCCCTAATTTTACACTCATTTTGTTGAAGTATTGCTTCTATACTCCGTGAAATTAGTAGAATATCATTGATATTTGAGCTTCATCCAGTATCTTTTCATGAAAACATTATTCTGAGCTTTCTTGATAATTATTGATAGTTTTATGCCAGAATACTATTCACGAGTTACTATTCATGAGTTACTATTTATGGGTTACTATTTACCAGGTTACTATTCACTTGAATATTATTCACTCGGGTATTCGGGGCACTTTTCGTGCCGGAGTACTATTCACGGGTTACTATTCACCCAGTTACTATTCACTAGAATATTATTCACTCGGGTATTTGGGGCACTTTTCATGTTGGGGTACTATTCACCTGAAAAATATATTTCTTTTCTGTCCAAATTATTTTTGATACATTAATATTATTCTTGAATTTTACTCCACAAATCAGTATCATGTTGACAATTTGGATATTTTAAACTCTTGATAAATTTAAAGTCTTCAATATTTATCCTTTATTTCGTTTGATTAATGCTTATATCATTGTCATCATCCTTATGTTTATATTGTAATGAAAGTCATCTATGGCTTATGTGCATAGATGGACTGTTGATTGGTATGATTATGACCAGGTATCATTCGGTATAATCATGACCCGTAATGTTACAAATAATGTGGTAAAGGTCATCATTGGCCTGTAGTGCATTGATGGACAATTGTTGGTATGATTATGACCAGGGATTATGCATTATAATCATGACCATTGATGATTACATGAATATCCTCGGCCCGTAGTGCAGGGATGATTCGATGAAGTGGTTTATTTAATAAGTTGTGTCTCAGCGATAAAGCTGATAAAAAAAACTTTTTAAATCATAAAAGATAGTAGATATCATGCTCTACTTAACTCTTCTAATGGATTGCTTGTTCCGCTGCAGTTAAACATGATGTTTATTGTATTTTATCAGTTTAACACTGTTGAAGGCTAAGGATAATTTATTCTGCATTATCTTAGTCATAATATTTCTTATTGGGCAAGTTGAGCTCACCCTTTTCTTTCACTATTCTCTTCAGGAATTGAGAATGTAGCTGGGATTAGTCAGGGAATGGAGTGACGGTCTAGATGGTTGCTTTAGTAGTCCTCACTATTCTATGAAATAGTGTGATAATAAATGTAATGAGGACTCTGATGAGTAGGTTTTTAACCTATGATTTATATTCATTTAGCTTGTTATATTGTTAGTTTTTTGATTACTTCATGTTACTTTTGATGGGTTTTGTGCTTGTTGTAGGATATTTAATGAGCTTATCAAGGTGCTAGCATTGGAAGGAAATTCAAGCAATTTTAGACATTCTCAGCATGGCCACATGGCGCGCCTTTCATGTCGAAGAGAAAATCGATGTCTTTGAAGGCCAAGAAGATAAATGATTATTAGAAGCCTAAGCGGTCATACTGTCTCTAGTACTAAACTTAAGGGGCGCTGGCAGCGTCGGTCGATCGAGCTACAACTATTTTCTTGATAAATGCTAGAATTTAAGTTGTGATGGGAGAGTTAACTTTCTTATGTAATATGTTTATAATAAGAGTTGACAAGGAGGTTATTTCATGCATTTGGGAGTCTTTAACTAAAGACTTGTTTGGTTTGATTAGGAGTTGGATTTCCATTAGAATTCCTATGTGATGAGTTGGAGATGGATTAGAATTGATGGTGTGGAGCTGAAGTGAGGCAATTTATGCTAAGTGTAAGGAAAAACATTGGGGATATGCTGACACACTTGGAGAACAAGATTTGAAAGCAAGAGCTTGGAGGAACGAAGAAGAGAAGTAATTTCACGAAGATTACAGATTTGAAGGGCGAGAAGGGTGGTGTATTACTATTCTCCTTTAATTTCAATTTGTGTAATCGGGATGATGTTTCCTTTTATTTATTCAGTATTTAATTCATTAGTTATGAACTAAATTACTTATTAGGCTTATAACGGATCTTTAAGTGGAACGATGATTATGTAGTTTTTGATTTTCAGTTTAATAAGCTATTATTCAGTTTATCTATATTAATTTGAGCTTGAATTTATGAATTGCCTGATCAACAATTTTATGTGGACTTATATGAATTCGAGAGATGAAATTGAAAGTAGTATGTACACAAGCCAATCATGTTTGATGATAAAGCATATACTTTGTAATAATCTTATTCATTTATTAATAAAAAGTACTAATTTATTAAAGGCTTTTAATTATCTACATGATGCTGTTTTATAATATGTGATAAACTCATAGTTTTAAGCAATGCTTTTAGAATAATGATGATGATCATTCTAATGAGATCTAAATTCTTAGAAAGCTTAAAACTAAAATAGTTCCCAATCATTGGATTACTAAATTGGGGATTAGTGAATTTTGATAGATTGGTACATACGTTGCTTGCTCATTAGATGAGGATGATTGATCTCATGATCATTTGTGTGGAGACACTAAAGCAAGTATGTAGATGCTTATTAGAGAATAAGTTCACTGAACGTGGCTCGCTAAGGAATACCTAATGGAGTTTTACTTGTCTGTCAATAGGAATTCCTGTAGTGATAGTAGTACAAGTGATCTTTGGACTTGAGATCATCATAGTATTTTTGTATGATTAGTTATACTTTGACTTATTCCTTAAGACCCTTAGGGTATATCAAAGGATATGCTTGGGTATAATAAGTTGTACATGGAGATAATGTATGATCAATAAAGAATCTATCGCTTCTAGTAAAAGAAGAGAAATGTCATATGTGATTCGATAAATGACAACCCAGTAGTCCTTGGCCAAGGCATAATGAAATTAGAAAGGAGTTTCTAATTTACATTATTTGGAGTTGTGCATTTAAGAGTCGAAATACATATAATTAAATAAAATGAGACTTGACAGTAATTTCATGTCTTATATTTAATTGGAACATTGTATGGTGGAAGGATTGAATTGTACGGTAACTATTTACTCAAAGGTTCTTTTATGATTAATGTTGAAATCTATATTATCTGGAAAGTCGTTGATCGCTAGGGAGAACATTATCCTATTGTAGAATAAATATTATTTATTTAAATAAATTATTAGTTTAATTTATTTATTTAAATAAGATTGGAATTGTTCTAATTGATTTATTCACAACTGGTTTAATATGGAGAACCTAAAGGGTCACACCATAAAAGGAAAAATAATTATTTAAGAAGTTAATGGCATAATCGTAATAATAAGTTAAGTAAATTTAATTTAATCTATTGTGATAGAATAAATTAAATAGCTTAATATTTATTATTTAATATTTTAGAAATATTAAATATAAATTAATAAGAGAAGTCTTATTATTATTATTACTATTACTATTTAATTCCTAAAAGAGTTTGTTAATTAATTAATAAAAGTACTCTCATATATTCCTAATAAGATTAGGAGATAAATTAATTAAAAGATTTTATTCAATTATTCCTAATAAGATTGGGAGCCTAATTAATTAAAGGAATTTAATTAATTAAAATAAAACTCAATTCCTTAATTGTTAAGGAGGGTTTCCTACATCTATAAATAAGAGAAGTCTTATTATGGGTGAAGGGGTTAGAGTTGTTGTTGACTTTTTGACAACATACGTAATTCCAATAGTTGGGAGAGTACGCTCCTTTTCTATGAGAGATAGAAAATTAGGATTTTGTCAAATACTAATCTTCTTGAATCTTTATTCTTTCTTGGTGGATCATCTCTAGAGGCCAAATACTTGGGTGGCTAACGTTGATCAAAGGAAGGAACCAAACCCGGTGGATTCAAGTTGAACGCGAAAAGGATTTGGAGGTGAACTTATACCTGAGGAAGCTTGGATCTTCAAGGGTGTTATTCTTGTCCTTCATATTTTCGTTTAATTAATAATTATGCATAAAGAGTGATCCGGGTATATGGTTTGTAAAATTTTAAACTCTGATTTTTCACGTTTCTGCTTATTTTATGCAATTTGATTGCGTTCATGAATATTACAATTGGTATCAGAGCCAAACCTTTATACGAATTATTAATTGTTCAGATTTGATATGTTTGTTAATATGTGTTTAGAATAATTTAATTGAACATAATTTTATTGTATAAAATAAAATATAAAACAAAACGCGAAACTGTTTTTTTTTAATTTCCGTCGCGTGGCTGATGGCTGTCGCGTGGCTAATTCCGCTATTTCGTTGATAACTTTTGTTTCTTACTGGTGCTGAATAACTTTTATTTAATCATATATAATAGTTAGTTTATGGGATATCTGTTAACTTATATATATATAATAGTTAGTTTATATATATATTAGTTAACATGATAATAGTTAAGTGATTCAGTAAGAAATATAAGATGTCCAGGATTCTTAATATAGTTATATATATATATGAATTACGTGGCCAACGAAAGGGATCTGTTCGGTTTTTCAAGGAACGGTTATTAAATATATATATATATATATATATATATATATATAATAGTTATATATATATTAATCTTATTATTTTATAATTAAAATAAAAGTTTTTTTAAATTTTAAAATAAAAGGTTTATTTTAATTTTAAAATAAAAAAAATTATTTTAATTTTAAAATTAGATTTCATGCTAACTAATTAGAGTTGGAATTTGATTCCATTATAACTAATTAGAGTTGAAATTGGATTTCATGTTTCCTTAAATAAAGGAGTTTATTTAGATATGAAATAAGATTTCATATTATTCAAAATAAAAAAGTTTATTTTTGAATAGGAAAGTAAATCCATGTTTCCTTAAATAAAGGAGTTTATTTAGATATGAAATAAAATTTTATATTATTCAAAATAAAAGAGTTTATTTCTGAATAGGAAAGAGAATCTGTGTTTCCTTTAATAAAGGAGTTTTTTTTTACTTGGAATTTGATTCCATAATTAATTAAAATAAATGAGTTTATTTTGATTAAAGATTTTGATTAAAATAAAATAGTTTATTTTATTCAAAATTGAATAAATTAAAATAAAAGAGGTTTATTTTGATTTAAATTTGGATTAAAATAAAGGAGTTTATTTTGATTCAAAATTAGATTTTATACTAACTAAATTTGCCCATTAAATGATATCAATATATATATTGAATGTTTATTATTTATGAGATGAATGTTATTTATTGATGCATATGGTGATGTGTATGATAATAAATGGGATTGATTATGGACTATTGACCAATGTGATTGGATTTTATTTTAGTTGGATTCATGAATGTATGGGTTTTATTGAATGGGGTCTGCAGACTGCCTTCTCTAATTTTTTCTTAATGTAAATTCTATCTCCTCCTATGTACTTCCCCTTGACTGATGATCAAGGTTTCTATTTATTTTAAATAGTTTTGTAATAGGAATAGCTAGAATTAATTTTAAAAAATTGGAGATCAAGGGGCAAGGAGCGCTTGGGTTTTATTGAATGGGGTCTGCGTACCTCGTCTTCTCTAATTTTTCTTAATGTAAATTCTATCTCCCTCCTATGTACTTCCTCTTGACTGATGATCAAGGTTTCTATTTATTTTAAATAGTTTTGTAATAGGAATAGCTAGAATTAATTTTGAAAAATTGGAGATCAAGGGGCAAGGAGCGCTTGAAGACCCGTTTATAATGGAGCTCGGGTTTAAATGTAATAGTTATATTTAAATATTAATTCTTGCACCCCTAGGGTTTGACATTTTGGTTCACTTGGTGGCTCTAGTGAACCAAACTAGAATAAAAGTCCATAATCAATCTGGGTAGAATATAATATTCTATATGTGCAGGCTTATACTATATATATTTTATATTATGCAAACATGCTTCGCATGTTCATTAATATGACGCGTATTTTATATATATGTGTGCATGCGCGTTAAACAAGATGAGACAAATTAATAACAAAACCCGTCAAATTTTTTCATATTAAGTCTTAAGCGTTCAAAGATATTTGGAATATCGAACCTCGCCTTCTAGCATGATAAAAATTAATAGAGTATTAAATATTTAATATGAGTTTGTTGTGTCACTACAAGGCAAGTATTAAGTATTTAAGATGTTAATTTATCACATTTGATGCTTATAAAGAAAATTGAACAATATTATTTTGTTGTGTCACCACAAGGACAATATTTTTTTTTTTTGAATATATGGAGTGCTAGGTTGGACTTAACTTGGATAATTTGGATTCGGATGTGCCACCACTTGATCAAAATAATCTAAGAGACAAAATAGAAGGAGTTGCATAGTTGATGTAATTGACAAGAGTTGTTTACCTATTTATTTATATATAGTTTGTTGTGTCACCACAAGGCTATATACATTTGAAATGGGATCCTTATTCTCACTAGCAAATCTTTAATTAGATTTTGCCGAACTATATTAGTGAGGGTAATATAGTTTAAAGAAAATAGTGGGAGATACCAGTTTAAAATAAGACCTAATTTATTTTGGTAATTAATAAAATAATGTATGCTAAAATGTTGTTAATTACAAATTCATTTACAGAATTTTACAATGTCTAAATTACTATCACTGCGAAACATATTAGATGTTATTTAACCGGACCGAATCAAATGGGTTGGTTAAGGAATTTGAGAAAAGCTCTCACGGCTTAAAAGCTATCTTATGTCCTTAATACGTATATTCCTGTAATGGTTGCAGACAATGCCTCTGAGGAAGAGATTGCTACTTTTAGAAAGTGGCAAGATGATGCACAGTTGGCTCAATGCATCATGCCCGCATCCATAAGTAACGAGCTTCAGCGTCAGCATGAAACTATGGATGCTCCTACTATATTCCTGCACATCAAGTAGTTGATGGTGAGGAAAGTAGGACTAATAGATATCAGATATCTAAGGAGCTCTTCCGATCTAGAATGACTGATGACACTACAGTATAGATAAAAGTCCTACTGATGATCAATTTGATTGAACAGTTAGGACAACGGGTTTTGTCATGGATGGGGAGTTGTGCCAAGATTTGATCTTGCACTCACTCCCGGACTCCTTTCACAATTTTTGTGAATTTTTCATATGAACAAGCTAGATATTAGCGTCGTTGATTTGCTTAACATGTTGAAAAATGTTGAGAGTCACTTTCCAAGGAAGAAAGACCATGTCTTACTGGTAGGGGACAAAGGATCTTCTGGAAAGAAGAACGATTCAAAGAAGGTAAATAGAAAGGCAAAACAAAGGATAATAAGAACAAAAGCGATCACGGATAGCAAAGGAGTTTGCTTCCCTTTGCAATAAGCTTCGGACACTTGGAAAGAAATCTGCGAGAAGCATCTTGCGAGAGGCTAACCAAAGAAGCTTAGTGAAGTTTGATAACAAATATAGTTTTTGTTCATGATTAAAATAAATTTTTCTTTAAGTCAAGGTTTAACTTGGGTATTGGATACTGACTTTGGTTATCATAAATATAGATTTATGAAGGGACCAAGCAGAAGTAGAAAGCTAAACAAAGATAAGTAATCCTATGTATGAGAAATGAAGCAAAGGTTGCTGCATTAGCCATATGAACTTATTGTTTAGCATTACCTACTGGCAAATCTATTAAGTCAATAAGATGTTATTATATTCCAGTTCTCATTAGAAAAATTATTTCCATTTTATTGTTGGACAATGAAATCTTTGGTATTATATTTAAGAACAATTGTTGTTCTATTAATAATAATAATGTTTTGTATAGAACTGGAATATTACTTAATAGATTTTGTATACTTGACTTACGTGAAAAATAATTTTGCAAATTGAACAAACTAGTATAAGAAAAGGAGATGATTATTCAAAAAGTTGAATGTGTGTATTTGTTTAAATACAAATGTGAATTATTTGAAAGGTTCAAAGAATTCTAAAGTGAAACAAATTGGCAAAGTATTAAGATTCTTTGATTAGATCAAGGAATAAATACTTGTATAATAAGTTTCTAGATCATCTCAAATGGTTTTCTCATAATGGACGCCTCTTGATACGCAATAATTGATTGGTGTATCTGAAAGAAAAAATCGTACCTTGTTGGACATGGTGCGGTCCATAATGATTTTACCGACATTCCAGTATCCTTCTGGGATAATGTTCTAGAAATGGTATATATCTCTGAAAAAGGTAACCTCAAAATCCATTTAAAGACTCCATAAAAGTTATGGATGGGGAGGATTCTAATCTTAAGTATGTTAAGATAAGGGGTTGTCTAACTTATGTGAAAAGGTTTCAAAGGATAAGCTTGGGACAAGATTTGACAAGTACAAATTTGTGGGTCATCTTAAAGTAAGTTTAGGGTATATGTTCTATAATCCTACTTAGCAAAAAGGTGTTTGTTGCGAAACACACTTTGCTTCTAAGATAAAGATGTTTATCATTGAAGGGGCTAGTGAGAGGATAATAGATCTTGAAGAGTTCAAGAACCACAAACACTATAAGTCAAATAAGAGGAACCTGTAGATAGACCTATTGTACCACAATCGAATCATAAATCTGGAATAATACCGAAGATACCTGGGAGGTATGAATTCATCATGGATGATGATGATGATGAGGTACGTATCATAGAAGATGATGATCCAGTTACATATGATGAGGTAAGAGTTGTAGACACACAAAGAAATGGATTGAAGCAAGCTTCTCAAAAATGGAACATTCGCTTTGATGAAATAAATCAAAAGAGTTTGATTTTATCACAAATAAGAATGAACCTAGTGTGTACAAGGGTCAGTGGGAGCGTCGTGACATTCCTAGTATTATATGTTGATATACAACGGATAAGGAATGACATACCAATGCTATAATCAGTAAAGATAAAGTTGTCTAAATGTTCCTCCATGAATGATTTGGGAAGAGTATCTTAATTGGGGATACAAATCTATATAGATAGATTTAATAGGATGCTCGACTTAACCCAAGGAACGTATATTCATTTGATGCTAAAGTCGTTTAGCATGGCAAACTCTATGGGATATCTCATGTTGATGAGCCATGGAGTGTATCTCTCTAAATAGTCCCCAAAGACTCCAAAAAGAGAGATCACATGAGTAACTATCATGTATGCAATGAAATGTACGGGACTTGATGTTGATTAGTCATATTCTGGAGAAGTTCACTGTGAGTCAGTGAAAAACATCTTAAAAGTACTTAACCAGTACTAAGGATGTGATCATATTCATGGCGGGTCTACATTAAAACTAGAGGGCTTAACAAACTCAAGTTTTTCAGACAGACCAAGACGACAGAAAATCCACTTTAAGGTAAAGTGTTACCTTGAACGGTGGTGCAGTGAATTGGAAAGGTTCCAAACAGCAAAGAGTTATTGGTTTAGTGATAAAGACAAAGTATATAGCTATAAATAAAGCTGCAATTGATTGTTTGGATGAAAAGTTCATTACAGAACTAGGAATAGTTCCTAAGTCTCATCTTGGATCTAAACATGTGTTGTGGCACTTTCACTTGATTATAGGAATCATTGAAAGATGGGAAATCACTATAGAGATAGTGGACTCTCAAGAACAACATTACATATCCATTAACTAAAGCTTATCCAACAGCAGGATAATCGTCACTTAGAGAAGAAGGGTATGAGATACCAGGGCGATTGGCTTTAGTGCAAGTGGGAGATTGAAAGTAGTATGCACACAAGCCAATCATGTTTGATGATAAAGCATGTACTTTATAATAATTTTATTCATTTATTAATAAAAAAGTACTAATTTATTAAAGGCTTTTAAATATCTACATGATGTTGTTTTATAATATGTGATAAACCCATAATTTTAAGCAATGCTTTTACAATAATGATGATGATCATTCTAATGAGATCTAAATTCTTAGAAAGCTTAAAACTAAAATAGTTCACAATCATTGGATTACTAAATTGGGGATTAGTGAATTTTGATAGATTAGTACATATGTTGCTTGCTCATTAGATGAGGATGATTGATCTCATGATCATTTGTGTGGAGAAACTAAAGCAAGTATATAGGTGCTTATTAGAGAATAAGTTCACTGAACGTGGCTCGCTAAGGAATACCTAATGCTGTTTTTTGCCTGTCAATAGGAATTCCTGTAGTGATAGTAGTACAAGTGATCCTTGGACTTGAGATCATCATAGTATCTTGTGTATGATTAGTTATACTTTGACTTATTCCTTAAGACCCTTAGGGTATATCAAAGGGTATGCTTGGGTATAATAAGTTGTACATGGAGATATGTATGATCAATAAAGAATCTACCGCTTCTAGTAAAAGAAGAGAAATGTCATATGTGATTCGATAAATGATAACCCAGTAGTCCTTAGCCAAGGCAGAATGAAATTAGAAAGGAGTTTCTAATTTACATTATTTGGAGTTGTGCATTTAAGAGTCGAAATACATATAATTAAATAAAATGAGACTTGACAGTAATTTCATGTCTTATATTTAATTGGGACATTGTATGGTGGAAGGATTGAATTGTACGGTAACTATTTACTCAAAAGTTCTTTTATGATTAATGTTAAAATCTATATTATCTGGAAAGTCGTTGATCGCTAGGGAGACTTATCCCTATTGTAGAATAAATATTATTTATTTAAATAAATTATTAGTTTAATTTATTTATTTAAATGAGATTAGAATTATTCTAATTGATTTATTCACAACCGGTTTAATATGGAGAACCTAAAGGGTCACACCATAAAAGGAAAAATAATTATTTAAGAAGTTAATGGCATAATCGTAATAATAAGTTAAGTATATTTAATTTAATCTATGGTGATAGAATAAATTAAATAGCTTAATATTTATTATTTAATATTTTAGAAATATTAAATATAAATTAATAAGAGAAGTCTTATTATTATTATTACTATTATTATTTAATTCCTAAAGGAGTTTGTGAATTAATTAATAAAAGTACTCCCATATATTCCTAATAAGATTAGGAGGTAAATTAATTACAAGATTTTAATTAATTATTCCTAATAAGATTGGGATCCTAATTAATTAAAGGAATTTAATTAATTAAAATAAATCACAATTCTTTAATTGTTAAGGAGGGTTTCCTACATCTATAAATAAGAGGAGTCTTATTATGGGTGAAGGGGTTAGAGTTGTTGTTGACTTTTTGACAACATACGTAATTCCAATAGTTGGGAGAGTACGCTCCTTTTCTATGAGAGATAGAAAATTAGGGTTTTGCCAAATACTCATCTTCTTCAATCTTTATTCTTTCTTGGTGGATCACCTCTAGAGGCCAAACACTTGGGTGGCTAACGTTGATCAAAGGAAGGAACCAAACCCGGTGGATTCAAGTTGAACGCGAAAAGGATTTGGAGGTGAACTTGTACCTGAGGAAGCTCGGATCTTCAAGGGTATGATTCTTGTCCTTCATATTTTCGTTTAATTAATAATTGTACATAAAGGGTGATCCGGGTATATGGTTTGTAAAATTTTAAACTCTGATTTTTCACGTTTCCGCTTATTTTATGCAATTTTATTGCGTTCATGAATATTACAAACCTAACAGAAATACGAATCAAGACTTAATTAATATAGCATGTGTTCTTGACTTTTGTGAATGAACATAATCTTGAAAAATGTTGGGGTAGAGATATGCTTGTCATCACATGCAATCATATAAAGAGCTTGAAATTAAACCTTCTTTAAATGTAATTCACATAGAGATATAGTGAGTTAGTTGATTAAGGTGTTTAACTTGATTCTATCTAAATTGTGGATTTAAGTTAATACGGTATTAGTACATCGAGAGGTGGCTAGTGCTACATACGTGTTCTTGATTAATAAACTGGGATAGTGAATTAAACTGGAATAAGGTGTAATAATCAGAGTGATGCTTAGAGTGAAGTTGTAAACTTAATTCTCCAATATTTGTTTAAAAATTCAGTTTTTAGGGTTTGTTGGTTTTTCTTTAATTTTAATATTTTTAATACTTTTAGTTATAAACTTGAAATTGGTTAGTTTAATAAAATTTGGATTAATAAGAAATTGGTAATTGTGATAATTAGTGTCTTGATAGTCTCTGTGGGAACGATACTCTACTTACTGTATATTACTTGTTAACCACGTATACTTGCGTGTTGTGCATAACTAGATTTTACCCAACATGTTTTTGGCTTCGTTGCCGGGGACTTTAGTATAGATTTAAATATTCTGCAATATCAGTTTAATTAGTCCAGTTTTACTTAAACATTTTTATTTTTGTTTTGTTTATCTTATTTCAGGTTTTTGAAGTTCGTTTATGCAAACTCGATCCAAAAATCCAGACTTGCTTCCTTTTGAGGACGATATTGAGAGACATTTTCAAAGGTTAAGTAAGTGGATCAAGGAGACAAGGGAAGACTTCAAAAATTCTGAAAAAGAAGAAGCAATGGATGCCGAAGACCAGAAAGCGTTGAGGGACTTTGCTACACCCAAGGTGACTGAGCTGCAGTCGAGTATCACCATGCCTGCTATAGCTGCGAACACATTCGAGATTAAGCCTAGGACTATTCAGATGATCCAAAACTCGATTCAGTTTGGGGGACTTGCAAATAATGATCCAAATGAACATTTGATCAGCTTTTTGGAAATATATGACACTTTCAAATACAATGGGGTGTCGGATGAAGCAGCCAGACTTCGCTTGTTCCCATTCACTCTACGGGACAAGGCGAAGAGTTAGTTACACTCTCTACCATCGGGTTCAATAACGACATGGGATGACCTGGCTCAGAAGTTTCTAGCTAAATATTTCCCGCCAACTAAGACTGCAAAGATTGTAAAGATGAGAAATGAGATTACTATGTTTGATCAGCAACATGGGGAGTCGTTGTACAAGGCATGGGAGAGATACAAAGAGTTACTCAAAAAATGCCCACATCACGGATTGCCTAAGTGGTTGCAGATGAACACATTTTACAACGGACTACATGGGAATCTCAGGACTAGTATTGATGCAAATATTTTGGGGGGCTTTTTTATGGCAAAAAATTATGAGGAGGCGTATCAATTGATAGAGACAATGGCGATAACAATTATCAGTGGCCCACTAAGAAGAATAACACAACCTACTAGAGAGTGGAGTGTTAGAGTTAGATGGAGTGACAACAATAATAAATACAGATTTCAAAGACTTTCGCTAAGAAGTTCGATGCTTGGTCAGGGGTACAGACACAACAAGTTGCAGTTATTTGTGAATTGTGGGCGGGTGAACATGTTACAGATCAATGTGAAATCAACCCAGCGTCAATACAATTTGTGGGTGGCTACAACAGAATTCCACAGAATACGTACCAAAATACATATAATCCGGGGAATAGGAATCATCCTAAGTTTTCGTGGAGTAATAATCAGCATCAGCAAGCTCCACGCCCATCTTATCCCCCAGGATTTCATAATCAACAACAACAACCAGCTCAACATCAAGAGAGGAAATCAGATTTAGAGGAGTTGTTGTCCAAGTACATAACAAGCAACGAAGCAGCGATGAAAAATCAAGCAATGGCAATGAAATCCCAAGAAATAGCCATCAAGAATTTAGAAAATCAGATGGGACATATAGCTTTCGCATTGAATAACAGACCTCAAGGAGCATTACCAAGTGATACAGAGAAAAATCTGAAAGGTAATCATGAGCAATATCAGGCAATTATGATGAGAAGTGGAAAACAGCTTGAGGGTCAGAAAACAAAAAATTCGGCTGCAAAAGAAGATGATAAATAAAGTGAAAATAAAGTGATTGAGGACAAACAAGGGGAAGAAAAGTAATTAGAAAAGAGGAAAATAGTTAACGAACTGATTGTTTATCCTCCCCCACCTTTTCAATAAAGGGTTCAAAAACAGAAATTGGATAAGCAATTCGCTAAATTTTTAGAAGTTTTTAAGAAACTTCATATTAATATTCCATTTCCTAAAGCCCTGGAGCAGATGACAAGTTATGCGAAGTTCATGAAAGGGATTTGTCCAGGAAAAAGAAGTTGGAAGATTTCGAAAGAGTGGCATTAACAGACGAGTGTAGTGCGGTTTTACAGCGAAAGTTGCCACCAAAGTTGAAAGATTTAGAGGAGTTTCACAATTCCGTGCACGATTGGGAACATGGCGTTCAACAAATGTCTATGTGATTTGGGGGCGAGTGTGAACCTTATGACGTTATCAGTATATACAGAATTGGGTTTTCCAGCTCCAAAGCCTACGAACATATCATTGCAGTTGGCGGATAAGTCAGTCACGTACCCGAGAGGCATTGTGGAGGACATATTGGTAAAGGTTGACAAGTTTATATTCCTCGTGGATTTCATAATTCTAGATTATGAGGAAGATAAGAACATCCCAATTATCCTAGGGAGACCGTTCTTGGCTATGGGTAGGACGTTCATTGACATACAAAAAGGAGAACTAAAGATGAGGGTCCAAGATCAAGAAGTAAAGTTTAATGTTTTCCAGGCCATGAAATTCCCTCTAGATGAAGAAGAGTGTTTCATGATGGATGCCATTGATCAGATAATCAGCGAAGACATGGTTAAAAGTTTGGCTAATGATCCATTGGAAACAACATTATTGGGAGATGAAGATTTAGATGATCCGGAATTTGTGGATTACTTGTAGATGCTAGACTCCCTGCCACGAGTTAGCAGATTTAAAGCACCCTTTGAACCATTGCACACGGAGGAAAAAGCCACAACAAGGATGAAACCGTCATTAGAGGAGCCACCGACTCTTGAATTTAAACCACTCCCTAAACACCTCAGGTATGCGTATTTAGGCAATTCTAATTCTTTACCTGTTATTATTTCTACTACACTTAACGAATTGTAGGAAGAAAAGTTGTTGAGAGTGCTTAGAAACCACAAATCGGCCATAGGATGGACAATTGCGGATATCAAGGGAATCATCCCATCCGTTTGCATGCAAAAAATTTTGATGGAAGAAGATGCAAAGCCGACAGTGGAGCAACAAAGACGGCTCAACCCAATCATGAAAGAAGTAGTGAAGAAAGAAATCTTAAAATGGTTGGACGCTGGTATCATCTACTCGATTTCAGACAGTAAGTGGGTTAGTCCGGCTCAATGTGTGCCGAAAAAATGAGGAATTATCGTGGTACAAAATGATGACAATGAGCTAATTCCGACAAGGATAGTGACTGGTTGGAGGGTTTGCATGGACTACAGGAAGTTGAATAAGGCAACCCGCAAAGATCACTTTCCTTTGCCTTTTATCGATCAGATGTTGGACAGATTAGCGGGACACGAGTACTACTACTTATTGGATGGGTATTCGGGATATAATCAGATAGTCATTGCTCCTGAGGATCAAGAGAAGACTACTTTCACGTGCCCATACGGCACATTCGCTTTCAAGAGAATGTCATTCGGCTTGTGTAATGCACCCGCTACCTTCCAAAGGTGTATGATGGCCATCTTCTCGGACATGGTGGAGAAAAATGTGGAAGTCTTCATGGATGACTTTTCTATCTAGGGGGGATGATTTTGATGCTTGTCTAGAGAATTTGGTGATGGTTTTACAGAGATGCACATACACAAATTTGGTACTTAACTGGGAAAAGTGTCATTTCATGGTTGAAGAAGGAATAATTTTGGGGCACAAGGTTTCGGCTAAAGGATTAGAGGTTGATAAAGCAAAGCTGGAAACGATTGAAAAGCTTCCTCCACCAAGTTCAGTTAAGGGAATTCGAAGCTTTTTGGGACATGCTGGGTTCTACAGAAGATTTATAAAAGACTTCTCAAAAATTGCAAAACCATTGTGCAGTCTTTTAGAGAAGGATTCAGTTTTTTAAGTTTGATGAGAATTGTAAGTGGGCATTCGAGGTATTGAAGAAGAAATTGACTACAACTCCAATTATCGTCGCACCAGATTGGAATTTACCTTTCGAGTTAATGTGTGATGCGAGCGATTATGCGGTTGGGACTGTCTTGGGTCAACGCCGAGAGAAGGTATTCCATGCCATATACTACGCAAGTAAGACACTTACGAAGACCCAAATGAATTACACAACTACGGAAAAGGAATTACTGGCAGTAGTATATGCATTCGATAAATTTCGGGCATACTTGATCGGGACAAAGGTAGTAGTTTATACAGACCACTCATCCATTCGATACCTAATTTCGAAGAAAGATGCTAAGACACGCCTTATCAGATGGATTCTCCTTCTCCAAGAATTTGATTTGGAAATAAAAGATAGAAAGGGGACGGAGAATCAAGTTGCAGACCATTTATCTAGGCTGGAAAATCAGGGTAAAAAGGAAGAGGATAAATGTGTAATTAATAAATCATTTCCGGAAGAGCAACTGTTTGGGATCAATACGAAATTTCCTTGGTACGCAGACTTCACTAATTATTTAGTGAGCAACATCATTCCACCAGATCTTACACGCCAACAGAAAAAGAAATTCCTACATGACGTCAAGTGGTACATGTGGGATGAGCCATAGATATTCAAACAATGCGCCGACAAGATGATTAGAAGGTGTGTGCCCTACAGTGAGGTAAACAGTATATTGCATGAATGTCATTCATCTGCGATGGGGGACATTATGGTAGTGAGAGAACAACGGCAAAAGTTCTTCAAGCCGAGTTTTATTGGCCTACATTATTTAAGGACACCCACCAGTTTGTTAAAATTTGTGATAGATGTCAAAGGGTGGGCAACATATCGAAAAGGAATGAGATGCCACTACAAACAATCTTAGAAGTTGAAATTTTTTATGTTTGGGGCATTGATTTTATGGGGCCATTTCCATCATCATTCAATAATCAGTATATCTTGCTTGCGGTTGACTATGTATCAAAATGGGTTGAAGCCGTGGCACTCCCCACTAACGATGCCAAAGTGGTTCTTAAGTTCTTGCAAAAGAATATTTTTACAAGATTTGGCACGCCTAGAGCTATAATAAGTGATGAGGAAAGTCACTTCTGCAATAAATCGTTCACAACTCTCTTGGCAAAATATGGGGTCAACCATAAGATAGCTGCAACATATCATCCCCAAACAAGTGGGCAAGTTGAGGTTTCGAATAGGGAGGTAAAGAAAATTTTAGAGAAGGTAGTGAATCCGAATCAAAAGGATTGGTCTCTTAGGTTGGACGATGCATTATGGGCCTACAGAACGGCTTACAAGACACCTATTGGGATGTCACCATATCAATTACTATACGGTAAAGCTTGTCACCTACCTGTCGAGTTACAACATAAGGCCTACTGGGCTATTCAGAAAATCAATTTTGATCAAGCAGCTATAGGTGAAAAGAGGCTACTTCAGTTAAATGAACTCGATGAATTCCGACTCCAAGCTTACGAGAACTCTAAATTATACAAAGAAAAAGTCAAGAAATGGCACGACAAGAAAATAATACAAGGAACATTCGAGCCGGGGCAATCAATTCTATTGTTCAACTCACGGTTGAGATTGTTCCCAAGCAAACTAAAATCAAGATGGTCGAGTCCATTCACCATCAAAACAGTTTTCTCACATGGCGCCGTTGAACTCTATAGTAGAAATCCATTGGAGACTTTCAAGGTTAACGGTCAACGGTTAAAGCATTACTGGGGTGGTGATTCAAATTGGGATGTCATCGCCATTACACTTGTCGATGCCCAGTGACACAAGAGGCACCATTGGGCTTATGATGTTAAAACTAGCGCTACTTGGGAGGCAACCAAAGCTCTAAACCTTTTCTTCCTTATTTATTCTTTCTATTTTAGTTTATAGTCTACCTTAAATATCTAGTTTTCAAAGAATAATGACTCCATAATGCTATGCTCGCAGGTAATGAAAGAAAAAGAGAGTCACCAAGCTCTTAGACCCATAAGCGGGCCGCACCACCTAACGCATAGACATCGCGGCGGGGCCGAGAAGCACATCATCACCTCATCGACCTTCTAGACCTTCCACATAATTCTTCGATCCCCGCATATCAAGCATATCGAGCACAAAAGGCGCAGCGCGGCGCTACTTACACAATACTACTTCTATGTCATGGCGGCGACCCCATATAAGACATATATATGGCGCGGCGGTGCTACTACATACCATACTAGCATACACATTGCATAGGCACACGCTACCTTTCAAGTTTCACACGGCCGCCCGAGCGCTTAACGCCAGTTTTAATTCTAATCAACCATACACGACAACAATCATCATCTAAAATCCTCCTTACACCAAATTTCCCACTTCTCCTACAATTTCAAACTCTTCCACTACTCCATAACTCTTCTAACTTTCACAACTCCCACTACACCACTTCTCCTTCTCCTTTTTTCAACTTCTTCTCCCATTAAACCCATAAACTCTACAACTCCCAACACACGTTGGTTTTTCATCCCCTATATAAACTCTAACCATACAAGTAACCAAATTCATAACAAATATAAACAATACACTCCAATCCTAAATCTAATTCCTTCCCTACACAAATTCATTCAAATTGGGACATCTTTACAAAGGGGGAAACACAAAAATCATTGAAGGTAAGCACAAACTTACTTCATTCTCACTCTTCTTCTCTTTTATTGATACCAATTGGTTGGAAAACCTTAGGAATTAGGTGCCCAAGGAGTGTGTTTTTTTATTTCTCACTTTGGCTAGAGAGATAATACCAAGCAACCAGATTTGGGGGAATTAACCATTCTGCTCACCAACTGTTTGATAAAAGTCCTGAACCAAAACTTGAGCCTAAACTTCACCAGAAACACCATGTCTTCACACAAAAGACAACGCCCATCCACCTCCACTGCTCGGCCTCAGTATGATCACACGAAATTTGTTAGTGAGAGGGTCGCGGAAAGATTCAAGTCATCCATAGACAAGAAGAATTTGGTGCTAGAACGTTGATTGAAGCCGGATGCTAACTTGGACGGTGATATGGCCTTGTAGATTGTAGAATGTAATTAGTTTTAGTTAGTAGAACAACCACTTCCAGCGGTGCTGAATATAGTGAAAGAGTTTTATACCAACGCAATGGAGCATGTCAATCACATAGTCATGGTTCGGGGTAAACCGGTGGCGTTTCATGCTGATGCCATCAACAAGTATTTTGGGTTGGAGGCACTACATGCTGACCGATATGAAGATGGTTTGCCCGATCTAGACGAGTTGATTATAAGATTATGCAAATCGGGAACTCAATGGGTAACTCGAGCTGGAACGAGTGAAAAGATAAGTTTTCCCCACTCCGCACTTAGCCGGTATGGCAAAGCATGGTATGTATTCCTTTATGCCCGTTTAATGCCCACACGCCACCAAAATGATGTAACTAAGGAAAGGGCTCGGCTATTATATGGGATTTTTCACCACCATTATCGTGTGAATAACTCCATTGCATTCTTCAATATAGATGTGGGTGAGTGTATTCTGGAGTATATTGACCGGTTGATACGAGGGAGTACTACGGGGGGTCTACTACATGGTTTCTTAATCACTGATTTATGCCGTAAAGCTGGGGTGCAGTGGCATCCTTTTTAGCATGTCCAACAACCGATGGCTATAATCGATCATGCTACAATTGAGAGGTACAAGGCATGGGAAGGGACGAGATCACATCCACGTGGAGAAGGCTATATTATGATTCGCCAACCCTCACCCCCAGTTGGAGCAAAAGCAATGCAAGAGCAACCACCTCGGGGCTCAAGGACTCAATTTTTGTGGTTGGCCCAACTCCAAGACTTAATGCATCAGTACAATGCAAATGCATTCAACACGCTTGCTGATGCATTTTCCCGTTGTAATCCTAATGCACATCTGGTGGTCATGCATGTTCCTCATATCCTTCCAACATATCCTCCTTCGGACGACGACGAGCAGTAACTCATTTTAGGGAAGTCCTCATACTTTCATTTGATTTATTTTGTCGTAATGGGCACATTACTTGCTTTATGTTTGGGGGATTATGTTTTCTGCCTGGTTAATTTATGAAAATTTTAATAATCATGTTAGTTAGTTTGTTTAGTTTTTATAATTGTTTGTGTTCATGGCATTTAGTTTAATATATTTATATAAAAAAAATTACATGTAGTTTAAAGTGCATAAATCCAGTTATTAGATAGTAACAGTTTATTCTTAGCCAATGATGAGGTTGGAATTGTGTAGACAATGACAGTGCCGCATATTAGAACTTTGATGTAATTTTTGTTATGAATTGAATCTTATGCTTGTTTGAAACTATTATAATAAGGTAAGCACGTTAATAACACTTATGCGGACTGGTTGGTTCAAATTGATTCATAAGGAATATCTAAAGGATAATGTTAGTTTAAATGAAAGAATGGAAAGGATAGGCAGTGAAGACGAAGAATTAGGCAAGAACCTAAGTTTGGGGGGAAATTTGGGGTATAAAAGCTTCAGTAAATTAAGTCATGTGGTGGGTTAAGAAGAAAAGTGAATCACACTCCCCATAAACACAGGCGTGAGATAGAGCGTAAAACGCACTCACATCAGTTATAAAAAAAAAAAAAAAAAAATAAAAATAAATAAAAAATAAAATAAATAAGAAAAAAGCCCAGTGATCGAAAAAAGAAAGCATAAGTACCCCAGTTGGACCCTCAATATTAGTGATTGCTTGATTTTAGTTGGATTTAGTATGTTCTTGAGAATTTTGAGTTTACACTGTATGATTCCTTCTAAGAAACTTCTTAGGTATTAAATTTGTATTCACATCAGTCAGCATGAATGTTGAGCACACACACACTATACCAGTAATAACGGTTAAATATTTGAGTATTGATAAGGAATTATTGATTGGTTTTGATGTGGAGTGTTGTTGAGTTTGCTTGATTTCTCTAAGGACTAAATGAGTAAATAGATAATGTCTTACTACTGGATTCGTAGTTTAGCTTAGTTCATGCATTGCATATAGTGTTGCTTGAGGACAAGCAATGTTTTAAGTTTGGGGGAATTTGATGAGTAGGTTTTTAACCTATGATTTATATTCATTTAGCTTGTTATATTGTTAGTTGTTTGATTACTTCATGTTACTTTTGATGGGTTTTGTGCTTGTTGTAGGATATTCAATGAGCTTATCAAGATGCTAGCATTGGAAGGAAATTCAAGTAATTTTAGACATTCTGCATGACCGGTGGGGGGCGCGCCATGACGAAGAGCAAATCGGCGCAAGGGAGCATTTGCATCATAAAAGTTACTAGTAAGCTGGCGCGGTCGTACTGTGTCTATAGTACTAAAACCCGACCGGCGGGCGCGCCGTCGGGCCGATCGAGACTACAGCTATTTTCTTGATAAATGCTAGAATTTGAGTTTTAATGGGAGAGTTAACTTTCTTATGTATTATGTTTATAATAGGAGTTGGCAAGGAGGTTATTTCATGCATTTGGGAGTCTTTGACTAAAGACTTGTTTGGTTTGATTAGGAGTTGGATTTCCATTAGAATTCCTATGTGATGAGTTGGAGATGGATTAGAATTGATGGTGTGGAGCTAAAGTGAGGCAATTTATTTATGCTAAGTGTTAGATGGAAACGGGGATATCTTTACACACTTGGAGAACGAGATTTGAAAGCAAGAGCTTGGAGGAACGAAGAAAAGAAGTAATTTCACAAAAATTACAGATTTGAAGGGCGAGAAGGGTGGTGTATTACTATTCTCCTTTAATTTCAATTTGTGTAATCGGGATGATGTTTCCTTTTATTTATTCAGTATTTAATTCATTAGTTATGAACTAAATTACTTATTAGGCTTATAACAGATCTTTAAGTGGAACGATGATTATGTAATTTTTGATTTTTAGTTTAATAAGCTATTATTCAGTTTATCTATATTAATTTGAACTTGAATTTATGAATTGCTTGATCAACAATTTTATGTGGACTTGTATAATTCGAGAGATGAAATACGAATCTAGACTTAATTAATATAGCATGTATTCTTGAATTTTGTGAATGAACATAATCTTGATGAATGTTGGGGTAGAGATATGTTTGACATCGCATGTAATCATATAAAGAGCTTGAAATTAAACCTTCTTTAATTGTAATTCATATAGAGATATAGTGAGTTAGTTGATTAAGGTGTTTAACTTGATTCTATCTAATTTATGGATTTAAGTTAATACGGTATTAGTACATCGAGAGGTGGCTAATGCTACATACGTGTTCTTGATTAATAAACTGGGATAGTGAATTAAACTGGAATAAGGTATAATAATCAGAGTGATGCTTAAAGTGAAGTTGTAAGCTTAATTCTCTAATATTTGTTTGAAAATTCAGTTTTTAGGGTTTGTTGGTTTTTCTTTAATTTTAATATTTTTAATACTTTTAGTTATAAACTTGAAATTGGTTAGTTCAATAAAATTTGGATTAATAGGAAATTGATAATTGTGATAATTAGTGTCTTGCTAGTCTCTGTGGGAACGATACTCTACTTACCAGTATATTACTTGTTGACCACGTATACGTGCGTGTTATGCGTAACTAGATTTTACCCAACAATCCGAAAATGTTGAGATCAAAGAATGAAGCACATGAGACCGTTGAGTCACCAACGATCAATACCCAAGATAATGTGCATCAGGAAGGAAATAATCCTCAGGTAAACAACAACACCGACCAGATGATGAACGATGGGATGTTCAGAGGCTTTATGCAATTCATGCAACATCAGGCGAGAGAGACGCGTGTTCAAAATGCATGTGGAAACACTAGCAACTCTCGGATGGTCACTGCTAAGCGGTTCAAGGAGCTGGGACCACCGGAGTTTTTGGGAAAGTCAGAACCACTTAAGGCAGAGACGTGGATAAAGCAGATCACCAAGATATTTGATGTCTTGGAATGCTCAAAGGAGTAAAAGGTTCCCTTTTCCACCTTTATGTTGCGTTAAGGGGCAGATCATTGGTGGGAATCTATAAAGCGTACTCAACCTACCGCACTGAAAATTTCTTGGGAGAAGTTCCAAGAATTGTTCAATGACAAGTAATTTCCCGAAAGTATTCGTCACATGAAGGAGGTTGAATTCATCAAGCTGGAGCAAAATAATATGACTGTATCGCAGTACGATGCTAAGTTTACGGAGTTATCCCGGTTTGCATCCCATTTTGTCGATAATGAGGAGTGAATGACGCGAATGTTTCTAAGAGGTTTGAAACCCGAAATACGTCAATACCTCATTTCTCACAAACTTTGTTTATATTCAGATGTTGTGAATATGGCTCAGTTATTGGAGCGCGATAATGAGTCAGCCCAACCAAAAGGTAACGACCAATAACACGATAATAATCGTACCGATGGCAACGGCCATCGGAACAACGATAACCATCGTGGAGGAAATTATCAGGAAAGAAATGGTAACCACTTTGGTGGTAATCATGGCCAAGATAATAGGAAAGGTGAACTAGGTGAGAACAATTTCAAGAAGAGAAAGTTCAACAATGATGGAAAGAAAGCAGCACCAGGACCCGTTTTTAAGGAAGGAGAACGACCATCGATTGTATGTTTCAAATGCGGAGGGGAGGGACACATCAGTCCAAACTGCATGATGCAGTCCAAAGCGTGTTACAATTGCGAAAGAGAAGGTTACCTAGCTCGATTTTGTCGTGTAGTGAAGTCAAGTCCAGCTGGGACGGTGGCACCAAAGGCGGATACGGACAAAACAAAGTCGGCGGTTTCAGGAAGAGCATTTTTTGTGACTTCTCAAAAAGCGAGTAACCCGAACAAAGTTAGCACGAGTTAGTTAATTATAAATTCTTGCGAAGTCTATACCTTATTAGATACCGTTTCTACCCATTCTTTTATTTCTCTTACTTGCACTCAACGTTTAAATTTGACTCCGGAGAAATTAGACTTTAACTTATCTGTTGAAACTCTGTTAGGAGAAACCTTCGTTACGTCCATTGTTTATAAATCTTGTTTGATTCAAATCGACACTTTCACGTTACCTGTCGATCTTATCTCTTTGAAAATACTTGCCTTTGATGTGATTTTAGGGATTGATTGGTTAACTACTCATCATCCACAAATTGATTGTTTTCGTGAGGTTGTTAGCCTTCCTAACCAACCTATTATACGAATTCAAGTAACCAAGCCACTAAAGTCAATTATTGTCATATTAAGCCATAAGTAAAGAGCACCGAGCCTTTCGCTGGTGACTTCCAAGTCTTGGAATGCACCGAAGCCAGACTTTCTGTAGGGGACATCGTTAATAATTGTGGCAAGTTGATAGGTATCAATATGACGTGTTATCCAAGTCTTGGATGAGAGTCACAGTTTTGAATGATAGTTCTATCATTAATAAATTTCGTGACGTATTCCCTGAAGACTTCCTGGCCTAGGAGGCACAAAGATGTACCAAGATCTGAGGCAACATTTTTGGTGGCCCAATCTGAAACGAGAAGTCGCAGAGTGCTTCAGTAGATGTCTTACTTACCAACGGGTCAAAGCAGAGCACCAGAGGTCGAGTGGTCTACTTCAACCATTGGAAATACCAGAGTGGAAATGGGAGCACATTACGATAGACTTCGTGGTGGGACTTCCTATCACACAGAAAGGTTTTGATGTCATTTGGGTTATCGTAGATTGACTAAGGAAGACGACTCATTTTCTACCGATCAAGATCCAATATAATTTGAATCAGTTAGCGAGCATGTATGTAAAAGAAATTATTTCACGGCATGGAGTGACAGTGTCAATTGTCTCTAATCAAGATCCGCACTTCACGTTAAAATTCTAGAAAAGTTTGCAAGAGAGGATGGGAACACAATTGAGGTTGAGCACTGCTTATCATCCGCAGACAGAAGGACAAAGTGAGCGAACGATATAAATTCTAGAGGACATGCTTAGAACTTGCATGATGGACTTCAAGGGAAACTGGGACGATCACCTACCTCTAGTGGAATTTGCATATAACAATAGTTATCATGCGAGTATCGGCATGCCACCATACGAAGCCCTTTAAGGGAGAAAGTGTAGAACACTATTGTGTTGGAATGAAGTCGGAGAACGAAAGATATTAGGACCGGAATTAGTTCAAAAAATGGTACACGTGGTGACAATGATAAAAGCCAGATTGGTAGTAGCTCAAGATCGCCAGAAAAAGGACGCAGATTTACATCGACAAGACCTGGACTTTAAAATCAGAAGTTTTGTTTTCTTGAAAGTATCTCCCTAGAAAGGAAAAATACGATTCGACAAGAAGGGAAATTGAGTCTGAGGTTCATAAGACCATTCGAGATATTGAAGCGAGTGGGCGAAGTGGCATACAAAGTTGCATTACCACCTGAGTTGGAGCACATCCACAACGTGTTTCACATCTTCGTGTTGTGTCCGTACAAGTCTGACTACAAACACGTAATTTCCTACGAGCCCATTCAAGTAGAGAAGAATCTGGCGTATGAAGAAATTCCTGTCCAAATATTAGATAAGAAAGAGCAGACATTAAGAAATAAAGTTATATCTTCTGTAAAAGTACTTTGGTGAAACCACGACGCTGAGGAGGTCACGTGGGAATTAGAAGATAGGATGGCGAGGGACTATCCCCATCTATTTGTGTAACCTTGTACCAATTCCGAGGACGAAATTTTTATAAGGGGGGAGGATGTAAGAACCGTGAATTTTATGAATAAATATTACTAATGATATTGATAAGAATGTGAATATTTAGTATATATATATATATATATATATATATATATATTTACGTGTCATGAGATGAGTAGCTTAATTAGATTAAATTAAATTTATGATAATTGAGAAAATGTAGGGAAATATGATGAGACTTGTGAGATGCCTTGTGTGGTACGAGAATGGAAATTATGATGGTTTAATTAAATTAAAGAAAAAATGAATTAAGAAGTGGATTATTAATTTATTTGTTATTGTGAGTAATAGAATATTAATGGGTAAATAATTAATATAATAAGATTTATATTTATTCAATTAATTGTTGTGTGCCAAACATGTGATAATTAATAGTATTATATGTAGTACCTACATCTAATTAAAAAGAAAGTGTAGTGTGACACTTTAATGTGACTATATAATATATAAAACTATATAGTAAAAAATGGAATGAATTACAAGTTACATAAGGAATGCTTATGTGACAACATGTATGTGTGAGAACATTAAAGATATACTTTATGTTATACTAAATTAAAATAAATCAATGATTTACAAATTAATAATTATTTCAATAAGTAAGTATAATTGAAATAATAAATTTTATGATAATGTGGTTAGATAATATCCAATTAGATTATATTTGGTCTTATCAAAATGTACATGGATTATATGATTATGTATATAGGTACCCCAAATTATCACAATGTAGTAATATTACCTCATTAAAATTGTATTATATACTCAAAGGGAATTAAAACTTAAGTATATTAGCAACCTTTTTGGTTATTGCGTATCAATCAGACTTCTTGTCCCAAATTGAGTGACCAAAATAAAGGCTCAACAAAGAGCTTTAATCCCCAACAGTGAACTCAAGCCTGCTAGAAATTTGTTGTAATGATGAGCTGAGATGGGGGAGAAAGAGTTGGTGAAATCTTTTCACCAAACCCTCTCAATCCAATGGTTTCTTCTCCTTCCCGTTGGTTTGTAATGGTAGGCAAAATCATGGACAGTGTAATCCACCTTCTATATATTGAAGCTCTTCCTTCTCAATTTACAATTGCTAGAAATTGTCTTATAAGAGTAATATAGAGAGGGAATTGCAATTTAAGTGAGCAATCTGAAATTGTAATGACGTAATGACGTATGTGTGGGATTATACGACTAAGTTAGACTCTTACGTATGTGTTTAAGCTAACATATCAAGTATGAGTATTAAATTTATATAACTAATGAATTTCCTATACGCGTAACTATGATAGGATTCGAAAAGTGTTGATAAGCTATACTTTGGTAAACTACGCAAAAGGCAAGTTTTCTAACTTACACAACTTTGGATTTTGTACAAGTTCTCTAACTCATTTGATTCTCATATTAAATGCAAGCTTCCTTAGTTTTGTACATTGTATATATTGTATAGTCCAAATTGTTTCCATATAAACCATATTTATTTCAAACAAATATCTATTACTATTCGAAAATCATTAATATATTTTGACGATTGTTGCGAGAATTGAACTTATAGTTCTTGAATGCATTATAAAAGTTGTCTAAGCCGTTGATTCGGCTAGACCATTATCGTAAAATAGAAAGCTATCCAAACCAAATTAAATTGGTGCGAGCTCTTATAATTGACTGAGATGAACAACCCTCCTTAAAGGGGAAACTATATAATTGTCGGGAGACTGACGTGCGCATTTGAGTATGATTAAATGTTATGTATAACATAGGGTCCTTTAGTTTGATCACCTGTTGTACTCGTTTTATTTGATTTTCAGTATAATACTGTAATTCTAGTAGAAGTTCATAGTCCTTAGTGACTGCTCAGTATTCAATGTTTTGAAATCTTGAAATGATTAAGTATTGAATCTTATTGATATTTTCTGTCCTTAGTGACTATTGTTGAGAACCATTTATACTTCTCGCTATCCTTGAATTATCATTTATTATTGTACCATTGAGAATTTAAAACTATATTCAACACCCTTATTGATATATTATTTGCTGAGTAAACTTGTTGCTCATTCATGTTTTTCCTAAAAACATTTTAGTTAAGGCAGAGCAAGGCGAACCCTCGGGCACTGATAAGGGAAAGGGCAAAGCTACGGAGTAGCTTCATATTTATTTAGAAGTTTTATGAATATGTAAAAACAGATATTATGTTATGTATTAGTTATATTTAAACTATGTTTAATTACGTCTAAGGTATGTAAGAGATGTTTTAAGTTACGAAACCTTGGGACATGAATGATTATATTAAATAAATGTAATCTATTCTGTTATTTCCGTTGCATGAGATGTTATTTAGTCATTAGATTTGTAGCATGTGGCCAACCGAATTCTAGACGTGAGTGGTCTGAATTTGGGGGCGTTGATGAGTGGGATTTATACCCGCGAATCGGATACTTAATGACTTAAGTAATTGCCTGAATTCATAGTCTTTATATAGTTTTATATGATTATAGTGTTATTGTGCTTAGTTGACATATTGCAGGGCTTTCTAGCATTCAGGGGGCAAAACGGGCATTTTATGTATAGCCGCGCCGCAACGCCACCTTCATTGACCAGCTGACATCATCATGGAGCCGCAGTGCCAATGATTCTTTGTACACTCGCGCCGCAACGCGAGCTCCGTGTTTTCCAAGCATACATGGTGCCGCAGCGCCAAACACAAAACCATTGCTCCCACCGCAGCGCGAGCTCCGGTGCCCAGGCAGAGCCAAATGCCTTTTGACCTAGCTTGAAGGAAAAACACGTATATAACACAGAGGGCTCTGCATATCTGATCATCAGACATTATACATCATATAGCTTAGCTTAAATTAGTTTTCTCTCTTTTCTTTTGTACTTTCTCTCCTTAGTTCTTTGTTGATGTTTGTAAATATAGATTAGGTAGATTTAGGGGGAAGTTTGTATTTCTTTGGAGCACAAGAGCAAAGAGCGACACGGATTGGAAGGCTTGATTTGAGCGAAATGCGTGGAGATTGAAGGGGCTTTGACAGAGTTTCTTCTATCCATTTATCTTCTCTGATTTTGTAATCTATAAATGTTGTATTTATTGCTACTTGTATTCGGTTTAATAGCTATGAACTGAGTATTTGCTCTAAGGTTATAATGGAACCCTTTGTTATTTAAATTGACTGTCTTTGATCTTCTTAGTTGGCACTATATGATTTGGATTGATATATTTGTGCTTTATGATTCTCCCTAAGACATTAGTGATGATTTTGGTAATCTACATGATATCGATAGAAGAATTGTAGATTTACACCTAAATATATTTGCATGTGATTGTGGGTTTCGACTGCATAAGTTGTGCGTAAAATAGACATATCTTTGTGCGCCATGTGCGACCTAATTGAGAACTTATGCTTAAATCCTTGTTATGATTGATTCGCATAGACATATGTAGGATTGCATCTAGCTTGGACGTTCTTTTCTGTTCTATTCCCTTTTGGGTGGATCTGGAGAGGATATGTTTGTGCATACCTCGACAGAGGTGCATAGGCACCTGTGTGTTCTCGGTCGATAAATTGTCGTGACCATTAAGACCAAAAAGAGAAGGATAGCTAGTTTGATGAAACATAGCACGCTAGGTGTTCGACAGAATGCCTGTGTGGGGTGAAGTTGTGACCTTAGCTTGAATTCTTTAGATTACCATTTGTTATCCATTTACTCGCTTTGTTAATTAGTTAACTAGATTAATCAAACTTCCAGTAAATGCAAGAAACCAAGATCTAATTAACTAGATTAATCACACTTCCATTTATTTAGAAGTTTCATATTTATTTAGAAGTTTTATGAATATGTAAAAACAGATATTGTGTTATGTATTAGTTATGTTTAAACTATGTTTAATTACGTCTAAGGTATGTAAGAGATGTTTTAAGTTACGAAACATTGGGACATGAATGATTATATTAAATAAATGTAATCTATTCTATTATTTCCAATGCATGAGATGTTATTTAGTCATTAGATTTGTAGCATGTGGTCAACCGAATTCTAGACGTGAGTGTTCTGAGTTTGGGGGCATCACAAAAGAGACCTTATATGAAGCCAAGTGAGCAGAGTAATAGAAAACTCATTTTTGTGATGGTCAATGAGTAGTGCGGCCGCGCCACTCCCAAGGCCAATATGTAGCGCGGTCGCACCGCACTGCAGAGTTGCCAAGACATGTTATGTGTGATATGAGGTGTAGAGCATGTGTATACATCTTAAGATGGATTTATGTTCAAGCTAACATTTCAATTGGTTAAATACATTATGACTATACAAAGTTATGATTTCAAATGAATGATAAAAGAGATTTCTAAAATGGAAATAGAAATAAGAAATAAACCAATGTGGTATGTGTATGCCAAGTGTGGGCTGAATACATGCTAAATGATTACATGTTTTATATGATAATGTGTAATCAAATAAGAGATGAAATATATGACTGATGTGTGTCTATACATGAATATGAATAATGTAGGATACGTGAAAAGAGGTTAAGCTAAATTGTAAATGTAGCATATAGTCAAGGCAAATATCCTAACTTGTTTTCATTTAAACAAGTATATTGAAGCTTTATTAAGTTATATGTTAAAAGAATATCAGTATTTTGATATAAGAATGGCATGATGCATATTTGTTCAATTTCGGTATGCATGCATAGTTCAAAGACAGTCTACGCCATTTGTTTCGGCTAGACACAAGTTTAAATATTTCTTTTCTTTTACATTAAGTCTTGAAATATTATTGTTGATATGCTTTAAGCTGTAGCTATATTAATTTAGTTTCGACTCTAGTCTAAGAATGAACAATCCTTGAATTGGGAAGTTTTTATGAAATAACAAAGATATTGAACGCAAATATCATTCAGACATGATAGTATTGATTAATACAGGGTATAAAGGGTTGATCACCCATCGTGCCCGTAAGACAAGACGGTTCACATATGAATTTCTGATAGAACCTTTTTAAGAAATGAAAATGAATGGTCTGAGAATGAACAATCCCTGAATTAGGAAGATTTTATAAAATAGAAAAGATATTGAACGCAAATGTTGTTCGGGAAAGATAGTATTGATCAATAGAATGCATAAATGGCTAATCACCCATCGTGCCTGTAAGACAAGATGATTCACAAATAAATTTTTGGTAGAACCTTTTCAAGAAATGAAAATGAATGTTCATGGTCTTGTAACCTCTCAGGAATTAAAAAGTTGTTATGTTGTTTCAATAATGCAAATGAGTCAAGATTTGTTCCAATGGCTTTACAGTCTTGATTTATTGTCAAAGCATGTCTTCAAGAAAACATTTATTTCTTGTTATGATTTATTAAATTCTATTACTTGTTGAGCAATTGAATGTTCATTCTTGCTTTGTTATAAATGTTTTCAGCTAAACAGGATCGAATAGAAGGTTCTGGAAAGGAAAGGATAAAAGAAAGGGGAAAGTTGTTGTTAGCTGAAGTGCTATGTAATAGACAATTCTTATGTTTGCACTATCATGTAATAAGCACTCAAAGGTCATCGTACCTGGGATAAAAAGACTATGATGTAATAATTTTAGTAGTTTATAATATTAGTATGTGGAATGCAACTTTGGTGAACTCTAAAAATCCTAGTTTAGAGGTAACTAGAGATTGTTGATTGTAACAATTGAGAGCCAACTTACTGAGACTTGGAGATTTAATTGGACAACACGAAGGGTCAGAGATTGAAGTTGTAAAGTCCAGAGTTTCTCGATAGAGTTTTTCTTCTTCTCTTAATTTCATTATTTGCAATTGGGATGTTGGTTAATTTCAATATACTAGTTTTCTTAAGTATGATGAACTAATTTCCATGTAGGGATACAATGGAACCTTTTGCAATGGATTAATTTAATTATCATTATTTTCACTTATTGATCCTGTTGAGTTGATTATTATATTATGTGCTTAATTTATTAATTGTGTGACCAACAGTTAATTTGATATATTTGATGGAATTGAAAGAGGAAATCTAAGATAAGATCTGAATATAATAACGCGTGAATTTGTTGATTTTTTCTAAAATAACATAACAGTGTATAAGATGAGAATACTTGTATGTCATGCGCAACTTGTGCATAAGTTTTTGCTTAATGAATTTATTTTAAGTGTCTTGCATGAAAATAGCAATATAACTGAAATAGGTCTTTTTGTTAATTATTGAAATATGTTAATAAATTGATAGACAATCCTAGTTAGTAACTCATTGGATTAATAAGGTAAGGCGATTATTGCAACGCAATTGGGAAAATTATATTCATGTGCTTTAATCAACTCGTGATTAATTTTTATTAGTTTAATTTAGTTCGAATTTTATTCAGATTACATTCAAAATCAATTGTGGTGATTGTTTAAATAAAAGTAAATTGATAATTCATTAATATTAGGATAGTTATTAGTACTTGTTCTCGGTGGGTTCGATATCATTTTTATCTTTATATTACTCGATTGATTATGTATACTTGAACGTAATTGTCATTATATAAATCGGACAACAGACAGCACCTCCCATGTCCCATAAGGTCCATAACTTCATAGCCAACCACGCTCTTGAACTCCAAAAATAATCCTTTCCCCATAAATTTTAGTATATTAGTCAGCCTCCTTGCACAATTTTTAATTTAAAATCTATAAGGAAAAAAATTTCCAAATTCTCCGGTCTAGTTTTGTCTTGTATACCACCTCCCATGTTCCATACGGTACAAAAACAGGACAGAAACATGCCCTTACTAGTTTAGTTTTGTTTTTCTATCTTTGTTTTTCTTTAAAATTTTTGGTTCGTCTTTAAGTTCTATAATTATAAATTATTAGAGATAGTTAAGTTTTACTTAAGCATGGTAAGAGTTTTATAAACTTCAATGAAAAATATTTTTAGAAATTGCTATAGATTAAAATATATTTAAGGGTAATTATCTCCCTAGTTTGGCTTCTCTTCTTTCTTAGCTTCTTTGGCTTCAAGCTTTTCTTCTCTTCTCTTCCTCTCCTAGCTCAACTAGTTGCCTTCCTCTTCTTTTCTTCTCCTTGAACCAAAATATGGGGTGTGGGGGAGTACACTTGCTCCCCTTTTTATTTTATATAGCAACAATTGATTTATGGCTCACAAAGTGGCCAAATCTCTCTATTCTTTATCTTATAAGTTACAAGCATGTGTTATATCATTGTTGTTAACGCCAAGATCTTCTGCCACGTCCCAATCACGTAAGACGTTCTGATCCTGCATAATAAACACAGTCAACACCAAAAACTTGACGGCTTGGACCGTCGGGGGATAGCTCCGGCGTGAGAGTCAGTACAGGCGATCACAAGGTTAACAATGGAGGAATAAATATCTAGTGACTTGATAGCAATAATTAATTAGTTACCTTTCATTGTGTGTCATCCTTGCTTTATATCTCCAAAGTCCAATTTGTCTCAGATGTGAATCGACTTTTCGCCCATGCCTTTTTAATCGACTAAGCCTCATCCAATCCTCATTAAGACAATGCGAGATGACAAATCAGTTCTATCCCCAATCTACACCAGTCAAAGCCCAAGTGGAACCATACTCATATAGTAATTTGGCCCACTGTCACAGTCCAATACTTCATAGGCCCCAAAATAAAGATAATATCCACCCAATGGGCTGGCCCAATGAACCGGCCTAATACTTTCAAGACCCACCTCAACATGTCTAAAGTATTATGACCCAACAATTGTGAGTGTGGCAACATGGCCACTTGGCCATGCCATGGCTGGGCCCTGCTTTGTTTTTTCTTTTTTTTCCTTTATCCTTTTTTTAACGTTATATGTTTAAGTTTTGACTTTTAACTTTTACCTTTTCTTTTCTTTTTGAATTACATATATCTCCAACACATAATTTAAATGTGTTAGGTTATAAAATTAGTTTTCATTGAATATTTCAATTATATTTACATTTACATTTACATTCTCGAATATGATTTCAGAATATCACAAATATACCAATACATCATCAAATAAACATAAATGTCAAATGAACTAACAAAATGCGATCCACAATGTTAGACTGGCAACAGACCCAAAGCTCATGTGGTCGAGCCGACCACTTCAAATCAAAAAGCGGGCTTTGGACCGCATTTTTTTGGCCCATAGAAATCGGGCTTTTTGCCTTTACTCATTGCCGCAGCCATGTCAATCTGCTCACTTTTTGGGCCAAAAAAATGTCAAAAAATAGGTATAAAACACTCTCACAAGATCAGGTTACTTCTTTACATGTTAACCCAAGAACTTTGGACTTACATTTTACGACCCGTCAAAACTCAAGGTAAGTTTTTGGCCTTACCACCATATAGCCTTGCACCATGCCTGTTGCTTGCTGTAGTGTACTAATGTGCTAAATGCACATGAATGGAATGAGCTAAATGCACACGGATACAATGTGCCAACGTGCTAAATGTATGAGAAAGTAATGTTCTAAGGTTATGTTTGTTTGAGCCAATGAGCTAAATATATATATATATATATATATATATGAAAGTAATATTTTAAGGTTATGTTTGTTTGTAAGTATTATAATCTCGATATTATAATTTATGTAATTATAACCCTAATACTATTAAATTATTTTATTATCTCTAGACTAATAATCTTAAATTTAAATTTAAAAATAATTAATACACTTGAAATTAATAGTCCCAACCTGACCCAAGTGCAACTACCAACATTAAGTGTGAGTGCAATGGGAAAGCACGCAAATTACTTACTGCAACAAGGACAGTACACAAAGTACTGGCTACACATGGATTAGATATAGAGAGAAATGGAAAAGAAATAATCTAAAGACAAACAGGTAGGGACTAATGAAGCATTAGAATTAATTATAAAAGGACTGTCTATAAAATCACTCAATAGCAATATGTCATGTAAGTTTAGGAAAACAAGACGGAAATTTTGAATTATATTAACATTTTATTTTATTGTGATAAAACTGCTTAATTAATAATACTGAATTTTAAATTACTTAAATTTCTACTAAATTACCTTCACTGTCATGTTGCTATTAGATTATGTAAACAATGTTTTTATTCTCATGTAACATATGCAAAAATACAATAATTTAATATCCCATCGATGACCGAAGTTTTGTTTACTAAGGAGTCTAGGATCCAACCTTTAACTGTGATACTATGCTAAAACATTAAACTTGCAATTGCAAGATTAAATCAAATAGCAAGATGAACCCCCCAAAAAAAATTTAAAACTTAAAATAACATTTTACGTGAAAATATAATATTTCTCCATAAAAACATAATATTTTCACATAATTCCTCTTACTAGTGAGAGAGACTCCACATCTATGACAAAGATCATGTCAAACTTTTATACTTCCATGTCAAACTGGCAATTTCCATGGAAGAAAAGAAGGGATAATACACTTTTTAAATAAGGAAATTGTTAAATCCACAACAACAAATGTTATTTCCACAACAAAAATGTCATTATAGAATCTATAGCAACAATTTTTACAGGCGCTATACATCTACAGCGACACTATTGTTGTGAAAATAACAAAAAAATATTATAGATTTAACAATTCCCATAAATAATTAAAAACTTGACTTTAAAAAAAAATAGTTTGAATTTGTACTCTTCTTCCTACTTGATGTGGCCAGCCATAATTAAAAAATTACACCATGTCCAAGTCTTTTTTCTATCTTTTTTTAATTTGTTTCCTAGATTAAAGAGTGAGACCCTCGAACCATTAAATCCCATTATTATTTTCTTGCTAATGTCCACACACACCCCAAAAAAATCGAACCCTTGACCTGATGGATGAAAACCACTAGAATTACCGCATGGCCAACAACCATAAAACTATTCTAAATATATTTAATATTGTTACGAGAGAGAGAGTTGAGCTTGATTATGCAATCCATTATACTTGTCCTAATTAATATACTGTACCTCTATAGTGGGGGCGTTCAAATACTATGTCCAAGTATTTGTCTAGTTTATATGGTGAACCTAGCATGGACACAAATTTTCGAGTAAAAATGCTATTAAATTACAAGTAATGGCATGTAAGAAACTTCATTAATTTATAATTAAAAATATAAATGTTTCTCTAATTTTAAAATAAATTAAAAATGAAAATGTATACCCTATATCGTAACAGATGGAGTATTATCTTACCGACAACATAGATAATTTGAACTAAAAAAATGGTCCACGCTCTACTCGACCTTTGCCCTTCTATTACAAGAAGAGAGATTGACATCATGAGGTTCCAATGACCTCCAAATCCAAAAGAATCAGCAAAGCCCGATCATTTCAGCTAGCACCTAAATGAGAGTATATCTCAAGAAAGTAATTCGTCAATTCCCTGGCTCCTCAAACTTCTACGTGGACAATGTTCTTACTGGTTTAGTGTTTTGTGATAAGCAACCTGCATAGTTCAAATCGGTGAGTTATGACATGCTGCTAAGTAAATTAGAAGCAACATAATTATATGGCATGCATGGAAAAAGATAAAAGAATGGACAAGTTAACCAAGGCATATTCATCCCCAGGGGCCATAGTGAACACAGTTGGCATCCAAATCAGCTTTGGATGGGATTCTTTAGCTGCGTTGATTTGAAGTTTATGGCAGTGGAAAGGACATCAATACTATAATCAGTTACTCGGATCACAAACAGTTTAAGTCGAGGTTTAATCTCCCCCGGTTCTGAACATATAGGATCGATATGGACTTTTTGAGGTCATTTTGATATATTTTTAAATTAAAAATTAATATGAATTAATATAATTTAGGCAATACAATTTTGAGGAATTGTAAACTATCTAAATAGTATTACTAATTACAAGATTTATTATTTTTAAAAGTTAAATAAATCACATCAATTGTGAATTTGAAAATATTTCAATTTGACTTTGAAAAGTCAAACTTGATCCGATATATTGGAACGGAGGGAGTACTATATACATATAAACTTATGAGTGCATATCCAGTAACCATCCCCTTCTCCACCTGATCAGGTCTAGGCAGGCTGATCAGTCCTCAAAATTTGACCAAATTTCAGTGGCCATGTCGGAGTGGCATAGCCCTTCTCAAACCCACTTCCATCACCAACCCCACCTGTATGGTTATTGTGTTCCCACTTCCTAGTCGTAAATGTACATGATGGTTTGCCAAAAGATCCAATTACGATGACTAATTTATTCAATTTCCAATGCAACTAAATTTAGATTTCAAGTAAGCTTTAGTTGTAGACACGTACTGAAGTTGATGTTTTCAGCAGCTCCCTAATGGCCATAGTTGCATAGCAAGAAGATGGGAGGGTAAAGCTCATTCTGATAGCCTTTTGTGCTTCCTGAACATTAGATCCAGCAGGAAACTCTCTTTTTTTTTGTGCTAAATATCCAGCAGGAAACTCTTGATGATGCAATTCGTCTTTCTTGTCATTATCTAGTATATTATTATCTGTTGAAACACCGACATTATTCTCAAAGCTCACTGATTGCTTGTGATCATTTTGATGTTTCACATCCTCATTTCCATTGGCTGACTCCTCTCTGGCCACAGTTTCAGGTCTGATCCTAGCAACAATGTCTAAATCTGTCTCTGCTAGTGGTATATTTCCATCCGAATATGTGAGCATTTCCCTACAACAAGAGAAAGAAAGGTAATCTCAAAGAAAAATGTTGTTATAAAAATAATTAAAAAAAAACAAAAACCAAAAGACCAAATGAGACACAGGGAAGAAAAAAAATTAGGCATACCATTCAAAGTCTTGTAGTTTCTGGAATACTCGCCTATAAGCTCCAGTCATGCTCGTTAGTGAGAACTCCCTAGCAAAAGATAGGCATACTTATTTCATCAATTCATTCAACCCCCCCCCCAAAAAGCAAATACACACTCGTCCACATGCACACAATGAAGCATGTGCAATCATGTGTGGCAAAGGCTGTGAAGTAAACCATTTCCGTAGAGAAGCCCCTTAATATGAGAATCCTCTTCAGATAAGAAGACAAAATGTTCATCTTTCTCGGGTCAGGGTGTCTCTACGGCAAAGGTACTCCAAAACCATCAGTGCACAGCAGTAACATTCCAAAAAGGAGAAGAAAAATAATTCAGTTATAATTTAAGGAAATGTTTGAGAAACTTACTTGACACTGTGTACTCTCTCTATCAAGCTGATATCATCCTGAAAATACAAATAATTGATATGTATAAAATTTTAAAAGACAAAATAATAATAAAATAAAAAAGAAAAACCTTAAAGAAGGGGGAGGAGAGTTAATTTTGAATTTCCGAGAAACGCGTAATGATAGAATTTTAAGGCGAGATGTAATATCCAATAATATTTCAGTTATGGCAAACAAAGTTTTCGCTTGCGGACTTAAAACCCTAAGATTTAGGGAAAGTGAAATCAAAGAACTAAATGATCAAGTATAATAAGAATTGTTATTAAACGTGAGGAATACGAGTATAATACTAGTTATTATACGAGTATAATATAAAGATTAATACGACGTATAATACGAATATCGTACGAGGTATATACGAAGAGAATACAAGAATAATACGAAGAGAATACGAGAATAATACGATAAGAATACGAATAAGTCTTAATGGACTTTAGTATTGAATCTAGACTTTGTCAAGCCCAATTGGACAATGAATGAGGCCCAATGTTAAATTAAATCAAGCCCAAAGTTAGGCCCTATATGAATTAATTCTAAGCCCAAACCAAGAAACGAATTCGTGGGTTGAATTGGTGGATCACCGAGTGGGAAAAACCCATGGGGCAACCCGTGTGGGTCCCCCATGGGGCAAGAGGGGCGGCCACTTGGTGCCCAAGTAAGAGGGATGGCTTGGTGAGGAAGAATGGAATAGTAAGGAGGTTTGACTTTTAACCAAATTGCCCTAACCTTGTTATTTCTATAAATAAGCTAGCTAGTTGGTCATTTGTTTGTTTACCAAACATTTGAGCACATATTGAGAGAGAGAAAAGAGCTAATAACAATGAATCAAGAAGCAAAGAAGCTAAATAGTTCACAAACTAGCAAGAACGCAAAGAACGCGAAGGTAAAAATACGAAAACTTAAACGTTCGATTAAGATTTTATAAGAGAATTTGAATTGGTGGAACATGTCTCTTCTGGAGGAATAAGGATGACTATTAGTGAACAAAAACGTTAATAAGTCATGTTTAAGTGAGAATCATAATCGATTAATTAAGCGTTAATCGAAGAAAAACACATAAAACTTAAAAAAAATTGTTGATGGACAAATTGAAAACCATAGTGTAAAAGTTAGATGCAAACTGCTTGGTTAATATATAGATAACTAACCAATGGATTGATTCCATTTGGTTTGGCATAAAAATCTCGAGTACGGAAAAATTTACGGGATTAGACGATAATTGTCGAAATCGTAGAATTTCTGGAACGATAGTCAAAAGTGTTTGTTTAACTCGGAAACCTAGGTTTTCGGTGGCGTAGTGAAGAACAACGTATTTAAGAGTCAAGGACTCAAGAACGGTCGAATTCGAACTTAAAACGAAAAAACGAGCGAAGAACGTTCACGAACGTTTAACGAACGCTTAATGAGAATTTAAACGGTAAATTTATTGGTAACGGATTCAGAAACTTATTCTGTCCGAATGAAATCAATGTATATGAGATATGTAGACACTCGACATTCTCTGCACACCTGTCACTAACATTGCAGGAGGGCAGATTCGTCTTTCAGAGATAACCCTGGAAGACAGCTCCCATCCAGTCCAGATACTACCGGAAGTTCAGTCTCAACCCCGGAATACACCCCGGGAGTAACAGTTCCAACCTCGGAGATAACCCCGAAGCATGCAGTTCCAATACCGAAAATTCCACCGGAGAAGATCGATTAATCTCTTGGAGATAACCCCGAGGTATCCGGTCTCGATCCAACACCGAGTAAGAACTACCAAACTTGGAGATAACCCCAAGGAATGCAGTTCCGGCAATGCTTGTTTCAAGTGCAAGCAATCAGCTTCAACCTCGGCACTCACACCAAGGCACTCAGTACTAGACCCGGACCTAACCCCGGGAAGACAGGCACACCTCAGAGATGACACTGAGGACCTTCAACACTTGCAGCAGTCCAATCTCAACGATAACCCTGAGCAACATCTGTTTTATCAGCCCAAACCGGAGATAACCCCGGTGAGGGGCAAAGTCGTCATCTGGCCACCTTGACGCCACATCACGTCGTCTCAACATCTCATACATACATTTCTACGCAACAATGACCCACAAGAATCAAGGAAAACCAATCCTGAGTGACTATTATGCAGGGTAACGGATAGAATTTGAAGCTTGAAGACCGGAGGGCACCGTCCCATCTTCCTGACTTCGTACAACCTCTAATCTCATGCCATTGTGTAACTCTCGACAACGGCGGTCCGAAATAGGTCCTACATACCTCAGTCGGATATCCGGATTGCAATTCTGAAAGTTTGAGCGGACATTACAGTACCTACGTGCACGTACTTCGAGACGATGCGACCCGCAAAACCCGGGACAACCCGGGTAGCCTCAGGTACACCTGCGGCCTAGCCGCAGGTACACCTGCGGCTCCCCCCTCTATAAATAGAGGGCTTGGGGTGGCCATTTGTAAGAGAAAAAAGGCGAGGAAGCCCTGTCAAATTTTCTCCGTACTCTCTCTATACCGAGTGCTTTTTCATTTTAAACACTTGTGAGCTCACATATAGCTACTTTTGTATCGGCGGAAGCCGAGTGTTCATCCCATTAAATATATAGAAGTCTTCTTTGGCAGCCCACTGTAAGCCTTCTCACACACTTTAAAGCCTTTCTATTCATCTTTACACACCCTTTTTCACGTTGAGAGTCGTGTTGCGTGTGTTTTCCCGGACTTCGTTCCGTGGTTTTATTTCAGTTTGTATATGCATATATATATATTTATATATATGGACTAACATTATCGAGTTATGCCTCGATTGAGCCTGAACTTGATGCCCGGAGCGTTTATTTGCTTTTAGATATATATATACTTATATATATAGATGAACGTGCCAATTCGACTCGCTCGATGAGCCTGAACTTGATTTAGGGCGCGTTTATTGCTTTAATATATATATACTTATATATATTAACTTTTGTCAGACTTTGTTCGATGAGCCTGAATTTTACATCCGGAGCGTTTACTTGCTTTTATATATATATATACTTATATATAGGATTAAATGCAAAGTCGACCACTGAATTTTTCTGATATTTGAGTATTGAGCCCCTTTCTTCCGGTCAACGCAAACTGAGCCCCTTTCTATTAAAAAATTTGGACTTTGAACCCCAGGCGCCACATGTGCGTTGACCTGATGACGTGGCGCCTACGTGACAGATCTGACGTGATATTTTATATTTTAATTTTACATGTGAGCATTGCTGACGTGGCATCTTTTAAATTTTTTCCAAAAACTTGCCTTTGCCCAGATTTGAACTCACAACCTCACCTTTGAAACTTTAGTCATATAATCACTGGAGCAACACATCTATTATTAATATCTTGCAAGAATTAATATTAATATCAAAACATGAGATTTCCCTTATATATTCTTTTCTTCTCCTTCACTACCTACCATTAATAATAACTGTTAATATTTATATTTGTAGTACTAATAATAATAATAATAATAATAATAATAATAGTAATAATAATAACAATAATAATAACAACAATAATAATAATATTAATAATAATAATAATAACAATAAAAATAGTATAATAATATTCTACTTATTGTTTGTTCACTTTTCTGAATGCATGCATGCATATATATATGCCCCCGGACCATACTAAGCTAAATTACCTACTACATCTTCAAACAATATTTTACTCTAATTAAAAATAAATTACTACACTTGGATATATTAATTATTTAATTATACTCTACTTACCAATTGCATGCAAATTAAGAAGGTAATACTAATTAAGAGAGCTTGTTAATTTGTGAGTACGTGTTTTAACAACAAATTCATTCTGCCACTATAAGTATTATATTCAAACTGGATGGATGAATGGCTTAAAGACAAGGACATGTAGCCTAAATTTTTTTAATTAAAATCCTACAAAGTTTAAAATTAATAAATAATTACGATTTTTTTAGTGTAGTAAGAATTAAATGCCACTTTAGAGGCCAATTAATTTCGTCTATATAAAAAACATCATCAGAAAGGAAAGAAAAAAAGTGAGTACAAATAAGCAAAAGTGGAGACAAGAATGAAGCTTTTGCTCACATCCTCAAATATATACTCCCTCCTTTCTTCGTTTTAAAATAAATCATTTTCTACTTTAACTCTAAAAAATAAAGTAATTAAAAGAGATGAGGAGAAGTAATTAATTAGTATATAGATAATAATGAAATTTCAAAATAACATTAATTATTAACGAATTTTTTTTAATACGCACGCGAGAGGAGGGAATAGTATAGGAGTAACTTTTATAGAAATGTGCGTATATAATATAATACAGTGTAGTAGTAGTATATACATATCTTTTTAAATAAATAGTTAATAGTCCATGCATGAGTTATATAATAATAATAAGTAGTATAAGTAGTTAATGGCCGACTTTGCATTTATGAAATTATATGTTATGTTAAATAATAAACATAACATATAATTCAATCTCTTCTATTTTTATAACTCAATTATTATTATTATTATTATTAGTACTATTATTATTATTATTCTCCTTCAAATAACTAACTCATATTATTATTATAATTTTATTTTATTTTATTTTTATTGTTATTGTTATTATTGTTGTTGTTGTTATTATTATTGTTATTACTATTACTACTATTATTATTATTATTATTGTTATTGTTATTATTATTATTAGTACAATAAATATAAATATTAACAGTTATTATTAATGGTATGTAGTGAAGGAGAAGAAAGGAATATATGGGGGGAAATCTATGCTTTGATATAAATATTAATTCTTGCAAGATATTAACAATAGACGTGTTGCTCCAGCGGTCATACAACTAAAGTTTCAAAGGTGAGGTTGGGAGTTCAAGTCTTGGCAAAGACAAGTTTTTGGAAAAAAATTCAAAAGATGCCACTTTAGCAATGCTCACATGTAAAATTAAAATATAAAATATCACGTCGATTCATGTATAGGCGCCACGTATGTCATGTCAGCAGGTCAACGCACATGTGGCGCCTGGGGTTCAAAGTCCAAATTTTTTAATAGAAAGGGGCTCGGTTTGCGTTGACCGGAAGAAAGGGACTCAATACCCAAATATCAGAAAAGTTCAGTGGTCGACTTTGCATTTAACCTCTTATATATATGAACTGTTGTCGAACTTTGTTCGATGAGCCTGAATTTTACATCAGGTGCGTTTATCGCTTTTATATATATATTTCGTCCCACCTGGAGTTTACTTCGTGGTGGTTGATCGCTTTTACAGCTTTCTTTACGTTTCGTCCCGCCTGGAGTTTCCTCTGTGGCGGTTGATGGCTTTTACAGCTTTATTTACATTTTTTGATCCCCATGGACGTGCTTCGTGGTGGCTGATCATGTCTGTATATATATATTTACAACTTTTATATATATACCTTCATCGCTTTCATACAAATTAAGGCATCATGTGAGCCTAGAATCATGTGATCACAGATTCACTATTTATCGATCTAGATTCGGTTCGTGAGACATTTTTTCAAATATGGCGACTTGTAAATTTATCTCATGGTTCTGGATTTCCTCATATGATTTTCATACCCACGAGGAAGTCGGCATTATTTGTACATTATTTTCTCATAGATACTTCACATCTTGGAAATAAAATCAATCAAGCCGAACACTTGATAAAATGGAAGTGTAAAAGGTCTCAATTACTATTGAGCACTAGGATTTGAAAAACCTCTTTTATAAAACATCACTGACATATCTTGCTAAAAACTGAATTTTTACATAAATTCAAACCATGTGTATATAGGTGCGAACGAGGCCTCGCACCACTTCCAAATAAACAACACATCACCCACACACACGCATTTAAATGATAGTTTCTTGAAAAGAGACGGTCCACCGTGGTAACACAGATGTTGTGGGTGCCAAACTCCTTCCCCAGCATAATCAAAGTCACGGACCCTAAAGAATCTCGGTTTCAATTTAATTCACCATTAGCAAATGTCACATCACCGGGTCAATGTGCAAACCTTTTTCTCATTGTGTTGGTACAACAATTTAAAAAACCAATCACGACTCTTAACAATCCATCGTCGACATTATACACGTCGGACCTTTTTCACTTGTTTTTTCAAACAAATCTCACCTAACATGAGAACACCAAAGAACAAGTAACGGAAAGGGACAACTAAAAAATCCCGACATTGACAAGATATGTGAGATAACGGCTTTTGAATGAGCAAATTCCGACTTAGAAGGATCGCGTTACGAGCCCGGAAAGAAATCGAATTGAAAAACTTAAAAAATCATAAAGGCGGCCACATTGCGCCATTGCTTTCAAGCCTTAGAACTGTCGCATTAATACCTCGTCGGTTTGGCACATCGCTAGCTTGATACAACAGTAAGCAACTATTAAGCAATTGGGAGCCGGAGCCACCTTAAAGGGAAAAATTTCCGACGCGGACACTTGTTAACCCAACTTTTTGCGTGATAATTATGGGGCATGTATATACTTAATATACATGAAGAGGCAATTCCTAAATAACATGTATAGCGATGATTTTAGAAATTAAACGTTGGTTAAATGTATTTAAACGAAGAACGTAAAATACGAAAACGTGAACCGTGAATTGTACTCGGGTTTAGCGCATGTCATAAGGTTATATGATATGTAATAGATGTGCATGGTGCGTGAATAATAAGAAATGAAAGATAAAACTTATGTACTTTCTATACGGAGTCCGATATCGGTTATCCGGGGAAAATGTGTCCGAGTTAGCGAACCGATTAGGGTTTCAACTATCGTTGTACTTAAACGATGGTCGTTGAGTGTCAGTTTATGACATATGAATGTTAATAAGCCGTAATGAATGATAAATAACTTGAAACGAGTATTATTAATGAAATAATTTCAATTAAGTTACAGAAGAAAAAGAAGTTGGTATAAACAATGTGGTTAGATTGTTTTGTAGCTAATTTCAGTGTGCTATGTGAATATATCATGTAGAGACTGTAAAGACCAAGAACGGTTGAACTTTAATTGAAGACACTTGAAGGCAAGTTTTCCTAACGCTTGTCTGACCTTCGTGTTAGTCAAGTTTCTGTATTTCATGTTATATTATGCATAAATTGTTTTACGAAAGAGTCGATGCTAGTTTTAACTCGGCTAAACAAACATTAAGAATTTGATTGATTTGTTTACAAGTCTTTCAATATAGTATTGATAACGATATCCTATGCCAATTGTTTGGTACGAATTCAAAGGTACGCCTGAGTATGAATAAACAAAAGTATTTTACGTCGTTTATTCGAAGGGCACACGAGGTTGCCAAAACTTAAACGTAAATACGTTTAACGAATAAGTGTTGATCAACATAGAGTACTATAGGTTGATCACCTAGAAGTGCACGTAAGATATATCGGACTCACGGTCTTAGTGTCAGGTTATCCTTTTCATGAATGAAAACCAAAGAGAATGTACATGATTTTTTGACCAGCTCAGAATTCCTAAGTTATTGTATGTACTCTGGAATTGTTTTATGAGAATGAAAGGTGCTATTTCGATGGTTCATAGTACGTCATAACTATTTAATATTATTTAAATTGTATGCGAAAAAGTTGTATGCGAAATTCACTAAATGTGAATTTTGGCTTGAAAGAGTGCAGCTTTTAAGGCACATTATTGACAAAGATAGGATTTCAATGGATCCAGCGAAGGTAGAAGCAGTTATTAATTGGGAGCAGTCGAAAACACCAACCGAGGTGCGGAGTTTCCTAAGGTTAGCGGGATACTATCGAAGGTTCATCCAGGACTTTTCTAAAATAGCTACTCCGTTGACAAATTTGACGAGGAAGTCTGTAAAGTATGTGTGGATGGAGAAGTGTGAGAACAGTTTTTAGGAACTGAAGAGGAGGTTAAGTGAAGCACATATATTATCTTTACCAGATGATACGGAGAATTTTATAGTTTATAGCGATGCTTCGCATAGAGGACTGGGTTGCGTGCTCATGCATCATGGCCAGGTCATTGTGTATGCATCACGACAGCTAAAGGATTATGAGAAAGTTTATCCTACTCATGACATAGAATTGGCAGCAGTAGTTTTTGCATTAAAGATATGAAGACACTATCTATATGGGGAGAAGTGTGAGATATACACGGACCATAAAAGTCGGAAAAATATCTTCACGCAAAAAGAGTTGAATATGAGGCAGAGAAGGTGGTCAGAATTGATAAAAGATTACGATTGTGATATCTTATATCATCCAGGAAAGGCGAATGTTGTGGCCGATGCATTAAGTAGGAAGGATCGGGAAAAACTATCAATGTTAACGACTCAGAACAAGTTAGTAACAGAGATGGCAAGGATGGAGCTAGAAGTTAGGTTGTCGAGAGAATCGGTAGAGAAGTTATTTGCAATGGAGACTCAACCAACAATTTTGGAACGAGTTAAGGAAGTACAACTGAAAGACGAGGAGTGCAAACAAATGAAGAAAATTGAAGATGGAGAGAAGACTCAGTATAGCCTTGACAAAGAGGGGTTACTACGTTTTGAAAGAAGAATTTGGGTTCCGTGTAATGCGGAATTAAAAGAAGAGATAATGGAAGAGGCCCATAGTTCGAGGTACTCAATACATCCAGGTAGTACCAAGATGTATAAAGACCTTCGACAAAACTTTTGGTGGCCGAACATGAAGAGAGAAATAGTAGAATATGTTACTAGGTGCTTAACTTGTCAGAAAGTTAAGGTCGAACACCAACGACCGAGTGGATTATTACAATCACTAGAGATTCCGGAGTAGAAGTGGGAGCATATCACGATGGACTTTGTGGTGGAACTTCCAACGACGAAGAAGGGATACGACGCTATTTGGGTAATAGTGGATTGTTTAACGAAATCGGCTCACTTTTTGCCGATAAGAGTTAGGTATGACCTAGAGCAATTAGCTAAGCTTTATGTCAAATAAATCATTTCAAGACATGGAGTACCAGTTTCAATTGTGTCAGATTGTGATCCACGATTCACATCGAATTTTTGGAGGAGTTTGCAAGAGCAAATGGAGACGCAGTTGAGGTTGAGTACAACATACCATCCTCAGACTGATGGTCAAAGTGAACGGACAATTCAAACGTTAAAAGATATATTAAGATCTTGCGTTATGAATTTCAAGGGGAGTTGGGACGAACATCTACCTTTGGTGAGTTCGCTTACAACAATAGTTTTCACGCTAGTATAGGCATGCCGCCTTATGAAGCGTTATATGAAAAGAAGTGCAGGACGCCACTATGCTGGGATGAAGTAGGTGAACGTCAGATGTTGGAACCTACAACAAACGGCAGACATAGTAAAGTTAATACGTATTCGATTAGTAGCGGCTCAAGATAGACAGAAGAACTATGTGAATCCTCACTGTGAAAAGAGGAAGTTTGAAGTCGGTTCGTATGTCTTTCTGAAGGTGTCGCCTTCGAAAGGGAAGATACGCTTTAGGAAGAAAGGGAAGTTGAGTCCAATATTTATAGGACCTTTTGAGATTTTAAGGAGAGTAGGAGAGGTAGCTTATGAAGTAACTTTACCTCCAGAGTTGGAGCATATACATAATGCATTTCACGTGTCCGTATTGCGTCCTTATAAACCGGACTATAAGCATGTAATAGAGTATGAACCTATACAGGTAGAAAAAGACTTAACGTATGAAGAACTTCCAATTCATATTATTGATAGGAAAGAACAAGTCTTAAGAAATAAGATAATACCTTCGGTGAAGGTAATTTGGACGAACCACAATGCCGAAGAAACAACGTGGGAACTCCAGAGTAAAATGAAGGAAAACTTTCCCCATTTGTTTACTTAATTGTATCGAGATTCTGGGGACAGAATTCTTATAAGAGGAAGAATGTAACGCCCGAGAAAATCGAATTATTATGTGAATTAAGTTTTATTTGATTATTTGAATTAAATGAATTTAATTGTTTATTAAAGTGAGTAAGCTTTTTAAAGGTTGTTTTATGACCTAGAATGTGTGAATGTGGTTAGAATTCTGGCTATGAGCTAGAATTAAATGATTCGAATTTCCAAGACGAAAATAAAAAATTTCCAAAAAATTTCCATAAAAACACTATTCATCCGTTTCTGCTGGGGAATTAATTTTGAATTTCCGAGAAACATGTAATGATAGAATTCTAAGACGAGATATCCAATAATATTTCAGTTATGGCAAACGAAATTTTCGCCCGACTTAAAACCCTAAGGGTTAGGGAAAGTGAAATCCAAGAACTAAATGATTTAAGTATAATAAGAATTGTTATTATACGTGAGAAATACGAGTATAATACTAGTTATTATACGAGTATAATATGCAGATTAATACGACGTATAATACGAATATCGTACGAGGTATATACGAAGAGAATACGAGAATAATACGATAAGAATACGAATAAGTCTTAATGGACTTTAGTATTGAATCTAGACTTTGTCAAGCCCAATTGGACAATGAATGAGGCCCAATGATGAATTATATCAAGGCCCAATGTTAAATTAAATCAAGCCCAAAGTTAGGCCCGATATGAATTAATTCTAATCCCGAACCAAGAAACGAACCCGTGGGTCGAACCGGTGGATCATCGGGTGGCTAAAACCCATGGGGCAACCCATGTGAGTCCCCCATGGGACAAGAGGGGCGGCCACTTGGTGCCCAAGTAAGAGGGATGGCTTGGTGAGGAAGAATGGAATAGTAAGGAGGTTTGGCTTTTAACCAAATTGCCCTAACCTTGTAATTTCTATAAATAAGCTAGCTAGTTGGTCATTTGTTTGTTTACCAAACATTTGAGCACATATTGAGAGAGAGAGAAGAGCTAATAACAAGGAATCAAGAAGCAAAGAAGCTAAATAGTTCACAAACTAGCAAGAACGCAAAGGTAAAAACACAAAAACTTAAACTTTCGATTAAGTTTTTATAAGAGAATTTGAATTAGTGGAGCATGTCTCTTCCGGAGGAATAAGGATGGCTATTAGTGAACAAAAACATTAATAAGTCATGTTTAAGTGAGAATTATAATCGATTAATTAAGCGTTAATCGAAGAAAAACACATAAAACTTAGAATTTATTGTTGATGGACAAATTGAAAACCATCGTGTATAAGTTAGATGCAAACTGCTTGGTTAAGATATAGATAATTAAACAATGGATTGATTCCATTTGGTTTGGCGTAAAAATCTCGAGTATTTCAAAATTTACGGGATTAGACGATAATTGTCGAAATCGTAGAATTTCTGGAACGATAGTCAAAAGTCGTTTAACTCGGAAACCTAGGTTTTCGGTGGCGTAGCAAAGAACAACGTATTTAAGAGTCGTGGACTCAAGAACGATCGAATTCGGACTTAAAACGAAGAAACGAGCGAAGAACGTTCACGAACGTTTAACAAACGCTTAATGAGAAATTTAAACGGTAGATTTATTGTTAACGAATTCAGAAACTTATTATGTCCGAATGAAATCAAAGTATATGAGAAATGTGAGATAACGGCTTTTGAATGAGCCAATTCCGACTTAGAACGATCGCGTTACCAGCCCGAAAAGAAATCGAATTGAAAAACTTAAAAAAAAATCAAGCAAAGCGCCATAGCCCGCGCCTAAGCCTCGAACTCGCCATCGCAATGATCGACGGGGTTCACTTATCACTAATCAGCGCCACAAACAAGCTGCTATTAAGCTTTCAGTTAGGCCCTCAACGCCTTTAGGGAAAAACATTCCACGCTACATTTGTTAACCCAACTTTTTGCGTTATAATTATGGGGCATGTATATACTTAATATACATGAAGAGACAATTCCTAAATAACATGTATAGCGATGATTTTAGAAATTAAACGTTGGTTAAATGTATTTAAACGAAGAATGTAAAATACGAAAACGTGAACCGTGAATTATATTCGGGTTTAACGAATGTCGTAAGGTTATATGATATGTAATAGATGTGCAGGGTACGTGAATGATAAGAAATGAAGATAAAACTTATGTACTTTCTATACGGAGTCCGATATCAGTTATCCGGGGAAAATGTGTCTGAGTTAGCGAACCAATTAGGTTTCAACTATCGTTGTACTTAAACGATGGTCGTTGAGTGTCGGTTTATGACATATGAATGTTAATAAGCCGTAATGAATGATAAATAACTTGAAACGAGTATTATTAATGAAATAATTTCAATTAAGTTATAGAAGAGAAAGAAGTTGGCATAAACAATGTGGTTAGATTGTTTTGTATCTAATTTCAGTGTGCTATTTGAATATATCATGTAGAGACTGTAAAGACCGAGAACGGTTGAACTTTAATTGAAGACGCTTGAAGGCAAGTTTTTCTAACGCTTGTCTGCCCTTCGTGTTAGTCAAGTTTCTGTGATTCATGTTATATTATGCATGAATTATTTTACGAAAGAGTCGATGCCAGTTTTAACTCGGCTAAATAAACATTAAGAATTTGATTGATTTGTTTACAAGTCTTTCAATATAATATTGATAACGCTATCCTATGCTAATTGTTTGGTACGGATTCAAAGGTAAGCCTGAGTATGAATAAACAAAAGTATTTTACGTCGTTTATTCAAAGGGCACACGAGGTTGCCAAAACTTAAACGTAAATACGTTTAGCGAATAAGTGTTGATCAATATAGAGTACTATAGGCTGATCACCTAGAAGTGCTCGTAAGATATATCGGACTTACGGTCTTAGTACCGAGTTGTCCTTTTCATGAATGAAAACTAAAGAGAATGTTCAGGGTCTTTTAACCTGCTCAGAATTCCTAAGTTACTGTATGTACTCTGGAATTGTTTTATGAGAATGAAAGGTGCTATTTCGATGGTTCATAGTACGTCAGAACTATTTGTTCAGTTAGTGAAGATTAATCATATGATTCTTTATGTGGTGGTTATATTATATATTGTTAGACTTGTTGAGGTAGTTATGCTCACTTCTTGCTTGAATTATATGATTGCAGCTAAGATTGAACGAACCGAGGGATCCGGTAAGGATAGATGTGAAGCCAAGATGGATAAATAGATTATCATATAATAGACTAGTATATTTGTATGAACTTATACGGCAAAAAGCACCTTTACCCGCTTGTGGTAGTCGACTTGTAAGCAATTGGCCACTGAACTTTAAAAATATGCAATTGGACCACTGTGCTTTCTAAAACTGAAAATTCAGGTCATTCCGTTCAATTTCTTGGACGGAAGTCAAATAATTACACACGTTGCATTGGAAAAAAAAATCAAAATATTATTATTTTCTTATGTGGCAATACAAAAAAAATCAAAAATAAAATCATTGATTATGTGGCAAAAAATGATTAAAATAATAATAAATTTAAATTAAATAATAATTAATTCATTTTAAAATAAAATAATTAATTTTAAAATAAAAATAAAATAATTAATTTTAAAATAAAATAAAATAATAAAATTAAAATAAATATTTGGAATTAATGATTAATCATTAACTTGTAAAATGATTATTTTTAAAATAATTATTAATCATTCCGGTCAAAAAAATCATTAACTTGTAAAAAAAATCATTTTTGCCACATAAAAAAAAAAATTTCGCTTTTTTTTTAAAATAGCTTTTTTTTTAAACAGAATTTTTAAAAACAGAACTTTTTTTAAAACATAGTTTTTTAAAAACGGAATTTATTTTACAAGTTAAAAAAAAATTGTTTTTGTTTTTAAAAACATAATTTCTAAAAACAAATTTTTTTTAAAAAAGATTTTTTTAAAAATAACAAAATTTTATTTTACAAGTTAAAAAAAATTATGTTTTTGTTTTTAAAAACAGAATTTTTTTATGTGGCAAAAATGATTTTTTACAAGTTAATGATTTTTTAACCGGAATGATTAATAATTAATTTTTAAAATAAAATAAAATAATCATTTTACAAGTTAATGATTAATTATTAATCATTAATTCCAAATATTTATTTTAATTTTATTATTTTAATTATTTTATTTTAAAATTAAATATTTTATTTTGATTTTTAAAATAAATTATTTTATTTTTATTTTTAAAATTAATTATTTTATTTTAAAATAAATTATTTTATTTTAAAATAAATTATTTTATTTTAAAATAAATTAATTATTATTTATTTTCAATTTATTATTATTTTAATCATTTTTTGCCACATAATCAATGATTTTATTTTTAATTTTTTTTTGTACTGCCACATAAGAAAATAATAATATTTTGATTTTTTTTTCAATGTCACGTGTGTAATTATTTGACTTCCGTCCAAGAAATTGGACGGAATGGCCTGACTTTTCAATTTTAGAAAGCACAGTGGTCCAATTGCATATTTTTAAAGTTCAGTGACCAATTGCTTACAAGTCGCATTTACCATTGCTGCAAAGTGTAAAGGTGTTTTTTTAACTTATACTTATACTATGACAATGAAGAATGTAATGGTTAACAGAACCTGGGAAAGGATTTATTATTATTTTAATAAGAATGTAGTAAATACACTCATCGTGATGCTATTTTCATTGAAATGAATGTACAGTTAGTAGTACAGTGTAGCACCATATATGTGGGTTGAAAGTACCCGGATTTGGGGGCGTTACAACAGAAGCTGTTTTTGTCCCCCTCTTTTTGATTAAAAGCTTAGTAGAAAAGATAAAAAAAATAAAGTAGTTTACATTACGTTGCTGCCCTTTTTGTTTTAAAATAACTTAGTGTGTACTGTCAACTGTGTGATGACTGGCCGTCAACAGAAGGAGATGTTATTGTTACACCTTGTAATAGGAAAAAAAACATTAGTAATCTTTAATGTTGACCTGACTTTTTGAAAATAAGTGTTGACATGTAACCCTTTTTTTTGCAAAGTTACGTAATTTGACCTCAAAAAACTCCTCATGTCGTCCCTGGCCTACATTATAACATTTAGATAACACCAAAAAATAAACCACATTTTTATATTGGCAAGCATGCATAGTTCAAACACCATTCTCCAATCTCTTTATATCTACTTAACTTCAACTAAAAATAAATGACTTCGCTGATCTAGTCATGCTTGCCAGTTATGATAGTGCTCACTGCTCCACCTCCAGTATAGTTTACCCAACATGGGTGGAACTGATTTCAAAACCCAAACCCATGAAACACAAAGTTCGGAGTTCTAGGTCTGTAAATCAATGCTAGTATGTTTCGACGTAGTGCTACACCTTGAATAACAAAAGGCGGACTTACTAAAGCATCAGAAGGACAAAGCAACAAACTGGAAATTTTTTCATGAGGTTAGTAATTTCAAGAAAAGGGAAATACCTTCTTTGCCAAGTCATGATAAACTTTGCCAATATCATTCAGCGGATAAATTACCCTTGAACTGTCATAGTAAGAATATTAGAATAGTGAAGTTAAACTAAAGTCTGTAATTTAAAATTTCAAGTAGTCAAAAATTAAAATGATTAAAGGCATGTAAATGCCTGTGGCTTGCCCTTACCCAGGCAGTGGAAGGACAACATCATCAACTGTATAATCACCAGCAAGTAGATCTTCTTGAGTTATAGCCTGCACAGGGAAAGGAGAATATCATAAACTATAACGGTCTAATAGACAAGGGAGATGATACACAGACGATATAATTTACAGATAGCTTTATCACATAAGTGGCCTTCTTGTACTTAAACTTTTCCAAAGTATGGTGACACAAAATAGTATAATAGGAGCTCTTTTTTCAGTGCTCTTTAGGTTTTGTTCTCTGTTGATGGTGGACTTCATGTTCCCCATTTATTGTATCCTTTCTTTACTACTAATAAAACTTCTTCTATCAAAAGAGAAGGAGAGAAATTGTATAATAGGTGAAGTAATTGGATTCAAACTTTACAGTTTGATTTAGAACAAATATCTATCACTAGTAATAAAAATCTTATCCAATCTGCTAAAAAATAACTTCAAGGAGTAAACTTCAAATCAAAAATCATAAATGATCAACTCACATGTGTCCAGATCATTTCTGAATTATAAAAGTCCTACAATTCCAAATTAATATATATATATATACATTATATTTATATTCACCATACTATCTGATCCCCTTGACGAACCCAACAACAGTTTATAGAGTAAGGTGTAAGGTGTATGTAGAACATATTCTTTAAATTGGTTGGGAATTCAAAATGATGGAAAAGTACAAGCAGTCATACCTCCAGAGACTCTGCTTTGTCACAGATCCACTCTGGTTTCATTCCAAACCTCCCCTGACCCATTCAGTTTTTAGGTATTCATTCTCTTAGTACCAGGCCCCTTCTACATTACTTAACTCATCTAGAAGAGGTGTAGCAACTGATTATATATTTCATTTTCTGTTTGACTAAGTTCAAAATCTTTTAAAATTTTCCTAATAGAATATTTATGCAGCAAAAAACGTGATATGCATTTTCATATAAAATGTAAAGGGTTATATACTTTTCAGTTTCCTGATAAGTTATCTAACAGGAATTTTTTGCTTTGCAGTATTTTTTTGGTGACATAATGCAACGGGGTAACTTTCCTATCTGTATAATCAAAAACATGAAAGAACTTAACCTAACTCAATCTAAATGGGAAGATGTTAAAAACAAACCCCACAGTATAATTTGTTATTCCTCATCATGTGTAAGATATAGTTGTAAATTTTAGTGAGAGAAGGCTATGTGGCTCAAATGCCAAAGCGTCAAACCTTCACTAAATTACTTTTTACTTCTGATGCAGTTGTGTCAGATATGTCATCCAGATGGCTACAATCAAATGTATCATTACAACTTTCATCTTCAAATTCGGAATTAGAGACTTCTGTAATTTTTCGAGTATATTCTTCTTTGCATTGAACGAGATCTCCCAACACAACTCGGTCAATTCCTGCAGAAGATCGAATAAACAAAACCCTTGAAGCTTTTATAATTGTTTGCGCACACTGTCCCCTCATGTTTACATTGTTTTGCAATGTCATAACCAAACTTTCAATTTTATGCAAATCTATCCCCTCTGACCAAACCATGTGAGATACATGTGCAGATTTTAAAGGGGAAAATTGTCCTTTTTACATGTAAAATAATGTTCCTTCTAAATAGAAGGGCAAAGTTGTCTTCGCCATAAATACTAATCTTCAGCCATTATACTCACTCCGTTTCAAATTATAAGATCATTATTAATTTTTGAAAGACAATCAAAGACATTTTTAAACTCAAAATTAGGATGATTCATTAAAAATTATGAAACAATAAATCTTATTATAATTAGTAATATTTATTAGATAGTTTGCAATATTGTATTGACTAAAACTAATGTAATCCATGTTAATTTTGAACTTCAAAATGTCTTAAGTTGACTTCAAAAAAGTCAATAATGATCTTATATTTTGAAACGGAATGATATGTTTACACACACGCAGACATACACACACATGTACTATTTAAAGAAATGAAAATATCATCAAACAATAAATTAATGGACAGCCAAAAAAAATTTAAATACAAATTAAACAATCATGAATACATTTCATTAAACCAAAAAATCAAAGATTAAAAAGAAAATAAATACATAGCTCAAAAAATCTGATTAAATACAAAACAATCAAAAAATTTATTGGAAAAAATAAATTTGAAAACAAAAAAAATAAAATAAAAGAGATTTAATACAAATAAATAAACAAAACAAAAATAATGCATTCTGTATATCCTCTCTCCAAGACTCCAGCCTTGAACTCAAAAACTTAAACAATAAATTCGGGAAAAAAAATTAAATACTCAAGGAATTAGCAAACAAACTCCACCTATCTAATTTTTTATCTCCACTTTGACAAAAATGAACCCTACAATTACAACAGATTACCTCCCAACAAAGTGGGTTCTCTCCACATTATCACAAAACCAAAAGTGAATTGCAACATCCAGCACCACCAAAATTCCTACCACTGCCGCTGTACTATTCCAACCACATCTCACATACAAACATTCCTTAAAATGTTTACAGAAAAAGCAAACAACCAATCGAGGCTAACCATCTTCAATTTTAGGACCAGACCCTTTCAAAGGAAGCGCACTGCAACAAATCAAGGCTTTCCATCTTTCATTTTAGGACCATGAAGTCGAAGCAAGGTATGGAAGAAGCTTCAAGGCTAAGCAGATCTGAGAGAAAGAATAACATCCTATAGGGACAATTTTCCTTGGATTGGGAAATCGGAGAGAGGAGAGTGGGACGAGCGAGAGAAGAGAGCACGTGGGAATTCTAGGGTTTGTTTAGGTTCTTATGAAAGAAGACTGTTTACCCTTTATTTGGAGGGGACATTATTTTACATGTAAACGTATAATGTTGCCCTTAAAATCTTCACATGCATTCTAGGGTTTGTTTGGGTTCTTATGAAAAGAGAGTAAGAGACTGTTTTACCCTTTATTTAGAGGGGACATTATTTTACATGTAAACGTACAATTTTGCCCTTAAAATCTTCACATGTATCTCACATGATCGGTCAAAATTGGTCAGAGGGGACAAATTTGCATAAAATTGAAAGTTTGGCTATGACATTGCAAAAATTGAAACATTAGTGGGTATATTACCAAATAATATGAACATGAGGCGACAGTTTGCAATTTGCCCTTGTTTGCAAATACCAGATGGTGACCATGACAAGAAAGAATGCATGCATTCTCCACTGTGCACGTAGATAGAGCAATAGATACTATCAAAACAGGAAAGACAGCATACCGTATTTTTGCACTCTCATGCTAGCTGCATGGTTCCACAGATAGCTTTGATAACTATGTACATACCTGCAGAGTCAATAAAATTGTAAATTTGAATTAAATTCTCAAAAGTTCTTACTCCTATCAGGATACTCACCTTCCTCGTTGATTCTATATCAGAATATTTACTTCTCGATGATTATTAGCGAGAGAGAGGTGAATTGATTTCAAATTGGAAAAATTATCACATAACCCTTCCTTGAGGGAAAAGTTGGCACTACATGACCTAAAAACAAATGACACTACATGATTTATAAAACATGGACCTACATAATTCACAGAACCCAATGCAACACCAACAATTATTCTCCCTTTCCTGTAGAAATGATATACAGATTTAAATGCAGGGACACAACAGGCACACATAGGATTAGCTGAATCTGCTTGTAAGCAATGATTCAGAGTAATAACTAGATTTTTTTTAACAGTATCCTTTTGAAGATAGTCTTGATATCAGTCTTCTCCATCGACCAAAGCAATCAACTTTATATTCAAAAGGTGAATAAGAGATGACATCTCGTTCATTGGGATTATTCAACCTTTGTTCATCTTAACCTCTCGCAGAGAAGTACTGCTGGTTTCACCACTCTTTAAACCATGACAATTATAAACCTCATGGATATTTGTTGGACTTGGTCACTGGGTCCCCGTCGCAGATGAGTCAGATATGGATCCTCTTTTGGGACAGATCTGATGTCTTCCTCGGCCTAAATGTCTTGGTCTTGTCTCGCTATTTTCCTTCTTGCGGTGGTGCAATGGGTGGTCAGAATTATCGGCGAAGGATGGTGAATGCATAATGGTGAATGATTCACACTTTGACGGCAGGTGTCAACCTTAAGTTATAATGGGAGGTATAGAGCATAGTTGTTAAGGGACGATGAAAAAATGATACGGCGATGGGCGCCTTGAGGTGGAGCTGCTAAGGCGTGCGCCTTGGGACGCCTTGGCGACGCCTTGAGATGCCATGATGCACGCCTTAGCAGCTCTGGCTCAATCAAAGTATTTTACAGTTCTGATCCATTAACCCATGACCCATCGATTAAAAATCAGGGAGAAAGGAAATAAAACCCTAAAAAACTTATTAGTAATCGGATTCGACACATCTTTATCAGACTACATATTTGTAATGGTTGGTTGCAACTTTATTTTCTTTGTGGTGTCTGTTGAATTCTTCATTTCTTTTACTAATTTTTAATATCAAGTGTTTTGTTTTTGGATTGTTATTACTAAGTATTTACATAATTATGCCTTTAATGTTATTCCATAGTGTTATGTTTTGAGTTTTAATGTATATGAAATTTTATTGCCAATATACTTGTTAAGTAAAATAAATAATATATAAATTGCACATTGTAAACGACTTGTCGCCATACGGACGCCATGGCGGTCGCCTTGCCTCCTAGGTGTCCAGGCAGTCGGCTACCGCCATGACTCGCCGTGGCGCTGTGACAACTATGGTATAGAGGGAAATTGCACACCTTGGGGCTGCAACTTTGGGGATGGGAGGTATATAAGGTGTATTATCTCAAATAGGGGGCCTCAATCCACTCTTTGTTCGTAGCGAGAAGCAGATTTTCGACGAAGGCTTCTCCAGAGAAGCGACAAAAGTGGAAGATAGAATTCTGGCTTGTTTTCCAACACGTGGTGTTCAATTTCTGTTTATGGAGTGTGATGGTTGGTGCATATTGTTTGGGTGATGTCATGGATGATGTTTTAATGTGTTTCAATATCTTTTACTGCATTTTCGCTGGTTAATATATATATATCATTACTCCTAGACAACTGTTATTCCTAATTAGAATGCATGTCTTGTTAAAAGACTATTCTGCAATCAAATTAACTACACAACTAAACTTTATCCATCTTCAAATAAATGACAATCTTTTTATAAAGAAGAAATTTTATTAATAGAAAAGAGAGTAAATAAATTGGGGGAACAGGAAGCCCACCCTCAGCAAACTCGTGAAAAGCAAGAACAAAAAAAACACTAAAATTTCAGCACTCCACAATCTGTCACAGAGGTACCCTAAAAGCGCCACAGCAGAACTCCAAAGTAAGCAAAATAACTCAATCCCTTGACAACTATAACACCCCAAAATCCGAGTGATTTTCACATCGGATCTTGTGCGTACCAATCATCATCTTCCATAACATTCACCAACAATATACTTGGTAAAAACTCATTTATTTAAAATTTTACAACATAATCTTATTCCAGAATAGTATACTTTACAATTTTTTATTACATACCAAAATCATATAAATCATGACATATTCTAATACATTGATTATGCAACTTTCCAACACTACATTCTTCTGAGTAATTCATATACTCCAATCCAATATTAAACCTTCTTCTCAACTTCAGCACCATTTATCTATCCTAGACTTTCAATATTAGCAATCAGTCAGTTCCCAAGAAATAGGGGGCTTTTCGATAAGTATTTCTCCTTATTGGTGCGCAATTAGATAACCTAACATGTTTCCTCGACAGAACTTTCTAGACATTGCCAATAATGTTAATCTAGCATAATTAAATGACTCTTACATCTACTAGCTTAAATGAACAGTACAAAAACAATACATTCTTATAATAATTTCCAACTCTTTTAATCATATCTCCAAAATTATTGCAACTGTAAGTTTTATTACATGAAAAGAAGACAACAATAATAATCTCTCTTGACCTAACTATTCTTCTTTCACTTTCTCTTTATTGCCAGATTATGTTGGTAACTCTTCTTTAACTGCAAATAAGATTTTATTTGCAAGAACACACATGCTCAGCAAGTCTAGCAGAAAACACATTTCACACTTCTCAAGTTTATACAGATAATAGAGTTCACACTACTCAAGTTATAGGGTTCACACTGCCCAAGTTATAGGTTTCACACTGCGCAAATTATAGAGTTCACAATCCTCAAGTTATAGAGTTCACAATACTCAAGTTATACAAGTAATTCGCATATCACAACTAACTTCACACAACAACTGAAATTCAAAATAGTTTTATAGCACATCGTTGCACATAAAAACAGTTAGAAGCTTGAATATAGTCCGAAAAACTTGCACATAGTCCAAAAAACTTGTGTGATTCCGCTTCAATAGTTTACACTAATTTTTGCATCTTTCGATCAACCTCGTCGCAAGCTTTATGTTTTAACTTCATTATGCAAGACCTTAAACTCCTTCCTTCAATTAGCAATTGATCTTACTATAGTTCTCTCTTATAATTTTTGTGAATTGGTGAAGGAAAATAACATGGCATAAGGCTTTTGTTTATAGGCATGCAAGACCTAGGGCATAAGGGTCATCTAACCACAACCAACCAAAGTGGCCAACACCACAAGCAAGAAATGAGGTCACATCTCACCTCTTAAAACAAACCAACACCACAAGCAAATTAATAAGCTACATCTCACCATCTTAAGCTTGACAACACATTAAAGCAAGTAAAACTCAATTTGGTGACTAAAGCTTCAAAGCAAGTATCAATACTTACAAGTTTGTAAGTATTACATACTTCCATAATGACCAAAATAACCCTACTTTCTCTACATACTAACCAAATTCCACCTAGTTTGGTTAATCGAACTTAATTTACTTTCGAGTTAGTCTTCTAGTTAGGTTTCCTAACTAATCCGGTTAGTCAAAAAGTTGACTTTCCCAAAGTTGACTTTACGTTTTTATGAATAGTGATTTAGCGTTTTTATGAATAGTTATTTCCTAGTTAAGTTTTTAAAAAAAAATTCTATACTACATAATACATAATTTCAATCACAAAAACATCCTTTATTAATCATATAAGGTTGCATTACAAGTCTTATATTCGGAATATTACAACTTAAAAAGACTAATTTGCATTGAATAGTAGCTTCAAACCCAATATTCTATAAATCAGTAGATGGACCTAAGCGGTGGAAGGGGTACAAGCGACTAAGCGATCTTATTTATTTTTATTGTATTTTTGCATATACTATAAAGCATATATTAGAGATAAATATTCTAAATTGTACATGAAAATTACCAAAAGAAACAATCTTATAAGACATATTCTAAATTGTACATGAAAAATTACCAAAAGAAACAATCTTATAAGACATAATATATTTCAAGAATTTGTCAATCTTCAAATCCTTCAATAAAACCACAGTAACCACTATTAAGGGTTGTTTGATAAAACTAAATGAAATTGTGTGAATAATTAATTTTTTCTAAATGAGTTGAATAAAGTAGAGGTTGTGTTCCAAAACAAAACATTGAATGAGTAAACCTGTTTGATATTTTATTTTTTTGAAGAAACTAGACGAGTGTTTTACCATTAACCCTTTGAACTTTTTTCAACATATCTTTAATAAAATATTTAATCTTACCATAAAATTACAAAATAAATTTTGAACATTTATTAATATGATAATTTTAATATATGAAGTACATTAATTTCAATATACTATTACATAAATTACAAATATATAAACATAATAATAAAAATATTTAATACAATTAATTTCAAATGTATAAATAATTATTAAAATAACATGCATAGCAAATATATAATAATAATAATAACAACAACATAATGATTTAAATACTAGAACTTTAAACTATGTGAGTAATTTAAAAATGATAAATTCCTTCATTGTATATAAGATACTTTGTTAGTAGGATTAACTGCATATCGAACCTCGAAGTATACACCCTTTTACACTTTGTACTCTAGGGTTTAAAAGCTCTCATCCAGCCTGAAAGTAGTGTTAAGTAACCACTATGGACCCTATTCAGATTTCCGGTCAATTTTTTTGCCGAAAAATGACCATGTGTCCTAATTTAATATTTAAATATAGTTTACTATTTAAGTTATAAAAATACATGTTAAATACTAGATTAACAAAATAAAGTGTAAAAATATGCAATTATATAACTAAATTGCATATTAATAGTTTCCATCTCATTTCGTTCATCAAACCAAAACAGAGTGAAAATCTCCATCTTCATCTCATTCATTTTCATTTGATCTTCATCTTCATTATCAACCCAAGGGTCCTCAAATTATAATGAATTTTTGTGAAAGATCTAGAAGGTTCAAACCCAAATTTACGATTGATGCGACTGGCTTTTGTCTCGATCACCATGGATGCTTAAATCAAGGGCTCGATTTGGGTTTGATCTTATGCTTGGTGCTAGATATTCGATTTGGGTTTGATCTTACGCTTGATGCTAGATATTCAGTTTGTTAATTAGACTAAATTCAAGTTGGATTTGATCTGGTTCGATATGGGTTTGATCCTCCCACATGTATTGGTATTGCTGCACCATTTGTTACTGAAAAACGACATGATCGGGTGCATCTTAATTGCTTTGGCCATTTGAACCAGGCAAGTGCCGTGGGTATTTTTTTGTATGTGATGAATGTTCAATCACAAACACTAGATTTAGTAGTTAAAGTTATGGATTTGATTTTTTTGTAATGATTTATGGATTTAGGGTTCTTGTTTGGGTTTGTATTTCTGTTATGGGTTTATTTCTTGGATTTTTTTGGGTTTGGTGCTATTCTCCCATTTTTAGAGTTCTTTAATCACGTCACGGCTCGTCAATTGAAAAGATTTGCTCCTAGGTCTTCTAATCACCAAGCATGTGTAGATTATTCTTCTTTTCTTTCTTTACACAAAATTCAAATCTCTGCATGCTTTACTATTGAATTATTTGGTGTATATTGATTGTGGTTTGGAATTTATGGGTGTTGAGATTTCTGAAATTATGGGTCATGGAATTGTCAAATTGATTTATAAATTTACATACTTTGATCTTCAAATTTAAGATGATTTGAGTTTTTGGAATTCTGGAATCCATTTGAAGATGATAAAGATAAGAAAAATATAATTTTTTATTTATTTATAAAGCATTTATACAAAACTTATTTGTGTTATATTAGTATTTAAATACTTTTAATACGGTCAAACATAAAATATATACGGTCAACTGTAATTATATGCACATGCCCGAAGCACATGACCACTTCGGTAGTTTTTTTGGCAGGATTTTTCACAAGGGTGCATATCGGGAGTATATTGTTACTTTGGGTAGCAAGATGGGAGCTTTAAAACCTCTGGGTAGCAAGATGGGAGCCTTAAAACCTCAGGGTACGAAGTGTAAAAGGGTGTATACTTCGAGGTCAGATGTGCAGTTAACCCCTGTTAGTATACCATTGGCATTCAACCTGCAAGTTTTGTAAGCAAGGATATTTTAGTTAAAATTGTCATTAAGTAACTGGCTGACTGAAAAAGCTAGGGAGGAGTAACTTTTGAAAGAAAAAATATATATTTATCCACTTAAGTTTGTCTAATAACAAGTTTTTAAAGTCTATGAATCTGACCAAATAAGTATTCCAAATTAAGTGTCCATTAAGTGTTATCAAACTACCCTTTAGTCATTATTTTAAATTCATATTTGTAGCAGTTACTTGGACAATTCTTCTATTTTTAATTTCAAATCTACAATCTTTGGTAAAGTTCATTTAGCACTGAAAAAAACTAATGAATTGGTTTTGACTTTAGAGTTGTTAATTAGAAAATGTAATGAATTATAAAAATCAAAGAAAAAATTAGGATGAAATGTATTTTTTAATTATAAACTTGAAAATTAAAAGGTCATGACCTAACAAAAATAATCAAAAATTGGACCAAATTGAGGTTGTAGATGACCGATTCTGCCCATGCTTGGGACTAGAAGCACTTTTAGAACACTGAAAAAATTCAAATGAATTATAAAATAGGGAGAAGATTAAAGGAATACCGCTATGTTATGCTTAAAACTAATATACTAATAGAAAAATAAATCAAACTAAAAATCGAATAGTACTAAAATAATAACTTAAAACACCTAAAGAACTGCATTACCTTCGCACACTTGGAAAAACACCTAAGGAAACCACATTGAGATCACAATTGCTCTATGATCTCTGTTTAATCTTCCTAGGATATTCAAGTTCTTGCAAAATGATATCTTCATGATCTCTTTTTTCTACTCCTAGGATGTTAAAGTTCTTGCGAAAAGATATCTTCAACTTTTGTTGCATTAATATGCATGTGTATACATAAGTGAGCTAAGCGCCACTGCGCCAACGTTCTGTGCAGGTGTATCTGTACATATGGTTGCAGTGCTTGTATTGACTTCATCTCTATTATTACCTATTTATCACTACGATCTCATTTATCACGGAACCATCTTCCATAAAACCTAAAGAACCATGTTACCTTCGAGACTTAGAAAAACACGTAAAGAAACCACACTACAACCACAAGTAGCTCTATTGTTATCTGTTTACTCTTTCTAGGATGTTCAAGTGCTTGCGAAAAGAATCAAAAGATATCTTCAACTTGCTTTGCATCAGTATCCATGTGTATATATAAGTGAGCTACGCGCCATGCCAATTTAATAACCAAGCATATGCGTGCAGATACTTATGCACATATTGACTTTATCAGTATAGTAACCCATTTACCACCACCATCTCATTAATCATGGAGCCATCTTCCTTCACAAAACTGCTTTTGTAACAATTCTGCTGACACTCAATTTTGAAAAAAGTGCGAAATGATTAAACAACCTTCCTAAACTACTTTAATTTAACTTCTGATATGACCTCGATCGTCGTTTCAAAATCAAATTTCCTCTGGCTCGTGGGGTTGGTGAGGTAAAGGAGATTTGGATACGGCGAGAAGGTTATTCTGCAATCTTGTGATCACTTGGAGTGGGGATATCGAAGCGAAGCGGACCTGCATGGCGATAGAGATTAGAACCCTTCTTGAGAGTAGTTCCGAACCATTGGTCGTTACCCGGTGAGAAGCAGAGGAGATAGAACTCATCCGAGGCAGAAGTGAATAAGGCGGTGAAAATAGGTTGAACTGCGGAAGCCTCTCCGAAAACGAACCTCGTGGAGCTCCTGCGATTTATGTTGATATCTTGGCGTGGAGCCTCGGGATATCTTGCAAAGAATGCTTGAGGATATTCTTCTTGCGCTTGTCGGTTGGAAATGAACGCGTCGAAAAACCAGATGACCGTGCGAAGAGGAGGATCTTTGCACTGGCGTCGTGGATCATCGATGAAAGATTACCATGTTGGCGGTGACTTCATCTTTGAGATCGACTACCGCGATGGATGGCGAATGTGGTCTTTGGTCGAAGCAGAATGGTAAATGGCGATGCGCATCGACTTATCTTGATTGAAGAAAGTCACGAAATGATTTCTACCTTGCCCTTGACATACATGACTCGTTGAGTGCCAACTTGAGTGCAGCTTTATTAAGTTCGTGGATGCATTCTACGGGTATCATGATTCCATGTGTAAAGAGGATATCTGAAAAGGCAAAACGTTCATTCTGCGTCGTTGAGGTATATGCCTGAAAATGACTTTCGGCCTCATCGATGGGAAGACCCGATACAGAAGAATTATGAGATCATGTCTTGAGAGCCGTTGGGCGAAGAATGTAGGGTGTAATACGTAGATGGCATGATTGTTAAAAGCATGTTGGTGCACAAACATCTGGATGATTTAAAGGAATGCTTTAGAAGACAATTACGTCATCCTGACTTGAGATTGAACCCACTGGTACACCTTGATGCAAAGGGTCAGGGTGGCAAATTTCAGGGTATCTTGTCGCCGATCGAAGGGGAATTGAAACCCGATCGGAGAAGATTCAGCGATCCACGAACATAGAAGACTCCTCGATCGTTTAAAAGATGTTGACGTCGTCATTTCGGAAGGATTTAAACTTTGAGGGAGTTCGTGTGTCCAATCTGCGGAAAGATGTTCTGCAGATTTTTGATACATTGAAAAGTAGAAGAATCTGAGCGTTCGAATGGACTTGAATTGTGAAGGCAGCCTTTCGAGAATCGAAATCCTACTTATCTTGGCGCCTTTGCTAGTGAAGCCCGCTCCTGCCCGAGCCTCTATATTTATTAGCATGACTAGCTTCGTTGGCGGTAGGAGGCGATTTTAGTGCGTGAAGTTGGGGTGTAAAGCACCGGTTTATTATATAGCCGTATCGCGCTTGGGATCTTTGAAACAAGGTACCCCGAACATTGAAAAGTTTGTTTTGCTTTAATAAGCGCTAGTGAAGCTTAGGCTGATACTTCGAGGTGGGTGGTAATAGTATACAGATCGTCCATTAAAAAGATTATGGGCAAGCCAAAGGTATCGGGGAGATTAAATTGCGTGGGCGATGGAGTTGTCCCGATTTTTCATTGAATATCATCCCGAACCCTTCGCGTGAAAGGGCAAGCCTGGCTGATTTTGTAGTTGAATGCTCGTTTACGGAAAGTGATGAAGGCTGTGGAAAGTGAAGAGATCGGCAGGCGATTCGGTTCTTAATGATAGAGTTAAGTGTAATGCCTTTGTATGCGAGATGGAGTCTTCTCTGCGGACATCGATGGAAGCGAGATTATTACAGCGAGTCGGGAGGATTGAGGTGAAACGGGCCATATCAGTTTGATTTAAAGCGAATGATGAAGGTTTGAGAGTATGAAGTATTTTCGCGGGGTTATTCACGACTGAAAAGTCTTGAAGTGGAAAGAATAGTCATCTTGATTGATTCTCAATTAAATCGTTCATGACTCTCTGAGAGTCTGAAGCTCGAGGCCCAAGAATGATCAGTATTTAAGCGAAGTGAAAAGAAGCGGCTTCGGTATTTCGATCCTACGAGTTTGAAGTCGAGCGTAATAACAATTCCATTCTTGATGCACTCCAAATTAACCCTTCTGGGATGTTAACGTCTTTGATGATTGGTTTACTTAGAAATTTTGCAACATCTAGTGTTCATCGTGAAAAGCGGTGATGTCGTCGAGCCGAACCTGCTATTTGGTTGACTCATACACAGGTATCTGGCGGATAGTGCATTACCCGGATCGGATGCTGGCTTGCGAAATCCAATCTGAGGTGCTAAATTTTGTTCTAATTGATGGGGATCTTTTAGAAGGGCCTTCTCCTCTCCCTTCTTGAAATGTTTGACTCCATCTGAATTGTGAATATGCTCTCAGGAAATCGTGAAGGCATCTTGTGGCGACCGTATGAACGCTAAGTCGTTGCTTTTATAAAGTATCTTGTCGAAAGGTCTTTCTTGGCCCTACCGTCTTGAGAAAGCAATGAATCGTCGAAGTGCGAAGTGCCGACAACGGGTCGATACTGCATCGATACGGAAGAGCTATACTCGATCTTATCTCTATACCCCATTTATGCGGGGGTTGATATCTTTGGGTCCGTTACCAAAAGCAAAAAGGTCGAGGTCGGTTTTGTTATAGTTGCCATGTTATATGACCAAATGGGTAAGCAAGGCTTGACTTGGGTCGATATGCTTGCACGAGGAGTGCTTGAAATTTTGAAAGAGTCGGTAGTATTAGTTTTGGAATTCCTAAGGTGTGGTAATGTCGGATGATGGACATCGGTTTGTGGGATCAAAATTTGAAGCATTCTTGAAAAATGGGGATTAGGATTGAGTGGAAAACTTGATAGCTCATCCTCGATCAGCAGACGAGTTAGGTGACGATAGAGCGTTCTTGAATGGGATCGGCGCAGTTGGAGAAGACTAAGGCGAGATGGCGGAAGAGCTACTTGATGTGTGCTATGGGCTTGTCAATTACTACTCAGGGACTCTGACGGAGTTCACCTTTCAGTTAACTATGTAGCTGATGCCTTAGTCGGTTGAAGTGGATCTCTCAGTCTTGAGTTAGTCGATTCGGAGATCTACAATGAAGAAGGGGCTTAAGGCCCGATCTTGATTTGTGAAGAAATCGAGACTTGACGCTTAATCAAATTGGCGACTATATCGGCGGAAGTAATGACATTATAATAGGGGTTAAATCTTTGCAGTTAGTAGGAGATTTTGTCCTCGAGAGGAGATTGAAGCATCGCCTCGAGAATCTAGGAAAAATTTGATGCGAGCTGGGAAGGACCATATGAAGTCCTTTGAAGTCACAAGAAGGGACTTATCGGTTTGAAAGGCATTAGGCTAGGTCGATAATTAAAAAATATGGCATCTTGGCGAGCTTAGGAAGTACTTTCGATAAAAACAATGTCGATTACATCAGTAGATGCAAATAGTTACATCAATCATCGATAAAAATTCCTCTTTTCTCTCGAACAAATTTTGTCTCTTATTCTTTGGTCGATTCGGTGGAGTTAAGAGGTTGGAGGACTCGTGACCATTCGATGGTAGCCTCTTGACGGAGTGGTCCTTATGAGGTTTATCCCGAGGCCCTTACGTGGTAGACAAAGCGTCGTTGTCATTTGGAGGTTGGGAGGACTCGTGACCATTCGATGGTAGCCTTTTACGGTGAGGTGGTCACTTAAGGCATTCTTCGCCCTTAAAACCATTAGTGAGGCAATTGTCGTCACTTGAGACCTTATCAGACCCCGCCGTGGTAAGCGAGAGTCATCTTTAAAACGTTGTCGAATACCCTTATAAATAGTGGTAGGCAATTATAAACACTTAGACCTTGTCGGACCCGCCGTGGTAGGCAAGTGTCATCACTAAGCGTTGTCGAGCCCTTCCCGTGGTAGGCAATTATGCGACACTTAGACCTTATCGGGAGCCCTTAATGGTAAGCAAGTGTCATCACAAAATGATTTAACCTTTCCTTTTCCGAGGAAGGTCACGAAATGATTAAACAACCTTCCTAAATAAAATCTCAGCTTCATTCAGTACCTAAAATTTACCACCATTAACATAACATTCAAGCCAAAGTTAAGCCCAGCCCGCAAACCTCAAATGATAGTTGACACCATAAAAAACTCAGAAATCCCTAAATCATCAACGAATAATTAGAAAGAAAGGGAACAAAAAAAAAATTAAGTATTCTTCTTCACTTGCTGGGTTGTTTTCAAGCAGTTATGTTCCATCTCAGGTTTCATACCCATGATGGTCTTGTCATGACATGTTAAGCCTAGGTGGAAGACAGAAGTCCATATAACAAAGCAAGAACTATAAGGTCATACTGAAATGTGAATAGAGTACAAGGGTGAACAATATACTGATACGTCTATGTAGAATAAATGCACTATCCAACTTTCAATCGCTAGTAGGTGGGGCACATAGTGAATGGCAAAGGGGCAAGTTATCTAAAATTATGAGTAGTGAATATGTAGCTGTTGGTTGTGGTTACAGGGGTAAGCAAAGTAACACTGGTTGAGCCACTGATAAGACAAAGTAACACGAACGAGTCTATGACTTAATATTAACACTAAAAACATGGTAAAACAAAAATCATGGACTCATATAGGATTATGTCGCCAGTAAATAAAGGTTTGTTATACTGACAGTAGACTATACATAGCTTACTGAGAACTACCAGAAGGTGATTATTACATGTTTAATTTGCAAGGATAATTTAAAAATCAGAAACAAAAAGACTTATATTGCATTATTGCTACAGGAGTGATTACTTACATCATTCTTAGGGTCCTAGGTATGGCCTTAAGAGCTAGTAAGTAGTTCCCAGGAGATTTCTTCAAACACTGCAGCTGGATCAGGTTGAAAGGTATCAAGTCATGTACACTAGAAACTAATTATAATTCAAAATGTTCAACCAGAAAATGCAAGCACTTCAACAAGATATTGAAAAGCAATTAATAAGTACCTGTCATACAAGAAATCATATTTTGCTAGTTAAATTGGAAGGTTCCAGAGAAGCTGAAAGTTGGTGTTTGGTAATATGATGTAGTTGTTTGCAATTAAAATGTGGTATTGGTTAAAAGTGGTTTTCGGTCTAAAAGGAAACGATGTACAATGAGATTCATAAGGATAGCATATATGTTTAGTACAAGCAGCATGTGAACTTCAGAGGCACCTAGCTAGCATGTCTATTTGTAAAGTAAGAAACACTATGTTGGGACGAAAAAGCGGGGGAGGGGAGGCAGAACAATACAGGTTACAATATCTTAATGGCTGTGGCGAGCTAATGTTAGGAAAAGGTTATCATATTGTAGACCAGAAACAAATAGACCAAAAGTAATAGAATTTACGGAATAACAAGATTCAACTACACTGATAATGTGAAGGAGACTGACAACCAGAGTTTCAAAAGAAATGACAGAAGTTTCTCAAATAAAACAAGTCAAGGTATCAAATGTTATGGTAGCCACTTGTAAGAGCTTTTAGGAATAAAAACTTGACAGTAATGAAGAGAGATCATGGATTGAATAATTGTGTGATATTACAAAACATTTCTCAACTATACTGCAAATATGTTATATGGAAGATAGACTTGGAATTTGAGAAGAGAGATCATGGATTACATAATTGTTCTGAAATTTCAAAACATTACTTAAATTTAATGCGTTTGAGATATTATGTGAAAGCATAAAAACGACAATAGTCAGTCTTCTAAAACTAGGCAAACCTAGGCGGCGGAGGGGACGCCGGTGCCCTAGGCAGTCTAGGCATATTCTTAAGTGGTCTCCTTTATTTATTTTGCTATTATATATACTTGTTATACTACACAAAGCAAAAAGTAAATGTAACTTTTATAATGTTACATGAAAAATTACTAAAAAAATAAAAATATTTTAAGGCTTAATAAATTCAATTCAAGTATTGTAGAGATTCAAATCCTTTATTAAATCAATGTTGTAGGGTCTGATTCCGCCTAAACGAGGCCTAGGTGCCTAGCCAAATCTAGGCGGCAGAGGACCCATCGCCTAGCGTCTATGCGGGGATTAAGCGGACTTAGATGGGGGTTTTTAGAATACTGCAAATAGTGTTGCACCTATTGATCGCCTAGCGTCTATGCGGGGATTAAGCGGACCTAGATGGGGGTTTTTAGAATACTGCAAATAGTGTTGCACCTATTGAGCAATATTGTGGTTCAAGTTACTCAAAAATTCTATTTATACTTCTGTAAACTTAGATTGCCACTTGCTCTAAAGCTAAAGTTGTTAAAATATTATCATAGCAATAAACATCATGCTCTAAACATTTCCATTCATGTGGGACCTCCAATTACACGTGGGAGGAAAATGAAGGTCCATCCTAATGAACAACTATAACAAGGTCTAATTTTCAGTTTTCACAAATATAACGGAAAATAAAATGCAACAGGAAGATTTGAACATGAAATATATGAAACTAGAGATTTAGGCTAACTACCAATTGCTCTAAAAACTTGTTGCAAATGCGCACACCAATATATGTCATGCTTGACAATAAGCTAATATATGTGATTGTTCATAAAGCATGTAGATAGTTGATAACCTAAGTACATATTTTTTGTGACTTAATGACCCAAAAAAACCCTTGAACTTTACACTTTTTTTCAATGTAACCTATGAGCTCTCTTTTTTTCACAAAAAACCTTTCAACTCTAATAATTGGGTAAAAAGTGCCCTTGAAACTAACTAATGATGAACCATAATTAACCAATGATGGGTTGGCATAATGCATGGCATATGATGTGTAAAATAAATTATTTTATAATTACTTTTTGTTGACATTAATTTACTTTTAAAAAATTATACAAAAAAATCACAAACATAAATATATATATAAAGAATTGATAAATTATTTCCCCTCTCTCCTCTGTAAAACAGAATACACCATTTTTTTCCCTTTCCCCACCTTCTTCCTCCTACCTCCATTTCTCTGAACCATCATGAATTAAACCCAAAAATAAAAAACAATACATACACCCAAAAATCAAAAACAGTACTTACACAAAAAAATTAAAACAATATTTTACATCAACAAATTAAAACAATATTTCACCAGCACATCGAGAAAAGAGAGAGATAGTATGCATTTTAGTTCGAATGCAATTAATTTATAAAAGAAATACAGAAACTACAAATCAACAAACTTAGCAGCCTCGTCGCCGTCTAGCCTAGCCGTGCCGCCGTCTAGCCTTGCCACCATCCTGCTACATCAAACCCAAGCCAGCAACAGGTAACGGGTTTGGCAACTGCTCCGACAGCGATGAATCTTCTTGAATCACTGGGATTTTGGTGTGGGGAAGTGACATGGTGGGAGAGAAACGATCAAAGAAGACATGGAGATTTATCGGGAAGAAATTGGATGTCGTTTGATGTTGATGTCGACGAATTTACGGGGGATTTACAATAGTAATTCGTGGTGGTGGTGGATTAAGATTAGGGTTTCATTTTGGGAAGATAACATAAATTTGTTTTCTCTAAATTGTTTTAAATGTTAATTAGCTAAACTATTTTCAAGTAATTTTTAATTTTGAAAAATGGTTATTTACAATTTTCCCCTCTCATTTTAGGTCCAAACAAGCATCTTCTTGACAGCTAGACATGCTTATGTGTCATATTAGTTAACCATGGTTCAGTTCAATGGCACTTTTTGTCTAATTATTAAAGTTAAAAGGTTTTTTTGAAGGAAAAAAAAGAGCTTGTGGGTTATATTGAAAGAAAATGTAAAGTTCAATTTTTGGATCATTAAGTCTATTTTTTGTCAGAAATAAGCCATGAATTTCAAGATGAACTAGCAGTTGAAGTGTCTGTAAGGATTCAAGACTATCTTCTGCTCTCTTTTTTTCATTTTTAAAAGCAAGGACCCCAAGTTTTTTAAAACCTGGAGGGTTGAAGGAACTCATATAATTAATTGAAAATGTGAGATAAATTCCACTCAAATATGTAAATTTGGCTGCCCAGAAGAGAGTCTTCTGGCATATATGAATGGTTAGGTATGTTAATACATCTTTTCCCACCTCTTAATCTATTTTATGTCAAAACATAAGACTGACGAGGTACTGTTGTGGAACACATGTGAAAGCTTTTATACAAGAACGCATGTTAACGCTTTTAAATGAGAAGATTTTATACAAGAACACATGTTAACGCTTTTAAATGAGAAGTCTTAAATGTGTTGCAATGGCAGTAAAATGGGATGCTTTTTAAACAAGAGTACAACATCAAATTCAGTTTATCATTTGACAAGTTTGCATAGGGACCTAATAATGTCTACCTGGAAACAAATTTAACAAACACATTTCAACAAGAATTACAGAAAAACAAACCATTCATACATACCCTTGTTAGGAGGTCAAGAAGTAAAACTATTGCGAGAGGTAGTATAACAAAATGATGAATATTTAATAATTAGTCTTCCACAAAGACTCAAGGTTGCATAATGTATCAAAATAGAAAGGAAAAAAAGGCATGATAGTTTCAGCTTACTATAGCTCTTTCTGCAACCAGATGGCGAGGTAATTGCTTTAAGGTCCCTTCAATATCATCACTTTCTTTGTAATATTCCCGTACTTCTCTTATGTAGTCCTTTTGTGTTCCAACATCTTAGTTAAGAAAAATAACTTACCTAGTTGAAGATATATCAGAAGTCACAAAACAATATGCAAGAGGATATCTGACTCGGAGTGGATATCTGACTCGGAGTATGGTATAATAAACAAGCAATTAGTTTTTTATGTTTACTTTTTTCTTTTTTTTTGGAGAAGTTGAACAAGCTATTAATAAAAGGATATCCCCTTCTCTTGGATCAAGGATCATGCTCACTGCAGCTTTCCACTCTCCCCGAAATAAGGTAGCTCCGATAAGGTGAGTTGGCACTGAACCGCTTCCAAATCTCTGATCAGTTAGAATAAAATAACATTTAGCCATAAATCAGACTATCATAATTGATATCATTGAAAGTGTATATTAAAATTTATTATCCGTGAGATAAAATATTGTATTAAAAAATGGGAAAAGGTGGCAAAACAAATATACATGCTTTGCATATTATTATACGAGGAAGCACCCCAATATTAGAAACAGGATATTACAAAGTGCACGAAAGAAGACTCCCAATCCAAGCTAGAATCGCCTTAGAAAATAGATTAACCAAGGGTCTGTTTGGTAATTGTTTGTGCTTACAATTTTTTGTTTCTACTTTTATTTTTTTGAAATCAGAAGCAAAAAATAGTGTTTGGTAACTGTTTCTACTTTGAAAAAAGTGTTGGTAAAATCCACTTTGACAGCAAAAAAGTGAAAACACAAAAAAGTTGTTCTTTCAATTTTGGCAACACAAGGAGCCATTCCAACTTTAATGAAGTCCAAGCATTGATCCTTGTTGACAAACAAAATTTTAAACTCTAAATAAAACTTGCATTAAAATAAAATTATAAAACAACGTTGTCCGATTTTTGTTTTCACTAATGAAAGTAGATAAAAGCATAAATATATGAGAACAAAAATAGGAATCAAAAACATAAAAGTAGAAACAGTTACCAAACGAACCTTAAGTAATGAGCACTACAACCCCCAAGAAATCAATGGAACCCGTCAAAAATTTCTTTCAGGGAAAATAAAGTAGGTTGAGCATCATGTAGTTCAGAATATTCCCTTCAGAGCACCTAGTAGTCGATCTCTAATCATGTATAGCTTTTGTCTTAGCCTATATAAAGGCTCTCTTACGTATATTCTAAAGGATAGATTTATAGAAGAAACATCGTCTTTAGCATTCACATGAACCATTCAGAAAATAGTAGTCAACTAACAAGCTCTAGCATAGAGATTTGCTAGCTACGCTTGATTAAAAATCTTCGTCACTGTCCTCCCTGCTGTACTCTTTCTTCTTTCTAATAAAATTTCTTCTTTTATAAATATAATAGAAAATTCTAGCATGGATAAAATTAGTAAATTGTCTAAAGGAATTCATACAATTAACAAAGAAAGAAAGCAAAAATGGTAGAATTTGAGCTCATCAACTCTAAGAAACTATTCTGAAATATAAAGGGGGAACATTAACATAAAAGCATAATGTTGATCAAGAGAGTACTTGTAGACCAAAATAGTTGATAAATCCATGCTTTTCCAAGCCATCTGCTGATGCTTTTACGGATTCATCAGAATCCGCAATCACCCCCCTTCCAAAGCATGTGAAACTCATAAGTAAATTCTATATAAAGTTGAACATAACTAAACAAATATGTTGTATTTAGTAATTTTAAAATACAAGAATTGAAATCATTTGTAGATCAATCTTACCTCAATGTAATTGTAAATCTGTTTCCATAGAGCTGTCCAAGAAGAAGACCTTCATTGACATGGCTGCACAAAATCACAGTTACATCTTCGTGCACCGTTATTAAGTTATGAAATAAAAACAAAAATTTGTAAATTCATTGACCTTACCAAAAGTCACCAATTTTGATACCAATTAATCGTTCATTAAGAGCAGCTAATCTACTCGCACGCAACTTATAAAGCGTAACCTACAATATGAATATTAAAAGGAAACAAAAAGCAACAGTCATTAACCTCGTTATTAATCAACCATCCACTAGAATATGCTAATCAGTTGCACAATGCATGAAAAAAGTACCTCCAACATGAACACTGTTTGGAGATGATTTCTAATCATGTTAAAGAGAAAAGGACTACCACAAAAAGATTGAACTAAACACACGGAGAGAGAAGGTAATATGTTTCCAAGTCTGGTTTCTTAATTACCTATATCAGTAGAAACAAAGCAGACGCTGGACAACATAATTGAAAGATGTAAAACAGTTAAAAAAAATAGATAGATTTTTGCCTATCTGCTTTGCAAAGATCACTCACGTCCACAAACAAAAGAAATATAACTAGTTCAACTTCAATAATCAATAGTATGCATAATCTTGGGGATTGCAATGCATATTTAAAGGGAAAAAGATAAAACTATTGAAGCATTGTAATACTTCATTATTTTAGAGACCGGAATTATGAATTGATTTGAAATGAAAGCTTTCTGCTTTGCACTTGTGTTTCTCTACCAATCCTCTGCGGGGAAGGGAATAGGTACTCTCAGCCCTTCTTTCGCATCTTAAACTTTATTTCTAACACTCTAAACCTGTTCTACATCACTCACTTTGAATGGTTTCGCATGTTCAAAAAATTGAAGGAAGCAAGTTTTTGTTGTTTTCCCTTTTTTGCTCCCAGTTTCATGAAACAAATACAGTTATCAAACAAACGTTTTTTGCAACCAATATCAAAAATAGAGAAGTGGACCCTATGCTACAACTTCTCACTTGAAGGAAAAATACACAAATGTTACAGCGGAATGTTCTGCACCACTAAATTAAGTATGTTATGCTTGTTACAAATGCCAAAACGGAATGTGCCTTGAAGAAAGCAACATGTCTAGATATCCATTCTAAATAAAAACTGCATCCTTAAAAAGTATTTCATCAGAGCTTGAAGACAACCTTGAAAACTTGTTGGTGAACGTAACTTCTAGAATTCTACTACTTGAATTCCTAATTGAAATACTTCCAACCAGGTAGTGCCAGAATAACTAAAATTTCTCATTGCTGGATAATAAACAAAATGGAAAATATAACATACCCTTTGAGTTGATATAGAGCGCTTATCTTTTGTCCCAGCAAATCCAAATGACTGTGGCTGTTAAATAAAATAATAAATTTCAAAGATACATACTCAACAAGCATAGTAACTTCCAAATGAACATCAGCTGCTCAACAATGAATTTCTTCAAATAAATAGCTATAAGCAACAAAGGCATAATATAAAGCAGAATAACCCACTAACAATATTAATAAGACTGCAGGCATCTGCAATTAAAACTTAACCTATTGAGAGGTTAGAATGCTGGATTATCCACTATTCATAGTCACATCAGCATACAGACCAAATATATGACTTCCAAAACACAATTGCAGCAAAAATACCTGAATGCCAAGCATCTTTCCTATCAGCCCTATTGCCTCTTGTGTATCCTTGTTCTCCTTGTACAGATGAAACCTGTAAAATGGTGACAATAACTTAGAAGGCGTTGACCAAAGAAACTACCTCCACTTAAACACAGCTAATATTTAGTAGATCAAAAGAAAGATAAGGCTCTCATTAATGTTCCGTCTCTAGAGACGGTTACGAAAAATGTTGAAAGGTTTTTCAATTGTAACTGTGCTATTAGAGCCCATTTGATTCAATGATTGAAAAGGGAGTTTTATAAATCCGCAATGATGCAAGACGAGTCCGTGAAAGTTGGTTAGAACAATAAAAAAGGCTCTGGAAGCCTATATGAATTAGAAGTTGACAGGTTGTATTTTAATTAGTTTCTTTAATTTGTAGTTATCGTATTAGAGTCCAATTTAGGTTAGGAAGAGTTGTTTAAGAGTATTATAAATAGTGATGTACTTCATTATTTGGAGATATTGAATTATTAGAATTGATTGAATTGTGTGTGAGATTATTGTGTGATATTTGTTCTTCGTCTCAAAACCCCCGTCCCCATCATTTTTGGTATCGAAGACAAATCTCAAAACCACCTTCAACACCCCAACCTCTGTCCCAAAATCATTGTCCCATCATCATCAAAAAAAAAAACTACCAGCCAAACAAAGCCTTATCCAAACCCTAAACCATCTCCTAAACCCAAAATGTAACATCGTCATCGCCTACAACGTACTATCATAGTTAACCTTCATAATCCCCAAAGTACAACATCCACTCCTACAGGTCTGCAGACAAAGCCTATAACAATCCCGAATTAGGCCGCGTATCATCACAAACACACTGTCAAAACCCATACGCAGCCCACTCTTTTCTGTTCCAAAAAAAAGGGAGGAGAAGAAGTAGAAACAGAAATAGATCAACCCCTTGCGCCACATCCTCTTGTTGCCGCCACCGCCTCTTGCAGCCTTATATTCCCTTCAAGATTTTTATTTTTTTCTCTCTTTTCCGTCTATCTGTGTGAAGTTATCTTCCTTCTGTCTCTCTCTTTTTGGAAAAGGAGTAAAATAGCTTTTCTCTCTTTTTGGAAAAGGAAATACTATAAGATTCCGTATCAATCAAATATCTTCTCGATAATTACCGTTAGGTACCCCAAAGTTTTATTAATTTTTAAATTTAGTCCTTTAAGTTTTCTAAAATTTTAAAAATACCCCTAAAATTTTACATCAGTCCCTACAGTTTTATTTTCTTTCATTTCAACCCCTGAAGTTTCAACAGTTTCAGTTCAGTCCCTGTTTCTTTATATTTCCTGGATGTAAACACTCGAAATTTTGCTTTCCTTTTACTAACCTTGTAGAAGGGCAAAAGCATCTTTTTTTCACTCTAGAGACAACCCCGAGGGACAGCAACTGCCACTTCAACCATGGAGACAACCCTGAGGGAGGGCAAAGATATCATTTTGCTAAACACAACATAGAAAACAATCATCCAGCGGATAAGGTCACAAGAGCCACCGCAGCAATTCCGAGTGCAAACTGCGCAAGACAGATCATTGGACTACCTACGGAGACCTTGAAGATGTTATTCTGGTCATGGACTCATCTTCACGAATTCGGAAATGGTCAAGCCCAATGTCATTGCATAGCCCTCTGAAAGAGCTTCCCATAATGATATGGCACCTCTCCCAACTATTCTCGAATTGAAAGGAACAAGATTTTCCCAGCGCACAGCAAGGCAAATGGCTAGCTAGCATTTACCTAGGGATGGTTTTTCCCCTTTTTCTCTGCCTTCCTGAACTCAGAATTGGGTGAATAATATATCATTGCGAAGCTATAGGAAAGAGCTTTCCGGATTGATATTGCACGTCTCCTACCTCCTCCCGGATTGAGAGTTATGGCTGTTTCAACAGACAGCACAAAAACCGACTTCGCGGCATAATAACCGAGCAAACGGGGCCCACTTTAGGGCTGCCGCAGTCTTCACTCAAGGCTGCCTCCGAGTGAACCTTCATGGCTCCCACCTTTTTCCTCTTTAAATACTCGAATTTCAGCTCATTTGGGGGAGAGAAGAAGCTAGAGAGAGCATTCTAGAGAGAGAGTTCGGTTTAGAGAGTAAAAGAGGCTAGATCTTGCTTCTAAACCCTGTAAATCTCTGTTCTAAACATTTATATACATATAAATTTTGTTATATCAAGTTTCTACCGGTTGAAATCAAGTTCTTGAAAGCTTTTAGTCGTTTATTTGTGCGCTTCTCGCGACATATCAGACGCTCTCCTAACTCCTCCCGGATTGAGAGTTATGGTTGTTTCAACCGACAGCACAAAAACCGACTTCGTGGCATAATAACCGAGCAAACGGGGACCACTTTAGGGCTGCCGCAGGTCTACCTGCGGCTAGGACTGTTCATTTGGATCGGTTTTCTGGTTTTCCGAACCGGACCGGTCGGTTCGGTATAAAAAAAACCGGTCCGGTTCGGTACAAAAAAATCGGTATATACCGGTTTTCTCTGATCTTGGATTTCGGTTCATGCGTTTTTATAGTTCGGTAAAAACCGAACCTAATTAGAAGATATATCGGTTTTCTAATTATTATTTTTTTATTACTAATTTATTAAAATAATAATAATAAAATAATGATTATAATAATAAAAATAATAATAATATTAATAAAAATAATAATAATAATAAAATAATAAAATAATGATTATAATAATAATATTAATAAAAATAATAATAATAATAATAAAATGATAATAATAAAAAAATAATAATAATAATAAAATAATAAAAATAATAATTATATTAATTTTCGGTAAAATTTAGACTAAAATCAGAATCATCACGGTTCGATATACCTATCCAAACAGTTCTCCTAGATTTCATCAAATATTTGGCCTATTTCATGCAGGATTCGATTCGATCACCGGTCCTGGTTGGTAGGTTTTACCAAATGAACACCCCTACCTGCGGTTGCCTCCAGTAGACCTGCGGCTCCCACCTTTTTCCTCTTTAAATACTCGAATTTCAGCTCATTTGGAGGAGAGAAGAAGCTAGAGAGAGAATTCTAGAGAGAGTTCGGTTTAGAGAGTAAAAGAGGCTAGATCTTGCTTCTAAACCCTGTAAATCTATGTTCTAAACATTTATATACATATAAATTTTGTTATATCAAGTTTCTACCGGTTGAAATCAAGTTCTTGAAAGCTTTTAGTCGTTCGTTGTGCAATTCTCGCGACATATTGTAAGGTCTTCTCAGATCTGTGTTCATTTACTGCTTTAATATATATATATAAGTGTTGTATATATATATATATATTGCTTGGTTGTGCATAGATCTAGATTTTAACCGTTCATTTCGTGTAAATAGTCAATATTTAAAGTATATTGACTAGATCTATCCTAGATAGCCAGATCTAGCTTTCAATCGATTCAAAAGTTACAAAAATTGAACCTTTGAGCTAGAATGGCTAAAATCTAGATAGATCTAGTTTACTTTCTAGATTTGTAAATATTTAACAATCACGTGACCCTAGATCTGTATCTAGAGGAAACGGGAAGCTTATTTACTCGCATACAAAGATTTGATCAATAAATCCCTTGTTTAGCAAAGCTTTAAGATAGATGTACATATTATGTTTAAATATATGCCTTGCAAGCTTTTAAATGATATCATGTGAGCCTAAGAACCATAGGGTCGATGATTCAATCAATGGATCTAGATTTGGTTCCCATAATGGACCTATTTAAGTTGTACAGCCAGCTTGCAATCCAGTGTACATGTAATCTTGGGCCTTAAAACGGTATCCGGATTTAAGGCCCCATAATAGTGAACCATGTATGTAGGTGTTCGGGCTTACTTTGATGGCTTTCATGCCTATAAAAAGCCCGACCCTTGTAGATATTTATTTCAATACTGTCAAAAATGGCTCGCATCTTAAATAAAATCAAATGAATAAAATTGAAAGTATCAAAGGGTCTCGATTTCTATTTGGCAAAAGGGTTTGAAAAACAGCTTTTCAAAACATCACTTATATGTTTTAAATGGAAAAATGAACTTTTATGTAAATCAAACCATTTGTACATAGGTCCAAAGAGGCACAACACTAATTTCAAAATAAAGCATTAAATATCTTTTCAAAACAAAAGCTTTCAACACACACATGCTTAGGGAATGAAAAAATAGCGGTAATCGTGTTTCACGGAAGTTGGGGGTGCCTAACACCTTTCCCTCACTTAAGCAAACCCCCGAACTCTATGAATCTCGGGTTCCAGACCAATTAAAAGGAGTCACATATTGGACCATATTGCGAAAACCTTTCTAAAAATCAGTTGAGTTGGTACAACCCTTTAAACTCATACCAACTGCGACTCTGTCTAATTCGGCCCAACCATTAAAATCAATCTTTTCAAATCGTCGACATGTATGTCGGTCCTTTTCTAAAATCTCACCCTTTTAAGAAAGATAAATAAAATCAACATGGCAAAAGACAAAGAGTAGAAACACATAGGAAAGAGTGGAAATTCCCGGCGTCGACACTGCACTTAAGTCCCTAGAGCAAAAAAAAAGTATATTTTTATTCGCATGAACCATGGCTAATGCTGGAGAAATCAACGCCAAGCTTGAAAATTATATTGTACAACAAGATGAGTGTCTCAAGAGAATTGAAGATTTAATCACAACACTTACTGCAAATGTTAAGGCCTCTATTACAGCACTTAAAGTTGATGTACTCACGGAACGCGTAGATAAGGGACAAGAAGATGCTAATAATAATTTTGAAGACCCCATCCCGAATCTTAATCATCTGAGAATACAGCAGTGTGACCCTAATCCACGAGTTAATCATCATGTTCCAGATCCTAGGGTGAATGCAGTGGATAGAGGAGCAAAATTAGATGTTGGAGATTTCAATGGCGATAATAGTCCAGAGACATTCTTCGATTGGATTCATAGTTTGGAAAGCTTCTTTTGTTGGTATGAATTATCCGATGAAAGGAAACTTTTCTTTGCTGAAGCAAAGTTGAAAGGAACAACTCGTATTTGGTATGATCAACAACAGCGAAATTTATATACAGCTGCGAGAAGATGGGAGGATATGAAAGTTGCATTGACACGACGTTTTATACATTCGGATTATAAGCAGCAAGCATATTTGTAGTTAACTGAGTTGGTACAAAGAAGTAAATATGTAACCGAGTATACTTCAATATTCTACAGTTTGGTTACACGGTCTGAATTTCTTTGGGTTAAAGAAGTTTTAATCTCCATGTACCGTCGAAGATTGAATCAAGATATTGCAGTGGTGTAGCTACAGGTAAACTCTTGCTTTTGGATGATTATTGTGTGATATTTGTTCTTCGCCTCAAAAACCCCGTCCCTATCCCACAGAATAATGGTAAGGGATATGTATTAATCCGTACTATGGAACCCCATGTGTATTTGGTTGAAATCCTATAAAAGAATTGTTACTCCTTTTTGAATGTCACTTTTGATCGAGGATATAAGCGGTATAAATTTAGCAAATACCATTATAAGGCTGACCCACATAGCAGATTGGCAGTTAGCACAAGTCATAGAAGGATATTAATATTTTTTAGCCACAATCCCCTCTCCTATAATCCAGGTACTAAGAAGACAATTACCCCTTTGAGTTTCGTACTACCCCCTTTTTGGGGTATTTTTTATAATCCAAGTGTATTATTATTCCGAGGGTACTATCATTCTAGTTTGCCTTTATTTCATACACCATCCTTATTTGAAATAAATATGGTAATAACTAATAGCAATCCAGCCCTTGAACCAAACCAGCTTTTCTCTTTTTATAATCCTAAGTTGATTTCCAGAGGCAGTATGGAAAAGTAGGCTCGTTTCAGTTTATACTGAAAGAAAAAAACGAATTGTTATCATTCTTAAACAAGTTATCAGTCAAAACCATTATTTACATCAAGACAGAAATAGTACTTCCTAACATCTGGTAATACCTCTAAATGATATACTTAAAAAACAAAATTATAAAACCCAAAAAGATTGTCATAGCCCCCGACTCCATCCATGTACACGAAGACCTAGGACAGAAAGCAATCTTCTAGGGCAACTCTGCAATTCCATAAATACTACATTCTGACCCCAGTCAACCAAGTGGAACAAAATTCCTGCTACCTTCTCAAAACTGGAACTAGAACCCAAAGCAAATATCCTACGAGCCTCGTATTCAGACAGGAAACAAATAGAAACCGATTAGCCTGACATTGGAACACTCTAACAGCAGTAGCCACATTCTGGTAACAGTTAGCCAAAGACCAAATACTGGAAATAAACCAAAGGCTATTACCAAAACAGCCCACCAAACAATAAAATGAAAGGTATAACCTACTTTCAATTCCCTCAGAAGCCACAGAATGAAGAGCTCGGGATCAAGAAATTTGACCTGATCACTGCCAGAAAGAGGAATTACAGGAAGCGCTGCCACTGTATGACACATTCACATCGGTAAACCCAAGACCTCACATCCGCATAATATTACAGTATCAAGATAAGGACTACACCAAAAAAGGAAATAAAAAGCTTTCGGATCAAATTTAATATGTTAAACTATCAGCCACAATTTTTTGAAATATCCTTCTACTCTATCCAGTCTAAGCAGCTGCCTTCTTAGAAATAATAGAAAACAAAAATCTCAATTTCTCTCTTAATCTGTAGTTTTAAAATTTTATTATTTCCGGCTTCATGTTGTCATCAACATTTCCCACTAAATCCATTGATTCATTGGAATATGTTTATCAAGTTGCTCGAAACATAAATAGTGCACTGTAGGGAATATTGAACATCAGATTGACTTGATGGAAGGAAAAAAAAAAGAACTTTTGTTGAGCACTACCTAAGGAACTTGCCAAGATGCTCTGGCCAATTGTTGGAACCCCTGCTATCATAAGACTTGTCACCTCTCTCTTTTCGTTTCTTGGAGTTTCTACCCCTGCCAGTAGTACCACCTGAATTCAACCTCACGCGAATAGATTTGGATGAGGTATCTGGTCCATCTACAGTGTCGGTAACCAGGAACTTCAGATTCTCCTTGAAAAAATTATGCATTGCCTGAGAGAAAAAAAAAATTAATGAGTCATAAGAACCTTTTAACAGAAAAAAGCAATAACAAAATTTTAATGAACAACAAGCAAAAGGAATACAAACTGTCCGGTGAGATTTATCAGAACTTGGAGAAAGAGTTATGTGTACAACACTATCTTCAGAACCGGAATTAATTTGATCTATAAAAGCTTTCAAAGAGCCGGCATCAGAATCACCAGCTAAAGCTCTAAATGATTTAATTTCAGTAGCATAACTTCTATCCGGTTGATCTGTTATCTTTATTTCTTTTTCCTCTGCAATCTGACACATCAAGAAATTGGCTAAATTATCATCAAAACATCTACAATTACAGCAAAAAGTTTGTAGTGTCTAGCATAGAACTTTTACTATACCTCAGCTGGCGCTACTAAGGATGTTAAATGAACAACATTGCCATTCAAATCAACTTCATTCACAATAAAATCAGAATACCTGCAAAAATTGAACCAAAAAACAAATATTGAAATAAAATTCAATCTTTTCAATAAATTTTGTTTAATGTAACTACAATAAATTCTAACAGCATCCGTAGAAATTCACAAGAATACCAGCAAATACTGAACCCAAAAACAAATATGAAAATAAAATTCAATCTTTTCAAAAATTGAATTTTGAGAAATGGAGATACCTTTGCTTGAGAATGCCACGAAATCCAGGAAGCTTAGAGATGAAGCAGGTGATTCCTACGTCGGATTCTTCAACGGAATTCATGGCCGGCTCGTTAATTGTGCAATTACTGTGGAAGAAGTAGGGTTTTGGTTTTGGTTTTGGTTTTGGGTTTGGGTTTAGTGCCCTCTTGCTCTTGCATCTATAGGGATTTGGTTTAATAATCCCCTGATTAAACGATATCAGATGGTAATTTTTAAACATTATAAACATAAATATGGTGTCCTTTTAAAGTTTTAATATGCCAACCGTATCCAATTTTAAGAGATAGACTGACATGTCACATGAGTAGGCTAGCATCAGGGACACTTTCCCATACCCGTGCCGTGAAGATGGGGTTATTCCCCAAACCCGACCTGCCGCCGAAAACACCATTTCATACCCGCTCTGTCATCGACCCGTTTACCCAATTACTTTTTTTTCTAAATTAAAATTTTTTATTTTTTTATATTATTTTGTACAACTATTGTGACGCCCCCAAAATAGGTATACATTACTCATTTTAAGTCGTCAAATACATGGTATAAAATTCAAATACAAACTTAACTTATACAATTGTTAAGTGTCGTGTAAAATACGACAAAACGTAAGCTGTGAGTTTTAATACAAATATTACATTCTAGACAGTATTCAAACTCAAATGGAGTCCTCATTATATTTATTATCACACTATTTCACAGAATAGTGATGACTACTAAAATAACCATCTGGACCGTCAATCCATTCCCCGACTAGTCCCAACTATATTCTCATTTCCTGAAGAGAACAGTGAAAGAAAGGGTGAGCTCAACTAGCCCAGTAAAAAATATTATGACTAAGATAATGTAGAATAAATTATCCTTAGCCTTCAACAGTATAACAACTAATATAATATAATAGACAACAAATTTTAGATCAACAACTGCAGCGGAATATGCAATCCATTAGAAGAGCCAAGTAGAGCATGATATCTACTATCTTTTTTATGATTTAAAAGTTTATCATAAATTTTATCGTTGAGAATCAGCTAAAAAAATAATCCACATCATTGAATCATCCATGCACTACGGGCCAAGAATATTCTTTAGTATCACGACCACGAATTATCCATGCACTACAGGCCAATGATAATCGTATTTTCATCAACGGTCATGATCACGCCATAAAATAATTCATCTTTGCACCCTTGGCCGAAGAGAATCCATGGCCATGATCATACCAAAAATGTCCATCAATGCACTACGGGCCAATGAGGACTTTTACCACATCATTTGTAACATTACGGTCATGATTATACCGAATAATTCCTGATCGTAATCATACCAAGCACATCTATGCACTACGGGCCAAAGATGACTTTCATAACAATAAAAGCATGAGGATGATGACAATGATATAAGAATTTAATTAAATGAAAGCAAAGGATAAATTTTTAAATATTTATAATTTAATTTATCCAGAATTCAATAATGCCCAAATTGTCAACATGATACTGCTTTGTGGAGTAAAATTCAAGAATAATATTGTATCAAAAATAATTTGGACCGAAATGAAATCAATTTTTGTCATGAATAGTGCCCTGGGTGAATAGTAACTGAGTGAATAGTACCTCGTGAATAGTAACTACGGGAATAGTAACCCCGTGAATAGTACCCCGGCATGAAAATATTAAAACTTATCACAAATGCTCAGAATAATATTTTCATGAAAAGATACTGGATGAAGCGCAAATATCAAGAATATTCTACTAATTTCATGGAGTATAGAAGTCAAAACTTTAACAAAACGAGTATAGAATTCGAAATCTGAAACGAAATAATATTACTTACATACTACAGAGTATGGAAGAAAATATTATTTCAAGCGAATACTGAACAAAAATAACATCTCTTACGAATATTGAACGAAAATAATATTCCTTACGAATATTAAACAAAAATAATATTCTTTACGAATATTAAACGAAAATAATATTCATTACGAATATTGAACGAAAATAATATTCTTTATGAATATTGAACGAAAATAATATTCATACGAATACAAAAATAATAATATCTCTTATGAATATGAAATAAATAATAATCCTTACCTCAAAAAGAAGAGTATTCCAACTGGTATAGCGGAGATATTCTTAAAGAAAACTTTCACTGTTTTCTACACTCAAAGCTTCCTAAAACTCTAAAGAAATACGCTCAATATTATAGAATAAGAATTCTCTGATTCTGGTGTGATTTTCAATTCTAACTAAGCATCCTATTTATAGGAGAATGGAAAGGATACTATTTGAATTTAGAAAATCACTTGAATTTGCAAGACAAAGAATATTCGGCCAATTCACTATGAATGAATTTGTCTAAAACTTTTAAAATTTTGATTTTGCTATTCATTATTGTGCAATAAAATATTCTAATAAAACAGAAATTTTAAATAAAATAAAATATATTCTGTTTATAATCAAATACAACAAAACTTATAATATATATATATAATAACCTTTGCCTTACGGCAAAGGCAAATTTTTTCATACATATACATATATATATATAATACTTATATATATATATGTATAACAAAAATGTATAAAATATATATATATATATACATATATACTTACCTCCCTAATACGTAAACCTTCTCCCCCCCCCCATTTCCATTTGTCTTCCACATTGGGCCCCACATGTGGTCCCACTTTTATTATATTAAATAATTTTCTATCGATTATTTTAAAAAATGGGTAAATGGGGGTCCATAAAATAAGCAAAATTTATATCAAATACTTCATAAAAATCCCCTCAATACTTTTAACAACCTTTATTCATATTATTATAACTCGCAATATTAACAACTAGATCGTTCCTAGGAAAAAGGGGGCTTTTCGATAAGAATTTTTCCCTATTGGCATGCAATTAGGTGACCAAACCTCTCATCGACAGAACTTTCTAGACATTATTAATTATGCAAATAATAATATGAATAACTTGTCATCTCAATTATTGATTTAATAATATATAAAATATCGACAATAATTGAATCAAATAACGTGAGATACTATGCAGCAATTACTGTAGTAATAATTGAACAAAATTGAGTGACTTATCACGTAAGCATCAATAATCAATACCGTATGCTATTATGCAACCACGCGTATTACTGTATGTTAGTTCCTAGTTGGCACAATATGTAAGACCCAAACTTTTTAATGAATAAAATCAAATTTCCTTTATTTATTATTGTGAATAATAAGGTATTAATTTGATATAATAACTTTGGTTATGGGTGAAATGTGAAAATTTTGCAAAATAAGCAAGTGGTTATAAAATATTCATTTTGTCGGTGGAATATTCTTTTCGCTTGGGGAATTTTCGCATTTACTCACAAGTAGCGACCAATCAGGGGCCCCATAACGGATAACTACGAATGAAGAAAAACGACATTAAAATTGAATAACTACAGAAGTTATTACTGCTTAACACCGTTGGAATACCCAAAGGTTAAAGTAAAAGTAATACGCGTTGTTGTACAAGAAAGATCTGGATTGCATGAAGATTGTTGAATTATTGATCCTTACGTACGTAAGAAGGCACTACTCAATAATTGTCACAAAGAGTTATTGTTCAATATTTTATTTTATTGATTCAATAATTGCCGCATTGATATTTTATATTATTGTTGTTTCAATTATCGTCATCGCACAAATCTCCTTTATCGACTCGATAATTGATTATTTGGAATAATATTATTAGGTAACATTATTGGCAATGTCTAGAAAGTTCTGCATCGAGAGAGGTTTGGTCACCTAATTATGCTACCGAAGAAGAGAGAAATCCTTATCGAAAGCCCCTCTTCCTGTGAAATGCGACCTAGTTGTCATAAATGTGATTCTGTAATATTATTTGTGAATAATTAATCATTGATTCATATGATAAAGACATATTTATTTTATGTGGATATAAATGATGGATTTATTTATGTGGTTATAAATGAAGGAATTAATGTTGAGGTGTTTTATTAGTATTTTGTTGGATTGGAGGTATTAAAAATCAAACCAGTGTTTTTTGAGATATATTGTGGGAGTTATAATTTTTAATTCAACCGTTGGATCGTTGTAATTTTTGGATATGTTATACATATATAAGTTGAGTATATGTCCATAAATTTTGAACCGTTAAAAATTAGCGTATGATTTGTTATGAATTTTAAGAGGTGGCTGATTCAGAAATCAGGTTATAAATCATTTTGGTGGAAAATTTTAGAATTGGTGGGCCCCACTCTTGGTTGGTGAAGAAATGTGTTGAGATTTTTATTCAAATGTGGTGGGTGGGAATAGGAGCGGAGTAAAAGCCATCAAGTTGCGAGTTAAGTCCGCTTGACGTCTACTAACATTTTCCTATAAATAGAGGGGCTAAGTTAAATTGAAAATCACACCGTAAAACAGTTTTCTCTCTTTTCTCTCTAGATTATTGAGTGTATTTTATGAGTATTTAGATACTTTGTGAGTTTCTCATTAATCGAAGGTAAGTTTCCTTGACCTTAATTGATATTCCGATCAAAAGTACTAATATTTTGAGGTAAGGGATATTATCTTCTTCTTAAATGATATTTTCTTCGATATCATTTTGCTGAAATATTGGTATGAACTTTTTATCAAATTTAGAACTTTTTGTGTCGGGGTTACTATTCACGTATACGACACTATTCACGAATACGACACTATTCACCGAAAAATGAAATTTTCTTCTTTTTGTCCAAGTTATCTATTATGGTTACTATCTTTGATTGTATCCATGTTTTGATCATTATTTTTGAATTCTGCTTCAAAATTGGTTATTTCTAATATTATTGAACTTGGATAAACCGTAATACTGAATCCTTAATATTTGATTTGTTATCTCACCGGATTCGCTTTTAAAATATTTTCATCATCCTCACCCTAAAATGATGATACAAATTAATATCTTTGGCACATAGTGCAAAGATGAATGATTACTAATGAATATCTTTGGCCCGTAGTGCAAAGATGAACAGTGTTGAGATGAACATGACCAAACTGGTGATACAAATGAATATCTTTGGCCTCAGTAGTGCAAAGATGAATATTTGATTCAAGATGTATATTGATTGATGTTACAGGATAAAATATTGATGATGTACTTTTAAATCTTAGAAGATAGTAGAATTCTTTCTCTACTGGACTCTTCTAATGGATTCTTTATTTTTCATTGCAGCTTGTTGATCTAAAAACTTGTTGTCTATTATATTTTATCAGATTATTCCTTGTTGAAGACTAATGATAATTTGTTGTATATTATCTTAGTCATAATATTCTTTACTGGGCTAGTTGAGCTCACCCTTTTGTTCCATTTTTCTTTTCAGGAGGTGAGAACATAGCACGAACTAGTCGGGGTACGGAGTGATGGTTCTAGAAAGTTGTTTTAGCAGTCCTCACTATTTTTAAAATAGTGTATCAATAATTGTAATGAGGACTCCTTTTGAGTTTTTATACTCTCTATTTGTATTTAAACTCACAATTTAATGAAGTTGTATTTGTTTCTGTACCATGTATTTGGCGACTCAGAATAGGTGATGTATACCTATTTTGGGGGCGTCATAGTTGGTATCAAAGCTTAGGGATATGATCCTTGGCTGAGATGTGAGACAAGAACTAGGAGGGGAGAGATGGAGAATTCATTCGCTAGTATGACCTGACTAAGTTTATTTGGTATTTATTTGGTCGGTCAGAGTATAGGGATAATATGTTGCATGACTATTAACCCTTGTTTTATGGCAGTATTTAAGATTGGCAGCTGAGAACGTTAATAATGGAGTGAATCGCATCGTGGAGACACCTTTGATCACTACCTGGGAACGTGCAGCAGAAGGCAATAATCCTCCTGTAAACAACGTTACCGAACAAATGATGAATGATGAGATGTTTAGAAGTTTTTTGCAGTTCATGCAAAACTAGATGAGGGAGACTCGTGCACAAAATACGAGTGGAAATGCTAGCAATGCGCGGCTTGTCACAAATGCAAGCAGCTTCAAAGAGTTAGGACCACCGAAATTTAAGGAAAGTGGATCGATCATGGCGGAAACGTAAGGCAAACAAATTACCAAGATATTCGATGTCTTGGGATGCACGGAGGAATAGAAGGTTCCATTCGCCACCTTTATGTTCTGCGGTGAGGCGGACTCATCATGGGAGTCAGTGAAGCGTACTAAATTGCCACTTTCTCAAAGATGTCTTGGGAAACGTTTGAAACTATTCAATGATAAGTACTTTCCCGAAAGTATTCGTCATATGAAGGAGGTGGAGTTTATCAGATCGAACAAAACAACATGACGGTGTCCCATCTGAGCGCTAAGTTTGCAGAGTTATCAAGGTTTGCACCTCATTTGGTTGAAAATGAGGAATGAATGACGAGGATGTTTCGAGAGGTCTAAAGCTTAGATTCGACAATATCTTATCTCTCATAAATTTTCTTTATATTCGGATGTTATGTAAACAGGCTCAATTATTAGAGCGAGATAATGAGTATGTTCAACCGAGGGAACACAACTGTGGTCATATGGCTACATGCGTGGTCATCGAGCAATGACAACCAGAGGGAAGGAAAACATTCTGGGACAAAAGCGGTAACCACTCCGGTGGTAATCGTGGTCGTGATAATAGAAGGAGCGAGTGGGAGGAGATTTCAAAAGGAGAAGGTACAACAATGATAGTGTAAAGACGCCAAGACTCAACTATTTTCTGGGGAGGAGAATCGACCACCGGTCGATGTTACACAATCAATGGAAAGAGGGACACATCACCCAAACCGCCCACAACAATCCAAGGTGTGTTATAACCGTGGAAAGGAAGGTCATATAGCTAGAGATTGTCTAGTTGAAACCAAGTTCAACAGAAATGGTGACTCCAAAGGTCATCTGGACAAGTTAAAGTCGGTGGTTCCGGAAGGAGTTTGTCGTGATCGCCCAAAACGCGAGGAACCCAAATGAGGTGATCACGGGTAAGCTAATCATAAACTCTTGTGAAGTTTATACCTTATTAGATACCAGTTCTACCCATTCTTTTATCTCTCCTGCTTGTGCTCAACGTTTAAACTTGACTCCGGAGAAATTAGACTTTGACTTATCTGTTGAGACTCCGTTAGGAGAAACTTTTGTTACATCTACTATTTTTAAATCTTGCATGATTCAAGTCGGTACCATCACATTACCTGCCGACCTTATTTCGTTGAAAATTCTTGTATTTGATGTGATTTTGGGGATTGATTGGTTAACCACGCATCATGCTTGTGACGCCCCCAAAACAGGTATACATCACCCATCTTGAGTCGCCAGATACATGGTACAAAATTCAAATACAACTTAATAATACAACTGTCGTGTACAATACGACAAAACATAAACTGTGAGTTTGAATACAAATATTGTCTACTAGAGAGTATACAAACTCAAAAGGAGTCCTCATTACAATTATTATCACACTATTTCACGTAATAATGAGGACTACTAATGCACCATCTAGGACCATCACTGTTCCCGATTAGTCCCAAAATTACGCTCTCATTTCAAGAATAAAGTGAAAGAAAGGGTGAGCTCAACTAGCCCAAAGAAGAAATATTATGACTAAGATAATGCAGAATAATTTATCGTTAGCCTTCAACAGTGTTAAACTGATAAAATATAATAACTATCAAATACAACTTAATAATACAACTGTCGTGTACAATACGACAAAACATAAACTGTGAGTTTGAATACAAATATTGTCTACTAGAGAGTATACAAACTCAAAAGGAGTCCTCATTACAATTATTATCACACTATTTCACGTAATAGTGAGGACTACTAATGCACCATCTAGGACCATCACTCATATTGCGATTAGTCCCAAATACGCTCTCATTTCACAAGAGAACGGTGAAAGAAAGGGTGAGCTCAACTAGCCCAGTAAGAAATATTATGACTAAGATAATGCAGAATAACAGTGTTAAACTGATAAAATATAATAACTATCAAGTTTAACTGCAGCGGAACAAGCAATCCATTAGAAGAGTCAAGTAGGGAATACAATCTACTATCTTCTATGATTTAAAAGGTTTTCATCACTTTTATCATTGGGACTCGAATTTTAATAAATAATCCACATCATCGAATCACCCCTGCACTACGACCAAGTATATTCTTTAGTATCATGACCACGAATTATCCATGCACTACGGCTAAAGATAATCATGTTTTCATCAACGGTCCTGATCATGCCATAAAACAATTCATCTTTGCACTACAGCCAAAGAAAATCCATAACCATAATCATACCAAAAACTGTCCATCAATGCACTATGGGCCAATGAGGACTTTTTCCACATAATTTGTAACATTACGGTTATGATTATACCGAATAATCCCTAGTCATAATCATACCAAGTCCATCTATGCAAAGATGCAGCCACGATGACTTTCAACAAAATATAAAACATGAGGATGATGATAATGATATAAGAATTCAATAAAACAAATTCAAGAATTAATTTATCTAGAAACCGATAACGTCCAAATTGTCAACATGATCTTTGCTTTGTAGAGTAAAATTCAAGAATGCTTAGAAGAATATTTCCATGAAAAGATACTGGATGAAGCGCAAATATCAAGGATATTCCACTAATTTCATGGAGTATAGAAGTCAAAGTTTTAACCAACTGAGTATAATAAAGAATGGAATAACAAAAGAATGGAATATTAGAAGAATTTCACCATGTATGCGATCTTTGCATGTATAGTTTATTCCAACATAATAATAAAGAATGGAATAATGTAAGAATTTCACCAAGTATAGGGTAGCCACAGATACAAGTTATTCCAATGAATAATAAAGAATGAAATAATGAAGTTCTCTTCATAAATAAGAAAGAAAGAGTACCCCTTACGAGTACAACAAATAATATTTCCTACCTTAAAAAAAAAGCGGATCTTTGGAATAAGGAGGTAGCGGACTTTCTTCTTCTTTCTCTCTATAATTTCTCTCTATAATAATTGCTCTAAAGCTTTTGTGAATTGGTGAGAAATGAAGGATGAATGAACTTCTATTTATAGGAAAATATAGTTTCGATAATTGCACGTTTTGGGGCTCAAAATATTATAGTATAATACCTTCCTCTTTCTCTTCATTTTTAATTTAGTCCTACAAGTATTATCAAACTTGCACCAACTCCCCTAATAGTAACAAGAATGTGAAACAATAGTATACACATGTGAACAAATAGTTATATAAGCATGTGAATTAGTAGCAATTAATTGTTCATTTATCCAATAAATTACCCGATTTATCAATATAACCCCCAGACATCAATTATCATCGGAATAGATGTCGATTTTCACTAACACAAACAATTCTAACATAATGAAACTATTTTTATCAACAATATAAATTTTGAAATTTCGAGTTTGATTTTTTTTCCTAAAAAGTCAACTATCGACTTTTCGACCAAATAGTGAATCCGGAAATTTTTGTGTTTATAGACTATTTTTACTAATTTCATCGTTCCGGACTCAAATATCACGTCTGCGTCTCCAAATTCAACTCCGAACACAACTTTAATTTTAATAACATTCATCATTAATATTATAACTTTGCCGTCTCAATCCTTGATTTAATAATATATCATATTATGCAGATGATATTGTAACAATAATTGAATCAATAATATGAAAGATATGATGCAACAATTACTGTAGCAATAATTGAGTATAACTGAGTGGCTTCTCACGTAAAGATCAATAATCAATACCGTGTGCTCTTATATGCAACCACGCCAGACATCGTATTTTTAACACCGGTGTTTCAACAGCTTAACGGTAAAACTTCCGCCGTTATTTTCATAAAGTATTTTTGTCGCTTTCAATCCGATCAAATAATAATCCGTTCTTGAGGTCCACTAATGATTGTACTGTCAGTCATTTGGATATTCCCCGACAAAAGAATATTCCCCACCAATCGAATATTATATAACAACTTGTGATTTTGCAAAATTTATAAATATAACCCACAACTATAACATTATATCAAATCCACACCATAATATTTAAAAAATTATTTCGAGAAAATTAAATATTTATTCATAAAATCAGGGTCTCACAATCTCCCTCCTTATGGAATTTCTCGCCCTCAAATTTACGTACGTATGATATCTTTGAACAGGTGAGGATACCTCGACTTCATTTCAAATTCTAACTCTTGAGGTATAACATTTGAGTGTTGAATACGATTATTCTTATCCAAGATTTTAACACGTATCTCCTCAAACGTTAAATCAGTCGTTATCTCGTTCGGTTCTAAATTAATAATGTGGTTCGGGTCGTCCACATATTTACCTAACATCGATACGTTAAAAACGTTATGAACACTTAACATACTTGGCGGTAAAACGAGTCTATAGGCCACAGTTCTTACTTCATCGAGGATTTCAAATGGACCAATTAAATCGAGGGTTGAGATTTCCTCTCTTCATCGATTCTTGCTTCTAGAATAACGCCCTCTTGAACCTTCTTCTTCACATTTATCAGCTCCAGGTGTGTAGCTTGAGCGGCTTTAACTTTATCGATTAAAGTCGATTCTACTCATATATTCGTTATCTTCACTTGGGTTCCTAGAGTCTTTAACTCTATCTTCATCTTTTGTAAGTCGACTTTAAATGAGCCTTTGTGTTAACAACATCGACTCAGAACGACACGTTCTTCTACTCAACGCGTCAGCTACCACGTTCGCTTTCCCACGATGGTATTGAATGGTATGATCGTAATCTTCAACAGCTCGAGCCAACGTCTTTGGGCCATGTTACGTTCGTTTTAAGTAAAGAAATATTTGAGGGTTTGAGAGATGGGTTTTGTACTGAGGTCAATACAAAATTCGATTTCACACTCTAGGGGTAGGCTAAGAAGACTTCAAGAATACGTCAGGAAATTTATTAACAATAGAAATATCATTCAAAACTGTGACCCTCATCCAAGACTTGGATAACACATCACATTGATACCTATCAACTTGCCATCGTCATTCACAACGTTGCCTACAGAAAGTTCGGCTTTGGTACATTCCACACAAGGAAGTCAACAACGAAAGGACCGGGGCTCTTTACTTATGGCTTTATATGACAATGATTGACTTTAGTGGTTTGGTTTCTTGAATTCGCATAACAGGTTGGTTAGGAATATGAAAGCTAACAACCTTACGAAAAACATGATGAGTAGTTAACTAATCGATTTCTAAAAATTGCATCAAAGGCAAGTATTTTCAAAGAGATAAAATTGACAGGTAACGTGAAAGTGTCGATTTGAATCAACAAGATTTATAAATAGTGGAGATAACGAAGGTTTCTACTAACGAAGTTTGAACCAATAAGTCAAAGTCTAACTTCTCCGGAGTTAAATTTAAACGTTGAGCACAAGAAAGAGAGATAAAAGAATAGGTAGAACCGGTATCGAATAAGGTATAGACTTCACAAGAATTTATAATTAACTAACCCGTGATAACTTCGTTCGATTCGTCGTCATGAAAAACGCTCTCCCTTAAACTACCGAATTTGACTTGTTTGTATCCGCCTTTGGTGCCACCGTTCCAGCTGGACTTGACTTCATTATACGACAAAATCGAGCTAAATGACCTTCTCTTCTTGAAATTTCCACTTCTATTATCTTAGCTATGATTACCACCAAAGTGGTTACCATTCTTGGCATGATAATTTCCCCCACGATGGTTATCATTGTTCCGATGGCCGTTGCCACCGGTATGATTATTATCGTGTTGTTGGTCGTTACCTTTTGGTTGAGCTTACTCATTATCGCGCTCCAATAACTGAGCCCTATTCACAATATCTGAATATAAACAAAGTTTATGAGAAATGAGGTATTGACGTATTTCGGGTTTCAAACCTCGCAGAAACATTCGCGTCATTCTTTCCTCATTATCGACCAAATGGGATGCAAACCGGGATAACTCCGCAAACTTAGCCTCGTAATACGACACGTTCATATTGTTTTGCTCCATTGCACATCTCAAAATTTTTAGATGTCATTCTCAAATACTGTCACAAAACAAGGGTTAATTAAACAAATTAACATATCACATATTATCCCTATACCCTGACCAACCAATTAAATACCAAATAAACTTAGGTAGGTCATACTAGCGAAGGAATTCCCCGTCTCTCCCCTCCTAGTTCTAGTCTCACATCTTAGCCAGTGATCATATCCCTAAGCTTTGATACCAACTGTGACGCCCCCAAAACAGGTATATATCACCCATCTTGAGTCGCTAGATACATGGTACAGAATTCAAATACAACTTAATAATACAACTGTCGTGGTACAATACAACAAAACATAAACTATGAGTTTGAATACAAATATTGTCTACTAGAGAGTATACAAACTCAAAAGGAGTCCTCATTACAATTATTATCACACTATATCACAGAATAGTGATGACTACTAATGCACCATCTAGGACCATCACTGTTCCCCGATTAGTCCCAGCTCACGTTCTCATTTCCTCAAGAGAAACGGTGAAAGAAAGGGTGAGCTCAACTAGCCTAGTAAGAAATATTATGACTAAGATAATGCGTAATAATTTATCGTTAGCCTTCAACAAAGGTTAAACCGATAAAATATAATAACTATCAAGTTTAACAATCGGGTGTATTATCGCATTTTTTTAACACCGGGTGTTTCAACAGCTTAACAGTAAAACTTCCGCCGTTATTTTCATAAAAAGTATTTTTGTCGTTTTCTCAATCCGACAATAATTACATTATGGGTCCACTAATGATTGTACTCGTCCGCATTTAATATTCCCCGACAAAAAGAATATTTCCCGACCAATCGAATATTATATAACAACTTGCGTACTTTGCAAAATTTATAAATATAACCCACAACTATATCATTATATCAAATCCACACCATAATATTTAAAAAATTATTTCGAGAAAATTAAATATTTATTCATAAAATCTGGGGTCTAACAATGCTAAAATTGATTGTTTTCGTAAGGTTGTTAGTTTTCATATTCCTAGCCAACCTATTATGCGAATTCAAACAACCAAACCACTAAAATTAGTCACTGTCATATCAAGCCATAAAGCTATTCGTTTATTGAAAAACGGATGTCAAGCTTTCTTAGCCCATGTCACGGACTTGAACAAAAACACGTCAGATTTGAATACTATTTCTATTGTTAGTGAATTTCCTGATGTATTTCCTGAAGAACTTCCTGCTACCCCCGGCGTGAATTTGAATTCTTTATTGACCTTGAACCCAGTAAAAGCCCATTTCTAAAACCCCATATCGAATGGCTCTATTGAACTTCGTGAGTTAAAGGTCCAACTACAGGAGTTGTTGGACATCGGTTTTATTTGTCCTAGTACATCTCCTTGGGGTGCTCCTGTGTTATTCGTAAAGAAGAAAGACGGGAGTATGCGACTTTGTATTGACTACCGAGAGTTGAAATATGTCACTATCAAGAATAGGTATATCTCGCTACCTCGCATTGATGACCTGTTTGACCAATTGCAAGGAGCACAATTCTTTTCAAAGATCGATCTTCGCTTACGATATATCATCGGTGAAGATTAAAACCGAGGATATTCCAAAGACGCCTTCGTAACTCGATGCAGACGGGCATTATGAATTCTTAGTCATGTCTTTTGGATTGACTAATGCTCCTCGCCGCTTTCATGGATATGATGAACCGTGTGTTTAAAGAATACTTGGATCGGTTCGTTGTTGTCTTTATTGATGACATCCTCATCTATTCCAAAAGCATGAAGATCATGAGCACCATTTGGAAGTCGGTAATCGCAAAGGCTTCGTGATAACAAGTTGTATGCCAAGTTGAAAAATGCGAGTTCGGCTTGAGAAGTAGCATTCCTTGGACACGTGGTGTCAAAACATGGAGTATCTGTCGACCCGATCGAAGATTGAAGCCATACAAAGTTAGGAGCAACCAAAAAGTCGGTGGCCAAGTACATAGCTTTACGGGCTTAATTTGGTTATTATCGAGATTCGTGGAAGGATTTTCTCGAATCGCTACTCCGCTAACTCAATTAACTCAGAAAGATATAAAATTCGGTTGGAACGAGGATTGTGAGAAGAGTTTTCAAGAACTCAAGAGAAGACTCATTTCGGCACCTGTTCTGACAATACCATCTGGTTCGGATGGATTTGTTATCTAGAGCGATGCTTCAGGCAAAGGGTTAGGATGTGTTCTCATGCAACATGGGAAAGTCATAGCCTATGCCTCTCGGCAACTCAAAGAATATGAGAGGAATTATCCTACTCATGATTTGGAGTTGGAAGCAGTCGTTTTCGCGTTGAAGATTTGGAGACATTACCTGTATGGGGAGAAAGTGGATATCTATACAGATCATAAAAGCCTCAAATATTTCTTCACCCAAAAGGAACTCAACATGCGACAACGACGTTAGCTCGAGCTGTTGAAAGATTACGATCACACCATCCAATATCATCCTAGAAAAGCAAACGTGGTAGCTGACGCATTAAGTAGAAGATCATATCGCGGCATGCAGTGCAATGTTGTTAACACAAAGGTCCATTTTGTATGACTTGCAAAGGATGAAGATAGAGATGAAGGCTCTAAGTACCCACGTGATTATATCAAACATGCGAGTAGAACTGACTTTAATCGATAAAGTTAAAGCTGCTTAAGCTACGGACATGAAGCTGATGCGTATGAAGAAGAAAGTACATGAAGGTACTATTCCAGAAGCAAGAATCGATGAAGAAGGAATACTTCGAGTCAACTCCAGACTTTGTGTTCCTAACGATTCTGACTTGAAGCATAGAATCATGATGGAGGCACACAACACACCGTTTGCAATCCATCCTAGGAGTACCAAAATGTATCATGATCTTCGACATACATTTTGATAGAGCAATATGAAAAGAGAGATCGCGGAGTTTATCTCGAGGTGTTTAACTTGTCAACGTGTAAAGGCGGAGCATCAAATGCCAAAGGGTCCATTACAACCACTTGAGATTCCGAAATGGAAGTGGAAACACATTACTATGGATTTCGTTACGGGTCTTCCCAAGGTTTCTCAAGGCATATATGCGATTTGGGTTATTGTTGATAGATTAACCAAGTCTGCCCATTTCTTGCCTATACGTGAGACTTATTCCCTTGAACGTCTTGCTAGTATGTACGTGAACGAGATTGTGAGATTGCACGGCATGCCAGTATCCATAGTTTCGGATCGTGACCTAAGATTCACTTCACGATTTTTTGGTTAGCATACAGAAAGCTATGTGCACGGATTTACGATTCAGTTCGGCATACCATCCTCAAATGGACGGACAATCAGAGAGGACTATTCAAACTCTTGAAGATCTATTAAGACTCTATGTCCTAGATCTCAAAGGGAGTTGGGATAAGTACCTACCATTGGTGGAATTCTCCTACAACAACAGTTATCAGGCGAGCATAGGTGTGGCTCCATTCGAGGCGTTGTATGGAAGAAAATGTCGTTCTCCAGTATGCTGGGACAAGGTGGGTGAAGAAACATTGTTGGGACCAGAGTTGGTACGCATGACTATATAGAAGATCCAAACGATTAGACAACGTATATAAACGGCACAGGATCGACAAAAGAGTTATCTTGGATCTTCACCCAAGGACGTGGAATTTAATATTGGGGATCATGTATTTGTTACGTGTTGCACCATGGAAGGAGTTACAAGATTTGGGAAGAGAGGAAAGCTCAATCCAAGATTTGTTGGTCCATTTGAGATTCTTGATTTATAGGAAATGTGGCCTATAGACTCTCATTACCTCCAAGTATGTCTCGTGTTCATAATATTTTCACATATCTATGCTTCGTAAATATGTTAAAGACCCGAACCACATTATTGAGTTAGAACCGCATTTAGATAGATAGTGAAGATTTAACATACGAGGAGGTACCTATTAAGATCTTGGATAGGAAAGAGCATGTCCTACGCACGAAGGTTATACCACAAGTTAAGGTTTTTTGGAGAACCATGCTATCGAAGAGATGACCTGGGAGTTGGAATCAGAAATGAAAGCGAGGTATCCTCACCTTTTCGAAACATCAGGTATGTACGTCAATTTTGAGGACGAAATTTCATAAGGAGGGGAGGTTGTAAGACCCCAACTTTTTAATGAATAAAATCAAATTTCCTTTATTTATTATTGTGAATAATAAGGTATTAATTTGATATAATAACTTTGGTTATGGGTGAAATGTGAAAATTTTGCAAAATAAGCAAGTGGTTATAAAATATTCATTTTGTCGGTGGAATATATTTTCTGTCGAGGAATATTCATACGACGGCGCAGCCAATTGTGGGCCCCATAACGGATAACGGTACGAATGAAGAAAATGACAAAATTAAATAACTTGGCGTAGTTATTCATATCAAGTAACATCGTTGGAATACCCGGTGGTTAAAGTAAAGTAATACACATTGTTGCACAGTAGCATACGGTATTGCACAGTATTGTTGAATTATTGATCCTTACGTAAGAAGGCACTACTCAATAATTGTCACACAGAGTTCTTGCTCAATATTTTATTTTATTGATTCAATAATTCTTTGCATTGATATTTTATATTATTGTTGTTTCAATTATCGTCATCGCACAAAGATCTCCTTTATCGGATCGATGAATTGATTATTTGGAATAATATTATTAGATAACATTATTGGCAATGTCTAGAAAGTTCTCACAAGGAGAGGTTTGGTCACCTAATTGCGCGCCAAGAAGAGAGAAATCCTTATTGAAAGCCCCTCTTCCCTGAAACGACTGGTTGTCATAAATGTGAATCTGTAATATTATTTGTGAATAATTAATCATTGATTCATATGATAAGGAAATATTTATTTTATTTGGATATAAATGATGAATTTATTTATGTGGTTATAAATGAAAGAATTAATGTTGAGGTGTTTTATTAGTATTTTGTCGAATTGGAGGTATTAAAAATCAAACCAGTGTTTTTTTGAGATATATTGCGGGAGTTATAATTTTTAATCCGACCGTTGGATCGTTATAATTTTTGGATATGTTATACATATATAAGTTGAGTATATGTTCACAAATTTTGAACCGTTAAAAATGAGCGTATGATTTGTTATGAATTTTAAGAGGTGGCTGATTCGGAAATCAGGTTATAAATCCTTTTGGTGGAAAATTTTAGAATTGGTGGGCCCCACTCTTGGTTGGTGAAGAAATGTCTTTGAGATTTTTATTCAAATGTGGTGGGTGGGAATAATAGCGGTAAAAAGCCATCAAAGTTGCAGGTTAAGTTTGCTTGCGTCTAAACATTTTCTATAAATAGAGGGCTAAGTTAGAATTGAAAATCACACAAGAAGCAAGTTTTTTCTCTTCTCTCTCTAGATTATTGAGTGTATTTTGTGAGTATTTAGATACTTTGTGAGTTTCTGTTAATCAGTGCAAGTTTCCTTCAACCTTTATACCGATATTTCGATCGTAAATGCTTGATTTTGATGTAAGGGATATTATCTTCTTCTTAAATGATATTTTCTTCAATATCATTATGCCAAATATTGGTATGAACTTTTTATCAAATTTGGAACTTTTTGTGTCCAGGTTACTATTCATGTATACGACACTATTCACGAATCGACACTATTCATCGAAAATGAAATTTTCTTCTTTTGTCCAAGTTGTCTATTATGGTTACTATCTTTGATTGTATCCATGTTTTGATCATTATTTTGAATTCGCTTCAAAATTGGTTATTTCGAATATTATTGAACTTGGATAAACCGTATACTGAATCCTTAATATTTGATCTCGTTATCTCATTGATTCGCTTTCTTTAAAATATTTTTATCATCCTCATTCTAAATGATGATACAAATGAATATCTTTGCCCTATAAAGCAAAGTTGAATGATTACCTAATGAATATCTTTGGCCGTAGAGTGCAAAGATGAACAGTGTTTGAGATGAACATGACCATCTGGTGATACAAATAAAAATCTTTGGCCTGTAGTGCAAAGATGAATATTTGATTCAAGATGTATATTGATTGATGTTACAGGGATAAAATATTGATGATGGACTTTTAAATCTTAGAAGATAGTAGAATTCTTTCTCTACTTGACTCTTCTAATGGATTGTTGTTTTTCGCTGCAGTTGTTGATCTAAAACTTGTTGTCTATTATATTTTATCAGATTATTCCCTGTTGAAGACTAATGATAATTTGTTGTATATTATCTTAGTCATAATATTCTTTACTAGGCTAGTTGAGCTCACCTTTTTCTTCCATTTTTCTTCTCAGGAGGTGAGAACATAGCAGAAACTAGTCGGGGTACGGAGTGATGGTTCTAGAAAGTTGTTTTAGCAGTCCTCACTATTTTTAAAATAGTGTATCAATAATTGTAATGAGGACTCCTTTTGAGATTTTATACTCTCTATTTGTATTTAAACTCACAGTTTAATGAAGTTGTATTTGTTTCTGTACCATGTATTTGGCGACTCAGAATAGGTGATGTATACCTATTTTGGGGGCGTCACACAATAGTTATCTAGAAGGGGGGTTGAATATATATTTAAAAAACCTTTTCTTTTTAAACTTGTTCGTTGATGATGATTAAAACTTAGCGGAATTAATGTTTGTTTTAATCTCCTTTACGAAGTAGTGGAGTTATGATAGTGAGGCAGTTATAGCAGTTATCTTATGAAAGTAAAAGACACAGGTATTTTAAGTGGTTCAGAGCACTTAAAGCTCCTAGTCCACTCTTCTACTCCTCGAGTAGAAAATCCACTGAGGTTGTCTTTTACAACTTCTGAATCACACACATTCCTTCTAGACCAGCAGTCTAGGAACTTCTTAGTTCATTCTTGAACTCTTCAAGTCCAGCAGACTTGGCTCTCTTACAGTTCACTTAGAACTCTACAAGTCCATCAAACTTGACACTTTTCTTAAGTTGATTTGTAGATGTTGAGTTTTTGATGGTTGCTACTCAGTTGCTGTTTAAGCACTTGTTCGAAAGAACTGAGTAGCTGAGCAAGCCTTTTCTATTTCTCAAATCATAGAGTTGAGCTTTGAGAGTTCTTTACGTTTTTGTTCAATACTTGCTTATCTCTCTCATCTGCTTTATTTGCATATATGTTATCTTCAAAACTATTCGTTGGATCCATCCGTTGAAGCATTAAATGCGTTTGACCTTTCTGATCTTTGATGGAGACTTTTCTGCACATCTTCTGAATTTCATTCTGGCCCACTGACACAGTAGACTGCTTTCTCACCTAACATCTGAAAAGGTGTTTTTCCCCTTACCCATGATACTTTCCTTAGCTTCTTCAATACGCTTCTTTGTTGCATACTAAGGATATTTCTTATGACTTTGGGACTGGTTAGTACTGCAACGTTTAGAATCCATTTGTCATATGTTGAAGTCTGTCTCCACACAAATCATGAGGCTTGACGTTTCTGACATAAGACAGATGATACTCTACGATCCAGATCGTGATACTAGTACTCTACGATTCAGATCGTGGTGACTTGTCGCCTTGGTGCCTGGTCTGATGCTATCAGTCGAGAGCACTATGATTTCTCTTAAATCTTTGCACACTACGATCTTCACTTGTTTGAGTTGTAAACTCTGCATTTCCGAGAGCACACTACGATCTCTGAGTTGGCTCGGCAAACGTTGGGACCACTCTATGATTTCCGAAGAGGCCCTTCAAGGCAGGCACACTAAGATCTTTGAAGCTCTACGTTTCTGCCTTGACTTCTGCAATGTTGATCAAATTTATACACTACGAATCCTTCGAAGCCTATCTATTACATCTCAAGATCAACCTAACAGCTTTGATCTTTCTATCTATACCTTCTTTTTTAGAATGATACACGTTAAGAGCTTAGATTAACCTAACAAATTTGATCTATCACTAAGTCCTTGTACATATATTCCTTGAAGGACTTTACAAATAATCATAAGCATATACATTTAAACATCAAATCATAATATGCATTCTCCCAACAATCTCCCCCTATTTGATGTTGACATAACCAAGGAGATTTGTTGTCATGATTATTAGTGTCTAGATGCATTTGCAGGAAATTTAAACATGACTTAGTATTTCAGTGAGCAGCTGAAATTTCTAGAGAATAAGCATGAATTTTTTGATGATTGAAGAGTATTACAGTTTAGATTTACATCAATAAGAATTTAAACTTTTACTTATCTCTATTTCTTTGGTGTTTTGCGTGGGGGATTGACATACTCCTCAGCCCTTCTTTTCCTGCTAGCTTCATCCCTTCTGGCTATTTCTTCCAGCTCACTTGGACTTACTATCGGGTTGTGATCATGCCTATTCATGAATGCTGGATCTCCAATTGACATTCTTAGGCCTGTAGTGGTCACATTTTATGAGCTGGTAATTGGCCCTTGACTCCTTAATGGCTGAGCCTTCAAGACTTCCTACTGATCAGATCGTTGAGTCTGATTGCTTGATCGTGGAGTCTGATAGTGGAATTGTCTTGCAGGAGGGCTTCGTGAAACTTGAGTGTGAAATTGTCCTCTACCCCTTTCTTAGCTTCTTTGACCTCCTCTGCCTCTGCCCTGGCCTCCCTGGCATCCTTGAACTCCTTTCCCTTTATTCTCCCCCTTTATGTCAGCATCAAGGGTTCGAATATCTGCAAAAAGTCGATTTACTCCTTGAACAAGCTCGTTGAGTTGGCTTTGTATTTGAGCAATGTCCTCTCGACTTTCCATGATCAGGGCTTCAGATCTAGCTTCTTTATTTTGGAGGGCAGTGAGAACAGTGTCGGGCCATTGTTCTGGTTTATATAGCTTTAAAATTCTTTGACTGAAGCTTTCAGGTTGATGATGTTCTCCATCATAAGGTTATTTTGGGCTTCTTGAGTTTTTTGTAATTCAAGAACAGCCTCTCTTTGTTTGGTGGCTATCCGAAAGTGAATTTCATCTCTGTCCTTCATGCTTTGAATCATTTCCTTGATAATTTCCCTCAGCTTCTTTGTAAGCTCAGCGTTTAGAGTGCCTGGGAGTTTATTTGCAGCAGTGATCATTTGAGTTAGCCTGAGATGAATGACTTCAGATGAGTTTCCGTGCTCTCATCGATGTTCTTGACCATGTTTTTGGACACTTCATTCAAGTCATCTTTAGGTAAGCGATTTGTGAGTGGATCACTGGGTTGAGGATTGTTGAATGGAGGGGATGATTTCTGGGATTGATCTTGTAGGGAGTAGAGAGCAAGATCAAGGCTAAAATATTCATTTTAGGATGAGGATGTAATATCTGATGGAGGGGCCTTGGTTTGGATGTTTGAGTTTGAAGTCTCTATGATTTGAGGTGGAGACTCTGCAATGAGGCTAGAGTTCGTGATCGTAGAGACGATAGTTTGTGGGAGCATTATAAAGTTAACTGCATTTGGTTCCTCAGTTATAGAATTTTGGGATTCTGCAACTGGAAATTGATGTAGTGGATGAAGTATCACTTCCAACCATCGCGGGAATTCATAAAATTGGTTAAATGAGGATTATGGAAAGTGATTTACTCTGAAGAGGGTTGGGATAGACAGTACCTCAGGTTTATCCTTTGAGGAAGAGGTGTTGGTAAGTAATTTCTTGGCAAAGTTGAATCTTCCTGGGAATCCATTGGCTAGTACTGAGATGGCCAGATACTCTTTGAAACTCCAGAACATGTGGTTCCAAGAGTTTAGGATTTGGGCTTGATGATATGGCATCATGGGTAGGTAAGAGAATATCTGATTATAGAGATAGCTTCTATACCCATCTTTGCCCACACCAGTGATCTCAAGGTCATCATCATCTTCTTCCCCTTCTCTGTTCTCGTTGGAGGATTCCATTATTTCAATGGCCTCTTGATGTTCTTGCACTGATTCTTCTTAATTTCTGGCAGGGACCTCTTCTTCTACCATGGAGATATCATGAGGCTCCCCCTCAACTTGATCATCTTCTTGTAAGCTCAAAAACTCCCCCTCAGCTGGAGCATTTTCTAGAGCTTCAGGTATCTCCCCCTCACCGGTGTATTCTCTATCATTAGAATCTCGGGGATCTCCCCTCACCGGAGCATTGTCCTCTTGACTTGCTTTGGTCAGTTCCTCTTTAGCAACCATGCTCTTGTCTTCCTTCTTGAGCACTTTTTCATTCTCAAGGATGTATTTCTTGACCAGCTTCCTTCTTGATTTTCTAGGTCGAGTCACGACCTCGTGGACTTTCTTGAACAACCAATATGCTTGATGCAAATTTACTTCTTTTTTTCGATATTTTCGGGTCTAGTCTCTACGATCGATAGAGACTCTACGATCGAGGAGATGGATGGCTTTTTTGGGTTTTTGGGTCGGTTTTACTCTTCTTCAAAGAAATTTGAGATATGGTGGTTTCTATCTTCTTCATTTCAACTTCTTTGTTAACTTCTTTCTCAAAATCCTTAGAGTCTCAATGTCAGAGGACTCTACTGGTTTATCAGTTGTGGATCCCTGGGGTTCTTCTTCCATCCTTGCCTTAAGCTTCCTCTTGCCCTTGCTTTTTCTGACAAGTATAGAGGGATTTTCCTTGTTTGTTTCTTTTTCTTCTTCGATTTCTTTGACAATAGACATGTTTCCTAGAAAGCCTGAATCCTTCAGATCACCAGTTCTTCCACTGGACTCGGTAATCATGCGAACATACTCAGCTGGGTTCCTCTTCTAATTTTCAAACAGTTGTTGAGTCATTCGTCTGTTTGGGTTGTAACTTCTCCTTCTTCGTCCCCAATTTTATCACCAAGAGCAGACTGTAGAATGATAGTTATGAATCGCCCGTAGAGCATCTTTTGAGGGCTTTTTGACTTCTTTGAGATGATGATCCACTTTCCAATCCAATCGAGCAATAGGGCTCCATATTTGAGTTGTATTCCATAACACATGGCAGTCATGAGCTTGAGTTGTACTTCATTCACAGAGTCATGACCTGAGCTCTTACATCATATACATTTCCCAACAATATCAGCTAGAAATTCATACCTTTGTGGAAACTCCTTCTTCTTGTATCCTTTCACAGAGGGGAGTTTCTTGTGATGCATTCTCTTAAGTCCCTCTTGGAAGTCTACGCTATCTATGATTGGATACCCTTCATTTTTGAGACCTAGGGCGAGGTTGATATCTTCGGCCTTCAGTGTGATTTCCACTTCTTTTACTTTCGTAGTGATGGTGTTTTATTCAAACACACTATTCTTGTAGAATTCTTTCATTAGCTTGGGATAGATCAATATGTCTGTGCCCAAGGCTTCTTCGAGGCCCGCCTTCTTTAGTAGAGCCAGAGTTTTGTGAAATTTGGGTTCAGCTATTTTGAACTCGTCAAAACAGAGTTTGTAGTCGGAGATAACACTGGTAGCCGCCATTGATTTTCTTGCTAGAAGTGTGATTTGACTGAGCTTTCTTTTGATTTAGGGTTTCTGCTTTGAGAGAAGATGAGAGAGATAATCTTTTGAACTTCTGATTTCAAAAAGACGATTTCAATTTGTACTTGTAACTTCCCTTTCTCCTTTTTGCTTAGTGGGACAGGTGTCGACTTTGCTTGGCTCTACGAGTTTGACTAATAAGGATTGTACTGATTTGCCCTTGGCTCTTGCAGAGCTGACGGTCCTAAGGAAGGACTACGATCGTTGAGGTAGTTTTGTGATCGTTGAGTCTGTCCAGCATTTGTCGAGTCTGAGCTACGATCGTCGAGTCTGCCCAAAGATTAAATGTGTAATCTCGAGCTACGATCGTCGAGTCTGTCTAGCATTCGTCGTGTCTGAGCTACGATCGTCAAGTCTGTCCAGCAATCGTTGTGTTTGAGCTACGATCGTCGAGTCTAGCCGAATCCTTGTGATGAGTTTTTGACATAACATTCTTTTAAGATAGCTCAAGAAAGGCCAACCTCTTGGAGTGAGTCAAGGGTTAGGTTTGTTCCTGAGACGCTTATCAGAGAGATTGCTTTGTTATGAAGCTTATCATCACAAGATGCATTTTTACTTTGTTGATGGGGCTTTTGTCATTGTTGAGTCTGCACTACGATGGTTGAGTCTTTGCTACGATCGTTGAGGTAGTTTTGTCTCTTCAGCTCTACAATCGTGGACTTCCCTTGATCATGTCTACGATTTTAAGTTTAGCCTTTGTATCCATAATCAGCTAGCTGATTTTTCATCCATAGGATCTCGAAAGCAAGAAATGCCAAAGAACAATGTATTCTTCTGCAGTTGAAGTAGACAATCGAGTTTTGCTTTTTGCTAAACCAGACACAAGTCTGCTTCTAGCAATTGACAAAAAGCATCGGTACTTTTTTCTATCTATTTTGCAGCCTGCAAAATCAGCATCTGTGTATCCTGTTAGTTCAAATGAGGGTTTCTTGGGGTACCAAAGCCCCAAGTAAGGTGTACCCTTGAGATACCTGAAAATCCTCTTTACAGCAGATAAGTGAGATTCTTTAGGGTTAGCCTGAAATCTAGCACATATGCATGTTGCAAACTTTATGTCTGGTCTACTGGAAGTTAGATATAAAAGAGAGCCTATCATACCTCTGTATTAAGTTATATCAATACTTTTACCTTTTTCATCTTTGTCAGGTTTGGTTGTAGGAGCAATTGGGGTTTTCATGGGAGAGGCTGATTCCATGCCATACTTCTTGAGTAGGTCTTTGATGTACTTGGCTTGGTTTATAAAGATTCCTTCATCAGTCTGCTTTCTTGCAGTCCAAGGAAGAAATTCAGCTCACCCATCATGCTCATTTCAAACTTGCTCTGCATTAGCTTGGAGAATCTCTTGCATAACTTTTCGTCAGTAGAACCAAAAATAATATCATCAACATATATTTGAACTAATAAGACTTTGTCTTTATGCTTTCTAAGAAATAATGTGGTATCTACTCTACCTCTAGTGAACCCATTTTCAATCAAGAAGTTAGTTAGTGTTTCATACCATGCTCTAAGTGCTTGTTTAAGACCATATAAGGCTTTGTCTAATCTATAAACATAATTGGAAAGAGATGGATTGATGAAACCCGGAGGTTGCTCTATATAGACTTCTTCTTGGAGTTCTCCATTTAGGAATGCACTTTTGACATCCATCTGAAAGACTTTGAACTTCATGTGAGTAGCAAAGGCAAGGAAGATTCTGATGGCTTCTAGTCTGGCAACAGGTGCAAATGTTTCATCGTAGTCAATGTTGTGACACCCCCAAATCCCGGTACTTCATTACCTCAAGATTTGGTGTTCACGTAATCAAAACATTCTTTTATAACTACCCAATCATAAATAAAATTGAATAATAAACCTGCCCATACAGGAATTACATAAAATAAAATCTCCCAGGTTATCTAACCTTTACAAACAATCATTCATGCGGAAAATTTAAAATATACTTCATTACAATCTTTAAATCAAGGTCTGATAATAAAACTATCAAACTATTACAAGTCTTCAGTACTTGTTCATCTTTCCTTTTCCTTTACTGGTGCTAGGTACGTCACCCTTTCCATCTTTAGCTGTAAGGATTTTACAGGCAAGAGTGAGCAAACAAGGCTCACTTGAAATATCAATGAATAAAACTTTTACATTCTTTGCCCATTCAGGGGCTCAATAGAACTGAACAATAATTCTATTAACTTCTTAAACGTTCCTTGCCTATTTAGAGGCTCAATAGAACTGAAACATTCCTAGCCCATTCAGGGGCTTAATAGAATTGAACAATAAATTCTATCAACATCTTAAACATTCAACTGAGGGTCTAATGACCATGAACCTTGTCCATAGTTATAAGTAATCTTTCAACTTTAACTTTTACAGTCATACGACTATAATGACTTAAAGGTACTTAGGGGGATCAACCCTTCGTACATGTATTGTATACAAACATTTCAGCGCAAAGTACAAAACTAAGCGTAACCCCTATAAATAGGGTTGTTCATCTCAGTATTTCGAGTACATGTACGCCCCAAAGTCAGTTTGGTTTGGATACACTTAAAGGTAATTTGGAATTCAACGGACATCAACTAAGGATTAGTTGAATAAAAGATAATAGCACTATGTTATTGAATAATCATAACTGAATAAACATTTCGTTCTAAGTTCATGCTTTAGGGATACTCTAATAGCATAACCATTGAATAACACATCATACCTTGCTTTGAATAACATTAAGCTAAGGTTACATCTTAGAATTTAATATCAAGCATGCATAACAACAATAATTGGAACGATAAACTGAGTCAACAGAATAAAGGTATTTGCATGCTAATATAACAAGTTTAGGGTTAGGAAAAACTTGCATAATCATAATAACTATCTCAACGAAAGTGTGGAGATGGGAAGCTTGTATCATCATGAATAACTGGATACAATTAAGTTGCTTAATGGAAATACTTTACTCAATAAAGTATAGCATATGAAATTTGCATAACGAAGCTTTAGGATTAGAAAACTTGCTCAATGTAAAAAGATAGGGATTTAGAATCTTACCTTGAGCGTAGATTAAACCGTTATAATCCAAATCACAATTATCTTATATACATATATTAACATGACATGATTAGTCGTAATCAACGCTACATCACATATGGTTTAAATGTCTAACCATGTAATCAAATCGCATAATCAAATTCTATCTAATAAAATGAATAACAATATTTGTTAATTAGTAATTCCATGTTCACTCATAGTATTAACATACTATAATACAAGAAATACATACTCAACATTTATCATATATCATTCCTTTAAAATATCAGACTTTTGTGCAAGACAAAAGTCGTTTCTAACTTTCATTAAGTGGCCTACCACCACAGTTTAAACTGTGGTCAGGTCACATGCTAATGAGGTGGCGCTTCGACGCGAGACTTACATAGGGACTCAAATGACAAGGCGAGGTCCGGCGTTCGGCTCTAACTTTGGTTACTACGGTGCATGAAAGTCCGTCAAGGCGACTTTTAGCGCTAAAGGTGAAAACTTGACGTACTGGGCGTGAATTTTGATCTTTGGGCAGCCAAAACTCACGAAAACAAAACAAAGAATAGAGCCAAAGCTACTGTCTTGATTTCTAACAACAATTAACCCCAATTAACATGTATAACTTCACATAAATTACACATGAACGTTAACAATCATCTATATACCAATTACCAACCACTAATCAAAATATCATAAACTAATTCTTTGAAAATACTGTTTCTAAAACAAAAACTCCATTGTTGATTTATTAAATTACAGTGAACGTAATTCCATGCTTATAAACAAATTAATACCTTTGAAATACAAGTATACCCACATATTAACATGTATAGTTCAATTTCATTGTAGTTCACAATTTATATAATCACATACCAATTTTGTTATTTTGCAAAACATATGTTCAAACATGTTTTTCGCTGTAAAACAAATTTTCCTTCCTTTATCATGTAATTAGTATACAGTCACACACACACACACACACACACACACACACATATATATATATATAGACATGCTAGTGAAAACAATTGCAACTATACATACACATGCTTCTCTAACCAATTATACAAACATAGTTTTACAGAGAGTTTTGTAAAAATCTTATACACAGTAAAGTTGAAGAACACAGAGACATTCGGCATCATGAAACCATAAATATATATATGTACATATATTAAGGTTAGAGAAACCCACCTTTTTGCTTGCTTACGAATCTTTGTTAATAGACTTGCTTTGAAAATCAGGTATTCTCTCAAACTCTGAACTTCTTTCTTTTTCTCAAAACTCTCTCTAGCCCTTCTTTCTTTTCTCAATAATAATTTAGAGTACTAACAACGTAACTCAACTGATATCCAATACGCGTAACATAAAACGGACATGGCCATAATAAACCTAATCAATAATAACATCAGTTATAAAATATATAACGTACCACTTATAAATATATATATTATTTATTTAGTTTATTTTATAAACAATTTAAATTTCAAAAATCCAAAAAGCCATAGGGCTTTGTTTGGCAAAAAGACCCCAACTTTTTTGAATAAAGATTAAATTTTCTCAAATATATTTTTTGAATATTATGGTGTGGATTTGATATAATGTTATAGTTGTGGGTAATATTTACAAATTTTGCAAAGTACGCAAGTTGTTATATAATATTCGATTGGTCGGGAATATTCGCTTTTAACAGGAATATTCGTATAAACGGCACAATCATCAGTGGACCCCACAACGGAATTATTGTTTGATCGAGAAAACGATAAAAATACTTTTTTTGAAAATAACGACGAAGTTTTACCGTTAACTCGTTGAAACACCCTTGTTTAAAAAGTACAAGAATACGCGGGTTGCATAGTAGCACACTGTATTGATTATTGATGCTTACGTGAGAAGTCACTCATTATACTCAATTATTGCTACAAAGAATTGTCGTGATCATATCTCTCATATTATTGATTCAATTATTGTCACAAAGATTATTTGCATAATATTTTTTATATTATTAAATCAATAATTGAGACGACAAAGTTATTCATATTATTATTTGCAATATTGACAATGTCTAGAAGTTCACAAGGAGAGGTTTGGTCACCTAATCAAGCGCCAATAAGGAGAAATCCTTATCTAAAGCCCCCCTCTTTCCGGAACGACCTTCGGTTGTTAAATATTGTGAGTTATAATATTAATGATGAATAAGTTGTGTTGATTAAAAATGAATTTTGATAGTTCCATCAGGTCGATTATTAGTGTTAGTGGAAATCGACATCTATTCCGATGATAATTGATGTCTAGGGGTTATATTGATAAATCGGGTAATTTATCTGATAAATGAGCAATTAATTGCTACTAATTCACATGCTTATATAACTATTTGTTCACATGTGTACTATTGAATCACATTATTTACTATTAGGGGAGTTGGTGCAAGATTGATAATACTTGCATGACTAAGTTAAAAATAGAGGTATAGATGGAGGTACTATACCGTAATTCATATTTTCACATGATTATACTATTGATTCACATGATTGAACTATTGATTCACATTATTTACTATTAGGGAGGTGGTGCAAGTTTGATAATACTTGCAGGACTAAATTAAAAATGAAAGAAAAGTCGAGGTATTGTACTCAGAATTTTTCGAGCCCCAAAACGTGCAATTATCGAAACTATATTTTCCTATAAATAGAGCTCATTCTTCCTTCATTTCTCACCAATTCACAAAAGCTTTAGAGCGATTATTATTATAGAGAGAAATTATAGAGAAAGAAGAAGAGAGAGTCTCTACCTCACTATTCCAAAGATCCAGCTTTTTCCAAGGTAGGGTATTATTTCTTTCTTATCCATGAAGAGAACTTCATTATTCCATTCTTTATTATTCTATTGAATAACTCAGATACGCTGCTACCCTATACTTGGTGAAATTCTTCTCGTTATTCCATTCTTTATCATTCTGTTGAACATCCTCGTCAAAGGCTTACGCCGACTTCCATTCCATTATTTATCATTCTCGCTGAACATCCTGTCATGCGTTTCTACGCCGACCGGTTCCGCTTTTTATTATTCTCGTTGAATATCCTGTCTCAGGCTTTTTTACGGACCCGATTCCGCCTTTATTATTTCTGTTGAATATCCTCGTCTCCGTTATTTACGCCGGACTCGATTCCGTATTTATTATTCTCGTTGAAATAACTCGCGCTGCAAGGGCCTATCGCATGCCCGGTGATTTCTTTTGTTATTCCATTCCTTGTTATACTCAAATGGTTAAAGTTTTGACTTCTATACTCCATGAAATTAGTGGAATATCCTTGATATTTGCGCTTCATCCAAAGATCTTTTCATGGAAATATTCTTCCGAGCATTCTTGAATTTTACTCACAAAGCAAAGATCATGTCGATAATTTGACGTTATTAGTTCCTCGATAAATTAATTCTTGAACTTGTTTTATTGAATTCTTATATCATTGTCATCATCCTCATGTTTATATTTTTTTGAAAGTCATCTCGTGGCTCAGAGTGCATAGATGGACTTGGTATGATTATGACCAGTGGATTATTCTGTAGTATAATCATAACCGTAATGTTACAAATGATGTGGTAAAAGTCCTCATTGGCCCGTAGTGCATTGATGGACAAATTGTTGGCATGATCATGACCATTAATGAATACACAAATATTCTTGGCCCGTAGTGCATGGATAATTGTGGTCGTGATACTAAAGAATATCCTCGGCAGAAATGTGGGTGATTCGATGATGTGGATTATTTATTGTCGAGTCCCAAATGATAAAAGTGATGAAAACCTTTTAAATCATAAAAGATAGTAGATTTTATTCTCTACTTGACTTTTTAATGGATTGCTTGTTCCACCGCAGCTTAAACTTGATGGTTGTTATATTATATCGCTTTAACACTCGTTGAAGGCTAACGATAATATATTCTCGCATTATCTTAGTCATAATATTTCCCATCGGGCTAGTTGAGCTCACCCTTTTACTTTCATTGTTCTCTTCAGAAATGAGAACGTAGGTGGACTAGTCTCTGGAACCAGAGTGATGACTTTAATTGATGATAAGATTAGTAGTCCTCACTATTCAAAGGAAATAGTGGGAAAATAAATGTAATAATATTGAATTTGAGTTTGTATATTGTCTAGACGACAATATTTGTATTAAAACTCACAAATTATGTTTTGTCGCATTTTGCACTACACAATTGTATAATTGTTGTATTTGTATTCTGTACTCATGTATTTGGCACTCGTAATAGGTGATGTATACCTATGCTTTGGGGGCGCCACAATTGGTATCAAAGCTTAGGATATGATCCCCGCTAAGATGTGAGACTAGAACTAGGAGGGGAGAGACGGGAATTCTTCGCTAGTATGACCTACCTAATTTTTTTTTTTGTATTTAATTGGTTGGTCGAGAGTATAGAGATAATATGTCGTATGTCAATTAACCCTTGTTTTGTGGCGATTTTGAAAATGGCATCCGAGAATATTGAGAATAGCAATGGGGCACAAGAGACCGCTGAGTCTCCACAGATCAACAATCGTAATAATGTGCATCAGAAGGCGATAATCCTCATGCAAACAACAACACCGACCAAAATGATGAACGATGGAATGTTCAGAGGCTTTATGCAATTCATGCAACATCAAAGCGAGAGCGGCTCCCGCTCAAAATGCAGTGTGAAACACCGAAACTCTCTCGAACGGTCACCGCTAAATAGCTTCAAGGAGCCGGGACCACCCGAGTTTATTGGAGAGCCAAAACCACTTAAGGCTAAGCGTGGATAAAGCAGATCACCAAGATATTTGATGTCTTGGGATGCTCCGAGGAGCAAAGGTTCCTTCGCCACCTTCATGTCATGCGTGAAGAGGCGACATTATCGTGGGAATCAGAAACGTACCACCGACGCACTCAAGATGTCTTGGGAGAAGTTCCAAGAGCTATTCAACGACAAGTACTTTCCCAAAAGTATTCGGCTACATGAAAGAGGTGGAGTTTATCAAGTTGAGCAAAACAATATGACCGTGTCGCAATACGAGGCTAAATTTATGAGTTATCCCGCTTGCATCCCATTTGGTCGATAATGAGGAGCGAATGACACTAATGTTTTTAAGAGGTTTGAAACCGAGATACGCCAATATCTTATTTCTCATAAACCGTGTTTGTACTCGAAATGTTGTAAATAGGGCTCAATTATTGAGCGCCAGAACGAGTCAACGCAACCAAGAGAAAGCAAATGAAAAGATGATGAAAAACTACCAAGGGTATCACCATCGGCTGGACAACAAACGTGAGGGAATCAACATGCCGTAAAATGGTAACCACTTTGGTGGTAATCATGGCCAAGACAAGAAAAATGGATATTTCAAGAAAAGAGATTCAACAATGATGGAAAGACGTCAAAGACCAAAGAACCGTGGTTAAGGAAGGAGAACGACCACCTATCATATGCTTCAAATGCGAGGGGAGGGACATATCACCAAAACCACGCGATGCCATCCAAAGCGTGTTATAATTGTGGAAGAGAAGGTCACCTAGCCCGATTTTGTCGCTCACCAAAGACAAGTTCAATAGGATGGAGGCACCAAAGGTCATTCCCCGTAAAAGTCAAAGCCGGTGGTGCAAGGGAGAGCATTTGTTGTGACCTCCCGTAAAAGCAAGGAACCCGAACGAGGTCATCACGTAAGCTTATCATAAACTCTAGCTAAGTCTATACCTTATTTGATACCGGTTTCTACCCATTCTTTTATTTCTCCTACTTGCGCCAACGATTAAATTTGACTCGAGAGAAATTAGACTTCGACTTATCTCGTTGAAACTCCGCTGGGAGAAACCTTCATTACATCCACTGCTTATAAGTCTTGTTTGGTTCAAATTGGTACCCTCACATTACCTCGTTCGATCTTATTTCATTGAAAATACTTGCATTTGACGTGATTCTAGGGATTGATTGGTTAACTACTCATCATGCAAAATTGATTATTTTCGTAAGGTTGTTAGCTTTCATATTCCTAACCAACCTATTATGCAAAATTCAAACAACTAAACCATTAAAATCAATCAATGTCATTTCAAGCCATAAAGCTATTCGCTTATTGAAAAACGGATGTCAAGCTTTCTTAGCTCATGTCACGGATCTAAACAAAAATACGCCGCTTTTGAATGATATTTCATTGTTAATAAATTTCCGACGATTCCCCAAGAACTTCCTCGCCTACTACCCCAGAGAGCGTGAAATTGAATTTTGTATCGACTTTGAACCCTAGACAAAAACCCATTTCCAAAGCCCCATATCGAATGGCTCCTATTGAACTTCGTGAGTTAAAGACCCAAATAGTGAATTGTTAGACATTGGTTTCATTCGTCCTAGTACGCCTCCTCGGGGTGCTCCTGCTCTATTCGTGAAGAAGAAAGATGGGAGTATGCGATTTTGTATTGATTATCTGAGTCAATCATGTCACCATCAAAAAGGTACCCATTGCCACGTATTGATGACCTGTTTGACCAACAAGCAAGGCGCCAAATTCTTTTCAAAGATTGATCTTCGCTCGATATCATCAATTGAAGATTAGAACCGATGACATTCCAAAGACGGCTTTTCGTAACTCTCTGATGACGGCATTATGAATTCCTAGTCATGTCCTTTGATCGACTAATGCTCCTGCCGCTTTTCATGGATATGATGAACCGAGTATTCAAGGAATATTTGGATCATTTTGTGGTCGCCTTTATTGATGACATCCTCATATATTCCAAAAGCCGTGAAGATCATGAGCAACACTTGAGGTCGATACTCCAAAAGCTTCGTGAAAACAAGCTATATGCCAAGTTGAAGAAATGCGAGTTCGCTTGAGGAAGTTGCATTCCTTGGGCACGTGATATCAAATCATGGGATATCTGCTGACCCAAAAAGATCAAGCAATTCAAAGTCGGAGCAACCTAAATCAAGGACCAAGTACGAGCTTTTCTCACTTTAGTTGGTTATTATCGAGATTCAGAGAAGGGTTTTCTCAATCGCTACTCCATTAACTCAAATTTAACTCAAAAAGATACAAAATTCGGCTGAGCGTGGAATGTGAGAAGAGTTTTCAAGAACTCAAGAGGAGACTCATTTCAAAGACCTCGCTCGACAATACCATCCGCTCTGAGGGATTTGTCATCTACAAAGATGCTTCGCAAAAGGGTTAGGATGTGTTCTCATGCAACATGGGAAAGTCATAGCCTATGCCTCACTAAGAACTCAAAGAATATGAGAGGAATTATCCTACTCATGATCTAGAGTCATAAAATGCCTGCTTTTTGCGCTTAAAATTTGGAGGCATTACCAGATGGGGAGAAAAGTGGAGATCTATACGATCATAAAAGCCTCAAATATTTCTTCACTCAAAAGGAACTCAACATGCGCAAACGACGCTGGCTTCGAATCATTGAAAGATTATGATCATACTATTCAATACCATCCTGGAAAAGCGAACGTAGTAGCTGATGCACTGAGTAGAAGATCATATGCGGGTACGAGTGTAATATTGTCAACGCAAAGGCCCATTTTGTATGACTTGCAAAGGATGGAGTTAGAGATAAAGACTCTGTGACCCCATGTGATGATGGCGAATATACGTAGAACCGACTTTAATCGATAAAGTTAAAGTCGCTTTCAAGCTACGCACTGAGCCGATGCGTGATGAGGAGGAAGAAAGTACAAGAAGGTGCTATGCCGAAGCAAGAATCGATGAAGAAGGAATACTTTGAGTTAACTCCAGAATTTGTGTTCCTAACAACCCTGATTTAAAGTATAAAATCATGATGGAGGCGCACAACACACCATTTGCAATCCATCCTGGGAGTACCAAAATGTATCGTGATCTTCGACATACATTTTGGTGGAGCAATATGAAGAGAGAGATAGCAGAATTTATCTCAAGGTGTTTAACTTGTCAACGAGTCAAGGCGGAGCATCAAGTACCAAAAGGTCCATTGCAACCACTTGAAATTCCAGAATGGAAGTGGGAACACATTACCATGGATTTCAAGCATCGGTCTTCCCAAGGTTTCTCAAGGCATAGATGCAATTTGGGTCATTGTTGATAGATTGACCAAGTCCGCTTCATTTCCTACCTATACGAGAAACTTATACACTTGAACGCCTTGCTCAGATGTATATAAACGAGATTGTAAGATCGCATGGTATGCCAAGATCCATAGTTTCCGATCGAGACCCAAGATTCACTTCAAGATTTTGGGTTAGTTTGCAAAAAGCTATGGGCACGGATTTACGATTTAGCTCTAAGATATCATCCTCGCATGACGACGGGCATGGAGAGAGACCATTCAAACTCTTGAAGATCTATTAAGACTCGTGGTCCTTGACTTCAAGGAAGTTGGGATAAGTTCCTACCATCGGTGGAGTTTTCCTACAACAACAGCTTATCAAGCAAGTATCGGCATGGCTCCATTTGAGGCGCTAGATGGAAGAAAGTGTCGCTTCCAAAGATGCCGGGATGAGGTGGGTGAAGCAACGTTGTTGGGACCGGAGTTGGTACGTATGACTACTTACTACTGAAAAGATTCAAACGATCCGACAACGATAAAAACCTCACAAGATCGATAAAAGAGTTATGTCGATCTTCATCGAAAGGACGTGGAATTCGATATCGAGATCATGTGTTATTACGTGTTGCTCCATGGAAGGGAGTTACTGAGATTTGGAAAGAGAGGAAAGCTCAACCCTCGATTCATCGGCCCATTTTTAATCCTCGATCGAGTAGGAACTGTATGATAGACTCGCTTTTACCGCTTATGTATGTGTCTCGTGTTCATAACGCTTTTCACATATCTATGTTACGTAATATGTGAAAGACCCGAACCACATTATTGAATTAGAACCAGATTTAGATAGAGGAAGATTTAACGTATGAAGAGTTACCTGTTAAAATCTTGGATAAAAAGGATCATATTCTACGCTCCAAGGTTATACCTCAAGTCAAAGTTTTGTGGAGAAACCACGATGTGGAAGAAATGACCTGGGAGTTAGAATCTGAGATGAAATCAAGATATCCTTACCTCTTCGACATACCAGGTACGCACCCTAATTTCGAGGATGAAATTTCATAAGAAGGGGAGGTTGTAAGACCCCAACTTTTGAATAAAGATTAAATTTTCTCGAAATATATTTTTGAATATTATGGTGTGGATTTGATATAATGTTATAGTTGTGGGTAATATTTACAAATTTTGCAAAGTACGCAAGTTGTTATATAATATTCGATTGGTCGGGGAATATTCGTTTTAACAGGGAATATTCGTACAACGGCACAATCATCAGGGACCCCACAACGGAATTATTGCATTGATCGAAAAACGACAAAAATACTTTTATGAAAATAACTACGAAGTTTTACGTTAATCGTTGAAACACCCTGTGTTAAAAGTACAAAGAATACGCTGTGGTTGCATAGTAGCACACTACCATTGATTATTGATGCTTACGTGAGAAGTCACCAAATATACTCAATTATTGCTACAAAGAATTGTCGTGATCATATCTCTCATATTATTGATTCAATTATTGTCACAAAGATTATTTGCATAATATTTTATATTATTAAATCAATAATTGAGACGACAAAGTTATTCATATTATTATTTGCAATATTGACAATGTCTAGAAGTTCACACAAGGAGAGGTTTGTCACCTAATCATGCGCCAATAAGGAGAAATCCTTATCTAAAAGCCCCCTTTTCCTCGAACGACCCGTTGTTAAATATTGTGAGTTATAATATTAATGATGAATAAGTTGTGTTGATTAAAATGAATTTTGATAGTTCCTTTGTGTTGGGATTATTAGTGTTAGTGGAAATCGACATCTATTCCGATGATAATTGATGTCTGGGGGTTATATTGATAAATCGGATAATTTATCGGATAAATGAGCAATTAATTGCTACTACTAAGTCACATGCTTATATAACTATTTGTTCACATGTGTGTACTATTGAATCACATTATTTACTATTAGGGGAGTTGGTGCAAGATTGATAATACTTGCATGACTAAGTTAAAAATGGAGGTATAGATGGAGGTACTATACTGTAATTCATATTTTTCATATGATTATACTATTGATTCATATGATTGAACTATTGATTCACATTATTTACTATTAGGGGAGGTGGTGCAAGTTTGATAATACTTGCAGGACTAAATTAAAAATGAAAGAAAAGTCGAGGTATTGTATCATAATTTTTCGAGCCCCAAAACGTGTAATTATCGAAACTATATTTTCCTATAAATAAGCTCATTCTTCCTTCATTTCTCACCAATTCACAAAAGCTTTAGAGCGATTATTATAGAGAGAAATTATAGAGAGAAAGAAGAAGAGAAGTCTCTACCTCACTATTCCAAAGATCCAGCTTTTTCCAAGGTAGGAGTATTATTTCTTTCTTATCCATGAAGAGAACTTCGTTATTCCATTCTTTATTATTCTATTGAATAACTCAGATACGCTGCTACCCTATACTTGGTGAAATTCTTCCGTTATTCCATTCTTTATCATTCTCGCTGAACATCCTCGTCTCAAGCATTTACGCCGGACCGGGTTCCATTATTTATCATTCTATTGAACATCCTGTCAGGCATGCTTCTCACGACCGAATTCGGTTCCGTTTTTATTATTCTGCTTGAATATCCTCGTCTGCATGCTTTTTACGCCGGACCGATTCCGCCTTTTTATTATTCTGTTGAATATCCCGTCTGCGCTTTTTACGCCGGACCGATTCCGTTATTTATTATTCTCGTTGAATAACTCGCCGCGCGGGCCTATCGATGCCCGGTGATTTCTTTTGTTATTCCATTCCTTGTTATACTCAAATTGGTTAAAGTTTTGACTTCTATACTCCATGAAATTAGTGGAATATCCTTGATATTTGCGCTTCATCCAAAGATCTTTTCATGGAAATATTCTTCCGAGCATTCTTGAATTTTACTCCACAAAGCAAGATCATGTCGATAATTTGGACGTTATTAGTTCCTCGGATAAATTAATTCTTGAACTTGTTTTATTGAATTCTTATATCATTGTCATCATCCTCATGTTTATATTTTTTGAAAGTCATCTGTGGCCTCAGAGTATGGATGGACTTGGTATGATTATGACCAGTGGATTATTCTTGTAATCATAACCGTAATGTTACAAATGATGTGGTAAAAGTCCTCATTGGCCCATAGTGCATTGATGGACAAATTGTTGGCATGATCATGACCATTAATGAATACACAAATATTCTTGGCCCAGAGAAGTGCATGGATAATTGTGGTCGTGATACTAAAGAATATCCTCGTCGAAAGTACATGTGGGTGATTCGATGATGTGGATTATTTATTGTCGAGTCCCAAATGATAAAAGTGATGAAAACCTTTTAAATCATAAAAGATAGTAGATTTTATTCTCTACTTGACTCTTTTTAATGGATTGCTTGTTCCACCGCAGCTTAAACTTGATGGTTGTTATATTATATCGCTTAACAATCGTTGAAGGCTAACGATAATATATTCTCGCATTATCTTAGTCATAATATTTCCTATCGGGCTAGTTGAGCTCACCTTTTTACTTTCATTGTTCTCTTCAGAAATGAGAACGTAGCAGGACTAGTCGGGAACCAGAGACTTACTTTTACTGATGATAGATTAGTAGTCCTCACTATTCAAAGAAATAGTGGAAAATAAATGTAATAATATTGAATTTGAGTTTGTATATTGTCTGTATTTTACAATATTTGTATTAAAACTCACATGACTTATGTTTTGTCGCATTTTGCACGGACAGCTTGTATAATTAAGTTGTATTTGTATTATGTACTATGTATTTGGCGACTTCGTAATAGGTGATGTCAATCCACATAACACATTAATTATTTAACAAATAAATAATTAACTAAATCAAATTGAACAATTATTTATCCAATAATAAACACATCCAATAAATATTTATATAAATCAATAAATATTTATAATTTACATAAAAAACCTGGAATGTTACATCATTCCCCTCTTATAAGGATTCTGTCCCCAGAATCACAACTCAAACAACACATTCGTTACATTCTTCCCTACTTACAAAGATTCTGTCCCCATAATCGAAGACACAGATTAAACAAATAACTCAGGGTAATCTTTCATCATTTTCTCTTCGAGTTCCCATGTAGCTTCATCAGCATTGTGGTTCCTCCATATCACCTTCACAGAAGGTATCACTTTATTCCTGAGCACTTATTCTTTCCTGTCGACTACCTGGATAGGAATCTTTTCATAAGACAAATCTTTCTCGAACTACAACGGTTCGTACTCGATCACGTGATTGTAATCGGGTTTATATGGTCCTAACACCGAAATATGAAAAACATTGTGAATGTTTTCCAAACTCTAGAGGTAGGGCTGCCTCGTAAGCTACCTCTCTAACTCTTCCCAGCACTTCGAAGGGTCCAATAAACCTCGGGCTTAGTTTTCCCTTCTTTCCGAAATGAATTTTCCCCTTCCACGGAGAAACTTTTAAGAATACGTAGCTTCCTACGTCAAATGCACGATCTTGCTTATGTTGATCAGCATACTTTTTCTGTCGGTCTTGAGCTGTGACGCCCCCAAAATAGGTATACAACACCAATTTTGAGTCGTCAATAACATGGTACAGAAACAACTACAACTTTATTAATACAACATAAAAACTGTGAGTTTAAATACAGATATTGCCATCTAGACAATATCCACACCCAAATAAGTCCTCATTACAATTATTGGTACATTATTTAACAAAAATGGTGAGGACTACTAAGACATCTTTCTAGAACCATCATTCCACTCCCCGACTAGAACTCGCTACATTCTCGCCTCCTGAGAAGAAAAATGGAACAAAAAGGAAAAGGGTGAGCTCAACTAGCCCAGTAAAGAATATTATAACTAAGATAACATAGAACAAATTATCGTTAGTCCTCAACAGGGAAAAATCTAATAGAATACAATAGACAACAAGTTTCAGATCAATATTCGTAGTGGAAATAATAATTCATTAGAAGAGTTAAGTAGAGAATAAAATCTACTATCTTATATATATGAATTTAAAAGTTCATTGTCGATATTTTATCCCTGTAGCATCAATAAATATATCTGGAAACAAATATTCATCTTTGCACTACAGGCCAAAGATATTCATCAATTAATTCATGTTCATCTAAACACTGCTCATCTTTGCACTACGGCCAAAGATTTTCATCGAATCATTCATCTTTACACTACAGTGCAAAAGATATTCAATAATATCATCATTTAGGGTGAGGATGATGAAAAATATTTTAAAGAAAACGAATCCAAAGAAACAAAAGAATAAATATTAAGGATTCGTATTTCAACTATTCCATGTCCAAAAATACCTCATAAATAATCATAGTGGAGTAAAATTCAAGAATGATCAAAACATGAATACAATCAAAGCTAGTATCCATAATAGATATTTTGGACGAAAAACGAAAATTTTATTTTTCTGTGAATAGTGCCGTATTTGTAAATAGTGTCAGATATCGTGAATAATCTGGCCAGTATCGTGAATAGTAATCCCGACACAAAAAGTTCCAAATTTGATAAAAAGTTCAAACCAATATTTTGGCATAATGATATTGAAGAAAATAATATCATTTAAGAAGAAAATAACATCCCTTACCTCGAAAAGATAAAGATTTAACCTGAATATTTGGATATAGAGTTGAACGGAACTTGCACCGTACAGCAACACTCAAAGTCTTAAAATACTCACAAGAATACGCTCGATAATATAGAGAGAGAAAGGGAGAGAAAACTTCAGTTTCTGGTGTGTTTTTCAATTATAACCTAAGCACCCTATTTATAGGAAAATGCTTAGAACACCAACGCAGAAAATATAATAAAATATTAATATATTTATATAAATTTCCTACATACACCAAGAATCTGAATTCAGCAACTCAACACACGTTTAGTGAGGCCCAAAAATGTAAAAAACATTTTTCTTAAAAAAAATAATTAAAACTTCTAAAAATCAATTATTTCGGAACTTCGGAACTTCAATAATTCATAATAAATGGCCCTTTTGTCAGAAAAATTCAAACCTTATGTCTTTTTCATAGGAAATTCCATTATCTACAACTTTGCAGAAGAAAGTTTTCCAAATTCCAAATGTAAATTGACCGAAATCCACAAACCAAGCGATTCTACAAAGTGCTATAATCAAATTTCAGTCAAGAAATGGACCCACAGACATGTTTAACATGTTTTAAATAACTTTTGCAACAAAAATACTCTTCCTCCTTATATATTCATATATCCCACATTCATTGAAAAAAAAAATATCCCCATTATTATATTATTAAAATATAATAATATATTTAAATGAATTATTTTATCAGAAAAAGATAAAATATTAATTTTCAACAATTGTCACATTAAAAATTTTCTCCATCTATATCCACATAAAATGAATATTTTCCTTATTATATAAATCAATAATTAATTATTCATAAATAATATTACAGAATCACAATACTGGCAACCAGGCCGTTCTCAGGAAAAAGGGGGATTTCCAATAAGGATTTCTCCTTACTGGCGCGCAATTAGGTGACCAAACCTCTCCTTAGACTGAACTTTTTAGACATTTCCAATAATGTTATCTAATAATATTATTCAAATAATATGAATTATTGCTCCGATAATGAAAAATACTGTGTAGTGACAATTATTAAAACAACAGTAATATAAAATATCAACGTAGCAATTATTGAATCAATAAAATAAAATATTGAACAGTAATTACTATAAAAATTATTAAGTAGTGCCTTCTTACGTAAGAATCAATAATTGGTGCAATACCGTGTGCTACTGTGTTTTAACCACTGAGTATTTCAACAGTATTAACGGTAACAACTATGCCGTTATTTATAAATAACTTATACTTGTCGTTTTCTTCATCCAATCGCTTTAGTTATGGGGCTCCACAAAATTTGCTACCAGTCGATACGAATATTCCCCGATAGTAAGAATATTCCACGACCAAATGAATATTCTCCGATAAAAATGAATATTTTATAACCACTTTCTTATTTAAAATATTTGCGCATTTTACCCATAACTAACCACATTAATCAAATCAACCCTTACTATTTCAAAATAATAAATAGAGGAAATTTAATTTTATTTATAATAAGTTGGGGTCTTACAACCTCCCCTCCTTATGAAATTTCATCCTCGAAATTGACATACGTACCTGGTGTTTCGAAAAGATGAGGATACCTCGCTTTCATTTCTGTTTCCAACTCCCAGGTCATTTCCTCAATAGCATAGTTTCTCCATAAAACTTTAACTTGTGGTATGACCTTTGTGCGTAGAACATGCTCCTTCCTATCCAAGATCTTGACAGGTACCTCTTCATACGTTAAGTCTTCGGCTATCTCGTCCGGTTCTAACTTAATAACGTGGTTTGGGTCTTTCACATATTTACGTAGCACAGATATATGAAAAATATTATGAACACGAGACATACTTGGAGATAACGCGAGTCTATAGGCCACATTTCCTACTTGCTCTCAAGAATCAAATGGACCAATAAATCATGGATTGAGCTTTTCTCTCTTCCCAAATCTTGTAACTCCCTTCCATGGAGAAACACGCAACAATACATGATCCCCAATACTAAATTCCACGTCCTTTCGATGAAGATCCGCATAACTCCTTTGTCGATCCTGTGCCGTTTGTATACGTTGTTGAATCATTTTGATCTTTTCCGTAGTCATATGTACCAACTCGGGTCCCAACAATGTTGCTTCACCCACCTCATCCCAACATATTGGAGATCGACACTTTCATCCATATAATGCTTCGAATGGAGCCACACCTATACTTGCTCGATAAGCATTGTTGTGGGAGAAATTCCACCAATGGTAAATACTTATCCCAACTGCCTTTGAAGTCTAGGACACAAAGTCTTAATAGATCTTCAAGAGTTTAAATAGTCCTCTCTGATTGCCCGTCCGTTTGAGGATGGTATGCCGAGCTGAACCGTAAATCCGTGCCCATAGCTTTTTCCAAGCTAACCCAAAATCTTGAAGTGAATCTTGGGTCACGATCCGAAACTATGGATACTGGCATGCCTGCAACCTCACAATCTCATTCACGTACATACTAGCAAGACTTTTAAGGGAATAAGTCTCCCGTATCGACAAGAAATGAGCAGACTTGGTTAATCTATCAACAATGACCCAAATAGCATTTATGCCTTGAGAAACCGTTGGAAGACCCGTAACGAAATCCATGGTAATGTGTTCCCACTTCCATTTTGGAATCTCAAGTGGTTGCAATGGACCCTTTGGCACTTGATGCTCCGCCTTTACACGTTGACAAGTTAAACACCTCGAGATAAACTTTGCAATCTCTCTCTTCATATTGTTCCACCAAAATGTATGTCGAAGATCACGATACATTTTGGTACTTCCAGGATGGATTGTAAACGGTGTATTATGTGCCTCCATCATGATCTTGTACTTCAAATCTGAATCGTTAGGAACACAAAGTCTGGAGTGGACTAGAAGTATTCCTTCTTCATCGATTCTTGCTTTTGGAATAGCACCTTCTTGCACTTTCTTCTTCATACGCATCAGCTTCGGGTCTGTGGCTTGAGCAACTTTAACTTTTTTGATTAAGTTGGTTCTATACGTATACTTGACATCATTGTATGGGTCCCCAGAGTCTTGAATTCTATCTTCATCTTTTGTAAATCACACAAAATAGGCCTTTGTGTTAACAACATCGCACTCGCTCCTTCAGATATGATCTTCTACTCAACGCCGTCACTACGTTCGCTTTTCGGGATGGTATTGAATGGTGTGGTCGTAGTCTTTCAACAAACTCGAGACAACGCGTCGTTGTCTTTGCATGTTGAGTTCTTTTTGGGTGAAGAAATATTTGAGGCTTTTATGGTCCGAATATATCTCCACTTTCTCCGCGATATAGATAGTGCCTCCGGATCTTTAGCGCAAAAAAAGCGATCACGCTAACTCTAGATCATGGTAGGATTATTCCTCTCATATTCTTTAAGTTATCGCGAGGCATAGGCTATGACTTTCCCACGCTGCATGAGAACACATCCTAACCCTTTGCACAAGCATCGTCAGAGATAACAAATCCATCCGAACCCGGATGGTATTGTGAAAAGCATTTCCGATATGAGTCTCCTCTTGAGATCTTGAAACTCTTCTCTCGCATTCCTCGCTCCCATACAAATTTTGTATCTTTACGATTCAAATTGAGTTAATCGAGTAGCGATTCGAGAAAATCCTTCCACAAATCTCCGATAATAACCAAATAAGCCCAAAAGCTACGTATTTCTGGTCACCGATTTCTATTGCTCCCAACTTTGTATTGCTTCAATCTTCACGTCAACAGATACTCCATGTTTTGACACCACGTGCCCAAGGAATGCTACTTCCTCAAGCCGAACTCGCATTTCTTGACTTTTTCATATAGCTTGTTATCACGAAGCCTTTGGAGTACCAAATTTCAAATGGTGCTCATGATCTTCATGGCTTTTGAATATATGAGGATGTCATCAATAAAGACGAACTGATCCAAATAATCCTTGAATACTCGGTTCATCATATCCATGAAAGCCGCAGGAGCATTAGTCAATCCAAAAGATATGACTAAGAATTTATAATGCCCGTACCGAGTTCTAAAGGCAGTCTTTGGAATATCCTCAGTTCTAATCTTCAGCTGATGATATCCAGAATGAAGATCAATTTTTGAAAAGAATTATGCTCCTTGTAACTGGTTAAACAGGTCATCAATACGAGGTAGCGGATACCTATTATTGATGGTGACATGATTCAATTCTCGATAGTCAATACAAAGTCGCATACTCTCGTCTTTTTTCTTTACAAATAAAACAGGAGCACCCCAAGGAGATGTACTAGGACAAATAAAACCGATGTCCAACAACTCCTGCAGTTGGACCTTTAGCTCCTGAAGTTCAATAGGAACCATTCGATATGGGGTTTTAGAAATGGGCTTTGTACCAGGTTCAAGGTCAATAAAGAATTCAACTTCACGTTCTGGGGGTAGACCAGGAAGTTCTTCAGGAAATACATCAGGAAACAATAACAACAGGAATATTATTCAAATATGTTGTGTCTTTATTCAAATCCATAACATGGGCTAAGAAAGCTTGACATCCGTTTTTTAATAAACGAATAGCTTTATGACTTGATATAACAGTGATTGATTTTAATGGCTTAGTTGCTTGAATTCGAATAATAGGTTGGTTAGGAATCTGAAAACTAACAACCTTACGAAAACAATCAATTTTGGCATGATGAGTAGTTAACCAATCAATCCCTAAAATCACATCAAATGCAAGTATCTTTAAAGAGATAAGGTCAACAGGTAAGGTGATGGTGCCAACTTAGATCAAACAAGATTTATAAACAGTGGATGTGATGAAAGTTTCTCCTAACGGAGTCTCCACAGATAAATCAAAGTCTAATTTCTCCGGAGTCAAGTTTAAACGTTGAGCACAAGCAGGAGAAATAAATGAATGGGTAGCACTGGTATCTAGTAAGGTATAAACTTCACATGAAATTATGATTAGCTTACCCGTGATCACCTCGTTTGAATTCCTCGCATGTTGACCAGTCACGACAAACAATCTTCCAGGAACCGTTGACTTTGACTTTTTTGGGATAGCCTTTTGAGTCACCATCCCCGCTGGACTTGGTTTCACTACCGTACAATCTCGAGCGATATGTCCTTCCTTTCCACAATTATAGCATACCTTGAACTGTTTTGGACAGTTTGGACTGATATGTTCCTCTTTTCCACATTTATAGCATACGACCGGTGGTCGTTCTCCTCCCTTAAAACCAGTTGTTGCTGGTGCTGACATCTTCACAGTGTCATTGTTGAATCTCCTCTTTTTAAAATCTCCTCCCGACTCGCTTCTTCTATTTTCATGGCCATGATTACCACCAGAGTGGTTGCCGTTCTTGTCCGTATTCTTCTTTCTCTCATTGGTTATCGTTGTTACGATGGATCTTGCCACACCGATATGATCCTCGGTTGTGGTCCCTCGGTTGACCAGTACTGCGTTATCTCGCCTCTAATAATTGAGCCCCAATGACAACATCTTAATAGAGAGAAAATTTATGAGAAATGAGATATCGACGTATGCCGGGTTTCAAACCTCTCTCGTAAACATCCGCGTCATACGCTCCTCATTCTCCACCAAATGAGGTGTAAACACGGATAACTCCGCGAACTTCGCCTCGTCTTTGGGACACCGCATGTTATTCTCGCTCCGATCTAATAAACTCTACCTCCTTCATACGACGAATACTTTCGGGAAGTACTTGTCATTGAACAGCTTCGATTCCCAAGGCATGCTAAGTGCCGGATTGGTACGGATTCACGATTCCCACCAAGAATCACGCCTCATTACTGGAACATAAGGTGGCAAATGGAACCTTCATTCTCTCAAGTGCATCCCAAGACATAGAATATCTTGGTAATTTATTTGACCCACGCTACTTTTAATCGGATCCGCTTTCCCCAGCACTTACGTGGTCCCAACTCTTTTAACTGCTTGGTCAGTGACCAAATTGTATGCGTTGCCATTGTTTCTTCCTATATTTTGAACAGAATCTCCTTCGTGCGGTTTTGCATGAATCGCAAAAAACTTCTAAACATCTCATCGTTCATCGCTCGGTGGTGTTGTTTACATAGGAGGAACATTGCCACTGTTGCACGTTCTCCTCCTCGTTGGTGAGTAAAGGTGTCCACGGTCTCATTTATCAGATCATTAACATTCTCAATTAGACATTCTCAAATATTGCCATAAAATAAGGGTTAATTAAACAAATTAACAAATCACATAATACCCCTATATTATGACCGACCAACAAATAAGCTTAGGTAGGACACACTAGCGAAGGATTTACTCGTCTCTCTCCTCCTAGTTCTATTCCCCGATCTCCGCCAGAGATCATATCCCTAAGCTCTGATACCAACTGTGACGCCCCCAAAATAGGTATACAACACCCATTTTGAGTCGTCAATAACATGGTATAGAAACAGGTACAACTTTATTAATACAACATAAAAACTGTGAGTTTAAATACAGATATTGCCATCTAGACAATATCCACACTCAAATAAGTCCTCATTACAATTATTGGTACATTATTTAACAAAAATGGTGAGAACTACTAAGATATCTTTCTAGAACCATCATTCCACTCCCCGACTAGAACTCGCTACATTCTCGCCTTATGAGAAGAAAAATGGAACAAAACGGAAAAGGGTGAGCTCAACTAGCCCAGTAAAGAATATTATAACTAAGATAACATAGAACAAATTATCGTTAGTCCTCAACAGGGAAAAATCTAATAGAATACAATAGACAACAAGTTTCAGATCAATATTCGTAGTGGAAATAATAATTCATTAGAAGAGTTAAGTAGAGAATAAAATCTACTATCTTATATATATGAATTTAAAAGTTCATTGTCGATATTTTATCCCTGTAGCATCAATAAATATATCTGGAAACAAATATTCATCTTTGCACTACAGGCCAAAGATATTCATCAATTGGTCATGTTCATCTAAACACCTGTTCATCTTTGCACTATGGGCCAAAGATATTCATCAGAAATCATTCATCTTTGCACAATAGGCCAAAGATATTCAATAATATCATCATTTAGGACTGAGGATGATGAAAAATATTTTAAAGAAAACGAATCTAGTGAAACAAAAGAATAAATATTAAGGATTCAGATTTTAAATATTCCATGTCCAAAAATACCTCATAAATAATCATAGTGGAGTAAAATTCAAGAATGATCAAAACATGGATACAATCAAAGCTAGTATCCATAATAGATATTTTGACGAAAAACAAAAATTTAATTTTTCCGTGAATAGTCTTAGTATTTGTAAATAGTGTCAGATATCGTGAATAAAGGTCGATACGTGAATAGTAACCCCGACACAAAAGGTTCCAAATTAGATAAAAAGTTCAAACCAATATTTTGGCATAATGATATTGAAGAAAATAATATCATTTAAGAAGAAAATTACATCCTTACCTCGAAAAGACAAGATTTAACTAGAATCTCGGATATAGAAATCAAGGAACTTGCACCAGATAAAGCAACACTCAAAGTCTTAAAATACTCACAAGAATACGCCGATAATATAGAGAGAGAAGAGAGAGAAACTTCAGCTTACGTGTGTTTTTCAATTCTAACCTAAGCACCCTATTTATAGGAAAATGCTTAGAACACCAACGCAGAAAATATAATAAAATATTAATATATTTATATAAATTTCCTACGTACACCAAGAATCTGAATTCAGCAACTTAACACATGTTTAATGAGGCCCAAAAATGTAAAAAATGTTTTTCTTAAAAAAAATAATTAAATCTTCCAAAAATCAATTATTTTGGAACTTCGGAACTTCAATAATTCATAATAAATGACCCTTTTGTCAGAAAAATTTGAAACTTATGTCTTTTCCATAGGAAATTCCATTATCTACAACTTTGTAGAAGAAAGTTTTTCCAAATTCCAAATGTAATTGACCAAAAATCCACAAACCAGACGATTCTACAAAAGCTATAATCAAATTTTAGTCAAGAAATGGGCCCACAGACATGTTTAACATGTTTTAAACAACTTTTACAACAAAAATACTCTTCCTCCTCATATACTCATATATCCCACATACATTGTAAAAAAAATATCCGCATTATTATATTATTAAAATATAATAATATATTTAAATTATTTATTTTATCAGAAAAAGATAAAATATTAATTTTCAACAATTGTCACATTAAAAATTTTCCCCATCTATATCCACATAAAATGAATATTTTTCTTATTATATAAATCAATAATTATTCACAAATAATATTACAGAATCACAATACTGGCAACCAGGCCGTTCCCAGGAAAGAGGGGGCTTTTCAATAAGGATTTCTCCTTACTGGCACGCAATTAGGTGTCCAAACCTCTCCTTAGAAAGAACTTTCTAGACATTGCCAATAATGTTATCTAATAATATTATTCAGATAATATGAATTATTGCTCCGATAATGAAAAATACTATGTAGTGACAATTATTAAAACAACGAAAGAATATAACATATCAACGTAGCAATTATTGAATCAATAAAATAAAATATTGAATAAGAATTATCGTAACAATTATTGAGTAGTGCCTTCTTACGTAAGAATCAATAATTGGTGCAATCACCGTGTGCTACTTCGTGTGTTTTAACCAATTTAGTATTTCAACATTATAATAAAGAATAACTATGCCGTTATTTATAAACAACTTATACTTGTCGTTTTTTTTATCCAATCGCTTTCCGTTATGGGGCCCACACAAGGTCATGTCAATCAAATGCATTTAATATTCCCCAACAAAGAATATTCCACGACCAAACGAATATTCTCTGATAAAAATGAATATTTTATAACCACTTGCTTATTTAAAATATTTGCGCATTTTACCCATAACTAACCACATTAATCAAATCAACCCTTACTATTTCAAAATAATAAATAGAGAAAATTTTATTTTATTTATAATAAGTTGGGGTCTTACATGAGCTGCTACCAATCTTGTCCTGATGAGTTTGATAATCTTAGCAGTTTGTTGCACTAGTTCTAGTCCTAGCAGTTGACGTTCACCAACTTCATCCCAGCACAGTGGAGTTCTCCACTTTTTGCCGTATAACGCTTCATAAGGCGGCATGCCGATGCTCGCGTGATAACTATTATTGTAGGCAAATTCCACCAACGATAATTGTTCTTCCCAGCTTCCTTTGAAATCCATGACTCATGCTCTCAGCATATCTTCCAATGTCTGGATCGTTCGTTCGCTTTGACCATCTGTTTGTGGATGATAAGCCGTACTCATTCGCAATTGAGTTCCCATGCATTCTTGTAGTCTCTTCTAAAAATTTGACGTGAATCGTGGGTCTCTATCGGACACAATTGACACTGGCACTCCATGTCTCGAAACGATCTCTTTGATGTACAATCTTGCCAACTAATCAAGATTGAACCTAATCTTTGTTGGTAAAAAGTGTGCTGATTTCGTCAGTCTGTCCACTATCACCCAAATCGCATCGCATCCTCTCTGAGTAGTTGGAAGACCCACCACAAAATCCATCATGATATGCTCCCACTTCCATTCCGGTATTTCCAATGGTTGAAGTAATCCGCTGGGTCTTTGGTGTTCGGCTTTTACTCTTTGACATGTCAAACATTTCGCCACGCATTCTGCAACGTCCCTTTTCATATTCGGCCATGAAAAATGTTGGCGTAAATCTTGGTATATCTTCGTGCTTCCTGGATGAATTGAATATCTTGAGCTATGAGCTTCGGTCAAGATTTCGTCTTTCATTTCTGGCGTTGCTGGAACCCAGATTCTTCCCTCGAATCGTAGTTGTCCTTCAGTATCGACCTTGTATTTCGTATCACTACCATCATCCATATTCTCTTTTATCTTCCCACATTCTTCATCTTGTAACTGAGCGTTCTTCACCTTGTCCAGTAAAGTTGGACCTGCTTCTAACTGAAATAGTCGTTATTTGATTCTATGGAAATTTGATTTCCACCTAACTTTGTCATTCTTCACTGAAATGATCTCCTCCCAGTTGTTATCGGCATCAACTTCTCTCGACCTTTCCTCGCTTAAAGCATCTCAACCACATTCGCTTTCTCTGGATGATAAAAGATCTCACAATCATAATCTTTTATCAATTCCATCCACCTTCTCCGATTTAGCGTGTTCGATCCTTTTGAGTGAAAATATTCTTCAGACTTTTGTGGTCTGTGTAGATCTCATATTTCTCTCAATACAAATAGTGTCTCCATATCTTGAGAGCAAATACTATCACAGCCCAATTCCAAATCATGAGTCGGATAACCTTTCTCATAATCCTTCGCTTTCTTGATGCATAAAGCAATAACTTTGCTGCTTTTTGCATAAGAACACAACCCAATCCTTTGTGAGAGGCATCACTATACACCACAAAATTTCCTGTATTGTCCGGCAGGGTTAACACAGGTGCCACACTTAGCTTCTTCTTCAAATCTTGGAAGCTCTCTTCACATTTCTCCGTCCAAACGAATTTCACAGCTTTTCGTGTCAAATTTGTTAACGGAGTGGCTATCTTGGAAAAATCTTGAATGAATCTTCTATAATAACCAGCCAGTCCCAAGAAACTCCTCACCTCCGAAGGTGTCCTTGGTTGTTCCCAATTTATTACAGCTTCCACTTTCGATGGATCTAATGAAATCCCATCTTTGTCAATCACATGACCCAAAAATTTTACACGATCGAGCCAAAATTCGCACTTAGAGAATTTCGCGTACAACTCTTCCTTTCTTAGTGTCTCCAATGTCAAACGTAAATGTTCCACGTGTTCTTCTTGAGTTTTGGAATACATCAGAATGTCATCGATAAATACCACTACAAACTTGTCTAAGAATGGTTTAAATACCCTGTTCATCAAATCCATGAACGCAGCAGGGGCATTTGTTAAACCAAAAGACATCACCAGAAACTCATAATGTCCATAACGAGTTCTGAATGCCGTTCTAGGTATATCCTCCTTTCTTACCTTCAATTGGTGACACCCACTTCTCAAATCTATTTTCGAGAAGTACTTAGCACCCTTCAACTGGTCAAACAAGTCATCTATTCTAGGCAACGGATACCTATTCTTAATAGTGACTTTGTTTAACTCTCTATAATCAATGCAAAGACGCATTGATTCGTCCTTGTTCTTCACGAATAATACTGGCGCTCCCCACGGTGATACACTTGGTTGAATATACTTCTTATCTAGCAGCTCTTGAAGTTGTACCATCAGTTCTTTCATTTCTACCGGAGCCATTTTGTACGGGGCCTTCGATATTGGTGCAGTTCCTGTCACTAAGTCGATTACAAACTCAATCTCTCTCGTCAAAGTGAAGTCCCGCAAATCTTTCGTAAATACATCTACGAATTCCTAACCAATCGTATCTCTTCCGCCATACACCTTCTTTTGAGTATCGACTATGTAAGCTAAATAACCCACACACCTTGACTCAACAACTTCTTAACTTGCATAATCGTCAGACATTTCATTTGTCTAGGTGATTTTCTACCATGGAAAACTATATTTGACTTTGAGTCATAAGGTTTACACACTTCTTGTGACAATCAATTCTCGCTCCATATTTGAATGTACCAATCCATTCCCAAAATTACATCAAATTCCAGAGTCTAATCGTAATTAAATCTACCATCATTATATTCCCTTTTATCTTCCCCCACAGCTTCTTGTATACAAACCTAATAGGAATCACCTCCCTAGTCGCAATTTCTATGTTCAAAGGGAAATTCAGTTCTTCTCTAGGCAATTCTAACCTCTTAGCAAATTCATCAGATATAAATGAGCAAGTAGCACCCGAATTAAATAATACATAAGCATTAATATCGTTGATTGGGATAATACTTGACACCACATCTTTTGATTGCACATCATCTTGCATAGTCATATTGAAAGTTCTGGCTGTGGGTTTGTTTGATGCTGTAGGTCCAGCAATTGCCCAAGTACCTCCACTGCTGCCTCCCTTACTTCTTGCTATTTCTTCCACCTTCCTCTGAGGGCATTCACGAGCAAAGTGATCCTTGGATCCGCACGTGAAACATACATTCTTCTTAGGTTGGGTGCAATTTGAGGCTATGTGACCCTCTTGGCCACAGTTGAAACATGCACGTTTCCCCATCAAGCACACCCCCTTATGAAACCTCCCGCATGTAGCACATGCTTCAAACTTCCTAAACTGTTGGTTACCCTGCTGGTTTCCGGTACTTCCATTTCCGTTCCATTTCCTCTTAAAGTTGTTGTTGTTGTTATTGCCATTTCCATTTCCTCCGCTACCATTCTTCACTTCCACATCATTCTTCTTCTTTTTCTGCTCTTGATTGAATTTTGTCACCGCCTTCCTCTACCTTTCAGTCTGAAGTACAAATTTTCTCCATTATCACCGCAAAATGTCTTCAATCGAATAGGAAACCCTCATCAGATAACCAGGCTTCAAATCCCTGTTCGAATATTTTTGTCTTACGCTCGTCTGTGCTAACCTGATATGGCACAAACCTCGCCAATTCGTTGAACTTCACGGCATACTCAGATACTGTCATCGTTCCCTACTTCAGTTCCAAAAATTGAACCTCTAACTGACTCTTCGAACTCTTTGGGAAATAGGTCTCGAAGAATAACTCCTTGAACCTATCCTAGGTCATCACTCCTAGTCCTTCCCAGGTTTTATTGGCCTGCCACCAATAACTAGCTTCTGCTTTCAACATGAATGTTGCAAAATCAGTCTTCTGTTTATCCCCTACCCTAGCGACTTCAAATATCTTCTTAATTTCCATAATCCAAGTCTGTGCCTCGACTGGATTTATGGATCCACGGAATTCAGGTGGTCCAACCGCCTTAAACTCCTTAAACGTTGTGCCTTGGTTTTGAGGTTGATTCTGCAAAGCTCCTGTTAGTAATGTCACTAGTTGTTGGACGGGATTATCTTCAACATCGTTATTGTTAATTCTCTCATTGGTTCTCTGTCGGGGTGGTTCACGTCTGGGAGGCATTTTCTGTTAAAACAAAACATCTATTAGACTATTACTCAACTTCTTTAAGTATTTTCTAATTAACTTGCTTCCATAAAAGAAATAACCACATAACACATAACACTTTGAATAAATAATAACTTTTATTTATTCATCATTACTTCGAAAAACATAAAAACATTAGCATCACTGCTATTTACATTCCTTTCCTAAACTACAAAAGTTACAGGACAACATCATTATTATCATATCCCATGGTTACTTAACTCCAGGGATTTACACATTATTTAATACTTATTACGTGCATTACAGGCACATTTCCTACGATGATCTATTAAGATACTCCGTAGCCTTTCGACGCTCTTCTTCCATAACTCGGAACATTGTTTGGTGATCTAACACGTATGATGGCAGAGTCTCGAACTGAATTGGATAACCCATGACCCGATCTTGAGCTCGATTGATCACGGTATTGAATACTTTATCCATCTCTTCCATCTTCATCCTCTTTTCTTGTGCGTCCCTTACTGCTCTTCCAGTTCGTTGATAAGCTTCCTCGTATGCATCTTCAGCTCTCGCCCTCTTGGTAGCTTCTTCTTTAGTTCCACGACCATCTCGATTAGTTGTTCATTCTCTCCTTCAGTTTGCATCAGCTTCTCTTCAACATTAGTTAGACGTTCATCTCGATCCTGGATATCGTCGTCCTTCTGTGTCATAGTAGTCTGCTATTCAGCTACTATCTCTTGCAACTCCTCAATTGTGTCCTAAAGTTCCACGTTACGGTCGTAGACTTCATCATATATACGAGCAACCATCGAGGTTAGTGGAGTCTCTTCCTCCTCGTCCTCGTTATCCTCATCCTCCTGTGGCAACTCTATGGGATCCTCCTCATCCGTCTCCACATCATCATCCTCATCTTCAACCATTGTGACCAACGGGACTGACTCCCGTGGCAGTAGTTGTTCCCAAACAACCTGAATGTCACGAGGCTCCTCCTCTATAGGCACTTGAGGTCCTTCCTCTCTAGCTTTGTTGATTCTCCGGCATTAGTCATCCCGACAACAAAGTTTTAAAGTTTTAATTATTAATCATTCTACTCGACACTTCACGAGCACATAAGTTATAAAACACATAAGCACATAAGTGTGTTATAACTTCTTCCTTAAAACTCGATAAGAGTTCTCTCCACTATCTTTTCAAAGGTTACTTCCTAAGGCTTTCCCCCACCTAAGGTTCATAACCTAAAGCTTTGATACTAACTTGGACACCCCCAATCCTTGCTTTCATTACCTCAAGATTTGGTGTTCACGTAATCAAAACATTCATTTATAACTACCCAATCATAAATAAAATTGAATAATAAACCTGCCCATACAGGAATTACATAAAATAAAATCTCCCAGGTTATCTAACCTTTATAAACAATCATTCATGCAGAAAATTTAAAATAAACTTCATTACAATCTTTAAATCAAGGTCTGATAATAAAACTATCAAACTATTACAAGTCTTCAGTACTTGTTCATCTTTCCCTTTCCTTTACTGGTGCTAGGTACGTCACCCTTTCCATCTTTAGCTGTAAGGATTTTACAGGCAAGAGTGAGCAAACAAGGCTCACTTGAAATATCAATGAATAAAACTTTTACATTCTTTGCCCATTCAAGGGCTCAATAAAACTGAACAATAAGTTCTATTAACTTCTTAAACGTTCCTTGCCTATTTAGAGGCTCAATAGAACTGAAACATTCTTTGCCCATTCATGGGCTCAATAGAATTGAACAATAAATTCTATCAACATCTTAAACATTCAACTGAGGGTCTAATGACCATGAACCTTGTCCACAGTTATAAGTAATCTTTCAACTTTAACTTTTAAAGTCTTACGACTATAATGACTTCAAGGTACTTAGGGGGATCAACCCTTCGTACATGTATTGTATACAAACATTTCAGCGCAAAGTACAAAACTAAGCGTAACCCCTATAAATAGGGTTGTTCATCTCAGTATTTCGAGTACAAGTCCGCCCCAAAGTCAGTTTGGTTTGGATACACTTAAAGGTAATTTGGAATTTAATGGACATTAACTAAGGATTAATTGAATAAAAGATAATAGCACTATGTTATTGAATAATCATAACTAAATAAACATTTCGTTCTAAGTTCATGCTTTAGGGATACTCTAATAGCATAACCATTGAATAACACATCATACCTTGCTTTGAATAACATTAAGCTAAGGTTACATCTTAGAATTTAATATCAAGCATGCATAACAACAATAATTGGAACGATAAACTGAGTCAACAGAATAAAGGTACTTGCATGCTAAAATAACAAGTTTAGAGTTAGGAAAAACTTGCATAATCATAATAACTATCTCAACGAAAGTGTGGAGATGAGAAGCTTGTATCATCATGAATAACTGGATACAATTAAGTTGCTTAATTGAAATACTTTACTCAATAAAGTATAGTATATGAAATTTTCATAACGAAGCTTTAAGATTAGAAAACTTGCTCAATGTAAAAAGATAGGGATTTAGAATCTTGCCTTGCGCGTAGATTAAACCGTTATAATCCAAATCCTAATTATCCTATATACATATGTTAACATGACATGATTAGTCATAATCAACACTACATCACGTATGGTTTAAATGTCTAACCATGTAATCAAATCGCATAATCAAATTCTATCTAATAAAACTAATAACAATATTTGTTAATTAGTAATTCCATGTTCACTCATAGTATTAACATACTATAATACAAGAAATACATACTCAACATTTATCATATATCATTCCTTTAAAATATCAGACTTTTGTGCAAGACAAAAGTCGTTTCTGGAATTTTCACATTAAGTGGCGTGGCTAGCCCCATTACGCTTTTAATCAATGGGTCAAGTCATGCATTGAGGTGGCGCTTTTGTGAGACTTATATAGGGACTCGTGACGCATGTGAGGTCCCACAACGAGGTGTTGTTGTCCAAGTCTGGTGAGTCGCGACTTTTGGCGTTAAGGCACGAAACTTGACGCTGGAGCGTGAATTTTGACGTTGGGCCGCCGAAACTTACAGAAACAAAACAAAGAACAGAGCCAAAGCTACCGTCTTTATTTTTAACAACAATTAACCCCAATTAACATGTATAACTTCACATAAATTACACATGAACGTTAACAATTATCTATATACCAATTACCAACCACTAATCAACAATATCATAAACTAATTCTTAGAAAATACTGTTTCTAAAGCAAAAACTCCATTGTTGATTTATTAAATTATAGTGAACGTAATTCCATGCTTATAACCAAATTAATACCTTTGAAATACAAGTATACCCACATATTAACATGTATAGTTCAATTTCATAGTATTTCACAATTTATATAATCACATACCAATTTTGTTATTTTGCAAAACATACGTTCAAACATGTTTTTCACTGTAAAACAAATTTTCCTTCCTTTATCATGTAATTAGTATACAGTCACACACACACACACATATATATATTGTGATGCCTCCAAAACAGGTATAAATCACCTATTCTGAGTCGCCAAATACACGGTACAGAATACAAATACAACTTAATTATACAACCGCCGTAAAAAGTGTACGACAAAAACATAAGTCGTGAGTTTTAATACAAATATTGTCGCCTGCAGACAATATACAAACTCAAATTCAATATTATTTCATTTATTTTCCCACTATTTCACCGAATAGTGAGGACTGCTAATCTTATCATCTCGTCCGCACTCCGCTTCCCGACTAGTCCCTCCACGCTCTCATTTCAAGAGAATAATGAAAGTAAAAGGGTGAGCTCAACTAGCCCAAGAAAATATTATGACTAAGATAATGCGAGAATATATTATCGTTAGCCTTCAATGAGGTTAAACCGATATAATATAACAACCATCAAGTTTAATCTGCAGCGAACAAGCAATCCATTAAAAGAGTCAAGTAGAGAATAAAATCTACTATCTTTTATGATTTAAAAGGTTTTTCATCACTTTTATCATTTGAGACTCGACTTTAATAAATAATCCACATCATCGAATCACCCCGCATGACTACTGACCAAGGATATTCTTTAGTATCACGACCATAATTATCCATACACTACGGGCCAAGAATATTTGTGTATTCATTAATGGTCATGATCATGCCAACAACTATCCATCAATGCACTACGGACTAATGAGGACTTTTACCACATCATTTGTAACATTACGGTCATGATTACACTGAATAATCCCTGGTCATAATCATACCAAGTCCATCTATGCACTACAGGCCACAGATGACTTTCAAAAAAAATATAAACATGAGGATGATGACAATGATATAAGAATTCAATAAAACAAGTTTAAGAATTATTTTATCTAAGAATCAATAACGTCCAAATTGTCAACATGATACTGCTTTGTGGAGTAAAATTCAAGAATGCTCAGAAGAATATTTCAAAGAAAAGATACTGGATGAAGCGCAAATATCAAGGATATTCCACTAATTTCATGGAGTATAGAAGTCAAAACTTTAACCAACTAAGTATAACAAGGAATGGAATAACAAAAGAAATCACCAGTATGCGAAAGAAGGACCGCAGGCGGTTTATTCCAATGAATAATAAATAACAGAATCGTTCTAGCGTAAAAGCGCACAAAACGTGGATATTCCAATGTATAATAAAGAGGCGGAACCCGGTCCCAAGCAGAACGCATGAGCAGGATGTTCCAACGAATGATAAATAATAGAACCAGTGTCCCATGAAAACGCACAAACAGGATGTTCCAAATGTAATGATAAAGAATGTAATAATATAAGAATTTCACCAAGTATAGGGTAGCTCATGATACAAGTTATTCCTATAGAATAATAAAGAATGGAATAAATGTAAGTTCTCTTCATGGATAAGAAAGAAATAATACTCCCTACCTTGGAAAAAAGCGGATACTGGAATAGTGAGGTGGCAGAACTTCTCTTCTTTCTCTCTATAATAATTGCTCTAAAGCTTTTGTGAATTGGTGAGAAATGAAGGAAGAATGAGCTTCTATTTATAGGAAAATATAGTTTCGATAATTGCGCTTTTGGGGCTCGAAAAATTACAGTACAATACCTCCAACTTTTCTTTCATTTTTAATTTAGTCCTGCAAGTATTATCAATCTTGCACCAACTCCCCTAATAGTAAATAATGTGATTCAATAGTTCAATCATGTGAATCAATAGTATAATCATGTAAAAAATACGAATTACAGTATAGTACCTCCATCTATACCTCCATTTTAACTTAGTCATGCAAGTATTATCAATCTTGCACCAACTCCCCTAATAGTAAATAATGTGATTCAATAGTACACACATGTGAATAAATAGTTATATAAGCATGTGAATTAGTAGCAATTAATTGCTCATTTATCCGATAAATTACCCGATTTATCAATATCACCCCTAGACATCAATTATCATCGGAATAAATGTCGATTTCCACTAACACTAATAATCTTAACACAATGGAACTATCAAAATTCATTTTTAATCAACACAACTTATTCATCATTAATATTATAACTCACAATATTTAACAACCAGGTTGTTCCCAGAAAAGAGGGGGCTTTCCGATAAGAATTTCTCCTTATTGGCGCGCAATTAGTTGACCAAACCTCTCCTTGATAGAACTTCTAGACATTGTCAATATTGCAAATAATAATATAAATAACTTTGTCATCTCAATTATTGATTTAATAATATAAAATATTATGCAAATGATACTGTGATAATAATTGAATCAATAATATGAGAGATATGATGCAGCAATTACTGTAGCAATAATTGAGTATAATTGAGTGACTTCTCACGTAAGCATCAATAATCAATACCGTGCTACTACTATGCAACCACGCCAGACATCGTATTTTTTAACACCGGTGTTTCAACAGCTTAATTCAGAAAACTTTCGCCAGTTATTTTCATAAAGTATTTTTGTTGTTTTCTCAATCCGACAATAATTCCGTTGTGGGGGTCCACCAATGATTGTGCCGTTGTACAAATATTCTCTGTTAAAATGAATATTCCCCGACCAATCAAATATTATATAACAACTTGCATACTTTGCAAAATTTGTAAATATTACCCACAACTATGACATTATATCAAAACCACACCATAATATTCAAAAATATATTTCGAGAAAATTTAATCTTTATTCAAAAGTTGGGGTCTTACAACCTCCCTTTTTATAAAATTTCGCCCTCGAAATTAAGGTGCGTATGTAAGCGCTTCAAATCCGGTATCTTCCAACCCGATGATGGTGCTATCTTTGTAACATTCATACATTCATTCAATTGAAAAGTCTCAAAGAACGAACATAACTTCTATATATTTAAAGTAATATTTACATTTCCCAAGTTCTATACCTGTTACAAAGGTTCTTTGTCATAATATCAGTTAAATTACAACAATAGACCTATACTATTACAAGACAGCCTTTTAATAATCATTTTAGCTTTTCCATTATCCTTTTCGATCCTTCGGACGTTAGGTCTTAAATTTGCATTCATATGGTTCAAGCAAGAGTGAGCATAACTAGCTCAAATAAGTATAACAATTTAATAACAACATGCTTGACACATACAAATCGTATATCTTCAATAATCGAACAATAGTTATGAAGTACTATTGATAATTCAAAATAGCACTTCATCTTTTCTTTCAAAATGTTTTACAATAACAACAATATTTAGTAAAACATTCACTCCGATCGAGAGACCTCGAGTATTCATTCTTTATTGGAAAAGGACAAGCCGTAAGCAAGTCCGTAAGTCTGGAGATATTACTTACGAGCACTTCTAGGTGATCGACTATTGTACTTCTATGTTGATCAACACTACATCCATTAAACGTATACGTTTAAGCATTTGGCAACCTCACGTGCCTGTCGTTTTACCGACAAAATATTTGTTTAACATTTCAGTCTTCTTTTGAAAACCATAACCAGTAGTTGACAAAAGATAGCAACATTTGATAATACATGAATAGATTATCACTACATCAAGTCTAGCCGAAAGAATTGGCTTCAACTTCAACATACTTCAATTCATGTGAAAGAATACATGAATCTCATAAACTTGTTCAGATTGAACTAAGACAAGAGTTAGAATACTTGCCTTTAGCGTCTGCTACGATATTTTAACTTTATGTTCAAGTCTCTACAGTACATGATCACATAATGCCTTACATTAGGTCACACATAATCAAGTATGTATATGACTATATCATACCCTTTACTTCAATCTAATTGTGTATTAGATTCATTACTATTCGTTCTGGTTTATCATTATACTGGCATTATATTTGACTAGGTTATTTCAACCTTTTCATTACATTCCTTAAGGTTAAACAAAGTATAAACAATGTTACATTACATTCCTTAAGTTGTGTTTACTTCCTTTTCTTTTCTTTGTACTTAGAAACATTCATTACTATTTTTGTTCTGAGACTGGCGCTGCGGTGCCATCTTTATACCTACATCTCGTATTGTGGCTGTGAGTCCTTATAATAGGCATGCGTGACAGTGCTGCCACTCTCCGTAGATTTTTGGTATCGTTCATGGCGGCATGCGGCACCATTAATATGTATTATAGTTCATAACATGCTAAACTCTTGCAAAGGTGTGCTTTGATTCATCGCTCCTCGGCCATGGCGCTGGTCTTTTTGCTTAGGGTTGGTGCCACTACCAACTCTCATGCACCGAATACCAAATTCAGGTTTGTGAATTTTGTGAATTTCCGGACGCATAACTTCTTCGTTATAAGTCCTAATTGGCTCGCTCAAAAGCCTACGGTTCACAAATTACATAATCTACATGATCATTCAAGAATTTTATCTATTCGACTTCGCTTTTGCTAAAATTCACTTATTGGTTCATTTTTAACAAAAACGATAAACGTTAAATGAACGCTCAACGCCGCTTCTTCGTTCTAAGTCGAATCCGGGGTCATTTTGAGTCATGAACTCTTAAATGCCAAATATGACTTGTCTCCATTGGAAAACAATGGTTCCGAGTTCAAACACAAAATTTGACTTCCATTCCGAGAATTTTACGAATTCGACGATTATCGTCCAATCGTGCAAATCCCGGCAATTCTTCCTTCTTATGATTTGTTCAACATTACAAATGAACTTCATTCATCACGTGAACATCTCAACAAACGTAATACATAACTTATATTCATTGTTGTATTTTAGACTTATTCTTCATGAGCTTATAACTTGTCATTTATAAACTACTTAAGATTTGATTATTCATGACTTATGACAATTAAGGTTTCTTAATCATCATACTTTAAATATTCTTCACATATAACTTTACTTAGATATATATGATTCATATAATCATATAAGTTCTTAATTCACTTTTCTTACTAAACTCATCACAAGTTCATATTTTCATACTTAACATTCAAGGTTAACTTATAATAAGTTTATAACTTTTATAAGTTTAAATGACTTATTGTCAACTTATGTGGCTTAAGTTCATGACTTATACATTCTTCTTGCTTCTTATCATTCATGTTTCTTAATCCATCTTTTCTTATCATCCTATCATGGTAGAGATAGAAGATAATTGAGAAGAAGTCTTACTCTTTTGAAGTCTTGGTAAGATAGCTTTTTCTTCTTCTTGCTTATGGAATGACTTATGTGTAGCTTATTCTCTCTAACACTTAAGCACTTTAGAAGTGTTGGATTATTTGATCAACCAAGAAATGGCTTGTAAGCTTCCTCTATTTATAGACTTTCCAAGGTTAGGGTAGATTGGTCATTAAATCATCCCACCTCCTTAAGCCACCTCCTTACTATTCATTACTTTTTAACCACTCTCTTATCTCATACTTGGCCATTACTTCAAAGTCTTGGTCAATACTCCTAAGTCTTGGTCATTACACTTACTTGATCACCACATTACTTGGTCACCACAATAACCATATCAATATGGTTTGCACCATGGGTCATACAACCCATGGATTCTAGCTTGGGCTTACTTTAATTCACTCTTTGGGCTTTGCATTAATAACCACTAGTTGGTTCATTAATTAATAGTTGGGCTTCTCTCTTTAATTCACTTGGACTTGTATATAATTGTTAACCAATCATCCAAGTCCATTAACATTTCTTAATACATATTGTTGATGTATTATTTTCGTATTCTAATTCATATAGAATTTATATACGGTATTTCATCCTTCATATAAACTCGTATAATACTTCGTATTATACTCGTTTTCATTGCTTCGTACAATACCAAGTATCATACAATTATTACTTATTCCTTAACACTTCGCTTTACTTAACATTTATAAATTAAGTCCACAAGCGAATTATTACATTTTCCATAACTAGATTTTTATTACATAATCCATCTTACCTTGTTATTCCATCATTGCGTATTTCTAGGAAACTCAAAATTATATCCCGAGCAAATATCGATGAATAGTGTTTTTCAAAAAATTTCTCGGAAAACTTTTATTTTCGTCTTGGAAATTCAAACACTTTAATTCATCCACGTAGCTCAAATACTACGACATTCTAACATCAATAGGTTATATAATGACAAATCGTCTTGATAACCTGAGGAATACGATTTTATTTTTATTTAATTTAATAAAATCATTTTACAATAAGATCCGAATTTCTCACATCGCTCATTGTTTCATAATGTATAATACATACAAACATACTAAACTATTACACAATGCCTAAGCATCCATCTTAGCTTTGCCTTTTTCTTATCATTCTCATCCTAGCATTCACAATATTGCTCATCTTTAACTGCCTAAGCAGCTATATAATTCAATTCAGAAGTGAGCATGACAAACCAACAAGTTTAATCAAGGATAACAGAATACCACATTCATGAATTATACAACAATTCCAACATAATCGAACAATAGTTATGAAGTATTCTGAATCAATAATACTTTAATAGCTCATAACATCAATTCCCAAAGTATAGAATAGATTAGAATTTCAACCCTATCGATAGACCATGAATAAAGAAATTTTAGTTTTCATACTTGAAAAGGAGTCCACAAAGACTAAGGCCATTCATCCAGATAACTTACGAAAGCACTTCTAGGTGATCAAATTTATAGTACTTCTATGTTGATCAACACTACATTCATTAAACGTATTTATGCTTTAATATTTTTGGCAAATCATCATGTGCCCATCGAATAATCGATGAAAATACTTTTGTTTGTTCATAGACAAACCTTACCTTCACGTCCATGCCAATTACTTCGCATAGGATAGCGTTAACATTTCTATATAGAATGATATGAATAATAATCAATCTATATCTTACGAATAGTCTAGCCGAGTTAAAAAATGCATCGACCCTTTCTTTAAAAACAAGTCTTGCAATTCAGCCAACGAATCACATAAAACTTGGCTAATATGGAAGTTAGACAAGTTGCTAAGAAAACTTGCCTTTCAAATATTCAAATAACTTACTCGACCGACCCACACACCTTTACAAAAATCTACATGATATGTTCACATAAAGACACCGTAATTAGCTATCAAACAACTATTCACATTGTTCCTACAAGCTTCTTTCTTCTATGTCCGTGTTAACTTAATATCTTTATTAAAGTCAACATGATTGATTACCCTTCGTCCTTGTGTGTCACTCTATCGACGTTTATTAATCGAACTCAAACATCGCTTGATAAGATACCAACTTTGTTCATTATACATATCTTGTTAACATGCATTATATTACTAAGTTTCATACCATATACCTTAGTATAGGTAATATAGATTAGTCTTAGTACTTTCTTTGAGTATATAAACTCAACTCGTAGGTCTCAAATAATCAAGTTCAAAACCTAAGTTACTATCAAAAGCATCGAACTCAAACAGCAATCAAGAACATCGAAGAGCATAGTGGCATCAGCGACACCACTCTCCGTAGGTTTTGCTTTGACTTAGCCGCTACTACGTGTCCATGAATAACAAACTCTCGCACAAGCGGCGCGAGTCTCCGCACCTTTTTTATTTTTTTTTCTAGCCATAACTCGCGCGCATGCGCAAGCGGCTTTTTACACTACGTCTCAGCGCTACGCCAGCACCTCAAGCATTGCATTCTCGCCAGCTTTGAAAACTGTGAATTTCCCTAGGCCGTAATTTCTTCGTTATAAGCCCGATTTGGTCCGTTCAAAAGCCTACACGCCATAAATGACATACCCTACGCTGCTCATATAAGAATTCAACACTTTCAATCTGCTAACACAAAATTCACTATTGAGTTCATTTTATATACGCTCAGAAACGCGTTAATGAGCGCTCAATGCTCGCTTTCTTCGTTCTAAGTCGAATCCGACGATTCTCAAACCCACAACTCTTAATCACTCTATCTCACGTGTTGACATTGAAAACTAACGCTTTCAAGTCTCACGAAACTTTCAACTACCAATCCGGAATTTCTACGCTTTTTGACGCTTAACGCCTATTTCCGTAAAATTCGCCATAAACTTCGTTACAATTGTTCTCTAAGCCAAATCACATGGAATACTCCATGGATTTCATATCTACATCCTAACCAAACAAGATGCATATACTAACGTATTGATGGAGCTCAATTGTTTATCAACAATCGATCTCAACTATCAATATTTTCATGGTTCAAAACTATATTAAACCTTATTATTTTTATAATCTCATGACTTATAGAGATTAAATCTATGGTAAGTCATCTTTAAATCCTCACTATAACATATACCACCCTTCATGATTCTCTAAAATGAAAGAAAATCTAAAAGAGATGGAGATGAGAAACAAGAAGTATTACCTCAAGAACTCTTAAGAAATCTTTTGGAAAAATAGAAGTTAAAGCTTCCAAGTGTATGTTTTGTAAGTGTAGCTTCCTTTCTCTCTCAAATAATCTAGGTTGGCAAATTTGAAAACTCTCAAATGAAACAACCTAGCTTCTTATTTATAGAAAACTAGAATGGAGGGCAATTTGGACAATAAACACTACCTCCTTACTATTCATGTGTGGTCACCAAGTAAAACACTTAGTGACCAAGCCTTATGCTTGGCTTCAACACCAAGGTGGCCGGCCCATCTCCTTTTTGTGACATCCCATGGGTTTCCCCATGGGTTTTACCCATTCAGTGACCCACCGGCTTCAATTCCCACTTGTTCGGCTTTTAATGAATTGGGCTTAACTAAATTAACATTGGCCTCTTGGTCATCCAAATGATTGATTAATTAATAATCCAACTCAAATGAATTAGTCATTAAGTCTTAACTTAATTTATATAATACGAATCGTATCACATACGATATAATTTACGATTATCTCCAGATACTACTCGCATAATAATCGTATTGTATTGATTTACTCAACGATTATACATAGATACTAAATAGTATCACCAAATGTATAACACTCGCATTAACCCTAACGCCATTCCTTCTACGCATATTATTTCCTCCTCAAAATCAATATACTCAACCCTTAGGTTTTAAGTCCGCAGCAAAAACTGTTTTCCATAAATGAAATATTATCGATATTCCAACTCATCACGATATTCTATCATTACGCTTTCCCAAATTTCAAAATAATTCCCTAATGTAAATGGATGAATAGTGTTTTTACTTAAATTTCTCTAAAACAATTATTATCGCCTTGGAAATTCCAAACAACTATTTCTAACACGTAGCCGTATTACTAACCACGTTAAGACATTCTAGGTCATAGAATCACCTTCACATAGCTTACTCATTAAAGAAATCAATTAAATTCATTTAATTCACATAATCAAATAAAAATTTAATTGTCATAAAAATCCGATTTTCTCAAGCGCTACATTCTCTCCTTTATAAGGATTCTGTCCCCAAAATCTTAGCTTATAATTACATAAACAAATGAGGAAAATCTTCCTTCATTTTACTTTCGAGCTCCCACGCTGCTTCTTCAAAGATTGTGGTTTCTCCATAACACCTTCATCAAGGTATTACCTTATTTCTTAAAACTTGTTCCTTCCTATCAATAATTTGAATTGAAGTTCCTCATAGACAAGTCCTTCTCTATCTGAATAGATTCATATTCTATCACGTGTTTATAGTCCCATTTATAAGACGCAAACATCGATACATGAAACACATTATGAATGCGTTCCATCTCCTCGGAGGTAAGGCTACTACATAAGCTACCTCCCCTATCCTTTTAAAATCTCAAAAGGTCCTACAAACCTTGACTTAACTTCCTTTCTTTCCAAAATGTATCTTCCTTTCCAAGGCGATACTTTCGAAAACAAAAGATCCTACATCAATTTCTATTCTCTCCGTGAGGATCTGCATACTTCCTTTCACGGCCTTGAGCCACAACTAATCGAGTATGATTAACTCTACCATGTCCGCCGCCCATCGAACCATCTCAGTCCCAACATCCGACGCTCACCCACCTCATCCCAACACAATGGAGTTCGCACTTTCTCCCATACAACGCTTCGTAAGGCGCATGCCTATACTAGCGTGAAAAACTATTGTTGTACAAAAATTCCACCAACCAGAGAAATTCGCCCCAACTCCCTTTGAAATCCATAACGCAAGATCTTAATATATCTTCAAGCGCTTGAATTGTTCGCCACTCGACCATCCGTCTCGAGGATGATACGCCAGACTCAATCTTAATCGCTGCTCCCATTTGCTCTTGTAAACTTCTCCAAAAGTTCGATGTGAATCGTGGATCACGATCCCACACAATCGAAACAGTACTCCATGTCCGGAAATAATTTCTCGACATACAACTTAGCTAACTCGATCTAGGTTATACCTAATTCCTATCGTAGAAAATGAGCCGATTTCATTAATCGATCCACTATCACCCAAATAACATCGTATCCTTTTCTTGTTGTTGAAGTCCCACCACAAAGTCCATCGTGATGTGCTCCCACTTCCACTTCTAGAATTTCTAATGGTTGTAAATAACCCGCTTGGTCGTTGATGTTCAAATTTTAACTTTTGACAAGTTAAGCACCTACTAACATATTCTCGCTATCTCCTCTTCATATTCGCCACCACCAAAAGTTCTGACGAAGGTCTTGATACATCTTAGTACTACTAGATGTATCGAGTACCTCTAACTATGGGCCTCCATCATAATTTCTTCTTTAAATTTGGGATCATTAGAACCCAAATTCTTCCCTCAAAACGAAGTAATCCCTCCTTATCGAGGTTATACTCAAGTCTTTTTCTTCGCCTTTCTATTCTTTTCTCGTGATCCGCTTGCACTCCTCATTGCTCAATTGTACTCCCCCAACCCGCCCCACTATGGTAGGTCGGGTTTCCATGGAAAATAACATCTCTACCGCTTCCTCCCAGAATTTAACTTCTAGCTCCATTTTTGTTATCGCTGTTACCAACTCATTTTCGAGTTGTTAACATTGATAATTTCTCTCTACCCTTCCTACTTAGCGCGATCGGCTACTACATTTGCTTTCCCCTGATGATATAAAATATCACAATCATAATCTTTTATTAACTCTAACCACCTTCTCTCGCTTCATGTTCAACTCCTTCTCGTGTGTGAAGATATATTTTAGACTTTTGTGGTCCGTAGTATATCTCACATTTCTCACCATAAAGATAATGCCTCCATATCTTTAGGGCAAAACTACAAATGCTAATTCCAGGTCATGCATGAGTAGGATAGACCTTCTCATAATCCTTCAATCGACGCGACGACACGCAAATGACCTTGCCATGCCGCATAAGCACGCAACCCAAATCCTTTATGCGCAAGCATCGCTATACACTACAAAATTTCTCGATCGCCTGGGTAAGGACAATACCGGTGTGCTCACTTAACCTCTTCTTCAACTCTTGAAAATTGTTCTCACATGTTTCACCATTACACACTACTTTATCGACTTTCTTGTCGACGATTTGTTAACTGAGTAGCTAATTTAGAAAAGTCCTAATGAACCTTCTATAAGATCCCGCTAACCCCGTAAAAACTCCGAACCTCGCTTGGCATTTTCTGCTGCTCCCATTCGTTAATCGCTTTCTACTTTTGCTTGATCTACGTAAATGCCATCCTTATCAATAACATGCCCTAGAAATCGCACTCTTCTCAAGCCAAAATTCACACTTTGTGAATTTCGTGATACAACTTCTCCTTCCGTAGTGTTCCCAACACTATTCTTAAATGTTCCAAATGATCTTCCGCCGCCTTTGAATAGACTAGAATATCATCAATGAACACTACGACAAACTTGTCCAAATATTGTTTGAACACTCTATTCATCATATCCATAAATGCGGTCAATGGGCGATTAGTCAACCCAAACGACATTACCGTAAACTCGTAATGACCATAACGAAGTTCTCAATGCCGCCTTAGGTACATCATCCTTCCTCACCTTTAACCGATGATACCCCGCATGCAAGTCTATTTTAGAAAAATACTTTTGCCCTTTTCAACCGATCAAATAGATCATCGATCCCGGGCAAAGGGTATCTATTCTTAATCGTTAACTTGTTCAACTCTCGATAGTCGATACAAAGTCTTAACGACCCATCCTTCTTCTTTACAAACAACACCGGTGCTCCCAAGGAGACACACTTGGTTGAATGTACTTCCTGCCTAATAGTTCTTGTAATTGAACCATTAACTCCTTCATTTCGATCGGGCGCCATTCGATATGGTGCCCTTTGAAACCGTGCCATTCCTGATAATGATCAATTACAAACTCCACCTCCCGTCGTCCGGTGGAATACCCTAGAACTCCTCCTAAATACATCCGCTAACTCTCAGCATAATAGTATCTCGATCCAAGGATGTTCCCACTTTTGGGTATCCACAACATGGCATAGATAACCTATACACCCTTTTCTCAACATCTTCCTAGCTTGTGGTCATGTATGCATAACAAGAGCGCCTCTGAATGAATTACTATCAAGAACACTACCTTGGTTTTCTTAGAAAGTCAAGGTTTACACTTTTCCTATGGCAATCTATAATCGCCTCATGGTTCACCAACCAATCCATACCAAGAATTACGTCAATTTTTTTTAGCCTTATTTGCACTAAATCTACCGATAACTTATTCCCCTAATTTCCACGCAACAATTCTTATGAATATGTTCAATGGGGATTATCTCTTCGCTTGCTACCTTAACGCCTAAAGGTATAGGTAACTTCTCGTGATTAAACCTAATCGCTTAGCAAATTCACATGCTATAAAAAGAACAAGTAGCACCTTAGTCAAATAAAGACATAAGCATTTATCTCATCGACCTAATGATACCGCTACCACATCTCGCTGATGCAACCGATCTTGAATAGTTATATTAAACGACGAAATGAGGGTCTACCCACCGATGGTGTTGGTCCAAGAATGGCTAATTTACCACTACCAAAACTCTTATTCCCTCTAAACCCTTCTTCGGCAATTTCTTGCCATGTGGTCCATCGACCCACGCATAAAACACCCCTAGTTTTTTCTTAGGTTAGACAAATGGGTGACAAATTCCCTCCCGCCCACAGTTGTAGAAGATACCGCTTTCCCTTTAAATGACTCCCACGTGAGATTTTCCGATGTCTTACATGCTTCGCTTCTCCTTTTGGGATCTCCCCGCTTTACCCCTTTATTCCTGTGGTTAAAACTCTTCCTCTTTGGCAAGTCACGCTCACCGCAACTTCAAATTTTTATTACCTCCTTCTATCTTACTCTTAATCTTCCGCTTTTGTGGTAATCGAGACAAAGCCTCACCACCACCTTTCAAATTATTATCGCTTTCTCCAGAATGGTCCCGTAGAGGAAGCACTCGAAAACCGATATCCTACTATAGAGCCGTGGTTTTAAGCCCCGCCAAATCAAGGCTTCTTTCTTTCCTCTCAGATCCACCGATGTGGAGCAAATCTCGCCAATTCATTAAACTTGGCGCATACTCGGGAACCATCATATCCTCGCTTAAGTTCTAGGAACTTAATTTCCATCCTACCCTGCATGCTAGTAGGGAAATAGTTCTCAAGAAAACCTTCTTAAACCTGCTCCCACGTAATGCCTCTCCGTCCTAGCCCCACCCGTGAGCTTCCCACCAAGAGTCGGCTTCCCCTTCATCATGTAAGTCGCAAAAGAAGTCTTTTGCGCTTTCACCCACGCTTGTTATCACAAACGCCTTTTCAATCTCTCTAATCCATGTTCGGGCTTCTAGTGGATCCGCTGCTCTCTAACTCGGGAGGACCCACACTTTTAAAGTCCTTAAAGGTAGTTGTTCTTGCTACCCTGTGAGCTACAGAATCCCACCCCCACTTGGTTAAATGCACTTTTAATAAATTAACGAACTCTTGCATAGGGTTGTTAGACCCCCTCGATTTTCATTATGAGACTCTCTACTTCTTGGTTCCGCTTGTCTCCTTCTCTACGCATAGATAATTCGATTAAATAAATAAAGCTTCATATTATCTATTTAACTACTCTGCTATCATTTTAAATTAACAACAACCATTCATACCACAACAAGCATGTTAAATAAAAACTTCATTATATAAATATGCTTTCATAGTCAAAACTATTTACATCATGTTCCCTTAGCCAAAAGCTATTACATACTATCCCGCTGATTGCCTTTCTACAAAAGTTGGGATTTACAAAAAAGACTACCCTTTATTATACAAAAGAGGGTTTTACGTCACTACTTATATACCAAAAAGATCTAGCGATCTACTAACACCGTCGAATCGGCATTTTCATATTTCGATTTGCCGAATCGACACTATATCTCGACTTATGGTATGTCGAGTCCGCCTGCACTCAATAGAATAACAAGCAATTTTCAAATTTGAAACCTCATGAGCGCATTCATGGATGTATGACATCCTAGTTATTTTCCGGTCTTTCTCAACCAGCTTCTTTTGTAGCTCAAGGACCTCATCCTTATAGTTATGAGCCTTATCACCATAAGCACTTTTCATCGTGGTTCGACTCAAAGTCCGCCTCATCGCAGATTCTTTTTTTCGCTTCATATAAGGCGGCGCTTATTTCAATCAATGCGCGCTCTACCGAGTACGCAAATGCACATTCCTATCCAACACCGCCAGATATAATGCTCTAGTTGCATCCAGAGATGTCGGTTCTCGAGTAGGTAACACCGTGTTAATCGATGTCACCTCCATTTCCTCCTCCACATCTAGCATCTCGCTAAGGTATGATGCTAATCCCATAGTCTCCTCGTAGTATTCCTCCTCGTAGATGTACTCTCAATGTCCGAGTCTTCTAGACAACTATTTGCATCTCCGCCATCGGCATTGGTACAATCTCAACTTGGTTAATCGAGTCCTCACTTATCATTTCCACGCTTTCTAAACATCAAGCTATCGATTGACATCTACAAACACATAACACATTGATTAGTACATAATACACAATAGTATAAGCACAAATCACATTTAATATCTTTAAGATTAATTTTCATCTTTTAATTCTTCGATATCGAAGTTATCTCAATATCTTCTTAATTCAATGGACTTGAATTTCATTCCTGACTTTTACCTTCCTTACGAGGTTATTAGCCTAAGGTTTCCCCTTAAGTTTTATAACCTAAGGCTTTGATACCAACCTCGTGACGCCCCCAAATTCGTGTATCTTCCAACCCGATGTATGGTGCTCCACCAGTACTAACATCCATACAATCATTCCATTGAAATACAACAAAATGAAAGTAATTACTATCTTCTTATTACAATCAAAGTATAATCCTTCCTGTGTTCATAAACCGTTACATCGCTCATTGTTCATAATGTATAATACATACAAACTTACTAAACTATTACACAATGCCTAAGCATCCATCTTAGCTTTGCCCTTATCATTCTTGGCATTCACAAGACGTTCATCTTTAATCGCAGCTTATATAATTCAAGCAAGAAGTGAGTATGACAAATTTCAAAGAAGTTTAATCAAGGATAACAGAATACCACATTCATGAATTATATAACAATTCCAACATAATCGAACAATAGTTATGAAGTATTCTGAATCAATAATACTTTTTAATAGCTTCATAACATCAATTCCCAAAGTATAGAATAGATTAGAAATTCGAACCTATCGATAGACCATGAACAAGAAATTTTAGCTTTCATACTTGAAAAGGAGTCCACAACACTAAGGCCATTCATCCGTATAACTTATTTAGCACTTCTAGGTGATCACCCTATAAGACTTTATGTTGATCAACACTACATTCATTAAACGTATTTACGCTTAATATTTTTGGCAACTCATGCGCCCATCGAATAATCGATGAAAATACTTTTGTTTGTTCATGTACAAACCTTACCTTCACGTCTGCATACTCAATTACTTGGCATAGATAAATAAGTTAACATTTCTATATAGAATGATATGAATAATAATCAATCTATATATTACGAAATAGTCTAGCCGAAAGTTAAAATCTGCATCGACCCTTTCTTTAAAACAAGTCTTGCAATTCAGCTTCAACGAATCACATAAAACTTGGCTAACATGGAAGTTAGATGTTGCTAAGAAAACTTGCCTTTCAAATATTTCAAATAACTTACTCGATCGACCACAACCTTTTACAAAATCTACATGATATGTTCACATAAATAATCGTAATTAGCTATCAAACAACTATTCACATTGTTCCTACAAGCTTCTTTCTCTCTATGTCCGTGTTAACTTAATATCTTTATTAAAGTCAACATGATTGATTACCCTTCATCCCCGCAGTATCACTCTATCGACGCTTATTAACCGAACTCAAACATCGCTGATAAGATACCAACTTTGTTCATTATACATATCTTGTTAACATGCATTATATTACTAAGTTTCATACCATATACCTTAGTATAGGTAATATAGGATTAGTCTTAGTACTTTCTTTTCGAGTATATAAACTCAACTCAAGTAGGTCTCAAAATAACTCAAGTTCAAAACCTGTTACTATCAAAGATCAACTCAACATGCGGCGCCGACATCGAGAGATTCTAGTGGCATCACGACGCCACTCTCCGTAGAGGTTTTTCCCGGACTTATGCCATGCATGAGTCCATGAAAAACTCTACATACAGCGAGTCTCCGCACCTTTTATTTTTTTTCCGCCATAATCAAGGCGCCATGGGCAAGTGGCTTTTTTACACTACGTCCGAGCCACTGCACCGCTGCACTCAGCATTTTGCATTCTCAATAGCTTTTGAAACTCGTGAAATTTCCCGGTACAGAATTTCTTCGTTATAAGCCCGATTTGGTCCGCTCAAAAGCCTACACGCCATAAAATGACATACCCTACGCTGCTCATATAAGAATTCAACACTTTCAAATCCTAACACAAAATTCACTATCGAGTTCATTTTATATACGCTCGTAAACGCGTTAATGAGCGCTCAATGCTCGCTTTTCTTCGTTCTAAGTCTAATCCGACGATTCTCGAACCCACAACTCTTAATCACCCTATCTCACGTGTTGACATTGAAAACTAACGCTTTCAAGTCTCACAACAACTTTCGACTACCATTCCGGAATTTCTACGCTTTCGACGCTTAACGCCTATTTCCGTAAAATTCGCCATAACTTCATTATAATGTTCTCTAAGCCAAATCACATGGAATACTCCATGGATTTCATATCTACATCCTAACCAAACAAGATGCATATACTAACGTATTGATGGAGCTCAATTGTTTATTAACCATCGATCTCAACTATCAATATTTTCATGGTTCAAAACTATATTAAACCTTATTATTTTTATAATCTCATGACTTATAGAGATTAAATCTATGGTAAGTCATCTTTAAATCCTCACTCATAACATATACCACCCCTTCATGATTCTCTAAAATGAAAGAAAATCTAAAAGAGATGGAGATGAGAAACAAGAAGTATTACCTCAAGAACTCTTAAGAAATCTTTTGGAAAAATAGAAGTTAAAGCTTCCAAGTGTATGTTTTGTAAGTGTAGCTTCCTTTCTCTCTCAAATAATCTAGGTTGGCAAATTTGAAAACTCTCAAATGAAACAACCTAGCTTCTTATTTATAGAAAACTAGAATGGAGGGCAATTTGGACAATAAACACCACCTCCTTACTATTCATGTGTGGTCACCAAGTAAAACACCAAGCCTTATGCTTGGCTTCCACACCAAGGTGGCCAGCCCACCTCCTTTTTGTGACATTCCATGGGTTGCCCCATGGGTTTTACCCATTCTATGACCCACCTTGGCTCAATTCCACTGGTTCGGCTTTTAATGAATTGGGCTTAACTAAATTAACATCGGGCCTCGGTCATCCAAATGATTGGATTAATTAATAATCCAACTCAAATGAATTAGTCATTAAGTCTTAACTTAATTCTATAATACTTAATCGTATCACATACGCATAATTTACGATTATCTCTCAGATACTACTCGCATAATAATCGATTGTACTCAGATTTACTCAACGATTATACATAGATACTAAATAGTATCACCAAATGTATAACACTCGCTTAACCCTAACGCTATCCTTCTACGCATATTATTTCCTTCTCGAAATCAATATACTCAACCCTTAGGTTTTAAGTCCGCAGCGAAAAATCGCTTTTTCATAAATGAAATATTATCGATATTCCAACTCATCACGATATTCTATCATTACGCTTTCTCTAATTTCAAAATAATTCCCCAATGTAAAATCTGATGAATAGTGTTTTTACGTAAATTTCTCGAAAAACAATTATTATCGCCTTGAAATTCCAAACAACTATTTCTAACACGTAGCTGCATTACTAACCACGTTAGCACATTCTAGGTCATAGAATCCACCTTCACATAGCTTACTTTCACAAAGAAATCAATTAAATTCATTTAATTCACATAATCAAATAAAAAAAATTTAATTTTCTCAAGGTCGATACAAAATTCAATTTCACGCCTGGGGTAGGCCGTAAGTTCGCTTGGGAATACGTCGAAAAATTTATTAACAATGTAAAATATCATTCAAAACTAACGTATTTTTGTTTAGATCCGTGACATGGGATAAGAAAGCTTGACATCCGTTTTTCAATAAACGAATAGCTTTATGGCTTGAAATGACATTGATTGATTTTAATGGTTTAGTTGTTTGAATTCGCATAATAGGTTGGTTAGGAATATGAAAGCTAACAACCTTACAAAAACAATCAATTTTTGCATGATGAGTAGTTAACCAATCAATCCTTAGAATCACGTCAAATGCAAGTATTTTCAATAAAATAAGATCGACAGGTAATGTGAGGGTACCAATTTGAACCAAACAAGACTTATAAATAGTGGATGTAATGAAGGTTTCTTCCAACGGAGTTTCAACAGATAAGTCAAAGTCTAATTTCTCCGGAGTTAAATTTAATCGTTGAGCGCAAGTGGAGAAATAAAAGAATGGGTAGAACTGGTATCAAATAAGGTATAGACTTCGCTAGAGTTTATGATAAGCTTACCCGTGATGACCTCGTTCGGGTTCCTTGCTTTCTGGGATGTCACAACAAATGCTCTCCCTTGCACCACCGACTTTGACTTTTCTCGACTACTTTGGTGCCTCCATCCTAGCTGAACTTGTCTTCGGTGAACGACAAAATCGGGCTAGGTGACCTTCTCTTCCACAATTATAACACGCTTTGGATGGCATCGCGCAGTTTGGATTGATATGTCCCTCCCCTCCGCATTTGAAGTATATGATAGGTGGTCGTTCTCCTTCCTTAACCACGGTTGCTGGTGCTGACGTATTTCCATCATTGTTGAATCTCCTTTTCTTGAAATATCCATTTTTACTGTCTTGGCCATGATTACCACCGAAGTGGTTACCATTTCTGGCATGTTGATTCCCTCCACGTTTGTTGTCACTGCTTCAATGACTAATACCACTGGTATTTTCATGCTGCCGACTGCTTTCTCTTGGTTGCATTGACTCGTTACCGCGCTCTAATAACCGAGCCCTATTTACAACATCTGAGTACAAACACAGTTTATAAGAAATAAGATATTGACGTATCTCTGGTTTCAAACCTCTTAAAAACATTCGTGTCATTCGCTTCCTCATTATCGACCAAATGGGATGAAAACCGGATAACTCCGCAAATTTAGCCTCAGACATTCACGACCACGATCATATTGTTTTGCTCCAACTTGATAAACTCCACATCTTTCATGTGACGAATACTTTCGGGAAAGTACTTGTCGTTGAATAGCTCTTGGAACTTCTCCCAAGACATCTTGAGTCGTCCAGTCAGTACGCTTTTATAGATTCCCACCAAAGAATCTACCTCTTCACGCAACATGAAGGTGGCGAAGGAACCTTTTGCTCCTCGAGCATCCCAAGACATCAAATATCTTGGTGATCTGCTTTATCCATGCTTCCGCCTTAAGTGGTTTTGGCTCTCCAATAAACTCGGGTGGTCCCAGCTCCTTGAACTGTTTAGCGGTGACCGTTCGAGAGTTTCCAGTGTTTCCACATGCATTTTGAACAGGAGCCGCTCTCGCCTGATGTTGAATGAATTTCATAAAGCCTCTGAACATTCCATCGTTCATCATTTGGTCAGTGTTGTTGTTTGCATGAGGATTGTCGCCTTCCTGATGCACATTATTCTGATTGTTGATCTGTGGAGACTCAACGGTCTCTTGTGCCCCATTGCTATTCTCAATATTCTCTTGATGCCATTTTCAAATCTTACAAAACAAGGGTTAATTGACATGCAACATATTAGCTCTATACTCGACCAACCAATTAAATACCAAAAAATTAGGTAGGTCATACTAGCGAAGGAATTCCCCGCCTCTCCTCTCTAGTTCTAGTCTCACATCTTAGCCAGGATCATATCCTAAGCTTTGATACCAACTGTGACGCCCCCAAAATAGGTATACATCACCTATTCTGAGTCGCCAAATACATGGTACAGAATACAAATACAACTTAATTATACAACTATCGTGCAAAGTACGACAAAACATAAGCTGTGAGTTTTAATACAAATATTGTCGTCTAGACAATATACAAACTCAAATTCAATATTATTACATTTATTTTCCCACTATTTCACTGAATAGTGAGGACTACTAATGCTATCATCTGGTCCGTCACTCCGTTCCCCGACTAGTCCATGCACTACGGGCCAAGAATATTTGTGTATTCATTAATGGTCATGATCATGCCAACAACTGTCCATCAATGCACTATGGGCCAATGAGGACTTTTACCACATCATTTGTAACATTACGTTCATGATTACACCGAATAATCCTTGGTCATAATCATACCAAGTCCATCTATGCACTACAGGCCACAAATAACTTTTAAAAAAAATATAAACATGAGGATGATGACAATGATATAAGAATTCAATAAAACAAGTTCAAGAATTATTTTATCCAGGAATCAATAACATCCAAATTGTCAACATGATACTGCTTTGTGGAGTAAAATTAAAGAATGCTCAGAAGAATATTTCAATGAAAAGATACTGGATGAAGCGCAAATATCAAGGATATTCCACTAATTTCATGGAGTATAGAAGTCAAAACTTTAACCAACTGAGTATAACAAGGAATGTAATAACAAAAGAAATCACCGAGCATGCGATAGATCGATGCAAAAGTTATTCCAACGAATAATAAATAAGCGGAATCAGTCCCAAGTAGAAAAATGTAGATGATATTCCAAATGTAATAATAAAGACGGAATCGGTCCCAAGCGTAAACGCATAGACATGATATTTCAACAGAATAATAAAGATTTTAACCGGTCCCATGTAGAACGCATGCATGTGGATGTTCCAATAGAATGATAAATAATAGAACCAGGTCTAGTGTAAACGCACAAACAGGATGTTCCAATAGAATGATAAAGAATGTAATAACAGAAGAATTTCACCAAGTATAGGGTAGTCCGCGTATACAGGTTATTCCTATAAAATAATAAAGAATGGAATAACAGAAGTTCTCTTCATGGATAAGAAAGAAATAATACTCCCTACCTTGGAAAAACTGGATACTGAATAGTGAGGTAGCAGATTTCTCTTCTTCTTTCTCTCTATAATTTCTCTCTATAATAATGGCTCTAAAGCTTTTGTGAATTGGTGATAAATGAAGGAAGAATGAGCTTCTATTTATAGGAAAATATAGTTTCGATAATTGCACATTTTGGGGCTCGAAAAATTATAGTACAATACCTCTAACTTTTCTTTCATTTTTAATTTAGTCTTGCAAGTATTATCAATCTTGCACCAACTCCCCTAATAGTAAATAATGTGATTCAATAGTTCAATCATGTGAATCAATAGTATAATCATGTGAAAAATACGAATTATAGTATAATACCTCCATCTATACCTCTATTTTTAACTTAGTCATGCAAGTATTATCAATCTTGCACCAACTCCCCTAATAATAAATAATGTGATTCAATAGTACACACATGTGAACAAATAGTTATATAAGCATGTGAATTAGTAGCAATTAATTACTCATTTATCCGATAAATTACCCGATTTATCAATATCACCCCTAAACATCAATTATCATTGGAATAGATGTCGATTTCCACTAACACTAATAATCCCAACACAATGAAACTATCAAAATTCAATTTTAATCAACACAACGTATTCATCATTAATATTATAACTCACAATATTTAACAACCAGGTCGTTCCCAGGAAAGAGGGGGCTTTCCGATAAGAATTTCTCCTTATTGGCGCGCAATTAGTTGACCAAACCTCTCCTTGATAGAACTTTTTCGTCTAAATTATTGATTTAATAATATAAAATATTATGCAAATGATACTGTGACAATAATTGAATCAATAATATGAGAGATATGATGCAACAATTACTGTAGCAATAATTGAGTATAACTGAGTGACTTCTCATACAAGCATCAATAATCAATACCGTGTGCTACTATGCAACCACGCCAGATTCATCGCATTTCTTAACATTGTTTCAACAAATTAACGGTAAAACTTTCGTAGTTATTTTCATAAAGTATTTTTGTCATTTTTCAATCCGATAATAATTCCGCTGTAGGGGTCCACCAACGATCAGGTTAGTTGTACGAATATTCCCTGTTAAAATGAATATTCCCCGACCAATCGAATATTATATAACAACTTGCGTACTTTACAAAATTTGTAAATATTACCCACAACTATAACATTATATCAAAACCACACCATAATATTCAAAAATATATTTCGAGAAAATTTAATCTTTATTCAAAAAGTTGGGGTCTTACATATATAGACATGCTAGTGATAACAATTGCAACTATACATACACATGTTTCTCTAACCAATTATACAAACATAGTTTTACAGAGAGTTTTGTAAAAATCTTATACACATTAAAGTTGAAGAACACAGAGACATTAGGCATCATGAAACCATAAATATATATATGTACATATATTAAGGTTAGAGAAACCCACCTTTTTGCTTGCTTACGAATCTTTGTTAACAGACTTGCTTTGAAAATCACGTTTTCTCTCAAACTCTGAACTTCTTTCTTTTTCTCAAAACTATCTCTAGCCCTTCTTTCTTTTCTCAGTAATAATTTAGACTACTAACAACGTAACTCAACTGATATCCAATACGCGTAACATAAAACAAACATGGACATAATAAGCCTAATCAATAATAACATCAGTTATAAAATATATAACGTACCACTTATAAATAAATATATTATTTATTTAGTTTATTTTATAAACAATTTAAATTTCAAAAATCGTAAAGCCATAGGGCTTTGTTTGGCAAACCCTTTTAAAATAAAATAATTTATATCCTTAAGCTTTGTTTGGGTAAAACAAAATTAAATTACTTTAATTTATTTTAATAACTCTTTATCACATAGTTATTTATAACACTTTATGTAATAACAATTTATTAAATAAATCTCTTAATCACATAACTCAATCCACATAACACATTAATTATTTAACAAATAAATAATTAACTAAATCAAATTAATCAAATTGAACAATTATTTATCCAATAATAAACACATCCAATAAATATTTATATAAATCAATAAATATTTATAATTTACATAAAAAACTGGAATGTTACAAATGCCTTCTTCTTGAGAGTAGCCCTTTGCCACTAATCTTGCCTTGTTCCTGGTTATAACTCCATCTTCATCCATTTTGTTTCTGAAGACCCACTTGGTTCCAATGATAAGATGACTCTTTGGTCTTGGTACCAATCTCCATACTTTGCTTCGTTCAAATTGGTTGAGTTCTTCCTGCATGGCTTCTATCTTAGATAAAAGCATTCATTTTGAGTGGAAGCTCTTGTTTTGACTCTAGCACTCGAATCTTTAATGATTAGATCTTGAGTGTGATCTCTGGCCCATCTGTTTCCGGTTGGGACATCTGTCCTGATGCCTTCTTGTCTTAAGTCTTCAAGATCTATTTCTTCTTCTTGGTGTGGAGGTTCGTTGTCTTGCATAGACCTCTCTACGATCTCATTTTCTTGCTCAACGATTTCACTATCTGGCACTACGATCGTAGTGTTGAGCTCAACGACTTCATTCGTAGTGTCTGCATTATCGGACGTAGTGTCTTGAAGCACTGTATTATCTAAGTCTGTTTCTTCAAAGATGACGTGAATCGATACTTCAACACTCAGTGTCTTCTTGTTGAACACTCTGTAGGCCTTACTGTCTGTGGCATATCCAAGAAAGATTCCTTCGTCTGACTTGGGCTAAAATTTTGTCAGGTACTGTTTTCCATTGTTGAGAATGTAGCATGCACAACCGAAAACATGAAAGTAGCTGACACTTGGCTTTCTTCCTTTCCACAGTTCATAGGGCGTCTTCTTGATCGTAGAGTGTATCGTTGATCTGCTTACTCGTGTAGCAGATGCAAAGGTGTTGATAGCTTCTGCCTAGAAGTATTCAGGTAGATGAGCTGCTGCTAGTAGAGTTCTTCTAGGCTCTATCAAGGTTCTGTTCTTTCTTTCAGCTACTCTATTTTGTTGACGAGTTCGTGGAGCTGAGAAGTTATGACTGATGCCATTGTCTTTGCAGAACTGGTCCATTTCTGAGAAGTCGAATTCTTGTCCATGATCACTCCTTATGACCTTGATCTTCTCTCCTTTCTCGTTCATCGCCAGTCTGAACATCTTGATTAATTGGGAGCTCATTTCATCCTTTGAAGTTAGAAAGAATACCCATATGAATCTGGTGTAGTCGTCGACTATAACTAGAGAGTATCTTTTTCCTCCAAGACTAGTTATTGGAATTGGCCCAAATAGATCAATGTGGAGCAACTGCAGGGGCTTGTCGATAGAGTTGGCAGTTTTGCTCTTGAATGAGCTTCTGGTTTGCTTTCTAAGTTGACAGGCATTGCATGGCCTTTCTTTTACGAAGTTGAATTTAGGTAGGCCAGAAACGAGATCTTTTGATTCCAATTTGGACATGATTTTGAAGTTTAAGTGAGACAACCGTCTATGCCATAACCAGCTCATTTCTTCAGATGCTTTTTCCAGAAAACATATTGTCTCGTCTGAGCTTAGTTGACCAAGATTCATTGTGTAGACATTTCCTTCTCTTGTCCCGGTTAGCTTTACAGCAGAAGTCTTCAGATCTCTGACTTGACACTGGTTGTTGAGGAATGTTACTTGGTGACCCTTGTCTCAGAGTTGGTTGATGATTAGAAGGTTTTGTTGGAGACTTTCCACATATGCTACTTTGCTGAAAGATACTGCACCATTGCCAACAGAGCCATATCCTCTTGTCTTGCCCGAGCTGTTGTCTCCAAAGAAGACTGAGGGACCCTCCTTTTCTATGTAGTTAGACAGAATGGCTTTGTTCCATATCATGTGTCTTGAGCATCCATTGTCCAGATACCAGGTTGTGATCATGGAGCTCTTTTCCTGTCATAAAGTTTAACCTTCATTTTGGTACCCATATTTGTATGGGTCCTATTTTGTTAGTGCCCTTGGGGACCCAAATATGTTTGATCTTGGGTCTCACATGCATGGAATTATAATAACACTTGGCAGCCTTGTGACCAAATTTATTATATATAAAATATCTAGTATGATGCATGCCTGTGTGTGTATGATAATTCATCCTCCATTTGGACTTGTGTGGTTCTTTAGTTATCCTTCTGTTAAATTGATTCTCCTTCTTCCACGTATCCTTGGGTTTCATAAATAGTGATGAGTGTGCCTTACCTCTACTGTACTTTCCTAGTTGATTGGTAGAGTTGGTCTTGCTTGACTCTACGATTCTTTGAGGTTGATGAGTAGAGGTTGGGTTACTCTTTTCTTTTATGAAGCCCAGGCCAGCATGAGATCCTTTACTCCTTTGAGTATGAATGGAAACAGTAGAATAAGGTTGAACTGATTCTTCCTTTTGTGAGGATTTCACAAAGATAATGCTTCTACTAAAACTTGAGGCATTACTAGTGCTAGTTTCCTTCGTCTTTTCCACACATGGCTCTGAGATGGATTCCCCAAAGCCTAGGCCTGTTCTGTCGAATGTACTTCTCTGACTAGAGAGCAGGGAGTCCATGAATGATGAGGATTTGTTCCATGTAGAGATAGTCTTTTCTAGTTCCTCAATTTTAGAGGTTAGATTAGACTCTCTTTGTGTATTGAGTTTATTTGTTTGTTTTAAGATTTCATTCTCAGCCTCAAGCTTGGAGAGAAGGTTAGTACTTAGAAGGGCTGTTTCAAGCTCTTCTTGAACTTTCTTTTTCTCCTCTTGAAGAAGTGAATGATCCTTAAACAAAACTCTGAACCACTTCATGTATTGATGTAGATCAGTGGTTATGTCATGCAGTGCAGTTCTTAAATCATTTATGTCTACATCAGGAGAGTTGAAGTCAAATACCTCATCGAGACTTACATCATGTATGTTAAAATTTTGTTTATCCTTTGCATGTTTGGCCATTAGGCACAGATTAGCCATTTGTGGTTCTTCATCATCTCCGAAATTTGCATTGGAGTTATTGTCTGAATCATTCCATGATCCTCCAGCTACCAGGCCTTTGTCTCTCTTCTGAGGCCTTTTGTTGCCTTTGTATTCCTTCTTTGCATGTGATTTCTTCTTTAGTTCTTCTCTGAGAGGTTTGTTGCAGTTGGAAATGAAGTGGTCAGGCTTCTTGCAGTTGTAGCATAGATCATTCATTTGCTCCTGGCTGCTGTAGTTGCTGACCTTCTTTGGTTTGCTGGTTTTCACTTGATGCATGAACCTTCTTAGTCTTTTTACCAGCATAGCGAGGTCTTCGTCATCATCTTCATCATAATTAGAATCAATCTCAGTGTTGACCTTAGATGCACCTTCAGTTGCCTTGAGAGCAACTCCCTTATCCTTCCTTCTGATAGGGTTTCAGCTCGTTGAGTGACTCGGCCTTAAGTATATGTCGGGAGATTGCCATATAGTCATTGAACCGCTCATCTCGTGAAGATTCTTTGACTCTCTTATAGCGAAGGGTTGTGGCATCCCACCGCTTCGGTAGGGCTCTCATGAACTTTATGATCAGATCTTTGTTTGGATAGATCTTCCCATATGCTCGTAGAGAGTTGAGCAGAACGTTGAATCTCTCATAGGTGGGAGTTACATTTTCTCCTTGAACATGAGCAAACATTTCATACTGCTGTGTCAGGAGTGATTGTTTGTTTTCTCTTACTTCTTTAGTTCCTTCGTATATGATGAGTAGTGCTTCCCAAACCTCCTTAGCTATTTTGATGTTGACAACGTTTTCGAACAGATCGTCTTCTAAGGATTGGAACAAGATGTTCTTGGCCTTTTTGTCAAGTTGGACATCTCTCTTCTCGTTGTCTGTCCACTCTTCTTTGACTTTAATTTGTATTCTGTTTGGATCATCAGTGGTTGGTACAAGATTTGTTGGAACATAGGGCCCATTCTGAACAGTCTCAAATAGATCTTCATCTATTGAGTCCATGTATGCTTGCATCCTGACTTTCCAGTTTGCAAATTTATCCTTGTTGCACATTGGTGGCTTGCTACTTCCTCCGGTCCTTGATTCGCTAGGTACGTGTGCCATTGGATCTACTAAAGCTTGTAAGCTGTAAAATAGAACCTGCTCTGATACCAATTGTTAGTTCCTAGTTGGCACAATAGTTATCTAGAAGGGGGGGTTGAATAGATATTTAAGAAACCTTTTCGTTTTAAACTTTTTCGTTGATGATGATTAAATTTTAGTGGAATTAATGTTTGTTTTAATCTCCTTTACGAAGTAGTGGAGTTATGATAGTGAGTCAGTTATAGCAGTTATGGCAGATATAGCAGTTATCTTATGAAAGTAAAAGACACAGTTGTTTTAAGTGGTTCAGAGCACTTAAAGCTCCTAGTCCACTCTTTTACTCCTCGAGTAGGAAATCCACAAAGTATGACTTTTACAACTTCTGAATCACACAGATTCCTTCTAGACCAACAGTCTAGGAACTTCTTAGTTCACTCTTGAACTCTTCAAGTCCAGCAGACTTGGCTCTCTTACAGTTCACTTAGAACTCTACAAGTCCAGCAGACATGGCACTTTTCTTCAGTTGATTTGTAGATGTTTAGTTCTTGATGGTTACTACTCAGTTGCTATTTAAGCACTTGTTTGAAAGAACTGAGTAGCTGAGCAAGCCTTTTCTTTCTCAGATCGTAGAGTTGAGCTTTGAGAGTTCTTCACATTTTTTGTTCAATGCTTGCTTATCTCTCTCATCTGTTTGATTTGTATATATGTTATCTTCAAAACTATCCGTTGGATCCATCCATTGAAGCATTAAATGTGTTTGACCTTTTTGATCTTTGATGGAGACTTTTCTGCACATCTTCTGAATTGCATTCTGGCCCACTGACACAGCAGACTGCTTTCTCACCTAACACCTAAAAAGGTGTTTTTCCCCTTACCCATGGTACTTTCCTTAGCTTTTTCAATACGCTTCTTTGTTGCATACTAAGGATATTTCTTATGACTTTTGGACTGGTGAGTACTGCAACGTTTAGAATCCATTTCTCATATGTTGAAGTCTGTCTCCACACAAATCATGAGGCTTGACGTTTCTAACACAAGACAGATGATACTCTACGATCCAGATCATGATACTCTATGATTCAGATCGTAGTACTCTATGATTCAGATCGTGGTGACTTGTCGCCTTGGTGTCTGGTCTGATGCTATCAGTCGAGAGCACTACGATTTCTCTTAAATCTTTGCACACTACGATCTTCGCTTGCTTGAGTTGTAAACTCTGCGTTTCTGAGAGCACACTACGATCTCTGAGTTGGCTCGACAAATGTTGGGACCACTCTACGATTTTCGAAGAGGCCCTTCAAGGCAGGCACACTATGATCTTTGAAGCTCTACGTTTTCGCCTTGACTTCTGCAATGTTAATCAAATTTATACACTACGAATCCTTCGAAGCCTATCTATTACATCTTAAGATCAACCTAACAGCTTTGATCTTTTTATCTATACCTTCTTTTTCAAAATGATACACATTAAGAGCTTAGATCAACCTAACAAATTTGATATATCACTAAGTCCTTGTACATATATTCCTTGAAGGACTTTACAAATAATCATGAGCATATACATTTAAACATCAAATCATAATATACATTCTCCCAACACTGTACTTTTAACACTGGGTATTTCAACAGTTAACGGTAAAATTTCGCCGTTATTTTCATAAAAAGATATTTTTGTCTTTTTCTCAATCCAACAATAATTCCGTTGTGGGGTCCACCAATGATTGTGCCGTCGTACATATATTCCCTATTAAAATGAATATTTTCCGACCAATCGAATATAATATAACAACTTGTATACTTTGCAAAATTTATAAATACTACCCACAACTATAATATTATATCAAATTCACACCATAATAGTTAAAAAAATATTTTGAGAAAATTAATCTTTATTCAAAGAATTTGGGGTCTTACAATCTCCCCTCCTTATGAAATTTCGCCTTCGAAATTTACGTACGTACTTGGTATGTTGAAGAGGTGAGGATATCTCGTCAGATTCTAACTCTTGAGGTATAACCTTTGAGCGTAAAATATGTTTCTTCTTATCCAAGATTTTAACAGGTACCTCTTCATACGTTAAATCTTCCATTATCTCGTCCGGTTCTAATTCAATAATGTGGCTCGGGTCGTCCACATATATACGTAACATCGATACATGAAAAAATGTTATGAACACGCGACATACTTGGCGGTAAGGCGAGTTTATAGGCCACAGTTCCAACTCGATCGAGGATTTCAAATGGGCCATTTAAATCGAGGGTTGAGATTTTCTTTCTTCATTGGCTCTTTCTTCTAGAATAACGCCTTCTTGAACCTTCTTATTCGTATTCATCAGCTCTAGGTCTGTAGCTTGAACAACTTTAACTTTATCGATTAAAGTCGGTTCTAATCGTATATTCGTTATCTTCACGTAGGTTCGTATATTCGCAAACACATACGATCTTCTACTCAATGCGTCAGCTACCATGTTCTCTCTTCCACGATGATATTGAATGGTATAGTCGTAACCTTCAACAGCTCGAGCCAACGTCTTTGGCGCATGTTACGTTCGGTTTGGGTGAAGAAATATTTGAGGGTTTTAGAAATGGGTTTTGTACTGGGGTTAGTACAAAATTCGATTTCACGCTCTGGGGTAGGCCAGGAAGTCTTTAGGGAATATGTCAAGAAATTTATTAACGATAGAAATATCATTCAAAACTGTGACTCTCATCCAAGACTTGGATAGCACGTCACATTGATACCTATCAACTTGCCACCGTTTATTCACGGCATCTCCTACAAAAAGTCTGGCTTCGGTGCATTCCACACAAGGAAGTCACCAACGAAAGTCTCAGGGCTCTTTACTTATGGCTTGATATGATAGTGATTGACTTTAGTGGTTTGGTTACTTGAATTTGCATAACAGGTTGGTTAGGAATATGAAAGCTAACAACCTTACAAAAAGCATGATGAGTAGTTAACCAGCCGATTCCTAAAATCACATCAAAAGCAAGTATTTTCATAAAGATAAGATCGACAGGTAACGTGAAAGTGTCGATTTGAATCAAACAAGATTTATGAACAGTGGATGTAACGAAGGTTTCTCCTTACGGAGTTTCAACAGATACGTCAAAGTCTAATTTCTCCGGAGTTAAATTTAAACGTTGAGTGCAAGTAGGAGAAATAAAAGAATGGGTAGAACCGGTATCAAATAAGGTATAGATTTCACTAGAGTTTATGCTTAATTTACCCGTGATAACTTCGTTCGGGTTCCTCGACAAACGCTCTTACTTAAACTACAGACTTTGACTTTTCTGGGACATCCTTTGGCATCACTATCCCAACTGGACTTGACTTCACTACACGACAAAATCAAGCTAGGTGACCTTCTCTTCCACAATTGAAACACGCTTTGGGTTGTTGCGTACAGTTTGGACGGATGTGTCCCTCCTGTCCGCATTTGAAACATACTACCGGTGGTCGTTCTTCTTCCTTGGAAACGGGTGTCGCTGTCTTTCCATCATTATTGAACGTTCTCTTCTTAAAGTTGTTCTCACTTAGTTCACCATTCCTATTATCCTGACCATGATTACCACCGAAGTGGTTACCATTTCTGGCATATTGATTCCCTCCACGTTTGTTGTCACCGCTTTGATGACTGCTACCATTGGTATTATCGATTTACCGGCTGCTCTCTCTTGGTTGGGTTGACTCGTTATCACGCTCCAATAACTGAGCCCAATTTATAACATCTGAATTCAAACACAGTTTGTGAGAAATAAGGTATTGACGTATCTCAGGTTTCAAACCTCTTAGAAACATCCGCGTCATTCTCTCCTCATTATCAACCAATTGGAACGCAAACCGAGACAACTCAGCAAACTTAGCTTCGTACTGCGACACGGTCATGTTTTGCTCCAGCTTGATGAACTCTACCTCTTTTATGTGACGAATACTTTCGGGAAAGTACTTGTCGTTGAACAGTTCTTGGAACTTCTCCCAAGACATCTTCAATGCGGCAAGCTGAGTACGTGTTACAGATTCCCACCAATGATCTGCCTCTTCTCTCAACATGAAAGTGGCGAAGGGAACCTTTTGCTCCTTTGAGCATTCCAAGACATCAAATATCTTGGTGATCTGCTTTATCCACATCTCTGCCTTAAGTGGTTTTGGCTTTTCCAAACACTCTGGTGGTCCCAACTCCTTGAACTGCTTAGCGGTGACCAACCGTGGGTTGCCATTGTTTCCACTTGCATTATGAACATAAGTCTCTCTCGTTTGGTGCTGCATGAATTGCACAAAGCCTCTGAACATCCTATCGTTCATCATTTGGTCGGTGTTGTTGTTCACCTGAGGATTGTTGCCTTCCTGCACATTATCCTGGTTATTGATCTGTGGTGACTCAACGGTCTCAACTATAATATTATAAATACTACCCACAACTATAATATTATATCAAATTCACACAATAATAGTTAAAAAAATATTTTGAGAAAATTAATCTTTATTCACAGAATTTGGGGTCTTACAACTATTTTTAATTCAAAAATAAACATAATGCATCATTTCTATTATTAGCATTATTAGGAGTGAGCATTCGGTTATAACCGAACCGAATAAGTTATTTAGTTATAATCGAAAATCGAAATTAACACATTTCTAGTATCTAAACTGTTAACCGAATTAGCGAATAACCGAATTACCGAATTTATGTAAATAACCGAAATAAAAGACTTCCATACTTAATAATTACCTTAACACTTTGTAGACACTCAGAATTTTCTTTTCATGTTACTAACTATGTAGGAAAGCAAAAATGACTTTTTCACACTCCAGAGGTAACCCTGGAGGACCACAACATTAATTCCAACCCCGAAGATAGCCCCAGGATATCCAGTTTCCAACCCCGGGAGTGTAAGACCCCGAATTTTATGAAATAAAAGTATTCAATTTTTCTTATAATAACTATTCAGTAAATGGTTAAATTGATAAAAGGTTAAAGTTAAGGGCGGTATATGAATTTTTTCAAAATACACAAGTGGTTATAAAATATTCATTGTTGTCGGGGAATATTCGTTTAGTCGTGAAATATTCTTTCTGTCGGAGAATATTCGTACGACGGCGCAACCATTTGTGGGCCCCATAACGGATAACTGTTGGATAAAGAAAACGACAAATTTTAGTTTTTATAAATAACGACGTAATCGTTACCGTTAACACTGTTGGAATACCCGGTGGTTAAAATACAAGAATACGCGCTATCGCATAAAGAAAGACACTGCAGTGATTGCAAAAGTATTTTGAAATTATTGATTCTTACGTAAGAAGGCACTACTCAATAATTGTTACAGTAATTACTGTTCAATATTTTATTTTTATTGGTTCAATAATTGTTATATTGATATTTTATATTATTGTTGTTTCAATAATTGTCATTTGCACAATTTTTCCATTATCGATCAATAATTCATATTATTTGAATAATATTATTAGATAGCATTATTGACAATGTCTAGAAAATTCTCATCAAGGAGAGGTTTGGTCACCTAATTAAGGCTACCAAAGATGGAGAAATTCTTATTGAAAGCCCCCTCTTTCCTGAAGCTTACCGATTGTCATAATTGTGATTCTCAGTAATATTATTTGTGAGTAATTAATTATTAATTTATATGATAAAGAAATATTTATTTTATATGGATATAAATGATGGATATATTTATTTTTGTGGATAAAATGAAGGAATTAATGCTTTGGTGTTTTATCGATTATTTTGTTTGCAAGGAGGTATTAAAATCATCCGCTTGTGGATTTCGGATATTTTTGGTTTGGAATTTGGAAAACTCAAAGCTACAAAGTTGTAGAGAATTGATTTCAATCAAAATGGACATAAAATTTGTATTTTTCTCGATAACCGTGCTATTTTCTATGAATTGTTGAAGTTTCGAAAAATAAAATGATTTTTATTAATTTATGGGTGGGACCCACTTTTGGTGGGTGTTCAATACACATGGGGGCTTCTGAATTTTGTCAAGGATGGCTTCTTTGGAATTTCGGTTTTGATGAGCGTAGAGGATAAGAGAAAATAATATATTATTTTATTAATTTAGTCTCCTTTGGCGTTCTAAAGATTTTCCTATAAATAAAAGCTTAAGTTAGAATTGAAAATCGCACCTGAAATAAGTTTTCTTTATCTTTATATTATCAAGCATATTTTTGAGAGTATTTAGATATTTTGAGAGTTGCTATTTAGTAGAAGTTTCCTCCGGTTTTCATCAAATCTAAGTACTTTCTTGAGGTAAGGATTTTAAGGGTTATTATGTTTTTCATTCATACTTCTTCCGTCCTTCAAAAAATTATGGAAAACTTTGAAATGATATTTTGATAAGTTTTATTGATTGTGTCCAAAAATGGTGATTTTTGGATATATAGATTAAGAGTTATGAATTTTACGGGAAAAGACTATTTTAAAAGTAACCGTTTATAACTCCTTGTGGTTAACTCCAAAATTGATAAAATTTTTATGGGGAGTACATCTATATAATATCAGTGTACTCTGTGAATTTCGGAATTTTTGGATAAAAGTACAATTTATGATAAATATCTAAATATTCGGCGGTTTTTGCCATATGAAAAATAGTAAATGAATTTTAAAAATTCTGAGAAAAATATATGTTCACTATGGGACTATATTATGCTAAATCCTAGAAAAGAAATATTTTTGGAACTGATTTGGTATTTTACATGAAAATAGACTAGTTATGAATAAATGAATTAAATATGTTATGTGAAGTAAGAAAATTGAAAAATATGATTTTATGGCTTGAGAATCATACATGAGTTATATGGAGATTTTTGATTAGGGTTTTGGTTATTGGTGATGAAATCTTATGAGTTTGGCATTTTAGAATAATTAAATGCATTATTTAGTAAAGTGTAAACAATTAAAATAAATTGTTTATAAGTTTAAGAAATGTAATTCTTTCAATATCATTATACCGAAATATTGGTATGGATTTTATTGTGGAATTTCTACCTTTTTGAGTCGGGATTACTATTCACGAGTTATTATTCATGAGTTACTATTCACGAGTTACTATTCATGAGTTACTATTCATAAGTTACTATTCATGAGTTACTATTCACGAGTTACTATTCATGAGTTACTATTCACAAAGTTACTATTTATGGGTTACTATTCACGAGTTACTATTCATGACAAAATTGGTTTCTTTTTCTAACCAAATTATAGTTGATTTATGAATATTACTCTTGAGATTAAAACTATATGTTGATCATATTATTTTTATTATCATATATAACATTTTTATAACCCTAATAATGATATTTCTCTTTGACTTGAGTGTAATGATGGGTAGATTTTTGGTATGATCATGACTATGAGTTCTCTTTGGCTAGTAGTGCAAAGTTGAATTGTTGACTGGTATGATCGTGACCATTGAATTTATAATTGAATATCTTTAGCTTAAGTGCAAAGGTGAAATGATCAACATGGTTATTATTATTGTTTATATAAATTCTGAAATGATTATATATTTCTTTGAGATAATAATATATTTGGCATGTAGTGCAAATATGAACTATTGATGAATATATTTGGCCTGTAGTGCAAATATGAACTGTTGAGGAATATCTTTGGCCTGTAGTGCAAAGATGAATTGTTGATGAATATCTTTGGCCCGTAGTGCAAAGATGACATGTTGTTGAATATTTTTGGCCAGTAGTGCAAAGATGAACATGTGTTGAGATGAACATGACCAACTGGTGAAACAAATGAATATCTTTGGCCGTAGTGCAAAGATGAAGTTATTAGTATGGTTATGAACAGGAAATGTGATTTGGTGTAACCATGATCTTTGATGTTTCAGGTAAAGATAGGTGATAAAAATTATCTTCGTCCTGGATGCGAAGAGAAATTTAGAATTACAATTATGATTATGAGTTATTCATATGATTGTGGACCAGAATTGTTGATTGATGTTACAGGGATAAAATATTGTTGGTGGATTTTTAACATGGAGAAGATAATAGACTTTATAGTCTATTTGACTCTTCTAATGGATTGCTCGTTCCGCTGCAACTATGGTTAAAATTTTTATCATCTACCATATGTTCTAAATCTCTGATTTATTATTGATGAAGGCTATTGATAATTTAATTATCTTTAGTCATGATATTCTTTACTGAGCTAGTTGTGCTCACCCTTTTGCTTCACAATTCCTTTCAGGTAATAAGAGTGTAGCTGGGTCGGGCGGGGGTAACAGGGGAATAGAACGGTGGTCATCATTTAGTAGTTATATTTGGTAAATCAACTAGGGTGAGGTGAACCTAACATTGGAAGGGTGTTTTGTCCCTATCATACAAGATGTCTAATGACATACAACCTCGTGTCATCATAAGACAGGATTGTGCTCATCCACTTGCTGAGTATATTTACGAGTACTACCTATATAATCTTGGTGTTTGTTTGAAGTATAATTCTCAATTAGAGACAGTGAAGATAATGATATGTCAAGAGAAGACTCACCATTGGGAATAATATGATAGTAATCTTCTCGTTTTTCTTTGGGGTCTATTAATTCAACCAAGGATAATTACGTGGCCATATGATATCTATCATAACCTAGAAGCATGGCCTCCCATGTACGGGTTGTTTCCTTGAGCATTTCCCAAAGATTCTAATTTCTAAAACAGCTTTTGACTATACCTTTATGTAAGGTGTCATTGTGACGTGTTATCCAAGGTTGGGATGAGAGTCACAGGTTGGTATATATTTGTATCCAAACTCACAAAGATATGTATTGTTGTATTTTGTTTGTGCGACAATTATTGTAATAAAGTTGTAGTTGTTTTCTCGTACCATGTATTTGGGGACTCGAGAATGGGTTGGATGGAATGGACCTATTTTGGGGTTGTCACATTTGGTATCGAGCCATAAGTGTGAAGAGCCCCGAGCCTCTCACTGGTGACTTCTGTTGATGGGGATGCACCGGCGGACTCTCCGTAGGGGCGCCTTCTTTTTCGGTGGCAAGGTGATAGTACCAATGTGAGGTCTTTGTCCAATCGATGGGACATTTGTCACATTTGGTATCGAGCTTAGGGATATGGTCTCTGGCGAGATCGGGAATATAACTAGGAGGAGAGATGAGTAAATCCTTCGCTAGTTTGTCCTACCTAAGCTTATTTGTTGGTCAGTCATAATATCAGGATATTATGTGATATGTTAATTTGTTTAATTGACCCTTGTTTTATGGCAGTATTTGAGAATGGCTGCTGAGAATGTTAACAATGGAGTAAATGAGACCGTTGGGATACCTCTAATCACCAACCAGGATAATGTGATGTCAGGCGAAGAAAGAATTAGAGAAATCCATGTGGCGAGTGAAGAATTGATAGTTTCACCCGAGATGGTCGCAGAGGTAACAGCCGAGAATGAGGAAGAAGAGGAAGAAGAGGTACCTGAGGAGAATTTATTAGAGGTATTATATGATTAAAATGTAGAATTACAAAATCGTATACATGAGTTAGAAGAGCAGGCTAAAGAACGACAAACGGTCGTGGAGCAAAAGGATGCAACAATTCAAGCTTGTGTTACCCGATATGTGATGCTTGAACAGAAGCATTCTTTGGCAGAGTATAAGATGATAAAAATGGAATCTGAGCTGAAAGAAGAAAAAACTAAACGAGTGAGAATAAATGATAAATGGGCAAAAGCCGCACGACACGTGGATATTGGGGAAAGAGATGTCTGATCTAAGAAGGATAAAATAGATGATATGAATTTCTCTTTTTGGAAAGCAATTGGGAGAACCCAACATCGAATTTTGAATTACCCTGCACATAGCGGTCAACCTGAATTCGATATGGATCGAAGATTGATGATTCAGATCATGAAACAGGAGTACGACGAGGCAGTTGAGGGTGGAATATGCCCTATAGAAAAGTATATTCCAATGGTAGTGATGACACCAAATGTTGCCCCAGATAAGTCAAAGCCGAGTAGTTCGAGGGATAGCGGTTGTCATGACTTCCCAACAAATGAGGAACCCAAATGAAGTTATCACGGGAGATGAGCAACGGAGAAATCATGATGACCCGGGAGATAAAATCTGAAATGAAAGCAAGGTATTCTCAACTTTTCGAAATACCAGGTACGTAAATTTCGGGGACGAAATTTCATAAGGAGGGGAGATTGTAAGACCCCAAATTTTATGAAATAAAAGTATTCAATTTTTTTTATAATAACTATTCAGTAAATGGTTAAATTGATAAAAGGTTAAAGTTAAGGGTGATATATGAATTTTTTCAAAACACACAAGTGGTTATAAAATATTCATTGTTGCTGGAAATATTCGTTTGGTCGTGGAATATTCTTTACGTCGAGGGAATATTCGTATTTATTTACGCAACCATTTGTAGGCCGCATAACGGATAACTGTCGGATAAAGAAAATGAGAAATTTGAGTTTTTATAAATAACGGCGTAATCGTTACCGTTAACACTGTTGGAATACCCGATGGTTAAAATACGATGAATACGCGTTATTACATAAAGAAGCACATTACCAGATTGCACAATTTTTTGAAATTATTGATTCTTATGTAAGAAGACACTACTCAATAATTGTTACAATAATTACTGTTCAATATTTTATTTTTATTGGTTCAATAATTGTTGCGTTGATATTTTATATTATTGTTATTTCAATAATTGTCACTGCAGTATTTTTCCATTATCGATCAATAATTCATATTATTTGAATAATATTATTAGATAGAATTATTGGCAATGTCTAGAAAGTTCATCAAGGAGATGTTTGGTCACCTAATCAAGGCTTGAAGAAGGAGAAATTCTTATTGAAAGCCCCTCTTTCCTCGAGAACTACCGGTTGGCATAATTGTGATTCTGTAATATTATTTGTGAATAATTAATTATTGATTTATATGATAAGGAAATATTTATTTTATGTGGATATAAATGATGAATATATTTATTTTTGTGGATAAAAATGAAGGAATTAATGTTGAGGTGTTTTATCAAGATTTTGTTTGGTGTGGATGTATTAAAAATCATCCGTTTGTGGATTTCGGATATTTTTAGTTTGGAATTTGGAAAATTCAAAGCTACAAAGTTGTAGAGAATTCGATTTCAAATTTAATGGACATAAAATTTGTATTTTTCTGATAATCGGGCTATTTTCTATGAATTATTGAAGTTTCGGAAAATAAAATAATTTTTATTAATTTATGGGTGGGACCCACTTTTAGTGGGTGTTCAATACACATGTGGGTCAAAAATTTTGTCAAGGATGGCTTGTTTGGAATTTCAGCTTTGGTGAGACGTAGAGGATAAGAGAAAATAATATATTATTTTATTAATTTAGTCTCCTTTCATGCTCTAGCATTTTCCTATAAATAGAAGCTTAAGTTAGAATTGAAAATCACACCAGAAACAAGTTTTCTTTCTCTCTATATTATCAAGCATATTTTTGAGAGTATTTAGATACTTTGAGAGTTGCTATTTAGTAGAAGTTTCCTCCAGTTTTTCATCCGAAGTACTGCTTTCTTGAGGTAAGGGATTTTAAGGGTTATTATGTTTTTCAGTTCGTACTTCTTCCATCCTTCAGAAAATTTTGGAAAAATTTGAAATGATATTTTGATGAGTTTTATTGATTGTGTCCAAAAATGGTGATTTTTGGATGTATAGATTAAGAGTTATGAATTTTACGGGAAAAGACTATTTTAAAAGTAACCGCTTATAACTCCTTGTGGTTAACTCCAAAATTGATGAAAGGTTTATGGGGAGTACATCTATATAATATCAGTGTACTCTGTGAATTTCAGAATTTTTGGATAAAAGTACAATTTATGATAAATATCTAAATATTCGGCGGTTTTGGCCATATGAAAAATAGTTGAATTTTAAAAATTATGAGAAAAATATATGTTCACTATGGGACTATATTATGTTAAATCCTAGATAAGAAATATTTTTGGAACTGATTTGGTATTTTTCATGAAAATGGACTAGTTATAAATAAATGAATTAAATATGTTATGTGAAGTAAGAAAATTGGAAAATATGATTTTATGGCTTGAGAATCATACATGAGTTATATGCAAATTTTTGATGAGGGTTTTGGTTATTGGTGATGAAATCTTATGAGTTTGACATTTTAGAATGATTAAATGCATTATTTAGTAAAGTGTAAACAATTAAAATAAATTGTTTATAAGTTTAAGAAATGTTATTCTTTCAATATCATTATACCGAAATATTGGTATAGATTTTATTGTGGAATTTCTACCTTTTTGAGTCGGGGTTACTATTCACGAGTTATTATTCATGAGTTACTATTCACGAGTTACTATTCATGAGTTACTATTCACGAAGTTACTATTTATGGGTTACTATTCACGAGTTACTATTTATGACAAAATTGGTTTCTTTTTCTAACCAAATTATAGTTGATTTATGAATATTACTCTTGAGATTAAAACTATATGTTGATCATATTATTTTTATTATCATATATAACATTTTTATAACCCTAATGATGATATTTCTCTTTGACTTAACTGTAATGATGGGTAGATTTTTGGTATTATCATGACTATGGGTTCTCTTTGGCCAGTAGTGCAAAGTTGAATTGTTGACTGGTATGATCGTGACCATTGAATTTATAATTGAATATCTTTAGCTTAAGTGCAAAGGTGAAATGATCAACATGGTTATAATTATTGTTTATATAAATTCTGAAATGATTATATATTTCTTTGAGATAATAATATTTTTTGCATGTAGTGCAAATATGAACTGTTGATGAATATATTTGGCCTATAGTGCAAATATGAACTGTTGAGGAATATCTTTGGCCTGTAGTGCAAAGATGAATTGTTGATGAATATTTTTGGCCCGTAGTGCAAAGATGACATGTTTTTGAATATCTTTGGCCAGTAGTGCAAAGATGAACAGGTGTTGAGATGAACATGACCAACTGGTGATACAAATGAATATCTGGCCGTAGTGCAAAGATGAAGTTATTAGTATGATTATGAACAGGAAATGTGATTTGGTGTAACCATGATCTTTGATGTTTCAGGTAAAGATAGGTGATGAAAATTATCTTCGTCCAGGATGCGAAGAGAAATTTAGAATTACAATTATGATTATGAGTTATTCATATGATTGTGGACCAGAATTGTTGATTGATGTTACATGGATAAAATATTGTTGGTGGATTTTTAAATGGAGAAGATAATAGGCTTTATAGTCTATTTGACTCTTCTAATGGATTGCTAGTTCCGCTGCAACTATGGTTGAAATTTTTATCATCTACCATATGTTCTAAATCTCTGATTTATTATTGATGAAGGTTATTGATAATTTAATTATCTTTAGTCATGATATTCTTTACTGAGCTAGTTGTGCTCACCCTTTTGCTTCACAATTCCTTTCAGGTAATAAGAGTGTAATTGGGTCAAGTAAAGTAACAGGAGGGAATAGAACGGTGGTCATCATTTAGTAGTTATATTTGGTGAATCAACTAGGGTGAGGCGAACCCAACGTTGGAAGGGTGTTTTGCCACTATCATACAAGATGTCTAATGACATACAACCTCGTGTCATCATAAGACCGGATTCATCCACTTGCTGAGTATATTTACGAGCACTAACTATATAATCTTGGTGTTTGTTTGAAGTATAATTCTCAATTAGAGACAGTGGAGATAATGATATGTTAAGAGAAGACTCACCATTGGGAAAAATATGATAGTAATCTTCTCGTTTTTCTTTGGGGTCTATTGGGTCAACCAAGGATAATTTTGTGGCTATATGATATCTATCATAACCTAGAAGCATGGCCTCCCATGTACGAAGGTTTCCCTGAGCACTTCCCAAAGATTCTAATTTCTAAAACAGTTTTTGACTATACCTTTATGTAAGGTGTCTTTATGACGTGCTATCCAAGGTTGGGATGAGAGTCACAGTTGGTATATATTTGTATCTAAACTCACAGCATATGTGTTGTTATATTTTGCACGATAATTGTTGTAATAAAGTTGTAGTTGTTTTCTGTACCATGTATTTGGCGACTCAGAATGGGTTGGATGGAATGGACCTATTTTGGGGTTGTCACAGGGAGAGTCGGTCCCAACCCCGGAGATAACCCTGGGAGATCAAGTCTAAATGCCCGGAGTCAACCTCGAGAGGTCAAGCCAACCACAGAGAAAACCATTAGGACATTCAGATTCAACATCATGACAACCTCAGAGATAACCCTGAGAAAAGATTACTACAACTGCGCGAACACCGAAGATAACCCCGGGGAGGGGTAAAATGGTCATTTTGCCAACTCAAATTCACTTCAAATCAAATACACTCATTTAAACTCAAATTTCTTCAAAAGAAGTCCCAGAAGAACCATATCTTAACTTCGGAGCGCAAACTACGCAAAATAGCTCACCGGATTGCCTGACGGAAACCTAGAAATGCTATTTTGGTCATGGACCCATCTTCCCGAAATCAATTAAAGGGAAAATCTTTATGTCATTGTGTAGCTCTCGGAAAGAGCTTTCCGAAATGGTATGACACACTTCCATCGGACTCCCGGATTGAAAATTATGAAGGTCCGAGCGAACAATGCGTTATCCGAGTGTACGTACTTCGACACGGTAGGATCCACATTGCCCTGGGCATCCCGGGCAGCCGTAGGTAGACCTGCGGCACCCCCCTCTATATAGCGAGGAAACCTTGTCCAATTTGCTTTGTGCACACTATCAACTAAGTGCTTTCTTATTTCAAACACTTTTGAGCTTATATTCTGTCGTATTGTTATCGGCGGGAGCCGAGTGTTCATCCATTTAAAGTTATTGAATTCTTCTTTGGCGGTCCACTGTAAGCCTTCTTACACACTTTAAACCCTTTCTCTTCATCTTGGCACACACTATTCTTCACGTTGAGAGTTGTGTTTCGTGTGTATGCCCGAACTTCGGTCCGTGGTTTCATTTCAGTTTATATATATATATATATATACTTATATATATTTTTATATATGGACTAACATTATCGAGTTATGCCTCGATTGAGCCTAGACTTACGTCTGGAGCGTTTATTTGCTTATATATATATATATTTATATATGAACTGTGTGTCAAACTCTATTCGATGAGCCTAGACTTATGTCTGGAGCATTTATTTGCTTATATATATATATATATATATATATATATATATATATATAAATTGTATGTCGAACTTTGTTCGATGAGCCCGGATTTTACATCCTATTGCATTTACTTATATATATATATATATATATATATATATATATATATATATATTTACTTCTAAATCACTTTGGAGTTTACTTACGTGGCGGTTGATTTTACTGACTTTATTTACATTTCGATCCCCATGGAGGTGCTTCGTGGTGGGCGATATTGTCTGTATATATATATATATATAGCTTATATATATATATATATATATATATATATATATATATATATATATATAACTACCATCGCTTTTATATCAATTGCGACATCATGTGAGCCTATGAATTATGTGATCACAGATTCAGAATACTGAATCTAGATTCGGTTCCCATTATGGACATTTTCAGTTGTAAGCAGATTGTAAATTTATTTACGGTGTCTGGATTTCCTCATATGGTTTTCATGCCCACGAGGAGTTCGACACTTCTTTGTACATTATTTTCTCGAAGATGCTTCGCATCTCGAAAATTAAAAGCAATCAAGCCGAACACTTAATAAAAAATGGAAGTGTAAAAGGTCTCAATTACTATTGAGCACAAGGGTTTGAAAAAAACATTTTTCTTACAAAACATCACTGCCATATCTTGTTTAAAACTGAATCTTTACACAAATTCAAACCCTGTGTATATAGGTGCGAACGAGGCCTCACACTACTTCCATATAAATAGCACATTGACCCACACACACACACACACATTCATATAATAGTTTCTTGAAAAGTGGCGGTCACCGTGGTAACACGAATGTCGGGGGGTGTGTTGGGTAAAATCGATATACGCAAAACACGCAAGTGTACGTGGTCAACAAGTAATATAGTAGTGAATAAAGTATCGTTCACACGAGGACAAATTAGCAAGAATTTTAACTTCACAATTATCAATTCTCTATTAATCCTAATTCTATTAAACTATTCAATTCAATGGTTTAAAATTATAGAAACTAAATTAATAAATAAATAAACTATCACAAAACAATCACTAATATCAAAATTCGGAATTTCAAACAATTAATGGAGAATTAGACTTATGATTTCACCCTAAGCTTCACTCTGATTTTCAAACCTTTATTCCAACACAATTTAATATCCAAGTTTATTAATCAAGAACACGAATGTAATACTAGCCACCTCTCAATGCACTAATACCATATTAACTTAAATCCATAATTAAGATAGAAACAAGTTAAACAACTAAATCAACCAACTCACTATATCTCTATGTGAACTGAAATTAAAGAAGGTTTATGCTTAAGTTCTCTATCTGATTACATGTGATATCAAGCATATCTCTACCTTAATAATAATAAAAAATCTACTATTCACAAAATTCATGACACATGCTATATTAACTAGGTCTAGATTTGAATATCTTCTCTCGATTCCATTTAAATCCACAAGGAATTGTTGATCAAGAAATTCATAAATTCACGCTCGAATTAACATAGATAAACTGAAAATATTTTGTTGAATTGGAAATCAAAGTTATAGAATCATCGTTTCACCCAAGGATCCATCACAAGTCTAATAAGCGAATTAGTTAATAACGAATAAATTAAAAACTGAATAATCTAATGAAAACATCCTTTCAATTACAAATAAAACACTAAAGAATAAGAATAATGAACACCCTTCACGTAGCCTAGAATTGTAACCGTCACGATAATCTCTTCAAATTACTCCTCCAAAGCTCGCACTTGAATCCTGGAATTTTTCTCTGAATTATGCTTTTTGTGTGTGTGATTTTGTTGTTTGCAACGTAAAATCTAGCTCTCCTATGTTCTGGCCGAAATCTCTCTTTTGTAGAGTCTATGCGCCTGACAAAACCTCCAAAATCCATATTGCAACAGTCTTCAAAAGGCAGCAGGAGTCTCCAGGTTTCGGCACCCCTGCCCCGGCGGGGGGTATAAGCCTAATAAGGCCCGCCTCGATGGGCATGCCCACTGCTAAAGGAATTTTTGCGATTTCATGCGTTTTTCCAACTTTGCTCCAAAAGTTCGCCGTTCTTCACCACTTGCATCCATGACCACCTTACACATAAAATAACATGAAACGAGTGAAAACGAGCACAAAACAAGAAGATAAATACGAATTTAAACTTGAAATGAACATCGATTCGTGTATATTAAATCCAATTATCAAAATCCCCCAAACTTAAACCGTGCTAGTCCTCGAGCACAAAACAAACTACATGCTATGCAATGCAATGAGATGAACGAAATAAAATCTAAATGCCTTAGAATCCAACAATATTGTAGAAACTAAATTCCCATTGGCCTCAGAGAAAACAAGCAACCCTACAATACGAATTACCAAAACCAATCCACGTTTTCATATTAATTCTCAAATCTTGAACAATTAACACTGATATAGTGTGCGTGTGTGTTCAACATCTATGATAACTGACACGGACTCCAATTCAACACATAAGTAATTTCTTAGAAGGATTCATACAGTGTAAACTTAAAACTATCAAAAATAGGCATATTACAACTAAAACTAAAACTACGCAATACCAAATTCAAGGGTTCATGCAAGGTACTGATACTTCTTTTATTTCATTTTTTTCCCACGGGGGCTTTTTTGCTCTTTTCCCATTTTTTAATTATGTTTTATATAAATATACATAAGTGTCTGTGCAATGTCTCATCCCATTAGGCTAACAGTGTTACCCCTTAGCGAGCTTTCGACCAACAACTCCCAGACCATAAAAGACCTTAGGGCGCTAGGTGTAAAGACAATCCCCTCGGGCGTACTTGCTCAAGTAACAAAGGCCCCGAAACAAGACTAGTCACAATGTATAACCTTTACTCTTTATTTTTTTTTAGCATATGTACTCCACATATACTCCCCCAAACTTAGGTTCTTGCCTAATTTTAGCCTTACTGCCTATCCTTGTCGTTTTCTTATTTACCCTAGCATTATCCTTTAGAACCTATTTATGTATCAATTGGAACATATCGGTCAATAAAGATGTTATTAGTGCTAACCTTTTTATAACAGTTTCAAACAAGTTCAAGAGTCGATTCATAACAGAAATTGTATCACAATTCTAATAATCAATACTGTATTGGTTAACTTGTTCTCAATCTCATCATTGGCCCACAAATAACATGAACTGCAACACTGTTGGACATATGCAAACACAATATTTAACTAATTTTTTTATATATATTTTTTAATAACAGAAATGAAAAACAATGCAAAATAAAAACTAAATAACCTAGACTACTATACATAAACCTAATCTACTATGCAAACTAGAATGTAAACAAAAATAACAAATGCATTCAAATAAGTAATTAAATCTCCCAAACTTAAGTAACACAATGCCCTCATTGGATAAAAATAAAATTAAGTGCATGAGGACTTCCTTGTAATCACCTAAGTCTGGGGAGGTGGTTGGTGCTCTTCATCATCAGAATCACTTGGAAGAAATCGAGGTAGTGGTCCGGGTTGTTGATATGGATATTGAGCCGCCGGGTTGAAGCTTTGGAGTGTTGTGTTGAGTGAGGCGAAAGATGCGTTCATAGCATCAAACATGTGATCTTGTCACATCGCCAATCACCGCAATTCCCGACGTGCTGCCCTATTGTGCACAGTCATCTGATTTTGGAACTCAAGGAACTGAGAACTGGATATTGCCTCGGTCTACGGTATCTTCTCGGTTCCTTGCTCTCCCATACCTTCATCCTCATCCTCCGAGGTATCTTCTGCATCAACTTTGTCTTCCGACGCCGATGGAAAAATAAAACCCAAACCTCATGGATGTGACTTGCCTCCTTCCCATACAGAATACGGCACTATCATTCTAGAATCAATCAAAGCTAGCGGCCTTTGAGTAGGCTCATCATCGGACCATCTCACCCCTACATTGCGACACAACGCACAAATGAGTGATGGGTGTGGCAAGCCGCCCGAAAAATTTCCTCGTAAACACCGACGGATGGAGAAACTGATAATAGCCCCGATGTCAATAATGAAATCTTGCACAATTGCGTACAACAACAACGCCTTCTCTTTGGTGACGTCCGAAGTGTGTTGGGACGGAAGTAATTTAGTGCATAAGAAGGCGTACCATTTTTTTTCCATACCAGCTAAGGTCCTTGCTATGGAACACTATACCTCCCTTTCGACCTTTAATCCAAGATGTTCCCGACTTTGTTATGTTCGTAATAACCTCCTCGTAGTCAGGGTCAAAATCCCTCAATTGTGCATACTGACACTGTCGTGGCACCCGCAACTGATAATATGAATTAATGGCATCATCACTGAACGGGACCATGCGACCCCGCACAAACGCATTGAATGGGGCTTTGTCTTCGGCGTTTGCATAAAACTCCTTGACAATGTTGACAACGGCGGGTTCTGAATTTTTGGTGAGTTTGATCCACCCGTTTTGATAGATTTGAGACATTATTTCCCCATCATTTCCTTTGGGGGCCAATCCCCGCTTCGGCGTAAGGGCTATGGTTAGCATGTAATCATACCGGTCGGCGGCGGCGACACTCACAAATTTTCATCGATCATATGTTCGTGTCGGTTGAGCAGATCTTAAACTCTCTCCCCTTTGGCGTTTGGATGTCGCTTGAGAAGCCATTGAATTCCGAATGTTAGAACTTGCTATCACACACTACCTTCCCCTTACACTTGGTTCACTCAATTTCTCAAACACTTGGTGTGAATAGTCCGTTCTTCCCCCAAAACTAGGTTATTTCTATGGTAATTCCGTTGAGAGAAGATGAAAACTCAATAAAAAGGTAACTTACACTCAATTGCTCTATGTGTAGCCCAATTTCTTGATGAATTCGTATTTTTGGAGATGAATATGGGAGGTATATGGTAGGGTTTATATAGAGGTGATATAGGGGAGAGGAATTCGTGTGTTCGATGGTGTGGGATAGTGTAATTTGTGGGGTGAAGTGGGTGCAATTGATTTAGGTAATGATAGTAGTAGTTGTTAGGAGTTGTCGATCGTGGGTGGTGTGTAGTGGGCTAGGTGGTCTTGTAATGGAGGCTGGGTGGTTTGGGTGAGGGAGAATGAGATAAACCAAAAAACGTGTATTGGGGAGTTAGAAGGCAGCGTGTCTAGATGTTGGCGTGTTCCACTTAAGATCAAGGACCCCTCCCCCGGTGAATGGGTGCAAGGCTAAAATAGCCCACCCGGCGGGCTAGTCCACTGACTTTGGATTTCTAGCTTCAAATTTGGTAATGCAAAATTCTCCGATTTCCCTTGTTTTCTTGCCCGTTGTTGCTCTTACTCAATTTTGACTCCTCCTGCAACTAAAAACATGAAAGATGTTAGATTATTGACGACTTGGAGTATGATTGAGAGTTTCAACAAAACTTTTACTCTATAATACCTACCTAATACTTAATAAAAGCTACATTCTAACAATTATAAATAAAACTATGAAAAATAACGAAATATTGGGTTGCCTCCCAATTAGCGCTTGATTTTAAGTCGTTCAGCCTGACTACTCCCTGTTTTACTGAGTATCGGCGAGGGTGATGTTGACGACATCCCAGTTTGATTTCGCCACCCCAGTAATGCTTTATCTGTTGACCATTGACCTTGAACGTCTCTAATGGATTACGACTGTAGAGTTTAACGGCGCCATGAGGGAATGCTCGCTTTATAGTGAATGGTCCTGACCATCTCGACTTAAGCTTTCCTGGGAACAATCGCAGCCATGAGTTGAACAAGAGGACTGATTGACCCAGCTTGAATGTTCGATGCATAATTTTTTGATCGTGCCATCTTTTAACCTTTTTTTTGTATAGCTTGGCGTTCTCGTATGCATGAAGTCGGAATTCGTCGAGCTCATTTAGTTGGAGTAGACTCTTTTTTCCTACAGCTGATTGATCAAAGTTCAATTTCTGAATTGCCTAGTAGACCTTGTGCTGTAGCTCCACCGGTAAGTGACATGCTTTTTCGTACAGGAGTTGATATGGTGACATCTCGATTGGTGTTTTGTATGCAGTCCGGTAAGCCCATAATGCGTCATCCAACCGAAGTGACTAATCTTTCTTACTCGGATTTACGACTTTTTCCAATATCTTCTTAACTTCTCTGTTTGATACCTGAGCCTGTCCATTTGTTTGAGGGTGACACGCTGTAGCCACCTTGTGGTTAACCCCATACTTAGCCAACAGAGCTGTAAAAGACTTATTGCAAAAGTGACTACCTTCGTCACTGATTATTGCTCTTCGCGAAGTCTGCATACCAAGGAAACTCTGCATTTAACCCAAATAGTTGCTCATCCGGGAATGACTCGTTGATTGCGCATCTATCTTCATCCTTTTTCTCCGGATTTTCCAGCCTTTTTAAATGGTCGGCAACTTGATTCTCTGTCCCCTTTCTATCTTTAATTTCTAAGTCAAACTCTTAAAGTAAGAGAATCCATCGGATAAGGCATGGCTTAGCATCTTTTTTCGCTATTAGGTACCGAATCGCCGAATGGTCCGTGTAGACTATCACCTTAGTCCCGATCAAGTATGCCCAGAATTTGTCAAACGCGTACACCACTCCTAGCAATTCCTTTTCCGTGGTAGTGTAATTCATTTGTGTCTCTGTGAGTGTTTTACTTGCATAGTATATGGCGTGAAATACATTATCTCGTCTTTGGCCCAAAACATCCCCAACCGCATAGTCGCTCGCATCACACATAATCTCGAATGACATATTCCAGTCCGGTGCGACTATCACGGGGGCTGTAGTTAATTTCTTCTTTAATAATTCAAAAGCTGACTTGCATTTCGCAGTAAAACTGAAAGTGGCATCCTTCTCTAAAAGACTGCATAGAGGTTTTGCAATCTTAAAGAAGTCTTTTTTGAACCTCCTGTAGAACCCAGCATGCCCCAGAAAACTTTTAATACCCTTAACTGAGCTCGGTGGAGGCAGTTTCTCGATCGTATCCAGCTTTGCTTTGTCCACCTCCAATCCCTGAGCCGACACCTTATGGCCCAAAATTATGCCTTCTTCAACCATGAAGTGGCATTTTTCCCAATTAAGTATGAGGTTTGTATCCTTACATCGCTGCAATACCATGACCAGATTCCCAAGGCAAGTATCAAAGTTGTCTCCATAGACCGAGAAATCGTCCATGAAGACTTCAACATTTTTCTCCATCATATTTGAAAAAATGGCCATCATACACCGTTGGAAAGTTGCAGGTGCATTGCATAACCCGAATGACATCCTCCTGAATGCAAATGTGATGTAAGGGAATGTAAATGTTATCTTCTCTTGATCCTTAGGAGCGATGGCGATCTGGTTATAGCCCGAGTATCCATCCAACAAACAGTAGTACTCATGTCCCACTAATCTGTCTAACATTTGATCAATAAAGGGCAACGAGAAATGATCTTTTTAGGTTGCCTTATTCAACCTCCTATAATCGATACACACCCTCCATCATGTCACTGTTCTTGTTGGAATTAACTCGTTGTCCTCATTCTGTACCACATTCATTCCCCCCCTTTTTTGGCACACAATGAACCGGACTAACCCATTTACTGTCGAAAATTGGATATATGATACCGGCATCCAATAATTTCAGAATTTCCTTCTTTACCACTTCCTTCATAATTGGGTTAAGTCGACGTTAATGCTCCACCGACAGTCTTGCATCATCCTCCATCAGAATCTTACGCATGCAAAATGACGGGCTAATTCCCTTTATATCCGTAATCGTCCCTGATTTGTGATCCCTAAGCACCCTCAGCAACTTTTCTTCCTGCAATTCGTTAAGTGCAGCAGAAATAATTACATGTAAAGAATTTGAATTGCCTAATTACACATACCTGAGATGTTTAGGGAGTGGTTTAAGTTCCAATGTTGGTGGCTCCTTTAAAGACGGTTTCAGTTTTTCTACAGCTATTTCTTCAGTGTGCAAAGGTTCAAACGGTGCTTTGAATCGGCTAACTCGTGGCAATGAGTCTAGCATCTGTAAGAAGTCCACAAATTCTGGGTCATCCTTTTCTTCATCCCCCAATAAGGTTGTTTCTAATGGATCGTTGACCAAACTCTTGCTCATATCCTCACTGATGATTTGCTCAATTAAATCCATCCGAAAACATTCTTCTTCATCCGTAGGGAATTTCATGGCCTTGAACACATTAAATTTGATTTCTTGATCTTGGACTCTCATAGTAAATTCTCCTTTTTGCACGTCTATGAGTGTCCTTCCCGTAGCCAAGAAAGGTCTCCCTAGGATAATCAGTATGTTCTTATCCTCCTCAAAATCCAGAATGATAAAGTCTACAGGGAATATAAACTTATCCACTTTAACCAGAATTTCCTCTACTATGCCTCTCGGATATGTGACTGACCTATCCGCCAACTGCAATGAAATATTCGTAGGCTTTGGCATGGGCAAACCCAATTCTGTGTATACTGACAATGGCATGAGGTTCACACTCACCCCCAAATCACATAAACATTTGTTAAACAACATTTTCTCGATCGTGCATGGGATAGTAAAGCTCCCCGGGTCTTTAAGTTTTAGTGGTAGCTTCTGCTGTAACACTGCACAACACTCCTCTGTTAGTGCCACTGTTTCAAATTCTTTCCATTTATTTTTCCTCGACATAATTCCTTTCATAAACTTCGCATAACTCGGCATTTGCTCTAGGACCTCTGTGAATGGGATGTTAATCTAGAGTTTCTTGAACACGTCTAAAAACCTTGCGAACTGCTTATCTGATTTATGTTTTTGAACCCTCTGCTGAAACGGTGGTGGAGGATAAACAATTGGCTTATTGTTTAACTTTATTTCCTTGCCCTTGTTACCTTCCACCACGTTACTGTCATCAACTTTTTCCTCCGGGGTCGCTGAATTTTCTGCATTATTACCCTCGAGATGTTTTCCACTTCTCAATATAACTGCTTGACATTGCTCATGACTACCCTTAGGATTTCTCTCAGTGTCGCTAGGTAATGTTCCTTGTGGTCTATTATTCAATGCTAACGCCTGCTGTCTAATCTGATTTTCCAAATTGTTGATAGCCAAATCTTGTGATTTCATTGCCATCTCTTGATTCTTCATTATCATTGCTTGATTTTTAATTGTTGCCTCATTGCTAGTTATGTACTTTGACACCATTTCCTCGAAATCTGATTTCCTTTCCTGATGTTGAACCGACTATTGGTGACTTTGAAAACCAGGGGGATATGATAGTCGTGGAGCTTGAGTTTGCTGGTTATTGCTCCATGAGAAGTTTGGGTGGTTCCTATTCCCCTAGTTGTAGGTGTTTTGGTATGTATTTTGCGGAATTCTGTTATAGTTACCTATGAACTAGATGGATGTTGGATTAATTGTGCACTGATCTGTAGGATGATCACCCGCACACAATTCACATACTACCACAACCTGCTGAACTTGAGCCCCTGTCATAGTATCAAACTTCTTGGACAGTGCAGAAATTTATGCTTGTATAGCTGTCACTCCGTCTACTTCCAAAATCCAAGCTGCCTTTGCCTATGTCATTCTTGCTGTGGGCTACTGGTAGTTATTTTCCGCCATGGTTTCGATCAAATTATAGGCTTCCTAGTAACTCTTAGCCATGAATGCACCTCCCGACGCTGCATCAATATTGGTTCTGACATTCCCATTTAGTCCGTTATAAAAGGTGTTCATTTGCAGCCACTTGGACAATCCATGATGCGAGCACTTTCTAAGTAATTCCTTGTAACGCTCCCATGCCTCATATAGCGACTCCCCATTCTGCTGCTCAAACATCGTTATGTCATTCCTCATTTTAGCAGTTTTCACCGGTGGGAAAAAGTTGGCAAGAAATTTCTGCGCCAAGTCTTCCCACGTAGTAATCGACCCCGGCGGCAGAGAATGTAACCAACTCTTCGCCTTGTCCTGTAAAGTGAACGGGAACAAGCGAAGTCTCACTGCCTCATCCGACACCCCATTGTACTTGAACGTGTCGCACATTTCTAGAAAACTGATTAAATGCTCATTCGGATCGTCATTTGCCATTTCCCCAAACTGAACTGAATTCTGCATCATCTGAATGGTCCCAAGCTTGATTTCAAAAGTATTCGCAGCTATTGAAGGCCTAGTGATGCTCGACTACAGATCAGTCACCTTAGGTGTTGCAAAATCCCTCAACGCTTTCTGGTCTTCGGCAGCCATTGTTTCTTCCTTATCAGAATTTTCAAATTCGTTCCTCGTTTTTTCGATCCACTTACTTAACCTCTGAAATTTCCTTTCAATGTCGTCCTTAAAAGGAAGCAAGTCTGGATGTTTGGATCGTGTTTACATAAACCAATGTCAAAAACCTGAAATAAGAAAAACAAAAACAAAAACTCTTTAAGTAAACTGGACTAATTAAACTGATATCGTAAAAATATTAAAATCTAGGCTAAATTCTCCCCGGCAACGGCGCCAAAAACTTGTTGGGTAAAATCGATATGCGCAAAACACGCAATTGTACGTGGTCAATAAGTAATATAGTAGTGAATAAAGTATCGTTCTCATGAGGACAAATTAGCAAGAATTTTAACTTCACAATTATCAATTCTCTATTAATCCTAATTCTATTAAACTATTCAATTCAATGGTTTAAAATTATAGAAACTAAATTAATAAATAAATAAACTATCATAAAATAATCACTAATATCAAATCCAGAATTTCAAACAATTAATGGAGAATTAGACTTATGATTTCACCCTAAGCTTCACTTTGATTTTCAAACCTTTATTCCAACTCAATTTAATATCCAAGTTTATTAATCAAGAACACGAATGTAATACTAGCCACCTCTCGATGCACTAATACCATATTAACTTAAATCCACAATTAAGATAGAAACAAGTTAAACACCTAAATCAACCAACTCACTATATCTCTATGTGAACTAAAATTAAAGAAGGTTTAAGCTTAAGTTCTCTATTTGATTACATGTGATGTCAAGCATATCTCTACCTTAACAATAATCAAAAATCTGCTATTCACAAAATTCATGACACATGCTATATTAACTAGGTCTAGATTTGAATATCCTCTCTCGATTCCATTCAAATCCACAAGGAATTGTTGATCAAGCAATTCATAAATTCACTTCAATTAACATAGATAAACTGAAAATATTTTATTGAATTGGAAATCAAAGTTATAGAATCATCGTTTCACCCAAGGATCCATCACAAGTCTAATAAGCGAATTAGTTCATAACGAATGAATTAAAAACTGAATAATCTAATGGAATCATCCTTTCAATTACAAATAAAAGACTAAAGAGAAGAAGAATAATGAACACCCTTCACGTAGCCTAGAATTGTAACCGTCACGATAATCTCTTTAAATTACTCCTCCAAAGCTCGCACTTGAATCCTGGAATTTGTCTCTGAATTATGCTGCTTGTGTGTGTGATTTTGTTGTTTACAACGTAAAATCTAGCTCTCCTATGTTCTTGCCGAAATCTCTCTTTTGTAGAGTCCATGCGCTTGACAAAAACTCCAAAATCCATATCGCAGCAGAGCCTTCGTAAGGCGTCAGGAGTCTCAGATTTGGCACCCAGCCCGGCCGGGGTACAAACTAATAAGGCTACTTGGCACCATGGCATGCCCACTGCTAAAGGAATTTTTGCGACTTCATGTGTTTTTCTAACTTTGCTCGCCGTTCTTCACCACTTGCATCCATGACCACCCTACACATAAAATAACATGAAACGAGTGAAAACGAGCACAAAACAAGAAGATAAATACGAATTTAAACTTGAAATGAACATCGATTCGTGTATATTAAATCCACTTATCAGGGTGCCTAACACCTTCCCTCCGCATAATCAAGCCCCCGGACCCTAATGAATCTCGGTTTCACAGACCCGTTTAGTAGTGTCACATCACTGGGTTAATGTGTAAACCTTTTCTCGGTTGTGTTGGTACAACCATATAAAAAACCAATTGGCTACTCTCACAGTCCAATCGTCGACATATAAATGTTGGACCTTTTCACAACTTGTTTTTTCAAACAAATCTCACATAACATGAGAACACCAAAGAACAAGAACATAAAGGGACAAATAAAAATCCCGACGTCGACATGTGGTGACTCTGTTGGGGACTTCCAGTAAGAGGGCTTAAGCCGCTACTACAAACTTTTCAAAACTGTTATATGTTTGTGTGGATGTTGCATTTACATTTATGATGAATGTGTACAAATGCATATATTTACTACACTTAATGCTTTACACTATATCTGCTTGTGATATTAGTGCTTCGCACATGTCATCATTTTCATAAACGGTGAGACACGTTGTATGTGAATATATGTTGTGTGGTTCCTCCACCAGGAGGCTATCCTTTCGGTGTTTGATTACTGGACTCGTAGGGAGACTAATTCCAACGAGGCTCAGGAAAGGCACCACCCAGATTCGCTCCAGTTGAAAGACCGAATTAACTTCCCGTCAAGTAGATTGCGATGATCTGGGAACCTTCATACCAAAAAACTGCGAGAGTAAACCTAAGATAGGCCAGCCTCTGATAAACCAAATGCGAAGGAAAGTCTCTTCATACTTTCCATTTTCAATTACTTGTAAAAACATTTACTTGTAATATCCTTTCATGTCAATCTCATTGTAATGGGAAATATGAAGAAATATGTGCACATGCATATTTAGATTAACATGCTATCCTGTATTACAAACAGCTAACATCCGCTTTGCAGGATATTATTTCTAAAATGGATACATCACATAGCATATAAACATTTACACATTCCCTAAGACTAAACTACGTAAGTCTTTTTGTAGGGAAATAATTTATCCTATTTCCCGTTCAAAGTCCAAAAGGGCAGTACGCCCATAGTCAGACATGGATAAAAGTGCCTAGCCTGATCCTACTCCTGTCTCTCGCGAGGAGTTCAAAAGATTAAGCTATCAAATTACAGAGTTGGATGTTATGTTCAAGGAACTACACCAATCTACTCAGGGTCCACAAATACCCCTCCACACAGAATCCTCTGCACATGAAGAAATCTGGGGCCAAACAGTGCCTACTTAACCAGAGTCATCCACACCAGGGGGTAGTCAGGGTATTGGCAAAAAGATGGAACCCAGATACCTAAACCTCATTCCAATAAAGAAATCACAAATCTCAGGGATGATCGAGAAACTGGGGATATAAGAAAGAAAGTCCAACAAATGGAGGAGACCATCCGGTCAATCAATAGGATTGGAAATTATGGGAGTGTCACCTATTCAGATCTCTACATATTTCCAGGTGGTCGATATCCTACCAAATTCAAAGTCCCAGAGTTTGAAAAGTACAATGGGGGCAGGCGATCCCTAAACGCACCTAAAAGTGTACATTGGCGAACTAGGGTCTTATGCTGAAGATGAAAGCCTCAGAATGCAACTTTTTCAAAAGAGTCTCACTGGAGAGGCTAAATCCTGGTATGCCCGACTTGACAATTCCAAAATCCACAACTGGGAAGAATTGACCCACGCCTTTCTAAATCAGTACAGTTTTCAGTCATAAATGGCACCAGATCGATACCAAGTGATTAATGTAAGACCCCAACTTTTTATAAATAAATTCAAATTTCCTCTATTTATTATTGTGAATAATAAGGTGTTAATTTGATATAATGCTTTGGTTATGGGTGAAATGTGCAAAATTTTCAAAATAAGCAAGTGGTTATACTTGCTGTCGGGGAATATTCATATGACGACGCATCCATTTATGGGCCCCATAACGGATAACTGTCGGATGAAGAAAACGATAAGTTTGAGTTTTTATAAATAACAACGTAATTGCTACCGTTAACACTGTTGGATTACCTGGTTGTTAAAATACAGTAATATGCGTGGTTGCACAGTAGCATACGGTATTGCATAGTATTTTTGAATTATTGATTCTTACGTAAGAAGGCACTACTCAATAATTGTTACAGTAATTACTGTTCAATATTTTATTTTATTGATTCAATAATTGCTACGTTGATATTTTATATTATTGTTGTTTCAATAATTATCACTGCACAATATCTCCATTATCAGATTAATAATTTATATTATTTGAATAATATTGTTAGATAGTATTATTGGCAATATCTAAGGAAGTTCTCTCTAGGAAAGAGGTTTGGTCACCTAATTGCGCACTAATAAGGAGAAATTCTTATCGAAAAGCCCCCACTTTCCTAGGAACGACCTGGTTGTCATAATTGTGATTCTGTAATATTATTTGTGAATAATTAATTAATTATTTATATGATAAGGAAATATTTATTTTATGTGGATATAAATGAAGGAATTAATGTTGAGGTATTTTATCAGTATTTTGTCAGAATGGAGGTATTAAAAATCATCCGTATGTGGATTTCCGACATTTTCTGTTTGGAATTTAGAAAAACTTAAACTTACAAAGTTGTAGAGAATTTAATTTCCTATGAAATAGACATGAGATTTGAATTTTTTTTGATAAAAGGGCTATTTATTATGAATTATTGAAGTTTCAAAAAATAAATGTTTTTATTTAAAACATGGGTGGGCCCCACTTTTGTTTTGTATGGAATTGGCTAATTTTGGTGGGCCTTACTGTGCTGTGCTGAAATCTGATCAAAAGTGGCGTGCTTGAATTTTGGAAATTAATATTTTATTAATTTAGTCTCCATTGGCGTTCTAAGCATTTTCCTATAAATCTGGTGCTTAATTAGAATTGAAAATCACATCAGAAACAAGTTTTTTTTTTCTCTCTCTCTATATATATATTATCAAGCGTATTTTGTGAGTATTTAGATACTTTGTGAGTTGTTATTCAGTTCAAGTTTACTACGACATTACATCTGATATTCCGATCAGAAGTACTATTATTTTGAGGTAAGGTGTGACGCCCCCAAAATTAGGTATACATCACCCATCTTGAGTCGCCAGATACATGGTACAGAATTCAAATACAACTTAATAATACAACTGTCGTGTATAATACTACAAAACATAAGCTGTGAGATTGAATACAAATATTGTCTACTAGAGATTATACAAACTCAAAAGGAGTCCTCATTACAATTATTATCACACTATTAATAGTGAGGACTACTAATGCTATCATCTGGTCCGTCACTCCATTCCCCGACTAGTCCCTGCTACGTTCTCATTTCCTGAAGAGAACAATAAAAGTAAAAGGGTGAGCTCAACTAGCCCAGTAGGAAATATTATGACTAAGATAATGCAGAATATATTATCGTTAGCCTTCAACAGTGTTAAACTGATACAATATAACAACCATCAAGTTTAACTGCAGCGGAACAAGCAATCCATTAAAAGAGTCAAGTAGAGAATAAAATCTACTATCTTTTATGATTTAGAAGGTTTTTCATCACTTTTATTGCCGGGACTCAGCTTAATAAATAATCCACATCATCGAATCACCCCTGCACTACGACCAAGGATATTCTTTAGTATCTCGACCACAATTATCCACGCACTACGGGCCAAGAATATTTGAGTATTCAATAATGGTCATGATCATGCCAACAACTGTCCATCAATGCACTACGGGCCAATGAGGACTTTTACCACATCATTTGTAACATTACGGTCATGATTACACCAAAAAATCCCTGGTCATAATCATACCAAGTCCATCTATGCACTATAGGCCACAGATGACTTTCAACAAAATATAAACATGAGGATGATGACAATGATATAAGAATTCAATAAAACAAGTTCAAGAATTATTTTATCCAGGAACTAATAACGTCCAAATTGTCAACATGATATTGCTTTGTAGAGTAAAATTCAAGAATGCACAGAAGAATATTTCCATGAAAAGATACTGGATGAAGCGCAAATATCAAGGTTATCCCACTAATTTCATGGAGTATAGAAGTCAAAACTTTAACCAACTGAGTATAATAAGGAATGGAATAACAAAAGAAATCACCAGGCATGCGATATACCGCACAGGCAGGTTATTCCAACAAAATAATAAATAACGGAATCGAGTCCAAATAGAAATGCATGTAGATGGATATTCCAACAAAATAATAAAGACGGAATCAGTCCCACAGAAAATGCATGTACATGATATTCCAATGAATAATAAAGACGGAACCAGTCCAGGCGTAGAACACATGATGTGATGTTCCAATGTAATGATAAATAATGGAACCGAGTCCCACAGAAACGCACAAAACAGGATGTTCCAATGTAATGATAAAGAATGGAATAACAGAAGAATTTCACCAAGTATAGGGTAGCCCACGTATACAGGTTATTCCAATAGAATAATAAAGAATGGAATAACAGAAGTTCTCTTCATGGATAAGAAAGAAATAATACTTCCTACCTTAGAAAAACTGGATACTGGAATAGTGAGGTAGCAGACTTCTCTTCTTCTTTCTATAATTTCTCTCTATAATAAATGCTCTAAAGCTTTTGTGAATTGGTGAGAAATGAAGGAAGAATGAGCTTCTATTTATAGAAAAATATAGTTTCGATAATTGCAAGGTTTGGGGCTCGAAAAATTACAGTACAATACCTCCAACTTTTCCTTTATCTTTAATTTAGTCATGGAAGTACCCCTAATAGTAAATAATGTGATTCAATAGTAAATTATGTGAATCAATAGTTCTAGACCTGTGAAAATACGAATTACAGTATAGTACCTCCATCTATACCTCTATTTTTAACTTAGTCATTCAAGTATTATCAATCTTGCACCAACTCCCCTAATAGTAACAAAAATGTGAAACAATAGTATACACATGTGAACAAATAGTTATAATCATGTGAAATAATAGCAATCAATTGCTCATTTATCCTGTTAAATACCCGATTGGTCAATATAACCTCCAGACATCAATAATTATCGAAATAATTGTCAATTTTCACTAACACAAATAATTCCAACACAATGAAACCATTTTTATCAAAAATATAAGTTTTGAAATTTTGAAGTTTGACTTTTCCCGAAAAACTCAATTGTTGACTTTTTGACCAAATAGTGAATTCTGGAAAATTTTGTGTTTATAGACTACTTTTACTAATTTCATCGTTCCGGACTCAAATATCACGTCTGCGTCTCCAAATTCAACTCCTAACACAACTTCATTTTTAATAACATTCATCATTCATATTATAACTCACAATATTTATCAACCAGGCCATTCCCAAGAAAGAGGGGGCTTTCCAATAAGGATTTCTCCCTATTGGCGCGCAATTAGGTGACCAAACCTCTCCTTGACAGAACTTCTAGACATTGTAAATATTGAAATTTAATAATATGAATAACTTTGTCGTCTCAATTATTGATTTAATAAAATAACATATTATGCAGATGATACTATGACAATAATCGAATCAATAATATAAGAGATATGATGCAGCAATTACTGTAACAATAATTGAGTATAACTTAGTGACTTCTCACGTAAGCATCAATAATCAATACCGTGTGCTACTATGCAACCACGCGTATTACTGTACTTTTACTACCAGGTAGTTTAACAGTTAATGGTAAAACTTCCGCCGTTATTTTCATAAAGTATTTTTGTCATTTTCTCAATCCGACAATAATTCCGTTGTGGGGGTCCACCAATGATTGTGCCATTGTTATTTAAATATTCCCTGTTAAAACGAATATTCCCCGACCAATCGAATATTATATAACAACTTGCTTACTTTGCAAAATTTGTAAATATTACCCACAACTATAACATTATATCAAATCCACACCATAATATTAAAAAATATATTTCGAGAAAATTTAATCTTTATTCAAAAAGTTGGGGTCTTACAACCTCCCCTTCTTATGAAATTTCATCCTCGAAATTAAGGTGCATACCTGGTATGTCGAAGAGGTAAGGATATCTTGATTTCATCTCAGATTCTAACTCCCAGGTCATTTCTTCCACATCGTGGTTTCTCCACAAAACGTTTACTTGAGGTATAACCTTGGAGCGTAGAATATGATCCTTTTTATCCAAGATTTTAACAAGTAAATCTTCATACGTTAAATCTTCCTCTATCTCGCCTGGTTCTAATTCAATAATGTGGTTCAGGTCTTTCACATATTTACGTAACATAGATATGTGAAAAACGTTATGAACACAAGACATACTTGGCGGTAAAGCGAGTCTATATGCCACAGTTTCTACTCGATCAAGGATTAAAAATGGGCCAATGAATCGAGGGTTGAGCTTTTCTCTCTTTCCAAATCTTGTAAATCCTTTCCATGGAGCAACACGTAACAACACATGATCTCCAATATCGAATTCTACGTCCTTTCGATGAAGATCAGCATAACTCTTTTATCGATCTTGTGAGGTTTTTATACGTTGTCGGATCGTTTGTATCTTTTCCGTAGTCATACGTACCAACTCCGGTCCCAAAAATGTTGCTTCACCTACCTCATCCCAGCATACTGGAGAATGACACTTTCTTCCATACAACGCCTCAAATGGAGCCATGCCAATACTTGTTTGATAACTATTGTTGTAGGAAAACTCCACCAATGGTAGGAACTTATCCCAACTTCCCTTGAAGTCAAGGACACAGAGTCTTAATAGATCTTCAAGAGTTTGAATGGTCCTCTCCGACTGCCCGTCCATCTGAGGATGATATGCCGAGCTAAATCGTAAATTTGTACCCATTGCTTTTTGCAAACTAACCCAAAATCTTGAAGTGAATCTTGGGTCTCTATCAGAAACTATGGATACTGGCATACCATCCAGTCTTACAATCTCGCTTTATGTACGCATTTAACATGACGCTCAAGTGTATAAGTTTCTCAGATAGGTAGGAAATGAGCGGACTTGGTCAATCTATCAACAATGACCCAAATTGCATCTATGCCTTGAGAAACCTTGGGAAGACCAAAGAACAAAATCCATAGTAATGTGTTCCCACTTCCATTCTAGAATTTCAAGTGGTTGCAATGGACCTTTTGGTACTTGATGCTCCGCCTTGACTCATTGACAAGTTAAACACCTTGAGATAAGCTCTGCTATCTCTCTCTTCATATTGCTCCACCAAAATGTATGTCGAAGATCATGATACATTTTGGTACTGCTAGGATGGATTGCAAACGGTGTGTTATGCGCCTCCATCATAATTTTATACTTTAAATCAGGGTCGTTAGGAACACAAAGTCTGGAGTTGACTCAAAGTATTCCTTTCTCATCGATTTTTGCTTCCGACATAGCACCTTCTTGCACTTTCTTCTTCATACGCATTAGCTCCAGGTCTGTAGCTTGAGCAGCTTTAACTTTATCGATTAAAGTTGGTTCTACTCGTATGTTTGCCATCATCATGTGGGTCCCTGGAGTCTTTAACTCTATCTCCATCCTTTGAAAGTCATACAAAATGGGCCTTTGCGTTGACAATATCGCACTCATACTTGCATATGATCTTCTACTCAATGCGTTAGCTACCACATTCGCTTTTCCAAGATGGTATTGGATGGTATGATCATAATCTTTCAACAATTCAAGCCAACGTCGTTGTCGCATGTTGAGTTCCTTTTGAGTGAAGAAATATTTGGGGCTTTTATGATCCGTAAAGATTTCCACTTTCTCCCCATACAAGTAATGCCTCCAAATTTTAAGTGCGAAAACGATAGCTGCCAACTCTAGATCATGAGTAGGATAATTCCTCTCATATTCTTTGAGTTGTCGTGAGGCATAGGCTATGACTTTCCCATGTTGCATGAGAACATATCCTAACCCTTTGCCCGAAGCATCACTGTAGATGACAAATCCCTCCGAGCCAGATGGTATTGTTAGAACAAGTGCTGAAATGAGTATCCTCTTGAGTTCTTGAAAACTCTTTTCACATTCAATGCTCCCAGCTTTGAATTGCTTCAATCTTTGCCGTGTCAATAGATATCCCATGATTTGATATCACGTGCCCAAGGAATGCAACTTCCTCAATCCAGAACTCGCATTTCTTCAACTTGGCATATAACTTGTTTTCACGAAGCTTTTGGAGTATCAGCCTCAAGTGTTGCTCATGATCTTCACGGCTTTTGGAACATATGAGGATGTCGTCAATAAAGACGACCACAAAATGATCCAAATATTCCTTGAATACTCGGTTCATCATATCCATGAAGGCAACAGGAGCATTAGTCAATCCAAAGGACATGACTAAGAATTCATAATGCCCGTACCGAGTTCTGAAAGCCGTCTTTGGAATGTCATCGGTTCTAATCTTCAATTGATGATATCCTGAATGAAGATCAATCTTTGAAAAGAATTTGGCGCCTTTGCAACCGGGTCAAACAGTCATCAATACGCGGGCAATGGGTACCTATTTTTTTAATGGTGACATGATTCAACTCCGATAATCAATACAAAGTCGCATACTCCCATCTTTCTTCTTCACGAATAGAATAGAGCACCCCAAGGAGACGACTAGACCGAATGAAACTGATGTCTAACAATTCTTGCAATTGGGTCTTTAACTCCCAAGTTCAATAGAGTCATTCGATATGGGGCTTTGGAAATGGGGTTTGTCTGGGGGTTCAAGGTCAATACAAAATTCAATTTCACGCCTGGGGTGAACCGGAAGTTCTTTTTAGGAATACGTCGAAATTTATTAACAATGAAATATCATTTAAAACTCGACGTATTTTTGTTTAAATCCGTGACATGAGCTAAGAAAGCTTGACATCCGTTTTTCAATAAACGAATAGCTTTATGGCTTGAGATGACTGTGATTGATTTTAATGGTTTGGTCGCTTGAATTCGCATAATAGGTTTATTAGGAATATGAAAGCTAACAACCTTACGAAAATAATCAATCTTAGCATGATGAGTAGTTAACCAATCAATCCCTAAAATCACGTCAAATGCAAGTATTTTTAAGGAGATAAGATCGACAGGTAACGTGCGGTTACCGATTTGCATCAAACAAGATTTATAAACAGTGGATGTAATGAAGGTTTCTCCTAATGGAGTTTCAACAGATAAGTCAAAGTCTAATTTCTCCAGAGTCAAATTTAAACGTTGAGCGCAAGTAGGAGAAATAAAAGAATGGGTAGAACCGGTATCAAATAAGGTATAGACTTCACTAGAGTTTATGATAAGCTTACCCGTGATAACCTCGTTCGAGTTCCTTACTTTCTGGGAGGTCACAACAAACGCTCTCCCTTGCACTACCGGCTTTGACTTTTCTGGGACGACCTTTGGTGCCTCCATCCTAGCTGAACTTGTCTTCGGTGAATGACAAAATCGAGCTAAATGACCTTCCCTTCCACAATTATAACATGCTTTGGACGGCATCGTGCAGTTTGGACTGATGTGTCCCTCCCCTCCGTATTTGAAGCATATGATAGGTGTTCGTTCTCCTTTCTTGACAATGGGTGTTGGTGCTGACGTCTTTCCATCATTATTGAATCTCCTTTTCTTGAAATATCCATTCTTATTGTCTTGGCTATGATTACCACCGAAGTGGTTACCATTTCTGGCATGTTGATTCCCTCCACGCTTGTTGTCACCATTTCGATGACTTTTACCACTGGTATTTTCATCTTTTACCGCTTTCCTTTCCCTTTGGTTGATTGACTATCATCAGCCTCCAATAATCGAGCCCTATTTACAACATTTGAGTACAAACACAGTTTATGAGAAATAAGATATTGACGTATCTCCGGTTTCAAACCTCTTAAAAACATTCGCGTCATTCGCTCCTCATTATCGACCAAATGGGATGCAAACCAGGATAACTCCGCAAATTTAGCCTCGTATTGCGACACGGTCATATTGTTTTGTTCCAACTTGATAAACTCCACCTCCTTCATGTGACGAATACTTTCGGGAAAGTACTTGTCGTTGAATAGCTCTTGGAACTTCTCCCAAGACATCTTGAATGCGCCAGTCAGTAATGCTTTTACGATTCCCACGAAGAATCGCTTCTTCTTCACGCAACATGAAGATGGCGAAGGGAACCTTTTGCTCCTCGGGGCATCCTAAGACATCAAATATCTTGGTGATCTGCTTTATCCATGCTTCAGCCTTAAGTGGTTTTGGCTCTCCAAGAAACTCCGGTGGTCCCAGCTCCTTGAACTGTTTAGCGATAACCGTCGGAGAGTTTCTAGTGTTTCCACCTATATTTTGGACAGGAGCCGCTCTCACTTGATGTTGCATGAATTGCATAAAGCCTCTGAACATTCCATCATTCATCATTTGGTCAGTGTTGTTGTTTGCATGAGGATTGTCACCTTCCTAATGCACATTATTCTGATTGTTGATCTGTGGGGACTCAACGGTTTCTTGTGCTCCATTGCTATTCTCAATATTCTCGGATGCCATTTTCAAATATTGCCACAAAACAAGGGTTAATTGACATGCAACATATTATCCATATACTCTGACCAACCAATTAAATAAACTTAGGTAGGTCATACTAGCGAAGGAATTCCCCGTCTCTCCCCTCCTAGTTCTAGTCTCACATCTTAGCCAGGGATCATATCCCTAAGCTTTGATACCAACTGTGACGCCCCCAAAATTAGGTATACATCACCCATCTTGAGTTGCCAGATACATGGTACAGAATTCAAATACAACTTAATAATACAACTGTCGTGTATAATACGACAAAACATAAGCTGTGAGTTTGAATACAAATATTGTCTACTAGAGATTATACAAACTCAAAAGGAGTCCTCATTATAATTATTATCACACTATTTCACATAATAGTGAGGACTACTAATGCTATCATCTGGTCCGTCACTCCGTTCCCCGACTAGTCCCTGCTACGTTCTCATTTCCTGAAGAGAACAATAAAAGTAAAAGGGTGAGCTCAACTAGCCCAGTAGGAAATATTATGACTAAGATAATGCATAATATATTATCGTTAGCCTTCAACAGTGTTAAACTGATACAATATAACAACCATCAAGTTTAACTGCAGCGGAACAAGCAATCCATTAAAAGAGTCAAGTAGAGAATAAAATTTACTATCTTTTATGATTTAGAAGGTTTTTCATCACTTTTATCGCTGGGACTCAGCTTAATAAATAATCCACATCATCGAATCACCCCTGCACTACGGCCAAGGATATTCTTTAGTATCACGACCATAATTATCCACGCACTACGGGCCAAGAATATTTGAGTATTCAATAATGGTCATGATCATGCCAACAATTGTCCATCAATGCACTACGGGCCAATGAGGACTTTTACCACATCATTTGTAACATTACGGTCATGATTACACCAAAAAATCCCTGGTCATAATCATACCAAGTCCATCTATGCACTATAGGCCACAGATGACTTTCAACAAAATATAAACATGAGGATGATGACAATGATATAAGAATTCAATAAAACAAGTTCATGAATTATTTTATCCAGGAACTAATAACGTCCAAATTATCAACATGATACTGCTTTGTAGAGTAAAATTCAAGAATGCTCAAAAGAATATTTCCATGAAAAGATACTGGATGAAGCGCAAATATCAAGGTTATTCCACTAATTTCTTGGAGTATAGAAGTCAAAACTTTAACCATCTGAGTATAATAAGGAATGGAATAACAAAAAAAATCACTAGGCATGCGATAGACCACACAGGCAGGTTATTCCAACAGAATAATAAATAACGGAATCAGGTCCGGCGTAAAACGCATAGACAGGATATTCCAACAGAATAATAAAGATGGAATCAGGTCCAACGTAAAATGCACAGACATGATATTCTAACAGAATAATAAAGAGGGAACCAGTCCCATAGAGAATGCATGCATGTGATGTTCCAACAGAATGATAAATAATGGAACCGGTCCCAAGCATAAACGCATGCATGTGATGTTCCAACGAAATGATAAAGAATGGAATAATAGAAGAATTTCACCAAGTATAGGGTAGTCCGCGTATACAGGTTATTCCAATAGAATAATAAACAATGGAATAACAGAAATTCTCTTCATGGATAAGAAAGAAATAATACTCTCTACCTTAGAAAAACTGGATACTGGAATAGTGAGGTAGCAGACTTCTCTTCTTCTTTCTATAATTTCTCTCTATAATAATCGATCTAAAGCTTTTGTGAATTGGTGAGAAATGAAGGAAGAATGAGCTTCTATTTATAAAAAAAATATAGTTTCGATAATTGCACGTTTTGGGCTCGAAAAATTACAGTTCAATACCTCCAACTTTTCCTTTATCTTTAATTAGTCATGGAAGTATTATCAAACTTGCACCACCTCTCCTAATAGTAAATAATGTGATTCAATAGTAAATTATGTGAATCAATAGTTCTAGACATGTAAAAATACGAATTACAGTATAGTACCTCCATCTATACCTCCATTTTTAACTTAGTCATGCAAGTATTATCAATCTTGCACCAACTCCCCTAATAGTAACAAGAATGTAAAACAATAGTATACACATGTGAAAAAATAGTTATAATCATATGAAATAATAGCAATCAATTGCTCATTTATCCTGTTAAATACCCGATTGGTCAATATAACCTCCAGACATCAATTATTATCGAAATAATTGTTGATTTTCACTAACACAAATAATTCCAACACAATGAAACCATTTTTATCAAAAATATAAATTTTGAAATTTCGAAGTTTGACTTTTCCCGAAAAATTCAACTGTTAACTTTTTGACCAAATAGTGAATTCTGGAAAATTTTGTGTTTATAGACTATTTTTCTAATTTCATCATTCCAGACTCAAATATCACGTTTGCGTCTCCGAATTCAACTCCTAACACAACTTCAATTTTAATAACATTCATCATTAATATTATAACTCACAATATTTATCAACCAGGTCGTTCCCAGGAAAGAGGGGGCTTTTCAATAAGGATTTCTCCCTATTAGCGCGCAATTAGGTGACCAAACCTCTCCTTGACAAAACTTCTAGACATTATATATATTGCAATTTAATAATATGAATAACTTTGTCTTCTCAATTATTGATTTAATAAAATAACATATTATGCAGATGATACTATGACAATAATCGAATCAATAATATAAGAGATTTGATGCAAAGAATTATTGTAATAATAATTGAGTATAACCGAAAGACTTCTCACGTAACATCATCAATAATCAATACCGGTGCTACTATGCAACCACGCCAGACATCGTACTTTTACTACCGGGTAGTTCAACAGTTAACGGTAAAACTTCCACTGTTATTTTCATAAAGTATTTTTGTCATTTTCTCAATCCGACAATAATTCTGTTGTGGGGGTCCACCAATGATTGTGCCGTTGTACGAATATTCCCTGTTAAAATGAATATTCGTCGACCAATCGAATATTATATAACAACTTGCATACTTTGCAAAATTTGTAAATATTACCCACAACTATAACATTATATCAAATCCACACCATAATATTCAAAAATATATTTCGAGAAAATTTAATCTTTATTCAAAAAGTTGTGGTCTTACATAAGGGATGTTATTTTCTTAGTAAATGATATTATTTTCTTCAATATCATTATGCAGAAATATTGATATGAATTTTATTGTGAAATTTCTACCTTTTTGTGTCGGGGTTACTATTCACGTATACGACACTATTCACGAATACGACACTATTCACCAAAAAATGAAATTTTCTCCTTTTTGTCCAAGATGTTTTTTGTGGTTACTATATTTCATTGTATCCAATTTTTTATCTTTATTTTTGAATTCTGCTTCACAATTGGTTATTATGGAGTATTATTGAACTTAGATAAACTGTAATACGAATCCCTAATATTTGTCCTTTTGTCTCCCTGGATTCGTTTTCTTTAAGATATTTTTCATCATCCTCAGTCCTAAATGATGATATTACTAAATATCTTTGGCCTGTAGTGCAAAGATGAATATCTTTTGCCCGTAGTGCAAAGATGAATAGGTGTTGAGATGAACATGACCCGTTATGCCACAGTATATGGATGAGTTGGACATAGGGGTTATTGTGGCAGTGAGAGCTCTCAGGGAGGGTGATACCATCGTACCGATGGTTATAGCAGAGACTCTGAGGTTAGCTACATACTACTGCACTTATCCGACAGGAGTGTTTACGGACAACTTGGTCATGCTGTATGTGTGGTTTGTGTCACACTTGAGACCGATTGGCACTCTTAGACGGCATGGGTATTGTTTCACCCATGATATAGCCATGTCATACTCCTTTCAGCCATCAGAGTGTACAGACGCCGTGTCTTGGTCGATGTTCTTGGCGGATATCAGAGATCCGTTTGGCATACTGCAGTGTTCGGGGCTTAGCTCACCCTACAGCTTCATTACTCTTGCTCCAGGCATGAACTACCTCCCTCTGGCTGGATTGAGGGGCATGACCACCTATCATCCGATGGCCGTGATGTCGTAATTTGATCAGTTTCAGGATTTTCACCCTTTTGAGGGGGCGCTAGGTCAGCATTTAGCTTCTCTCTATCTTTCAGCAGAGGATCGATCCCGTGTGTATGCTTGTTGGGATCAACGCGAGATAGCTGCTTTCTCTGTGAGCCATTCGGGTTGTTCACCAGAGTATTCTGCGTGGATGGAGACAGATATTTCATCGGCTGTGGTAGTACCCACAGTACCGGATAGTGATTCAGATGATGGAGAGCCCATGGAGGACATTGATTCCCACCTCGAGGAGGAGCTAGTTGCCGGGTTAACAGCATCTCCTTTAGATTCTCCCAAAGACTAATCTTGTTGTGATTCAAACATTCAAAGACGATTTTGAGCGAGTCTCCATCTGATGACCTTCGAGAGAGATCAGGCTAGAGCCTTGATGTTGACTGCACTTGATGGGAGAGCACAACTCTATTAGAGAGAGACGATGCATTAGCTCGCAGAGATGTCGCTGTTGTTTAGAGGGATGAGGCTAGATCAGCCAGAGATGCAGTGATAGTTGAACGGGATAGTGCCATATATGCCCGGGATGTAGCCATTACAGATAGTACTGCAGTGAGGTCCCTTACCACTGACATGATTAAAGAGATGAACACATACATTAATGAGCATATGGTTACCATACAGATGGCTATAGATCTGTTGGGTCGTGTGGATACCCTCGTACAGGAGACCACAACTTCGCCTCCTTCTTCTGAGAGGGATGCCATGTTGGGCTTGTTAGCTCGCATATATCCTGAGTTGTAGATGGGCTTGATATTTTCCTGCACAGACTAGCATAACCATTTTGTCCTGTACAGTTTACATTATGTATATCAAACAACATTATATATAGCAGGGAAATATATTTTTGATCACTCCCCTTTTTGGATATGCTCTGATATCTACTTGACATTTTGCCTGTTTCTTCAGGACTTGTGATCTTGGTGTATTCTGAATTTCTCCTTGATGGATGGACATTGAGTTGTCACTGGATAGTTCAGAATGGATCATTGATCTGTGTGTATCCCTATCATTTTTGGTGTCTTGGGACTGGTTTCTATATGGAAATGTGGAGAGGAGTGTGACTTTCCTCTCTGAGATTGACCGCACCACAGATGGTCGCCAGTACCCCTATTTAGGAGAAGCCTAGTTAATTCCATCTCTTATGGATTGGTGTTGCTCTTTGAGGCACAACCACAGCTTAGATGGTCGCCGAATCTCCTATTTGGGAGGAGTTCAGGTAATTCCATCCCTTTGGTCTAAAGCCGAATGAAATGTGATGGATTGAAGGATGATCCCAGTACCAGTTGACAAGTGTTTATGTTTTGGTAGGGGGTGAGACCGAACCATGAATGGCTACCTACGTACTCCTATTGAAGAGGAGATTAGGTCTGCGTAGTTCGAACCTGGTGTAAGAGGCTCAACGCGGTATGATGGAAGGAATGGTGTAGGAATGTTTTTGATGTTGTTTTTGTAAGGAGAAAGGGATAGAAATGTTTTGTTGTTTTTATTTTATTATAAGGAGAAAGGGATATAAATGTTTTTGTTGTTTTTGTTTTATTGTAAGGAGAAAGGGATAGAAATGTTTTTGTTGTTTTTGTTTTATTGCGACCGGGCCATATAAAATGGTTGCCTAAGTACTCCTATTAAAGAGGAGATCAAGTCGACGTAGTTCACCCCTCAAGGGAAGTTAAAAAGTGTGATCCCATGTGCAGGTCAGATTGCGGGGAAGAGAAAGTTTGATCCTAGGTTGAGGATAAACTGCAGGCGTGAAAAGTTTGATCCCAAGTTTGGGGGTAACAAACTGTAAACACGAAAAGGTTCAATCCCTGGTGGGATGACCGAAGTCGTAAGAACGCAGTGAAGCCAGGCTGCTGGCTTGAAAATTATGTTTCCCCGAGGGGCAAAATGTGGAATAGAGTTGTATGTGATAAAGGGTTAAAGAACCGTAATGACTGGTGATCTGTTGATCCAACAATAGGATGTTGAAAGTAGTATGCACACAAGCCAATCATGTTTGATGATAAAGCATAACTTTGTAACAATCGTATTCATTTATTAATAAAAAGTATTAATTTATTAAAGGCTTTTAATTATCTACATGATGCTGTTTTATAATATGTGATAAACCCATAGTTTTAAGCAATGCTTTTAGAATAATAATGATGATCATTCTAATGAGATCTAAATTCTTAGAAAGTTTAAAACTAAAATAGTTCCCAATCGTTGGATTACTAAATTGGGGATTAGTGAATTCGGATAGATTAGTACATACGTTGCTTGCTCATTGGATGAGGATGATTGATCTCATGATCATTTGTGTGGAGACACTAAAGCAAGTATGTAGGTGCTTATTAGAAAATAAGTTCATTTGAACGTCATTTCGCTAAGGAATACCTAATGGAGTTTTACTTGCTGTCAATAGGAATTCAGTAGTGATAGTAGTACAAGTGATCCTTGGACTTGAGATCATCATAGTATCTTGTGTATGATGAGTTATACTTTGACTTATTCCTTAAGACCCTTAGGGTATATCAAAGGGTATGCATGGGTATAATAAGTTGTACATGGAGATAATGTATGATCAATAAAGAATCTACCACTTCTAGTAAAAGAAGAGAAATGTCCTATGTGATTCGATAAATGACAACCCAGTAGTCCTTGGCCAAGGCAAAATAAAATTAGAAAGGAGTTTCTAATTTGCATTATATGGAGTTGTTCATTTAAGGATCGAAATACATATAATTAAATAAAATAAGACTTGACAGTAATTCCATGTCTTATATTTAATTGGGACATTGTATGATGGAAGGATTGAATTGTATGGTAACTATTTACTTAAAAGTTCTTTTATGATTAATGTTGAAATCTATATTATCTGAAAAGTCGTTGATCGCTAGGGAGGCTTATCCCTATTGTAGAATAAATATTATTTATTTAAATAAATTAATAATTTAATTTATTTATTTAAATAAGATTAGAATTATTCTAATTGATTTATTCACAACCGGTTTAATATGGAGAACCTAAAGGGTCACACCATAAAAGGAAGAATAATTATTTAAGAAGTTAATGGCATAATCGTAATAATAAGTTAAGTATATTTAATTTAATCTATGGTGATAGAATAAATTAAATAGCTTAATATTTATTATTCAATATTTTGGAAATATTAAATATAAATTAATAAGAGGAGTCTTATTATTATTATTATTACTATTATTATTATTTAATTCCTAAAGGAGTTTGGGAATTAATTAATAAAAGTACTCTTATATATTCCTAATAAGATTAGGAGGTTAAATTAATTAAAAGAGTTTAATTAATTATCCCTAATAAGATTAGGGAGCTTAATTAATTAAATGAATTTAATTAATTAAATAATATCCTATTTTCTAATTTGATTAGAAGGGTTAACTGATATCTTTATAAGAGGAGTCTTATATTAGATATCAATATACATGATTCCAACAGTTGGGAGAGTACGCTCTTTTTCTATGAGAGATAGAAAAACTAGGGTTTAGCCAACCACCCATCTTCTTGAATCTTTCTTCTTCCTTGGTGGATCACCTCTAGAGGCCAAACACTTGGGTGGCTATCATTGATCAAAGGAAGGAACCAAACCCGGTGGATTCAAGTTGAACGCGAAAAGGATTGGAGGTGAACTTGTACTTGAGGAAGCTCGAATCATCAAAGGTATGATTCTTGTTCTTCATATCTTTTCGTTTAATTAATAATTGTGCATAAAGGATGATCCGGGTATATGGTTTGTAAAATTTTAAACTCTGATTTTTACACGTCTCCACTTATTTGTGCAATTTGATTGCGTTCATGAATATTACAAATCTAACAGTGGCATCAGAGCCAAACCTTTATGCGAATTATTAATTGTTCAAATTTGATATGTATGTTGATATGTGTTTAAAACAATTTAATTGGGCATAATTTATTGTATAAAATTTATAAATAAAAAAAAGGAGCCGAATTTTTTTTCTTCCGAAAATCTGTTTTGTTATTTCATGATTTGCGTGGCTAGCCTATTTCAGAATGAAATTATTGAATAGCAGCGTGGAGTATATAAACCGTTCCCTTATGATAATATATATATATATATATATAAACCACGTGCATCATAGTTCAGCGTGAATGTCTTAGTTAGTATACTGGATGTCACGGTTAATATATTATATTATATAATCATGTTAAGTATTCATGATTTTGTGATCTTGAAGCATAAGTGTTGGGTCATGATATTTTACATAGTGGGCCGGACTGGTTGGGCCTACTTCTTTGGTTAAATCTATTGGGTCATCTTTGTCGGATCTTGAAAGCCTTGGATCGGGTTGATTGAACCGTCCCATCAGATGACTAAATATCTTCACTTGGGTCGAGTTGGTTAAATCTACCGAGTCATTTCAGTTGGGCCCGATCAGTCGGGTCTTCTTTGTTGAGTCGAATTCATTAATGACCCAAAGATATATTTAAATATCTACATCTTTGACCGGTGATGATGACAAAGATATGGCTGACTGATATCTTACATCGCATTAATGAGGATTGGACAGTCGGCCAGCGGTGGACAGAGGGGATGGGATTAACAGGTGTCAGGGGAGTCGGTTGCACAAAAAACCGAATCTTGGAGTATATGATAACAAATATATCACAGCAAGGAAGACATCCACAGGACGGTAGAAGGTAACTGATATCTTATCTCTCTCTCAATACACTAGATATTTTATCCTCTATTGTTAACACTTGTAACCGCCTGTACTGACTCTCACGCCTGAGCTATCCCCCGACGGTCAAAGCCGTCAAGCTTTTGGTGTTGACTGTGTTTAGTGTGCAGGATCAGGGCGTCTTACGTGATTGGGACGTTGGAGAAGATCTTGGCGTTAACAATAAGTGATTCAGTATCCTGTAGATTCATGTGATTCTTTATAATATATATATATATATATTATATATATACGGTTAGTTTAGTATATATAATAAATATATATATATATATATATATTATATTCTTAATTATTTTATAATTAAAATAAAAAGTTTATTTTAATTTTAAAATTGAATTTCATGATAACTAATTAGAGTTGGAATTGGATTCCATGATAACTAATTGGAGTTGAAATTAGATTCCATGTTTCCTTAAATAAAGGAGTTTGTTTAGATATGAAATAAGATTTCATATTATTCAAAATAAAGGAGTTTATTTGTGAATATGAAAGAGAATCCGTATTTCCTTAAATAAAAGAGTTTATTTAGATATGTAATAAGATTTCATATTATTCAAAATAAAAGAGTTTATTTATGAATAGGAAAGTGAATCCATTTTTTCTTAAATAAAGGAGTTTATTTAGATATGGAATAAGATTTCATATTATTCAAAATAAAGGAGTTTATTTGTGAATAGGAAAAAGAATATGTGTTTCATTTAATACATGAGTTTTTTTTTTACATGGAATTGGATTCCATAATTAATTAAAATAAAGGAGTTTATTTTAATTAAAGAATTTGATTAAAATAAAATAGTTTATTTTATTCAAATTTGGATAAATTAAAATAAAAGAGGTTTATTTTGATTTAAATTTGGATTGAAATAAAGGAGTTTATTTTGATTCAAAATTAGATTTTATGCTAACTAAATTTGCCCATTAAATGATATCAATATATATATTGAATGTTTATTATTCATGAGATGAATTTTATTTATTGATGCATATGGTGATGTGTATGATAATAAATGAGATTGATTATGGACTATTGACCAATGTGATTGAATTTTATTTTAGTTGGATGCATGAATGTATGAGTTTTATTAAATGGGGTTTGCGTACCTTGTCTTCTCTAATTTTTCTTAATATAAATTCTATCATCCTCCTATGTACTTTTCCTTGACTGCTGATCAAGGTTTCTATTTATTTTAAATAGTTTTGTAATAGGAATAGTTAGAATTAATTTTGAAGAATTGGAGATCAAGGATCAAGTTGCGCTTGAAGACCCGTTTGTAATGGAGTCCGGGTTTAAATATAATAGTTATATTTAAATATTAATTCTTGCACCCCTAGGTTTGACCTTTTGGTTTACTTGGTTGCTCTAGTGAACCAAACTAGAATAAAGTCCATAATCAATCCGGGTAGAATATAGTATTCTATATGTGCATACTTATACTATAAATATTATATATTATGCAAACATGTTTCGCATGTTAATTAATATGACGCGTATTTTATATATATATATATATATATGTGCATGCGCGCTAAACAAGATGAGACAAATTAATAACAAATCCCTCAAATTTTTTATATTAAGTCCTAAGCGTTCAAAGATATTTGGAATATCGAACGTCGCCTTCTAGCATGATAAAAAAAATAATAGAGTATCAATTAATTATTATAAGTTTGTTGTGTCACCACAAGACTTATCTTAATTCTATGAGATGTTAATTTTATCACATTTGATGCTTATAAAGAAAATTGAACAATATTATTTTTTTGTGTCACCACAAGGACAATGTTTTTCTTTTTTGGAATATATGGAGTGCTAGATTGGACTTAACTTGGATAATTTTGATTCGGATGTGCCACCACTTGATCAAAATAATCTAAGAGGCAAAATACAAGGAGTTGTATAGTTGATGTAATTGACAAGAGTTGCCAACCTATTTATTTATATATAGTTTGTTGTGTCACCACAAGGCTATGTACATTTGAAATGTGATCCTTATTCTCACTAGCAAATTTTTAATTAGATTTTGCCGAACTATATAAGTGAGGGTAATATAGTTTGAAGAAAATAGTGGGAGATATCAATTTAAAACAAGACCTAATTTATTTTGGTAATTAATAAAAGAATGTATGCTAAAATTGTGACGCCCCCAAAATAGGTATACAACACCCATTCTGAGTCGTCAAATACATGGTATAGAAAGCAAACTACAACTTCAATAATACAATTGTCGTGCAAAATATGACAACACATACTGTGAGTTTAAATACAAATATTGTCTTCTAGACAATATCCACACTCAAATAAGTCCTCATTACAATTATTCAAACACTATTTTACAGAAATAGTGAGGACTGCTAAAACATCTTTCTAGAACCATCACTCCATACCCCGACTAGATCCTGCTATGTTCTCACCTCCTGGGAAGAAAAATGGAACAAAAAGGAAAAAGGTGAGCTCAACTAGCCCAGTAAAGAATATTATGACTAAGATAATATACAACAAATTATCATTAGTTTTCAACAGGAAAAAATCTGATAAAATATAATAGACAACAAGTTTTAGATCAACAACTGCAGCGAAAATAACAATCCATTAGAAGTGTCAAGTAGAGAATGAGTTCTACTATCTTCTAAGATTTAAAAGTCCATCATCAAAATTTTATCCCTGTAACAACAATCAATATACATCTTTTTTCTGAGCCAAATATATTCATTTGTATCACCAATTAGTCATGTTCATCTCAACACTGCTTCATCTTTTGCACTACGGGCCAAAGATATTCATCAGTTAATCATTCATCTTTGCACTACAGGCCAAAGATATTTAGTAATATCATCATTTAGAACTGAGGATGATGAAAAATATTTTAAAGAAAACGAATCTAGTGAGACAGAAGGACAAATATTAAGGATTCGTATAACAGTTTATCCAAGATCAATAATACTCCATAATAACCAATTTTGAAGCAGAATTCAAAAATAAAGACCAAAATATGGATACAATCAAAGATAGTAACCATAATAGACATCTTGGACAAAAAGAAAAAAATTTCATTTTTTGGTGAATAGTCTTAGTATTCGTGAATAATGTGTCGATATCGTGAATAGTCTTAGATATCGTGAATAAGAACCCCCAACACAAAAGTTCCAAATTTGATAAAAGCGTTCACAAATATTTGGCATAATGATATTGAAGAAAATAATATCATTTAAGAAGAAAATAACATCCCTTACCTCAAAATAACTAAGTTGCTTCCGATCGGAATATCTGGATGAAAGCCAAGGAAACTTGTCTTAGAAAAGAACTCTCAAAGTATCAAAATACTCACAAAAATACGCTCGAGAATTTAGAGAGAAAGAAAATTTGTTTCTGGTGTGATTTTCAATTCTAACCTAAGCGTCTATTTATAGGAAAATGCTAGAACGCCATAGGAGACTAAAATAATATTATTTCTAAACCAATTTCTACGCATGCCTAAAGACCAAGACTAGCATGCCATTTCTGAAAATAATTCCAGCAGCCCACATGTTTGAAAAACCATAAGTGGGTCCCACCCATAATTTAATAAAAATCATTTTATTTTCCGAAACTTCAGTAATTCATAGAAAATAGCCCGTTTATCAGAAAAATACTAATTTTATGTCCATTCTGCCTGAAATCGAATTCTCTACAACTTTGTAGCTTTGAGTTTTCCAAATTCCAAACATAAAATATCCGAAATCCACAAACGAATGATTTTTAATACCTCCACACCGACAAAATACTGATAAAACACCTCAGCATTAATTCTTTCATTTTTATCCACATAAAAATAAATATATCCATCATTTATATCCACATAAAATAAATATTTTCTTATCATATAAATCAATAATTAATTATTCACAAATAATATTATAGAATCACAATTATGACAACCAGGCTGTTCCCAGGAAAGAGGGGGCTTTCCAATAAGAATTTCTCCTTACTGGCGCGCAATTAGGTGACCAAACCTCTCCTTGACAGAACTTTCTAGACATTGACAATAATGCTATCTAATAATATTATTCAAATAATATGAATTATTGATCTGATAATGGGAAATACTATGCAGTGATAATTATTGAAACAACAATAATATAAAATATCAACGCAAAGACAATTATTGAATCAATAAAATAAAATATTAAACAAGAATTCTTGTAACAATTATTGAGTAGTGCCTTCTTACGTAAGAATCAATAATTCAAAAATCTACATGCATCCACGCAGCGTATTCGTATTTTAACCACCGGGTATTCCAACAAGTGTTAATTGGTAACAACTACTGCCAAGTTATTTATAAAAACTAAAACTTGTCGTTTTCTTCATCCGACAGTTATTCTGTTATGGGGCCACAAATGACTACGTCATCGTACGAATATTCTCCGACAATAAGAATATTCCACGACCAAACGAATATTCCCCGACAACAATGATTATTTTATAACCACTTGCTTATTTTGCAAAATTTGCATATTTCACCCATAACCAAAATATTATATCAATTTAACACCTTATTATTCATAATAATAATTAGAGGAAATTCGATTTTATTTATAATAAGTTGGGGTCTTACAACCTCCCCTACTTATGAAATTTTGTCCTCAAAATTGACGTACGTACCTGGTGTTTCGAAAAGGTGAGGGTACCTCGCTTTCATTTCTGATTCCAACTCCCAGGTCATTTCTTCAATAGTTTGGTTCCTCCACAAAACCTTAACTTGTGGTATAACCTTGGTGCGTAGGACATGCTCTTTCTTATCCAAGATCTTAACAGGTACCTCGTCTGGTTCTAAAGTAATAATATGGTTCGGGTCTTTCACATATTTACGAAGCATAGATATGTGAAAAACATTATGAACACAAGACATACTTGGAGGTAATGCGAGTCTATAGGCCACATTTCCTATTCGGTCAAGAATCTCAAATGGACCAACAAATCGTGGATTGAGCTTTCCTCTCTTTCCAAATCTTGTAACTCCCTTCCATGGAGCAACACGTAACAATACATGATCCCCAATATTAAATTCCACGTCCTTTCAATGAAGATCCGCATAACTCTTTTGTCGATCTTGTGAGGTTTGAATACGTTGTTGAATCATTTGGATCTTTTCTGTAGTCATGCGTACTAATTCTGGTCCCAACAACGTTGCTCCTCCCACCTCATCCCCAGCATACTTGTGACGCCTCCAAAACATGTATACATCACCTATTCTGAGTCACCAAATATATGGTACAGAATACAAATACAACTTAATTATACAACTGTCGTGCAAAGTACGACAAAACATAAGCTGTGAGTTTTAATACAAATATTGTCGTCTAGACAATATACAAACTCAAATTCAATATTATTACATTTATTTTCCCACTATTTCTTTGAATAGTGAGGACTACTAATGCTATCATCCGTTTCGTCACTCCGTTTCCGACTAGTCCCTCTACGTTCTCATTTCAAGAGAACAATGAAAGTAAAAGGGTAAGCTCAACTAGCCCAAGGGAAATATTATGACTAAGATAATGCGAATATATTATCGTTAGCCTTCAACGATGTTAAACGATATAATATAACAACCATCAAGTTTAAGCTGCGGTGGAACAAGCAATCCATTAAAAGAGTCAAGTAGAGAATAAAATCTACTATCTTTTATGATTTAAAAGGTTTTCATCACTTTTATCATTTGGGACTCGACAAATAAATAATCCACATCATCGAATCACCCCTACACCACGGCCGAGGATATTCTTTAGTATCACGACCATAATTATCCATGCACTCCGGGCCAAGAATATTTGTGTATTCATTAATGGTCATGATCATGCCAACAACTATCCATCAATGCACTACGGGCCAATGAGGACTTTTACCACATCATTTGTAACATTACGGTCATGATTACAATAATAATCCTAGTCATAATCATACCAAGTCCATCTATGCACTACTGAGCCCACGAGATGACTTTCAAAAAAATATAAACATGAGGATGATGACAATGATATAAGAATTCAATAAAACAAGTTCATGAATTATTTTATCCGAGGAATCAATAACGTCCAAATTGTCGACATGATCTTTGCTTTGTGGAGTAAAATTCAAGAATGCTCGAAGAATATTTCAATGAAAAGATATTGGATGAAGCGCAAATATCAAGGATATTCCACTAATTTCATGGAGTATAGAAGTCAAAACTTTAACCAACTGAGTATAACAAGGAATGTAATAACAAAAGAAATTACCAGGCATGCGATAGACCGCACAGACATGTTATTCCAACAGAATAATAAATAACGGAATCAGGTCCGGTGTAAAACGCACAGACGGGATATTCCAACATAATAATAAAGACGGAATCAGGTTCGGCGTAAAACGCACAGACATGATATTCCAACAAATAATAAAGACGGAACCAGGTTTGGTGTAGAACGCACAGACAGGATGTTCCAACAGAATGATAAATAATGGAACCAGGTCTGGCGTAAACGCACAAACAGGATGTTCCAACAGAATGATAAAGAATGGAATAACAGAAGAATTTCACCAAGTATAGGGTTGCCCGTGTATACAGGTTATTCCAATAGAATAATAAAGAATGGAATAACAGAAGTTCTCTTCATGGATAAGAAAGAAATAATACTCCCTACCTTGGAAAAACTGGATACTGGAATAGTGAGGTAGTAGACTTCTCTTCTTCTTTCTCTCTATAATTTCTCTCTATAATAATCGCTCTAAAGCTTTTGTGAATTGGTGAGAAATGATGGAAGAATGAGTTTCTATTTATAGAAAAATATAATTTTGATAATTGCACGTTTTGGGGCTCAAAAATTACAGTACAATACCTCCAACTTTTCTTTCATTTTTAATTTAGTCCTGCAAGTATTATAAATCTTGCACCAACTCCCCTTATAGTAAATAATGTGATTCAATAGTTCAATCATGTGAATCAATAGTATAATCATGTGAAAAATACGAATTACAGTATAGTACCTCCATCTATACCTCCATTTTTAACTTAGTCATGCAAGTATTATCAATCTTGCACCAACTCCCCTAATAGTAAATAATGTGATTCAATAGTACACATATGTGAACAAATAGTTATATAAACATGTGAATTAGTAGCAATTAATTGCTCATTTATCCGATAAATTACCTGATTTATCAATATCACCCATAGACATCAATTATCATCGGAATAGGTGACCAAACCTCTCCTTGACAGAACTTCTAGACATTGTCAATATTGTAAATAATAATATGAATAACTTTGTCGTCTCAATTATTGATTTAATAATATAAAATATTATGCAAATGATACTGTGATAATAATTGAATCAATTATATGAGAGATATGATGCAGCAATTACTATAGTAATAATTGAGTAATATGAGCAACTTCTCACGTAAGCATCAATAATCAATACCGTGTGCTACTATGCAACCACGCGTATTACTGTACTTTTAACACCGGGTATTTCAACAGTTAACGGTAAAACTTCCGCCGTTATTTTCATAAAGTATTTTTGTCGTTTTCTCAATCCGACAATAATTCCGTTAATGAGGTCCACCAATGATTGTGTCGTTTATACGAATATTCCCTGTTAAAACGAATATTCCCCGACCAATTGAATATTATATAACAACTTGCGTACTTTGCAAAATTTGTAAATATTACCCACAACTATAACATTATATCAAAACCACACCATAATATTCAAAAATATATTTTGAGAAAATTTAATCTTTATTCAAAAAGTTGGGGTCTTACAACCTCCCCTTCTTATGAAATTTCGTCCTCGAAATTAAGGTGCGTACCTGGTATGTCGAAGAGATAAGGATAACTTGATTTCATCTCAGATTCTAACTCCTAGGTCATTTCTTCCACATCGTGGTTTCTCCACAAAACTTTGACTTGAGGTATAACCTTGGAGCGTAGAATATGATCCTTTTTATCCAAGATTTTAACAGGTAACTCTTCATACGTTAAATCTCCCTCTATCTCGTCTGGATCTAATTCAATAATGTGGTTCTGGTCTTTCACATATTTACGTAACATAGATATGTGAAAAACGTTATGAACACGAGACATATATGGCGGTAAAGCGAGTCTATACGCCACAGTTCCTACTCGATCGAGGATTAAAAATGGGCCAATGAATCGAGGGTTGAGCTTTCCTCTCTTTCCAAATCTCGTAACTCCCTTCCATGGAGCAACACGTAATAACACATGATCTCCAATATCGAATTCCACGTCCTTTCGATGAAGATCAGCATAACTCTTTTTGTCGATCTTGTGAGGTTTTTATACGTTGTCGGATCGTTTGAATCTTTTCCATAGTCATACGTGCCAACTCTGGTCCTAACAATGTTGCTTCACCCACCTCATCCCAGCATACTGGAGAACGACACTTTCTTCCATACAACGCCTCAAATGGAGCCATGCCAATATTTGCTTGATAACTATTGTTGTAGGAAAACTCCACTAATGGTAGGAACTTATCCTAACTTCCCTTGAAGTCAAGGACACAGAGTCTTAATAGATCTTCAAGAGTTTGAATGGTCCTCTCCGACTGCTCGTCCGTCTGAGGATGATATGCCGAGATAAATCGTAAATCTGTGCCCATAGCTTTTTGCAAACTAACCCAAAGTCTTAAAGTGAATCTTAGGTCTCGATCAGAAACTATGGATATTGGCATACCATGCAGTCTTACAATCTCGTTTATGTACATACGAGCAAGACGTTCAAGTGTATAAGTTTCTCGTATAGGTAGGAAATGAGCAGACTTGGTCAATCTATCAACAATGACCCAAATTACATTTATGCCTTGAAAACCTTGGGAAGACCACGATGCTTGAAATCCATGGTAATGTGTTCCCACTTCCATTCTGGAATTTCAAGTGGTTGCAATGGACCTTTTGGTACTTGATGCTCCGCCTTGACTCGTTGACAAGTTAAACACCTTGAGATAAATTTTGCTATCTCTCTCTTCATATTGCTCTACCAAAATGTATGTCGAAGATCACGATACATTTTGGTACTCCCAGGATGGATTGCAAACGGTGTGTTGTGCGCCTCCATCATGATTTTATACTTTAAATCAGGGTCGTTAGGATCACAAAGTCTGTAGTTGACTCGAAGTATTCCTTCTTCAACGATTCTTACTTCTGGCATACATCACCCAAAACAGGTATACATCACCTATTCTGAGTCGCCAAATACATGGTACAGAATACAAATAAAACTTAATTATACAAATATGTCGTGCAAAAATGCGACAAAACATAAGTCGTGAGTTTTAATACAAATATTGTCGCCTGCAGACAATATACAAACTCAAATTTAATATTATTACATTTATTTTCCCACTATTTCACCGAATAGTGAGGACTACTAATGCTTATCATCACAGTACATCACTCTCCGTTCCCCGACTAGTCCTCGCTTTCGTTTTCATTTCACAAGAGAACAATGAAAGTAAAAGGGTGAGCTCAACTAGCCCAGTAGGAAATATTATGACTAAGATAATGCAGAATATATTATCGTTAGCCTTCAACAGTGTTAAACTGATATAATATAACAACCATCAAGTTTAACTGCAGCGGAACAAGCAATCCATTAAAAGAGTCAAGTAGAGAATAAAATCTACTATCTTTTATGATTTAAAAGGTTTTTCATCACTTTTATCATTTGAAACTTCGACAATAAATAATCCACATCATCGAATCACCCCCCTTTTTCTGACGATGATATTCTTTAGTATCACGACCACAATTATCCATGCACTACGGGCCAAGAATATTTGTGTATTCATTAATGGTCATGATCATGCCAACAACTGTCCATCAATGCACTACGGGCCAATGAGGACTTTTACCACATCATTTGTAACATTACGGTCATGATTAAACCGAATAATCCCTGATCATAATCATACCAAGTCCATCTATGCACTACAGGCCACAGATGACTTTCAAAAAAAATATAAACATGAGGATGATGACAATGATATAAGAATTCAATAAAAACAAGTTCAAGAATTATTTTATCCAAGAATCAATAACGTCCAAATTGTCGACATGAATCTTTGCTTTGTGGAGTAAAATTCAAGAATGCTCGAAGAATATTTCAATGAAAAGATCTTTGGATGAAGCACAAATATCAAGGATATTCCACTAATTTCATGGAGTATAGAAGTCAAAACTTTAATCAATTGAGTATAACAAGGAATGGAATAACAAAAAAAAATCACCGGGCATCTTATAGATCGCATGAGGCGAGTTATTCCAACGAGAATAATAAATAACGGAATCGAATGTCGGCGTAAAAGCATGCAGACGGGATATTCCAACGAGAATAATAAAGATGGAATCGGTCTAGCGTAAAAGCATGCGGACATGATATTCCAACAGAATAATAAAGATCGAACTAGGTTGGCGTAGAACGCATGCAGAGCGAGGATGTTCCAATGAATGATAAATAATGGAACCGGTCCGGCGTAAGCGCACAAAAGCAGGATGTTCCAACGAATGATAAAGAATGGAATAACAGAAGAATTTCACTAAGTATAGGGTAGCCCGCGTATACAGGTTATTCCAATAGAATAATAAAGAATGGAATAACAGAAGTTCTATTCATGGATAAGAAAGAAATAATACTCCCTACCTTGGAAAAACTGGATACTGGAATAGTGAGGTAGCAAACTTCTCTTCTTCTTTCTCTCTATAATTTCTCTCTATAATAATCGCTCTAAAGCTTTTGTGAATTGGTGAGCAATGAAGGAAGAATGAGCTTCTATTTATAGAAAAATATAGTTTCGATAATTGCACGTTTTGGGGCTCGAAAATTACAGTACAATACCTCCAACTTTTCTTTCATTTTTAATTTAGTCTTGAAAGTATTATCAATCTTGCACCAACTCCCCTAATAGTAAATAATATGATTCAATAGTTCAATCATGTGAAAAATACGAATTACAATATAGTACCTCCATCTATACTTCCATTTTTAACTTAGTCATGCAAGTATTATCAATCTTGCACTAACTCCCCTAATAGTGAATAAGGTGATTCAATAGTACACACATGTGAACAAATAGTTATATAAGCATGTGAATTAGTAGCAATTAATTGCTCATTTATCTGATAAATTACCCGATTTATCAATATCACCCCTAGACTTCAATTATCATCAGAATAGATGTCGATTTCCACTAACACTAATAATCCCAACACAATGGAACTATCAAAATTCATTTTTAATCAACACAACTTATTCATCATTAATATTATAACTCACAATATTTAACAACCGGTCGTTCCCGGAAAGAGGGGCTTTCAGATAAGGATTTCTCCTTATTGGCGCCTTGATTAGGTGACCAAACCTCTCCTTGACGAACTTCTAGACATTTTCAATATTGCAAATAATAATATGAATAACTTTGTCGTCTCAATTATTGATTTAATAATATAAAATATTATGCAAATGATCTTTGTGACAATAATTGAATCAATAATATGAGAGATATGATCGTGATTCTTGTAGCAATATAATTGAGTATAAGCGAGTGACTTCTCACGTAAGCATCAATAATCAATACTGGTGTCTTATTATGCAACCACGCGTATTACTGTACTTTTAACACCGGGTGTTTCAACAGTTAACGGTATAACTTCCGCCGTTATTTTCATAAAGTATTTTTGTCTTTTTCTTAATCTGAAAATAATTCCATTGTGGGGGACCACCAATGATTGTGCCGTTGTACGAATATTCCCTGTTAAAACGAATATTTCCCGACCAATCGAATATTATATAACAACTTGTTTACTTTATAAAATTTGTAAATATTACCCACAACTATAACATTATATTAAAACCACACCATAATATTCAAAAATATATTTTGAGAAAATTTAATCTTTATTCAAAAAGTTGGGGTCTTACAATACTGGAGAACGAAACTTTCGTCCATACAATGCCTCAAATGGAGCCATGCCTATACTTGTTTGATAACTGTTGTTGTAGGAGAATTCCACCAGTGGCAAGTACTTATCCCAGCTTCCTTTGAAATCTAGAACACAGAGTCTTAATAGATCTTCAGGGTTTAAATAGTCCTCTCGATTGTCCGTCTGGTTTGAGGATGGTATCTTAGAACTAAATCGTAAATTTGTGCCCATAGCTTTACTATGAGCTAACCCAAAATTGTGAAGTGAATCTTGGGTCACGATCCAAAACTATGGATACTGGCATGCCATGCAATCTCACAATCTCATTCACGTACATACGAGCAAGACGTTCAAGGGAATAAGTTTCTCGTATAGGTAAAAAATGAGCAGACTTAGTTAATCTATCAACAATAACCCAAATCGCATCTATGCCTTGAGAAACCTTGGGAAGACCCATAACAAAATTCATGGTAATGTGTTCCCACTTCCATTCCGGAATCTCAAGTGGTTGCAATGGACCTTTTGGCACTTAATGCTCCGCCTTTACACGTTGACAAGTTAAGCACCTCGAGATAAACTCTGCGATCTCTCTCTTCATATTGTTCCACCAAAATGTATGTCGAATATCATGATACATTTTGGTACTCCCGGGATGGATTGCAAATGGGGTGTTGTGTGCCTGCATCATGATTCTATGCTTTAAGTCAGAATCATTAGGAACACAAAGTCTGGAGTTGAATCTAAGTATTCCTTCTTCATCGATTCTCGTTTCTGGAATAGCTCCTTCTTGCACTTTCTTCTTCATACGTATCAGCCCCAGGTCCATAGCTTGAGCAGCTTTAACTTTATCAATTAAAGTCGGTTCTACTCGTATATTACGCCATCATCATGTGGGTCCTGAGTCTTTAATTCTACCTCCATCCTTTTCAAGTCATACTGAGAATGGGCCTTTGCATTGACAATATCGCTTTCGTACTAGCATATGATCTTACACTCGATAAATCGACTACTACGTTAAGCTTTTCGAGATGATATTGAATAGTGTGATCGCAATCTTTCAATAGTTCAAGCCAACGTCGTTCTTGCATGTTGAGTTCTTTTTGGGTGAAGAAATATTTGAGGTTTTTATGGTCCGTATAAAATCTCCACTTTCTCCCCATACAAGTAGTGTCTCCAAATTTTCAACGCGAATCATTGCTTTGCCAACTCCAGGATCATGAGTAGGATAATTCCTCTCATATTCTTTGAGTTAATCGTGAGGCATAGGCTATGACTTTCCCATGTTGCATGAGAACACATCCTAACCCTTTGCACGAAGCATCATTTGTAGATAACAAATCCATCTGTGCGGATGGTATTGCGAAAACAGTGCGAAATGAGTCTCCTCTTGAGCTCTTGGAAACTCTTCTCGCATTCCTCGCTCCATGCGAATTTTGTATCTTTCCGAGTCTGCTGAGTTAACGAAGTAGCGATTCGAGAAAATCCTTCCATGAATCTCCGATAATAACTAGCTAAGCCCAAAAAGCTGCGTACTTCGGTCACCGACTTCGGTTGCTCCCAACTTTGTACTACCTCAATCTTCCCCGGGTCAACAGATACTCCATGTTTTGACACCACGTGCTCAAGGAATGCTACTTCCTCAAGCCAGAACTCGCATTTCTTCAGCTTGGCATAAAGCTTGTTTTCACGAAGCCTTTCAAGTATCAGCTTCAAATGGTGCTCATGATCTTCACGGCTTTTGGAATAGATGAGGATGTCATCAATAAAGACAACAACGAATTGATCCAAATATTCCTTGAATACAAGGTTCATCATATCCATGAAAGCAGCTGGAGCATTAGTCAATCCAAAAGACATGACTAAGAATTCATAATGCCGTCTGGGGAGTTACGGCGGTCTTTGGAATATCCTCAGTTTTAATCTTCAGCTGATGATATCCAGAACGAAGGTCGATCTTTGAAAAGAATTGTGCTCCTTGCAACTGGTCGAACAGGTCATCAATGCGAGGTAACGAATACCTATTCTTGATGGTGACATGGTTCAATTCTCGGTAGTCAATACAAAGTCGCATACTCCCGTCTTTCTTCTTTACGAATAAAAAAGGAGCACCCCAAGGAGATGTACTAGGACGAATGAAACCGATGTCTAATAACTCCACCTGGTTGGACTTTTAACTCCTGAAGTTCAATAGGAACCCTTTGATATGGGTTTTAGAAATGGGTTTTGTACCCGGTTCAAGGTCAATAAAGAAATCAACATCACGTTACGGGGTAGAGCCAAGGAAGCTCTTGAAATACATCAGGAAATTCTCTAACAACAGAAATATTATTCAAATCTGACTTGTCTTTGTTCAAATCCATAACATGGGCTAAGAAAGCTTGACATCTGTTTTTTAATAAACGAATAGCTTTATGGCTTGATATGACAGTGATTAATTTTAGTGGTTTAGTTGTTTGAATTCGTATGATAGGTTGGTTAGGAATATGAAAACTAACAACCTTACGAAAATAATCAATTTTAGCATGATGAGTGGTTAACCAATCAATTCCTAAAATTAAATAAAAAGCAAGTATCTTTAAAGAGATAAGATCAACAGGTAATGTGATAGTGCCAACTTGGATCATGCAAGATTTATAAACTGTAGATGTAACGAAGGTTTCACCCAACGGAGTTTCAACAGATAAGTCAAAGTCCAATTTCTCTGGAGTCAAGTTTAAACGTTGAGCACAAGCAGGAGAGATAAAAGAATGGGTAGAACCAGTATCTATTAAGGTATAAACTTTGGAAGAGTTCAAGATTAGCTTACCCGTAATCACCTCGTTCGGGTTCCTCGCGTTTTGGCCAGTCATGACAAACGCTCTTCTAGGAACCGCTGATTTCGACTTATTCGGGACAGCCCTTGGAGTCACCATTCCCGTTGAACTTGGTTTCTATAGAACAATCCCAAGCTATGTGGCCTTCTTTTCCATAATTGTAACATACCTTGGATTGTTGTGGACAGTTTGGGCTGATATGTCCCTCTTTCCCGCATTTGTAACATCTAACTGGCGGTCGTTCTCCTCCCCTAAAATTTGTTGTTGGTGCTGGTGTTGCTGTTGATGTCTTCCCGTCATTATTGAATCTCCTCTTATTGAAATTTCCACTTGACTCACCTCTCCTATTATTATGGCCACGATGACCACCCGAGTGGTTACCGCCTTTGTTCGTATTTTTCCCTCCTCGTTGGTTATCATCGCTCTGATGACTGCTGTCACCGGTATGACCCTGGTTGTGGTCCCTCGGTTGAACATACTCACTATCTCGCTCTAATAATTGAGCCACATTGACAACATCTCGAATCTGAGAGAAAATTTATGAGAGATAAGGTATTGACGAATCTCGGGTTTTAGACCTCTCAGAACCATCCTTGTCATTCGTTCCTCATTCTCTACCAAATGAGGTGCAAACATGGATAACTCAGCGAACTTCACCTCGTACTGGGACATTGTCATGTTGTTTTGTTCGAGTCTGATAAACTCTACCTCCTTCATATGACGAATACTTTCAGGAAAGTACTTGTCATTGAATAGTTTCTGAAATGTTTCCCAAGACATGTTGAGTGCAGCAGGCTGGGTACGCTTCACAGACTCCCACTAGTAGTCTGCCTCACCGTTGAACATAAAGGTGGCGAATGGAACCTTCTGTTCCTCCGTGCATCCCAAGACATCGAATATCTTGGTAATTTGCTTGACCCATGTTTCCGCCTTGATCAGATCCGGCTTTCCAATAAATTTTGGTGGTCCCAACTCCTTGAACTGCTTGGCTGTGATAGATCGCGCGTTGCTATCACTTCCACCCGTATTTTGTACACAAGTCTCCCTCATCTGATTTTGCATGAACTGCAAAAAGCTCCTAAATATTCCATCATTCATCATTTGTTCGGTAGTGTTGTTTACAGGAGGAATATTGTCTTCTTGTTGCACGTTCTCCTAGTTTGTAACTAAAGGTTGTTCCACAATCTCATACACTCCATTGTTAACGTTCTCAGCATCCATTCTTAAATACTGCCATAAAACAAGGGTTAATTAAACAAATTAACATATCACATAATCCCTATATTATGACTGACCAACAAATAAGCTTAGATAGGACACACTAGCGAAGGATTTACTCATCTCCCCTCCTAGTTATATTCCCGATCTCATGGAGACCATATCCTAAGCTTTGATACCAACCGTGGCGCCCCCAAAATAGGTATCAAACACCCATTACGAGTGCCAAATACATGGTATAGAAAGCAAACTATAACTTCAATAATACAATTGTCGTGCAAAATACGACAACACATATTATGAGTTTAAATACAAATATTGTCTTCTAGACAATATCCACACTCAAATAAGTCCTCATTATAATTATTCAAACACTATTTTATAGAAATAGTGAGGATCGCTAAAACATCTTTCTAGAACCATCACTCCATTACCCATTAGATCCTGCTATGTTCTCACATCACGAGAAGAAAAATGGAACAAAAAGGAAAATGGTGAGCTCAACTAGCCCGATAAAGAATATTATGACTAAGATAATATACAACAAATTATCATTAGTCTTCAACGGGAAAAATCGATAAAATATAATAGACAACAAGTTTTAGATCAACAATCTACGGTGAAACAACAATCCATTAGAAGAGTCAGTAGAGAAAGAATTCCACTATCTTCTAAGATTTAAAAGTCCATCATCAATATTTTATCCACAGAACATCAATCAATATACATCTTGAATCAAATATTCATCTTTGCACTTCTGGGCCAAAGATATTCATTCAAATATCACCCGGTTGGTCATGTTCATCTCAACACTGTTCATCTTTACACTACGGGCCAAAGATATTCATCGATTAATCATTTATCTTTGCACTACAGGGCCAAAGATATTTAGTAATATCATCATTTAGGGTGAGGATGATGAAAAATATTTTAAAAAAAGCGAACCCGGTGAGACGAGAAGGACAAATAGTAGGGATTAGTTTAACGGTTTATCGAAGATCAATAATACTCCATAATAACCAATTTTGAAGCGAATTCAAAATAAAGACCAAAACATGGATACAATCAAAGATAGTAACCATAATAGACATCTTGGACAAAAGAAGAAAATTTTATTTTTAATTAAATAGTATCGTGATAAGTGAATAGTCATGATATCGTGAATAGTATCATATCGTGAATAGTAACTTGACACAAAAAGTTCCAAATTTGATAAAAACGTTCACCAAATTTCTGGCATAATGATATTGAAGAAAATAATATCATTTAAGAAGAAAATAACATCCACTTACCTCAAAATAACGGTATTTACGATCGGAATATCGGATAGAAAGCCGAAGGAAACTTATGCTTAAACGACAACTCTCAACGTATCAAAATACTCACAAAAATACGCTCGAGAATCTAGAGAGAAAGAAAACTTGTTTCTGGTGTGATTTTCAATTCTAACCTAAGCGTCTAATTATAGGAAAATGCTAGAACGCCGTAGGAGACTAGAATAATAAAATAATATTATTTCTAAACCAATTTCTACGCATGCCTAAAGACCAAGACTAGCATGCCATTTCTAAAAATAATTCCAGCAGCCCACATGTTTGAAAAACCAAAAGTGGGTCCCACCCATAATTTAATAAAAATTATTTTATTTTCCAAAACTTCAGTAATTCATAGAAAATAGCCCGTTTATCGAAAAAAATACGAATTTTATGTCCATTACGCTTTGAAATCAATTCTCTACAACTTTGTAGCTTTGAGTTTTCAAATTCCAAACAAAAATATCAAAAATCCACAAGCGGATGATTTTAATACCTCCACAAACGACAAAATCTTGATAAAACACCTCGGCATTAATTCCTTCATTTTTATCCACATAAAAATAAATATATCCATCATTTATATCCACATAAAATAAATATTTCCTTATCATATAAATCAATAATTAATTATTCATAAATAATATTACGAGAATCACAATTTTGACAACCAGTAGTTCACGGGAAGAGAGGAGGTTTTCAATAAAAATTTCTCCTTCTTGGTGCGCAATTAGGTGACCAAACCTCTCCTTGACGAAACTTTCTAGACATTGCCAATAATGTTATCTAATAATATTATTCAAATAATATGAATTATTAAGCGATAATGGGAAATCTTGCATGGATAATTATTGAAACAACAATAATATAAAATATAAACGCAAACAATTATTGAATCAATAAAATAAAATATTAAGCGATAATTCTTTATCGTAACAATTATTGAGTAGTGCCTTCTTACGTAAGAATCAATAATTCAAAAATACTGTGCATCCATCCAGCGTATTCACGTATTTTAACCAAGGGTATTCTTCAACGATTATTAATTGAATAACAACTTCTGTAGTTATTTATAAAAACTCAAACTTGTCGTTTTCTTCATCCAACGGTTATTACATTATGGGGCCCTGAAATGATTGCTACGGGCGAATCGTATGAATATTCCCAAACAACAAGAATATTTCACGACCAAATGAATATTCCCCGACAACAATGATTATTTTATAACCACTTGCTTATTTTGAAAAATTTTCACATTTCACCCATAACCAAAATATTATATCAATTTAACACCTTATTATTCACAATAATAATTAGAGAAAATTCGATTTTATTTATAATAAGTTGGGGTCTTACAAAAATGTTGTTAATTACAAATTTATTTACAAGAATTTTATAATGTCTAAATTACTATCACTGTGAAGCATATTAGATGCTATTTAACCGGACCGTATTAAACGGATTGGTTAAAGAAATTGAGAAAAGTTCTCACGGCTGAAAAGCTATCTTATGTCCTTAATACGCCTATCCCTACAATGGTTACAAACAATGCCTCTGAGGAAGAGATTGCTCCTTTTAGAAAGTGGCAAGATGATGCACAGTTGGCTCAATGCATCATGCTCGCATCCATGAGTAACGAGCTTCAGCGTCAGCATAAAACTATGAATGCTCTTACTATACTCCTGCATGTCAAGTAGTTGATGGTGAGGAAAGTAGGACTAATAGATATCAGATATCTAAGGAGTTCTTCCGATCTAGAAAGACCAATGACACTGCAGTACAGATAAAAGTCCTTAACATAATCAATTTGATTGATCAATTAGGATAACGAGTTTTGACATGGATAGAGAGTTGAGCCAAGATTTGATCTTGCACTCACTCCCAGACTCCTTTCACAATTATTGTGAATTTTTCATATGAACAATCTAGATATCAGCCTCGCTGATTTGCTTAACATGTTGAAAAATGTTGAGAGTCACTTTTCAACCAAGAAAGACCAAGTCTTACTGGTAGGGGTCAAAGGATCTTCTGAAAAGAAAAATGATTCAAAGAAGGTAAATAGAAAGGCAAAAACAAAGGATAATAAGAATAAAACTGATACGGATAGCAAAGGAGTTTGCTTCCACTGCAATAAGCCTGGACACTAGAAAGAAACTGCAAGAAGCATTTTGCAGAGGCTAACCAGAAGAAGCTTAGTGAAGTTTCGGTTACAAATACAAATTTGTTCATGTTTTAAAATAATTTTTTCTTTAAGTCAAGGTTCTACTTGGGTATTGGATACCGACTTTGATTATCATAAATATAGATTTATGAAGGGACCAAGAAGAAATAGAAATCTAAACAAATATAAGTAATCATATGTGTGGGAAATGAAGCAAAGGTTGCTACATTAGCCATAGAAACTTATAGTTTAGCAATGCCTACGGGTAAATCTATTAAGTCAATAAGTTGTTATTGTATTCCAGTTCTTGTTAGAAACATTATTTCCATTTTGTTGTTGGACAATGAAATTTTTGGTATTATATTTAAGAACAATTGTTGTTCTATTTATAATAATAATGTTTTGTATAGAACTGGAAAATTACTTATAGGATTTTGTATACTTGACTTACGTGAATTTTTTTTTGCATATTGAACAAATCAGTATAAGAAAAGGAGATGATCATTCAAAGAGTTGAATGTGTGTATTTGCTGAAATACAAGTGTGAATTATTTGAAAGGTTCAAAGAATTCAGAAGTGAAACAAATTGGCAAAGTATTAGGATTCTTTGATCGGATCAAGGAAGGAATACTTGTGTAATAAGTTTCTAGATCATCTCAAATGGTTTTCTTACAAAGGACACCTCATGATACATAATAATTGATTGATGTATCTGAAAGGAAAAATTGTACCTTGTTGGACATGGTACGGTCCATAATGATTTTACCGATATTCCAGTATCCTTCTGGGGTAATACTCTAGAAATGGCTGCATATCTACAAAAGGTAACCTCAAAATCTGACCCGAGACTCTATTAAAGTTATGGACAAGAAGGATTCCTAATTTTAAGTATGTTAAGATAATGGGTTGTCCTGCTTATGAGAAAGAGGTTTTAAAAGGATAAGCTTGGGACAAGATTTGACAAGTACAGAGTTGTGGGACATCCTAAAGTAAGTTTAGGGTATATGTTTTATAATCCTACTTAGCAAAAGGTGTTTGTTGCAAAACACGCAACCTTCTAAGATAAAGGTGTTTATCATTGAAGGGGCTAGTGGGAGGATAATAGATCTTGAAGAGTTCAAGAACCATAAAACACTATAAGTTAAATAAGAGGAACTTGTAGATAGACCTATTGTACTACAATAAAATCGTAAATCTAGAATAGTACTGAAGATACTTGGGAGGTATGGATTCATCATAGATGATTATGATGAGGTACACATCATTGAAGATGATGATCCAGTTACATACGATGAGGTAAGAGTTATAGACACTCAGAGAAATGGATTGAAGCAAGCTTCTCAAATATGGAACATTCATTTTGATGAGACAATCAAAAAGTTTGATTTTATCAAAAATAAGAATGAACCTAGTGTGTACAAAAGGGTGAGTGGGAGCATCGTGACATTCCTAGTATTATATGTTAATATACTACGGATAAGGAATGACATACCAATGCTACAATCAGTAAAGATAAAGTTGTCTAAACATTCCTCCATGAATGATTTGGGAAGAGTATCTTAATTGGGGATACAAATCTATATAGATAGATTTAATAGGATGCTCGAATTAACCCAATGAACGTATATTCATTTGATGCTAAAGTCGTTTAGCATGGCAAACTCCATGGGATGTCTCATGTTGATGAACCCTGGAGTGTATCTCTCTTAATAGTCCCCATAGACTCATAAAAGAGAGATCACATGAGTAACTATCATGTATGCAATGAAATGTACGAGACCTGATGTTGATCAGTCATATTCTGGAGAAGTTCACTACGAGTCAGTGAAAAACATCTTAAAGTACTTAATCGGCACTAAGGATGTGATCATGTTCATGATGGGTTTGAATTAAAACTAGAGGGCTTAACAGACTCGAGTTTTTCAGACAGACCAAGACGACAGAAAATCCACTTTAAGGTAAAATGTTACCTTGAACGGTGGTGCACTGAAATTGGAAAGTTTCCGAACAACAAAGAAATGTTGATTTAGTGATAAAGACAAAGTATATAGCTATAAATGAAGCTGTAAGTTAATTGTTTGGATTAAAGTTCATTACAGAACTAGGAATAGTTCCTAAGTCTCATCTTGGATCTAAGCATGTGTTGTGGCACTTTCATTTGATTATAAGAATCATTAAAAGATGGGAAATCACTATAGAGATAGTGGACTCTCAAGAACAACATTACATATCCATTAACTAAAGCTTATCCAACAGCAGGATAATCGTCACTTAGAGAAGAAGGGTATTGAGATACCATGGCGATTGACTTTAGTGAAAGTGGGAGATTGAAAGTAGTATGCACACAAGCCAATCATGTTTGATGATAAAGCATATACTTTGTAACAATCTTATTCATTTATTAATAAAAAGTATTAATTTATTAAAGGCTTTTAATTATCTACATGATGCCGTTTTATAATATGTGATAAACCCATAGTTTTAAGCAATGCTTTTAGAATAATAATGATAATCATTCTAATGAGATCTAAATTCTTAGAAAGCTTAAAACTAAAATAGTTCCCAATCGTTGGATTACTAAATTGGGGATTAGTGAATCCGGATAGATTGGTACATACGTTGCTTGATCATTGGATGAGGATGATTGATCTCATGATCATTTGTGTGGAGACACTAAAGCAAGTATATTGGTTCTTATTAGAAAATAAGTTCACTAAACGTGGCTCGCTAAGGAATACCTAATGGAGTTTTACTTGCCTGTCAATAGGAATTCCTGTAGTGATAGTAGTACAAGTGATCCTTGGACTTGAGATCATCATGGTATCTTGTGTATGATTAGTTATACGTTGACTTATTCCTTAAGACCCTTAGGGTATATCAAAGGGTATGCTTGGGTATAATAAGTTGTACATGGAGATAATGTATGATCAATAAAGAATCTACCACTTCTAGTAAAAGAAGAGAAATGTCCTATGTGATTCGATAAATGACAACCCAGTAGTCCTTGGCCAATGCAAAATAAAATTAGAAAGGAGTTTCTAATTTGCATTATTTGGAGTTGTTCATTTAAGGATCGAAATATATATAATTAAATAAAATAAGACTTGACAGTAATTCCATGACTTATATTTAATTGGGACATTGTATGATAGAAGGATTGAATTGTACGGTAACTATTTACTCAAAGGTTCTTTTATGATTAATGTTGAAATCTATATTATCTGGAAAGTCGTTGATCTCTAGGGAGGCTTATCCCTATTGTAGAATAAATATTATTTATTTAAATAAATTAATAAATTAATTTATTTATTTAAATAAGATTAGAATTGTTCTAATTGATTTATTCACAACCGGTTTAATATGGAGAACCTAAAGGGTCACACCATAAAAGGAAGAATAATTATTTAAGAAGTTAATGGCATAATCGTAATAATAAGTTAAGTATATTTAATTTAATCTATGGTGATAGAATAAATTAAATAGCTTAATATTTATTATTCAATATTTTGGAAATATTAAATATAGATTAATAAGAGGAGTCTTATTATTATTATTACTATTATTATTATTTAATTCCTAAAGGAGTTTGGGAATTAATTAATAAAAGTACTCTCATATATTCCTAATAAGATTAGGAGGTTAAATTAATTAAAAGAGTTTAATTAATTATCCATAAAAAGATTAGGGAGCTTAATTAATTAAAGGAATTTAATTAAATAAATAATATCCTATTTTCTAATTTGATTAGAAGGGTTAACTGATATCTTTATAAGAGGAGTCTTATATTAGATATCAATATACATGATTCCAACAGTTGGGAGAGTACGCTCTTTTTCTATGAGAGATAGAAAAACTAGGGTTTAGCCAACCACCCATCTTCTTGAATCTTTCTTTTTCCTTGGTGGATCACCTCTAGAGGCCAAACACTTGGGTGGCTAACATTGATCAAAGGAAGGAACCAAACCCAGTGGATTCAAGTTGAACGCGAAAAGGATTGGAGGTGAACTTGTACCTGAGGAAGCTCGAATCATCAAGGGTATAATTCTTGTTCTTCATATCTTTTCATTTAATTAATAATTGTGCATAAAGGATGATCCGGGTATATGGTTTGTAAAATTTTAAACTCTGATTTTTACACGTTTTCTCTTATTTGTGCATTTTGATTGCGTTCATGAATATTACAAATCTAACAGATGTTTGCTTGATGGTTACTTCAGACATAGTACCGTTTCACGGTGTCCGAGTTGATGAGTTGTGGAAATTCATCGCCGTCCATTTCTTGCAATCTAAGAGCGCCTCCTGTCAAAACTTCCTTGACAATAAACGGGCCCTCCCAGTTAGGAGCGAATTTTCCCTTAGATTGATCTTGGTTGTCAATGATCTTCTTCAAAACCAATTCATGTCATTTAAACTGCCGTAGCCGGACTTTTCTGTTGTAGGATTTGGCGATCCTCTGTTGGTATAACTGACCATGGAAGATAGCCGCGGTTCGCCTTTCGTCTATTAGAGACAATTGGTGAAACCTGTCTTGTACCCATTGGTCTTCATCTAGCTGAGCGTCTATTAACACTCTGAGGGATTCCATTTCAATTTCTATGGGGAGCACTGCTTCCATCCCATAGGTTAATGCGTAGGGGGTTGCCCCAGTGGAAGTGCGCATTGAGGTTCTGTAGGCTAACAGAGTAAGAGGCAATAAGTCAGGCCATTCTTTGTGATTGGTGGATATCTTTTGCATGATCTTCTTGATGTTTTTGTTAGCCGCTTTAACAACACCATTCATCTTTGGACGGTAGATGACAGAATTAAGGTGTTTGATGTGGAATTTACTGCATAGTTCCTCCATCATCTTGTTGTTGAGGTTCTTAGCATTGTCTGATACAATCACCTCTGGTTGTCCATATCGACAAATGACATTGTTTCTGATGAAATCAATGATGACTTCTTTGGTAACCTTGGGGAAGGAAGCTGCTTCTACCCACTTGGTGAAGTAGTCGATCATGGTGAAGATAAATCGATGTCCATTACTGGCTGTAGGCTCAATGGGCCCGATAACGTCCATTCTCCACATTGAGAAGGGCCAAGGCGAACTCATATTATGGAGCTCCCGTGGAGGGGCGTGGATAACATTCCCATGAATTTGGCACTGATAACATCTCCTGACGTGGTCATTGCAGTCAGCTTTGAGAGAGAGCTAGTAATGTCCTGTTCTGAGGATTTTCTTAACAAGGAGGGGGCCACTCATGTATGAGCCACAAACTACCCCATGGACCTCATCCATAAGTCTTTGAGCTTGGTTCTTGTCTAAACATCTGAGGAGACCTTGTCCTGCATCTCTTTTATAGAGTGCATCTCCGCTTAGATAGAATTTCATAGCAAGTCGATGGATCCACCTTTTCTCAGTCGGGTTCGCCTCAGCAAGTGTAGATTCATCTCATAGGTACTCCTTGATATGTTGATACCAAGGATGCTCGATGGGAGGTAGCTCATCCGATACTTCTCCAACGTAGTTCCCATAGGCTGGGGCCTTGTACAAGGAAATTGTGACGCTTGGCAAGTGTCCCTTATCAGGTATGTGAATCAAGGAGGCCAAAGTTGCTAATGCGTTTGCAAAGTCATTCCTATTACGAAGAATGTGTAGAAAGGAGATTTCTTCGAACTCCAAGATCATTTGTAAAACTTGCCGATGGCAAGGCAGCAAATGTAGCTCTTTGGTTTAATAGATTTCGGTGGATTGTCTGATTACAAACTCTGAATCCCCAAAGACAGTTAACCACATGATGCCCATTGAACGAACAAGTTTTAGCCCCATGAGACAGCCTTCATACTCAGCTTTGTTGTTGGTGCTAACAAACTGCAATTTGATGGCGATGGGATACTGCTCCCCCGTACCGGATACTAGAACTGCTCCAGCTCCAAAACCTTCCATATTAACAGCTCCATCAAAATACGTCTTCCATGTTTGGCGTGTATCCTACTGATGGTGTGGCTGAACTGTCATTAGTCCTTCATCGGGGAAGTATGTTTCCAAGGGTTTGAAGTCCCCTCAGGGTGCAGCGGCCAGTTGATCCGCAATTCCTTGACCTTTGATGGACTTTTGAGTCACGTAGACGATGTCAAATTGTTGTAGGATCAACTACCATCTGGACAGCCGGTAATTTAACATGGGTTTGTTGAACACGTACTTGAGAGGATCCATGCGGGATATGAGATGGGTTGTGTGACCATGGAGGTTATGCTGTAATCTCATGGATGCCCATGCTAAAGCGCAACAAGTCTTCTCAATCAGAGTGTACTTGTGTTCACTGCTGCTGAATCTTTTTTTAGGTAATAGATAGCTCGTTCTTGGCCTCTATTGTCTTTCTGTCCCAACATGCAACCCATGGCGTTGTCACTTACGGACAGGTACATGAACAGGGGAACATCATCCCTGGGTGGCACCAAAATGGGAGCTTTAACTAGTTGTTCTTTGATTATGAAGAAGGCCTTCTGGCACTCGTCATCCCATTTCATGGAGGAGTTCTTCCTTAATAACTTGAAGATCGGCTCACAGGTTGCGGTGAGTTGAGAAATGAACCTGCTAATGAAGTTGATTCTTCCCAAAAATCCCCGTATTTCCTTCTCTGTCTGAGGAATGGGCATTTTCGTAATGGCCTGGATTTTAGTAGGATCCAGCTCAATCCCTTTGTGTCTGACTAGGAATCCTAACAACTTACCTAATTTAACGCCAAAGGCGCACTTGGTTAGATTCAACCTCAAGTTGTACTTACGCAACTTGTTGAATAATTTTCTGAGATGGTCAAAGTGGTCCTCCTCCTTTCGGGATTTGACAATGATGTCATCCATGTAGATCTTGATCTCTTTGTGCATTAAGTTATGAAAAAGAGCCATCATACCTCGCTGATAGGTGGCTCCGGCATTGATCAGGCCGAATGACAACCGTTTATAGCAAAAGGTTCCCTAAGGTGTGATGAAAGCAATTTTCTCACGATTGTCCTCAGTAACCATGATTTGATGATACCCCGCAAAGCAATCAACAAAGGAGTATATGCAGTATTGTCAATGAGAATGTGGATAAATGGCACAGGAAAGCTATCTTTAAGGCAAGCTTTGTTCAAGTGCTGATAATCCACGCAAACTCGTACCTTTCCTCCAGGTTTAGGCATGGGAACAATGTTGGATATCCACTCAGGATACATGGACACCATGATGATGCCAGCTTGAAATTGTTTCACAATTTCTTCTTTCACCTTTAAACTCCACTCAGGTTTCAATCGCCTGAGCTTCTACTTGACTGGCTTGAATCCCTCTTTAATGGGAAGGCGATGAAATATAATGTCAGTGGACAAACCCACCATGTCTTTATGAGACCATGCAAACACATCCTGGAATTGGGTTAGTAGAGTAACCATGTCATTCCGTTGGTTTGGGGTAAGGTCTGAACCAATCTGGATTAACTTAGGGCTTTCTAAGGTTCCGAGATTGAATGAAATGGTTCGATCAAGGTTAGGTTTAGGTTTGTCTTTGACCCATTCTTAAATTTTTGGAGGCACCTCAATGTCCTCATGTATTTCCATCAAGGCTGAATTCATCTCTACATCAAAGTTACAGTCTTTGTGGATAAGAGGGACCATATCAGCATGTACAGGCACATCTAAATTCAGGGTCCTAAAACAAAAAATGCTTTCACTTAGTATATATAAAAATGTTTGATCATACAAAGTGTTAGCATGTACTGGCAAAATGACTACTAATACTGTACAGAAAAGTAAGCAGTTATGATATCTATAGGGCAGAAATAGTTCTGCCTGTTTTACCCTTGTCGACCAATGCAAGTCTTTCGCCCAATTAGCGAGGAGCAAAGTCCGTGGAATTGCAGTGATGGAGGGGTTGTCATCATCCTCCTGATCTCGAATGATGGCCATTATATCTGGACAATCATCGTCTGGGGTGTGTCTGTTTGTATGTTCGTCATTGACAATGATGCGTATGCCTGACATCATCCGGATGACGTCTTGTTTAATTCTTTGTTTCTCTTCCTCCATGGCGGGATCTAGAACAAAGACTTCTTTCACCTTCACCGGTACCGGCTTGGGAAATAACATAGCCATCACGTTGGCTGGCACCTTTACAAGAGGTTGTGCGGACTCAGAATTCGAAGATGAAGATAATCGCCACGTGACTGAAGCTGAAGGAATCTGCTGATGCTTATGAGGATTCCTATGACTAGAACTGGCAGAATAGCCTAATCCAGCTGTCCCCGTTTGACTGGACAATTGAATGGGGTGCTTGATGCCTTGGTGATCTTTAGCTAGCCCTTTTCCTGGCTGATGACCCAATGACATCATTTCTTGAGTAGCCGACATTACTTCGGCAAAAATCTTGGGTACGGGAAATGGCGTTCCAATAGCATGGTAGTGCGTGTTGCTTACTTCCAAGGCATGAAAACTGACCAGTTCAACATCTAAATTGACGTTGATGTATGGTATGTCACTATGTGGAGGACATTCTGGTTCAACGTTGACCGTAACTAGGCTATTGTTGATAATGTATTTCAATTGTTGATGAAGGGTGGAGGGGACTGCCCCGACCATATGAATCCACGGTCTTCCCAAGAGCAGGTTGTATCCTGAATCTATCTTGAGTACGTGAAAAGACATGCAGAATGTGTGGGGACCAATTTCGATTGGCAGTTCAATTACTCCGACCGAATTCCGGCGGGCTACATAAAAAGCTTTGATAACGGTATGGTTGCTCCGGATTCGGTTGAAATTGACATTCATCTTCACCAATGTATCATATGGACATATATTTAGAGATGAGCCTCCATCTATCAAGACTCCATCTAACATGTACCCGGAGGACATGACCGCAATGTGCAACGGCTTGCAATGACCTGTCCCTTCGGGCGGTATGTCATCATCAGTGAAGGATATCACATTGATGTTGAAAATATGATCAACCAAATGTTGAAATTTTTCCTCATCCACTAATTTTGGTAGATAGGCTTCTTCTAAAACCTTCAGCAAGATAGTCTGGTGATCCTCGGAAGTCAAGACTAAATCCAGAATTAAAATTTGGTGTGGAGCTTCTTTTAAGCTTAAAACCACCTTGGCTTCATTATGACCCATAGTACGGAGGAATTTTTCAATCTTCTCCATGGGTATTTTCCCCTTTGATTTGATGTAGACTTCATCACCCGTTGGGGAAGATACAGTGGATTTTCCTTCGACACTGCAGTAGTTGTATGCGAGGTGGATCATTCACCTTCTCCATAATTCCATGGCACTTTGTGTAAGCTAACAATAGGATATTGTGCTCTGCATGGTAAATTGATTGGCTCTGGAGCGGCCACTTTCAAAGAATGGTTGTTTCCTCTGAGTTGAATTGCTGATATTGTGAGTGATTTGCTAATCCCATCAGTTTCCATGGATATGACTGCTACCAATCCCTTCCACTTAGTAGGACATGTATTCTCACTCTCACGTAGCACAATATCATCGTCTGCTAGTTGCAGGATACCACTGTTAATTAGATTCTGGATAAGGTGGCGGAGTGCCCATCATTCTTCTGTGCCATGACCGCGAGAATGGGAGTGATATTGACATACTCCATCAGAATTGAACCGTCCGGAATGGGGATTAACTGGAGGAAGAAGGGAAGTGATTCTTCCTTCATTGATTAGCATCTACAGGATTTCCTCCATAGGTTGGCCCAAGTATGTAAATTCCCTTTTATTGGAGAAATCTTGACGGGCTTTGGCATTTGCTCTCCTTATCACTTTGTCCTCCAGCATTTCATTTTTTGAAGGTGACGAGGGACTATTCATGACAAGGGGGAGGAGACTAGTATGCTCCTGGCTGACCAACTGGCATGTTACTTGATGCTGATAAGTCACCAGTTCTGCCAATTGCTCAATTTTCTTGCACAGAGCTTTCATCTTACGTTCCATTGCAAACTAGAATTTGGCATAATCCCATTTGTCAACACCGTCTTTGGCGGTCTAAGATGAATTGTCATGGAAGTCAGAACTCTATCCATTGCTCCAATTAATCATGTTGACCTCTTCTTCTTTGTGTTGAGGAAGAGTATAAGACCCCAACTTTTATGAATAAAGATTAATTTTTCTCGAAATATAATTTTGAATATTATGGTGTGGATTTGATATAGTGTTATAGTTGTGGGTATTATTTACAAATTTTGCAAAGTAAGCAAGTGGTTATATAATATTCGATTGGTCGGAGAATATTCGTTTTAACATGGAATATTCGTATGATGACACAATCATTGGTGGACCCCACAACGGAAGTATTGTCATAGTTAGAAAACGACATAATTAATTTATAAAAATAACGGCGAAATTTTTTTTCATTAAAACCCGTTGAACTACCCTAGTAAAGAAATGCGATGTCTGGCGTGGTTGCATAGTAGCACACGGTATTGATTATTGATGCTTACGTGAGAAGTCACTCAGTTATGCTCAATTATTGCTACAATAATTGCTGCATCATATCTCTCATATTATTGATTCAATTATTGTCACAATATCATCTGCATAATATTTATTATTATTAAATCAATAATTGAGATGACAAAGTTATTTCATATTATTATTTGCAATATTGACAATGTCTAGAAGTTCTGTCAATGAGAAGTTTGGTCACCTAATTGCGCGCCAATAAGGAGAAATCCTTATCAGAAAGCCCCCTCTTTCTTGGGAACGACCTGGTTGTTAAATATTATGAGTTATAATATTAATGATGAATAAGTTTGTGTTGATTAAAGATGAAATTGATAGTTCCATTGTGTTGGGATTATTAGTGTTAGTGTAAATCAACATTTATTTCGATAATTATTGATGTCTGGAGGTTATATTGACCAATCAGATAATTAATCGGATAAATGAGCAATTAATTGCTATTTTTTCACATGCTTATAACTATTTGTTCACATATGTGTACTATTGATTCACATTCATGTACTATTAGGGGAGGTGGTGCAAGATTGATAATACTTGCATGACTAAATTAAAAAGGAAGGTATTATTAGGGGTGTAAGTCGAGCCAAGTAGTTCGGTACTCGTCTGATCTATACTCATTTTCTGTTTAATGATACACGAGTCGAATTCAAGCATACCAGTGTTCGCTCAAATTAGGGTTCGAGTATTTCATTTTTTTCTCGAACCATGATTGATACCCGTTAGATGGATCATATTCGAATATTGGTCTGATCCATTCTAGTAAGCTAAATATGTGATATTTGTATCAATCTTTATAATTTATAAAGTGTAGTATGAAATTGTGTAAACTTGTACTTGAATAAATCAATGGATTGAATGTCAATTTTTATTACATCCTTTATAATTTCAATACATAAATAAAAGTGAAAAAGTTTTATATATAAATATGTAAGACCCCAACTTTTTGAATAAAAAAATGAATTTTCTATAAATATCATTTTTGAATATTATGGAATGAATTTTATATAATGTTATAGTTGTGGGTAATATTTATAAATTTTGTATAGTACGCAAGTTGTTATATAATATTCGGTTGGTCATGGAATATTCGTTTTAACAGGGAATATTCGTGCAACGACACAATCATTGGTGGACCACAACGGAATTATTGTCGGAATGAGAAAACGACAAAAATACTTTATGAAAATAATGGCGGAAGTTTTACCGTTAACTGTTGAAACACCCGGTGTTAAAAGTACAGTAATACGCGTTATAAGACCCCAACTTATTATTAATGAATTTTAATTTTCTCTATTTATTATTTTGAAATAGTAAGGGTTGATTTGATTAATGTGGATAGTTATGGGTAAAATACGTAAATATTTCAAAATAAGCAAGTGGTTATAAAATATTCATTACTGTCGGGGAATATTAAATACGATTATCGCCATGTGACCGTATGTGTGGGCCCCATAACGAAAAGCGATTGGAGGAAGAAAACGAAAAGAATAAGTTGGTTATAAATAACGACGTAGTTGCTTGAATTATCTTGTGGGAATACCCGGTGGTTAAAACACAAGAGATAGCACTGCAGTATTGCACCAATTATTGATTCTTACGTGAAGGCACTACTCAATAATTGTTATAGTAATTACTGTTCAATATTATATTTTATTGATTCAATAATTGCTATGTTGATATTATTGTTGTTTTAATAATTGTCACTGCACAATATTTTCCATTATCGGAGCAATAATTCATATTATCTGAATAATATTATTAGATAACATTATTGGCAATGTCTAGAAAGTTACATCAAGGAGAGGTTTGGTCATCTAATCAATTGCCAAGATGAGAGAGATCCTTATTGAAAAGCTCCTCTATCCTGAGAATCCTGCTGTTTGTCAATAATGTGATTCTGTAATATTATTTATGAACAATTAATTATTGATTTATATGATGAGGAAAATATTATTTTTATGAGGATATAGATGGAGAAAATTTTTAATGTGACAATTGTTGAAAATTAATCTTTTTCTGATAAAATAATTCATTTAAATATATTATTTTAATAATATATTAACGATGATATTTTTACAATGAATGTGGGATATATGAGTATATGAGGAGGAAGAGTATTTTTGTGGCATTAAATGTTTAACACATGTTTTGTACACCGAAATTTGATTATAGGCTGTAAAATCTCCCGTTTGTAGATTTCGGTCAATTTATCTTTGGAATTTGGAAAAACTTTCTTCTGGAAAGTTGTAGAGATTTGAATTTTCTGATAAAAAGGCTATTTATGATGAATTATTGAAGTTTTGAAGTTCTGAAATAATTAATTTTTGGGAGTTTTAGTTAATTATTTTGAGAAAAACGTTTTTTGTACAATTAGTGGGCTCATGTGTGTTATCAATGTCTTTGAATTCAGATCATCAAAGGTGGGCTAAGGAAATTTATAATATATATTAATATTTTATTAAATTTTCTACTTTGGTGTTCTAAGCATTTTCCTATAAATAGGTGCTTAGGTTAGAATTGAAAATCACACCGTAAACCTAAAACTTCTCTCTCTTTCTCTCTCGATATATTGAGCGTATTCTTGTGAGTATACTTTTGAGTGTTACTATATGATGCAAGTCATAGCCTATATATAACGGTGTTTCAACTAGAAATCTTGTCTTTTCGAGGTAAGGGATATTATTTTTCAGTAATGATATTATTTCTTCAATATCATTATGCTGAAATATTGATCTGAAGTTTTTACCAAATTTAGAACTTTTGGTGTCAGAGTTACTATTCATGTATACGGCACTATTCACGTATACGACACTATTCACGAATACGACACTATTCATCGAAAAATGAAAATTTTCCCTTTTCGTCCAAGATATCTATTATGGATACTAGCTTTGATTGTATCCATGTTTTGATCATTCTTGAATTTTACTTCATTATGATTATTTATGAAGTATTTTTGAACTCGGTTTGGTTAAAGTACGAATCCTTAATATTTGTTCTTTTGTTTCACTAGATTCGTTTTCTTTAAAATATTTTTCATCATCCTCAGTCTTAAATGATGATATTATTGAATATCTTTGGCATGTAGTGCAAAGATGAATGATTTCTGAATGAATATCTTTGGCCGTAGTGCAAAGATGAACAAGTGTTTAGATGAACATGACCAACTGATGAATATCTTTGGCCTGTAGTGCAAAGATGAATATTTGATTCCAGATATATATTGATTGATGTTACAAGGATAAAAGATAGATGATGAACTTTTAAATTCATACATAGAAGATAGTAGTTTGCATTCTCTACTTAACTCTTCTAATGAATTATTATTTCCGCTCTGAATATTGATTTAAAACTTGTTGTCTATTGTATTCTATTAGATTTTTCCTGTTGAAGACTAACGATAATTTGTTGTATATTATCTTAGTCATAATATTCTTTACTGGGCTAGTTGAGCTCACCCTTTTCATTTTTGTTCCATTTTTCTTCTCGGGAGGCGAGAGAATATAGCGAGTAATGCAGTGGGGTATGGAATGAAGATTCTAGAGAGAGTTGTTTAGTAGTGCTCACCATTTTATAAAATAATGTATCAATAAATGTGATGAGGATTTATTTGAGTATAGATATTGTCTAGAAGATAATATTTGTATTCAAACTCACAGTTTTACTGTTGTAATAATAAAGTTGTAGTTGTTTCTGTACCATGTATTGACAACTCAAAATGGGTGATGTAAACCTATTTTGGGGCCATCACACGCGTGGTTGCATAGTAGCACACGGTATTGATTATTGATGCTTACGTGAGAAGTCACTCAGTTTTGTTCAATTATTGTTATAGTATTTGTTGTAAATATTGGCGTATTATTTGGACCCCCCCATTTACCCATTTTTCAAATAATCGGTGGAAATTTTATTTTATATAATAAAGGTGGGGACCACATGTGGGGGCCACATATGGGGCCCACATGTTGAAAAATGAAATTATAATGTGGGATTTCTGCAGGTTCACGGGTGGTGGCTAGTGGATGTTATTTATATATATATTATATAAAAAGTTTGTTTTATATATATATATATATATATATATATATATATATATATATATATAAAGAGAGAGAGATTATAAGATCATTCACGTGAATCATCCCGATTCACGGGTTAACTATATATATATATATATTTAATATATATATATATATATATATATTATTTAAAGTTTTGTTTTATTAGAATATTTTATTAAATCAATCTGAATCGTCCGTTTAAAAGTAAATCAATATGGACCGTTCATGAATTAGTTACTATGCAGTCCATTCTTCTATAAATAGAAGCTCATTCCTTCATTATTTTCTTACGAATTCACTGAAACTCTAGAGAGAGAAACTATAGAGAGAAAGAAGAAAAGTGTTCTCACTACTTCACTACTTCTATATCCGAAGACTCTTCTTTCTAAGGTAAGGGATATTATTTGTTGTACTCGTTAGGGTATTCCTTCTTTCTTATTGGTGAAATTCATACATTATTCAATTCTTTATTATTACATTGGAATAACCTTTATAAAATTTAGCAACCCTATACTTGGTGAAATTCTTCTATTATTCCATTCTTTATTATTACATTGGAATAACTTTTGTATCTGTGAGCAACCCTATACTTGGTGAAATTCTTACATTATTCCATTCTTTATTATTCATTAGAACATCCTATCTCATGCGTTTTACGCCGGACTTTGGTTCCGCTCTTTATTATTTTGTTGGAACATCACATACTGTGCATTTTACGCCGGACTGGTTCCGCTCTTTATTATTCTCGTTAGAACATCCTGTTGGTGCAATTTACTTTGACTGGTTCCGTTATTTATTATTACATTAGAATAACTTTGCTATCTGAATCCGCATGTATGGTGATTTCTTTTGTTATCCCATTATTTATTGTACTCATTGGTTAAAGTTTTGACTTCTATACTCCATGAAATTAGTGGAATATCCTTGATATTTGCGCTTCATCGGATATCTTTTCATGGAAATATTCTTCCGAGCATTCTTGAATTTTACTCTACAAAAAAATATCATGTTGACAATTTGGGCGTTATTGGTTCTGGATAAATTAATTATTGAACTTGTTTCATTGAATTCTTATATCATTGTCATCATCCTCATGTTTATATTTTGTTGAAAGTCATGTGGCCCTATAGGGAATAGATGAACTTGGTATGATTATGACCGAGGGGATTATTCGGTGTAATCATGGTAGTAATATTACAAATGATGTGGTAAAAGTCCTTTTAACCGTAGTGCATTGATGGACGATTGTTGGCATGATCATGACCATTAATGAATACGAATATCCTTGGCACCGTGTAGTGCATGGATAATTTGTGGTCGTGATACTTAAAGAATATCCTTGCCATAGTGCGGGGTGATTCGATGATGTAGATTATTTATTAAGTTTGAGTCTCAACGATAAAAGTCATGAAAAACCTTTTAAATTATAGAAGATATTAGATTTTATTCTCTTCTTGACTCTTCTAATGGATTGCTTGTTCACCGCAGCTTAAACTTGATGTCTATTGTATTTTATCGGTTTAACATTGTTGAAGACTAATGATAATTTATTACGCATTATCTTAGTCATAATATTTCTTCTTGGGCTAGTTGAGCTCACCCTTTCTTTCACTTTTCTCTTGAGAAATGAGAACGTGGGGACGAGAGCCTGTCGAACTGGAGTGATGGTCCGGATGATAGTATTAGCTAGTAGTCCTCACTATTTTGTTAAGAAGTGTGACAATAAATGTAATGAGGACTTATTCTGAGAGTGGATATTGTCTAGAAGACATTATTTGTACTAAAACTCATAGCTCTCTTGTTGTATAATTAAGATTGTATTTGTATTCTGTACCATGTATTTGGCGACTCAGAATAGGTGATGTATACCTATTTTGGGGGCGTCACAGTTGGTATCAAAGCTTGGGGATATGATCCCTAGCTAAGATGTGAGACTAGAACTAGGAGGGGAGAGACGGGGAATTCCTTCACTAGTATGACTTACAATGAATGTGGGATATATGAGTATATGAGGAGGAAGAGTATTTTTGTGGCATTAAATGTTTAACACATGTTTTGTACACCGAAATTTGATTATAGGCTGTAAAATCTCCCGTTTGTAGATTTCGGTCAATTTATCTTTGGAATTTGGAAAAACTTTCTTCTGGAAAGTTGTAGAGAATTGAATTTCGTATAAAAACTCGCGAGATTTGAATTTTCTGATAAAAAGGCTATTTATGATGAATTATTGAAGTTTTGAAGTTCTGAAATAATTAATTTTTGGGAGTTTTAGTTAATTATTTTGAGAAAAACGTTTTTTGTACAATTAGTGGGCTCACATGTGTTATCAATGTGCTGAATTCAGATCATCAAAGGTGGGCTAAGGAAATTTATAATATATATTAATATTTTATTAAATTTTCTACTTTGGTGTTCTAAGCATTTTCCTATAAATAGGGTGCTTAGGTTAGAATTGAAAATCACACCAGAAACTGAAAACTTCTCTCTCTTTCTCTCTCGATATATTGAGCGTATTCTTGTGAGTATACTTTTGAGTGTTGCTATACGGTGCAAGTCATAGCCTATATACGGTGTTTCAACTAGAAGTACTGTCTTTCGAGGTAAGGGATATTATTTTTTCGTAATGATATTATTTCTTCAATATCATTATGCTGAAATATTGATCTGAAGTTTTTATCAAATTTAGAACTTTTGGTGTCGAGTTACTATTCACGTATACGGCACTATTCACGTATACGACACTATTCACGAATTACGACACTATTCATCGAAAAATGAAAATTTTCCCTTTTCGTCCAAGATATCTATTATGGATACTAGCTTTGATTGTATCCATGTTTTGATCATTCTTGAATTTTACTTCATTATGATTATTTATGAAGTATTTTTGAACTCGGTTTGGTTAAAGTACGAATCCTTAATATTTGTTCTTTTGTTTCACTAGATTCGTTTTCTTTAAAATATTTTTCATCATCCTCAGTCTTAAATGATGATATTATTGAATATCTTTGGCATGTAGTGCAAAGATGAATGATTTCTGATGAATATCTTTGGCCCGTAGTGCAAAGATGAACAAGTGTTTAGATGAACATGACCAACTGATGAATATCTTTGGCCTGTAGTGCAAAGATGAATATTTGATTCCAGATATATATTGATTGATATTACAAGGATAAAAGATAGATGATGAACTTTTAAATTCATACATAGAAGATAGTAGTTTGCATTCTCTACTTAACTCTTCTAATGAATTATTATTTCCGCTACGAATATTGATTTAAAACTTGTTGTCTATTGTATTCTATTAGATTTTTCCCTGTTGAAGACTAACGATAATTTGTTGTATATTATCTTAGTCATAATATTCTTTACTGGGCTAGTTGAGCTCACCCTTTTCATTTTTGTTCCATTTTTCTTCTCAGGAGGCGAGAATATAGCGAGTACGAGTCGGGGTATGGAATGAAGATTCTAGAGAGAGTTGTTTAGTAGTGCTCACCATTTTTATAAAATAATGTATCAATAAATGTGATGAGGATTTATTTGAGTATAGATATTGTCTAGAAGATAATATTTGTATTCAAACTCACAGTTTTACTGTTGTAATAATAAAGTTGTAGTTGTTTCTGTACCATGTATTGACAACTCAAAATGGGTGATGTAAACCTATTTTGGGGCCATCACACGCGTGGTTGCATAGTAGCACACGGTATTGATTATTGATGCTTACGTGAGAAGTCACTCAGTTTTGTTCAATTATTGTTATAGTATTTGTTGTAAATATTGGCGTATTATTTGGACCCCCCCATTTACCCATTTTTCAAATAATCGGTGGAAATTTTATTTTATATAATAAAGGTGGGGACCACATGTGGGGGCCACATATGGGGTCCACATGTTGAAAAATGAAATTATAATGTGGGATTTCTGAAGGTTCACGGGTGGTGGCTAGTGGATGTTATTTATATATATATTATATAAAAGTTTGTTTTATATATATATATATATATATATATATATATATATAAAGAGAGAGATTATAAGATCATTCACGTGAATCATCCCGATTCACGGGTTAACTTATATATATATATATATATTTAATATATATATATATATATATATATATATATATATATATTTTTATTTAAAGTTTTGTTTTATTAGAATATTTTATTAAATCAATCTGAATCGTCCGTTTAAAAGTAAATCAATATGGACCGTTCATGAATTAGTTACTATGCAGTCCATTCTTCTATAAATAGAAGCTCATTCCTTCATTATTTTCTTACGAATTCACTGAAACTCTAGAGAGAGAAACTATAGAGAGAAAGAAGAAAAGTGTTCTGCTACTTCACTACTTCTATATCCAGTACTCTTCTTTCTAAGGTAAGGGATATTATTTGTTGTACTCGTTAGGGGTATTCCTTCTTTCTTATTGGTGAAATTCATCTGTTATTCAATTCTTTATTATTCTGTTGGAATAACCTTTATAAGCGGGCAACCCTATACTTGGTGAAATTCTTCTATTATTCCATTCTTTATTATTCTGTTGGAATAACCTGTATACGCGGGCAACCCTATACTTGGTGAAATTCTTCTGTTATTCCATTCTTTATTATTCTGTTAGAACATCCTATCTGTGCGTTTTACGTCGGACCTGGTTCCGTCTTTATTATTCTGTTGGAACATCCTGTCTGTGCATTTTACGCCGGACCTGGTTCCGTCTTTATTATTCTGTTAGAACATCCTGTTGGTGCGAATTTCGCCTGACCTGGTTCCGTTATTTATTATTCTGTTAGAATAACCTGTCTATGCGAATTACCGCATGTATGGTGATTTCTTTTGTTATCCCATTATTTATTGTACTCAGTTGGTTAAAGTTTTGACTTCTATACTCCATGAAATTAGTGGAATATCCTTGATATTTGCGCTTCATCCAGTATCTTTTCATGGAAATATTCTTCTGAGCATTCTTGAATTTTACTCTACAAAACAGTATCATGTTGACAATTTGGACGTTATTGGTTCCTGGATAAATTAATTATTGAACTTGTTTCATTGAATTCTTATATCATTGTCATCATCCTCATGTTTATATTTTGTTGAAAGTCATGTGTGGCCTATAGGGAATAGATGAACTTGGTATGATTATGACCAGGGATTATTCGGTGTAATCATGACCGTAATATTACAAATGATGTGGTAAAAGTCCTTTTGACCGTAGTGCATTGATGGACAGTTGTTGGCATGATCATGACCATTAATGAATACACGAATATCCTTGGCCTGTAGTGCATGGATAATTTGTGGTCGTGATACTAAAGAATATCCTTGGCCATAGTGCAGGGGTGATTCGATGATGTAGATTATTTATTAAGCTGAGTCTCAACGATAAAAGTCATGAAAAACCTTTTAAATTATAGAAGATATTAGATTTTATTCTCTTCTTGACTCTTCTAATGGATTGCTTGTTCCGCTGCAGTTAAACTTGATGTCTATTGTATTTTATCAGTTTAACATTGTTGAAGACTAATGATAATTTATTCTGCATTATCTTAGTCATAATATTTCTTACTGGGCTAGTTGAGCTCACCCTTTCTTTCACTTTTCTCTTCAGGAAATGAGAACGTAGCTGGGACGAGTCGGGGAACGGAGTGATGGTCCGGATGATAGTATTAGCTAGTAGTCCTCACTATTCTGTTAAGAAGTGTGACAATAAATGTAATGAGGACTTATTCTGAGAGTGGATATTGTCTAGAAGACATTATTTGTACTAAAACTCATAGCTCTCTTGTTGTATAATTAAGATTGTATTTGTATTCTGTACCATGTATTTGGCGACTCAGAATAGGTGATGTATACCTATTTTGGGGGCGTCACAGTTGGTATCAAAGCTTGGGGATATGATCCTTGGCTAAGATGTGAGACTAGAACTAGGAGGGGAGAGACGGGGAATTCCTTCACTAGTATGACTTACCTAAGTTTATTTAGTATTTAATTGGTCGGTCAGAGTATAGGGATACTATGTTATATGTTAATTAACCTTTGTTTTGTTGTAGTATCTGAAAATGACATCCGAGAATGTTGAGAATAGCAATGGAGCACAGGAGACCGTTGAGTCTCCACAGATCAATAATAAGGATAATGTGCATCAGGAACGCGACAATCCTCAGGCAAACAACAACACTAAACAGATGACAAACGATGGAATGTTCAGAGGTTTTATACAATTCACGCAACATCAGGCAAGAGTGGCTCCTATCCAAAATGCAGGTGGAAACACTAGAAACTCTCAGACGGTCACCGCTAAACAGTTCAAGGAGCTGGGACCACCGGAGTTTATTGGAGAGCCAAAACCACTTAAGGAGGAAGCATGGATAAAGTAGATCACCAAGATATTTGATGTCTTGGGATGCTTCGAGGAGCAAAAGGTGCCATTTGCCACCTTTATGTTACGAGGAGAGGTAGATTACTGGTGGGAATCAGTAAAACGTACTCAACCTACCGCACTAAAGATGTCATGGGAGAAGTTACAAGAACTATTCAACGATAAATATTTTCCCAAAAGTATTCGTCACATGAAAGAGGTAGAGTTCATCAAGCTGGAGCAGAATAACATGACCGTGTCGCAGTACGAAGCCAAGTTTGCCGAGTTGTCCCGGTTTGCGTCCCACTTAGTTGATAATGAAGAGAGAATGACGCGGATGTTTTTAAGAGGTTTGAAGCCGGAGATATGTCAATATCTTATTTCTCATAAATTTTGTTTGTATTCAGATGTTCTAAATAGGGCTCAGTTAGTGGAGCGCGATAACGAGTCAACGTAACCAAAAGAGAGCAGCCGACAAAATGATAATACCAGTGAGAGCAGTCATCGAAACGGTGACAATAAGCGTAGAGGAAATCAACAGGCTAGAAATGGTAACCACTTCGGTGGTAATCAGGGCCAAAACAATAAGAATGGACATTTCAAGAAGAGGAGATTCAACAATGATGGAAAGACGCGTCGGACCAAAGACCACGTTGTTAAGGAAGGAGAACGACCACCTATCATATGCTTCAAATGCGGACGGGAGGGACACATCAGTCCAAACTGCATGATGCCGTCCAAAACATGTTATAATTGTGGAAGAGAAGGTCACTTAGCTCAATTTTGTCGTTCATCAAAGACAAGTTCAGCTAGGATGGAGGCACCAAAGGCCGTCCCAGAAAAGTCAAAGCCGGTAGTGTAAGGGAGAGCGTTTGTTGTGACATCCCAGAAAGCAAGGAACCCGAACGAGGTCATCACGGGTAAGCTTATCATAAACTCTAGCGAAGTCTATACCTTATTTGATACCGGTTCTACCCATTCTTTTATTTCTCTTACTTGCGCTCAACGTTTAAATTTGACTCCGAAGAAATTAGACTTTGACTTATCTGTTGAAACTCCGTTGGGAGAAACCTTCATTACATCCACTGTTTATAAGTCTTGTTTAGTTCAAATCGGCACCCGCACGTTACTTGTTGATCTTATTTCTTTGAAAATACTTACATTTGACATAATTCTAGGGATTGATTAGTTAACTACTCATCATGCAAAAATTGATTGTTTTCATAAGGTTGTTAGCTTTCATATTCCTAACCAACCTATTATGCGAATTCAAGCAACCAAACCATTAAAATCAATCACTGTCATCTCAAGCCATAAAGCTATTCGTTTATTGAAAAACGGATGTCAAACTTTCTTAGCTCATGTCACAGATCTAAACAAAAATACGTCAGTTTGAATGATATTTCTATTGTTAATGAATTTCCTGACGTATTCCACGAAGAACTTCTGGCCTACCCCGGGCGTGAAATTGAATTTTGTATCGACCTTGAACCCGTACAAAACCCATTTCCAAAGCCCCATATCAAATGGCTCTATTGAACTTCGAGTTAAAGACCCAACTGCGAGGAATTGTTAGACATTGGCTTTATTCATCCCGTTACTTCTCCTTAGGTGCTCTTGTTCTATTCGTGAAGAAGAAAGATGGGAGTATGCGACTTTGTATTGATTCTCGGGAGTTGAATCATGTCACCATCAAAATAGGTACCCATTGCCACGTATTGATGACCTGTTTGACCCGGTTGCAAGGAGCCAAATTCTTTTCAAAGATTGATCTTCATCCGGATATCACCAATTGAAGATTAGAACGATGACATTCCAAAGACGGCTTTGGAACTCCGATGCGGGCATTATGAATTCCTAGTCATGTCCTTTTGGATTGACTAATGCTCCTTGCCTTCATGGATATGATGAACCGAGTATTCAAGGAATATTTGGATCACTTTGTGGTCGTCTTTATTGATGACACCCTTATTTATTCCAAAAGCCGTGAAGATCATGAGCAACACTTGAGGCTGATACTCCAAAAGCTTCGTGAATACAAGCTTTATGCCAAGTTGAAGAAATGCGAGTTCTGGCTTGAGAAAGTAGCATTCCTTGGGCACGTAGTATCAAGTTATGGAATATCTGTTGACCCGACAAAGATTGAAGCTATTCAAAGCTGGGAGCAACCCAAATCAGTGACCGAAGTACGTAGCTTTCTCGGCTTAGCTGGTTATTATCGTAGATTCGTGGAAGGATTTTCACGAATCGCTACTTCAAGAACTCAAGAGGAGACTCATTTCAGCAACTGTTCTGACAATACCATCTGGCTCGGAGGGATTTGTCATCTACAGTGATGCTTCGGGTAAAGGGTTAGGATGTGTTCTCATGCAACATGGGAAAGTCATAGTCTATGCCTCAAGACAACTCAAAGAATATGAGAGGAATTATCCTACTCATGATCTAGAGTTGGCAGTTGTTGTCTTCCCACTTAAAATTTGGAGGCATTACTTGTATGGAGAGAAAGTGGAGATCTTTACGGATCATAAAAGCCTCAAATATTTCTTCACTCAAAAGGAACTCAACATGCGACAACAACATTGGATTGAACTGTTGAAAGATTATGATCATACCATCCAATACCATCCTGGAAAAGCGAACGTGGTAGCTGACGCATTGAGTAGAAGATCATATGCAAGTGCAAATACGATATTGTCAACGCAAAGGCCCATTTTGTGTGACTTGCAAAGGATAGAGATAGAGTTAGAGACTCCAGGGACCCATGTGATGATGACGAATATACGAGTAGAACCGACTTTAATTGATAAATTTAAAAGCGCTTTCAAGCTACGGACACAGGGTATGTGTATATGAGGAAGAAAGTGCAAGAAGGTGCTATCTGAGGAACAAGAATCGATGAAGAAGGAATACTTCGAGTCAACTCTAGACTTTGTGTTCCTAACGACCCTGATTTAAAGTATAAAATCATGATGGAGGCGCACAACACACCGTTTGCAATCCATCATGGGAGTACCAAAATGTATCATGATCTTTGACATACATTTTGGTGGGGCAATATGAAGAAAGAGATAGCGCTGTTTATCTCAAGGTGTCTAACGTGTCAACGAGTCAAAGCGGAGCATCAAGTACCAAAAGGTCCATTGCAACCACTTGAAATTCTAGAATGGAAGTGGGAGCACATTACCATGGATTTCGTTATCGGTCTTTCCAAAGTTTCTCAAGGCATAGATGCGATTTGTGTAAGACCCTGAATTTTATGAAATAAAAGTATTCAATTTTCTATTTAGTAAATGGTTAAATTGATAAAATTTTAAAGTTAAGGGTTATATATATAAAATTTTCAAAATACGCAAGTGGTTATAAAAATTTCATTGGTGTCGGGGAATATTCGTTTGGTCGTGGAATATTCTTGTTGTCGGGGAATATTCGTACGACGGCACAGCCATTTGTGGGCCCCATAACGAATAACTGTCGGATGAAGAAAATGACAAATTTGAGTTTTTATAAATAACGACGTAATCTTTACCGTTAACACTGTTTGAATACCCGGTGTGTAAAGTAAAGTAATACGCGTTGCAGTAAAGTAAAGTAAATTTCAACCATAGTTGCAGCGGAACGAGCAATCCATTAGAAGAGTCAAATAGACTATAACGTATATTATCTTCTCCATGTTAAAAATCCACCAACAATGTTTTATCCCTGTAACATCAATCAACAATTACGGTCCACAATCATATGAATAACTCATAATCATAATTGTAGTTCTAAATTCCTCTTCTCATCCGGGATTGAAGATAATTTTCATCACCTATCTTTACCTAAAACATCAAAGATCATGGTTACACCAAATCACATTTCTGTTCATAATCATACTAATAACTTCATCTTTGCTTTCTGACCAAATATATTCGTCAACAATTCATCTTTGCACTCTTGGCAAAGATATTCAACAACATGTCATCTTTTCACTACGGGCCAAAGATATTCATCAATAATTCATCTTTTTTGCTCTCTGGCCAAAAGATATTCCTCAACGATTCATATTTGCACTCTGAGGCCAAATATATTCATCAATGATTCATATTTGCACCATCTGGGCCAAATATATTATTATCTCAAAGAAATATATAATCATTTCTGAATTTATATAAACAATAATTATAACCATGTTGATCAATTCACCTTTACACTTAAGCTAAAGATATTCAATTATAAATTCAATGTTCATGATCATACCAGTCAACAATTCAACTTTGCACTACTGACCAAAGAGAACCCATAGTCACGGTCATACCAATAATCTACCCATCTTTACACTCAAGTCAAAGAGAAATATCATCATTAGGGTTATAAAAATGTTATATATGATAATAAAAATAATATAATCAACATATAGATTTAATCTCAAGAGTAAGATTCATAAATCAACGATAATTTGGTTAGAAAGAAATCAATTTTGTCATGAATAGTAACTCGTGAATAGTAACCCATGAATAGTAACTTTGTGAATAGTAACTCATGAATAGTAAACCCGACACAAAAAGGTAGAAATTCCACAATAAAATCCATACCAATATTTCGGTATAATGATATTGAAATAACATTTCTTAAACTTATAAACAATTTATTTTAATTGTTTACAATTTACTAAATAATGCATTTAATCATCCTAAAATTCCAAACTCATAAGATTTCATCACCAATAACCAAAACCCTCATCAAAAATCTACATATACCTCATATAGGATTCTCAAGCCATAAAATCCTATTTTCCAATTTTCTTACTTCACATAACATATTTAATTCATTTACTCATAACTAGTCCATTTTCATGAAAAATACCGAATTAGTACAAACAAATTTTTTTTTTCTGAGATCTAGTAGAATATAGTCTCATATTAAACATATATTTTTCTCAAAATTTTTAAAATTTATTTACTATTTTTCATGTGGCCAAAACAGCCGAATATTTAGACATTTATCAAAAATTGTACTTTTATCCAAAAATTCTGAAATTCACAGAGTACACTGATATTATATAGATATACTTCCAATAAACATTTCATCAATTTTGGAGTTAACCACAAGGAGTTATAAGCGGTTACTTTTAAAATAGTCTTTTCTCATAAAATTCACAACTCTTAATCTATACATCCAAAAATCGCCATTTTTGGACACAATCAAGAAAACTCATCAAATTATCATTTCAAATTTTTTCAAAATTTTTGAAGGTCAGAAAAATTACGAAACTGAAAAACATAACAACCCTTAAAAACATAAAGTCTATTATCTTCTCAGAATTTTTGGACAAAAGTACAATTTATGATAAATTTCTAAATATTCAGCAGTATTGGCCATTTGAAAAATAGTAAATGAATTTTAAAAATTCTGAGAAAAATATATGTTCTTATAACCCTAATGATGATATTTCTCTTTGACTTGAGTGTAAGGATGGGTAGATTATTGGTATGATCGTGACTATAGATTCTCTTTGGCCAGTAGTGCAAAGTTGAATTGTTGACTGGTATAATCATGACCATTGAATTTATAATTGAATATCTTTAGCTTAAGTGCAAAGGTGAATTGATCAACATATATGGTTATAATTATGGTTTATATAAATTCTAAAATGATTATGTATTTCTTTGAGATATGAATATCTTTGGCCTGTAGTGCAAAATCAATTATTGATGAATATCTTTGGTCCGTAGTGTAAAGATGACCCGTTGTTGAATATCTTTGGCATGTAGTGCAAAGATGACTTGTTGTTGAATATCTTTGGCATGTAGTGTAATGATGAACTGTTGATGAATATCTTTGGCTCGTGGTGCAAAGATGAATTTATTAGTATGATTATGAACAGGAACTGTGATTTGGTATAACCATGATCTTTGATGTTTCGGTAAAGACAATGATGAAAATTATCTTCGTCTTGGATGTGAAGAGAATTTAGAATCACAATTATGATTATGAGTTATTCGTATGATTGTGGAAAGGAACTGTTGATTGATGTTACAGGGATAAAACATTGTTGGTAGACTTTTAACGTGGAGAATATAATAGACTTTATAGTCTATTTGACTCTTCTAATGGATTGCTCGTTCCGCTGCAACTATGGTTGAAAAGTTTTATTATCTACCATATGTTCTAAATCTCTGATTTATTACTGATGAAGTCTATTGATAATGTAATTTTCTGAGCTAGTTGTGCTCACCCTTTTGCTTCACAATTCCTTTCAGGTAATAAGAGTGTAGCTGGGTCGAGCGAGAATAACAGGGGAATAGTGTGATGGTTTGAGTCTGTCAAAGTTTCTCAACACATTATAAAACGACATGACATACAATATATAATTGTATTGAGGACCTAAGATGTGTGTATATATATATTATCGTCACTTAATAATTGATTTTGGTGAACAACAATAGGGTGAAAGCGAACCCAACTTTGGAAGGTGTTTTATCACTATCATATAAGATGTCTAATGACATACACCTCGAGTTATCATAAGGCGAGGTTATACAAAATCCACTCATTTGAGTATATCTACGAGCACTACCTATATGATCTTGGAGTTTATTTGAAACATAATGTTCAATTGCAGACGGTGGAGATAGTTATATGTCAAGAGAAGACTCACCATTGGAAAGAAGATGATAGTAATCTTCTCATTTTTCTTTGGGGTCTACTGGGTCAACCAAGGATAATTCTGTAAGCATATGATATCTATCATAACCTAGACGCATGGCCTCCCATGTACGAAGGTTTCCTTGAGCACTTCCCAAAGATTTTAATTTCTAAAATAGTTCTAGATTGTACCTTTATGTAAGGTATCACTATGAGGTGTTGTCCATAGTTGGGACATGTGTCATAGTTGGTATTAAAACTCACAGTATATGAGTTGTTGTATTTTGCACGACAATTATAGTAATAAAGTTGTAGTTATTTTCTGTACCATGTATTTGGCGACTCAGAATAGGTTGGATGGATTGGACCTATTTTGGGGACGTCATAGTTTACAGAGTATACTTCTATACCTTATAATAAAGGTATTTCACTATACCTTTATGAAATGATAACTGTCGTATATCTAAATGTATACGAGCTTTGATACCAACTGTGACGCCCCCAAAATAGGTATACAACACCCATTCTGAGTCGTCAAAATATATGGTACAGAAAAAACTACAACTTCATTAATACCATTGTCGTGCACAATACGACAACACTTAAACTGTGAGTTTAAATACAAATATTGTCATCTAGACAATATCCACACTCAAATAAGTCCTCATTACAATTATTAATACACTATTTTACAGAATAGTGAGGACTATTAGAACCACTTCTAGAACCATCATTCCACACCCCGACTAGTACTCGCTACATTCTCGCCTCCTGAGAAGAAAAATAGAACAACAAGGAAAAGGGTGAGCTCAACTAGCCCAGTAAAGAATATTATGACTAAGATAATGTACAACAAATTATCCTTATTCTTCAACAGGGAAAAATCTGATAGAATACAATAGAAAACAAGTTTTAGATCAACAAGCTGCAATGAAACAACAATTCATTAAAAGAGTTAAATAGAGAATAAAATCTACTATCTTACTATATATGAATTTAAAAGTCCATCATCAATATTTTATCCTGTAACATCAATCAACATATATCTCGGAATCAAATATTCATCTTTGCACTCTGAGGCCAAAGATATTCATCACTTAATCATGTTCATCTAAACACTTTTCATCATCTTTGCACTCTGAGCCAAAGATATTCATTAGAAAATCATTCATCTTTTCACTACATGCGAAGATATTCGATAATATCATCATTTAGGACCGAGGATGATGAAAATATTTTAAAGAAAACGAATCCGGTGAAACAAAAGAATAAATATTAAGGATTAGTACTTTTTAAACAATCCAAGTTCAAAAATACTTCATAAATAACCCGAGTGGAGTAAAATTCAAGAATGATCAAAACATAGATCCAATCAAAGATAGGAATCATAACAGACAATCTTGGACACGAAAAAAAAAATTTAATTTTTACATGAATAGTGTCGTGATAAATAAATAGTCAAGATATCGTGAATAATGTCGTATATCGTGAATAGTAACTCAGACACTAAAAGATAGAAATTTCACAAAAAATATCATCATGCTTAAGTGAATAGTATTAAGTGAATAGTAACTCATGAATAGTAACTCGTGAATAGTAACTCTTGAATAGTAACTCATGAATAATAACCCCGACATGAAAAGTTTCAAATTTGATAAAAATTCAGACCAATATTTTGGCATAATGATATTGAAGAAATAATATTATTTACGAAGAAAATAACATCCCTTACCTCAAAAGGAATGATTTACATTTGGAATCTTTGGATATAGTCTTTGAAAGAACTTGCACCGTATATAGCAATACTCAAAGTACTAAAATACTCACAAAATATACGCTCGATATTATAGAGAGAAGAGAGAGAAATCTTTAGTTTACGGTGTGATTTTCAATTCTAACCTAAGCACCTATTTATAGAAATTGCTTAGAACACCAAAGTAGAAAATTTAATATAATAATATTAATATATATATATATATATATATATAAATTTTCAAGCCCACCTTTGAAATCGGATCTTAACATTTCCCAAATGCCAATCTTCTAGAAAAAGGTAAGAAAAAGCGTTTTTCATAAATAAAATATTTAAAACTTCCAAGAAATGCGATAATGGAATCTATCGTGCGTTGATAATTATTGAAACAACAATAATATAAAATATCAACATGACAATTATTGAATCAATAAAATAAAATATTGAACAATATTATCGTAACAATTATTAGTAGTGCGCTTCTCACGTAAGAATCAATAATTGAAAAAAAACTATCTTGTCTGGTGTAACTCTTTGTGCAACTACAGCGTATTCATGTATTTTAACCATCGAATTATTCCAACGATTATTACTTGGTAACAACTTCTGGCCGTTATTTATAAAACTCAAACTTTGTCGTTTTCTTCATCCGAATGATTATCCGTTATGGGATCCACAAATAGCTGCGCCGTCATACGAATATTCCCCGACAGAAAGAATATTCCACGACCAAACGAATACCTCGATAAATGAATATTTTATAACCACTTGTGTATTTTGAAAAAAAAAATTATATATATCACCCTTAACTTTAACTTTTTTATCAATTTAACCATTTACTAAATAGTAATTATAAGAAAAATTGAATACTTTTATTTCATAAAATTCGGGGTCTTACTGTGACGCCCCTAAATTCGGGTACTTGAAACCCGAATTCAGTGCTTCACGATACCATCTCTATAACCGGAATAATACTAATAATAATGCCAATAATATAAATATTTAAACTTAACTTACATAATATCAAAGGTGTATCAACATGTGTTTAAATACAATGATTATCCAAGTGGGGACACTTGTATAATCATTTATAGAAATTAATTAACAGAATAAATATCTGAATTACCATATACTAACATGTTGATAATCAATGAGCGTATATAATATAGGTTTAACAATCTGTACAGTAATAATATAATTCTGAATCATTCTTACTCATGTCCATTGCATAAAGGAAATGCAAAGGTAGGATACTTATCGATCTGTATGCTTACTGATCATGACTTAGTTTTATCTTTTATGTAACCACCTATCATTAATCAGATCATTCGTTCGATTAGAACAATATACTATAACACATAGTACTGCATTTCACAGTCAGCACATAACCTACTCACGTTGTTACACATACACAGCAGTCATTACATCGCAAACAAACAGTAATGCGGTCAAAATATCTAAGTCTAGAACAATTTCTGAACTATGTCGGTGTACCGACAGCTCTATCGGGTAATTAACGAGTTTAAGACTCTATTCTATTACTTAATATCTGTAAACATCAGTCATATGACTTGATAAAAATTTTAAAATTTTATTATATATTAATATGAATTTCAAACACCGGAATCATCATTAAATATCAAACAGTTCTATTATCATTAATAATTAATTCATATTAAAATAATAATGAAATCATTCCTGTAAGACCCCAAATAATTAATAAATGAAATTTAATTTCCTCTAATTATTATTTTGAAATAGTAAGGGTTGATGTGATTAATGTGGATAGTTATGGGTAAAATACGTAAATATTTCAAAATAAGCAAATGGTTATAAAATATTCATTATTGTCGGGGAATGTTTGTTTGGTGGGGAATATTAAATACGGCGGCATGATCTTTTTGTGGGCCCATAACGAAAAGCGATTGGAGGAAGAAAGCGACAAATATAAGTTGTTTAAAAATAATTGGCGTAGTTATTCTGAGTGTACCTTGTTGGAATACCCGTGGTTAAAACCACGATGTCTGGCGTTGTTGCCTGATGATTTACGGTATTGCACCATTATTGACTCTTACGTGAAGGCACTACTCAATAATGGTTACAGTAAATTCTTGTTCGATATTTTATTGATTTAATAATTGTTGCGTTGATATTTTATATTCTTTGTTGTTTGATAATTATCATTATACAATTATTTTTCATTATCGAAGCAATAATTCATATTATCTGAATAATATTATTAGATAACATTATTGGCAATGTCTAGAAAGTTACATCTAAGGAGAGGTTTGGTCACCTAATTGCTTGCGCATGATGAAGGAGAAATTCTTATTGAAAGCCCCATCTTTCTGGGAGCCGCACGGTTGTCGATATTGTGATTCGTAATATTATTTGTGAATAATTAATTATTGATTCATATGATGAGGAAAATATTGATTTTATGTGGATATAGATGGAGAAAATTTTTAATGTGACAATTGTTGAAAATTGAAATTTTATCTTTTTACGATAAAATAATTTATTTAAATATATATATATATATATATATATATATATATATATTTTAATAATATAATAATGGTGATATTTTTACAACGAATGTGGGATATATGAGTATCTGAGGAGGAAGAGTATTTTTGTTGCAATAAATGTTTAAAACATGTTAAACATGTGAATTGGACCCCATTTATTATTGAAATTTGATTATAGCCTCTAAAATCTCCCGTTTGTGGATTTGGTCAATTTACGCTTGGAATTTGGTAAAACTTTCTTACGCAAAGTTGTAGAAATTGAATTTCCTATAAAAATCGCAAGATTTGAATTTTTCCGACAAAAGGGCTATTTATTGTGAATTATTGAAGTTACGAAGCTCAAAATAATTGATTTTGGAAGTTTAAATTATTCTAAATAATAAAAACATTTTTAACAAGGTAGGTGTGCTTACTAGCATGGAAAAAGAGCTCTGAGATCAGATTGTCCAAGGTGTGCGTGAAGATTATATATATATATATATATATATATATATATATATACTAATATTTTAATAAATTTTCTATTTTAGTGTTCTAAGCATTTTCCTATAAATAGGGTGCTTAGGTTAGAATTGAAAATCACACCAGAAACTGAAGTTTTCTCTCTCTATATTATCGAGCATATTCTTGTGAGTATTTTGAGTATACTTTGAGTATTGCTATACGGTGAAAGTTCAAGTTATAGCTTTATATCCGATATTCCAGGTTAAATCTTTGTCTTTCGAGGTAAGGGATATTATTATTTTTTCGTAATGATATCATTTCTTCAATATCATTATGCTGAAATATTGATCTGAAGTTTTTATCAAATTTGGAACTTTTGGTGTTGGAGTTACTATTCACGTATACGACACTATTCACGTATACGGTACTATTCACGAATACGGCACTATTCATCGAAAAATAAAAATTTTTCTTTTTGTCCAAAATATCTATTGTGGATACTAGCTTTGATTGTATCCATGTTTTGATCATTCTTGAATTTTACACCACTATGATTATTTTTGAGGTATTTTTGGACGTGGATAAAACAAAGTACGAATCCTTAATCCTTAATCCTTGTCATTTTGATTCACTTTGGATTCGTTTTTAAAAATATTTTCATCATCCTCGGTCTTAAATGATGATATTATGGAATATCTTTGGCACGTAGTGCAAGATGAATGATTTTTGATGAATATCTTTGGCTGTAGTGCAAAAGATGAATGATTTCGATGAACATCTTTGGCCCGTAGTGCAAAGATGAGCAGTGTTTAGATGAACATGACCAATTGGTGAATGTCCTTGGCACATAGTGCAAGGATGAATATATGATTCGGATATATATTGATTGATGTTACAGGGGATAAAAATATTGATGATGGACTCTTAAATTCATAGATATTAGTAGATTTCATCCTCTACGTAACTCTTCTATGAATTAATATTTTCATTCATGAGTATTGATTTAAAACTTGTTGTCTATTGTATTCTATTAGATTTTTTTCCTTGTTGAAGACTAACGATAATTTGTTACATATTATCTTAGTCATAATATTCTTTCTTGGGCTAGTTAAGCTCACCTTTTCCTTTTGTTCCATTTTTCTTCTCGGGAGGCGAGAATGTAGCGAAATGGTCTGGGTATGGAATGAAGATTCTAGAGAGAGTTGTTTAGTAGTCCTCACCATTTCTGTAAAATAATGTATCAATAATTATGATGAGGATTTATTTGTATGTGGATATTGTTTAGATGGCAATATCTGTATTTAAACTCACAGTTTTATTGTTGTAATAATAAAGTTGTAGTTGTTTCGCACATGCTGAGTGTATTGACAACTTTCGAAATGGGTGATGTATACCTATTTTGGGGTGTCACAATTGCCAAAATATCAAAGTTATTTACAATAACTCAAAATATTTTAAAGTATTAATATTACCCTTAAATGATTTTTAAAGCATTTTAAATCATTTTAAATAATTACCATTAATATTCAAATATTAATGAACCATTCATCAAATATTAAAAGTCATTAATTATAACTTAAAATATTTTTAATTCACTTATACCCTTTTTAAATGATTTTAAATTAATAAAACCATTTTTAAACTATTTATTTAATATAATTATTAAATAAATTCAATATCATTAATATTAACTTATTATCATTAGTATTAAATGAAATTATCCTTTAAATATTAAAAGTTATATTTATAACTTAAAATATTTTTAAACACTTTAAAATGATTTTAAAATATTAAAATGATTTTTAATTCATTTATTAAACTCATCTACTAAATAACTTAATTATCATTAATATTAATTTATTAGTGAAAATTATCACATAATATCAAAAGTTATAACTCAAAATATTTTCTTATATCATAATATAATTTTTAATGATTTTTCAAGTATTTAAATCATTTTTAAATAATTTATTTAATATTATAAATAATTAAATTAAATACATCTAATATTCCAAAATATAAAATATTTACGAAATATATTCAAAATAATAAAAATATATTTTTCGGACATTAAAATAATTTTTATAATTTATTTGGTATTTTAATAATTTAAATCTAATTTTACGTAATTATTAAATAGAAATAATTAATTTAGAAATTAAACTGTCGCCTAAAGGTGCCTATAAATGACTTATTTGTCATTATAGGTGTTCTTCACCAACCTAGAAAAACGCAAGTCAGAAATCGAGCATGCATGTTTGACCAAGTGTTAATCGATTATGTGTATTGTTTCTGGACAATCTATGAATTGGATCTTGTAGTACTAGTGCAAGTCTACAATAACCAACATCAAGCATGGCAATAAATCATCAAACGAACAAGATCTAAGCTCCCAAAGAAGTTTGCTGGACACATTCTTCATCTTGAAGTGAAGAATAAATTTCGACCCGCCACTTTGAGCTTCTACTACAACCTGTTAGTGCATTTATTTAGAGATCTAAGACTTCTAAGTCCTAGCCCACATGTAATACTACCGATCTATCAAATAAAAGCACTATAAAAACAAATGATCAAGCTAATACAAAATTGAGTCGGCTTGTCGAAATGAACTTTAAATTTTTACGGAAAAATTCCAGAAATCCAAAATCATGAGCGACGACCTAGCTACTTTGACCAAATATTACGCTCATCCTGTTGATTGTTAACATGATCTAAAGCCATAAACATAAAGCACACATGTCGGGCTACACATTGATTACAAAAACTCCATCAAAACAATTTCAAATATATCGGATCTGGGTGGTTCATAAAGTCATCAGACGCTTAAAAAATTACGGTTTACCCAGATTTTGATCGATCATGGTCGGTCAACGACCTTTGACCATGAATAACTCTCAATCCATAACGAGATATGGACTGATTCGTTTTGGTGATTAAAGAGGACATTCGGGATACAAGCTACAAGCTTGAAACATCAAAATGATAAACTACCAAGATCATGGCCCTGACATTTGTTGTCGGACCACGTAAAATGAAATTTCGATTTTGTAAAAAGTGAGATTTGAGCTTATAGATGTTATGGATCGAACACCTATCAACCCATATCACTTAATAACACTATAAACAACATATTACAACACTTAAACACAAAATTAAGCAACAAATTTTGACAGATTTGGACAGAAATTTGAGGTAGGGTTTATACCTTCTAAGCTTTGATTTCTGATTTGGTTGCTTCTGATTTGTTTATGGTAATGGTGGGGATTGATTTAGGGACTAATAAGCTAGCATATTTCGTGGGTTTGATGAAAGGAAAGTCTAGGTTGAGTGTTGAATAAAATGGGCTAGCAAATCCTCATTCCTCTCTCTTTAATCAATTTATAGAAGTGGAAATGCATGAGGGATTTAGCTATTATTCTCTATACATGTGTTGTCCATTGAATAAATTTCCTTATCTTGATTTTTAAGCATGCTTAGTAGATTTCCCACCAATAGAATGTTGACAACAAAATACTTTTTGCAATAAAATAAATAAAGTAAAGCTACTAACTATATAAGGAAACTTGATTAACAAAATTTGTTACCTTAAAAGGTAAATTATGGCCAGCCATGATTAAACACTCTAATTCTTTATTTAGTTATTATTTTAATGCATAATCTAGGCAAATTAAAGGTCTAAATACCCTTGGTTAAAGTGGGCTAAGAGTTGGGCTTGAATAGATTTTTTTTGGGCTTCTTCCAATTGTTTTGGGCCATTAGTAAACCTAGCCCAATAATTATTAATCTATGTTACCCAAGTTAGGGTTCAAAATAATTATAATTAGGGTACTAAATTTATAATTTGGTTTTTTCTTATTTTGATTAGGGTTTTAATTATACATGGACATTAGGGTTATAATATAATAATTATATTATCCATACTAACTTAGAAATTAGGGTTTATAGTTTTGGCAATTAGGGTTACCAAAACACAATTAGGGTTTATACATAATAATTAGGGTTTCAAGAATTTAACAAGTACAAATGTTAATTAGGGTTAATCATAACACAGTTATATAATAGACATGAACTCACCACCAAGTTTCAGATTAGGGTTTTCCCACAGCAATTAGGGTTTGACAAACTACACCATATATATAAAAAAAAAATTATCTGCAAAAATTTCTAATTTAATTTTTATAGAAAATATTGGGTTATTACATTCTTCCCCCCTTATAAAGATTCCGTCCCCAGAATCACCGTTTTACAACCTGCACATACGAGTGTACGTAGCATATACAATCATTACAACTAGATCTTGATCATAAATGATCGTACAGATCTTTAATCCTATTCACACAAAGCTTTTCTATCTGATTAAACAGAAATTTGATTTCTAAAAGAACTCAATTTCCTCCTTCAAAACTTCTTTATAAATTATTATATATATATGAAAATCATATATAAGAAAATAAAACTTGGTTAGAATAATACCTGTAATTGCATTGTCAGCTGCTACGGTATCCTGGATCGCCATATTGTAGACCCTTCTTTGTTGACTTCATCAATTTATCTGGATGACGTTGGTCCGTGAATGCTAAAGTCCATTTGCCCTTGCAAAATCACACTTCCTACCTTCGTCTTCCTCTTGGACAATCCTTCACCTTCCGATCGATCGATCCATATATAAAGCATCCATTATTCATCTTAGGATTGGGGCGGTTTGGAGAGATATGGCCCTCTGCGCACTTGTTAGCACCTGAACTTCCCTTCAAACATTCCCAGAATGCTTCTTCCATAATTTCCACCTTTGCACAACTTGCTTCTAGCTCCTTCCCCTTCACTGAATACTTCCAAAAGCGCTTCCTTCCTTTTGCTATCATCACCGCTTCTCCCACTAGTAACTTCCGCCTTCCTAGTCCCCTCGACCTTACCCTTGTTCTTTCTCTCCTTGTTGTAGAGGCTCATGGCCTCACTCCTTCCTCAATGAATAATAGCCTTCTCCGAGAGTCTGCAAATGTAGGGATCTGCAACACCGCCTTGTTGTTGTAGAGCCGGGGTTTTAATCCCAGCTCAAACCTCCTAGCTTTCCTAGCCTCTCAGATCCACTTGATGCGGAGCAAACCTAGCCAACTCATTAAATTTTGCGGCGTATTCATGCAATGATTATATTCTTACCTTTCAACTCTAAAAATCTCACCTCCATCTTAGCTTGCATACTGGACGAGAAATAGTTCTCGAAAAACAGTGTCTTAAACCTATCCCATGTAACTACACCTTCTCCTGCCCTTGTCTGATTCGCTTCCCACCAAAAATTTGCCTCACCCTTCATCATGTAGGTGGCAAAAGAAGTCTTTTGCCCCTCAGCTACCCTAGCTATTACGAACGCCTTCTCAATCTCTTTAATCCAAGTCTATGCTTCAACAGGGTCAGTTGCCCCTCTGAATTCGGGTGGTCCTACAGCCTTAAAGTCCTTGAAATTAGTAAAGCGGTTGTCCATTTTGGTTTCTGCGGTGACACTCCTTCTTTGCATAATTTGTGCCATCATGTTAGCAAATTCTTTGCATCAGATGCTGCTTGTTGTTGTCCTCGACATTATTAATGAGACTCTTACGCCTTTGGTTTCGAGTTTGACATATTGGCGGCATTATCTGGTTAAGTAAAACCATATATTATTCTCTACATTCTAAATCTTATCATATAAGTTTAGTATATTAACTCATTTCATTATTCAAACTTAGATTCATATTCATTCTGAGATTTCAAAATGCATTACACATCACAATACATAGTGCTTTAATCATCAGCTATCCCTTGTGACTACAAAAGTCGGGATTTACACTTTAACCAACACAAAAGTTGAAAATGCCACATTACACAAGTATACTAAGCACACATATTACCTTAGACATACCTACTTAACATAACCTATACTACCTATTCACTAAGCCTTCTTTCTTGGACAACTTTTAGCCTGGTGATCTTCTTTCCCACAAACAAAACACGCTCCCCGTTTATAGTCAGGACAATACAAAGTGGTATGCCCTTCATAACCGCAAAGATAACATATTCTTTTCCATTTCTTCTTACCAGGTTTTCCCAAATCATGGTCTTCTATCTTCCTTTTCCCTTATCTCTCTGAGTTTGCACGCTTTGATCTCTTGAGGCTCCCATCTGATTAATTTTGATTTTAAGCTTATCCTGCCCTTCCATTGATTCTATTAACGCTTGACGCAACTGACTATTAAAAAGCTTTTCTATCTCCCACAATCCTTCTAGAGAAGAAACCTTGTTCCTCAATTCCTGCACCTCCATTGATGCTTGATCAGCTTCAGCTTTAGGGTCTGAGTCACTATCTGTCAGCTCCACCACTTCCGGATCTGGTACTATGTTTTCCACGATAATCACCTCGTCCGAGTTGGTTTCATTGTGAGCTTCTATTTTCGCTATTGGCTTCGATATTAGCTCCTTCTTTACGATCCGTGGGTATCCTAATTCTTTCTCACCTGACATCTACACATAAATTATCTTGATTAGTATATACTAAATACACACAGCAACTAATAGTTTTATATAAGTTATCTTTTATTTTGTTTGACGATGGATTTAGTCAATTCATTCCTTCATAAACTTTAAACGAGTTATTTATATATTAATATATCACGGTTTTAATACCAACCGACTAAACCTTTGGCATACTTCTATAAATGCTAAAGGCCTAAACTACCCACCACCAACTATCCTCTATTGGACAAAATTGAGGATTCCCTACCACCTACCCTCTACGAGAAAAAAGTTGGGGTCTAAGCGTCATCCCTATGCATCTGAGAAAGGCATAAGGATTTTCAACACTAAATGACCCTAATAGAAACAAAAAGTGGGACTATATGAGTACACATCAACGCCTTGCTCTCTCCTGAGAAGCGGCTCCATCCATTCAAGTCGAACCGCCTAAAGGCGATGTCTAAAGCCTGCTCCAGGGTATATATCTTTGCATCTTTAGCTTCCCCCTCAACTCTCAACTGCCCTAGTTGCAGCTCTCTTTGCTCCAACCTCCCTTGTAACTCTGCAGCTAACTCCGCCTTTCCTCGGTGAGCAGCGTCCTTGTACAGCTGTTCTGAAATCTGGAGGGTGTGATTTTGTGCCTCCACTTTCTCAGTCCTAACCCTTAAGTCGTCATTCCTGACCAATAAATCTCTTATCATCTCATGTTCCATGTACCCTACACTAAAGTCCCTCGACTCTTGATCCACTAAGTAACTACCTTGGCTCTCGTCAGCCATCCTATGACCATAATAAACAAGCAAAACAACATTAGTAACACAATAAAATATATTCATTGGTAAAATGAAATGATATTTTATTAAGTACAACTAAAACTCAATGGATCCCTCAACCTATCACTTAGCTAACATATTCTATAAGAGTTTCCTATAAGGTTATAACCTAGGTTTCACAATCCTAATATTTATAACCTCTGACTTTGATACCAACTTTGTGCGCCCCCAAATTGGTGCCCTGAGAAACCCGAATTCAATTATTTCTGATACCATCTCTATAACCAAATAATACTAATAATAATGCCAATAATATAAATATTTAAACTTAACTTACATAATATCAAAGGTGTATCAACATGTGTTTAAATATGATGATTATCCAAGTGGGACACTTGTATAATCATTTATAGAAATTAATGAAACGAATAAATATCTGAATTACCATATACTAACATGTTGATAATCAATGGGCGTATATAATATAGGTTTAACAATCATGCGGTAATAATATAATTACGAATCATTCTTACTCATGTCCATTGCATAAAGGAAATGCAAAGGTAGGATACTTGCACGATCATGCTGCTTCACAATCTGTGACTTAGTTTTATCTTTTATGTAACCACCTATCATTAATTAGATCATTCGTTCGATTAGAATAATATACTATAACATATAGTCTTCGCATTTCACGATCAAGACATAACCTACTCACGTTGTTACACATACATGGCGTGATCATTACATACATCGCAAATGTAGGGATCACCGCTACTCCCACTAGTAACTTCCGCCTTCCTAGTCCCCTCGACCTTACCCTTGTTCTTTCTCTCCTTGTTGTAGAGGCTCATGGCCTCACTCCCTTCCTCGACAATAATAGCCTTCTCGAGAGTCTTTGCAAATGTAGGGATCTGTAACACCTACCTTGTTGTAGAGCGGGGTTTTAATCCCAAATCAAACCTCCTAGCTTTCCTAGCCTCTCAGTATCCACTTGATGCGGAGCAAACCTAGCCGACTCTCATTAAATTTTGCGGCGTATTCCATAGCAGTTATGTTCTTCCGCCTCAACTCTAAAAAAATCTCACCTCCATCTTAGCTTGCATCTTTGGGCGAGAAATAGTTCTCGAAAAGCGATGTCTTAAACCTATCCCATGTAACTACACCTTCTCCGCCTCATATCGATTCGCTTCCCACCAAAAATTTGCCTCACCCTTCATCATGTAGGTGGCAAAAAGTCTTTGCCCTCATTACCCCCTAGCTATTACGAACGCCTTCTCAATCTCTTTAATCCAAGTCTATGCTTCAACAGGGTCAGTTGCCCCTCTGAATTCGGGTGGTCCTACAGCCTTAAAGTCCTTGAAATTAGTAAAGCGGTTGTCCGGCTGGTTTCCTGCGACTGACACTCCTTGCTGCATAATTTGTGCCATCATGTTCGCAAATTGCTGCATCGGGTCTGCTTGTTGTTGTCCCTCGACATTATTAACAGACTCTTCTGCCCTTTGGTTTCGAGTTTGACATATTGGCGGCATTATCTGGTTAAGTAAAACCATATATTATTCTCTACATTCTAAATCTTATCATATAAGTTTAGTATATTAACTCATTTCATTATTCAAACTTAGATTCATATTCATTCTGAGATTTCAAAATGCATTACATCATCACAACATAGTGCTTTAATCATCAATTATCCTTGTGACTACAAAAGTCGGGATTTACACTTTAACCAACACAAAAGTTGAAAATGCCACATTACACAAGTATACTAAGCACACATATTACCTTAGACATACCTACTTAACATAACCTATACTACCTATTCACTAAGCCTTCTTTCTTGGACAACTTTTAGCCTGGTGATCTTCTTTCCCACAAACAAAACACGCTCCCCGTTTATAGTCAGGACAATACAAAGTGGTATGCCCTTCATAACCGCAAAGATAACATATTCTTTTCCATTTCTTCTTACAGTTTTCCCAAATCATGGTCTTCTATCTTCCTTTTCCCTTATCTCTGGAGTCGCATTTTGCGAAGTCTCATTGAGAGCTCCCATCCGATTAATTTTGATTTTAAGCTTATCACCGCCCTTCCATTGATTCTATTAACGCTTGACGCAACTGACTATTAAAAAGCTTTTCTATCTCCCACAATCCTTCTAGAGAAGAAACCTTGTTCCTCAATTCCTGCACCTCCATTGATGCTTGATCGACTTGACTTTAGGGTCCGAGTCACTGCTCATCGGCTCCACCACTTAGGATCTGGTACTATGTTTTCCACGATAATCACCTCGTCAGAGTTGGTTTTCATTGTGAGCTTCTATTTTACGCTATTGGCTTCCGATTTTAGCTCCTTCTTTACGATCCGTGGGTATCCTAATTCTTTCTCACCTGACATCTACACATAAATTATCTTGATTAGTATATACTAAATACACACAGCAACTAATAGTTTTATATAAGTTATCTTTTATTTTGTTTGACGATGGATTTAGTCAATTCATTCCTTCATAAACTTTAAACGAGTTATTTATATATTAATATATCACGGTTTTAATACCAACCGACTAAACCTTTGGCATACTTCTATAAATGCTAAAGGCCTAAACTACCCACCACCAACTATCCTCTATTGGACAAAATTGAGGATTCCCTACCACCTACCCCTCTACCAGAAAAAGTTGGGGTCTAACTGTCATCCTATGCATACAGAAAGGCATAAGGATTTTCAACACTAAACAGCCCCTAATAGAAACAAAAGTGGGACTATATGAGTACACATCAACGCTCCTCTCCTGCCAAGGAAGCGACTCCATCCATTCGCGTCGAACACTTAAAGGCGATGTCTAAAGCCTGCTCCAGGGTATATATCTTTGCATCTTTAGCTTCCCCCTCAACTCTCAACTGCCCTAGTTGCAGCTCTCTTTGCTCCAACCTCCCTTGTAACTCTGCTAACTCCGCCTTTCCTCGGTGAGCGGCGTCCTTGTCTGTTGCTACGAAATCTGGAGGTGTGATTTTGTGCCTCCACTTTCTCGATCCCTAACCCTTAAGTCGTCATTCCTGACCAATAAATCTCTTATCATCTCATGTTCCATGTACCCTACACTAAAGTCCCTCGACTCTTGATCCACTAAGTAACTACCTTGGCTCTCGTCAGCCATCCTATGACCATAATAAACAAGCAAAACAACATTAGTAACACAATAAAATATATTCATTGGTAAAATGAAATGATATTTTATTAAGTACAACTAAAACTCAATGGATCCCCTCAACCTATCACTTAGCTAACATATTCTATAAGAGTTTCCTATAAGGTTATAACCTAGGTTTCACAATCCTAATATTTATAACCTCGACTTTGATACTGACTCATGGCCCCCAAATTCGGTGCTTGAAACCCTAGATTCGATTCTTTCACGATACCATCTCTATAACCGAAATAATACTAATAATAATGCCAATAATATAAATATTTAAACTTAACTTACATAATATCAAAGGTGTATCAACATGTGTTTAAATACAATGATTATCCAAGTGGGGACACTTGTATAATCATTTATAGAAATTAATGAACAGAATAAATATCTGAATTACCATATACTAACATGTTGATAATCAATGGGCGTATATAATATAGGTTTAACAATCTGTACAGTAATAATATAATTCTGAATCATTCTTACTCATGTCCATTGCATAAAGGAAATGCAAAGGTAGGATACTTGCCTGATGCGCTGCTTATAATACGCAACTTAGTTTTATCTTTTATGTAACCACCTATCATTAATTAGATCATTCGTTCGATTAGAACAATATACTATAACATATAGTACTGCATTTCACAGTCAGCACATAACCTACTCACGTTGTTACACATACGGCAAAGAATCATTACATATGAACAAAGCGATGTCTTGGTCAAAATATCTAAGTCAGAACAATTTACGAACTATGTCGGTGATTGTAAAAGCATTTCTCTATCGAATAATTAACGAGTTTAAGACTCTATTCTATTACTTAATATCTGTAAACATCAGTCATATGACTTGATAAAAATTTTAAAATTTTATTATACATTAACATGAATTTCAAACACCGGAATCATCATTAAATATCAAAACAGGTTCTATTATCATTAATAATTAATTCATATTAAAACAATAATGAAATCATTGCCAAAATATCAAAGTTATTTACAATAACTCAAAATATTTTAAAGTATTAATATTACCCTTAAATGATTTTTAAAGCATTTTAAATCATTTTAAATAATTACCATTAATATTCAAATATTAATAAACCATTCATCCAAATATTAAAAGTCATTAATTATAACTTAAAATATTTTTAATTCACTTATACCCTTTTTAAATGATTTTTAAATTAATAAAACCATTTTTAAACTATTTATTTAATATAATTATTAAATAAATTCAATATCATTAATATTAACTTATTATCATTAGTATTAAATGAAATTATCCTTTAAATATTAAAAGTTATATTTATAACTTAAAATATTTTTAAACACTTTAAAATGATTTTTAAAATATTAAAATGATTTTTAATTCATTTATTAAACTCATCTACTAAATAACTTAATTATCATTAATATTAAATTATTAGTGAAAATTATCACATAATATCAAAAGTTATAACTCAAAATATTTTCTTATATCATAATATAATTTTTAATGATTTTTCAAGTATTTAAATCATTTTTAAATAATTTATTTAATATTATAAATAATTAAATTAAATACATCTAATATTCCAAAAATATAAAATATTTAAAAAATATATTCAAAATAATAAAAATATATTTTTTTGGACATTAAAATAATTTTTAATAATTTATTTGGTATTTTAATAATTTAAATCTAATTTTACGTAATTATTAAATAGAAATAATTAATTTAGAAATTAAAGCTGTAAGCTTAAATTGCCTATAAGCGGCCTTTAATTATCGCTATAGGTGTTCTTCACTGAACCCGAAAAACGCGTATAAATCGAGCATCATGTTTGACCAAGTGTTAATCGATGTGTGTATTATTTACGGACAATCATGAATTGGATCTTGTAGTACTAGTGCAAGTCTACAATAACCAACATCAAGCATGGCAATAAAGCATCAAACGAACAAGATCTAAGCTCCCAAAGAAGTCATGGGACACATTCTTCATCTTGAGTGAAGAAACATTTCGACCCGCTCACTTTGAGCTTCTACTACAACCTGTTAGTGCGTTTGTTTAGAGATCTAAGACTTCTAAGTCCTAGCCCACATGTAATACTACCGATCTATCAAATAAAAGCACCATAAAAACAAATGATCAAGCTAATACAAGCTGGTCAACGCTTGTCAGAAATGAACTTTAAATTTTTCTGGAAAAATTCCAGAAATCCAAAATCATGAGCGACCTAGCTACTTTGACCAAATATTACGCTCATCCTGTTGATTGTTAACATGATCTAAAGTCATAAACATAAAGCACACATGTCAGGCTACACATTGATTACAAAAACTCCATCAAAATAATTCAAATATGTCAGATCTGGGTGGTTCAATAAGCTGTCAGACGCTAAAAAATTTCTGGGTTTACCCAGATTTTGACTGGTCATGGTCGGTCAACGACCTTTGACCATGAATAACTCTCAATCCATAACAGATATGGACTTTGATTCGTTTTGGTAATTAAAGAGGACATTGCGGGATACAAGCTCTGAGCTTCAAACATCAAAAATGATAAACTACTAAAGATCTGCATGGCCCTGACATTTGTTGTCGGACCACGAAAAATGAAATTTCCAGATTTTGTAAAAAGTGAAATTTGAGCTTATAGATGTTATGGATCGAACACCTATCAACCCAGATCACTTAATAACACTATAAACAACATATTACAACAATTAAACACAAAATTAAACAACAAATTTTGATAGATTTGGACAGAAATTTGAGGTAGGGTTTATACCTTCTAAGCTTCGATTTCTGATTTGGTTGCTTCTGATTTGTTTATGGTAATGGTGGGGATTGATTTAGGGACTAATAAGCTATCATATTTCGTGGGTTTGATGAAAGGAAAGTCTAGGTTGAGTGTTGAATAAAATGGGCTAGCAAATCCTCATTCCTCTCTCTTTAATCAATTTATAGAAGTGGAAATGCATGAGGGATTTATCTATTATTCTCTATACATGTGTTGTCCATTGAATAACTTTCCTTATCTTGATTTTTAAGCATGCTTAGTAGATTTCCCACCAATAGAATGTTGACAACAAAGTACTTTTTGCATTAAAATAAATAAAGTAAAGCTACTAACTATATAAGGAAACTTGATTAACAAAATTTGTTACCTTAAAAGGTAAATTATGGCCAGCCATGATTAAACACTCTAATTCTTTATTTAGTTATTATTTTAATGCATAATCTAGGCAAATTAAAGGTCTAAAATACCCTTGGTTAAAGTGGGCTAAGAGTTGGGCTTGAATAGATTTCTTTTGGGCTTCTTCCAATTGTTTTGGGCCATTAGTAAACCTAGCCCAATAATTATTAATCTATGTTACCCAAGTTAGGGTTCAAAATAATTATAATTAGGGTACTAAATTTATAATTTGGTTTTTTCTTATTTTGATTAGGGTTTTAACATACATGGACATTAGGGTTATAATATAATAATTATACTATCCATACTAACTTAGAAATTAGGGTTTATAGTTTGGGCAATTAGGGTTACCAAAACACAATTAGGGTTTATACATAATAGTTAGGGTTTCAAGAATTTAACAAGTACAAATGTTAATTAGGGTTAATCATAACACAGTTATATAATAGACATGAACTCACCACCAAGTTTCAGATTAGGGTTTTCCCACAACAATTAGGGTTTGACAAACTACACCATATATATATATAAAAAAAAATTTATCTGCAAAATTTTTTAATTTAATTTTTATAGAAAATATTGGGTTATTACACTTACAATCTCCCCTCCTTATGAAATTTTGTCCCCGAAATTTACGTACCTCGTATTTCAAAGAGTTGAGAATACCTTGCTTTCATTTCAGATTCCATCTTCCCTGTCATCATGATTTCTTCATTGCTCATCTCCTGTATTTCAGATATCATTCTAGAATATAGCTTCAAAACAAGGGTTAATTGAACAAATTAACATATCACATAATATCCCGATATTATGACTGACCAACAATTAAGCTTAGGTAGGACACACTAGCGAAGTATTTACTCATCTCTCCCCTCCTAGTTCTATTCCCCGATCTCTGCCAGAGATCATATCCCTAAGCTCTGATACCAACTGTGACTCTCATCCCAACCTTGGATAACACATCACAATGACACCTTACATAAAGCTCGTATAATTTTTCTGACCTCCAAAAATTCCAAAATTTACAAAGTATACTGATTTTATATAGATGTACTCCTAATAAAAATTTCATTAATTTTGGAGTTAACCACAAGGAGTTATAAGGGTTTACTTTAAAAATAGTCTTTTCTCATAAAATTCATAACTCATAATCTATACATCCAAAAATCGCCATTTTTGGACACAATCTAGAAAACTCATCAAATTATCATTTCAAATTTTTCCCGAATTTTTGAAGGTCAGAAAAAATTACGAAACTAAAAAACATAACAACTCTTAAAATCCCTTAATATCCCTTACCTCAAAAGAGTAGCACTTCTGACTGGATATCGGATATGACGCCAAAGGAAACTTGCACTGATGAATAACAACTCACCAAGTATCTAAATACTAACAAAATACACTCGATAATCTAGAGAGAAAAAGAGAGAAAACTTATGAATTCTGGTGTGATTTTTAATTCTAACTTAGCCCTCTATTTATAGGAAAATGTTAGCACGCCGAAGCAGACTTGACCTGCTACCTGATGGCTTTACCTGCTACTATTCCACCCACCAAAAATCAGCCATCTTCCCCAACAACCAAAAGTGGGGCCCACCCATTTCTAGAATTTTCCACCAAAATCTTTTATAAACCTAATTTTCGAATCAGTCGCCTCTTAAAATTCATAACAAATCATTCGTTCATTTTTAACGGTTCAAAATTTGTGGACATATACTTAACTTATATATGTATAACATATTCAAATATCACAACGATCCAACGGTCGGATTAAAAATTATAACTCACGCAATGGAGCTGTAAGAACACCGATTTGATCTTTTAATACCTCCAATCCGACAAAATACTGATAAAACACTTCAACATTATCTCATTCATTTAACCACATAAATAAATCCATCATTTATATCCACATCAAATAAATATTTCCTTATCATATAAATCAATAATTAATTATTCACAAATAATATTACAGAATCACAATAATGACAACTAGGCAATTCCTAGGAAAGAGGGGGCTTTCCGATAAGGATTTCTCCTTACTGACGCGCAATTAGGTGACCAAACCTCTCCTTGACAGAACTTTCTAGACATTGCTAATAATGCTATCTAATAATATTATTCAAATAATATGAATTATTGATCTGATAATAGAGATACTATGAAATGACAATTATTGAAATAACAATAATAAAATATATCAACGCAGCAATTATTGAATCAATAAAATAAAATATTGAACAGTAATTACTGTAACAATTATTGAGTAGTGCCTTCTTATGTAAGAATCAATAATTCAAAATACGTCTGTTGATCTGGTGTCTTCTTTGTGCAACAACGCGTATTAATTTATTTTACCCACCGGGTATTCCAACATGTTAATTGATAATAACTACGCCGTTATTTATAAAAACTCAAACTTGTCATTTTCTTCATCCGACGAGGTTATCCGTTATGGGGCCCACAAATGGTTCATACCGTAGTCGTCACGAATATTCCCTCACGAAAAGAATATTCCACGACCAAACGAATATTCCCCAACAACAATGAATATTTTATAACCACTTGTATTTTGAAAAAAATTCATATATCACCCTTAACTTTAACCTTTTATCAATTTAACCATTTCTTTGAATAGTAATTATAAGAAAAAATTGAATACTTTTATTTCATAAAATTTGGGGTCTTACAATCTCCCTCCTTATGAAATTTAAATCCCCAAAATTTACGTGCACAGTATTTTAAGAGTTGAGAATACCTTGCTTTCATTTGATTCCATCTTCCACATCCTCATGATTTCTCCATTGCTCATCTCACTGTATTTCAGATATCATTCTAGAATACATCTTCAAAACAAAGGTTAATTGACATATCACAATTTGTCAACTTAAGTAAGAAAATTCAGCTTAGGTAGGACACACTAGCGAAGGATTTACTTATCTCTCCCCTCCTAGTTCTATTCCCCGATCTCCGCCAGAGATCATATCCTTAAGCTCTGATACCAACTGTAACACCCCCAAATTAGGTTCAATCCATCCAACCCATTCTGAGTCGCCAAATACATGGTACAGAAACAACTACAACTTTATTACTATAATTGTCCTGCAAAATACAACAACACATATACTGTGAGTTTTAATATAAATATTGTAACATATATAATACGACAATATTCATACTCAAATTATTACATGCCATATAAAGTACAGCAGCAAATATTTCAAGTCTCCAAAGGGACACGAGAAGAATTACATTTCTCTTCTTTTTTAATGCGGTGCACTTTTGGCGCTTCTAGGTTGGGTTCGCCTCACCCTATTGCTGTTCACCAAAATCAATTATTAAGTGACGTATAAAATACGACACATACATCTTAGGTCCTCAATACAATTACATATTGCATGTCATGCCATTTTATAATGTATTGAGAAACTTGGACAGTCTCTGACCATTACACTATTCTCCTGTTATCCCCGATCGACCCAGCTACACTTTTATTACCTGAAAGGAATTGTGAAACAAAAGGGTGAGCACAACTAGCCCAATAAGAAATATCATGACTAAAGATAATTAAATTATAAATAGCATTCATCAGTAATAAATCAGTGATTTAGAACATATGGTAGATGATAAAATTTTTCAACCATAGTTGCAGCGGAACGAGCAATCCATTAGAAGAGTCAAATAGACCATAAAGTCCATTATCTTCTTTATGTTAAAAGTCCACCAACAATATTTTATCCCTGTAACATCAATCAACAATTCCTTTCTACAATCATATGAATAACTCATAATCATAATTGTGATTCTAAATTTCTCTTCTCATCAAGGACGAAGATAATTTTCATCACATGTCTTTACCTGACACATCAAAGATCATGGTTATACCAAATCACAGTTCCTGTTTATAATCATACTAATAATTTCATCTTTGCACTACGGCCAAAGATATTCATCAATAGACCATCTTTGCACTACAGGCAAAAGATACTCAACAACAGGTCATCTTTGCACTACGGGCCAAAGATTTTCAATATGATCATCTTTTTGCACTACGGGCCAAAGATATTCATATCTCAAAGAAATACATAATCATTTCAGAATTTATATAAACCATAATTGTAACCATATATGTTGATCAATTCACCTTTGCACTTAAGCTAAAGATATTCAATTATAAATTCAATGGTTATGATCGTACCAATCAACAATTCAACTTTGCACTACTGGCCAAAGAGAACCCATAGTCACGATCATACCGATAATCTACCCATCATTACACTTAAGTCAAAGAGAAATATCATCATTAGGGTTATAAGAATGTTATATATGATAATAAAAACAATATAATCAACATATAGATTTAATCTCAAGAGTAAGATTCATAAATCAATGATTTCATAACACCTTAATCCAAATGTTATAAATCACTTAATAATCTCATAATCTAATATCATTAGTATTACCACAATATTTTAATCATTTCTTAAACTTATAAACAATTTATTTTAATTGTTTACACTTTAATAATTAATGCATTTAATCATCCTAAAATGCCAAACTCATAAGATTTCATCACCAATAACCAACAACCTCATCCAAAATCGCATATATCTCATATAGGATTATCAAGCCATAAAAATCCTATTTTCCAATTTTGTTACATCACATAACATATTTAATTCATTTACTCATAATTAGAACATTTTCATGAAAAATACCAAATCGGTTCAAAAATATTTCTTTTACTGGATTTAGCATAATATAGTCCCATATTGAACATATATTTTTCTCGAAATTTTTAAAATTCATTTACTATTTTTCATATGGCTATCTTTCTTTGAATATTTAGAAATTTATCATAAATTGTACTTTTGTCCAAAAAATTTAGAAGATAATAGACTTTATGTTTTTAAGGGTTGTTATGTTTTTTCGGTTTCATAATTTTTCGATCTTCAAAATTTTGGAAAAATTTGAAATGATAATTTGATGAGTTTTCTTGATTGTGTCCAAAAATGGCGATTTTTGGATGTATAGATTAAGAGTTGTGAATTTTATGAGAAAAGACTATTTTAAAAGTAACCGCTTATAACTCCTTGTGGTTAACTCCAAAATTGATAAAAATTTTATTGGAAGTATATCTATATAATATCAGTGTACTATGTGAATTTCAGAAATTTTGGATATTTAAAAGTACAATTTTTGATAAATATCTAAATATTCGACTGTTTTGGCCACATGAAAAATAGTAAATAAATTCTAAAAATTTTGAGAAAAATATATGTTCAATATGAGACTATATTCTACTAGATCTTAGAAAAAAAAATTGTTTGTACTAATTCGGTATTTTTCATGAAAATGGACTAGTTATGAGTAAATGAATTAAATATGTTATGTGAAGTAAGAAAATTGGAAAATAAGATTTTATGGCTTGAGAATCCTATATGAGGTATATGTAGATTTTTGATGAGGGTTTTGGTTATTGGTGATGAAATCTTATGAGTTTGGAATTTTAGGATGATTAAATGCATTATTTAGTAAAGTGTAAACAATTAAAATAAATTGTTTATAAGTTTAATAAATGTTATTTTGAATATCATTATACCGAAATATTGGTATGGATTTTATTGTGGAATTTCTACCTTTTTGTGTCGGGTTTACTATTCATGAGTTACTATTCACGAGTTACTATTCATGACAAAATTGGTTTCTTTTTCTAACCAAATTATCGTTGATTTATGAATCATCACATGTCTTTACCTGACACATCAAAGATCATGGTTATACCAAATCACAGTTCCTGTTTATAATCATACTAATAATTTCATCTTTGCACTACGGCCAAAGATATTCATCAATAGACCATCTTTGCACTACAGGCAAAAGATACTCAACAACAGGTCATCTTTGCACTACGGGCCAAAGATTTTCAACAACAGATCATCTTTGCACTACGGGCCAAAGATATTCATATCTCAAAGAAATACATAATCATTTCAGAATTTATATAAACCATAATTGTAACCATATATGTTGATCAATTCACCTTTGCACTTAAGCTAAAGATATTCAATTATAAATTCAATGGTTATGATCGTACCAATCAACAATTCAACTTTGCTCATCGCCAAAGAGAGAACCCATAGTCACGATCATACCGATAATCTACCCATCATTACACTTAAAGTCAAAGAAATATCATCATTAGGGTTATAAGAATGTTATATGTGATAATAAAAACAATATAATCAACATATAGATTTAATCTCAAGAGTAAGATTCATAAATCAATGATTTCATAACACCTTAATCCAAATGTTATAAATCACTTAATAATCTCATAATCTAATATCATTAGTATTACCACAATATTTTAATCATTTCTTAAACTTATAAACAATTTATTTTAATTGTTTACACTTTAATAATTAATGCATTTAATCATCCTAAAATGCCAAACTCATAAGATTTCATCACCAATAACCAACAACCTCATCCAAAATCTGCATATATCTCATATAGGATTATCAAGCCATAAAATCCTATTTTCCAATTTTGTTACATCACATAACATATTTAATTCATTTACTCATAATTAGAACATTTTCATGAAAAATACCAAATCAGTTCCAAAAATATTTCTTTTCTGGGATTTAGCATAATATAGTCCCATATTGAACATATATTTTTCTCAGAATTTTTAAAATTCATTTACTATTTTTCATATGGCTAATACTGCTGAATATTTAGAAATTTATCATAAATTGTACTTTTGTCCAAAAATTCTGAGAAGATAATAGACTTTATGTTTTTAAGGGTTGTTATGTTTTTCAGTTTCATAATTTTTCTGATCTTCAAAAATTTTGGAAAAATTTGAAATGATAATTTGATGAGTTTTCTTGATTGTGTCCAAAAATGGCGATTTTTGGATGTATAGATTAAGAGTTGTGAATTTTATGAGAAAAGACTATTTTAAAAGTAACCGCTTATAACTCCTTGTGGTTAACTCCAAAATTGATAAAAATTTTATTGGAAGTATATCTATATAATATCGATTATTACTATGTGAATTTCAGAAATTTTGGATATTTAAAAGTACAATTTTTGATAAATATCTAAATATTCGACTGTTTTGGCCACATGAAAAATAGTAAATAAATTCTAAAAATTTTGAGAAAAATATATGTTCAATATGAGACTATATTCTACTAGATCTCAGAAAAAAAATTGTTTGTACTAATTCGGTATTTTTCATGAAAATGGACTAGTTATGAGTAAATGAATTAAATATGTTATGTGAAGTAAGAAAATTGGAAAATAAGATTTTATGGCTTGAGAATCCTATATGAGGTATATGTAGATTTTTGATGAGGGTTTTGGTTATTGGTGATGAAATCTTATGAGTTTGGAATTTTAGGATGATTAAATGCATTATTTAGTAAAGTGTAAACAATTAAAATAAATTGTTTATAAGTTTAATAAATGTTATTTTGAATATCATTATACCGAAATATTGGTATGGATTTTATTGTGGAATTTCTACCTTTTTGTGTCGGGTTTACTATTCATGAGTTACTATTCACGAGTTACTATTCATGACAAAATTGGTTTCTTTTTCTAACCAAATTATCGTTGATTTATGAATCTTACTCTTGAGATTAAATCTATATGTTGATTATATTATTTTTATTATCATATATAACATTTTTATAACCCTAATGATGATATTTCTCTTTGACTTGAGTGTAAAGATGGGTAGATTATTGGTATGACCATGACTATGGGTTCTCTTTGGTCAGTAGTGAAAAGTTGAATTGTTGACTGGTATGATCATGAACATTGAATTTATAATTGAATATCTTTAGCTTAAGTGTAAAGGTGAATTGATCAACATGGTTATAATTATTGTTTATATAAATTCTGAAATGATTATATATTTCTTTGAGATAATAATATATTTGGCACATGGTGCAAATATGAACTGGCTGATGAATATATTTTGGCTGTGGTGAAAATATGAAATGTTGAGGAATATCTTTGGCATGTAGTGCAAAGATGAATTGTTGATGAATATCTTTGGCCCAGTGGTCTGAAGATGACATGTTGTTGAATATCTTTGGCGATGGTCTGCAAGATGAATTGTGAATATATTTGGTAAAATGCAAAAGATGAAGTTATTAGTATGATTATGAGCGAGGAAATGTGATTTGGTGTAACCATGATCTTTGATGTTTCGGTAAAGATATGTGATGAAAATTATCTTAGTCACGGATGAGAAGGGAATTTAGAACTACAATTATGATTATGAGTTATTTATATGATTGTGGACCAGAATTGTTGATTGATGTTACAGGGATAAAACATTATTGGTGGATTTTTAACATGGAGAAGATAATAGACTTTATAGTCTATTTGATTCTTCTAATGGATTGCTTTCGTTCATTTGCAACTATGGTTGAATTTTTTATCATCTACCATATGTTCTAAATCTCCGATTTATTATTGATGAAGGCTATTGATAATTTAATTATCTTTAGTCATGATATTCTTTTCTGAGCTAGTTATGCTTACCCTTTTGCTTCACAATTCCTTTGAATAATAAGAGTGTAGGCTTTGGGTCGGCGGGGTAATAGGGAATAGAAACGATGGTCATCATTTAGTAGTTATATTTGGTGAATCAAATAGGGTGAAAGAACCCAATGTTGGAAGGGTGTTTTGCCACTATCATACAAGATGTCTAAAGACATACAACCTCGTGTCATCATAAGACAGGGTTATGCACATCAACTTACTGAGTATATCTACGCGTACTACCTATATGATCTTGGTATTTGTTTGAAGTATAATTCTCAATTAGAGACAGTGGAGATAATAATATGTCAAGAGAAGACTCACCATTGGAAAGAATATGATAGTAATCTTCTCGTTTTTCTTTGGGGTTTATTGGGTCAACTAAGGATAATTCTGTGGCCATATGATATCTATCATAACCTGGAAGCATGGCCTCCCATGTACGAAGGTTTCCTTGAGCACTTCCCAAAGATTCTAATTTCTAAAGAAGTTTTTGACTATACCATGTAGGTATCACTGTGAGGTGTTGTCCACTGATGGGACATTTGTCACGTTACGGTTGGGACACGAGTCACAGTTGGTATATATTTGTATCCAAACTCACAGCATATGTGTTATTGTATTTTGTATCCCCTGTTATCCCCCGCTCGACCCATTACACTTTTTATTACAGAAGGAATTGTGAAGCAAAAGGGTGAGCACAACTAACTTCGATAAAGAATATCATGACTAAAGATAATTAAATTATCAATAGCCTTCATCAGTAATAAATCAGAGATTTAGAACATATGGTAGATGATAAAACTTTTCAACCATAGTTGCAGCGGAACGAGCAATCCATTAGAAGAGTCAAATAAACCATAAAATCTATTATCTTCTCCATGTTAAAAGTCCACCAACAATGTTTTATCCCTGTAACATCAATCAACAGTTCCTTTCCACAATCATATGAATAATTCATAATCATAATTGTGATTCTAAATTCCTCTTCGCATCCAAGACGAAGATAATTTTTATCACCTGTCTTTACCTGAAACATCAAAGATCATGGTTATACCAAATCAAAGTTCCTATTTATAATCATACTAATAAATTCATCTTTGCACCACGGGCCAAAGATATTCATCAACAGTTCATCTTTGCACTACATGCCAAAGATATTCAACAACAAGTCATCTTTGCACTACATGCCAAAGATATTTAACAACGGGTCATCTTTACACTACGGACCAAAGATATTCATCAATAATTGATCTTTGCACTACATGCCAAAGATATTCATATCTCAAAGAAATACATAATCATTTCAGAATTTATATAAACCATAATTATAACCATATATGTTGATCAATTCACCTTTGTACTTAAGCTAAAGATATTCAATTATAAATTCAATGGTCATGATCATACCAGTCAACAATTTAACTTTGCACTACCGGCCAAAGAGAACCTATAGTCACGATCATACCAATAATCTACCCATCTTTACACTCAAGTCAAAGAGAAATATCATCATTAGAGTTATAAGAATGTTATATATGATAATAAAAATAATATAATCAACATATAGATTTAATCTCAAGAGTAAGATTCATAAATCAATGATCTCATAACACCTTAATCAAAATGTTATAAATCACTTAATAATCTCATAATCTAATATAATTAATACTAACACAATATTTTAATCATTTCTTAAACTTATAAACAATTTATTTTAATTGTTTACACTTTACTAATAAGTGCATTTAATCATCCAAAAATGCCAAACTTATAAGATTTCATCACCAATAACCAAAACCCTCATCAAAAATCTGCATATACCTCATATATGATTCTCAAGCCATAAAATCATATTTTCCAATTTTCTTACTTCACATAACATATTTAATTCATTTACTCATAACTAGAATATTTTCATGAAAAATACCAAATCAGTTCCAAAAATATTTCTTTTCTGGGATTTAACATAGTATAGTCCCATATTGAACATATATTTTTCTCGGAATTTTTAAAATTCATTTACTATTTTTCACATGGCCAAAACCACCGAATATTCAGACATTTATCATAAATTGTACTTTTATCCAAAAATTCCAAAATTTACAGAGTATACTGATATTATATAGATGTACTCCCAATAAAAATTTCATCAATTTTGGAGTTAATCACAAGGAGTTATAAGCGGTTACTTTTAAAATAGTCTTTTCTCATAAAATCCATAATTCCTAATCTATACATCCAAAAATTGCCATTTTTGGACACAATCTACAAAACTCATCAAAATATCATTTTAAATTTTTCCAAAACTTTTGAAGGTTTAGAAAAATTTCGAAATTGAAAAACATAATAACCCTTACATACTAACGACAATATCCCTTACCTCAAAAAGAGCAGTACTTCTGACTGGAATAATGCTGAACGAATATCTATTCAAGAGTTGAGAATACTCATCATGCTTTTTGTAAGGTTGTTAGCTTTTATATTCCTAACCAACCTGTTATGCGAATTCAAAGTAACCAAACCACTAAAGTCAATCATTGTCATATCAAGCCATAAATAAAGAGCCCCGATCCTTTTGTTGTTGACTTTCTTGTGTGGGATGCACCGAAGCCAGACTTTTTGTAGGCTACGTCGTTAATGACGATGACAAGTTGATAGGTATCAATGTGACGTGTTATCCAAGTCTTGGATGAGAGTCACGATTTTGAATAAATATTTCTATTGTTAATAAATTTCCTAACGTATTCTTGAAGACTTCTTAGCACCTTACTAGGCGTGAAATCGAATTTTGTATTGACCCTAGTACAAAACCCATTTCTAGAACCCTAAAATATTTTCTTCACCTAAAATGAACGTGTAATGTGCCAAAGACGTTGGCTCGAGCTGTTGAAGATTACGATCGTACCATTCAATATCATCGTGGGAAAAATAAATGTGGTAGCTGACGTGTTGAGTAGAAGATCGTATGCGATTACAAGTGCGAATATACGAACCCACGTGAAGATAACGAATATACGATTAGAATAGACTTTAATCGATAAAGTTAAAGCTACTCAAGCTACATACTCAGAGCTGATGAATGTGAAGAAGAAAGTTCAAGAGAGCGTTATTCTAGAAGCAAGAATCGATGAAGAGAGGAAATCTCAACCCTCGATTAAATTGGCCCATTTGAAATCCTCGATAAAATAGGAACTGTGGCTTATAGACTCATTTTACTGCCAAGTATGTTGCGTATTCATAACGTTTTTAACGTATCAATGTTACGTAAATATGTGGACGACCCGAACCACATTATTAATTTAGAACCGGATGAGATAGCAGAAGATTTAACGTATGAGGAGATATGTGTTAACATCTTGGATAAGAAGGATCATATTCGACGCTCAAAGGTTATACCTCAAGAGTTAGAATTTGAAGTGAAGTCAAGGTATCCTCACCTGTTCGGCATACCAGGTACGTACGTAAATTTCGAGGGCGAAATTTCATAAGGAGGGGAGATTGTGAGACCTCAGATTTTATGAATAAAGATTTAATTTTCTCAAAATAATTTTTTTGAATATTATGGTGTGGATTTGATATAATGTTATAGTTGTGGGTAGTATTTGTGAGACCCCAGATTTTATTAATAAAGATTTAATTTTCTTGAAATATTTTTTAAATATTATGGTGTGGATTTGAGATAGTGTTATAGTTGTGAGTAGTATTTATAAATTTTGAAAAGTATGCAAGTTGTTGTATAATATTCGATTGGTCGGAGAATATTCTTTTTGTTGGGGAATATCCATACGACGGCACAATCATTTGTGGGTCCCATAACGGATAATTGTCGGATGAAAAAAATAAGAAAGTTTGAGTTTTTATAAATAACGGTGTAGTTGTTACCATTAACAATGTTGGAATACACAGTGGTTAAAATACGATGTCTGGCGTAGTTACACGATGGCACTTTGCGGTATTGCGGTATTACACTACTCAATAATTATTACGATAATTCTTTATTCAATATTTTATTTTATTGATTCAATAATTCTTTGCGTTGATATTTTATATTATTGTTGTTTCAATAATTGTCAACTTTTACGATATCTCCATTATCGGATCAATAATTCATATTATTTGAATAATATTATTAGATAGCATTATTGGCAAAGTCTTGAAAGTTACATCGAGGAGATGTTTGGTCACCTAATTGCGCGCCAAGAAGAGAAATCCTTATCGAAAGCCCTCTTTCACAAGGCTGCTGATTGTCATTATTGTGATTACATAATATTATTTATGAATAATTAATTATTGATTTATATGATAATGAAATATTTATTTGATATGGATATAAATGATGGATTTATTTATGTGGTTATAAATGAAAGAGTTAATGTTGAGGTGTTTTATCAGTATTTTGTGGGATTGGAGGTATTAAAAGATCAAATCGATGTTCTTAAAGCTCTATTGCGTCAGTTATAATTTTTAATCCGACCGTTGGATCGTTGTGATTTTTGGATATGTTATACATATATAAGTTGAGTATATGTCCACAAATTTTGAACCGTTAAAAATAAATGAATGATTTGTTATGAATTTTAAGAGGTGACTGATTCGGAAATTAGGTTTATAAATGATTTTGATAGAAAATTCTAGAAATGGGTGGGTCCCACTTTTGGTTGTTGGGGAAGATGGCTAATTTTTGGTGGGTGGAATAGTAGCAGGTAAAGCCATCAGGTAGCAGGTCAAGTCTGCCTCGGCGTGCTAACATTTTCCTATAAATAGAGGGCTAAGTTAGAATTGAAAATCACACTAGAATTCATAAGTTTTCTCTCTTTTTCTCTCTAGATTATCGAGTGTATTTTGTGAGTATTTAGATACTTGGTGAGTTGCTATTCATCAGTGCAAGTTTTCTTCAGCGTCATATCCGATATCCAGTCAGAAGTATTGCTCTTTTGAGGTAAAGGATAGTAAGGGATAGTAAGGGATTTTAAGGGTTGTTATGTTTTTCAGTTTTGTAATTTTTCAGACGTTCAAAAATTCTAGAATTGAAATGATAATTTGATGAGTTTTATTGATTGTGTCCAAAAATGAAGATTTTTGGATTTATAGATTAAGAGTTGTGAATTTTATGAGAAAAGACTATTTTAAAAGTAACCGCTTATAACTCCTTGTGGTTAACTCCAAAATTGGTAAAATTTTTATTTGGGGTACATGTATATGATAGAAGTATACTCTGTAAATTTCAGAATTTTTGGACTAAAGTACAGTTTATGATAAATGTCTAAATATTCGGCTGTTTTGGCCATATGAAAATAGTAAATGAATTTTAAAATTAAGGAAAATATATATTCAATATGGGACTATATTCTGCTAAATCCCAGAAAAGAAATATTTTTGGAACTGATTTGGTATTTTTCATGAAAATGGTCTAATTATGAGTAAATGAATTAAATATGTTATGTGAAGTAAGAAAATTGAAAAATATGATTTTATGGCTTGAGAATCATATCTGAGTTATATGCAGATTTTTGATGAGGGTTTTGGTTATTGGTGATGAAATCTTAAGAGTTTGGCATTTTATGATGATTAAATGTATTATTTAGTAAAGTGTAAACAATTAAAATAAATTGTTTATAAGTTTAAGAAATATTATTCTTTGAATATCATTATACCGAAATATTGGTATAGATTTTATTGCGGAATTTCTACCTTTTTCATGTCGGGGTTACTATTCACGAGTTACTATTCATGGGTACTATTCATAACAAAATTGGTTTCTTTTTCTGACCAAATTATCGTTGATTTATGAATCTTACTCTTGAAATTAAATGCAGTTGTTGATCATATTATTTTTAGTATCATATATAACATTTTTATAACCCTAGTGATGAAATTTTTCTTTGACTTAAGTGTAAAGATGGGTAAATTATTAGTATGATTGTGACTATGGGTTCTCTTTGGCCAGTAGTGCAAAGATGAATTGTTGACTAGTATGATCATGACCATTGAATTTACAATTGAATATTTTTAGCTTAAGTGCAAAGGTGAATGGATCAACATGGTTATAATTATTGTTTATATAAATTCTGATATGATTATTTATTTCTTTGAGATATTAATATATTTGGCCTGTAGTGCAAATATGAACTGTTGATGAATATATTTGGCATGTAGTGTAAATATGAATTGTTGAGGAATATCTTTGGCATGTAGTGCAAAGATGAATTGTTGATGAATATCTTTGGCCCGTAGTGCAAAGATGACCTGTTGTTGAATATCTTTGGCCAGTAGTGCAAAGATGAACTATTGATGAATATCTTTGGCCCGTAGTGCAAAGATAAATTTATTAGTATGATTATGAACATGAACTGTGATTTGGTATAAGCATGATCTTTGATGTTTCAGGTGATGAAAATTATCTTTGTCCTGGATGAGAAAAGGAATTTAGAACTACAATTACGATTATGAGTTATGCATGTGATTGTGGACAGGAATTGTTGATTGATGTTACAGGGATAAAACATTATTGGTGGACTTTTAACATGGAGAAGATAATAGATTTTATGGTCTATTTGACTCTTCTAATGGATTGCTCGTTCCGCTGCAACTATGGTTGAATTTTTTTATCATCTACCATATGTTCTAAATCTCTGATTTATTATTGATGAAGGCTATTGATAATTTAATTATCTTTAGTCATGATATTCTTTACCGAGCTAGTTGTGCTCACCCTTTTTCTTCACAATTCCTTTCAGGTAATAAGATTGTAGCTGGGTCGAGCGGGGGTAATAGGGGAATAGAACGGTGGTCATCATTTAGTAGTTATATTTGGTGAATTAAATAGGGTGAGGCGAACCCAACGTTGGAAGGGTGTTTTGCCACTATCATACAAGATGTCTAAAGACATACAATCTCGTGTCATTATAAGACAGGGTTGTGCACATTCACTTACTGAGTATATCTACGCGCACTACCTATATGATCTTGGTGCTTGTTTGATGTGATGCCCCCAAAATAGGTCTATTCCATCCAACCCATTCTGAGTCGCCAAATACATGGTACAGAAATAACTACAACTTTATTAATACATTTGTCGTGCATATATATATCACATGAGTTTAAATACAATTATTGTCTTCTAGACAATATACATACCCAAATAAATCCTCATCACAATTATTTATACATTATTTTACAAAAATGGTGAGGACTACTAAACAACTCTCTCTATAACCATCATTTCATACTCCGAATCGTACTCACTACATTCTCGCATCCTGAGAAGAAAAATGGAACAAAAAGGAAAAGAGTGAGCTCAACTAGCCCAGTAAAGAATATTATGACTAAGATAATATACAACAAATTATCGTTAGTCTCCAACAGGGAAAAATCTAATAGAATACAATAGACAACCAGTTTTAAATCAATCTTCGCAGCAGAAATAATAATTCATTAGAAGAGTTAAGTAGAGAATGAAAACTACTATCTTCTATATATGAATTTAAAAGTTCATCGTCGATATTTTATCCCCATAACATCAATCAATATATATCTCGAATCAAATATTCATCTTTTTGCTACTGAGGCCAAAGATATTCATCGATTAGTCATGTTCATCTAAACACTGTTCATCTTTTGCACTGCTGGGCCAAAGATATTAATCGATCGATCATGTTCATCTCAACACTGTTTATCTTTTGCACTACGGGCCAAAGATATTCATCAAGAAATCATTCATCTTTGTACTACTGGGCCAAAGATATTCAATAATATCATCATTTAGGGTGAGGATGATGAAAAATATTTTAAAGGAAACGAATCCGATGAAACAAAGAACAAATATTAAGGATTAAGTATTTTAAACAATCCAAGTTCAAAAATACTTCATAAGTAATTAGAGTGGAGTAAAATTCAAGAATGATCAAAAACATAGATCCAATCAAAGATAGGAATCATAACAAACAATCTTGGACACGAGAAAAGAAAATTTAATTTTTTTCCGTGAATAGTGTAAATGTTGTGAATAATCTTGAGTATCGTGAATAGTCTTAGTATCGTGAATAGTAACTTCGACCTCAAAAGATAGAAATTTCACAAAAAAAATCATCACACTTCGTGAATAGTACTCGTGAATAGTAACTCATGAATAGTAACTCATGAATAGTAACTCGTGAATAGTAACTCATGAATAGTAACCCCGACATGAAAAAGTTCCAAATTTGATAAAAATTTCTAACCAATATTTCGGCATAATGATATTGAAGAAATAATATCATTTTCGAATAAAATAACATCCCTTACCTCAGAAAGAATAGTACTTCTGACTGGAATACTGGATATAGTGCTGAAAGAACTTGCACCGTATAACAATACTAAAAGTACTAAAATACTCACAAATACGCTCGATATTATAGAGAGAAAGAGAGAAATCTTTAGTTTCTGGTGTGATTTTCAATTCTAACCTAAGCACCCTATTTATAGGAAAATGCTTAGAACACCAAAGCAGAAAATTTAATTTAATATTAATATTAATATTACAATTCCTACGCCCACTTCTAAGGATCTAAATTCAGCATTTACATCACATGCTAGGCTGCCCACAAAACAAAAAAATGTTTTTCATACTTTAAATATTTTAAACTTCCAAAAATCAATTATTTCGGAGCTTCAGAACTTCAATAATTCACAATAAATAGCCCTTTTGTCAGAAAATTCGAATCTCGCGAGTTTTTATAGGAAATTCAATTCTCTACAACTTTACAGAAGAAAGTTTTTCCAAATTCCAAACATAAAGTGACCAAAATCCACAAACGAGCGATTTTACAGGCTATAATCAAATTTCAGTCAATAAATGGGGTCCACCGACATGAAAAATATGTTTTAAATATTTTTGGTAACAAAAATACTCCTCCTTCACATATACTCATATATCCCACATTCATCGTAAAAATATCATCATTATTATATTATTAAAATATAATAATACATTTAAATGAATTATTTTATCAGAAAAAGATAAAATATTAATTTTCAACAATTGTCATATTTAAAATTTTCTCCATCTATATCCACATAAAATCAATATTTTCCTCATCATATAAATCAATAATTAATTATTCACAAATAATATTACGGAATCACAATATTGACAACTAAGGGGTTCCGGAAAGAGGGGCCTTAGGTAAAGATTTCTCTTCTTGGCGCATGAATTAAATAACCTCTCCTTAGGCAGAACTTTCTAGACATTGCCAATAATGTTATCTAATAATATTATTCGGATAATATGAATTATTGCTCAGATAATGGAAAATCTTGTGTAATGACAATTATTGAAACAACGGTAATAATAAATATCAATGCGTGAATTATTGAATCAATAAAATAAAATCTTTGAATAATTAATTACATGTAACAATTATTGAGTAGTGCCTTCTTACGTAAGAATCAATAATTGAAGCAATACAAGTATCTTTCTTTGTGCATGACAACGCGTATTACTATATTTTAACCATCGGGTATTCCACAAGATTAATCTTGGTAACAACTACATGCGTTATTTATAAATAACTTATACTTGTCATTTTCTTCATCCAATCACTTTCCGTTATGGGGCCCACACAAGCCTGCGCCGTCGTACAAATATTCCTCGATAGTAAAAATATTCCACGACCAAACGAATATTCCTCAACAACAATGAATATTTTATAACCACTTGCTTATTTTGTAAAATTTGTGCATTTTACCCATAACTAACCACATTAATCAAATCAACCCTTACTATTTCAAAATAATAAATAAAGGAAATTTCATTTTTTTAAAAAAATTTGGGGTCTTACATTTGAAGTATAATTTTCACTTGGAGACAATGGAGATATTCATATGTCAAGAGAAGACTCACCATTGGAAAGAAGATGATAGTAATCTTCTCATTTTTTCTTTGGGTCTATTAGGTTGACCAAGGATAATTTTGTGGCCATATGATATCTATCATAACCTGACGCATGGCCTCCCATGTATGAAAGGTTTCCTTGAGCACTTCCCAAAGATTCTAATTTCTAAAATAGTTTTTGACTATACCTTTATGTAAGGTGTCATTGTGACGTGCTATCCAAGGTTGGGATGAGAGTCACAGTTGGTATATATTTGTATCCAAACTTATAGCATGTGTTGTTATATTTTGTACGACAATTGTTGTAATAAAGTTGTAGTTGTTTTCTGTACCATGTATTTGGCGACTCAGAATAGGTTGGTTGGATTAGACCTATTTTGGGGTTGTCAAAGAAATTGTAAGACCCCGAATTTTATGAAATAAAAGTATTCAATTTTTTCTTATAATTACTATTCAGTAAATGGTTAAATTGATAAAAGGTTAAAGTTAAGGGTGATATATGATTTTTTTTCAAAATACACAAGTGGTTATAAAATATTCATTGTTGTCGGGGGAATATTCGTTTGGTCGTGGAATATTCTTTCTGTCGGGAAATATTCGCAATGCAATGGTAGCGACCATTTATTTGTGGGCCCATAACGGATAAGCGCCGGGATGAAGAAAACGACAAGTTTGAGTTTTTATAAATAACGACGTGAATTATTACCGTTAACATTGTTGGAATACCCGGTGGGTAAAGTAAAATGTCTGGCGTTGTTGCATAAAGATGGCACACGATATTACAGATATATTTTGAATTATTGATTCTTACGTAAAGAAGGCAATATTCAATAATTGTTACAGTAATTACTGTTCAATATTTAATTTTATTGATTCAATAATTGTTGCGTTGATATATTTTATTATTGTTGTTTCAATAATTATCATTTCACAGTATCTCTATTATCAGATCAATAATTCATATTATTTGAATAATATTATTAGATAGCATTATTGGCAATGTCTAGAAAGTTCTATCATGGAGAGGTTTGGTCACCTAATTGCGGCGCCAAAGAAGGAGAAATCATATCGAAAGCCCTCTTTCTGAACCGTCTGGTTGTCATTATTGTGATTCTGTTATATTATTTGTGAATAATTAATTATTGATTTATATGATAAGGAAATATTTATTTGATGTGGATATAAATGATGGATTTATTTATGTGGTTAAATGAATGAGATAATGTTGAGGTGTTTTATCAGTATTTTGTCGGATTGGAGGTAGTAAAAGATCAAATCGGTGTTCTTACAGATCTATTGCGTGAGTTATAATTTTTAATCCGACCGTTGGATTGTTGTGATATTTGAATATGTTATACATATATAAGTTAAGTATATGTCCACAAATTTTGAACCGTTAAAAATGAACGAATGATTTGTTACGAATTTTAAGAGCGGTGATTAGGAAATTAGGTTTATAAATGATTTTGGTGAAAAATTCTAAAATGGGTGGGCCCCACTTTTGGTTGTTGGGAAGATGGCTAATTTTTGGTGGGTGGAATAGTAGCGAGTAAAAGCATCGGTAGTGGTCAAGTCTACTTGGCGTCTAACATTTTCCTATAAATAGAGGGCTAAGTTAGAATTGAAAATCACACCAGAATTCATAAGTTTTCTCTCTTTTCTCTCTAGATTATCGAGTGTATTTTAGTGAGTATTTAGATACTTGGTGAGTTGTTATTCATCGATGCAAGTTTCCTTGAAATATCATATCGATATCCAATCGAAGTCTTTGCTCTTTGGAGGTAAGGGATAGTAAGGGATTTTAAGGGTTGTTATGTTTTTCAGTTTCGTAATTTTTTTGACCTTCAAAAATTCTTGAAAAATTTGAAATGATAATTTGATGAGTTTTCTAGATTGTGTCTAAATATCTAAATATTCGGCTATGATATATGAAATGATAGCTGTTCGATAATGGAAAATACTGTGTAGTGACAATTATTGAAACAACAGTAATATAAAATATCAACGTAGCAATTATTGAATCAATAAAATAAAATATTAAAAAGTAATTACTGTAACAATTATTGAGTAGTTCCTTCTTACGTAAGAATCAATAATTCAAAAATAATGTGCAATACTGTGTGCTACTGTGCAACGACGCATATTACTTTACTTTACCCACCGGGTATTCAAACAGTGTTAACGGTAAAGATTACGCCGTTATTTATAAAAACTCAAATTTATCATTTTCTTCATCCGACAGTTATTCGTTATGGGGCTCACAAATGGCTGCGCCGTCATACGAATATTTCCCGACAACAAGATTATTCCACGACCAAACGAATATTCCCCGACACCAATGAAATTTTTATAACCACTTGCTTATTTTGAAAATTTTATATATATAACCCTTAACTTTAAAATTTTATCAATTTAACCATTTACTAAATAGAAAAATTGAATACTTTTATTTCATAAAATTCGGGGTCTTACAATCTCCCTTCCTTATGAAATTTCGTCCCCGAATTTACGTGCACTGTATTTAAAAGAGTGAGAATACCTTGCTTTCATTTCGATTCCATCTTCCCTGTCATCATGATTTCTCCATTGCTCATCTCCTCGTATTTCGGATATCATTCTAGAATACGACTTCAAAACAAGGGTTAATTTAACAAATTAACATATCACATAATATCCCGATATTATGACTGACCAACAAATAAGCTTAGGTAGGACACACTAGTGAAGGATTTACTCGTCTCTCCCCTCCTAGTTCTATTCCCCGATCTCCGTCAAAGATCATATCCCTAAGCTCTGATACCAAATGTAACTCAGGACACCAACTTGTGTCAGGACCTCACATTTGGTATCGAGGAGCTATAATAAAAAGCCAGAGCCTCTTGCTGGTGACTTCTGTTGATGGGGATGCACCGAAGCGGACTCTCCGTAGGGGCCGCTTGCGCTCGAGGTGGAAAACTAATAGGTACCATTTGTGAGGTCTTGACACACAGTTGGTGTCTGAGTTACATTTGGTATCAAAGTCGACTCGGGACACCAACTTGTGTCATCACCTCACATTGTAATACTATCGACTGCCAAGTAGAATCGGCGTTCCCTACGGAGAGTCCGCTTCGCAAGGCCCCCATCAATAGAAGTCACCAAAAAGAGGCTCGTGGTTTTACTTATAGCTCGATATACCAATCTGTGACGCCCCAAAATAGGTCCAATCCATCCAACCTATTCTGAGTCGCCAAATACATGGTACAGAAAACAACTACAACTTTATTACTACGATTGTCGTGTAAAATACAACAACATATATATCTGTGAGTTTTAATACCAACTATGACTCATGTCCCAACTATGGACAAAGACACCTCACAAAGGATACCTTATATAAAGGTACAATCTAACCTTTTTAGAAATTAAAATCTTTGGGAAGTGCTCAAGGAAACCTTCGTACATAGGAGGCCATGAATCTAAGTTATGATAGATATCATATGCCCATGATTTTCATCAGTCTAATGCTTTTATTATGACTTTCATCATAATCCACGTAAACAAAACATTTCCACAATTTTATAAGGAATGAAATACAAAGGATCATTCACCATGCATGTGGTAATCCACATAGACAGGTTATTCACCATGCATGTGGTAATCCACATAGACATCGTCCGTTTAAAAGTAAATCAATCTGGACCGTTCATGAATTAGTTACTATGCAGTCCATTCTTCTATAAATAGAAGCTCATTCCTTCATTATTTTCTTACGAATTCACTGAAACTCTAGAGAGAGAAACTATAGAGAGAAAGAAGAAAAGTGTTCTATTACTTCACTACTTCTATATCCAGTACTCTTCTTTCTAAGGTAAGGGATATTATTTGTTTTACTCGTTAGGGGTATTCCTTCTTTTTTATTGGTGAAATTCTTCTGCTATTCCATTCTTTATTATTCTGTTGGAATAACCTGTATACGCGGGCAACCCTATACTTGGTGAAATTCTTCTGTTATTCCATTCTTTATTATTCTGTTGGAATAACCTGTATACACGGGCAACCCTATACTTGGTGAAATTCTTATGTTATTCCATTCTTTATTATTCTGTTGGAACATCCTGTTTGTGCGTTTCTGGGGGACTGGTTTCGTCTTTATTATTACTTGGAACATCCTCGCTTCATATGAATTTTGCCCGACCGGTTCCGTTATTTATTATTCATTGGAATAACTTTGTCTGTCTGGCATCTTATACGTATGGTGATTTCTTTTGTTATCCCATTCTTTATTGTACTTTCGGTTGGTTAAAGTTTTGACTTCTATACTCCATGAAATTAGTGGAATATCCTTGATGTTTAAGCGCTTCATCCAAAGATCTTTTCATGGAAATATTCTTCTGAGCATTCTTGAATTTTACTCTACAAAGCAGTATCATGTTGACAATTTGGACGTTATTGGTTCCTGGATAAATTAATTCTTGAACTTTTTTCATTGAATTCTTATATCATTGTCATCATCCTCATGTTTATATTTTGTTGAAAGTCATCTGTGGCCTATAGGGCATAGATGGACTTGGTATGATTATGACGAGGTTTTATTCGGTGTAATCATGACCGTAATGTTACAAATGATGAGGTAAAAGTCCTTTTGGCCGTAGTGCATTGATGGACAATTGTTGGCATGACCATGACCATTAATGAATACACGAATATCATTGGCCCGTAGTGCATGGATAATTTGTGGTCGTGATACTAAAGAATATCCTTGGCAGTAGTGTAGGGGTGATTCGATGATGTGGATTATTTATTAAGCTGAGTCTCAACGATAAAAGTCATGAAAAACCCCTTTAAATCATAGAAAATAGTAGATTTTATTCTCTACTTGACTCTTCTAATGGATTTCTTGTTCCGCTGCAGTTAAACTTGATGTCTATTATATTTTATCAGTTTAACATTGTTGAAAACTAATGATAATTTATTCTGTATTATCTTAGTCATAATATTTCTTACTGGGCTAGTTGAGCTCACCCTTTCTTTCACTATTCTCTTTAGGAAATGAGAACGTAGCTGGGACGAGTCGGGGAACGGAGTGATGGTCCGGATGATAGTATTAGCTAGTAGTCCTCACTATTCTGTTAAGAAATGTGATAATAAATGTAATGAGGACTTATTCTGAGATTGGATATTGTCTAGAAGACAGTATTTGTATTAAAACTCACAGCTCTCTTGTTGTATAATTAAGATTGTATTTGTATTCTGTACCATGTATTTGGCGACTCAGAATAGGTGATGTATACCTATTTTGGGGCGTCACAAAATATTAGTTAAGTAACCAATTTAGTATGTAGTGGTTCAGTTTTAAGTGAAATGCTTCATATTCGAAACTCGATTTGAAGACTCATGAGTAGCTCACTTTGTAAACGAGTCGAGTACATACGAGCCGAGTAGGTCCGAGTAATGATCCGAGTCGAATCTGGCGCAAAAATGTAAATCCCTTATTGAATCCGAGTCGAATTCGAGCTCAATTTTTTCGAGTCGAGCCGAATCTGAGCATGAAGGTGTTTGTTGAGATTCGACTTGTTTACCCCCTAGGTATTATACTGTAATATTTCGAGCCCCAAAACGTGCAATTATCGAAACTATATTTTCCTATAAATAGAAGCTCATTCTTCTTTCATTCTCACTAATTCACTAAGTCTCACAAGATCAATTATTATAGAGAGAAATTATAAAGAAAGAAGAAGAAATCTGCTTTCCTCACTATTCCAAATCCGATTTCTTCTAAGGTAAGGGGTATTATTTCTTTCGTATTCATGAAGAGAGTTATTTTCTTTCAATACTCGTAAGGGTTGTTATTCTATTCTTTATTATTCTGTTGGAATAACCTGTCTGTGCGGTCTATCGTATGCCTGGTGAATTCTTTTGTTATTTCATTCTTTATTATTCTGTTGGAATAACATGTCTATGCAGTCTATCGCATGCCTGGTGAATTCTTTTGTTATTCCATTCTTTATTATTCTGTTGGAATAACATGTCTGTGCAGTCTATCACATGCCTGGTGAATTCTTTTGTTATTTCATTCTTTATTATTCTGTTGGAATAACCTGTCTGTGCGGTCTATCACATGCATGGTGAATTCTTCTGTTATTCCATTCTTTATTATTTTGTTAGAATAACCTATCTATGTGGACTACCACATGCATGGTGAATGATCCTTCATATTCATTCCTTATTAAATTATGGAAATGATCTGCATCTGACGTGAGTACTGCATGGCGAACAAAAAATCCATTTGCAGTTTCATATATTCTATTATACTCAGTTGGTTAAAGTTTTGGCTTCTATACTCCAAGAAATTAGTAGAATATCCTGGATATTTGCGCTTCATCCAGTATCTTTTCATGGAAATATTCTTCTAAGAATTCTTGAATTTTACTCCACAAAACAGTATCATGTTGACAATTTGGACATTATTGATTTCTGGATAAATTAAATTATAAATATTTAAAAATTTATCCTTGAACTTGTTTTATTGAATTCTTATATCATTGTCATCATCCTCATGTTTATAATATGTTGAAAGTCATATGTATTCAGTGCATAGATGGACTTGGTATGATTATGACTGAGGATTATTCGGTATAATCATGGATAGTAATGTTACAAATGATGTGGTAAAAGTCCTCATTGGTCGTAGTGTATTGATGGATGCTTGTTGGCATGATCATGACCATTGATGAATACACGAATATCCTTGGTCCGTAGTGCATGGATAATTTGTGGTCGTGATACTAATGAATATCCTTGGTAGTAGTCTGAGGATGATGTGGTTTATTTATTAAAATTTGAGTCTCAAATGATAAAAGTGATGAAAAACCTTTTAAATCATAGAAGATAATAGATTTTATTCTCTACTTGACTCTTCTAATGGATTGCTTGTTCCGCTGCAGCTAAACTTGATGTTTATTATATTTTATTAGTTTAACACTATTGAAGGCTAATGATAAATTAATCTGCATTATCTTAGTCATAATATTTCTTACTGGGCTAGTTGAGCTCACCCTTTCTTTCACTATTCTCTTTAGGAAATTAGAATATAGCTGGGACGAGTCGGGGAACGGATTGACGGTCCAGATGGTTGTTTTAGTAGTCCTCACTATTCTATAAAATAGTATGACAATTAATGTAATGAGGACTCCATTGAGTGTGGATATTGTCTAGATGACAATATTCTTATTAAAACTCTTAGATTATGTTTTGTCGTATTTTACACGACTGTTGTATAATTAAGTTGTATTTGAATTTTGTACCATGTATTTGGCGACTCAAGATGGGTGATGTATACCTATTTTGGGGGCATCACAGTTGGTATCAAAGCTTAGGGATATGATCCCTGGCTAAGATGTGAGAGTAGAACTAGGAAGGGAGAGACGGGAAATTCCTTCGCTAGTATGAGCTACCTAAGTTTATTTGGTATTTAATTGGTCGGTCCGAGTATAGGGATAATATATTGCATGTCAATTAACCCTTGTTTTGTGGCAGTATTTGAAAATGACATCCGAGAATGTTGAGAATAGCAATGGAGTATAGGAGACCGTTGAGTCTCCATAGATAAATAATCAGGATAATGTGCATTAGGAAGGCGACAATCTTCATGCAAACAACAACACTGACCAAATGATGAACGATGGAATGTTCAGAGGCTTTATGCAATTCATGTAACATCAGACGAGAGCGGCTCCTGTCCAAAATGTAGGTGGAAACACTGGAAACTCTCGGATGGTCACCGCTAAATAGTTCAAGGAGCTGGGACCACCAGAGTTTATTGGAGAGCCAAAACCACTTAAGGCGGAAGCGTGGATAAAGCAGATCACCAAGATATTTGATGTCTTGGGATGCTTCAAGGAGCAAAAGGTTCCCTTTGCCACCTTTATATTGCGAGGAGAGGCAGATCACTGGTGTGAATCGGTAAAGCGTACTCAACCTACCGCACTGAAGATGTCTTGGGAGAAGTGTGACGCCCCCAAATCCGAGTATCTTCCAACCCGACAGATGGTGCTCCACGATACTACAATCCATACAATCATTCCATTTGGGATAACAACAAAATGAATGTAATTACTATCTTTGTATTACATTTGTAATAAATCCTTTCCCAGGTTCATAACCGAATACATTCGTTGTTCTTCATAAGTATATTACATACAAATATACTAGTCTATTACAGGACGATTAATTGTCCATCTTAGCCTTGCCTTTATCTCTTTTAGAACTCTCCGTTTGTTCGACTTTAGCTGCAAATATATGGTTCAAGCAAGAATGAGCATAACTAGCTCAGCAAGTCTTAACAACGAATCATATGAATATCACCTCAACAAATACCTGCTTTAATTCTATATCTGAACAATTATCTATAAAGAATTATTAAACATGTTACTAATACTTCTCATACAGCAATTCCATAGCATAAATAATAGCTTAGGAATGATGAACCGGTCAATAGACCATGAACATACTCTTTTCGTTTTCATACTTGAAAAGGATATCCGACACTAAGGCCATCCACCCGTCTTTACTTATGAGCACTTCTAGGCGATCAGCCTATTGTACTCTATGTTGATCAACACTCTTACGTTAAACGTATTTACGTTTAACATTTGGCAGCCTCGCGTGCCCATCGAATAATCGATGAAAAATACTTTTGTTTGTACATAGACAAACTTACCTTCTCATCCGTACCAAATACTTGGCATAGGATAACGTTAACAGTTCTATATCAACAGACTTGTAAACAATTCAATCTATCTTCATGCTATAAAAGAACAAGTAGCACCCGCGTAAAATAGCACGTAAGCATTTATTTCGTTGACTGGAATGATACCTGCTACTACATCCGTTGATGCAACCGCATCTTGGACCGTCATATTAAATGTTCGGGCTGAGGGTCTACCCAATGATGGTGTTGGTCTAGTAATGACTAAATTACCACTACCAGAACCCTTACTACCCTCCGCCCCTTTCTTTGGGAAATTTCTTGCCATGTGGTCTACCGACCCACAAACAAAACATCCCCAGCTTTTCTTAGGATTATGACAGTTGGGAGATATATGACCCTCCTACCCACAGTTATAACAACCAGTCTTCCCTTTCAGGCAGACTCCCAGATGAGTCTTACCGCATGTCTTACATGCCTCCATCCTCCGCTTAGGATCCCCTTGTTTTGCCCCAGTATTCCTAGGGTTAAAATTCTTCCTCTTAGGCATATTGCCACTTCCACTGGCAACCTCTGCCTTATTTCCTCCCTCTCCCTTACTCTTATTCTTCCTATATTCGTGGTATTGAGTCAACGCCTCGCTACCACCCTCCGAATTATCGCCTTTTCCAGAATGGTCCCGTAAGAAGCACTCTAAAAAATCGATATTCTACTATAGAGCCAGGGTTTTAGGCCCTGATCAAACCTACGAGCCTTCCTCTCCTCCGTGTCCACTTGGTGTGGAGCGAACCTCGCCAATTCATTGAATTTGGCGCATATTGGGGAACAATCATGTCCCCTCGCTAAGTTCTAAGAACTTAATCTCCATTCTCCTCAGCATGCTAGTAGGGAAATAGTTCTCAAGAATACCTTCTTAAACTGCTCCCCATGTAACAACTTCCGCTCCAAATTTCACCTCGGTGAGCCTCCCACCAAGAGTTGGCTTCCCCTTCATCATATAGGTCGCAAAGAGGTCTTTTGCGCCACCACGCTTGTAATAACAAACGCCTTCTCTATTCCTTGATCCATGTCTGGGCCTCCATTGGGTCCGTTGTTCCCTTAAATTGGTGGACCTACACTTTTAAATTCCTTAAAAGTAGTCATTCAAGCTACTCTGGAGTCTCATGGGTGCTCTACCCCACTTGGTTAAATGCAAATCATTAATAAATTAACGAACTCTTGCATTGGGTTATTAGGACCCCCTCGTTCATTTATGTGATTCCGCCTCTTGGTTACGTTGTCTTCTTCTTGGCGGCATTTCTGATTAAATAAATAAAGTTCCTTTATTACTTATTTACTTACTTCATTATTAGTCGTCAAACAATTGGACAATAACTCATACACAACAAACCAAATTTAAAATAAAAACTTCCTTATATTAAAATGCTTCTTCATAGTTCAAAACTATTTACAAGTTGCTTTACATAGCCCAAAAGCTATTACATATACATCCCGCGATTGACTTCTACAAAAATTGGGATTTACAAAAAGACTACCCTTTAATTATACAAAAGAGGGTTTTACGTCACTACACAAAAGTACTTATCATACTACTCCTAATACTGCCTAACAGCATTCTCATGCTTCTGGTTTGCCAAAATCGACACAATATCCCGACTTATAGTATGTCGAGTCTGTCCCGACTCAATTGAATAACAAGCTATCTTAAGCTTGAAATCCTCGTGCGCACTGTCATTTATATATGAAATTAAATGCTTTCTTCCGGTCTTTTTTCAACCGTTTCTTTGCATAAGTTCTATGACCTCGTTCTTATAGTCCCGGGCCTTGTCAGTCATGAGCACTTTCTCATCATACTCTATCTCATAGTCTGAATCTGCAGACTCTTTCGCCCCATAGAGATCACTAATCTCTTCCTTCTGGTGCTGCACCATATTGTGCTGTTGCACGTTACGGTCAAGCACTGAGAGGTACATTGCCCTCATAGTCTCGGTAGGTGTAGACTCTAGGGCAGGCATCACCGTATTAATCGATGTTACCTCCTTGTCATCCTCCACATCAATCATCATATTCAAATATGATGCTATCCCCTTGGTCTCCTCCGAATAATCCTCCTCAGAGTAATATTCCTCAAGCTCTGACTCTTCTAGAATCACTACAGGTATGTCTGCTATAGGCATAGGTACTGTCTCAACTCGGTTCATGGACTCCTCGCTGATCACATGTATATCCCTATACATCAAGCTATTAACCGACATCTACAATAACACATAACAAATTGATTAGTACATAATACACAATAATATAAGCACAAATCACATTTAATCCATTTAGGGTTACTTTCCATCTTTTAAATCTTTTGGCACTGAGTTTCCTCAATACCTTATTAACTCATTTGACTCGAGTTAACTTTCTTCGGACTCTTCCTTTCCTACGAGGTTATTAGCCTAAGGTTCTTCCCCCTTAAGTTTTATAACCTAATGCTCGATACCAACTCAGATGCCCCCCAAATCCGGGTATCTTCCAACCCGGCGATGGTGCTCCACGATACTACAATCCATACAATCATTCCATTTGGGATAACAACAAAATGAATGTAATTACTATCTTTGTATTACGTTTGTAATAAATCCTTTCCCAGGTTCATAACCGAATACATTCGTTGTTCTTCATAAGTATATTACATACAAATATACTAGTCTATTACAGGAGGATTAATTTTCCATCTTAGCCTTGCCTTTATCTCTCTTAGAACTCTCCGCTTGTTCTTAGCTTTTTAAGTCGCAAAACATATGGTTCAAGCAAGAATGAGCATAACTAGCTCAAAGCAAGTCTTAACAATGAATCATATGAATATCACCTCAAATAAATACACGCTTTAATTCTATATCCGAACAATTATCTATGAAACATTATTAAACATGTTACTAATACTTCTCATACAATAATTCCATAGCATAAATAATAGCTTAGGAATGATGAACCCAATCGATAGACCATGAACATACTCTTTTCTTTTTCATACTTGAAAAGGATATCCGAACACTAAGGCCATCCACCGTCTTTTTACTTATGAGCACTTCTAATCGATCACCTATTGTACTCTATGTTGATCAACACTCTCTTCGTTAAACGTATTTACGCTTAACATTTGGCGACCTCGCGTGCCCATCGAATAATCGATGAAAAATACTTTTGTTTGTAGATAGACAAACTTACCTTCTCATCCGTACCAAATACTTGGCATAGGATAGCGTTAATGATTTCTATATCAATGCAGACTTATAAACAATTCAATCTATCCTTCAATACTTGTCTTCAGCCCTTGATAAAACAGCATCGACTCTTTTTCTATTTACCATTCATGCATTGTATATCATGCATCACGTAAAAACTTGGCTAACAAAAGGTCGATAAGAGTTAAGAAAGACTTGCCTTCAAGCATCTTGAATATATATTCCAACTATTCTCGGTCTTTACAGATCTACATGAGATATTCACATAAAGACAATCGTAATTAGTTATCACATAAACTATCTTTACGGTTCTAACCAACTTCTTTCTCTTCTATGTCTTGTTTTAACTTCGTTATTAAAGTCGATTTGACTTTCTATATTTTGTTACACTTCATTAACGTTCTTACGTCCTTAGCCGACATTCGATCATTAATGGTTAATTACCAACGTTGAATGTCGTTTACGGTTCACTCATTACGTATTTGTATTCTTCGTTTAATTTCCATTAAACCTTACCCGTTCTTCTTACATTAACATATTATAAGTGTTTTAAAGTAAGTCTCATTATGTACTTTAAGTACCTTTAACATCTTACTTTAGGTCTACCTTCAAAATAGAACTAAACCTAACTTGGTTAACTTTTTCCCATCACATCGGTGACTGCTTTAGCATGGCATTCCTTATGTTTTAGTGGTATTTGCGACGCGAGTTAGTTAAAGGTGGTACTTTCGGTAGAGTCTAGCTACTGTTGGCGCCACCACTTTGTATCTGGTTTTGTCGTCATGCCACGAGTCTCAATGCACCGAGTTAGCCAAAACAGATTTGGTTTCTTAACGAAACTCCCGGCTTCCTAATTTGTTCGTTTTACACCCGAATTGACCCATTCGAATTCCTACAAGTCACAAATTACATTCTTTATGTGTTCGTATAAGAATTTCACCTTTTCGAATCTGTTAACTCGGAATTCACCTTTAAGTTCATTTTTAAGCGTTCGTTTAACGTTTTCGCCCGTTCAATACTCGTTTTCTTCGTTATAAGTCAGAATGCGACGATTCCTTCGCCAACGACTCTTAATTACCTTATCTCATGTGTTGACATTGGAAACTGATGTTTTCAAGTCACACGACAACTTTTGACCCTTAATCCGGACTTTATACGTTTTCGACGTTTAACGTCTATTTCCGCAAAATCTGTCATAACATCTTTACTAATGTTCTCTAAGCCAAATCACATGGAATACTCCATGGACTTCATATCTACATCCTAACCAAATCAAGATGCACATACCTTAGCTACAACGATTTCCAAAACGTTCAATTATAACTAAGTTCACGTTCAAGACTTTCTACATTTTCTACTTCCGTAAACACTTATGATTTCTATTTGGTCAAGACCTATCCATGATTTGATCATTAATAGGCCTTCTCAATAAACGCTCTCCATTCATCTACGATTCTTCTATGAGAAAGAAATCGAAAAGGATGAAGATTACGGTTTATAGGAATTTACCTTTTAAGTAGTTAAAGTTCTTGATAAACGTCTATTGGTTTGCTTGGAAGTAGAAGGATTATAGGATCCTAGCTCTTTTCTCTCTCTCAAATATGTTGGACAAACTTTGTAAAACTACCAAATGGCCAACATAAGCCTTATATTTATAGAAAAGCAAATGAGGGGCAAAATAGTCCAATTCCCCACCTCCTCACTTATTTACCACTTTGTCACCAAGTAAAGTACTTGGTGACCAAGTGTTAATCTTGCCTTGCACACGAAGTGGCCGGCCCACCTTGCCCATGGGTTATCCCCATGGGTTGCCCCATGGTTTTACCCATCCTCGACCCAATTTGGGATAATTCGCGGTTTACTTTTTTTTGGATTAGGCTTGACCTAAAAACATTGGGCTTTAACCAATCTAATATTGGGCCTTGACTTGGGCTTGTATAATTAATTCATTGGGCTTGTTTATTAATCCAAGTCCAATTGGATTGATAAAATCTTTTAGCTCATACTCTAATAATACAATTAAGTATTCTACGCATATTATTCACGTATTCTCTTCAGTATAATATTCATATAATACTCGTATTATACGTCAGACTATTCTTCTTATATCATACTCAGTATACATACTAGTATAATACTCATATTCCTTACGATAATAATGGAAACGACTATACGCATTACATTTCCTTTCTAAACCTCTTTCACAAACCCTTAGGTTTTAAGTCCGCAGGCGAAAACTTCATTTGCCATAACGGTAATATTATTGGATTTTCCATAATATCGTCATATTCTAACATTACGCGTTTCTCAGAATTTCAAACCCTAGCTCCGAACGTCATTGGATGAATAGTGTTTTTACACAAACAATCTCAGAAAACCTTCGTTCTCGTTTTGATAATTCACAACAATTAATTCTAGCACAAAGCCAGAATACTAACCACATCTACAGATTCTAGGTCATAGAACGACCTTCGAACATCTTACTCACATAATAACTCAATTAAATTCATTTAATCCACATAATCAATTAAAAATTTAATTCATTGAAAATTCAAAATTCTTGGGCGTTACAAGAAGTTCCAAGAACTATTCAACGACAAGTACTTTCCCGAAAGTATTCATCACATGAAAGAGGTAGAGTTCATCAAGTTGGAGCAGAACAATATGACCGTGTCACAGTACAAAGTTAAGTTTGCCGAGTTGTCTCGGTTTGCGTCTCACTTGGTTGATAATGAGGAGAGAATGACGCGGATGTTTCTAAGAGGTTTGAAACCCGAGATACGTTAATATCTAATTTCTCATAAACTGTGTTTGTATTCAGATGTTGGAAATAGGGCTCAGTTATTAGAGCGCGATAACGAGTCAACCCAACCAAGAGAAAGTAGCCGGCAAAATGATAATACCAGAGGTGGAAGTCATAGAAGCGGTGACAACAAACGTGGAGGGAATCAACATGCCAGAATGGTAACCACTTCGGTGGTAATCATGGCCAAGACAATAAGAATGGACATTTTAAGAAGAGGAGATTCAACAATGATGGAAAGACGTCAGCACCAACACCCGTTGTTAAGGAAGGAGAACGACCACCTATCATATGCTTCAAATGCGTAGGGGAGGGATACATCAGTCCAAATTGTGCGCAGCAGTCCAAAACGTGTTATTGTAATACCCGTAAATTTTATGATTTAATTTTATTATTAAATAGAGCCGGTGAATTATTTATTTTATAAATGCTTACGTGGCATGAGGAGAGTAACTCAATTGAATTAAAATTGAGCTGTTGATGATCGATAAGATAGATTCATGAAATGTCTTGTGTGACACAATGATGGACTTAGTGAAGGATGATTAAGTATTTGCATGTTTAAAGTCCAAATAATAAATTGGGAGTCTAGCCCAATAAGTTAATTGATGGACTAAACTCTCTTTACGCAAATTATACCTTCTCGAGCTTTAACCTTGATATCTCACACACTGATTTGGTAATGCTTAGCCCAATAGTAGCCTAAACTCTCTTTACGCAAATTTTCAAGCTGCTAATCCTAGGCATGCATGGCTAGCTAAGTGGCTGGTATGGAGTGATTGAACAACTCCTTAAATAACCATTGTTCATTTCTATTGCACCATGAATCCCAACATTGGGTAAAGCAAGTGTCTGGTCCATGTTTTCTCTTTAAATACAAGCCACTAGGGTAGTCTGCTTTTAGTGATAAGAGTGTTGGAGAAATCGAGTAAAGAATTCTTAGTTGCTAAGCATTACCAAATCGATGTGTGAGATATCAAGGTTAAAGCTCGAGAAGGTATAATTTATACTCCGCTCTTAACTTGAGTCTTGTTGATTCTCGCTTTTCAGATTAATAGGTCAAGTATGATGAATTAGCATGATATAGGTGTTTAGAAAGTTTACCTTCGTGCATGAATACGTTAAAATTGTCTCGAATCAAGTTGTGACTACTCTTAAAATGACCATGTTCACCGCTTTTGAAATCCATGGGTGCAAACAAGCACTGCATTTAGGAACCAAACAAGATGGGTTCTTGGCCATGTTAGACCATGCATTAAGAAATTCCCTTAGGTTGTATGCATATAGTAAAGTCTTACCGAAATTAACCCGATGAACTTAAACTTTGTCAAACTAGGGTGGACCAAAGTCTCTGAAGGAGCCGCCGGACAAAGCGTGATGTCTTCTTGATGAGCGTAATGTCTTCGGACAAAGCACGATGTCTTCGGACAAAGCGTGATGTCTTCGGACAGAGCGTAATGTCATCGGACAAAGCGTGATGTCTTCGGACAAAGCGTGATGTCTTCAGACAGAGCATAATGTCTTCGGACAAAGCGTGATGTCTTCGGACGAAGCGCGATGTCTTTGGACGAAGCATGTTGTCTTCTAACAAGTCATAATATCTTCTTGACATGGCGAGATGTCCCAGACCTTGAGACAACATCATAACTTGATATAAGGATGGATTAATAAATACTCTATACTATTGTAAACTATTAGTACACGAATAAGTTCTAAGTGGAGAGTTGTACCAACATCGGGAAAATAAATCTAATACTTGCAAACATGCATAGAAGAAGGCCGGTGGGATTAATAGACATTATGGTCTACTTAAAGCAATGAACCTCTTAGAACTTCGAGGAAGAAAGATTATGAATAAGCTAGTAGTGGTCAATAGTATGAGCATGTTGTTAAGTACCTGCTATGAGTTTTGATGGGTACAATGAGATAGAAAGAAAAATGTATTATGTGTACATGTTATTGATATATATCAAGTGTGTTTGGCTAATAAATACCAGTACTTACATGAATAGGATGTACATAGTTCGTTGAGGTGATTTTCGCTTATTAGTAGTAATCAACGCTAAAAGGCAAGTTCCTATCCCTAAAAACTTGTTACTTATATCATGCAAGTTTTCTATCCCTAACTTATTGTTATTGTTGGGAAAGTTCCCTAACCTCACTCAAATTTACATTGAGCAAGTATCCGAATTCTATTATTATTGTGTTGCAAGTTCCTTAAATTCACACACTTTATACGTTGAATTGTTGTCATATCAATCATATTTTATCAAGCAAATATCTACTTCTATTCGAAAATCACTTGTATACCTTGACGTTGTTGTAAGCATTGGACTTATCATTCCTAAATGCATGATGAAAAACTTTCTAAGCCCTTGATTCAGCTAGACTATTATTATGAGTTAAAGAGCTATCCAAACCGGTTGATTTGGTGCGGACTATCGTAAATCTACTGAGATGAACAACCCTCATAGAAGGGGAAATTATATATTGTTTGGGAACCGACGTACGCATACGAGTATGATTAAATGTTATGCATAACATAGGATACTTTAGGCTCGATCACCGATGTATTTTGTGGATGTTGGATTACAAAGTAATATCGCTAATTCTAGTAAGAGTTCTTGGTCCTTAGTGACCGCCAAGACTCCAATTATGTTGAACCTCTAAATGAGTAAATCCTAAATTTTGTTGATATCCTTCTATCCATAGTGACACCTATTGAATACTCTTGGTATCCTTGATATCCTTGAACTACCAATTATTATTATACCCTTGAAAGATCTAAATGCTATAACTGCTTGTTCTTCTAGCTATATTGCTTGCTGGGCAAACTTGTTGCTCATTCTTGCTTCCCTAAACATTATAGTTAAGCGCAGCAGCAAGGCGGTATTTCGTGAAAGGACAAGGGAAAGGGCAAGGCGATCATAACTTAGTCCCTAAGACTAGAAGTATTATTATTGTTGTTATGATTATTATGATGTATTCAAGAATGATTAAGCTATGTTAAGCTAATCACGTAATTGTTGTAGTAATGGTTACTGTACCTTGGGGACGTGAATATTTATATTACATCAATGTAAATTATTCTATTATTTCCGTTGTTAATGATGTTGTAAGATATTCGTAGTAGCACGTGATGCACCAAAAATTCGAGATGTGGGTGTCTGAAATTTTGGGGGCGCCACAAGTTGGTATCAAAGCCATAGTTATAAACCTTAGGAGCGAGAGCCCTTAGATTATAACTTAGGAGAACTCAGAAGATAGAAAGGGACGAAACTCATATAGAGTTTTCATAGAGATGGACTTAGCGTGTTATAGAATATAACTTCATTCTATACAATGAACTTATGATTCTAATGGAGTTGTTGGTTATTTTGTCTTGTGTCGATGATTGTAGGATGACTGACATGGGAGGACCTAGCCGAGTAGTAGAAGAGGAGCCACGTGACATACACGTGGTATATGAGGCACCATTGATAGCAGAACCTATATCAACTGTAGTTCCTATCGATGATGATGACGAGGAAGAGGAGATAGAGCCAATACCCGAAGAGTCTGATCCAGAGGAGGAGCGTGGGGGATGAGCCCACGGGACTCCGACGGCTACTTTTGAGGATAGGATGTTGGGGGAGTATGAGGAGCAGATTTTAGAATTAGGGGTGCAGAGTTGAGAAGTTAGAGGCCGAGGCCAAAGACAGAGTCCGAATTCCAAAAGTTAAGGATGAAGACCACCAGAGAAAGTTAGTGATGCAGAAGATGGAAGTAGAGATTGCTCACCGTAAGGAGGCAGGTGAATCCAGATGGGGCTTTGTTTCACAAGGCGGTGGCTAGGAATGTAGAACTGGCAGGGAAGTTGGAAGAGATGGAGCAGAGGGAGTTGAGCGAGGGGACAGAGAAGGAAGCTATCCGTACTCAGTTAAGGATGGAAGTAATGGATAGGATCCATTTCGAAGAAAAGTGGAAAGGGGCCAATGGTAGGGCTAACGATCTAGAAGATGAAGTGAGGTGCAAAAGGAGGAAGATGAATAGGATGAGCTATGCATTGCGCACGGCCATGGAGGGACTGATTGATGGGGTAAATCACTACCCGACAGAGCAGGGACAGACCCAACACACCATAAGCCGAGATGTGGTGGTGCACATTTCTCAGAGGGAGTACCAGAGCGCTGTGGAGCGCGGAATGATAGATTAAGTCTAGGCGCTAAAAGTTATTAGTTGTAGTTCGTTGTGTAGTGTATTATCTGTTGTTGTAATCTTTATGTAGAATATGAGATGTTGTAAACCCCAAACTTTTGAGTTATGTTAGAGGGGTAGTATGTTAATGGTTGTCCCCATCTTTTGTGATATTAGGGGATAAGTTGTGTCATTTATAGAAGTATGCTGGAGATAATCATGTAATGTAACAATTTGGCATATAAATATAAATGATCTTGTTCTGAAATGTATTCCGAAATCTTATTCATTTTATGGAGAATTGTTTAAGTAATATAATTAGATAATAAAAATGGGAGTGTCATAATGTAGGAAAATGCCAGTCAGACGTAGATTAACCGCCTCCAAGAGTTTGGTTAATGATGAGAGAGGACAAGTAGATCCCATTCGAGAGGCTTTTAGATTTGTTAGGGGCTTTTGGGAAGAAATGAACAAGTACCACCCGCTCCCCAAGTAGCTCCTGGCCAGAACTTCAAGGACTTCAAGAGTGTAGACCTCCTAATTCATAGGTACTACCGATCCTATCGTAGCGCAAAACGTGGATCAAGGAAATGGAGAAAGCCTTCGCCATTTCTCGTGGGCGAAGACCAAAAACCGTGTTCACCGTGATATATGATGAGGGGTGAATCAAACTACTGGTGGGAAGCAAATCAACAGAGAGCGGGAGAAGGGACTATAACCTGGGAAAGGTTTAAGACTTTGTTCTTCGAGAATTACTTCCCGAAGAGCATGAAGAATAGGATGGAGGTAAAGTTTCTAGAACTAAAACAAGGAGAGATGATGAAGGCACAAGATGCGCCAAGTTCAATGAACTCGCACGATTCGCAACACATCAAGTAGACACTGAAGAAAGGAAATCTCGACGCTTCGAACTTGGACTAAAACCTTGGTTGTTCAACAAGGTGTCGGTCCTTCAAATCGACTCTTTCGCCACATTATTGGAGAAGGCGATAATTGCTGAAGGAGGTAGCGAGGCATTGAGCCAATACAACAAGGAGAAGAAGAACAAGAATGCTGGAGGAGAGACTCGTGGAGGGAGTAGCAGTGGTGGAAGTTATTTGGGAAAGAGGAAATGGGATAACCGCAACAACGACAACAACACCAACCACCGAAGCATCAACCAAATGTAAAATTATCAAGGAGGATTTAAGAAAAGAAGAGAAGCTTGCTCGAAATGTGGGAAAAACCATCAAGGGGAATGCTGGAAGGGGCGCAGCATCTGCTACAATTGCGGCCAAGAAGGGCACATTTCACCTAACTGCCCGAATACAAAAAGGAGCAAGGGATGTTTCGCGTGTGGCTCAACTGAGCATCAAATCAAGGATTGCCCAAAGAAAGGGAGCAACGGAGGAAGCGACCAACCGGGAGGGGGGCAAAGAAGTCGATGATCTAATGACCAACGCAATCCAACCGACCGATCGCCTCAACCTTTAACATGACCGTCCGAGACGCAAAGAAATGAAAGGGACGTGGTGTCGTATTCTCCCAATCAATAATATAAATGCCTATGTATTATTTGATTCGGTGCTACCTATTCCTTTGTGTCTCAAGAATTTGCTAATCGACTAAACATACCTCCCGAACGCTTAGAAAACTCATTGAACGTAGAAATTGCGAATAAGGAAGTAATTCCCATAGAATTTGTTTACATCAAACTGCAGTGCAAACATTAGAGGTCACGAACTAAACGTAGACTTAATTCCGATTAAACCGGGAGAGTTTGATGTGATATTAGAATGGATTGGTTATCCAGCCACGCCATGATAATCGATTGTCGAAGAAGAGTGTGAACCTTCGCACCTCAAATCGGTCTAAGGTAGTGTTTTACTAGGTAGCTCATCGCTCAAGCAATCGTGTTGCCTTTACGATGATGCAAAAGCAAGAAATTGTTAAAGAAAGGATGTGTAGGTTATTTAGCCTATATAGTGGACATTCATCAAAAGAGAATAGAAATGAAAGATATATTAATGGTAAAAGATTTCCAAGATGTGTTTAAACGAATCGCCTGCCTTCCGCCGCATGTAAGAGAAACCAATTCATAATAGACTTAGCACCGAACCGCACTAATTTTGAAAGCCCCATATCGTATGGGCGCCAAAGAGAAATGAAGGAATTGATGATTCAATTGCAAGAATTACTAGATAAGGGTTACATTCGCCAAGTGTGTCTCCTTGGGGAGCACCAAAGGTTGTTTGTAAAGAAAAAGGATGGATCGATGAGGCTCAGACGATTATCTGGAGTTGAACCGAGTGACAATTAAGAATAAATATCCATTGCCAAGGATAGACGACCTTTTCGATCAACCGGGGGAGCGAAGTGTTTTTCCAAGATAGATTTACTTAACCAAGTTATCATCATTGAAAGTGCGAGAGGAGGACGATAAAAGACGGCGCTTCAACTCGCTACTTTACATTACGAATTTTTAGTGATGTCATTTGATTAACCAATGCTCCTAAGAAGATTTATGGGCTTGATGAACCGAAGCCAGTCCATACTTAGATAAGTTCGTAGTAGTATTTATCGACGACATTTTGATTTATTCAAAGACGAAGGAAGAGCACGCCAACACCAAGATGGTATTGGAAGCATTGAGAAGGGAAAAGATGTACGCTAAATTTTCAAAATGTGAATTTTGGATGGAAAGGGTCCAGCTTAGGACACGTGATAGATCAAAATGGAATTTCCGTGGATCCCGTAAAGGTGGAAGCGGTAAAGTAATCGGGAACAAACCAAGACGCCAATGTGGTTAGGAGTTTCTTAGGTTTAGCCGGTACTATCAAGATTTATCCAAGATTTTTCTAAGATAGCAACCCCACCGACCAATCTAACGAAGAAGACAGAGAAGTTTGTATGGACTGGACAAAAATGCGAGGAGAGTTTCCAAGAATTGAAGAGGAGGTTGAGTGAGGCGCTCAGTATTATCATTACCGATGATACGGAGGATTTGTTGTGTATAGTGATGCATCGATAGAGGACTTGGTTGTGTGCTAATGCAACATGGCAAGGTCATTGCATATGCCTCACGACAACTTGAAAGATTTCAAAAACGATACCCTACCCATGACTTGGAGTTAGCGGCCAGTAGTCTTTGCATTGAAGATTTGGAGGCACTATTTGTATGGAGAAAATGTGAGATATATACGATCACAAGAGTCTCAAATATATCTTCACACGTAAGAGTTGAACATGCGATAAAGGAGATGGTTGGAACTGATCAAGGATTTCGACTGTGAAATTCTTTATCACCCGAGAAAAGCAAACGTCGTAGCCGACGCTTTGAGTAGAAAAGGAAGGGAGAAGTTATTCAAATTGACAACTCAAGAGGATTTAATAAGAGAAATGGAAAGGTTGGAAATAGAGGTGGAGGAACCAAGAGAAGCGGAAGGAAGATTTCTCATGATGAGAGCTCACCCGACGTTATTGGATAGAATAAAGGAGGCACAAGAGAAAGATGAAGAATGTGAGAAGATAAAGAAGAGAATAGAGAAGATAAGGAAGAAAGGTTCAAAGTAGATAAGGATGGTATATCGAGATTCGAGGGTCGAGTATGGGTGCCACCAGAATCGAACTAAGAGAGGAAATCCTACACGAAGCACATAATACGACGTATTCCGTACATCCAGGAGGCACAAAAATGTACCAGGATCTTCGACACCATTTTTGGTGGCCTAATTTGAAAAGAGAGGTTGCAGAGTGTGTTAGCGGATGTCTTACTTGTCAAAGAGTCAAAGCAGTAACACCGAGGCCAAGTGGACTACTTCAACCACCGGAAATACCGTAATGGAAATGGGAGCACATTACGATGGATTTCGTGGTTGGACTTCCTACACACGTAAGAGTTACGATGCCATTTGGGTTATTGTGGACCGACTAACAAAGACAAACTCATTTTCTACCCATCAAGATTCGATTCAATTTGAACCAGCTTAGCAAATTTGTATGTAAAGGAAATCGATTGCGACATGGAGTGCCGTGTCGATTGTCTCCGATCGAGATCCGCTTTCACGCCAAAATTCGAAAAGTTTGCAGGAACGGATGGGAACTCAATTGAGATTGAGTACTGCCTATCACCCTCAAACTGATGGGCAGAGTGAACGAACCATACAAACGTTGGAGGACATGCTTAGAGCTTGCGTGATGGACTTCAAGGAAATTGGGACGACCATTTACCATTAGTAGAATTCGCTTACAATAATAGCTATCATGCGAGTATCGATATGCCGCCATATGAAGCTCTTTACGGAGAGAAAGTGCAGACGCCATTATGTTGGGATGAAGTCGAGAACGATTTACTTTTGGGACCGTAATTAGTCCAAAGAAACTACCGACGTGGTAGCAAAACAATAAGGGGCAAATTGGTAGCAACTTTCAAGATCGCTAAAGAAGAAGTACCGACTTGCATCGCCGTAACCGAGACTTTGAAGCTCAGTAGTTTTGTGTTTTGAAGGTATCTCCTTGGAAGGGAAAGATCGATTCTAAAGAAAGGAAAATTGAGTCCGAGGTTCATAGGCCATTCGAGATATTGAAGCGAGGTGGGCGAAGTGGCATACAAAGTTGCTTTGCCACCCGAATTGGAACACATCCACAACGTGTTTCACATTTCCGCATTACTACGCCATACAAGTCTCGATTATAAGCACGTAATTTCCTATGAGCCCATTCAAGTAGAGAAGAATCGCATATGAAGAAATTCCTGTTCGTATAATAGATAAGAAAGAACAAATGCTAAGAAACAAAGTTATATCTTCATTAAGGTTGTTTGGCGAAACCACGATGTCAAGAGGCCACGTGGGAATTAGAAGATAGGATGAGGAGAGACTATCCCCATCTTTTCAGATAATCTCGTATCAATTCCGAGGGCGGAATTTTTATAAGGGGAGAGGATGTAATACCCGTAAATTTTATGATTTAATTTTATTATTAAATAGAGCCATGAATTATTTATTTTATAAATGCTTACGTGGCATGAGGAGAGTAACTCAATTGAATTAAAATTGAGTCATTGATGATCGATAAGATAGGTTCATGAAATGTCTTGTGTGACACAATGATGGACTTAGTGAAGGATGATTAAGTATTTGCATGTTTAAAGTCCAAATAATAAATCGGGAGTCTAGCCCAATAAGTTAATTGATGGATCATTAAGTTAGCCCAATAAACTTGGGATATTTAGAATCCATTCTAATCCAACAAAAGAGTTAACCGAGAGTACAAGGTATTGGTTAAATTAAAATGTGGCGTAAGGCAAGGGGCCCGACCGACTAGCCCCTTGTCTATGTCTCGAGATCTGCTTTCTCTGTCCCCAAATTAGGGTCACCAAGTACAAAGAATAGTAGCCTAAACTCTCTTTACGCAAAATTTTCAAGTCGCTAATCCTAGGCATGCATGGCTAGCTAAGTGGTCGGTATGGAGTGATTGAACAACTCCTTAAATAACCATTGCTCATTTCTATTGCACCATGAATCCCAACATTGGGTAAAGCAAGTGTCCGGTCCATGTTTTCTCTTTAAATACAAGCCACTAGGGTAGTCTGCTTTTAGTGATAAGAGTGTTGGAGAAATCTGAGTAAAGAATTCTTAGTTGCTAAGCATTACCAAATCAAAGTGTGAGATATCAAGGTTAAAGCTCGAGAAGGTATAATTTCTACTCCGCTCTTAACTCGAGTCTTGTTGATTCTCGCTTTTCGATTAATAGGTCAAGTATGATGAATTAGCATGATAAAGGGTGTTTAGAAAGTTTACCTTCTTGCATGAATACGTTAAAATTGTCTCGAATCAAGTTGTGACTACTCCGCAAAATGTAGCATGTTCACCGCTTCGAATCCATGGGTGCAACAGACCGCATTTAGGAACCAACTCGATGGGTTCGGCCATGTTAGACCATGCATTAAGAAATTCCTTAGGTTGTATGCATATAGTAAAGTCTTACCAAATTAACCCGACGAACTTAAACTTTGTCAAAGTAGTGTGTGGACCAAGTCTCTGAAGGAGCCGCTTTGACAAAGCGTGATGTCTTCTGACAGAAGCATAATGTCTTCTGGACACAAAGCACGTCTGTCTTCTTGGACAAAGCGTGATGTCTTCTGACACAGAGCGTAATGTCTTCGGACAAAGCACGATGTCTTCTGGACAAAGCGTGATGTCTTCTGGACAGAGCGTAATGTCTTCTTGACAAAGCGTGATGTCTTCTGACAAAAGTGATGTCTTCTGGACAGAAGCGTAATGTCTTCTGGACAAAGCGTGATGTCTTCTGACGAAGCGCGATGTCTTCTGGACGAAGCATGTTGTCTTCTAACAAGTCATAATATCTTCTGACATGGCGAGATGTCCCGGACCTGAGACAAAGATCATAACTTGATATAAGGATGGATTAATAAATACTCCTATACTATTGTAAACTATTAGTACACCTAATAAGTTCTAAGTGGAGAGTTGTACCAACTTCGGAAAATAAATCTAATACTTGCAAACATGCGTAGAAGAAGGTTTGGTGGGATTAATAGACGCGCTATGGTCTACTTAAAGCAATGAACCTCTTAGAACTTCGAGGAAGAAAGATTATGAATAAGCTAGCAAAGGTCAATAAGATATGAGCATGTTAAAGGTACCGCTATGAGTTTTGATGGGTACAAAGTAGATAGAAAGAAAAATGTGTTATGTGTACATGTTATTGTATATATATCAAGTGTGTTTGGCTAATAAATACCATGATTTTACATGAATAGATGTATATAGTTCGTTGAGGTGATTTTCGCTATTAGTAGTAATCAACGCTAAAGGCAAGTTCCTATCCCTAAAAACTTGTTACTTATATCATGCAAGTTTTCTATCCCTAACTTATTGTTATTGTTGGGCAAGTTCCCTAACCTCACTCAAATTTACATTGAGCAAGTATCCCAACACTATTATTATTGTGTTGCAAGTTCCTTAAATTCACACACTTTATAATGCTGAATTGTTGTCATATCAATCATATTTTATCAAGAAAATATCCGCTTCTATTCAAAATCACTTGTATACCTTGACGTTGTTGTAAGCATTGGACTTATCATTCCTAAATGCATGATGAAAAAATTGCCTAAGCCCTTGATTCTTGCTAGACTATTATTATGAGTTAAAGAGCTATCCAAACCGATTGATTTGGTGCGACTATCGTAAATCTCATCGAGATGAACAACCCTCATAGAAGGGAAATTATATATTGTCGGGGAACCGACGCGCATACATGAGTATGATTAAATGTTATGCATAACATAGGGTACTTTAGGTTGATCACCGATGTACTCGTGGATGTTGGATTACAAAGTAATACTCGCTAATTCTAGTAAGAGTTCTCGGTCCTTAGTGACCGCCAAGACTCCAATTATGTTGAACCTCGAAATGAGTAAATCCTAAAATTTTGTTGATATCCTTCTATCCATAAGGACACCTATTGAATACTCTTGGTATCCTTGATATCCTTGAACTACCAATTATTATTATACCCTTGAAAGATCTAAATGCTATAACCGCTTGTTCTTCTAGCTATATTGCTTGGCCGGGCAAACTTGTTGCTCATTCTTGCTTCCCAAACATTATAGTTAAGGCAAGCGTAGTAAGGCGGTATTTCGTGAAAGGACAAGGGAAAGGGCAAGGCGCGAGTAATAACTTAGTCCCTAAGACTAGAAGTATTATTATTGTTGTTATGATTATTATGATGTATTCAAGAATGATTAAGCTATGTTAAGCTAATCACAAAATTGTTGTAGTAATGGTTACTTGTTTTGGGACGTGAATATTTATATTACATCAATGTAAATTATTCTATTATTTCCGTTGTTAATGATGTTGTAAGATATTCGTAGAAGAGACGTGATGCACCAAAAATTCGAGATGTGGGTGTCTCAAATTTTGGGATTTGACTCCGGAGAAATTAGACTTTGACTTATCTGTTGAAACTCCGTTAGGAGAAACATTCATTACATCCATTATTTATAAGTCTTGTTTGATTCAAATAGGTAACCGCACGTTACCTGTCGATCTTATCTCCTTAAAAATACTTGCATTTGATGTGATTCTAGGGATTGATTGGTTAACTACTCATCATGCTAAAATTGATTATTTTTGTAAGGTTGTTAGCTTTCATATTCCTAATCAATCTATTATGCAAATTCAAGCGACCAAATCATTAAAATCAATCACGATCATCTCAAGCCATAAAGCTATTTGTTTATTGAAAAACGGTTGTCAAGCTTTCTTAGCTCATGTCAGAGATTTAAACAAAAATACGTCAGATTTGAATGATATTTCTATTGTTAATATATTCCATGACGTATTCCCCGAAGAACTTATTGGCCTACCCCCGGAGCGTGAAATCGAGTTTGGTATCGACCTTGAACCCGGTACAAAACCCATTTCCAAAGCCCCATATCGAATGGCTCCTATTGATCTTCAGGAGTTAAAAACCCAACTACAGAAATTGTTAGACATCAGTTTCATTCATCCTAGTACGGTTCCTTGGGGTGCTCCTATTCTATTCGTGAAGAAGAAAGATGGAAGTATGCGACTTTGTATTGATTATCGGGAGTTGAATCATGTCACCATCAAAAATAGGTACCCGTTGCCTCACATTGATGACCTATTTGACCAGTTGCAAGGAGCCAAATTCTTTTCAAAGATTGATCTTCATTCCGGATATCATCGATTGAAGATTAAAAGCTATCGACATTCCAAAGATCGCTTTCAAAACTTCGATGCGGCATTACGAATTCCTAGTCATGTCTTTTGGATTAACTAATGCTCCTACTTCCTTCATGGATATGATGTAAAGCCCCCAAACTCGAATACTTGAAACCCGAACTCAGTGCTTCACGATTCCATTTCTATGAGCGGAATAATACTAATAATAATAACAATAATATAAAAAACAAACTTAACTTATATTTATCAGAGTCTAATCCCAATTACGCAACCTTTACTATAATTCTTTACATGATATATAATACATATCATTGTCTATATATTGTCTAACTATTACAAAAGATACCATTAAACATATTCTGTTTGCTTTCCTTTTCACTTGTTCTTATCTGAACCTTCAGGTTGATCATGCCTAGCTGAAAACATTTAAATTTAAGCAAGGATGAGCATTTAGGTGCCCAGCAAGTAATAACAATTAGAAATATAATTAGCTGAAAGAAATAAATGTTTTCTTTGTACATCACTTCTACAATGAATTAATAGTTGTGAAGTAAACTGAACCGATAATAATCACATAACAATTCTATCCCAAATTTTTGAAACTACGAATTGACTATATATATAGGGTAGTCGACATACTATGAACATTGTTTTAAATTTTCGATAGGTTTAGAAGAACTTCATCTGCAAACCGTCATAACTTACGGGCGTTAGGTTGTACTTCCTATGGGCCCTGTATTGATCAATACTACATTACAAGAACGATAGGATCGTTCACTCACTCTGTCTCACTTTGAGCGTAAAAGTTTTCCCGTGATCGGGATGTTCATACTTAGACTGGAATCCGAACCAAAATAATTTGATTGGATACACAAAGTTTTAACTTATTCAACGACATTTCAAAATTTGTGTCTAGCTAGTCAATTAGCTTGGACATATATATATATATATATATATATATATATATATATATATATATATATACATATATATATAAACATGTGATTAATATAATGATTATCCAAGTGGGGACACTTGTATAACCATATATAAAATTAACGAATGTAATATATATCTAAATTACCATATACTAACATGTTGATAAACAATGATCTGGATATAGAATATATCACAATAGGGGTTAATAATATAGCATAATAATAATATAATTCTGAAACTTCTTACTCATGTCCATTGCATAAAGGAAATGCAAAGGTAAGATACTTGCCTGATGTGTTGCTTACAGATCGTAACTTAGTTCTATCTTTATATAACACCTATCAGTAATAAGATCATTTGATCGATTAGAATAACATACTATAACATATAGCACTGCTTATTGCGATCGAAGACATACCTAATCACATTGTCACATATGTTCCACAACCATTGAATCACAAATAAACACATATTTAATCAAATTATCTAAGTATAGATCAATTTACGAAATATGTCACCGATTGTCTGACCGATGGCTTTATCGGTAATTATCGAAACTAAGACTCTATCCTCGTATTTTAACTATTATAAGGATCAATCATATTATTTTTAAATGACTTATAATAATTTTTAAACATATTTATTATAATTTATAATGAATTTTCAAATACCTAATCATTATTAAATGATTTAAATATTAAATAATTCTATTATCATTAATATTTAATTATTATTAAATTATTAATGAAACCATTTCCAAAGGTTAAAGTTATTTATAATAACTCAAATATATTTTTAAAGTATTAATATTACCCTTAAATGATTTTTAAAAAGAATTAAAATCATTTTTAAATAATTATCATTAATATTAAAGTATTAATGTTTTATTTATCAAATAATTAAAAGTCATTAATTATAACTTCAAATATTTTTAATTCATTTATATCCTATTTAAATGATTTTAAATAAATAAAACCATTTTAAAACTATTTATTTAATATAATTATTAAATAAATTTAATATCATTAATATTAAATTAATAATCAAACATTATTATTAATGAAATTTTCCTTTAAATATCAAAAGTTATAATTTATAACTTAAAATATCTTTAAACACTTTATTTTTATTTTAAATGATTTTTATAATATTAAAATCATTTTTAAACTAATTTATTTAATATAATTATTAAATAATTCTAATATCATTAATAGTAAATAATTAATAAAATTTACCTTTAAATATTGAAAGTTATATTTTATAACTTAAAATATTTTTAAACTATTTATTTTCATTTAAAATAATTTTTCTAATATTAAAATCATTTTTAAACTAATTTATTTAATATAATTATTAAATAAATATAATATCATTAATATTAAATATTAATTTTTTTATGACAAAATATCAAAAGTTATATTTATAACTTAAAATACTTTTATAACCTTTAAATCATATTTATAAATTTTTAAATCATTAATTCTATTTTTCATCATTTATTTAATACATTTATTAAATAACTTAATTATCATTAATTTTAATTAATTAATGAAATTTATCACAAAATATTAAAAGTTATTAAAAATAACTTAAAATTATTTTCTTATATCATAATATAATTTTAAATGATTTTTTATGTATTAAAATCATTTTTAAATAATTTATTTAATATTATAATTAAATAAATTAAATACTTTAATATTTCAAAAATATTAAATATTTATGAAATATATTTAAAATAATTAAAATATAATTTTAGGAAATTTAAAATAATTTTTAATAATTTATTTTGTATTTTTATAATTTAAAACTATTTTTTCTATTTATTTAAATAAAATAATTAATTTTCTAGAAATTATCTGTCGCTAAAGGACCTATAACATAGTGAAAACCGTCATTATAGGTGTTCTTCAGCTATTCTTGGACAAAATCCTAGAAATTCATGTCAATAGTTTCAAGTGGTGAGTTTGACCAAGAATAGATCTTGGATCAACGATGTTTACGGAATTACGTTGTTAGTCGGACCTTGTAGTAGTAGTAACAAACTACATACTCCAACAATAAACATTATCATTAAACACATAACAAAAGCGATCTAAGCCTCCAAAGTTGATGTCGGAGTTGTTCTTCATTTCTAGGTTACCCGAAATGAAGAAACGATTCAACAATCATCTTTGAGCTACTACAACTAGCAATCATGTTAATGGTTTTGTGTATTCGTGGTTTCAGTAAGTAGCCCACATAACAAGGAAGAGATTCATCAGATAAAATACATATAACAACATCATAATCAAGAAATATCATCCGGTCAAACCATGTCAGACGACACGTTCTTATGTTTTCTAGGTTACCCATAAAATAGAAAACGTGTACGTCTTGGCTAGTTTGACCTCCCACCAAATCCAACTTGTTAACTATTTAGGTTCTATTAAGGCATGAGATTGTAGGTCATATAACATATTACGATATCATTACAACAAAAACAACAACACATCAAACATCAGCAAGATGAAGACTCATGAATATCTTGTCAGGCCCTTTCTGGGCAGTTTCTGGGTTACCCAGAAATGCCCAGTCATGGCCGATCAACGTGGTTTGACCACGAATATCTTACACTACATGATAGATCCGACCCTGCTTCAAGTTGTAGACCATAGACCACATAGCATACTACAAGTATCAACCTTCATAACACAAAAAACATAAACCGTCTGAGATTTACAGGGTCTTACATTCATTGTCAGACTACTTTTTAAAAATTTTCCAGATTCTTGCAAACACCAAATTTGAGCCTATAGATGTTATGGATCTAACATCTATCAACCCAGATCACTTAATTAGACTCCATAAAACATATTTAACACAACAAACTTAACTTTTAACACAAGATTAAAGGTCAGAATATGGCTTAGGGTTTTATACCTTTCTTTGAATGATTTGTATTCTGGGCTGCTAATTTGTTTAAGGAAATCGTGGGGCTTGAATATGGGACTGGTAAGCTAATATTTTTCATGGGTTTGGAGAGAGGGAGAGTTGCTTGAGCATATAATGAACAAATGGCTAAAATAATGGACTTTTCTCTCTCTTGCTCCTTATATAAGTCATGGATACAATGGATTTGGCTGGGATTTGCTGCTGATCAGTTGGTATTTGTCACATGGGGTGGTTGGGTTTGGTCACCAACTCACCTAAAGTCAAAATCTACAAACTAGCTTCAATTATGCAACAAGGGTATAATAGTCATTTGATTTTTCAATTTAATGGCATTATGGTAATCATGGCAAACCCTTAGGGTTTAGGGTTTGGGTTAGGGTTTAGGGTTTGAACCATTTTAGGAAAATTCTAGGATTTCCAAAATTAGGATTCAAAAATAAATAACAATTTAGTTTCCAAAAATATAAATTAGAGTTTACTAATTATAATTAGTTTTCTAATTCAATTACTTGAACATTTGTGCTTAAAATTTACTAATCATAATTAACATTGATCATTAAACAATTAGGGTTTATAATTAGTAATTAGGTTTTTAAAATTACTAATTAGGGTTCGCGCAAAAATAAAAAAATAATATTAGTTTCCAATTGTTTTTGAAAATTAGGGTTTCTTAATCGTGCTTAATAATTTTCTAATTACATTATACATGAACATTATTATTTTAATGTCCACTAATTAGCATTTAGCTTGCAATTAATAATTAGGGTTACCAATTTAGCAAATTAAGGTTACTAATTTAGAAATTCTGTTTACTAATTTAGAAATTAGGGTTTCTAGAAATTAGAATTTCTAAATATTAATTAAGGTTTCTCTTATTAACATTAAATTCTATAATACGTAACATACTTCTTTTAGTACAACTACATAACCGTTTCTAACTCATAACTGAGTTTCAAATTAGGGTTTTCCCACTTGACAATTAGGGTTAGTATAGAAAATTAGGGTTTATAAATATTATTTAGGGTTTTTCAAAATTAGAGTTTTTAATGACTTAGGGTTTTCTAAAAATTATTTAGGGTTTCTAAATTTTTTAATTAGGGTTTACCTAATTAATTATATCATACGCAACATAAATCATATAACATAGTTATATAACAGTCTTGAATTTGCCGTTTGAATTTCACAATAGGGTGGAACAACTTAATGCTAGGGTTTGGTCATAATACAATATAATTGAACAACCATTATCAGTCCACACATATACAGTACATATTTATAGCACTGAAAAATCAAAATATAATTATTATTATATTATTATTCTTATTCCTCGATCCAAATCCACAATTAGGGTTTGAATTCCATATCTGATTTATTCTTCATATATAATATTATTAATTAAGGTAAAATAATTAACGTAATTAATCTTGCATAAATTCACATAATTAAAATAGATTAATTATTATAATAATTCTAATTAACCTTTTCATATATTATTTAAATAATATATAATTATATTTTCATGGAAAATAAATAATAAAAATATTTCTACTATAAAATTAATTATTAAAAGAATAAACTTTATAATAATCAATAATTCTAAATTAAAATTAATTGTAAATCATTCATATAATAAATATATTTTTATTTATTACATAATTACATACACACATTATCTTGTACAAATCTTCATCCTTAAAATAAAATAAAAAAAATTATATGCAAAATTTCTCGATTTAATTATATAGAAAAATATCGGGTTGTTACATTCACTCTCCTTATAAAGATTTCGGTCCCTAAATCAATTGCTTTAAAACCTATACATACCAGGGTACATAGCATACACAATCATTGCGAGTAGATCTTGATCAAAATTGATCGAACTGATCTTTAACTATTCAGCATAAAGCTTATCTATCTGTTTATACGGAAAAATTGATTTCTAATAGAACTCAATTTCCTCCTTCAAAATAATTTACTATATATAAGAAAATAATATATAAGAAATAAAATTTGTTTGAGTAATACCTGGAGTTGCATCCCCAGCTGCTACAGTTTCTTGAACGTACGGTCATGTTGAAGACGCTTGCGGTTGATTTCGTTGGTTTGATTGTTGATGTTGGTCCTGTTGTCACCAATATCCTGCTGCTTTTTCCCGTATTCGCATTCCTTGCCTTCTTTCACCTTCTTGAACAGTCTTCCACCTTATACTCCATTGATTCACACTTAAATCACGCAGACTTGCCCTTTATCTCATTTCCTTTTTATCATATAGGTGATAAAACTATCTTTTGCTCCTCTGTTATCCTGGCTGATCTTCCGGTGACTGGTATTTCATTCTGCATAACTTGATCGTCCATATTCGCAAAATTTTGTATCGGGTCTGGTTGTCCTCCAACTTTGTTGACAGGTTCTTTTGCCCTTTAGTTTCATTTTTGTCTTGGCGACATTATCATAAATTATTCTTATTAACTTACATTCTAAAATTTATCGTATACGTTTAACATATAACACAAAACTTTCTATTCGAATAATCATGTACTCAAAATATTAGATTCTGAAATTTTGGTTTTCTGCATTAACCAGTACTCATATAATTAACTACTATCTTTATACCAACTTATTTCATTAATCCCACATAGTCTCATATTCATAACACTTGACATACCATAGCACATTTTGCTTTAAACATCTGTTATCCATTTGTGACTCAAAAGTCGGGAATCGCTGCCACACTTATATAAAATTTAAAAATATTACCTTATACAGTACATAACATAGAACCATACCAATTCAAGTAATACTAGTACTACTTATTTTCTTACGCCTCCACTAAGGATCAATTGCTTAGAAATCTGTCTATTCCCATTATTCTCAATAATCCATTCACACCTCTACACCTAGTTCATCCAACTTACCATACATTATGAGTTTAAGAACTCACCACAAACATATGAGTTTAAGAACTCGACATTGACCACATATTCTTTAACTATATCCAACCTATCTGCTATACTATCATTTCAGGGTCTGGTACTATACGTTTCAAAACAACCACCTCATTGAGGTAGCTTTCAATGTGAGCCTCTGTTTCAGCTATTAGCTTTGATATTGGCCCGGGGTATGGGTTTGATCCTACTTTACGACCTGAGGGTATCCTAATCCTTTTCTATCTGACATCTACACACCTAAGTTATCCTGATTATCAATTAATATATACACATAACAAATAATGGTTTTATACAAGTTATCTTTTATTTTGTTTGACGATGAACTAATTCAATTCATCTCCTTTTTAAACTCTATATAAGTTAATTATATTTTCAACGTTTCTCTCTGTTCTAAGGTTATAGCCTAAGGTCTAACCCACCTAAGGTTTTTAACCTTAAGCTCTGATACCAACTTGTAAAGCCCCCAAACTCGGATACTTGAAACCCGAACTCGGTGCTTCACGATACCATTACTATGAGCGGAATAATACTAATAATAATAACAATAATATAAAAATCAAACTTAACTTATATTTATCAGAGTCTAATCCCAATTACGCAACATTTACTATAATTCTTTACATGATATATAATATATATCATTGTCTATATATTGTCTAACTATTACAAAAGATACCATTAAACATGTTCTGTTTGTTTTCCTTTTCACTTGTTCTTGTCTGAACCTTCGGGTTGATCATGCCTAACTGAAAACATTTAAATTTAAGCAAGGATGAGCATTTAGGTGCCCAGCAAGTAATAACAATTAGAAATATAATTAACTGAAAGAAATAAATGTTTTCTTTGTACATCACTTCTACAACGAATTAATAGTTGTGAAGTAAACTAAACCGATAATAATCAAATAACAATTCTATCCCAAATTTTTGAAACTACGTATTGACTATATATATAGCGTAGTCGACATACTATGAACATTGTTTTAAATTTTCGATAAGGTTTAGAAGAACTTCGTCTACAAACCGTCATAACTTACGGGCGTTAGGTTGTACTTCCCATGGGCCCTGTATTGATCAATACTACATTACAAGAACGATAGGATCGTTTCACTCTCATCGCCTTTTTACGCATAAAAAGTTTTTCCGTGATCGGGATGTTCATATTTAGATCGAATCCAACCAAAATAATTTGATTGGATACAAAAAAGTTTTAACTTATTCAACGACATTTGAAATTTGTGTCTAGCTAGTCAATTAAGCTTGGACATATATATATATATATATATATATATATATATATATATATATATATATATATATATATATATATATATATATATCAACATGTGATTAAATACAATGATTATCCAAGTGGGGACACTTGTATAACAATATATAGAAATTAACGAACAGAATATATATCTAAATTACCATGTACTAACATGTTGATAAACAATGATCGGATATAGAATATATCACAATAGGGTTAATAATATAGCATATAATAATATAATTCTAAAACTTCTTACTCATGTCCATTGCATAAAGGAAATACAAAGGTAAGATATTTGCCTGATGCGCTGCTTACAGTTCGTAACTTAGTTCTATCCTTATATAACACCTATCAATAATAAGATCATTTGATCGATTAGAATAACATACTATAACACATAGCATTGCTTATTGTAGTCAGCACATAACCTAATCACATTGTCACATATGTTCCACAACCATTGAATCACAAATAAACACATATTTAATTAAATTATCTAAGTATAGATCAATTTCTGAAACATGTCAGTGTACCGATGGCTTTATCAGGTAATTATCGAGTCTAAGACTCTATCCTATAGTTCAATATCTATATGTATCAGTCATATTATTTTTAAATGACTTATAATAATTTTAAAATATTTATTATAATTTATCATGAATTTTTAAACACCGGAATCATTATTAAATGATTTAAATATTAAATAATTATATTATCATTAATATTTAATTAATATTAAACTATTAATGAAACCATTGCCAATAGGTTAAAGTTATTTATAATAACTCGAATACTTTTAAAGTATTAATATTACCCTTAAATAATTTTTTAAAAGAATTAAAATTATTTTTAAATAATTATCATTAATATTAAAGTATTAATGCATTACTTATCAAAATATTAAAAGTCCTTAATCATAACTTAAAATATTTTTAATTTATTTATATCCTTTTTTAAATGATTTTAAATAAATAAAACCATTTTTAAACTATTTATTTAATATAATTATTAAATAAATTTAATATCATTTAATAAAATTATTAATGAAATTTTTCTTTAAATATTGAAAGTTATTTTTATTACTTAAAATGTTTTTAAACTATTTATTTTCATTTAAAATAATTTTTCTAATATTAAAATTATTTTTAAACTAATTTATCTAATATCATTAATATTAAAATATTAATATTTTTCAATTTACAAAAATATCAAAAGTTATATTTATAACTTAAAGATACTTTTATAACCTTTAAATCATTTTTATATAATTTTTAATTCATTAATTCTATTTTTCATCATTTATTAAATACATTTATTAAATAACTTAAATATCATTAATTTTAATTAATTAATGAAATTCATCACAAAATATTAAAAGTCATTAAAAATAACTTAAAATATTTTCTTATATCATAATATAATTTTAAATGATTTTCATGTATTAAAATCATTTTTAAATAATTTATTTAATATTATAAATAAATAAATTAAATACCATTAATATTTCAAAAATATTAAATATTTATGAAATATACTTAAAATAATTAAAAACTAATTTTCGGAATTTAAAATAATTTTTAATAACTTTTTTTGTATTTTTAATAATTTAAAACTATTTTTTTCATTTAATAAATAAAATAATTGATTTTAGAAATTATCTGTAGCTAAAGGACCCTATAGCGACGAAACTGTCGCTATAGGTGTTCTTGAGCTGTTCTTGGCCAACCCAGAAATTCATGTCAGTTACAAGTGGGTGAGTTTGACCAAGAATAGATCTTGGATCAACGAGTTTCTAGACCTGTTGTTAGTCGGATATTGTAGTACTAATGCAAGACTACAAGATTTAACAACAAACATTATCATTAAACACATAACCAAAGCGATCTGAGCCTCCAAAGTCGCTTGTTGAAGTCATTCTTCATTTCGGGTTACCCGAAATGAAAACGATTCACGAAAGATATCTCTTTGAGCTACTACAACTAGCAATCATGTTAATGGTTTTGTGCATTCGAGGTTTCAGTAGGTAGCCCACATAACAAGGAAGAGATTCATCAGATAAAATACATATAACAACATCATAATCAAGAAATATCATCCGGTCAAACCATGTCAGACGACACGTTCTTATGTTTTCTGGGTTACCCAAAAAATAGAAAACGTGTACGTCTTGGCTAGTTTGACCTCCCACCAAATCCAACCTGTTGATTATTTAGGTTCTATTAAGGCATGAGATTGTAGGTCATATAACATATTACGATATCATTACAACAAAAACAACAACACATCAAACATCAGCAAGATGAAGACTCACGAATATCCTGTCAGTTCCTTTTTCGACGGGCTTTTACGGGTTACTGTAAATGCCCGATCATGGCCGGTCAACGTGGTTTGACCACAAATATCTTACACTATATGATAGATCCGACCCTACTTCAAGTTTTAGACCATAGACCAAGTATCAACCTTCATAACACAAAAAACATAAACCGTCTGAGATTTACAAGGTCTGACATTCATTGTCAGACCACTTTTTAAAAATATTCCAGATTTTTGCAAACACCAAATTCGAGCCTATAGATGTTATGGATCTAACATCTATTAACCTAGATCACTTAATTAGACTCCATAAAACATATTTAACACAACAAACTTAACTTTTAACACAAGATTAAAGGTCAGAATATGGCTTAGGGTTTTATACCTTTCTTTGAATGATTTGTATTATGGGCTGTTAATTTGTTTAAGGAAATCGTGGGGTTTGAATATGGGACTTGTAAGCTAATATTTTTCGTGGGTTTGGAGAGAGGGAGAGTTGCTTGAGCATATAATGAACAAATGGCTAAAATAATGGACTTTTCTCTCTCTTGCTCCTTATATAAGTCATGGATGCAATGGATTTGGCTGGGATTTGCTGCTGATCAGTTGGTATTTGTCACATGGGGTGGTTGGGTTTGGTCACCAACTCACCTAAAGTCAAAATCTACAAACTAGCTTCAATTATGCAACAAGGGTATAATAGTCATTTAATTTTTCAATTTAATGGCATTATGGTAATCATAGCAAACCCTTAGGGTTTAGGGTTAGGGTTAGGGTTTAGGGTTTGAACCATTTTAGGAAAATTCTAGGATTTCCAAAATTAGGATTTAAAAATAAATAAGAATATTAGTTTCCAAAAATATAAATTAGAGTTTACTAATTATAATTAGTTTTCTAATTCAATTACTTGAACATTTGTCCTTAAAATTTACTAATCATAATTAACATTGATCATTAAACAATTAGGGTTTATAATTACTAATTAGGTTTTTTTAATTACTAATTAGGGTTTGCACAAAAATAAAAAAATAATATTAGTTTTCATTTTTTTTTTGAAAATTAGTGTTTCTTAATCGTGCTTAATTTTCTAATTACATTATACATGAACATTATGGTTTTAATGTCCACTAATTAGCATTTAGCTTGCAATTAACAATTAGGGTTACCAATTTAGCAAATTAAGGTTACTAATTTAGAAATTAGGTTTACTAATTTAGAAATTAGGATTTCTTGAAATTAGAATTTCTAAATATTAATTAGGGTTTCTCTAATTAACATTAAATTCTATAATACGTAACATACTTCATTTAGCACAACTACATAACCGTTTTTAACTCATAACTGAGTTTCAAATTAGGGTTTTCCCACTTGACAATTAGGGTTAGTATAGAAAATTAGTGTTTATAAATATTATTTAGGGTTTTTCAAAATTAGGGTTTTTAATGACTTAGGGTTTTCTAAAAATTATTTAGGGTTTCTAAATTTTTAATTAGGGTTTACCTAATTAATTATATCATACGCAACATAAATCATATAACATAGTTATATAACAGTCTTGAATTTGCCATTTGAATTTCACAATAGGGTGAAACAAATTAATGCTAGGGTTTGGTCATGATACAATATAATTGAACAACCATTATCACCCACATATATACTGATATATTTATAGTAATCGAAAAATCAAAATATAATTAAAATTATATTATTATTCTTATTCCTGATCCAAATCCAAAATTAGGGTTTGAATTTCATAATGATTTTATTCTTCATATATAACATTATTAATTAAGGTAAAATAATTAACTTAATTAATCTTGCATAAATTCATATAATTAAAATAGATTAATTATTATAATAATTCTAATAACCTTTTCATATATTATTTAAATAATATATAATTATATTTTCATGGAAAATAAATAATAAAAACATTTCTACTATAAAATTAATTATTAAAAGAATAAACTTTATAATAATCAATAATTCTAAATTAAAATTAATTGTAATCATTCATATAATAAATATATTTTTATTTATTACGTAATTATATACACACATTATCTTGTACAAATCCTCATCCTTAAAATAAAAAAAAAAATTATATGCAAAATTTCTGATTTAATTATATAGAAAATATCGGGTTGTTACAAATGATGAACCGAGTATTCATGGAATATTTGGATCACTTTGTGGTCTTCTTTATTGATGACATCCTCATTTACTCCAAAAGCCGTGAAGATCATGAGCAACACTTGGGGTGATACTCCAAAAGCTTCGTGAAAACAAGTTATATGCCACGTTGAAGAAATGCGAGTTCTGGCTTGAGGAAGTAACATTCCTTGTGCACATAATATCAAATCACGTATATATATGTTGACGGCAAGATTTAAGCAATTCAAAGTCGGAGCAACCTAAGTCGAAGAATCAAGTACGTAGCTTTCTCGGCTTAGCTGGTTATTATCGGAGGTTCGTGGAAGGATTTTCTCGAATCGCTACTCCATTAACTCAGCTGACTCGAAAAGATACAAAATTCGGTTAGAGCGAAGAATGTGAGAAGAGTTTTCAAGAACTCAAGAGGAGGCTCATTTCAGCACCTATTTTGAAAATACCAGCTGGTTCGGAGGGATTTGTCATATACAGCAATGCTTCAGGCAAAGGTTTAGGGTGTGTTCTCATGCAACATGGGAAAGTCATAGCCTATGCCTCACGACAACTCAAAAAATATGAGAGGAATTATTCTACTCATGATCTAGAGTTGGCAGCTGTCGTTTTTGCGCTTAAGATTTGGAGGCATTACCTGTATGGAGAGAAGGTGGAGATCTATACGGATCATAAAAGCCTCAAATATTTCTTCACTCAAAAGGAACTCAACATGCGGCAACGACGATGGCTTGAGCTATTGAAATATTACGATCATACCATTCAATACCATCCTGGAAAAGCGAACGTAGTAGCTGACGCATTGAGTAGAAGATCATATGCGGGTACGAGTGCAATATTGTCAACGCAAAGGCCCATTTTGTATGACTTACAAAGGATGGAGATAGAGTTAAAGACTCCAGGGACCCATGTGATGATGGCGAATATACTAGTAGAACCGACTTTAATCGATAAAGTTAAAGTCGCTCAAGCTACGGACACGGAGGCGATGCGTATGAGGAAGAAAGTGCAAGAAGGTGCTATTCCTAAGCAAGAATCGATGAAGAAGGAATACTTGAGTCAACTCAGCACTTTGTGTTCCTAACGATTACGAATTGAAGTATAAAATCATGATGGAGGCGCACAACACACCGTTTGCAATCTATCCTGGGAGTACCAAAATGTATCGTGATCTTCGACATACATTTTGGTGGAGAAATATGAAGAGAGAGATAACGGGGTTTATCTCAAGGTGTCTAACTTGTCAACGAGTCAAGGCGGAGCATCAAATGCCAAAAGGTCCATTGCAACCACTTGAAATTCCAGAATGGAAGTGGGAGCACATTACCATGGATTTCATTACTGGTGTTCCCAAGGTTTCTCAAGGCATAGATGCGATTTGGGTCATTGTTGATAGATTGACCAAGTCTGCTCATTTCTTCTGCCGTCTGAGTAACTTATACACTTGAACGTCTTGCTCGTATGTACATAAATGAGATTGTAAGATTGCATGGTATGCCACTATCCATAGTTTCTGATCGAGACCCAAGATTCACTTCACGATTTTGGGTTAGTTTGCAAAAAGCTATGGGCACGGATTTACGATTTAGTTTGACATATCATCCTCAAACGGACGGGCAGTCAAAGAAGACTATTCAAACTCTTGAAGATTTATTAAGACTCTGTGTCCTTGACTTCAAAGGAAGTTGGGACAAGTTCTTACCATTGGTGGAGCTTTCCTATAACAATAGTTATCAAGCAAGTATTAGCATGGCTCTATTTGAGGCGTTGTATGGAAGAAAGTGTCATTCTCCAGCATGCTGGGATGAGGTGGGTGAAGCAACGTTGTTGGGACCGGAGTTGGTACGTATGACTACGGAAAAGATTCAAACAATCTGACAACGTATAAAAACCTCACAAGATCGACAAAAGAGTTATGCTGATCTTCATCGAAAGGATGTGGAATTCAATATTAGAGATCATGTATTGTTACGTGTTGCTCTATGGAAAGGAGTTACGAGATTTGGAAAGAGAGGAAAGCTCAATCCTCGATTCATTGGCCCATTTTTAATCCTCGATCGAGTAGGAACTGTGGCCTATAGACTTGCCTTACCGCCAAGTATATCTCGTGTTCATAACATTTTTCACATATCTATGTTACGTAAATATGTGAAAGACCCGAACCACATTATTGAATTAGAACCGGACGAGATAGCGAAAGATTTAACGTATGAAAGAGGTATATGTTAAAATCCGGGATAAGAAGGATCATATTCTACACTCTAAAGTTATACCTCAAGTCAAAGTTTTGTGGAGAAACCACGATGTTGAGGAAATGACCTGAGAGTTAGAATCTGAAATGAAATCAAGGTATCCTCACCTCTTCGACATACCAGGTACGCACCCTAATTTCGAGGATGAAATTTTATAAGAATGGGAGGTTATAAGACCCCAACTTTTATGAATAAAGATTAATTTTTCTCGAAATATAATTTTGAATATTATGGTGTGGATTTGATATAATGTTATAGTTGTGGGTATTATTTACAAATTTTTCAAAGTAAGCAAGTAGTTATATAATATTCGATTGGTCGGGGAATATTCGTTTTAACAGGGAATATTAGTACGACGGCACAATCATTGGTGGACCCCACAACGGAAGTATTGTCATAGTTAAAAAACGACAAAATTATCTTCTTATAAAAATAACGGTGAAAGTTTTATCGTTAAACTGTTGACTACCCGGTAGTAAAAGTACAGTAATACGCATGGTTGCATAGTAGCAAACGGTATTGATTATTGATGCTTACGTGAGAAGTCACTCAGTTATACTCAATTATTGCTACAGTAATTGCTGCATCATATCTCTCATATTATTGATTTAATTATTGTCACAGTATCATCTGCATAATATTTATTATTATTAAATCAATAATTGAGACGACAAAGTTATTCATATTATTATTTGTAATATTGACAATGTCTAGAAGTTCTGTCAAGGAGAGGTTTTGTCACCTAATTGCACGCCAATAAGGAGAAATCCTTATCGGAAAGCCCCCTCTTTCCTGGGAATGACCTGCTTGTTAAATATTGTGAGTTATAATATTAATGATGAATAAGTTCGTGTTGATTAAAGATGAAATTGATAGTTCCATTGTGTTGGGATTATTAGTGTTAGTGTAAATCAACATTTATTTCGATAATAATTGATGTTTGGAGGTTATATTGACCAATCGGATAATTAATCGAATAAATGAGCAATTAATTGCTATTTTTTCACATGCTTATAGCTATTTGTTCACATGTGTACTATTGATTCACATTCATGTACTATTAGGGGAGGTGGTGCAAGATTGATAATACTTGCATGACTAAATTAAAAAGGAAGGTATTATACTGTAATATTTTGAGCCCCAAAATGTGCAATTATCGAAACTATATTTTCCTATAAATAGAAGTTCATTCTTCTTTCATTCTCACCAATTCACTAATTCTTACAAGAGCAATTATTATAGAGAGAAATTATAGAGAGAAAGAAGAAGAGAAGTCTGCTACCTCACTATTCCAGTATCCAGTTTCTTCTAAGGTAAGGGGTATTATTTCTTTCGTATTCATGAAGAGAGTTATTTTCTTTCAATAATCGTAAGGGTTGTTATTCTATTTTTTATTATTCTGTTGGAATAACCTGTCTGTGCGGTCTATTGTATGCCTGGTGAATTCTTTTGTTATTCCATTCTTTATTATTCGGTTGGAATAACTTTGTTTGTGTCTGATTATCTATCGCGTGCACGATGAATTCTTTTGTTATTCCATTCTTTATTATTACATTGGAATAACTTTGTCAATCTGGTCTCTATCATATGCATAGTGAATTCTTCTGTTATTCCATTCTTTATTATTCTGTTGGAATAACCTGTCTATGTGGACTACCGCATGCATGGTGAATGATCCTTCATATTCATTCTTTATTAAATTATAGAAATTATCTGTCTATGTGGATTACCGCATAGCGGGAAAAAATCCATTTGCAGTTTCATATATTCTATTATACTTAGTTGGTTAAAGTTTTGGCTTCTATACTCCATGAAATTAGTAGAATATCCTGGATATTTGCGCTTCATCCAGTATCTTTTCATGGAAATATTCTTCTGAGCATTCTTGAATTTTACTCCACAAAACAGTATCATGTTGACAATTTGGACGTTATTGATTTCTAGATAAATTAAATTATAAATATTTAAAAATTTATCTTTGAACTTGTTTTTATTGAATTCTTATATCATTGTCATCATCCTCATGCTTATAATATGTTGAAAGTCATCTGTGGCCTGTAGTGCATAGATGGACTTGGTATGATTATGACCAGGGATTATTCGGTATAATCATGACCGTAATATTACAAATGATGTGGTAAAAGTCCTCATTGGCCGTAGTGCATTGATGGACAATTGTTGGCATGATCATGACCATTGATGAATACACGAATATCCTTGGTCCGTAGTGCATGGATAATTTTTGGTCGTGATACTAATGAATATCCTTTGTCGTAGTGCAGGGATGATGTGGTTTATTTATTAAGTCGAGTCTCGTGATAAAGTGATGAAAAACCTTTTAAATCATAGAAGATAGTAGATTTTATTCTCTACTTGACTCTTCTAATGGATTGCTTGTTCCGCTGCAGTTAAACTTAATGTTTAGTATATTTTATCAGTTTAACACTGTTGAAGGCTAACGCTAAATTATTCTGCATTATCTTAGTCATAATATTTCTTACTGGGCTAGTAGAGCTCACCCTTTCTTTCACTGTTCTCTTCAGGAAATGAGAATATAACTGGGATGAGTCGGGGAACGAATTGACGGTTCAGATGGTTGTTTTAGTAGTCCTCACTATTCTATAAAATAGTGTGACAATAAATGTAATGAGGACTCCATTGAGTGTGGATATTGTCTAGATGACAATATTCTTATTAAAACTCTTAGATTATGTTTTGTCGTATTTTACACGACTGTTGTATAATTAAGTTGTATTTAAATTTTGTACCATGTATTTGGCGACTCAAGATGGGTGATGTATACCTATTTTGGGGGCGTCACAAAGAGGATTGTCTTGTACGTGAGGTTGATCTAGTTTGGTGACCAGGATCTCACCGTTGTCTATCAGGTCTTGGATCTTGTGTTTCAAGGCCCAACAATCTTGAGTGTCATGTCCAGGTGCCCCGGCATGATAAACACATTTCCAAGCAGTATTGAAACCCCGTCCATTAGGGCTGGATGGTGGAAGAAGATGCGTGATTTTCTTTTGCGTTGTCAGAAGAGTGAGAATATTCTCGAGTGAATCCCCTAAGGGTGTGAACACTCGAGGGCGTTTGACTTCTCCACCTTTTGGCATTGGAGGGTTTGAAGACTGTGCTTGAAAGGGAATGTAATTTCTCCTCTGGATAGGCATGTTCTGATTGCCCTTTTGACCTTGTAGTATCAGGGAAAGGATAGTATTTTATCAAACAAGGTATAAGGATTAATCCATTTATTTTAATTAGGTTTACCAAACAAGGTGTAAGAGTTAATGGGTTATTTTTAGTTAGCTAGCCAAACAAGCCTTATGGCTTTTGATTTTCAAAAATCTATAACTGATGTCAGTTAAAAATCTTATACTTAATATCTATATTATTATTATTATACGTTATATCTATTTGGTTAGTACGTGAATTAGAATAGAGTTAGGAGAAAGACTCAGAAGAAGAAAGAGGAGAAGAAGAAGAGGAATACAAAGAAAAGTTGAAAGAAAAGAAGGTTTTGATAAAGAGAAGAAGCTTGAGAATAGCTATCATCTTCTTCTAAATTAAGGTATCATCTTGCTCCTATTTTTCTAAAAGCTATGGTTATCTTCTTCTCCAAAAGTTCTCTGTAAAAATCTTCATGAAGGATAAATTGTATGTGATATATGTTTTATATGATAAATTATTGGTTATAAGATGGTTTCATGAGTTCATATATGATTATAGATAAATTAATTCATATGTGTATGTGTTTTGTGAAAGAAAATATATTACAGTGAGTTCATATGAATATATATGTATATGAATATGGCTTAGTTTAAATTAAAATTAAGAATTTATTTATTGTTTAATTTATAAATTGACTATTTAATTGGTAAGAGGATGAATAAACATAAACTTGTTATGATGAATTAACTGTTTTGGTTGAAAAACAAAGTTACAGTGATAAGTTTCATTAAAAATGTCAAAAATGGAGTTTTTATCAAAAATAGTGAAATTGGGTGTTGTAAATTTGATGTTTATGTTATTTTATGGGTAGAATCATGTTAAGAGTCTTTACAATATGTTTACATGAAGTCTCTGTATGTATTACAGGTTAATTAGTTTGTTAGATTAGAGCTTGTAGGCCAATTTGGCTTTTTATTCATGTTTGTTGCAGAAATTTGGCAATCAAGTCTAGAGTTTGGCGTCGTAGTGCGCCCAAAGAAGATATTCTCATGGCAAACAACGTAGATATCCTGCATGCCGCACAATTCGCTAACTTTGAGTCTCATGTGTATGAATACCAACCCACAATGTAAATCGTAAGCAGAACAGAAAGTTAGCGTAATAATTCATGATTTATTTAATTATATTAAGTCTGAAAATAAATGTTATGTGGACTGTTAAATTATGATTTCAGTAGTACTAAACTAAGAATGAGCATGTTATCAAGGGTTAACTAGTATTAGTGTTAACGTAATTCAATTATGTGATTTGATAATTAAACCTACATGATGTGTATACTTGTTTATACAAAATGTTGGTAGTGACTAATTATGTCATGATGACATATATATAGGGTATTGAGATTCAAGTTGTAAGGTTTAGCTTGTGCTCAAGGCAAGTTCTCTAACCCTAAAACTTCGTTGTGCAAGTTTAATTTCGTTGAGTACATTATTGCTTTTAAATTCAATTACAATTTCGCAAATTGCTACCTCTACACTTTCGTAGAGCTAAATTGTCTATTATTGAGTAAGTTCTTGTATATAGTTGCTCATGATGATGCAAGTATTCCAAATCTTATATTTTTAATATTGAGCAAGTTTCTTTAATATGTAACTTGTTATTTAGCATGCGAGTCGCTATATTTTAATATTCTAGTGTTGAACAACTTTATCGTTCAAATTACTATTCACTATGCATGCTTAGTATCTAATTTTCAATAACCATGACTTAATATTTTTCAAGCAAGTTATGTTATGATTATTCAATGTTATGCTATTAGATTATTCCTAAAGCATGATTTTAATTTACAAATATTGATTCAGTTATGATTATTCCATAGCAGACAGTTACTTCTTTTGTATTTAACTAATCCTTAGTTGATGACCGTTGAACTCTAAATTTTCCTTGTAATATATCCAAACCAAACCTACTTTGGTGCGGACTTGTATTCTAAATACTGAGATAAACAACTCTTTTATTAGAGGTTTACGCTTAGCGTTGAAATGGTTGTGCACAATACATTGTACGAAGGGCTGATCCCCCTAAGTACGTGGAGTCCTTATAGTCGTATGACTGTTAAAGTTAAAGTTGAAAGATTACTTATAACTGTGGACATGATTCGTGGTTATTAGACCCTCAGTAGTAGGTTCAGAATATTAATAGGATATATCATTCAGTTCTATTGAGCCTATTTCTGGCAGTTGTTGTAATGTTGTAAAGTTATTTATTCTTCTTCAAGTGAGCTTTGTTTGCTCACTCTTGCATATTAATACTCTTATTGCAGCTAAGATTGAGAAGGTCAATGAACCTACCACTAACAAAGGAAAGGGAAAAATGTACAAGTGATGAAGACTTGTAATTTTATTTTTATCATTATGACAATAGACTTTTAAATATGATGTGATGTAATAAATTTTAAATTCCGCGTTTTAATGATTGTAATTAAAGGTTAGAACACCTGGGAGATTTTATTAAATGTAATCTTGTATGGGCAGGTTTTTAATTATTCGATTTTATTATAATTGGGTAGTTAGTAATGAATGTTTTGATTAAGTGAGCACCAAATCTTGAGGAAATGAAGTAGCAGGATTTGGGGGTGTCACAAGTTGGTATTAGAGCCTTAGGTTGTGAACCTTTAGGTGGGGAAAAGCCTTAGGAAGTAACCTTTGAAAAGATAGTGGTGATTAACTCTTATCGAGTTTTTAAGAAAGAAGTAATAAAACACTATGTGCTTATGTGTTTATAATCTATGTGCTCGTGAATGTCGAGTAGTAGTGATTAATAATTAAAGCTTAAAATTTTGTTGTCAGGATGACTAATGTCGGAGAATCCAGTCAGGCTAGGGAAGAGGGACCTCAGATGCCTATAGAGGAGTAGCCTCGCGATATTCAGGTTGTTTGGGAACAATTACTGCCACGGGAGTCAGCCCCGTTGGTCACAGTAGTTGAAGATGAGGATGACGACGTGGAGATGGATGAGGAGGATCCCGTTGAGTTACCACAGGAGGATGAGGAGGACAAGGACGAGGAGGAAGAAACTCCATTAACCTCGATGGCTGCTCGTATGTACGATGAAGTTTACGACCGTAACATGGAACTTCAGGATACAGTTGAGGAGTTGCAGGAGATAGTAGCTGAACAATAGACCGCAATGACACAAAAAGACGGCGAGATCCAGGATCGTGAAGAACGACTGACAAATGTCGAGGAGAAACTAGTAATGCATCAAGGAGAGAAAGAACAACCGATCAAGTGGTTCTTTTAACTAAAGAATAAGTTTTAGAGAAGAAGCTACTAAGAGGGAAAGAGCTGAAGGTGCCTACGAGGAAGCTTTTCAACGAACCAGAATAGCAGTGAGAGACACACAGTCAAAGAGGATGAAGATGGAAGAGATGGATAAAGTATTTAACACCACGATTAATCGAGCTCAAGATCGGGTAATGGGGTATCCTATTTAGTTCGAGACGCTGCCATCATACGTATTAGATCGCAGAAGAATGTTCCGGGTCATGGAGGAAGAACGTAGTAAGGCTAAGCAGTATCTTAGTAGAACATCGTAGTTGTTGTACGATGAATAAAATGTTAAATAAATTATAAATCCCCAAGTGTTAGCAACCTATGGGATATGAGCGATGATGTTGTCCTCAAACTTTTGTAGTTCGAGGAAGTAATGTAAATAGCGAAGGATGCTATTGTTTTATGTTTTCAAAAAGGTTATGAATAAATAAAAGTTTTTACTTTATTCAAAGTGTTATGTGTTATGTGGTTATTTCTTTTTGGAGGCAAGTTAAGTAGAAATTACTTAAAAGAATTGAATAATAATCTAATGAATGTATTTTTAACAGAAAATGCCTCCCAGACGTCAACCACCATGACAGAGAACCACTGAAGGAACCAATAACGACAATGTTGATGGTAATCCCATTCAATAACTAGTGATACTACTGACAGGAGCGTTGCAGAATCAACCACAGAACCAAGGAACAACGTTTAAGGATTTCATGGCTTGTTGGACCACCTGAATTCCGTGGGTCCATAAATCCAGTCAAAGCACAGACCTAGGTTATGGAGATAGAAAAGGTGTTCGATGTTGCTATGGTAAAGAAAGATCAGAAGACTGCTTTCGCAACATTCATGTTGAAAGCAGAAGCTAGTTATTGGTGGTAGGCCAATAAAACTCGTGAAGGGCCAGGGGTGATGACCTAGGATAGGTTTAAGGATATATTCTTCGAGACCTACTTCCTAGAGAGTTCGAAGAGTCAGCTAGAAGTGCAATTTCTTGAACTAAAGCAAGGAACGATAACTGTATCTGAGTATGCCGCTAAATTCAACGAATTGGCAAGGTTTGCGCCATATCAAGTCAGTACGGACGAACGCAAGGCAAAGAGGTTTGAACAAGGACTGAAGCCCTGGTTGTACAGTAGGGTTTCCTTGTTTCAGTTAAAGACTTTCGCAGTAGTAATGGAGAAAGCAATACTCAATGAAGGTGGAGGCGAGGCAGTGACAAAGTTCAATCAGGAACAGAAGAAGAAAAAGAATGAGGTGGAAATTAAGAATGGAAATGGTAGTAGTGGAAACGACAACAACAACAACAACAACTTGAAGAGGAAGTGGAATGGGAGCATGGGTGTTGGAAACCAGCAGGGTAACCAGCAAAACAAAAAGTTTGAAGCATGTGCGACATGCGGGAAATTTCACTAGGGTGCGTGCTTGATGGGGAAACGAGTATGCTTCAATTGTGGCCAGGAGGGTCACATCGCCCCAAATTGCACTCAACCTAAGAAGAACATGTGCTTCACGTGCGGATCCAAGGATCACTTTTCTCGTGAATGCCCTAAGAGGAAAGATGGAGTGATAACCAGAAGCAATGGAGGTAACAATGGAGGTACTTGGGCCATTACAGGACCTGCAGCATCAAACAAACCCACAGCTAGAACCTTCAACATGACTGTGCAAGATGCTGTGCAATCAAAAGATGTCGTGTCAGGTATTATCTCAATCAATGATATAAATGCTTATGTATTATTTGATTCGAGTGCTACTTGTTCGTTTATATCTGATGAATTTGCTAAGAGGTTAGGAGTGCCTAGTGAAGAACTAAATTTTCCTTTGAACATAGAAATTTCAAATAAAGAAGTAATCCCTGTTAGATTTGTATACAAGAACTGTAGGGTGAACATTAAGGAAAATAGCTTTATGGTAGATTTGATTCCGATTAGACTTGGAGAGTTTGATGTTATTTTGGGAATGGATTGGCTGTTCAAGTATGGAGCGATAATTGATTGCCAAAAGAAGTGTGTAAACCTTATGATTCCGTAAAAGGTAGTATTCTATGGTAGCAAGTCGCCTAGACAAATGAAATGTCCGATTTATGCGAAGCAAGAAATTGTTGAGTCAAGGTCATGTGGGCTATTTAGCTTACATAGTTGATACTCGAAGAAGAATGTAAAACCGGAAGAAATACCAGTAGTGAGGGAATTCGAAGACGTGTTTCCAGAGGATTTGTCAGGACTACCGCCTGACAGAGAAATTGAGTTCGTGATCGACTTGGCACCGGGAACAGCACCAATATCAAAGGCCCCGTACAGAATGGCTCCGGTAGAAATGAAGGAACTGATGGTACAGTTACAAGAGTTACTAGATAAGAAGTATATTCAACCAAGCGTATCGTCGTGGGGAGCGCCGGTATTATTCATGAAAAAGAAGGATGGGTCGATGTGTCTTTGCATTGATTATAGAGAATTGAACAAAGTCACTATTAAAAACAAATACCCATTGCCAAGAATAAATGACTTGTTTGATCAGTTGAAGGGTGCTAAATACTTCTCGAAAATTGATTTGAGAAGTGGGTAACACCAATTGAAAGGAAGGAGGATATACCTAGAACGGCATTCAGAACTCGGTATGGATATTACGAGTTTCTAGTGATGTCTTTTGGTTTAACCAATGCCCTTGCTGCATTCATGGATTTAATGAACAGGGTGTGTAAACCATTCTTAGACAAGTTTGTAGTGGTATTTATCGATGACATTCTGGTGTATTCCAAAACTCAAGAAGAACACGTGTAACATTTACATTTGACGTTGGAGACACTAAGAAAGGAAAAATTATACGCAAAATTCTCTAAGTGCGAATTTTGGCTCGATCGTGTACAATTTTTGGGTAATGTGATTGACAAAGATGGAATTTCAGTGGATCCATCGAAAGTGGAAGTTGTAATCAATTGGGAACAACCAAGGACACCTTCGGAGGTGAGGAGTTTCTTGGGACTGGCCGGTTATTACAGACGATTCATTCAAGACTTTTCCAAGATAGCCACTCTGTTAACAAATTTGACAAGAACGGCTGTAAAATTTGTTTGGACGGAGAAGTGTGAAGAAAGTTTTCAAGATTTGAAGAAAACGTTAAGTATGGCACCTGTGTTGGCATTACCAGATAATACAGGAAACTTTGTGGTGTATAGTGATGCCTCACACAAAGGGTTAGGTTGTGTTCTTATGCAGAACGACAAAATTATTGCATATGCATCAAGACAACTGAAGGATTATGAGAAGGGATATCCGACTCATGATTTGGAATTGGCTGCAGTTGTATTTGCTCTGAAGATATGGAGACACTATCTCTATGGAGAGAAATGTGAGATTTACATAGATCATAAGAGTTTGAAATATATTTTCACTCGGAAGGACCTGAATATGCGTCAGAGAAGATGGATGAAATTGGTAAAAGATTACGATTGTGAGATCTTTTATCATTCGGGTAAAACGAATGTGGTTGCAGATGCTTTGAGCAGGAAAGGTCGGGAAAAGTTAATGCTGATAATAACTCGAGAGGAGCTCATATCAGCAATGGCAAAGCTAGAATTGGAAATCAAATTTCCAGAAGAATCCGATGAACGACTATTCTAGATAGAAGTTGGTTCAACGTTGGTGGACGAGGTGAAGAATGCTCAACTACAGGATGAAGAATGTAGAAAAATAAAGGAAAGTGTGAGTGAAGGTAAAGAGGTGAAATACAAGATCGATACCGAAGTGAATATCTTTGGCCTGTAGTGCAAAGATGAATATTTGATTCAAGATGTATATTGATTGATGTTACAGGGATAAAATATTGATGATGGACTTTTAAATCTTAGAAGATAGTAGAATTCTTTCTTTACTTGACTCTTCTAATGGATTATTGTTTCTGCTGCAGTTGTTGATCTAAAACTTGTTGTCTATTATGTTCTATCAGATTTTTCCCTGTTGAAGACTAACGATAATTTGTTGTATATTATCTTAGTCATAATATTCTTTATTGGGCTAGTTGAGCTCACCCTTTTCCTTTTTGTTCCATTTTTCTTCTCAGGAGATGAGAACATAGCAGGAACTAGCCGGGGTTTGGAGTTATGGTTCAGGATAGTTGTTTTGGTAGTCCTCACTATTTTGTAAAATAGTGTATCAATAATTGTAATGAGGACTCCTTTTGAGTTTGTATACTGTCTATTAGACAATATTTGTATTCAAATTCACAGTATATGTGTTGTCGTATTTTGCACGACAATTGTATTATCGAAGTTTTATTTATTTCTGTACCATGTATTTGGCGACTCAGAATGGGTGATGTATACCTATTTTGGGGGCGTCACAATTTAAGTCAAAAAGCAAAGTACTGAATCTTTCTGAGAATATGCCCAAAGGTGGAGACATCTAGCAGCGCAAGTCATTCTATCAATGACAAAAACTGAGATGGTAATGACGTTTATTGATATCCAAGAGGCTTCGTACTACGAGAGGATCCTAGCAGGCATAAGAAAGCCATTCTAAAAAATGATCAAACACGATGAAATGACAGAGATGGGCCTGAAGGCAGGCAAGATTAAAGACTTCACTGCCTTGGAAGTAGTCGCCAAACATATACAGACTGGCAAGTATGCGAGCGATCCCAAGGGTGTACCCGATAAAGGCATTGAAGATGTATCCCTTGTTGTACAGGGGTGAGCTAGGAGACTAAACTATAGTCCCTCCATTTGGAAAATGCAAGACAATATGTGTGACGCCCCCAAAATAGGTATACATCACCCATTCTAAGTCGCCAAATACATGGTACAGAAACAACTACAACTTCATTAATACAATTATCGTAAAAATAAAATACGCACACATAAAATGTGAGTTTAAAACAAATATTGTCTTCTAGACAATATCCACACTCAAATAAGTCCTCATTACAATTATTGATACACTATTTTACAAAATAGTGAGGACTACTAAAACAACCTGCCTCTTGAACCATTACTCCAGTACTCGACTAGTTCCCGCTTATATTCTCGCCTCTTGAGAAAAAATGGAACAAAAAGGAAAAGGGTGAGCTCAACTAGCCCAAAGAAAGAATATTATGACTAAGATAATGTACAACAAATTATCCTTAGTCTTCAACAGGAAAATCTGATAGAATACAATAGATGTTAAAGTTTTAGATCAACAACTCGCAATGCTAAACAACAATTCATTAGAAGAGTTAAGTAGAGAATGAAATCTACTATCATCTATGAATTTAAAAGTCCATCATCGATATTTTATCCTCAGAACATCAATCAATATACATCATAAATCAAATATTCATCTTTGCACTACAGGCCAAAGATATTCACCAATTGGTCATGTTCATCTAAACACTTGTTCATCTTTGCACTACGGGCCAAAGATATTCATCATAAAATCATTCATCTTTGCAATACAGGCCAAAGATATTCAGTTATATCATCATTTAGGACTGAGGATGATGAAAAATATTTTAAAGAAAATGAATCCAGTGAAACAAAAGAACAAATATTAAGGATTCGTACTTTAAACAATCCAAGTTAAAAAATACTTCATAAATAACCAGAGTGGAGTAAAATTCAAGAATGAAGACCAAAACATAGATCCAATCAAAGATAGGAATCATAACAGACAATCTTGGACACAGAAAAGAAAATTTAATTTTTCTGTGAATAGTGTCGTATTCGTGAATAGTACCGTATACGTGAATAGTGTCGTTTATGTGAATAGTAACTCCGACACTAAAAGATAGAAATTTCACAAAAAAAAAATCATCATGCTTTGTGAATAGTACTCGTGAATAGTAACTCGTGAATAGTAACTCGTGAATAGTAACCCCAACATGAAAAAGTTCCAAATTTGATAAAAAAGTTCCCACCAATATTTCGGCATAATGATATTGAAGAAATAATATCATTTTTGAATAAAATAACATCCCTTACCTCGCAAAAAAAATTACTTTTTGATTGAATATCGGATATAGTCTTTGAAGGAACTTGCAATCAGAGATAGCAACACTCAAAGTACCAAAATACTCACAAGAATACATTCGATAATATAAAGAGAGAACTTTAGTTTCTGGTGTGATTTTTAATTCTAACTGTGATGCCCCCAAAATTAGGTATACGTCACCCATCTTGGGTCGACACTTACATGGTACATAAATTCAAATACAACTTAATAATACAACTATCATGTACAATACGACAAAACATAAACTGTGAGTTTGAATACAAATATTGTCTACTAGAGATTATACAAACTCAAAAGGAGTCCTTATTACAATTATTATTACACTATTTCATAGAATAGTGAGGACTACTAATGCTATCATCTGGTCCGTCACCCGCTTCCGACTAGTCCCTCGCTACGCTCTCATTTCCTCAAGAGAACAATAAAAGTAAAAGGGCTGAGCTCAACTAGCCCAAGAGAGGAAATATTATGACTAAGATAATGCGTAATATATTATCGTTAGCCTTCAATGATTTTAAACCGATACAATATAACAACCATCAAGTTTAACTGCAGCGAACAAGCAATCCATTAAAAGAGTCAAGTAGAGAATAAAATCTACTATCTTTTATGATTTAGAAGGTTTTTCATCACTTTTATCGCTGGGACTCAGCTTAATAAATAATCCACATCATCGAATCACCCCTCACTACTACTGCCAAGGATATTCTTTAGTATCACGACCACAATTATCCATGCACTACACGGCCAAGAATATTTGTGTATTCAATAATGGTCATGATCATGCCAACAATCGTCCCATCAATGCACTACGAGCCAATGAGGACTTTTACCACATCATTTGTAACATTACTACCATGATTACAATCAATAATCCTCGGTCATAATCATACCAAGTCCATCTATGCACTATAGGCCACCGATGACTTTCAACAAAATATAAACATGAGGATGATGACAATGATATAAGAATTCAATAAAACAAGTTCAAGAATTATTTTATCCAGAACTAATAACGCCCAAATTATCAACATGATATCTGCTTTGTAGAGTAAAATTCAAGAATGCTCGTAAGAATATTTCCATGAAAAGATATCGATGAAGCGCAAATATCAAGGATATTCCACTAATTTCATGGAGTATAGAAGTCAAAACTTTAACCAACCGAGTATAATAAGGAATGGAATAATAAAAAAAATCACCAGCATGCGATAGACCGCACAGCAAAGTTATTCCAATGTAATAATAAATAATGGAATCAGTCCCACCAGAAAACGCATGCATGTGATATATTCAAATGTAATAATAAAGATTTTAATCAGTCCCACAGAAAAACGCATAAATGTGATATATTCCAATGTAATAATAAAGAAGATAATCAGTCCGGCGTAAACGCATGCATGTGATATTCCAATGTAATAATAAAGACGAAATCAGTCCCATGAAAACGCATGCATGTGATATTCCAATGTAAATAATAAAGATGAACCAGTCCCATGAGAACGCATGCATGTGATGTTCCAAATGTAATGATAAAGAATGGAACAATGTAAGAATTTCACCAAGTATAGGGTAGCTCACAGATACAAATTATTCCAATGTAATAATAAAGAATGGAATAATGTAAGTTCTTCATAGATAAAGAAAGAATAATACTCCCTACCTTGGAAAAAAAAAGCGGATAATCGGAATAAAGGAGGTAGCAGATTTCTTCTTCTTTCTCTCTATAATTTCTCTCTATAATAATCGCTTCTAAAGCTTTTGTGAATTGGTGAGAAATGAAGGAAGAATGAGCTTCATTTATAGGAAAATATAGTTTCGATAATCGCACGCTTTGGGGCTCAAAATTACAAAGACAATACCTCCAACTTTTCTTTTTATTTTTAATTTAGTCCCGCAAGTATTATCAATCTTGCACCAACTCCCCTAATAGTAAATAATGTGAATCAATAGTTCAATCATGTGAATCAATAGTATAATCATGTGAAAATATGAATTTCAAAGATAAGACTTCCATCTATACCTCCATTTTTAACTTAGTCATACAAGTATTATCAATTTTGCACCAACTCCCCTAATAGTAAATAATGTGATTCAATAGTACACATATGTGAACAAATAGTTATATAAGCATGTGAATTAGTAGCAATTAATTGCTCATTTATCCGATAAATTACCCGATTTATCAATATAACCCCTAGACATCAATTATCATCTAATAAATGTCGATTTTCACTAACACAAAACAATTCCAACATAATGAAACTATTTTTATCAAAAATAAAATTTTGAAATTTTGAAGTTTGATTTTTCCCCAAAAAAGTCAATCGTTAACTTTTTCACCAAATAGTGAATCCTTAAAATTTTGTGTTTATAGACTATTTTATTAATTTCATCGCTCCGCACTCAAATATCACGTCCGCTGCTCCAAATTCAACTCCTAACAACATTCATCATTAATATTATAACTCACAATATTTATCAACCAGTCGCTCCTCAGTGAAAGAGGGGCTTTCCAATAAGGATTTCTCCCTATCGAGCTCAATTAGTGTGACCAAACCTCTCCTTGACAGAACTTCTAGACATTGTAAATATTGCAATTTATAATATGAATAACTTTGTCGTCTCAAGTATTGATTTAATAAAAAACATTTTATGCAGATGATACTGTGACAATAATTGAATCAATAATATGATAGATATGATGCAGCAATTACTGTAGCAATAATTGAGTATAACTGAGTGACTTCTCACGTAAGCATCAATAATCAATACCGTGTGCTACTATGCAACCACGCCATATTATCGCATTTTTAACACCGGTGTTTCAACAGCTAATCTGTAAAACTTCCGCCATTATTTTCATAAAGTATTTTTTGTCGCTTTCAATCCGACAATAATTTCGCTAGGGGGGGTCCACCAATGATTGTGCCGCTGTATTTAATATTCCCCGTTAAAACGAATATTCCCCACCAATCGAATATTATATAACAACTTACGATTTTGCAATATTTGTAAATATTACCCACAACTATTATATCAAATTCAAACCATAATATTCAAAAATATATTTCGAGAAAATTTAATCTTTATTCAAAAAGTTGGGGTCTTACAACCTCCCTTCTTATGAAATTTCTTCCTCGAAATTAGGTGCGACTGTATGTCAAGAGGTAAGGATATCTTGATTTCATCTCAGATTCTAACTCCCAGGTCATTTCTTCCACATCGTGGTTTCTCCACAAAACTTTGACTTGAGATATAACCTTGGAGCGTAGAATATAATCCTTTTTATCCAAGATTTTAACAGGAACCTCTTTATACGTTAAATCTTCCTCTATTTCATCTGGTTCTAATGTGGTTTGGGTCTTTCACATATTTACGTAACATGGATATGTGAAAAACGTTATGAACACGAGACATACTTACGGTAGAACGCAAGTCTATAGGCCACAGCCCTACTCGATCGAGGATTAAAATGGGCCAATGAATCGAGGATTGAGCTTTCCTCTCTTTCCAAATCTTGTAACTCCTTTCCATGGAGCAACACGTAATAACACATGATCTCCAATATCGAATTCTACGCCCTTTCGATGAAGATCAACATAACTCTTTGTCGATCTTGTGAGGTTTTTATACGCTCTCGGATCATTTGAATCTTTTTGTAGTCATACGCACTCAACTCGTCCCAACAATGTTGCTTCACCCACCTCATCCCAAAGATACCGAGAACGACACTTTCTTCCATACAACGCCTCAAATGGAGCCATGCCAATACTTGCTTGATAATCGTTGTTGTAGGAAAACTCCACCAATGGTAGGAACTTATCCCAACTTCCCTTGAAGTCAAGGACACAGTAGTCTTAAATAGATCTTCAAGAGTTTGAATCGGTCCTCTCCGAACGCCCATCCGTCTCGAGGATGATATGCCGAAGCTAAATCGTAAATCTGCGCCCATAGCTTTTTGCAAACTAACCCAAAATCTTGAAGTGAATCTTGGGTCTCGATCGTAAACTATGGATACCGCATACCATGCGCTCTTACAATCTCGCTTTATGTACATACGACGAGCAAGACGCTCAAGTGTATAAGTTTCTCGATAAGTAAGAAATGAGCAGATTTTGGTCAATCTATCAACAATGACCCAAATCGCATCTATGCCTTGAGAAACCTTGGGAAGACCAATAATGAAAATCCATAGTAATGTGTTCCCACTTCCATTCTCGAATTTCAAGTGGTTGCAATGGACCTTTTGGTACTTGATGTCTCCGCTTTGACTCGTTGACAAGTTAAACACCTTGAGATAAACTCTACTATCTCTCTTCATATTGCTCCACCAAAATGTATGTCAAAGATCACGATACATTTTGGTACTCCTGTGATGGATTACAAACGGTGTGTTGTGCGCCTCCATCATGATTTTATACTTTAAATCGTGGTCGTTAGAACACAAAGTCCGGAGTTGACTCAAGTATTCCTTCTTCATCGATTCTTGCTTCCTAAGATAGCACCTTCTTGCACTTTTTTCCTCATACGCATCAGCCTCCGGATCTCAGAATTCTGAGCAACTTTAACTTTATCAATTAAAGCTCTGCTCTACTCATATATTCGCCATCATCACATGGGTCCTCGAGTCTTTAACTCTATCTCCATCCTTTGCAAGTCACACAAAATGGGCTTTTGTGTTGACAATATTGCACTAGCACCCGCATATGATCTTCTACTCAATGCGCCACCTACCACGCTCGCTTTTCCGTGATGGTATTGATGGTATGATCATAATCTTTCAATAGCTCAAGCCAACGCCATTGTCGCATGTTGAGTTCCTTTTGAGTGAAGAAATATTTGAGGCTTTTATGATCCGTAAAGATCTCCACTTTCTCTCCATACAAGTAATGCCTCCAAATTTTAAGTGCGAAGACAACAGCTGCCAACTCTAGATCATGAGTAGGATAATTCCTCTCATATTCTTTGAGTTGTCTTGAGGCATAGGCTATGACTTTCCCATGTTGCATGAGAACACATCCTAACCCTTTGCCTCAAGCATCATCAGAGATGACAAATCCTCCGAACCGATGGGTATTGTCGTAACAAAATAAAATGAGTCTCCTTTTGAGTTCTTGAAAACTCTTCTCACATTCCTCGCTCCAACCGAACTTTGTATCTTTCCGAGTCAGCTGAGTTAATGGAGTAGCGATTCGAGAAAATCCTTCCACGAATCTCCGATAATAACCAGCTAAACCGAGAAAGCTACGATTTCCATCGATTTGGGTTGCTCCCGACTTTTGAATAGCTTCAATCTTTGCCGGGTCAACGGATATTCCATGACTTGATACTACGTGCCCAAGGAATGCTACTTTCTCCGTAACTCACATTTCTTTAACTTGACATAAAGCTTATATTCACGGCTTTTGGAGTATCACCTCAAGTGTTGCTCATGATCTTCACGGCTTTTGAATAAATAAGGATGTCATCAATAAAGACAACCACAAAATGATCCAAATATTCCTTGAATACTTGGCTCATCATATCCATGAAGGCAAAGAGGAGCATTAGTCAATCCAAAAGATATGACTAAGAATTCATAATGCCCGCATCGAAGTTCAAGGCGCCTTTGGAATATCCTCGCTTTTAACCTTCAACTAATGATATCCGTAATCTAAGATCGATCTTTGAAAAAATTATGCTCCTTGTAATCGATCAAACAGTCATCAATACGCGGCAATGGGTACCTATTTTTGATGGTGACATGATTCAACTCCCAATAATCAATACAAAGTCGATACTCCCATCTTTCTTCTTCACGAATGTAACAGAGCACCCCAAGGAGACGACTAGGACGAATGAAACCAATGTCTAACAATTCCTAAATTGGGTCTTTAACTCCTCGAAGTTCAATAGAGCCATTCGATAAGGGCTTTGGAAATGGGTTTTGTACCGTTCAAGGTCGATACAAAATTCAACTTCACGCCTCGGGGGTAGGCCAGAAGTTCTTCGTGGAATACGCCAGAAATTTATTAACAAAATATCCTTTCAAATCACGATATTTTTTGTTTAAACTGCGATATGAGCTAAGAAAGCTTGACATCCATTTTTCATAAATGAATAGCTTTGTGGCTTGAGATGACCGTGATTGATTTTAATGGTTTGGTCGCTGAATTCGATAATAGGTTTATTAGGAATATGAAAGCTAACAACCTTACGAAAACAATCAATTTTAGCATGATGAGTAGTTAACCAATCAATCCCTAGAATCACGCCAAATGCAAGTATTTTTAAGGAGATAAGATCGATAGTAACGTATACACCATTTGAATCAAACAAGACTTATAAACAAAGGATGTAATGAAGGTTTCTCCTAATGGAGTTTCAACAGATAAGTCAAAGTCTAATTTCTCCTGAGTCAAATTTAAACGCTGAGCGCAAGTAGGAGAAATAAAAGAATGGGTAGAACCGTATCAAATAAGGTATAGACTTCACTAGAGTTTATGATAAGCTTACCCGTGATGACCTCGTCGGTTCCTTGCTTTCGGGAGGTCACAACAAATGCTATCCCTTGCACCACCGGCTTTTGACTTTTCCGGGACGGCCTTTGGTGCCTCCATCCTAGCCAAACTTGTCTTCTGGTGAACGACAAAAATCGGCCAGGTGACCTTCTCTTCCACAATTATAACACGCTTTGATGGCATCGCGCAGCTTGACCGATATGTCCCTCCCTCCGTGATTGAAGCATATGATAGGTGGTCGCTCTCCTTCCTTAACCACTATGCTGTTTGTGTTGACGCCTTTCCATCATTGTTGAATCTCCTTTTCTTGAAATGTCCATTTTACCGCTCTTGGCCATGATTACCACCAAGTAGTTACCATTTCGCATGTTGATTCCTCCACGCTTGTTGTCACCGCTTCGATGAATGATACCACCGGTATTTTCATGCACCACCGCTTTCTCTTGGTTATGTTGACTCGCTATCACGCCCAATAATCGAGCCCTATTTACAACATCCGAGTACAAACACGCTTTATGAGAAATAAGATATCGACGATCTCCTGCTTTCAAACCTCTTAAAACATTCGTGTCATTCGCCTCCTCATTATCGACCAAATGGGATGCTAACCGATAACTCGCAAATTTAGCCTCAGATCATGTACACCTGGCCATATTGTTTTGTTCCAACTTGATAAACTCCACCTCCTTCATGTGACGAATACTTTCGGAAAGTACTTGTCGTTGAATGTACTCTTTTGAACTTCTCCCAAGACATCTTGAGTGCCAGTCGGGTACGCTTTTACGATTCCCACCAAGAATCGCTTCTTCACGCAACATAAAGGTGGCGAAGGAACCTTTTTGCTCCTGAGCATCCCAAGACATCAAATATCTTGGTGATTTGCTTTATCCATGCTTCCGCCTTTAAGTGGTTTTGGCTCTCCAATAAACTCCGTGGTCCCAGCCCTTGAACTGCTTAGCGATGACCGTCCGAGAGTTTCCTGTGTTTACACCTCGAATTTTGAATAGAGCCGCTTCTCACCGATGTTGCATGAATTGCATGAAGCCTCTAACAACATCCATCGCTCATCATTTGGTTAGTGTTGTTGTTTGCATGAGGATTGTCGCCTTCCGATGCACATTGTCCTCGTTATTGATCCGTGGAGACTCAACGGTCTCCTGTGCTCCATTGATGTTCTCAACATTCTCGGATGCCATTTTCAAACACTGCCACAAAACAAGGGTTAATTGACATGCAACATAATATCACTATACTCTGACCGACCAATCAAATACCAAATAAACTTAGGTAGGTCATACTAGCAAAGGAATTCCCCGTCTCTCCCCTCCTAGTTCTAGTCTCACATCTTAGCCAGGGATCATATCCCTAAGCTTTGATACCAACTGTGACGCCCCCAAAATTAGGTATACGTCACCCATCTTGGGTCGCCACTTACATGGTACATAAATTCAAATACAACTTAATAATACAACTGTCGTGTATAATACGACAAAACATAAACTGTGAGTTTGAATACAAATATTGTCTACTAGAGATTATACAAACTCAAAAGGAGTCCTTATTACAATTATTATTACACTATTTCACAGAATAGTGAGGACTACTAATGCTATCATCCGTCCATCACTCCGCTCCCCGACTAGTCCCTCGCTACGCTCTCATTTCCTCAAGAGAACAATAAAAGTAAAAGGGTGAGCTCAACTAGCCCAAGAGGGAAATATTATGACTAAGATAATGCAGATATATATTATCGTTAGCCTTCAACAAAGTTAAACCGATACAATATAACAACCATCAAGTTTAATCACAATGAACAAGTAATCCATTAAAAGAGTCAAGTAGAGAATAAAATCTACTATCTTTTATGATTTAGAAGGTTTTTCATCACTTTTATCACTGAGACCCAACTTAATAAATAATCCACATCATCGAATCACCCCTGCACTACGGCTAAGGATATTCTTTAGTATCACGACCACAATTATCCACGCACTACAGGCCAAAAATATTTGTGTATTCAATAATGGTCATGATCATGCCAACAACTATCCATCAATGCACTACGGCCAATGAGGACTTTTACCACATCATTTGTAACATTACTACCATGATTACAATCAATAATCCTCGGTCATAATCATACCAAGTCCATCTATGCACTATAGGCCACAGATGACTTTCAACAAAATATAAACATAAGGATGATGACAATGATATAAGAATTCAATAAAACAAGTTCAAGAATTATTTTATCCAGAACTAATAACGCCCAAATTGTCAACATGATACCGCTTTTAGAGAGTAAAATTCAAGAATGCTCGTAAGAATATTTCCATGAAAAGATATCGGATGAAGCACAAATATCAAGGATATTCCACTAATTTCATGGAGTATAAGTCAAAACTTTAACCAACCGAGTATAATAAGGAATGGAATAATAAAAAAATCACCAGCATGCGATAGATCAATACAGCAAAGTTATTCCAATGTAAATAATAAATAATGGAATCAGTCCCACAGAAAAGCGCATGCATGTGATATTCCAACAGTAATAATAAAGACGGATCAGATCCAGCAGAAACGCATGCATGTGATATATCCAAATGTAATAATAAAGACGGAATTAGTCCCACAGAAACGCATGCATGTGATATTCCAATGTAATAATAAAGATGGAATCGTCCCACAAAAAATGCATGCATGAGATATTCCAATGTAATAATAAAGATTTTAACCAGTGTCCCAAGAACGCATGCATGTAACGACAAATGTAATGATAAAGAATGGAACACAAGAAGAATTTCACCAAGTATAGGGTAGCCCGCGTATACAGGTTATTCCAACAGAATAATAAAGAATGGAATAACAAAAGCTCTCTTTATAGATAAGAAAGAAATAATACTCCCTACCTTGGAAAAAAAACTGGATACTGGAATAGTGAGGTAGCAGAGTTCTCTTCTTCTTTCTCTCTATATAATCGCCTTAAAGCTTTTGTGAATTGGTGAGAAATGAAGGAAGAATGAGCTTCTATTTATAGAAAAATATAGTTTCGATAATTGCACGTTTTGGGGCTCAAAAATTACAGTACAATACCTCCAACTTTTCTTTCATTTTTAATTTAGTCCTGCAAGTATTATCAATCTTGCACCAACTCCCCTAATAGTAAATAATGTGAATCAATAGTTCAATCATGTGAATCAATAGTATAATCATGTGAAAAATACGAATTTCAAAGATAAGACCTACATCTATACCTCCATTTTTAACTTAGTCATACAAGTATTATCAATTTTGCACCAACTCCCCTAATAGTAAATAATGTGATTCAATAGTACACATATGTGAACAAATAGTTATATAAGCATGTGAATTAGTAGCAATTAATTGCTCATTTATCCGATAAATTACCCGATTTATCAATATAACCCCTAGACATCAATTATCATCGGAATAAATGTCGATTTTTACTAACACAAACAATTCCAACATAATGAAACTATTTTTTATCAAAAATAAAATTTTGAAATTTTGAAGTTTGACTTTTCCCGAAAAAGTCAACTGTTAACTTTTTGACCAAATAGTGAATCCCAGAAAATTTTGTGTTTATAGACTATTTTTATTAATTTCACGTTCCGCACTCAAATATCACGTCTGCTGCTCCAAATTCAACTCCTAACAACATTCATCATTAATATTATAACTCACAATATTTATCAACCGTGTCGCTCCTGTGAAAAAGGGGGCTTTCCAATAAGGATTTCTCCCTATCATGCGCAATTAGGTGACCAAACCTCTCCTCGATGTAAACTTCTAGACATTGTAAATATTGCAATTTATAATATGAATAACTTTGTCGCCTCAAGTATTAATTTAATAAAAAACATTTTATGCAGATGATACTTTGTGACAATAATTGAATCAATAATATGGTAGATATGATGCAAAGAATTATCGTAGCAATAATTGAGTATAACCGAGTGACTTCTCACGTAAGCATCAATAATCAATACCGTATGCTACTATGCAACCACATATACATCGCATACTTTTAACACCGGGTGTTTCAACAGTTAACGGTAAAACTTCCGCCATTATTTTCATAAAGTATTTTTGTCGTTTTCTCAATCCAACAATAATTCCGTTGTGGGGGTCCACCAATGATTGTGCCGTTGTACGAATATTTTTTGTTAAAACGAATATTCCCCGACCAATCGAATATTATATAACAACTTACGTACTTTGCAAAATTTGTAAATATTACCCACAACTATTATATCAAATTCACACCATAATATTCAAAAATATATTTCAAGAAAATTTAATCTTTATTCAGAAAGTTGGGGTCTTACACTAACCTAAGCACCCTATTTATAGGAAATTGCGTAGAACACCAAAGCAAAAAATTTAATATAATAATAATATATATATTATAAATTCTTACGCACACCCTCATTGATCCAAACATATCAGCCACACATGTGCCAAACTTGCCAAAAACGTTTTTCATATAAAAGTTATTTAAAACTCCAAAATAAAAAAATCAATTAATCCGAAACTTCAATAATTCATAACAAATAGCCCTTTTATCAGAAAATTCGAATCTCGCGACTGTTTATAGGAAATTCAATGCTCTACAACTTTGCAGAAGAAAGGTTTTCCAAATTCCAAACAGAAATTGACCGAAATCCACATACGGACGATTTTACAAGCTATAATCAAATTTCAGTCAAGAAATGGGTCCACCAACATGTTTAACATGTTTTAAACAACTTTTGCAACAAAAATACTCTTCCTCCTCATATACTCATATATCTCACATTCATTGTAAGAATATCACCATTATTATATTATAATAATATAATAAAATATTATTTTATCAGAAAAGATAAAATATCAATTTTTAACAATTGTCACTTTAAAAATTTTCTCCATCTATATCCACATAAAATCAATATTTTCCTCATCATATAAATCAATAATTAATTATTCACAAATAATATTACAAAATCACAGTACTGGCAACCAGGCCGTTGTAAGACCCCAAATTTTTATAAATAAAATGAAATTTCCTCTAATTATTATTCTTGATTAATAAGGTGGTAATTTGATATAATGTTTTGGTTATGGGTGAAATGTGCAATTTTTACAAAATAAACAAGTGGTTATTAAAATATTCATTTTGTCGGAGAATATTTGTTTGGTCGTGGAATATTCTTGCTGTCGGGGAATATTCGTACGATGGCGCATCCATTTGTGGGCCCCATAACGGAAAACGGTTGGATGAAAGAAAACGACAAAGATTGAGTTTTATAAATAATCTACAGTAGTTGTTACCAAGTAAACTTTGTTGGAATACCCTATGGTTAAAATACGATGAATATGCGTGGTTGCACAAAAGAAGACACAGTATTGCACATTATTGTTGAATTATTGATCCTTACGTAAGAAGGCACTACTCAATAATTATTACAGTAGTTACTGTTCAATATTTTATTGATTCAATAATTGTTGCGTTGCTAGTTTATATTATTACTGTTTCAATAATTGTCACTGCACAGTATTTTCCATTACCAGATCAATAATTCATATTATTTGAATAATATTATCAGATAACATTATTGGCAATGTCTAGAAAGTTCTGTCTAAGGAGAGGTTTGGTCACCTAATTGCGGCATGAAGAAGGAGAAATCCTTATTGAAAGCCCCTTTCTCGAAACTACCGTCACAAGATCGTGATTCTGCAATATTATTTTTAAATAATTAATTATTGATTATTATGATAAAGAAAATATTTATTTTATGTGGATATAGATGGAGAAAATTTGTAATGTGACAATTGTTGAAAATTAATATTTTATCTTTTTCTCGATAAAATAATTCATTTAAATATATTATTTTAATAATATATTAATTATGATATTTTTTACAATGAATGTGGGATATATGAGTATATGAGGAGGAAGAGTATTTTTGTGGCATTAAATGTTTAACATATGTTTTGTGTGTTTGCGGACACAATTCTTGACCGAAAATTGATTATAGATCGTAAAAATCGCTTCATTTATGGATTTCTTGGATAATTTCGCTTGAAATTTGGAAAAACTTCCTTCCGCAGTTGTAGAGAATTGAATTTCCTATAAAAATTTGCGAGATTCAATTTTCCTCCATAAAGGGCTATTTATCATGAATTATTGAAGTTCAAATAATTGATTTTTGGAAGTTTTAATTATTTTATATAAGAAAAACGTTTTTGTGGTTGTTACACATGGGTGGTCGATGTTTTGACCAAAGAAGGCATGCTAGAGTTTTCAAAACATGTGGGTAGGAATTTGGAATAAATAATAATATATTTTATTAATTTAGTCTCCTTTGGCATTCTAACATTTTCCTATAAATAGAGGGCTAAGTTAGAATTGAAAATCACACCGTAAACTAAGTTTTCTCTCTTCTCTCTCTATATTATCGAGTTTATTCTTGTGAGTATACTTTGAGTGTTGCTATACGGTCATGCGAGTTTCACAAGACTATACCTAAATTCAATTCGATCGTATGCAGCTTATTTTGAGGTAAGGGATGTTATTTCTTTCATAAAATGATATTATTTTCTTCAATATCATTATGCCAAAATATTGGTTGAATTTTTATCAAATTTGGAACTTTTTCATGTCGAGTTACTATTCATGAGTTACTATTCATGAGTTACTATTCACGAAGTTACTATTCACGAGTACTATTCACGAAGCGTGAAGATGTTTTTTTGAAATTTCTATCTTTTTGTGTGGGTTACTATTCACGTGATATCGACACTTATTCACGATACTGCACTATTCACGAATCACTGCATTATTCACCTAAAAATAAAAATTTTTCTTTTTGTCCAAGATGTCTATTTTGGCTACTATCTTTGATTGTATCCATGTTTTGATCGTTATTTTTGAGTTCTCGCTTCAAAATCGCTTATTATGAAGTATTATCGATCTTGGATAAACTGTTGTACTAATCCCTAATATTTGTCCTTCTATCTCAATTGGATTCGTTCTTAAAAATATTTTCATCATCCTCGGTCCTTAATGGTGATACTTGATGAATATCTTTGGCTTTAGTGGTCAAAGATGAACGATTAATCGATGAATATCTTTGGCCCAGAGTAAAGATGAACAGTGTTGAGATGAACATGACCAATCGGTGATTTAAATGAATATCTTTGGCCTTTAGTGCAAAGATGAATATTGCTTGTTATTGTGGATAAAATATTGATGATGGACTTTTTAAACCTTAGAAGACGGTAGAATTCTTTCTCTATGTGACTCTTCTAATGGATTGTCAAGCTTCACGCATTTGTTGATCTAAAACTTGTTGTCTATTGTATTCTATTAGATTTTTCCTCATTGAAGACTAACGATAATTTGTTGTATATTATCTTAGTCATAATATTCTTCTTATTGGGCTAGTTGAGCTCACCCTTTTCCTTGTTGTTCCATTTTCTTCTCGTGGAGGTGAGAAACATAGCGGGGATCGAGTCTGGGTATGGAATGAAGGTTCTAGAGAGAGTTGTTTAGTAGTCCTCACCATTTTGTAAAATAATGTATCAATAATTATGATGGGGATTTATTTATGTATGGATATTGTCTGCAATTATAATATCTCAGTATTTAAACTCACAAAGATGTATTGTCGTATTTTACACGACATTTGTATTATTGAAGTTGTAGATATTTCGTATCATATATTTGGTGACTCGTAATGGGTTGGGTGGAATGGACCTATTTTGGGGCGTCACAAATTGCTCCTGTGAAAGAGGGCTTTCTAATAAGAATTTCTCCTTCATCGGAGCAATTAGGTGACCAAACCTCTCCTTAGAGTAACTTTCTAGACATTGCCAATAATGTCATCTAATAATATTATTCGGATAATATGAATTATTGTCTGATAATGGAAAATACTTGTGTAGTGACAATTATTGAAACAACGAAGAATATAAAATATCAACGAGAAATTATTGAATCAATAAAATAAAATACCGAATAAGAATTATCAGAACAATTATTGAGTAGTGCCTTCACGTAAGAATCAATAATTGGTGCAATACTGCAAATGCTATCTTGACAACAACGCCAGACATCGTGTTTTAACCACCGGTATTCCAACAAGATAATTTGTGAATAAACTAGCGCCATTATTTATAAACAACTTGTACTTGTCATTTTCTTCATCCAATCGCTTTCAGTTATGGGGCCCACACAAGGTCTACTTGTCAGGTACTGGTGCGATTTAATATTCCCAACAATAAAGAATATTCCACGACCAAACGAATATTCTCCGACAACAATGAGTATTTTATAACCACTTGCTTATTTGAAATATTTGCGCATTTTACCCACAACTAACCACATTAATTAAATCAACCCTTACTATTTCAAATAATAAATAGAGGAATTAAATTTCATTTATTAATAATTTGGGGTCTTACAACCTCCCCTCCTTATGAAATTTCGTCCTTGAAATTGACGTACGTACCTGGTGTTTCGAAAAGATGAGGATACCTCGCTTTCATAAACTTTAACTTGTGGTATGACCTTCGTGCGTAGGACATGCTCTTTCCTATCCAAGATCTTGACATGTACCTCCTCGTACGTTAAATCTTCTGCTATCTCATCTGGTTCTAACTCAATAATGTGGTTCGGGTCGTCCACATATTAACGTAACATCGATACGTGAAAAATGTTATGAACACGCGTCATACTTGGCGATAAAATGAGTCTATAGGCCACAGTTCCTATTCGATCGAGGATTTCAAATGGACTAATAAATCGAAGGTTTAAGCTTTCCTCACATCGTCGATTCTCGCCTTTGGAATAACGACTTCTTGCATCTTCTTCTTCATATTCATCAACTCCAAGTCTGTAGCTTGAGCAGCTTTAAATTTATCGATTAAAGTCGATTCTAATCGTATATTCGTTATCTTCATGCAAGTTCTTGGAATCTTTAACTCTATCTCCATCTTCTGTAAGTCATACGAAATGGGTCTTTGTGTTAACAATATCGCACTCGTAAACGCATACGATTTTCTACTCAACGCATCAGCTACCACGTTCGCTTTTCCAGGAATGTATGGTCAGAACATATGCCGAAATGAGTCTCCTCTTGAGTTCTTCGAAGCTCTTCCCACATTCCTTGCTCCATTCGAATTTTGTATCTCTATAAGTTAGTTGAGTTAATGGAATAGCGATTCGAGAATATCCTTCAACGAATCTCCGATAATATCCAACTAAGCCTAGAAAGCTACGTATTTCGATTACCGACTTAGGTGTCTCTCAACTATGACTCATATCCCAATCTTGGATAACACGTCACAATGGTACCTATTAGTTTATTATCACACAAATATGGCATCCCCTACGAAGAGTCTGGCTTCGGTGCATTCCACAAAGGAAGTCACCAGATAAAGGCTCTGCACAAACTTCTACAGCTTGAATTTTTAACTCCGAAGTTCAATAGAGCCATGAGATTTTAGAAATGGGTTTTGTCTTTGGGTTCAAAGTCGATACAAAATTCAATATCACACTTTGGGAGTAAGCCAAGAAATTCTTCAGGAAATACATCAGGAAATTTACTAACAATAGAAATATCATTCAAATCTGACATATTTTTGTTCAAGTCCATAACATGGGCTAAGAAAACTTGACATCCGTTTTTCAATAAATGAATGACTTTATGGCTTGATATGAAAGTGTTTGACTTCAATGGTTTGGTTGCTTGAATTCGAATAACAGGTTGCTTAGGAATATGAAAACTAACAACCTTACGAAAGCAATCAATTTTGGCATGATGAGTAGTTAATCAATCAATCCCCAAAATCACATCAAAAGCAAGTATCTTTAAAGAAATTAGGTCAACGGTAAATGTGATGGTGCCAACTTGGATCAAACAAGATTTATAAACAAAGGATGTAACGAAAGTTTCTCATAACGAGTTTCAACAGATAAGTCAAAGTCTAATTTTCTCCGGAGTCAAGTTTAAACGTTGAGTATAAGCAGGAGAGATAAATGAATGGGTAGAACTGGTATCTAATAAGGTATAAACTTCGTAAAAATTTATAATTAACTAACCCATGCTAACTTCGTTCGGGTTCCTCGCATTCTGACCAGTCACGACAAACGCTCTTCCAGGAACCATTGACTTTGACTTTTCTGGGACAGCCTTTTGAGTCACCATCCACGCTGGACTGGGTTTCGCTACCGTACAATCTCGAGCGATATAACCTTCTTTTCCACAATTATAACATACCTTGGAAGGTTGTGAACAGTTTGGACTTATGTGTCCCTCTTCTCCGCATCTGTAGCATCTAACTGGTGGTCTTTCTCCTCCTCTAAAATTCGTTGCTGGTGTTGGTGCCGACGTCTTCCCGTCAATGTTAAAACTTCTCTTCTTGAAATTTCCACTTGAGTTATTTCTTCTATTACCTTGGCCATGATTACCACTGAAGTGGTTACCATTTCTGGCATGATAATTTCCTCCACGATGGTTATCATTGTTCGGACGACTGCCGCCACCCCAAGTCTTTATTATCATCGAGTTGTTGGTCATTATTCTTCAGTTGAGCCGACTCATTAGCGCTCCAATAACTGAGCCCTATTCACAACATCTGAATATAAACAAAGTTTGTGAGAAATGAGGTATTGACGTATTTTGGGTTTCAAACCTCGCAGAAACATTCACGTCATTCTCTCCTCATTATCAACCAAATGGGATGCAAATCGAGACAACTCGGCAAACTTAGCTTCGTACTATGACACATTTATATTGTTTTTCTCTAGCTTGATGAACTCTACTTTCGGGAAGTACTTGTCGTTGAACAATTCTTGGAACTTCTCCCAAGACATCTTCAGTGCGGTAGGCTGAGTACGCTTTACGGATTTCCACCAATAATCTGCCTCTCCTCGTAACATGAAAGTGGCGAAAGGAACCTTTTGCTCCCCTGAGCATCCCAGGACATCAAATATCTTAGTGATCTGCTTTATCCACGTCTCTGCCGTAAGTGGTTCGGCTTTCCCAAAAACTCAAGGTCCCTAACTCCTTGAATCGCTTAGCGGTGACCATCCGTGAGTTGCCAAAGTGTTTCCACCTGCATTTTGAACAGATAGTCTCTCTTGTTTGGTTTTGCATGAATTCTAGAAAGTTCCTAAACATACCATCGTTAAATCATATGCTTAGTGGTGTTGTTCACGGGAGGAACATTTCCACTGTCAAGTTACGTTCTCTCCTCGTTGGTGAGCAAAGGTGTCTCCACGGTCTCATTTACTCCATCATTAACATTCTCAATGACATTCTTAAATCTCGCCATAAAACAAGGGTTAATTAAAAAAATTAACAAATCACATAATACCCCTATATTATACGATGAGCCAAACAAATAAGCTTAGGTAGGACACACTAGCGAAGGATTTACTCGCCTCTCCTCCTAGTTCTATTCCCCTATCTCCGCCAAAGATTATATCCTAAGCTCGATACCAATCGCGACACCCCCCCAAATAGGTATACATCACCCATTCTGAGTCGCCAAATACATGGTACAGAAACAACTACAACTTCATTAATACAATTGTCGTGAAAAATACGATAACACATAAACTGTGAGTTTAAATACAAATATTGTCTTCTAGACAATATCCACACTCATATAAGTCCTTATTACAATTATTGATACACTATTTTACAAAATAGTGAGGACTACTAAAACAACTGCCTTGAATCATTACTCCACAACCCGACTAGTTCCCGCTTATATTCTCGCCTCCTCGAGAAGAAAAATAGAACAAAAGGAAAAGGGTGAGCTCAACTAGCCCAAAGAAAGAATATTATGACTAAGATAATGTACAACAAATTATCCTTAGTCTTCAACAGGAAAAAATCGATAGAATACAATAGATGCTAAGGTTTAGATCAACAATGCAAATGGAAACAACAATTCATTAGAAGAGTTAAGTAGAGAATGAAATCTACTATCATCTATGAATTTAAAAGTCCATCATCGATATTTTATCCTCAGAACATCAATCAATATACATCATAAATCAAATATTCATTTTTGCACTAAAGCCAAAGATATTCACCATTGGTCATGTTCATCTAAACACTGCTCATCTTTTGCACTATGGGCCAAAGATATTCATCATAAAATCATTCATCTTTGCACTACAGGCCAAAGATATTCAGTTATATCATCATTTAGGACTGATGACGATGGAAAATATTTTAAAGAAAAAGAATCCAGTGAAACAAAAGAACAAATATTAAGGATTCGTACTTTAAACAATCCAAATTCAAAAATACTTCATAAATAACCAGAGTGGAGTAAAATTCAAGAATGAAGACCAAAACATAGATCCAATCAAAGATAGGAATCATAACAGACAATCTTGGACACAGAAAAGAAAATTTAATTTTTCTGTGAATAGTGTCGTATTCGTGAATAGTGTCGTATACGTGAATAGTGCCGTTTACGTGAATAGTAACTCTGACACTAAAAGATAGAAATTTCATAAAAAAATCATCATGCTTCATGAATAGTACTCGTGAATAGTAACTCGTGAATAGTAACTCATGAATAGTAACTCGTGAATAGTAACTCATGAATAGTAACCCCGACATGAAAAAGTTCCAAATTTGATAAAAAGTTCCCACCAATATTTCGGCATAATGATATTGAAGAAATAATATCATTTTTGAATAAAATAACATCGCTTACCTCGCAAAAACAGTACTTCTGACTGGAATACTGGATATAGTACTGAAGGAACTTGCACCGTATAGAAACACTCAAAGTACCAAAATACTCACAAGAATACGCTCGATAATATAGAGAGAGAAAGAGAGAGAAAACTTTAGTTTATGGTGTGATTTTTAATTCTAACCTAAGCACCCTATTTATAGGAAATTACTTAGAACACCAAAGCAGAAAATTTAATATAATAATAATATATATTATAAATTCTTACGCACACCCTCATTGATCCAAACATATCAGCCACACATGTGCCAAACTTGCCAAAAACATTTTTCATATAAAAGTTATTTAAAACTCCAAAAAAAATAATAATCAATTAATTTGGAACTTCAATAATTCATAATAAATAACCCTTTTATCAGAAAATTCGAATCTCGCGACTGTTTATAGGAAATTCAATGCTCTACAACTTTGCAGAAGAAAGTTTTTTCCAAATTCCAAATAGAAATTGACCGAAATCCACATACGGACGATTTTACAAGCTATAATCAAATTTCAGTCAAGAAATGGGTCCACCAACATGTTTAACATGTTTTAAATAACTTTTGCAACAAAAAATACTCTTCCTCCTCATATACTCATATATCCCACATTCATTGTAAAAATATCACCATTATTATATTATAATAATATATTAAAATATTATTTTATTAGAAAAGATAAAATATCAATTTTTAACTATTGTCACTTTAAAAATTTTCTCCATCTATATCCACATAAAATCAATATTTTCCTCATCATATAAATCAATAATTAATTATTCACAAATAATATTACAGAATCATCAAATCTTGGTGACCGTGTCGTTCCTGTGAAAGAGGGGGCTTTCTAATAAGAATTTCTCCTTCTTTGGAGCAATTAGGTGACCAAACCTCTCCTTAGATGTAAACTTTCTAGACATTGCCAATAATGTTATCTAATAATATTATTCGGATAATATGAATTATTGCTCTCGATAATGGAAAATCTTGTGTAGTGACAATTATTGAAACAACGATAATATAAAATATCAACGTAGAAATTATTGAATCAATAAAATAAAATACCTAATTAATTCATTACCAGTAATAATTATTGAGTAGTGTCTTCTTACGTAAGAATCAATAATTGGTGCAATCTGAGTGCATTCTTGTGCAACAACGCCGTATTCTTGTATTTTAACCACCGGTATTCAACAAAGAGATAATCTGTGAATAACAAGCTGCCAATTATTTATAAATAACTTGTACTTGTGCGTTTTCTTCATCCAATCACTTTTTTTATTATGGGGCCCACATACATGTCATTGGCCATAGTAAATGCGAATATTCCCTTGACAAAGAAGAATATTCCACGTCCAAACGAATATTCTCCAACAACAATGAGTATTTTACAACCACTTGCTTATTTGAAATATTTGCACATTTTACCCACAACTAACCACATTAATCAAATCAACCCTTACTATTTCAAAATAATAAATAGAGGAATTAAATTTCATTTATTAATAATTTGGGGTCTTACAACATGCCATCTCCACAACAGGCTGCATTCAACCAATGCCCATACAGGAAAAGAAAATTTGAGAGAACTGAAAATCGGGTGTTCACTCCACTAGGCGTGTGAGACCCCGAATTTTATGAAATAAAAGTATTCAATTTTTCTATTTTGGTAAATAGTTAAATTGATAAAAGTTTAAAGTTAAGGGTAATATGTGATTTTTTTTTTTTTTGCAAAGTAAGCAAGTTGATATAAAATATTAGCTTGTGTCGGGAATATTCGATTAATCGAGAATATTCTTTTATCGGGGAATATCCGACTGACAATACAATCATTGGTGGACCCCACAACGAAATTATTGTTGGATTGAGAAAACGACAAAATATTTTTTATGAAAATAACTACGAAAGTTTTACCGTTAATCGCTGAAACACTTTCGATGTTAAAAGTCTGATGAATACGCATTGTCAGATAAGCAAGACACTAGTATTGATTATTGATACTTATGTGATAAGTCATTTAGTTTTGTTTTATTGGTATTATTAATGTAATAAAATAGAAAAGTTTTTATATAAAACAGAATACTTTTATAAAGTTATTCGTTTTATTAGGCTAATAGAAAAATCTTTTTATATAAAACTGTGACGCCCCCAAAATAGGTCCAATCCAACCAACCTATTCTGAGTCATCAAATACATGGTACAGAAACAACTACAACTTCATTAATACAATTGTCGTGCAAAATACGATAACACATAAACTTTGAGTTTAAATACAAATATTGTCTTCTAGACAATATTCACACTCAAATAAATCCTCATTATAATTATTGATACACTATTTTACAAAATAGTGAGGACTACTAAAACAACTGTCTTGAACCATTACTCCACACCCCGACTAGTTCCCACTATATTCTTGTCTCCTGAGAAGAAAAATGGAACAAAAAGAAAAAGGGTGAGCTCAACTAGCCCAGTAAAGAATATTATGACTAAGATAATGTACAACAAATTATCCTTAGTCTTCAACAGGGAAAAATCTGATAGAATACAATAGACAATAAGTTTTAGATCAACAATCGCAATGAAAACAATAATTCATTAGAAGAGTTAAGTAGAGAATGAAATCTACTATCATCTATGAATTTAAAAGTCCATCATCGATATTTTATCCCTGTAACATCAATCAATATACATCATAAATCAAATATTCATCTTTGCACAACAGGCCAAAGATATTCACTAGTTGGTCATATTCATCTAAACACCTGTTCATCTTTGCACTACGGGCCAAAGATATTCATTATAAAATCATTCATCTTTGCACTACAGGCCAAAGATATTCAGTTATATCATCATTTAGGAAAGAGGATATTCATCATAAAATCATTCATCTTTGCACTACAGGCCAAAGATATTCAGTTATATCATCATTTAGGACTGATAAAATATTTTAAAGAAAAAGAATCCAGTGAAACAAAAGAACAAATATTAAGGATTCGTACTTTAAACAATCCAAATTCAAAAATACTTCATAAATAACCAGAGTGGAGTAAAATTCAAGAATGAAGACCAAAACATAGATCCAATCAAAGATAGGAATCATAACAGACAATCTTGGACACAGAAAAGAAAATTTAATTTTTCTCGTGAATAGTGTCAGATTCGTGAATAATGTCGATATCGTGAATAGTAACTCTCGACACTAAAAGATAGAAATTTCACAAAAAAAAATCATCATGCTTCGTGAATAGTACTTTCGTGAATAGTAACTCATGAATAGTAACTCGTGAATAGTAACTCATGAATAGTAACCCAGACATGAAAAAGTTCCAAATTTGATAGAAATTTCCAACCAATATTTCAATAATGATATTGAAGAAATAATATCATTTTCGAATAAAATAACATCCCTTACCTCGGAAAGAATAGTACTTATTTGAATCTTTGGATATAGTCTTTGAAAAGAACTTGCACCGTATAGCAATACTCAAAGTACTAAAATACTCACAAGAATACGCTCGATAATATAGAGAGAGAAAGAGAGAGAAATCTTTAGTTTCTGGTGTGATTTTAAATTCTAACCTAAGCACCCTATTTATAGAAAAATGCTTAGAACGCCAAAACAGAAAATTTAATATAATATTAATATATATATCAAAAATTTTTACACACACAAATCTGGTCCAAACTTAAACCACACATGTGCCAAAAACAATAAAAATGTTTTTCTTAATAAAAATAATTAAAACTTCCAAAAATCAATTATTTCGGAACTTCAGAACTTCACTAATTCATAATAAATAGCCCTTTTATCAGAAAATTCGAATCTCGCTACTTTTTATAGGAAATTCAATTCTCTACAACTTTGCAGAAGAAAGGTTTTCCAAATTCCAATCAGAAATTAACCGACGACGATTTTACAGGCTATAATCAAATTTCAATCAAGAAATGGGGTCCACCGACACACAAAACATGTGTTAATCATTTAATGCAACAAAAATACTCTTCCTCTTCATATACTCATATATCCCACATTCATTGTAAAAATATCATCATTAATATATTATTAAAATAATATATTTAAATGAATTATTTTATCAGAAAAAGATAAAATATTAATTTTTAACAATTGTCACATTAAAAATTGTCTCCATCTATATCTACATAAAATCAATATTTTTCTCATCATATAAATCAATAATTAATTATTCATAAATAATATTACAGAATCACAGTACTGGCAACCAGGCCGTTCCCAGAAAAGAGGGGGCTTTCCAATAAGAATTCTCCTTACTGGCGCGCAATTAGGTAACCAAACCTCTCCTTAGACAGAACTTTCTAGACATGCCAATAATGTTATCTAATATTATTCAGACAATATGAATTATTGCTCCGATAATGGAAAATATTGTGTAGTGACAATTATTGAAACAACAGTAATATAAAATATCAACGTAGAAATTATTGAATCAATAAAATAGAATATTTAACGAGAATTCACCGTAAATAATTATTGAGTAAAGCCTTCTTACGTAAGAATCAATAATTGGTGCAATACTGCAGCCTTCTTTGTGCAACAACGCCATATCACGTATTTTAACCACCGGTATTCCAACAATTATTAATGGTAATAATTACCCTGTTATTTGTAAACAACTTATACTTGTCATTTTCTTCATCCAATCGCTTTCCGTTATGGGGCCCACACAAGGTCGCTACCGTAAATCATCGAATATTCCCAGGCAATGAAGAGTATTCCACGACCAAACGATGATTTTATAACCACTTGCTTATTTAAAATATTTGCGCATTTTACCCATAACTAACCACATTAATCAAATCAACCCCTTACTATTTCAAAATAATAATTAGAGAAATTAAATCTTTATTTATAAAAAGTTGGGGTCTTACAAAAACAGAATACATTTATAAAGTTATCTGTTTTATTAGACAATAATTAGAATATATTATATTTTATTATGCATAGTATTTGCATAGTGCCTGCATAGTGTTTGTATAGTAAAATCTTTTATAAAGTTATTCGTTTTATTAGATTATAAATAGAATATATTATATTTTATTTAAAAATTTTACTTTAAATATGGATAGTCGATTAAAAGTAAATCAATCTGGACCGCTTCATGAGTTAGTTACTATGAAATCCATTTCTCTATAAATAAAGCTCATTCCTTCATTATTTCTTACAAATTATTTGAAACTCTGTAGAGAGAAACTATAGAGAGTTCTTCTTCTATAATCTTGAGTGTATTTCTTTAGAGTTTAAAGAAAGCTTTGAAGCGAAGTGCAAGTTTTCTTCAAGTATATTCCCTACTACCGGTGGAATACTTTTCTTTTTAAGGTAGGGGATATAATTATGAGTGAGCAAAAAACGGATAAAACCGAACTACCGAACCGAACCGAATTTTTTTAACCGAAATATTTCGGTTTTTTGGTTTTTTTTACAAATTCGGTTATATCCGAATTATATTTCAATTGATTCTGATTTACGGTTTTCAAAAACAGGTTATTCGGGTATCCGAATAACCGAACCTTAATTTTTAAAAATATTAATTTTATAATATTATTATTATCTAACTCGATAACTCCTCCTAAGTCCGAACCGGGCTAACTCCATTACTCTACTCCAGTCTCAGACTTCCAGATCTAACATCTAAGTCCAGATCTAAGTTTAGAAGCAAAGTCTCCAGAATTCCAGATCTAAGTCCTAACTCCTTAAGTCCTAACTCGTAACTCCTTCTGTCCTCCACCTCCAGTCGTCGCAGTCGACCAGTCCTCCTAATTTTGCCCTAGCCCTTAATTTCACAGACTCTTGATCAAAGAAATTGGAGGTATGTTTGTTTTCTTAGTTGTTCCATACTTACATCTATGTTTGATTTGAACCCTTTTACGGGTTATTCGATCTGATTTTGTTAGTTAGGACTTAGGGTTTTGATCTGATTTTTGTTGTCTGACTGCAGTGTTCAATCTGTTTTTGTTTGCTCGTTATTTCTCTTCATCTATCTTGTCTATTTCGAGGCATATACGTGTGGACATATATATAGAGATATAGATAAAGTAGAAGATATGTTAGTCGAGTCCTAGAAATCTAGAATAGCAGTCAGTAGATACCAATTTTTTGAGATGCAATCATTTTCTGCAACTTGTTTGAACTTATATTCCCCCCCCTTTAATTTTCTCTTTTTCTCATCAAAAGAAGACAAAGAAATACAGACGTCCCTAATCTGATTACAGTCAAAATTTGATTGCTCAAAAACTAGGATTTATCCCTCTGTTAACACACACATGTGTTGCTTCATTTGACTATAAATCAAATTAATGGATTCATGTGACTGTAAATGGAGCATGATGATGAATTGATGAATTTGGGTAAGAAGGGACAAATTAATGGATTCATTAATTTGATTATAGTCAAAATATGAATTACACAAATGGATAACAGAGCTCCATAGCCTCCATTACACACTTGAGAACCTCATAAAAGAAATATGAATTCTTTTACATTGTATGAACACACACAATGTATGATTTATATGTATGATTGATATAAAATTGTTTGTTTAGAATTTTCATATGCTAGATTGTATTTTAAGATTCTCTCTGTGATGCAAGAGATGATTAGGAAGGAGGTGAAATTATTTGTATGAATCATGTTTAGAGAAATTATTTTTAGAGAATCATGTTTGAATATTACAGTTGAAATACATGGTGACTTAGGGGTACATTATTAATGAGAATACTTATTCAGTTTGTTTAGTTTGAACTTAAGTTGATCATTCCTGCTAAACATCCCATGAAGCTGATTTGATTTGATTTCAAAATGATCCATCCATACAAGTGTACATAGAAAACAAAGTTGTATCAACAATGTCACTGGCTCATTTTTATAGGACCCCAAATGTATTGCACCTTCTATAGCAGTTTAAAAGCATTCTTCCAACAAACATAATTACAGGACCCCAATTATTGTCTCTTTGAATTGCTTCAATAATCATGTGAAAGTAAATTCATCATGTGAAAGTAATCCTACAATCATTATATGTATTCCAGTTTTTTTAAACATTCTAAGGTGTTGGATCTTATTATATACTCTTCCCTTTTCCTGTTTGGGCATGTGATGTACAGGATTTTGTGGTGCATGTTCATGTTGTTGTTGCTAACTTGATGTTGGTTGTTGGCTGTTGCTGACTTGTTGTTGCAGTTGCTTGTTGCTATTGAGTGTTGCAGTTGCAGTTGCTTTTGCTTGTTGATGTTGGCTGCTAGGCTAAAGCAGCGATCTTTTCCTAACTCTATTAGTAGAATAAATTTATGTTGGCTTGTTGCTAGTTATTTTTTGTTAAGTCATAACTTTGTTAAGGGTCTTAAGGCGATGCTTAATTTGTTGGCTTATTCTTCTTTGTATTTTTAAACTTTATGTTGGATGTTCTTTGTTAAGTTGCTTTCTTTCTTTGGGCCAGTTAATTTGTGTTAAACAGTTAAGTTAATGATTAATTTGTTGCACGCTTTAAACATATAAGTTATGTTGGATGTTAGTTGATTTACTACTAATATCCAAAAATTATAATTCGGTAATTCGGTATTCGGTAATTCGGTTATTTTCAAATTTCGGTTAATATTTCGGATATTAGAATTACCAATAATTCGGTTTTCGGTTATAACCGAATAGCTTATTCGGTTCGGTTATAACCGAATGATCACCCCTAGATATAATTGTCGTACTCGTAAAGGATATTATTATTATTATAGTAAGGGGTATTATTTCGTTCGTATTCATGAAGAGAACTTCTGTTATTCCATTCTTCATTATTCTGTTGGAATAACCTGTATACGCAGACTACCGTATACATGGTGAAATTCTTTTATTATTCCATTCTTTATTATTATGTTGAAATAACCTGTCTATGCGAAGTACTGCATACATGGTAAAATTCATCTATTATTCCATTATATATTATTATGTTGGAATAACCTGTCTATTCGAAGTACTGCATACATGGTGAAATTCTTCTAATATTCCATTCTTTATTATTACATTTGGAATATCCTGCCATCATGCATTGCTTTCTGTGGGACTGGTTCAGATTATTTATTATTCATTGAAATATCACGTGAAGGTGCGTATCACGCTTTGACTGGTTCCGTTATTTAGTATTCTGTTGGAATAACCTGTCTGTGCGGTCTATCGCATGCCTGGTGAATTCTTTTATTATTCCATTCTTTATTATTTTGTTGAAATAACATGTCTCTGTAGATTACCGCATGCATGGTAAATGATCATTTGTATTCATACGAATAGTATTTTCATTAAAAAGGGGTTTCTTCCAGGGGCAGTTTCGTAATTTGTTTGACCCTCAAAAATTCTAGAAAAATTTGAAATGATAATTTGATGAGTTTTCTAGATTGTGTCCAAAAATGGAGATTTTTGGATGTATAGATTAAGAGTTATGAATTTTATGGGAAAAGACTATTTTAAAAGTAAACCCTTATAACACCTTGTGGTTAACTCCAAAATTGGTGAAATTTTTATTGGGAGTACATGTATATAACGAGAGAGACCACCGTAAATTTTCGAATTTTTGGACAAAAGTACAATTTATGATAAATGTCTAAATATTCGGCAGTTTTAGCCATATGAAAAATAGTAAATGAATTTTAAAAATTCTAAGTAAAATATATGTTCAAGATGGGACTATATTCTGCTAAATCTTAGAAAAGAAATATTTATAGGATTGATTTGGTATTTTTCATGAAAATGAACTAGTTATGAGTAAATGAATTAAATATGTTATGTGAAAAAATAAAATTGGAAAATAGGATTTTATAGCTTAAGAATCCTATATAGGGTATATGCAGATTTTTGATGAGGGATTTAATCATTGATGATGAAATCTTATGAGTATAGCATTTTTGAAAGATTAAATGCATTATTTGATAATGTGTAAACAATTGAAATAAATTATTTATAAGTTTAAGAAATGATTAAAATATTGTTATAATATTAATGATATTAGATTATGAGATTATTAAGTGATTGATAATATTTGGTTATTATTGAGCTCATTTGGATAAATTGTATTATAAATGTTTAATATTTATCCTTTATCTCATTTGATTGATTCTTATATCATTGTCATCATCCTCATGCTTATATTGTGTTGAAAGTCATCTTTGGTAGTAGTGCATAGATGGACTTGGTATGATTATGACCGTGGATTATTCTAAGATAATCATGACCGTAATGTTACAAATGATGTGAAAAAAAGTCCTCATTGGCCTGTAGTGCATTGATGAGCAGCTTTTGGTATTATTATTGCTATGGATTCTCTTCACGCCAAGGGTGCAAAGATGAATTTTTTATGGCATGATCATGATGGTTGATGAAAACACGATTATCTTTAGCCCAGTGGTGCATGAATAATTAATTGGTCGTGATATTAACGAATTCCTTAGGCGTAGTGTATGGATAATTCAAATGATATGGATTGATTATCGAAATTTGAGTCTCGTGATGAAATATAAATTCATGGATGTGATATTAACGAATATCCTTGGCCGTAGTGCAGGGGTGATTCAATGATGTTGATTATTTATTAAGCTGAGTCTCAACGATAAAATATTTATTATGCACTTTTAATTCGTAGAAGATAGTAGATATCATGCTCTACTTGATTTTTCTAAAATACAGTTGTATGTCTTTGACATGTAGTGCAAAGATGAATTGTTAATGAATATCTTTGGCCGTAGTGCAAAGATGAATTTATTAGAATGATTATGAGCAGGAATTCTGATTTGGTATAACCATGATTTTTGATGTTTCAGGTGAAGATAGGTGATGAAAATTATCTTCGTCCTGGTTGTGAAGAGGAATTTAGAACCACAATTATGATTATGAGTTATTCATATGATTGTGGACAGGAACTGTTGATTTATTTTACATAGATAAAACATTATTGGTGGACTTTTAACATAGAGAAGATAATAGACCTCTTTTATATGACGAATACTTTTAGGAAAGTACTTGTCATTGAACAGTTTTTGAAACGTTTCCCAAGACATGTTGAGTCTGCAAAGAAGTCGGTACGCTTCACGTACTCCCACCGATGAGTCTCATTTCACCGCGGAACATAAAGGTGGCAAATAGAACCTTCTGTTCCTCTGTGCATCCCAAGACACCGAATATCTTGGTAATTTGCTTGACCCATGTTTCCGCCTTGATCGGATCTGGATTTCTAATAAATTCTGGTGGTCCCAACTCCTTGAATCTTGCATTTGTGATAGATCAGCGTTGCTATCACTTCCACCCGTATTTTGTACACGAGTCTCCCTCGTCTGATTTTGCATGAACTGCAAAAATCTCCTAAACATTCCATCATTCATCGTTTGCTCGGTAGTATTGTTTACAGGAGGAATATTGCCTTCTTGTTGTACGTTCTCCTGGTTTGTGACTAAAGGTTGTTCCACAGTCTCATACACTCCATTGTTAACGTTCTCAGCAGCCATTCTTAAATACTGCCATAAAATAAGGGTTAATTAAACAAACTAACATATCACATAATATCCCTATATTATGTGTGACAACCCCAAAATAGGTCCATTTCATCCAACCCATTCTGAGTTGCCAAATACATGGTACAGAAAACAACTACAACTTTATTACAACAATTGTCGTGCAAAATATAACAACAACATATATCTTTGTGAGTTTGGATACAAATATATACCAACTATGACTCTCATCCCAACCTTGGATAAGACGTCACAATGACACCTTACATAAAGGTATAGTCAAAAACTGTTTTTAGAAATTAGAATCTTTGGGAAGTGCTCAAGAAACCTTCGTACATGGGAGGCCATGCGTCTAGGTTATGATAGATATCATATGGCCACAGAATTATCCTTGGTTGACCCAATAGACCCCAAAGAAAAAGAGAAGATTACTATCATATTATTCCCAATGGTGAGTCTTCTCTTGACATATCATTATCTCCACTGTCTCTAATTGAGAATTATACTTCAAACAAACACCAAGATTATATAGGTAGTGCTCGTAGATATACTCAGCAAGCGGATGTGCACAACCCTGTCTTATGATGACACGAGGTTGTATGTCATTAGACATCTTGTATGATAGTGGAAAAACACCCTTCCAACGTTGGGTTCGCCTCACCCTATTTGATTCACCAAATATAACTACTAAATGATGACCACCGCTTTATTCCCTCATTACCCCCTGCTTCGACCCAACTCCACTCTTATTACATTCGAAAGGAATTGTGAAATAAAAGGGTGAGCACAACTAGCCCAAGAAAGAATATCATGACTAAAGATAATTAAATTATCAATAGCCTTCATCAATAATAAATCGAGATTTAGAACATATGGTAGATGATAAAACTTTTCAACCATAGTTGCAGTGGAACGAGCAATCCATTAGAAGAGTCAAATAGACCATAAAGTCTATTATCTTCTCCATGTTAAAAGTCCACCAACAATGTTTTATCCTTGTAACATCAATCAACAATTCATGTCCACAATCACATGTATAACTCATAATCGTAATTGTAGTTCTAAATTCCTTTTCTCATCCAGGACAAAGATAATTTTCATCACCTGAAATATCAAAGATCATGGTTATACCAAATCACAGTTCATGTTCATAATCATACTAATAAATTTATCTTTTTTTCACTGGCCAAAGATATTCATCAACAAGTCATCTTTTCACTACAGCCAAAGATATTCAACAACAGGTCATCTTTGCATTACGAGCCAAAGATATTCATCAACAAATCATCTTTTCACTATAGGCCAAAGATATTCCTCAACAGTTCATATTTGCACTACAGGCTAAATATATTCATCAATAGTTCATATTTGCACTACAGGCCAAATATATTAATATCTCAAAAAAATATATAATCATTTCAGAATTTATATAAACAATAATTATAACCATGTTGATCATTTCACCTTTGCACTTAAGCTAAAGATATTCAATTATAAATTCAATGGTCATGATCATACCAGTCAACAATTCAACTTTGCACTACTGGCCAAAGAGAACCCATAGTCATGATCATACAAAAAATCTACCCATCTTTACACTCAAGTCAAAGAGAAATATCATCATTAAGGTTATAAAAATGTTATATATAATAGTAAAATCAATATAATCAAAATATCTAAATTTAATCTCAAGAGTAATATTCATAAATCAACTATAATTTGGTTAGAAAAAGAAACCAATTTTGTCATGAATAGTAACTCATGAATAGTAACCCATGAATAGTAACTTCGTGAATAGTAACTCATGAATAGTAACTCGTGAATAGTAACTCATGAATAGTAAACCCGACACAAAAAGGTAGAAATTCCACAATAAAATTTATACCAATATTTTGATATAATGATATTGAAATAACATTTCTTAAACTTATAAATAATTTATTTTAATTATTTACACTTTACTAAATAATGCATTTAATCATCCTAAAATTTCAAACTCATAAGATTTCATCACTAATAACCAAAACCCTCATCAAAAATCTGCATATACCTCATATAGGATTCTCAAGCCATAAAATCCTATTTCCCAATTTTCTTACTTCACATAACATATTTAATTCATTTACTCATAACTAGTCCATTTTCATGAAAAATACCAAATCAAATCCAAAAATATTTCTTTTCTGTGATTTAGCAGAATATAGTCTCATATTGAACATATATTTTTCTCAGAATTTTTAAAATTCATTTACTATTTTTTATATGGCCAAAACCGCCGAATATTTAGACATTTATCACAAATTTTACTTTTATCTAAAAATTCCAAAATTCACAGAGTACACTTATATTATATAGATGTACTACCAATAAAAATTTCATCAATTTTGGAGTTAACCACAAGGAGTTATAAGGGTTTACTTTTAAAATAGTCTTTTCCCGTAAAATTCATAACTCTTAATCTATACATCCAAAAATCACTATTTTTGGACACAATCAATAAAACTCATCAAAATATCATTTCAAATTTTTCCAGAATTTTCTGAAGGTCAGAAAAATTACGAAACTAAAAAACATAACAACCCTTAAAATCCCTTACTATCCCTTAAAATCCCTTACTATCCCTTACTATCCCTTATCTCAAAAGAGCAGCACTTCTGACTGGATATCGGATATGACGTTGAAGGAAACTTGCACTGATGAATATCAACTCACCAAGTATCTAAATACTAACAAAATACACTCAATAATCTAGAGAGAAAAAAAGAGAAAACTTATGAATTCTGGTGTGTTTTTCAATTCTAACTTAGCCCTCTATTTATAGGAAAATGTTAGCACGCCGAAGCAGACTTAACCTGCAACCTGATGGCTTTACCTGCTACTATTCCCACCTACCACAAATCAGCCATCTTCCCCAACAACCAAAAGTGGGGCCCACCCATTTCTAGAATTTTCCACCAAAATTATTTATAAACCTAATTTCTGAATCAGTCACCTCTTAAAATTCATAACAAATCATTCGTTCATTTTTAACGGTTCAAAATTTGTGAACATATACTCAACTTATATATGTATAACATATCCAAAAATCACAACGATCCAACGGTCAGATTAAAAATTATAACTCACACAATTAAGCTGTAAGAACACTGATTTGATCTTCTAATACCTCCAATCCGACAAAATACTGATAAAACACCTCAACATTAGCTCTTTCATTTATAACCACATAAATAAATCCATCATTTATATCCACATTAAATAAATATTTCGTTATCATATAAATTAATAATTAATTATTCACAAATAATATTACAGAATCACAATAATGACAACCAGACAGTTCCCAGGAAAGAGGAAGCTTTCCGATAAGGATTTCTCCTTACTGGCGTGCAATTAGGTAACCAAACCTCTCCTTGACAGAACTTTCTAGACATTGCCAATAATGCTATATTATTCACATAATATGAATTATTGATCTGATAATGGGAAATACTGTGCAGTAGCAATTATTGAAACAACAATAATATAAAATATCAACGCATCAATTATTGAATCAATAAAATAAAATATTGAACAAAGAATTATCGTAATAATTATTGAGTAGTGCCTTCTTCACGTAAGAATCAATAATTCAACAATACTGCAGTAATACCAGGTGCTATCTTTGTGGAACCACGCCAGACATCAGATTTGAACCACCGGGTATTCCAACAGTGTTAACGATAACAACTAAGCCGTTATTTATAAAAACTCAATTTTTGTCGTTATCTTCATCCGAAAGTTATTCTGTTATGGGGCCCATAAATAGTTGCACCGTCGTACGAATATTCCCCGACAGAAAAAATATTCCACGACCAAACGAATATTCCCCGACAATAATGAATACTTTATAACCACTTGCGTATTTTGAAAAAATTTCATATATCACCCTTAACTTTAACTTTTTATCAATTTAACCATTTACTAAGTAGGAAAATTGAATACTTTTATTTCATAAAATTTGGGGTCTTACATTATGACTGACCAACAAATAAGATTAGATAGGACACACTAGCGAAGGATTTACTCATCTCTTCCCTCCTAGTTCTATTCCCCGATCTCCACCAGAGACCATATCCCTAAGCTTTGATACCAACTGTGACGCCCCCAAAATAGGTATACAACACCCATTCTGAGTCGCCAAATACATGGTACAGAAAGCAAACTATAACTTCAATAATACAATTGTCGTGCAAAATACGACAACACATATTGTGAGTTTAAATACAAATATTGTTTTCTAGACAATATCCACACTCAAATAAGTCCTCATTATATTTATTCAAACACTATTTTACAGAAATAGTGAGGACTGCTAAAACATCTTTCTAGAACCATCACTCCATACCCCGACTAGATCCTACTATATTCTCACCTCCTGAGAAGAAAAATGGAACAAAAAGGAAAAGGGTGAGCTCAACTAGCCCAGTAAAGAATATTATGACTAAGATAATATACAACAAATTATCATTAGTAAGGGGTATTATTTCGTTCGTATTCATGAAGAGAACTTATTTTATTCCATTCTTCATTATTCTGTTAGAATAACCTGTATACGCAGACTACCATATACATGGTGAAATTCTTCTATAATTCCATTCTTTATTATTATGTTGGAATAACCTGTCTATGCAAAGTACTGCATACATGGTGAAATTCTTCTATTATTCCATTCTTTATTATTCTGTTGGAATATCTTGTCTGTGCGTTTTACCTCGGACCTGGTTCCGTTATTTATTATTCTGTTGGAATATCCTGTAGGTGCGTATCACGCCTGACCAGATTCCGTTATTTAGTATTCTGTTGGAATAACCTATCTGTGCGGTCTATTGCATGCCTGGTGAATTCTTTTATTATTCCATTCTTTATTATTCTGTTGAAATAACATGTCTATGTAGATTACCGCATGCATGGTAAATGATCATTCGTATTCATACGAATAGCATTTTCATTAAAAAGGGGTTTCTGCCAGCGGCAGTTTCATAATTTGTTTGACCCTAAAAAATTCTAGAAAAATTTGAAATGATAATTTGATGAGTTTTCTAGATTGTGTCCAAAAATAGAGATTTTTGGATGTATAGATTAAGAGTTATGGATTTTATGGGAAAATACTATTTTAAAAGTAAACTCTTATAACACCTTGTGGTTAACTCCAAAATTGGTGAAATTTTTATTGGGAGTACATGTATATAACAGGAGTAGACCCTGTAAATTTTCGAATTTTTGGACAAAAGTACAATTTATGATAAATGTCTAAATATTCGGCAGTTTTAGCCATATGAAAAATAGTAAATGAATTTTAAAAATTCTAAGAAAAATATATTTTCAAGATGGGACTATATTCTGCTAAATCTTAGAAAAGAAATATTTATGGGACTGATTTGGTATTTTTCATGAAAATGAACTAGTTATGAGTAAATGAATTAAATATGTTATGTGAAGTAATAAAATTGGAAAATAGGATTTTATAGTTTAAGAATCCTATATAGTATTATCTCAGATTTTTTGATGAGGATTTGATCATTGATGATGAAATCTTATGAGTATGGCATTTTTGAATGATTAAATGCATTATTTGATAAAGTGTAAACAATTGAAATAAATTGTTTATAAGTTTAAGATATGATTAAAATATTGTTATAATATTAATGATATGAGACTATGAGATTATTAAGTGATTGATAACATTTGGTTATTATTGAACGCTGGATAAATTGTATTATAAATGTTTAATATTTATCCTTTATCTCATTTGATTGATTCTTATATCATTGTCATCATCCTCATGCTTATATTGTGTTGAAAGTCATCTTTGGCCGTAGTGCATAGATGGACTCGGTATGATTATGACCATGGATTATTCGGTATAATCATGACCATAATGTTACAAATGATGTGGAAAAAGTCCTCATTGGCCCGTAGTGCATTGATGGACAATTTTTGGTATGATTATAGCTATGGATTCTCTTCGGCCAAGGGTGCAAAGATGAATTGTTTTATGGCATGATCATGATCGTTGATTAAAACACGATTATCTTTAGCCCATAGTGCATGGATAATTCGTGGTCATAATATTAACGAATTCCTTAGCCGTAGTTCATGGATAATTCAGTGATATGGATTGATTATCGAGTTTGAGTCTCATCGATGAAATATAAATTCATGGATGTGATATTAACGAATATCCTCGGTAGTAAAAGCGGTGTGATTCGATGATGTGGATTATTTATTAAGTTGAGTCTCAATGATAAAATATTTATTATACACTTTTAATTAAGTAGAAGATAGTAGATATCATGCTCTACTTGACTCTTCTAAAATACAATTTGTATGTCTTTAGCATGTAGTGCAAAGATGAATTCTTAAAGAATATCTTTGGTAGTGGTAGATAAAGACTTAATTTATTAGTATGATTATGAAAGCGAGAATTACGATTTGGTATAACCATGATTTTGATGTTTTAGGTGAAGATAGGTGATGAAAATTATCTTCGTCACGGTTGCGAAGAGGAATTTAGAACCACGATTATGATTATGAGTTATTCATATAATTGTGGATGTGAACTGTTGATTTATTTTACATGGATAAAACATTATTGGTGGACTTTTAACATAGAAAGATAATAGACCTTATGGTCTATTTTTGACTCTTCTAATGGATTGCTTTCGTTCACGTTGCGCAACTATGGTTGAAAAGTTTTTTCATCTACCATATGTTCTAAATCTACGATTTATTATTAATGAAAGCTATTGATAATTTAATTATCTTTAGTCATGATATTCTTTATCTGGTTCATTTAGGTTGTGCTCACCCTTTACGCTTCACAATTCCTTTCGGGTAATAAGAGTGTTCTTGGGTTGAGCCGGGGGATAACAGGGAATAGAATCAATGGTCTCTAGTCATGGAGGTTCTCCTTAAATAGTATAGAAAAGTGTGTTGTATTCTATACATTATTTAGTAGTTATATTTGGTGAATCAAATAGGGTGAGGCGAACCCAACTTTGGAAGGGTGTTTTGCTACTATCATACAAGATGTCTAATGACATACAACCTCGTGTTATCATAAAGACGGGGTTGTGCGTATCCATTTCTTTGAGTATATCTACTAGCACTACCTATATGATCTTGGAGTTTATTTGAAATATAATATGCACTTGGAGACAGTGGAGATAGTTATATGTCAAGAGAAGACTCACCATTGGAAAGATGATGATAGTAATCTTCTCGTTTTTCTTTGGGGTCTATTGGGTCAACCAAGGATAATTCTGTGGACATATGATATCTATTATAACCTATACGCATGGCCTCCCATGTACGAAGGTTTCCTTGAGCACTTCCCAAAGATTTTAATTTCTAAAACAGTTTTTGACTATACTTTTATGTAAAGTACCATTGTAAGGTTGTGGTCGAGGCACCATGAGAGTTACATACATTTGTATTAAAACTCACAGTTAGCTGTAGTCGTATTCTATACAATAGTTCAACAGTTGTATAAATGAAATTATATTTGAATTTTGTACCATGTATCTGGCGACTCATAATGGGTGATGTATACCTAATTTTGGGGGCATCACAAGGCGATTCCCTTCAAAATGTATTGACGATATTAATGGATCATGAGAAAATTACCGAACTGGCTCCACCTCTGGAACCAGGGAGCAAAAGATACAATCCAAGCTGTAAACACTCGAAATTTTATGCACACCTGTCACGGACATTGCAGGAGGGCAGATTCATCTTTCAGAGATAACCTTGGAAGACAGCTCATATACAGTCCGGATACTACCGGAAGTTCAGTCTCAACCCCGTAACACACACCGGGAGTATCAGTTCCAACCTCAGAGATAACCCCAAGGCATGTAGGTCCAATACCGAAAATTCCATCGGAGAAGGCCGATTCATCTCGGAGATAACCCCGAGATATTCAGTCTCAGTCCCAACACTAGGAGTAGCAGTTACCAACCTTGGAGATAACCCCAAGGAATGAAGTTCCAGAGATAACCCCAGAAATGGTTGTTTCAAATGCATGCAATCAGCTTTAACCTCGACACTCACACCGAGGCACTCAGTACAAGACCTAGAGATAACATCGGGAAGACAGTCACACCTCAGAGATGACACTGAGGACCTTCAACACCTGCAGCAGTCCAATCTCAGAGATAACCGTGAGCAACGTCTTCTTTATCAGTCCAAACCAGAGATAACCATGGTAAGGGGAAAAGTCGCCATCTTGCCACCTTGACGCCACATCGCACCATCTCAACATTTCGTACATACATTTCTACACAACAATGTCCCACAAGAACGAAGGAAGTCCAATCCCAAGTGACTACTACACCATCATGTTCGTAATAACCTCCTCGTAGTCAGAGTCAAAGTCCCTCAAATGTGCATACTGACACTGTCGTGGCACCCGCAACTGATAATATGAATTAATTGCATCATCACTGAACGGGACCATGCGACCCTGCACAAACGCATTGAATGGGGATTTGTCTTCGACGTTTGCATAAAACTCCTTGACAATGTTGACAACAGCGGGTTCCAGATTTTCGGTGAGTTTGATCCACCCCTTTTGATAGATTTGAGAAATCATTTCCCCATCATTTCCCTCGGGGGCCAATCCCTGCTCCGGCGTAAGGGATTTTGTTAGGTCATAGGTTCGTGTCGGTTGCGTGGATCTTGAACTCTCTCCCTTTTGGCGTTTGGATGTCGGTTGAGAAGCCATTGATTTCCGGATGTTAGAACTTGCTATCACACACTACCTTCCCCTTACACTTGGTTCACTAAATTTTTCAAACACTTGGTGTGCACAGTCCGTTCTTCCCCTAAAACTAGGTTGTTTCTATGGTAATTCCGTTGAGAGAAGATGAAAACTCAATAGAAAGGTAACTTACACTCAATTGCTCTATGTGTAGCCCAATTTCTTGATGAATTCGTATTTTTGGAGATGAATATAGGAGGTATGTGGTAGGGTTTATATAGAGGTGATGTAGGGGAGAGGAATTCGTGTGCTTGATGGTGTGGGGTAGTGGAATTTGTGGGGTGAAGTGGGTGCAATTGATTTAGGTATTGGGTAGGAGTAGTTATTAGGAGTTGTCAATCGTGGGTGGTGTGTAGGAGAAAGAAAACTGAGATAGAAGTAGGCGTGTAGTGTGGAAGTAACAAGACAACGTTTGTATCTGCACAACATGTATACCAGAATAAGGACCCATTGGCCACGTGGGTGCAAGGCTAAATATAGCCACGCCCGTGAAGTTAGTCCAATGACTTGGATTTACGGCTTCAAATTTGGTGATGCAAAATTCTCCCATTTTCCTTATTTTCTTGCCCGTTGTTGCTCTTACTCACTTTTGACTTCTCCTGCAACCAAAAACATGCAACAATTATAATACCTACCTAAGACAAAAAAAAAGACGACTTGGAGTATGATTGAGAGTTTCAACAAAACGTTTACTCTATAATACCTACCTAATACTTAATAAAAGCTACATTATAACAATTATAAATAAAACTACGAAAAATAATGAAATATTGGGTTGCCTCCCAATTAGCACTTGATTTTAAGTCATTCAGCCTAACTACTCCCTGTTTCATCCAGGATCGATTGGGCTATCCGCGGCATGATTTCTATTTGTCGCATAACACCAACACTGTTGTAATGCGTGTCCGTTCACTTGAATATTTGGTGATGAATTTGAATTTCTATCCTCAATTAACGCCTTTAGACCATTATCCTCCTTGCAATCCCTGAGCTTGATGCGTGTAGGATTTTTGAGCACCTCACACTCTTCCTTGTCAGTCGGGATTGAGATTTCTTTAAACACCTTCATCGTTACTACTTGATCGAACACTTTCATTATCAGTTCTCCGTTAGGTACATCAATCAGTGTTCGCCATTGCGCCAGAAATGGTCGTCCCAAAATAATGGGGATGTTTTTGTCTTCCTCAAAGTCTAGTACCACGAAATCAGCCGAAAAAATCAACGAATCAACCTTAACCAATACGTCTTCAACTATTCCTAGTGGATATGTTAGTGATCTATCTACGAGCTGTAGACTAATGTTGGTCAGTTTTGCTTCCTTTAATCCTAACTTTCGGTAAATGGAAAGTGGTATCAAATTAATACTCGCTCTTAGATCGCATAGCGCTCTTCCCAAGTCTTGATTTCCAATTGCACACGGGATTATGAAACTCCCCAGATCTTTTAATTTAGGAAGGAGCTTTTGCTGCAGTATTGCACTTCATTCTTCAGTCAATGCCACTGTTTCGAAATCCCAGAGCTTGCGTTTCTTCAGCAGAATGTCTTTCATGAACTTAATGTAACTCGGCATTTGCTCCAGTGCTTCGGCAAATGGAATATTGATATGTAATTGTTTGAATATATCCATGAACCTTGAAAACTGATTCTTCAACTTTTCACTTCCTGGCCTGCGAGAAAAAGGTGCCGGTGGTGTAACTGAAATTAGTTTATATTTATGTCCTTTTTCCACCGCTTTCTCTGTAGACTTTGTGTTTAAGTCATCGCTTGCATCCTTATCTTCGTCTATTGTACTGGTTTTCTCACCATAATTAGAACCCAATTCCTTACCCCTCCTGAGTGTGATTGCGTTACACTGTTCATGGTTTCCCTTTGGATTTCTTTCTATGTCACTTGGTAACGTTCCTTGTGGTCTATTATTCAATGCTAACGCCATCTATCCTATCTGATTTTCTAAATTCTTGATAGCCATCTCTTGTGATTTCATTGTCATCTCTTGATTTTTCATTATCATTGCTTGATTTTTCATTGTTGCCTCATTGCTAGTTATGTACTTCGACACCATTTCCTCAAAATCTGATTTCCTTTCCTGATGTTGAACCAGTTGTTGGTGACTCTGAAAACCAGGGGGATATGATGGTCGTGGAACTTGAGTTTGCTGATTATTGCTCCATGAGAAGTTTTGGTGGTTCCTATTCCCCTGGTTGTAGGTGTTTTGGTATGTATTTTGTGGAATTATGTTATAGTTACCTATGAACTGGATGGATGCTGGATTAATTGCGCACTGATCTGTAGGATAATCACCTGCACACAATTCACATAATACCGCAACCTGCTAAACTTGAGCCCCTGTCATAGTATCAAACTTCTTGGATAGTGCAGAAATCTGTGCTTGTATAACTGTCACCCCATCTACTTCCAAAATCCCAGCCGCCTTTGCCTATGTTATTCTTGCTATGGGCCACTGGTAGTTATTTGCCGCCATGGTTTCGATCAAATTGTAGGCTTCCTCGTAACTCTTAGCCATGAATGCACCGCCCGACGCTGCATCAATACTAGTTTTGACATTTCCATTTAGTTCGTTATAAAAGGTGTTCATTTGCAGCCACTTGGGCAATCCATGATGCGGGCACTTTCTAAGTAATTCCTTGTACCTCTCCCATGCCTCATATAGCGACTCCCCATTCTGCTGCTCAAACATCGTTATGTCATTCCTCATTTTAGCAGTTTTCGCTGGTGAGAAAAATTTGGCAGGAAATTTTTGAGCCAAGTCTTCCCACGTAGTAATCAATCCCGGCGGCAGAGAATGTAACCAACTCTTTGCCTTGTCCTGTAAAGTGAACATGAACAAGCAAAGTCTCACTGCCTCATCCGACACCCCATTGTACTTGAAAGTGTCGGACATTTCCAAAAAACTGATTAAATGCTCCTTCGGATCGTCATTTGCCATTCCCCCAAACTGAACTGAATCCTACATCATCTGAATGGTCTCAGGCTTGATTTCAAAAGTATTCCCAGCTATTGCAGGCCTAGTGATGCTCGACTGCAGATTAGTCACCTTAGGTGTCGCAAAATCCCTCAACGCTTTCTGGTCTTCGATAGCCATTGTTTCTTCCTTATCATAATTTTTGAATTCGTTCCTCGTTTCCTGGATCCACTTACTTAACCTCTGAAATTTTCTTTCAATGTCGTCCTCAAAAGGAAGCAAGTCTGGATGTTTGGATCGTGTTTGCATAAACCAATGTCAAAAACCTGAAATAGGAAGAACACAAATAAAAACAAAAATATTTAAGTAAAACTAGACTAATTAAATTGATATCGTAAAAATATTAAAATCTAGGCTAAATTGTCCCCGACAACGGCGCCAAAAACTTGTTGGGTAAAATTGATACGCACAAAACACGCAAGTGTACGTGGTCAACAAGTAATATAGTAGCGAATAAAGTATCGTTCCCACGAGGACAAATTAGTAAGAATTTGAACTTCACAATTATCAATTTTCTATTAATCCTAATTTTATTAAACTATTCAATTCAATGGTTTAAAATTATAGAAAATAAATTAATAAATAAATAAACTATCACAAAACAATCACTAATATCAAAATCTGGAATTTCAAACAATTAATGGAGAATTAGACTTATGATTTCACCCTAAGCTTCACTCTGATTTTCAAACCTTTATTCCAACTCAATTTAATATCCAAGTTTATTAATCAAGAACACGAATGTAATACTAGCCACCTCTCGATGCACTAATACCATATTAACTTAAATCCACAATTAAGATAGAAACAAGTTAAACACCTAAATCAACCAACTCACTATATCTCTATATGAACTGAAATTAAAGAAGGTTTAAGCTTAAGTTCTCTATCCGATTACATGTGATGTCAAGCATATCTCTACCTTAACATTAATCAAAAATCTGCTATTCACAAAATTTATAACACATGCTATATTAACTAGGTCTAGATTTGAATATCCTCTCTCGATTCCATTTAAATCCACAAGGAATTGTTGATCAAGCAATCCATAAATTCACGCACGAATTAACATAGATAAACTGAAAAATATTTTATTGAACTGGAAATCAAAGTTATAAAATCATCGTTTCACCCAAGAATCCATCACAAGTCTAATAAGCGAATTAGTTCATAACGAATGAATTAAAAACTGAATAATCTAATGAAAACATCCTTTCAATTACAAATAAAAGACTAAAACGAAGAAGAATAATGAACACCCTTCACGTAGCCTAAAATTGCAACCGTCGCGATAATCTATTCAAATTACTCCTCCAAAGCTCGCACTTGAATACTGGAATTTATCTTTATAATTTGTTTCTTGTGTTGTGTGATTTTCTCTTTGCAACGTAATATCCCGACCTCTATCTGTTTTGGCCGAAGTCTGCCTTTTGTACAGTCCAGGCGCCTAACAAAAACCTCTAAAATCCATGTTACTGTAGTCTTCAAAAGGCACCAGGAGTCTTGAGTTTACGTCATTTTGCCATGGTACAAATCTTTAATAAGGCCCGGCTTGGGCATGTCCATTTCTTAAAGGATTTTTTTGTATTTCATGCATTTTTCCAACTTTGCTCCAAAAGACCACCCTTCTTCACCACTTGCCTCCATGACCACCCTACACATATAAGAACATGAAACGAGTGAAAACGAACACAAAATAAGAAGATAACTACAAATTTAAACTTGAACTGAACATCGATTCGTGTATATTAAATCCACTTATCAGAAGCCCTGTCCAATTTACTCTGTATACACCATAAACTTAGTGCTTTCTCATTTTAAATACTTGTGAGATCACGTATAGCTACTCTTTGTACCAGCGGGAGCCGAGTGTTCATCCATTTTTAAGATATAGAAGTCTTCTTTGGTAGCCCACTGTGAGCCTTCTGACACACTTTGAAGCCTTTCTCTTCATCTTTGCACACACCATTCCTCACGTTGAGAGTCGTGTTGTGTGTGTTTGCCCGGACTTCGGTCCGTGGTTTCATTTAAGTTTGTATATATATATATATATATATATATGGACTAACATTATCGAGTTATGCCTCGATTGAGCCTAGACTTATATCTGGAGCGTTTATTTACTTTTTTTTCGTATATATATATATATATATATATATATATATATATATATATATATATATATATATATATTTTACATTTAATCCCGCTTGGAGTTTACTTAAGTGGCGGTTGATCGTCTTTACTGACTTTCTTTACTTTTCGTCCTCACTGGAGTTTACTCCGTGGCGGTTGATTACTTATTCACTTTTATTTACATTTTGATCCCCATAGAGGTGCTTCGTGGTGGTGATCATGTCATATATATATATATATATATATATATATATATATATATATATATATATATATATATATATAAATTCTACACTTTTATATATATAACTTCTTACTGCTTTCTTATCAATTGCGCATCATGTGAGCCTAGGAATCATGTGATCACATATTCAGTCTACTGAATCTAGATTTGGTTCCCGTGATGGACATTTTTAGCTGTAAGCAGCTTGTAAATTTATTCACGGTGTTTGGATTTCCTCAGATGGTTTTCATACCCATAAAGAGTTCGGCACTATTTTGTACATTATGTTATCGAAGATGCTTCGCATCTCGAAAACTAAAAACAATCAAGCCAAACACTTAATAAAAATGGGAGTGTAAAAGGTCTCAATTACTATTGAGCACAAGGGTTTGAAAAAACCTCTTTTATAAAACATCACTGCCATATCTTGTTTAAAACTGAATTTTTACACAAATTCAAACCCTATGTATATAGGTGCGAACGAGGCCTCACATTACTTTCAAATAACAGCACATTGACCCACACACACACACACATTCATATAACAGTTTCTTGGAAAGTGGCGGTCACCGTGGTAACACGGATGTCGGGGGGTGCCTAACACCTTCCCTCTGCATAATCAAGTCCCCGAACCCTAATGAATCTCGGTTTCACCGACCCATTTAGCAGTGTCACATCACTAGGTCAATGCGCAAACCTTTTCTCGGTTGTGTTGGTACAACCATATAAAAAACCAACTGGCGACTCTTAACAGTCCATCGTCGACATGATACATGTCGAACCTTTTTCACTTATTTTTTCAAACAAATCTCACCTAACATGAGAACACCAAAGAACAAGTAACGAAAATGGACAAATAAAAATCCCGACGTCGACAGGTGGCGACTCTGCTGGGGATAACCAGTAAGAGGACTTAAGCCGCTATTACAATCTTTTTAAAACAGTTATAAGCTTATGTGTGGATGTTGCATTTACATTTATGATGAATGTATACGAATGCATATATTTTACTGCGTTTAATGCTTTACTGTGACGCCCCCAAAATAGGTATACATCACCCATTCCGAGTCACCAAATACATGGTATAAAATTCAAATATAACTTAATTATACAACTGTCGTATAAAATACAACAAAACATAAGCTGAGAGTTTTAATACGAATATTGTCTTCTAGACAGTATTCAAACTCAAATGGGGTCCTCAATACATTTATTATCAAACTATTTCACTGAATAGTGAGGACTACTAATGCAAACATCTGGACCGTCACTCCATTTCCCGACTAGTCCCAGCTATATTTTCATTTCCAGAAGAGAACAATGAAAACAAAGGGTGAGCTCAACTAGCCCAGTAAGAAATATTATGACTAAGATAATACATAATAAATTATCGTTAGCCTTCAACAGTGTTAAACTGATAAAATATAATAAACATCAAGTTTAACTGCAACGGAACAAGCAATCCATTAGAAGAGTCAAGTAGAGCATGATATCTACTATCTTCTATGATTTAAAAAGTTATCATCAATTTTATTGCTAAGACTCAGCTTAATAAATAAACCACATCATCGAATCATCCCTGCACTACGGCTAAGGATATTCATTAGTATCATGACCACAAATTATCCATGCACTACGGGCCAAGGATATTCGTGTTTTCATCGATGGTCATGATCATGCCAACAACTTTCCATCAATGCACTACGGGCCAATGAGGACTTTTACCACATCTTTTGTAACATTACGATCATGATTATATCGAATAATCCATGGTCATAATCATACCAAGTCCATTTATGCTCTACGGGCCAAAGATTACTTTCATCATAATATAAACATGAGGATGATGACAATGATAGAAGAATTCAATTAAAAGCAATTAAAGGATAAATATTTAAAGATTTATAATTTAATTTATCCAGAATTCAATATTTTCCAAATTATCAACATGATACTGCTTTGTGGAGTAAAATTCAAAAATGATACTGTATCAAAAATGATTTGGACTGAAAAGAAATCAATTTTTGTTATAAATAGTACTCTGGGTGAATAGTACCTGGGTGAATAGTATCCCGTGAATAGTACTTCGAGAATAGTACTTCGTGAATAGTAATTTATGAATAGTACTTTATGAATAGTACCCGTGAATAGTACTTTTGTGAATAGTACCGTATAAATGAATAGTACTCATGGACAATACTCCCGCATAAAAAACTTAAAATTTAACAAGAATGTGCAGAAAATATTCTTGTGAAGCGATACTAGATGAAACGCAAATTTCAAGGATATTCTATTAATTTCACAGAGTATAGAAGCAATACTTTAACAGAATGATGGTATAATCAGGAATACAAGATGAAATAATATTACTCACATACTATAGAGTATGAAAGAAAATATTATTCCTATGAATACTGAACAAAATAATATCCCTTACCTCAGAAAAAGACTCGATACTGGAATAGTGAGGTAGCAGACTTCACTTCTTCTTTCTCTCTAAAGCTTCTCTCTATATAGCTTCTCTTTCAATAATTGCTCTTATGAGTCTTAGTGAATTGGTGAGAATGAAAGAAGAATGAGCTTCTATTTATAGGAAAACATAGTTTCGATAATTGCACGTTTTGGGGCTCGAAATATTACAGTATAATACCTTCATCTTTTCTTTCATTTTTAATTTAGTCCTGCAAGTATTATCAAACTTGCACCACCTCCCCTAATAGTACATCTTGTGAATCAATAGTACAATCATGTGAATCAATAGTACAATCATGTAAAAAAAATAATTACAGTATAGTCCCTTCATCTATACCTCCATTTTTAATTTAGTCATGCAAGTATTATCAATCTTGCACCACCTCCCCTAATAGTACATGCATGTGAATCAATAGTACACACATGTGAACAAATAGTTATAAGCATGTTAATTAATAGCAATTAATTTCTCATTTATCCGATTAATTACCCGATTGGTCAAAATAACATCCAGACATCCATTATTATCGAAATAGATGTTGATTTCCACTAACACTAATAATCCCAACACAATGGAAATATCAAATTCATTTTTAATCAACACGAACTTATTCATCATTAATATTATAACTAACAATATTTAACAACCAGATCATTCCCAGGAAAGAGGGGGCTTTTCGATAAGGATTTCTCCTTATTGGCGCGCAATTAGGTGACCAAACCTCTCCTTGATAGAACTTTCTAGAAATTGTCAATATTGTAAATAATAATATGAATAACTTTGTCGTCTCAATTATTAATTTAATAATAATAAATATTATGCAGATGATACTGTGATAATAATTAAATCAATAATATGAAAGATATTATGTAGCAATTACTGTAGCAATAATTGAGTATAACTTAGTGACTTCTCACGTAAGCATCAATAATCAATACCGTGTGCTACTATGCAACCACGCGTATTACTGAACTTTTACCACCGGGTATTTCAATAGTTAACGGTAAAACTTTCGCCGTTATTTTTATAAAAAGATAATTCTATCGTTTTCTAACTACGATAATACTTTCGTTGTGGGGTCCACCAATGATTTTGACGTCGTACGAATATTCCATGTTAAAACGAATATTCCCTGACCAATCGAATATTATATAACCACTTTCTTACTTTGCAAAATTTGTAAATAATACCCACAACTATAACATTATATCAAATCCACACCATAATATTCAAAAATATATTTCGAGAAAAATTATTGTTTATTCATAAAAGTTGGGGTTTTACAACCTCCCTTTCTTATGAAATTTCATCCTCGAAATTAGGGTGCATACCTAGTATGTCAAAGAGGTGAGGATACCTTGACTTCATTTCAGATTCTAACTCCCAGGTCATTTCCTCAACATCGTGGTTTCTCCACAAAACTTTGACTTGAGGTATAACTTTGGAGCGTAGAATATGATCCTTCTTATCCAAGATTTTAACAGGTATCTCCTCAAACATAAATCTTTTGCTATCTCATCTAGTTCTAATTCAATAATGTGGTTCAGGTCTTTCAAAATTTACGTAACATAGATATATGAAAAACGTTATGAACACGAGACATACTTGGCGGTAAGGCGAGTCTATAGGCCACAATTCCTACTCGATCGAGAATTAAAAATGGTCCAATGAATCGAGGATTGAGCTTTCCCCTCTTTCCAAATCTCGTAACTCTTTTCCATGGAGCAACACGTAACAACACATGATCTCCAATATTGAATTCCACATCCTTTCGATGAAGATCAGCATAACTCTTTTGTCGATCTTGTGAGGTTTTTATATGTTACCGTATCGTTTGAATCTTTTCAGTAGTCATACGTACCAACTCCGGTCCCAACAACGTTGCTTCACCCACCTCATCCCAATATACTGGAGAATGACACTTTCTTCCATACAACGCCTCAAATGGAGCCATGTCAATACTTGCTTGATAACTGTTGTTGTAGGAAAACTCCACCAATGGTAAGAACTTGTCCCAACATCCTTTGAAGTCAAGTACACAAAGTCTTAATAAATCTTCAAGAGTTTGAATAGTCCTCTCCGACTGTCCGTCTCCGTTTGAGGATGATATGCCGAACTAAATCGTAAATCTGTGCCCATAGCTTTTTGCAAACTAACCCAAAATCATGAAGTAAATCTTGGGTTTCGATCAGAAACTATGGATACTGGCATACTATGTAATCCTACAATCTCGTTTATGTACATACGAGCAAGACGTTCAAATGTATAAGTTTCTCGTATCGGTAAGAAATGAGCAGACTTTGTCAATCTATCAACAATGACCCAAATCGCCTCTATGCCTTGAGAAACCTTGGGAATACCAGTAATGAAATCCATGGTAATATGCTCCCATTTCCATTTTGGAATTTCAAGTGGTTGCAATGGACCTTTTGGCACTTGATGCTCCGCCTTGACTCGTTGACAAGTTAGACACCTTGAGATAAACCCCGCTATCTCTTTCTTCATATTGCTCCACCAAAATGTATGTCGAAGATCACAATACATTTTGGTACTCCCAAGATGGATTGCAAATGGTGTGTTATGCGTGTCCATCATGATTTTATACTTTAACTCAGAATCGTTAGGAACACAAAGTCTGGAGTTGACTTGAAGTATTCCTTCTTCATCGATTCTTACTTCCGGAATAGCACCTTCTTGCATTTTCTTCCTCATACGCATCTGCTCTAGTTCTGTAGCTTGAGCAACTTTAACTTTATCGATTAAAGTTGGTTCTACTCGTATATTCGCCATCATCACATGGGTCCCTGGAGTCTTTAACTCTATCTCCATCCTTTGTAAGTCATACAAAAATGGGCCTTTGCATTGATAATATCGCACTCATACCCGCATATGATCTTCTACTCAATGCGTCAGCTACTACATTCACTTTTGTAGGATGGTATTGAATGGTATGATCGTAATCTTTCAATAGATCAAGCCATCGTCGTTGCCGCATGTTGAGTTCCTTTTGAGTGAAGAAATATTTGAGGCTTTTATGATTCGTATAGATCTCCACCTTCTCTCCATATAGGTAATGCCTCCAAATCTTAAGCGTAAAAACGACAGCGGCCAACTCTAGATCATGAGTAGGATAATTCCTCTCATATTCTTTAAGTTATCGTGAGGCATATGCTATCACTTTCCCATGTTGCATGAGAACACATCCTAACCCTTTGCCTGAAGCATCACTGTAGATGACAAATCCCTCTGAGCCAGATGGTATTATCAGAACAGGTGCTGAAATGAGTCTCCTCTTGAGTTCTTGAAAACACTTCTCACATTCCTTGCTCCAACCGTATTTTGTATCTTTTCAAGTCAGCTGAGTTAATGGAGTAGCGATTCGAGAAAATCCTTCAATGAATCTCCGATAATAACCAACTAAGCCCAAAAAGCTACGTACTTCGGTCACTGACTTAGGTTGCTCCCAGCTTTGAATTGCTTCAATCTTTGCCGGGTCAACAGATATTCCGTGATTTGATATTACATGCCCAAGGAATGATACTTCATTAAGCCAGAACTCGCATTTCTTCAACTTGACATATAACTTGTTTTCACGAAGCTTTTAGAGTATCAGCCTCAGGTGTTGCTCATGATCTTCACAGCTTTTGGAGTAAATGAGGATGTCATCAATAAAGACGACCATAAAGTGATCCAAATATTCCTTGAATACTCGGTTCATCATATCCATGAAGGCAGCAGGAGCATTGTAACGCCCCCAAATTCAAGTACTTGAAACCTAAACTCAGTGCTTTATGATACCATTTCTATGAACGGAATAATACTAATAATAATAACAATAATATAAATATCAAACTTAATTTACATATGTCAAAGTCTAATCACAGGTATGCGACCTTTACTACATTCATTACATGATAATAATAGATACCATTGTCTTAATAGAACCTAAACTATTACATAAGGTTATTCTGTTTTCTTTCCTTTTTCATTTGTTCTGGCCTGAACATTCCGGTTGATCACGCTTAGCTGAAAACATTTAAATTTAAAGCAAGAATGAGCATTTGATTGCCCATCAAGTAATAGCAATAATAAATATAAGCTGAAAGGATTAAATGTTTTCTTTGAATAACACTTCTACAACGAATCAACAGTTGTGAAGTAAGCTGAACCAAAAATAACAACATACCAAATCTATCTCAAATTTTTAAAACCACGTTCTGACTATAACTGGAGATTTGTCGACAGACTATGAACATTGTTTTTAATTTTCGCTAAGGTTTAGCATAACTTCATCTGTAAACCGTCATAACTTATGAGCACGAGGGTGATCATCCCAATGCGCCCTGTATTGATCAATACTACATCCAAGAACGATATTATCGTTCACTCTATCCACCTTAGGTGCACAAAAGTTTTCCCATATTCGGGATGTTCATACTTAGTCGGGAATCCGAACCAAAATAATTTGGTTGGATACAATAACGTTCTATCATGATCAACAATATTTCTAAATCTGTGTCTAGCTGGATCAAGTAGCTTAGACAACTTTTAATTAATGCATACATACCGAAAATCAATAGGTATGTATCAACATGTGATTAAATACAATGATTATCCAAGTGGGGACACTTGTATAACCATATTTAGAAACTAACGAACAAAATAAATATCTGAATTATACAATAATACAATGATCGGATAATGTAAGAACTTGTATGAATACAAAGATTGGATACATAATCAATAACAATAGAGTTAATAATCCGGCACAATAATATGATTTTGAAACTTTCTTACTGATGTCCATTGCATAAAGGAAATGCAAAGTTAGGATACTTGCACAATATAAAGAATAGTTCGGATATTTTTTTCGAAATGCTTCGCCATAATATACGCAACTTAGTTTTATCTTATATACCGAAACCTATCATTAATAAGATCATTCGTTCGATTAGAAATGCATAATATAACACATAGTACTGCTATTTGCAGTCAACACATAAACTAATCACATTGTCACATATGTTTAACAGTCATTGCATCATAAACCAATACGTATCTAATCAAATTATCTAAGTCCAAATCAATTTCTAAAATATGTCGGTGTACCGACGGCTTTATTGGGTAATTATCGAGTCTAAGACTCTATCATGTAGTTCAATATTCGTTTAGATATTTTAAATGTTAGTCATATTATTTTTCATAGCCTTATAATAAATTTTAAATAATTATTATAATTTATCATGAATTTTCAAACACTGAAATCATTATCAAATGATTTAAATATTAACTAATTCTATTATCATTAATTTTTAATTAATATTAAACTATTAATGAAACTATTGCCAAAATATTAAAGTTATTTATAATAACTCAAAATATTTTTAAAGTATTAATATTACCACTTAAATGATTTTTAAAATATTTAAAATCATTTTTAAATAATTACCATTAATATTATATTATTAATTTATTATTTATCAAAATATTGAAAGTCATTTATTATAACTTAAAATATTTTAATTTATTTATTTCCTTTTAAATAATTTTTAATTCAATAAAACCATTTTAAACTATTTATTTAATATAATTATTAAATAAACTTAGTATCATTAATATTAAATTATTAATAAAATTTACCTTTAAATATCAAAAGTTATATTTTATAACTTAAAATATTTTTAAACTATTTATTTTCATTTCAAATGATTTTTATAATATTAAAATCATTTTTAATTAATTTATTTAATATAATTACTATATAAATCATATATCATTAATATTTAATAATTAATGAAACTTATCTTAAAATATTAAAAGTTATGTTTTATAATTTAAAATATTATTAAATACCTTATTATTATTTAAAATGATTTTTAATACAATAAAATCATTTTAATTAATTTATTTAATGCATTTATTAGATAAATTAAATATCAATAATATCCAAATAAATATTAATATTTATGAAAAATATGTCAAATTATTAAAAGTTAATTTTTATAACTTCAAATAATTTTTAAAACTATTTTGTAATTTTCGTAATTTATTTACTATTTTAAATGATTTTTAGAAATTAAATTAATTAATTTTACTAAGTCATCATTAAAGCCCTTTGGCGTAATGAAAGTGTCGCCTTAGGTGTTCTTGAGAAATCCAGAACCTTCATAGACAATTTCGAGTGGGTAGGTTTGACCATCAATAAATCAGTGTGCAATGTGTTGTTGGGCTAGCTAAAGATTTAATCTTGTAGAACTAGTGTAACACTACATGTAACAACCAATAACCAAGTCATACATCATCACAATTGAAAGTTAAAAATCTTTGAAATCACTTTCAGCGTCTTTCATCATATTTACGAAATTTGCCCGAATTTTCGATCGTAGGTCGATCAACGCTATTAATGGCCTTATATAAACAAATCTGTTGATGATATGGGTGGTCTAGACGTCGGGATGTGTAGACAAACTAACATAGTACATGATTGACACAGTATCCAAGTCTAGACATCATAAGTCAGAAAGATATAAGCTATTGAAAAAGTTGTCAGAACTGTTCTTCATTTTCTTGGTTACCCAGAAATGAAGAACAGTTCGTGCAAGCATATTTCGGCTTCCACAACTTTCAATCCATGTGATTATTTTGTGATATATCGATTCCAGGTTGTAGACAACATGTAAGACTACCGATCCATTACATAAAACCAATAAAACAACAACAACATAAAAAGATCTAGTCCGGTCAAAGTCTGTTAGAGACAACGTTCATCTATTTTCTGGGTTACCCAGAAACAGAAAACTTGATCGTTTTACCTACTTTGACCAGACACCATACTCACTCAGTTTGATGATTAAGAGATTTTAAGGCATAATAGTGTAGTCCATATAACATACAACAATCTTATTACCATAACAGAATCAAAACAGCTAACATGAGAAAGATATGTAGACATGAACTTCTTGTCAGAACGTTCTGGGTAGCATCTCGGTTACCCAGATTAGCTTGGTCATGGTCGGTCAACCGACTTTGACCATCAATAACTTTCACTCTACAACATATCTGACTTTGAATCAAGTTTCAGATTCAAGATCTCATAGCATACTACAGCTACAAACTTTTAAAACACAAAAATCATTTATGATCTCTGAGGTCTGACATTCATTGTCAGACAACAAAAATAAAATTTTCCAGATTTTTTAAAACTTCAAATCCGAGCCTCTAGATGTTATGGATCTAACATCTAGCAACCCAGGATCATCAATATATACTACATACAACATGTTTTAACATAAAAATCTAACATCTAACATGGCCTTCAAGATCAGATTTTAAATTAGGGTTTTGTACCTCTCTTTAAAAAAATCTTGATTCCTAACTTCTGATATGTTATTAAAAGTCGTGGGGCTTGATTTGGGGACTGAAATGCCTTATATATTCAGAGGTTTGGCAGAGAGAAAAGTTGTTTGAGAGTTAGATGGCCAAATGAACAATTTTGGTAGCTTTCTCTCTCTTAAATCTATATGTACAACATGTATGCAATGTATTGGATGATCACATGACTGAGATTAGGAGTGCTATAGCTCATAGCTAGGTTAGGGTGACTTGTCAAGATTTGATAAGATTTCCTAGCAATAATTCACCAAATGGGACAAAAAGAGTATAATGGTAATTTGGTTATCAATTTAATGGCATTCTTGTAAACTTGGCAAACCCTTAGGGTTTGACCCCTAGGGTTTAACCCTAAGGTTTTCTAAAATTGGATTTCTTAGATTTCATTTAGGGTTTAAAATAAAATAAAATAAAATATTAGTTTCCTAAAAATATAATTTAGAATTTACTAATTAGTTTTCTAATTACATTACTTTAACAATTAGGGTTTAAGATCCCACAATTATCATTAAGGCTTACAATTAGTAATTAGGGTTTTTAACAATTAGGATTTTCAAATATTAATTAGGGTTTTTTCTAATTAACATTAAATCTAATAATACACCACATAAATCCTATAACACCAATACTACACAGTTTTGAACACATAATTGAGTTTCAAAAATAGGTTTTTAACAAATTGATATAAGGTTTTGACATTAAACATCATAATTGACCAACCATTACAATATATATTTATAACACTGAAAAATAATATTATATTTAATATAATATTATTATTCTCATTCATAGCTCAAAATCCAAATTTTGGATTTCATATCTGACTTCTCTTTCATATATAGCATTATTAATTAAGTTAAAATAATTAACTTAATAATCTGAACTAAAATTCATATAATAAAATAGTAATTATAATAATTCCAATAATCATCTCATATATTATTTAAATAATATAACAATCATATTTTCATAGAAAATAATTAATAAAGACATTTCTACTATAAAATTAATTATTATAAGAATATACTTTATAATGATCAATAATTCTAAAATAAATTTATTTAAAATTATTCATGTAATAAATAAATTTTATTTATCACATATATACATACACATTACTTGGCACATATTCCCATCTTTAAAATAAAAGAAAAATTAATATGAAAAATTTCTTATTTATTTATATAGAAAATATCATGTTATTACAAGCATTAGTCAATCCAAAAGACATGACTAGGAATTCGTAAAGCCCGTACCGAGTTCTGAAAGTAGTCTTTGGAATGTCATCAGTTTTAATCTTCAACTGATGATATCCAGAACGAAGATCGATCTTTGAAATGAATTTGGCGCCTTGCAATTAGTCAAACAGATCATCAATACGAGGTAACTTGTACCTATTTTTAATGGTAACATGATTCAACTCCTGATAATCAATACAAAGTCGCATACTTCCATCTTTCTTCTTCACGAATAGAACAGGAGCACCCCAAGGAGATGTACTAGGACGAATGAAACCGATGTCTAACAATTCCTGTAGTTGGGTTTTTAACTCCCGAATTTCAATAGAGCCATTCGATATGGGGCTTTGGAAATGGGTTTTGTACCGGATTCAAGGTCGATACAAAATTCAATTTTACGCTGTGGGGGTAGGCCAGAAAGTTCTTCAGGGAATACATTAATAAATTTATTAACAATAGAAATATCATTCAAAACTGACGTATTTTTGTTTAAATCCGTGATATGAGATAAGAAAGATTGACATCCGTTTTTCAATAAACGAATAACTTTATGGCTTGAGATGAACTTGATTGATTTTAATGGTTTGGTCGCTTGAATTCGCATAATAGGTTGATTAGAAATATGAAAGCTAACAACCTTACGAAAACAATCAATTTTAGCATGATGAGTAGTTAACCAATCAATCCCTAGAATCACGTCAAATACAAGTATTTTAAGGAGATAAGATCGACAAGTAACGTACGGTTACCGATTTGAATCAAACAAGACTTATAAACAGTGGATGTAATGAAGGTTTCTCCCAACGGAGTTTCAACAGATAAGTCAAAGTCTAATTTCTCCGGAGTTAAATTTAAACGTTGAGCTCAAGTAGGAGAAATAAAAGAATGGGTAGAACCGGTATCAAATAAGGTATAGACTTCGCTAGAGTTTATGATTAGCTTACCCGTGATCACCTCGTTCGGATTCCTCGCTTTTTGGGAGGTTACGACAAACGCTCTCCCTTGAACTACCGGTTTTGTCTTATCTGGGACGGCCTTTGATTCCTCCATCCTAGCTGGACTTGACTTCGGTGCATGACAAAATCGAGCAAGGTGACCTTCTCTTCCACAATTATAACACACTTTGGATTGTTGCATACAGTTCGGACTGATATGTCCCTCCCCTCTGCATTTGTAACATACGATTGGTTGTCGTTCCCCTTCCTTAACAGCAGGTGCTGGTGATGACGTCTTTCCATCATTGTTGAATCTCCTCTTCTTGAAATTTCCACTTCTATTATCTTGGCCATGATTACCACCGAAGTGGTTACCATTTTTGGCATGTTGATTCCCTCCACGTTTATTGTCACCTCTTCGATGACTGCTACCACTGGTATTATCATTTTACCGGCTGCTCTCTCTTGGTTGGGTTGACTCGTTATTGCGCTCCAATAACTGAGCCCTATTTACAATATCTGAATACAAACTCAGTTTGTGAGAAATTAAGTATTGACATATCTCGGGTTTCAAACCACTTAGAAACATCCGCGTCATTCTCTCCTCATTATCAACCAAGTGGGACGCAAACCGGGACAACTCGGCAAACTTAGCTTCATACTGTGACACGGTCATATTGTTTTGCTCCAGCTTGATGAACTCTATCTCCTTCATGTGACGAATACTTTCGGGAAAGTACTTGTCGTTGAACAGTTCTTGGAATTTCTCCCAAGACATCTTTAGTGCGGCAGGTTGAGTACGCTTTACCGATTCCCACAAGTAATCTGCCTCTCCTTGCAACATAAAGGTGGCAAAGGGAACCTTTTGCTCCTCGGAGCATCCTAAGACATCAAATATCTTGGTGATCTACTTTTTCCACGTCTCCACCTTAAGTGGTTTTGGCTTTCCAATAAACTCCGGTGGTCCCAGCTCCTTGAACTGTTTAGCGGTGACCATCCGAGAGTTTCCAGTGTTTCCACCTGCCTTTTGAACAGGAGTCATTCTCGCATGATGTTGCATGAATTGCGTAAAGCCTCTGAACATCCCATCGTTCATCATTTGGTCAGCGTTGATGTTTTCCTGAGGACTATTGCCATCCCGATGCACATTATCCTAGGTATTGATCGTTGGTGACTCAACGTTCTCATGTGCTTCATTGCTTATCTCAACATTTTCGGATGCCATTATCAAATACTGCCACAAAACAAGGGTTAATTGACGTGTCACATATTATCCCTATACTCTAACCGACCAATTAAATACCAAATAAACTTAGGTAGGTCATACTAGCAAAGGAATTCCCCAACTCTCCCCTCCTAGTTCTTGTCTCACATCTCAGCCAGGGATCATATCCCTAAGCTTTGATACCAACTGTGACGCCCCCAAAATAGGTATACATCACCCATTCTGAGTCGCCAAATACATGGTATAAAATTCAAATACAACTTAATTATACAACTGTTGTGTAAAATACGACAAAACATAAGCTGAGAGTTTTAATACGAATATTGTCTTTGAGATAGTATTCAAACTCAAATAGAGTCCTCAATACATTTATTATCACACTATTTCACTGAATAGTGAGGACTACTAATGCAAACATCTGGACCGTCACTCCGTTTCCCGATTAGTCCCAGCTATATTTTCATTTCCAGAAGAGAACAATGAAAATAAAGGGTGAGCTCAACTAGCCCAGTAAGAAATATTATGACTAAGATAATATATAATATATTATCGTTAGCCTTCAACAGTGTTAAACTGATAAAATATAATAAACATCAAGTTTAACTGCAGCGGAACAAGCAATCCATTAGAAGCGTCAAGTAGAGCATGATATCTACTATCTTCTATGATTTAAAAAGTTTATCATCAATTTTATCGCTGAGACTCAGCTTAATAAATAAACCACAACATCGAATCATCCATTCACTATGGCTAAGGATATTCATTAGTATCACGACCACAAATTATCCATGCACTACGGGCCAAGGATATTCGTGTTTTCACCGATGATCATGATCATGCCAACAACTGTCCATCAATGCACTACGGGCCAATGAGGACTTTTACCATATCTTTTGTATCATTACGGTCATGATTATACCGAATAATCCATGGTCATAATCATACCAAGTCCATCTATGCACTACGGGCCAAAGATGACTTTCATCATAATATAAACATGAGGATGATAACAATGATATAAGAATTCAATTAAAAGCAAGCAAAGGATATATATTTAAAGATTTATAATTTAATTTATCAAGAATTCAATATTGTCAACATGATACTGCTTTGTGGAGTAAAATTCAAGAATGATATTGTATCAAAAATGATTTGGACCGAAAAAGAAATCAATTTTTGTTATGAATAGTACTCCGGGTGAATAGTACCCAAGTGAATAGTACCCCGTGAATAGTACTTCGGGAATAGTACTCCGTGGATAGTACTTTGTGAATAGTACTTTGTGAATAGTACTTTATGAATTGTACTTTGTGAATAGTACCTATGAATAGTACTGTATAAATGAATAGTACTCATGGACAGTACTCTGGCATGAATAACTTAAAATTTAACAAGAATGTGCAAAAAATATCCTTGTGAAGCGATACTAGATGAAACGTAAATTTTAAAGATATTCTACTAATTTCACAGAGTATAGAAGCAATACTTTAATAGAATGATGGTATAATCAGGAATACGTGATGAAATAATATTACTCACATACTACAGAGTATGGAAGAAAATATTATTCCTATGAATACTGAACAAAATAATATCCCATACCTCAGAAGAAGACTAGATACTGGAATAGTGAGGTAGCAGACTTCTCTTCTTCTTTCTCTCTAAAGCTTCTCTCTCTATAGCTTCTCTTTCTATAATTTCTCTTGTGAGTCTTAATGAATTGGTGAGAATGAAAGAAGAATGAGCTTCTATTTATAGAAAAACATAATTTCGCTAATTGCACGTTTTGGGGCTCGAAATATTACAGTATAATACCGTCATCTTTTCTTTCATTTTTAATTTAGTCCTGCAAGTATTATCAAACTTGCACCACCTTCCCTAATAGTACATCTTGTGAATCAATAGTACAATCATGTGAAAAAAATAATTACAGTATAGTACCTTCATCTATACCACCATTTTTAATTTAGTCATGCAAGTATTATCAATCTTGCACCACATCCCCTAATAGTACATTCATGTGAATCAATAGTACACACATGTGAACAAATAGTTATAAGCATATGAATTAATAGCAATTAATTGCTCATTTATCCGATTAATTACCCGATTGGTCAATATAACCTCCAGACATCCATTATTATCGAAATAGATGTCGATTTCCACTAACACTAATAATCCCAACGCAATGGAAATATTAAATTCATCTTTAATCAACACGAACTTATTCATCATTATTATTTGAACTCACAATATTTAACAACCAGATCATTCCCAGGAAAGAGGGGGCTTTTTGATAAGGATTTCTCCTTATTGGCGTGCAATTAGGTGACCAAACCTCTCATTGACAGAACTTTTTAGACATTGTCAATATTGTAAATAATAATATGAATGACTTTGTCGTCTCAATTATTGATTTAATAATATAAAATATTATCTGAGATGATCTTTGTGATAATAATTAAATCAATAATATGAAAGATATTATCAAACAATTCTTCGTAGCAGCAATAATTGAGTATAACTTAGTGACTTCTCACGTAAGCATCAATAATCAATACCGTGTGCTACTATGCAACTACGCGTATTACTGTACTTTTACCAACTGATATTTCAACAGTTAACGGTAAAACTTTTGCCTTTATTTTTATAAAAAGATAATTCTATCATTTTCTAACTACGACAATACTTTCGTTGTGGGGTCCACAAATGATTGTCTGCGTCGTCATTTAATATTCCTGTTAAAACGAATATTCCCTGACCAATCGAATATTATATAACCACTTGCTTACTTTGCAAAATTTGTAAATAATACCCACAACTATAACATTATATCAAATCCACACCATAATATTCAAAAATATATTTCGAGAAAAATTAATCTTTATTCATAAAAGTTGGGGTCTTACATTTACACTATATCTGTTTGTGATATTAGTGCTTCGCACATATCATCATTTTCATAAACGGTGAGACACGTTGAATGTGAATGTATGTTGTGTGGTTCCTCCATCAGGGGGCTATCCTGTCGGTGTTTGATTACTGGACTCGTAGGAAGACTAATTCCAACGAGGCTCAGGAAATGTACCACCCAAATTCGCTCCAGTTGAAAGACCGGATTAACTTCTCGTCGAGTAAATTGCGATGATTTGGGAACCTTCATGCCAAAAAGCCGCGAGAATAACCTAAGATAGGTCAGCCTCTGATAAACCAAACGCGTTGGAAAGTCTCTTCATGCTTTCTCATTTCAAATTACTCGTAAAGTCCATTACTTGTAATTTCATTCCATATTCATCTCCATGTAATGAGAAATATGAAGAAACATGTGTACATACATATTTAAATTAATATGTTTGTATTACAAACAGCTAACATCCGCCTTGCAGGATAATATTCCTAGAACGGATACATCACATAGCATGTAAATATTTACACATTCCCTAAAGACTAAACTACGTAAGTCTTTTACAGGGAAGCAATCGGACCTATTACCCGATCAAAATCCAAAAAGGCCTCGAGCCTAAAGTCAACTATGTCGTCATCAGACCAGACTGACCTTAATCCAGTTTCTCGCAAAGAATTTGACAAATTAAGTAAACAAATCACAGATTTGGCTGTTATGCTTAAAGAACTACACCAGTCTACTCAGGGTACGAGGATACCCGTACATGCTGAATCCTCTATATAAGGAGGAACTCAAGGTCCTGATAAAAACCATTACAGTATCAAAACTTCAGTTGGATACGACCAACAATATTCATGATACCACCCATCTCAAAGAAGATCTAAACACTAGTGACATCAGGAAGAAAGTCCTTCAAATGGAAGAAACCCTTCGTGCGATCAAAGGAATTGGAGCACACGGAAGTGTCTAATATGCTAACCTTTGTATATTCCCTGGTGTTCATTATTCAGAAAAGTTTAAAACTCCTGACTTCAAAAAATATGATGGGTTAGGAGATCCTTACACACATTTGAAGGTGTTCATTGGAGAACTTGGATCCTATGCAGAGGATGAGAAGCTCAGGATGCAGCTGTTCTAGAAGAGTCTGACTGGAGAAGCCCGTTCGTGGTATACCAGATAGACAACTCAAAGATCCATAGTTGGGAGGAGCTAGCTCACACCTTCCTCACTCAATACTGACTTCCATGTCGGATGGCTCCTAACCTGCACAGTTACCAAGGTCAAGAAAGCAGATCCAATGAGTCTTTCGGAGAGTATGCTCAAAGGTGGAGGCGCCTTCTTGCTCAAGTTATTCCTTCCATGACAGAATCAGAAATGGTCATGACCTTCATAGACATACAAGAAGCTCCTTTCTATGAAAGAGTCTTAGCTAGCATTGGTAAACCATTTTCTAAAATGATTAAACATGGGGAGATGGCTGAGATGGGATTGAATTCAGGGAAGATTCAAGACCTAGCTGCCCTTAAAGTTGTTGCTGAGCACATCCAGTCCGGAAATTATGGAAACAACCCCCAGAGGGTCCATAAAAAGAAAGAGGAGGATGTTTCCTTGATACTATAAGGTCAAAAAGGCAATCAGAACATGCCTATCCAGAGGAGAAATTACACTCCCTTTCAAGCTCAGTCTTTAAACCCTCCATTACCAAAAGGTGGAGAAGTCAAACGCACTCAAGTGTTCACACCCTTAGGGGACTCACTCGAGAACATTCTCACTCTTCTGCTGACTCAGAAGAAAATCTTGCATCTTCTTCCACCAGGCAACCCTAATGGAAGGGGTTTCAATGCTGCTCAGAAATGTGTTTATCATATCGGGGCACCTGGACATGATACTCAAGATTGTTGGGCCTTGAAATACAAGATCCAAGATTTAATAGACAACGGTGAGATCGTGGTCACCAAACCAGATCAACCTCACGTACAAGACAACTCTCTTCCTCAACACAAAGAGGAAGATGTCAACATGATTAATTGGAGCAGTGGACAAAGTTCAAATTTTAACGGTGAATCATCCCAGACCATCAAAGATGGTGTTAACAAATGGGATTATGTAAATTTCTAGTTCACAATGGAACGAAAGATGAAAGCTCTGTGTAAACAGATTGAGCAATTGGCAGAACTAGTGAGCTATCAGCATCAAGTCACATGCCAATTAGTCAGCCAGGAGCATGCTAGTCTGCTCCCTTTTGTTGTGAATACTCCCTCGTCACCTTTAGAGAAAGAAACACTGGAAGACAAAGTGACAAAGAGAGAAAGTACCAAAGCCCGTCAGGACTTTGCCAATAGAAGGGAATTTACATACTTGGGCCAACATATGGAGGATATACTTTAGATGCTGATCAATGAAGGAAGGATCATTTCCCTTTTACCTCCAATTAATCCCCGTTCAAGACGATTTAATTCTGATGGAGTATGTCAATATCACTCCCATTCTCGTGGTCATAACATGAAAGAATGTTGGGCACTCCACCACCTCATTTAGAACCTAATTGACATCGGTGTCCTGCAACTGGCAGACGATGATACTGTGCTATTTGAGAGTGACAATACTTGTCCTACTAAATGGAAGGGATTGGTAGCAGTTATATCTACTTAGGCTGATGGGACTGTCAAACCTTTCACAATACAAGCAATTCAACTTAAAGGAGTTGACAATCCTTTGAAAGTGGCTGCTCTAGAGCTAATCAACTTGCCATTCAGACCATAATATCCTGTTATTAGCTTACAAAAAGTCCCATGGAATTATGGAAAAACTGAAGGATCCACCTCTCATACAATAGCTGCAGTGTCGAAGGACAATCCACTGTATCTTCCCCAACGGGTGATGAAGTTTACCATCAAATCAAAGAGGAAAATACCCATTGAAAAGATTAAAAAAATCATATGTACTATGGGTCATAATGAAGCCAAGGTGGTTTTAAGCTTAAGAGAAGCTCCACATCAAATTTTAATACTGGACTTGGTTTTAACTTCCAAGGATCACAGGAAGATCTTACTGAAGGTTTTGGAAGAAGCCTACTTGCCGAAATCAGTGGATGTGGAAAAATTTCAATATTTGGTTGATCATATTTTTAACAACAATGTGATATCCTTCACTGATGATGATATACCACCCGAAGGGACCGGTTATTGCAAGTCGTTGTTGTGACACCCCCAAAATAGGTATACATCACCCATCTTGAGTCGCCAAAAACATGGTACATAATTTAAATACAAACTTCTTTTATACAGTACAACAAAACGTAGCTGAGAGTTTCAACACGGATAATGTCTCGTAGAGAGTATCCAAACTCAAATAAAGTCCTCATTACAATTATTAACACACTATTTTACATAATAGTGAAGACTACTATAGCCACCTATCTGGACCGTCACTCCATTTCCCGACTCGTCCCATCTATATTCTAATTTCCTGAAAAGAATAAAGAAAGCAAAAGGGTGAGCTCAACTAGCCTAATAAGAAATATTATGACTAAGATAATGCAGAATAAAGTATCATTAGCCTTCAACAGTGTTAAACTAATAAAATATAATAAACACCAAGTTTAACTGCAGTAGAACAAGCAATCCATTAGAAGAGTCAAGTAGAGCATGATATCTACTATCTTCTATGATTTAAAAGTTTATCATAAATTTTATTGTTGGGACTCAACTAAATAAATAATCCACATCACTGAATTATCCATGCACTACGGGCCAAGGATATTCATTTTTATCACCAATGGTCATGATCATACCAACAACTGTCCATCAATGCACTACGGGCCAATGAGGACTTTTACCACATCATTTGTAACATTTTGAGTCATTATTATACCGAATAATCCCTGGTTATAATCATACCAATCAACAGTCCATCTATACACTACGACCAAAGATGACTTTCATCATAATATAAGTATGAGGATGATGATAATGATATAAGAATTTAATTAAATAAGAGCAAGGATAAATTTTAAAGATTTATAATTCAATTTATCCAGAATTCAATAATGTCCAAATTGTCAACATGATACTGCTTTGTGGAGTAAAATTCAAGAATAATATTGTATCAAAAATAATTTGGACAGAAAAGAAATTAATTTTTGTCATGAATAGTACCCCGTGAATAGTACTTTGTGAATAGTACTCCGGCATGAAAAGATTAAACTTTAACAAGAATATTCAGAAAAATATCCTTGTGAAACGATACTAGATGAAGCGCAAATTCCAAAGATATTCTACTAAATTTAAGGAGTATAGAAGCAATATTTGTCAACATAAGTGTAGAATTCAGAATCTGAAATGAAATAATATCCTTATATGAATACGAAAGAAATAATACCCCTTATCTTAGTAGGAGATTGGATTCTGAAATAGTGTAGTAACAGAATACTCTTCTTCTTTTTCTCTTATTCTCTCTCTATAGAATTCTCTTGTGAACCGTAGTGAATTGGTGAGAATGAAAGGAGAAATAAGCTTCTATTTATAGAAGATTTCTAGCTTAGCCCTTGCAATGTGAAAAGGCAAGTGGCTTAACGACTGGTGATATGAAAAGAAAAGTGGTTTGACGCCTGTAATGTGAAACGACAATTGGTTCGACACCTGTAATGTGAAACGACAATTAGTTCGACGCCTGTAATATGAAACGACAAGTAGTTTGACGTCTAGTAAAGGCAATTACTATTGGCGAAAGTGACTCTTAGATGATGACATATGGGCTCCCATAGAATAAACCAAACTTACCACAAACATCTCATAACAGACTTCTTATTTATATCAAAGATTGAATAAATATTATCACAAATCATTTTATCTTCAATCAACACATATTTAATCTTTCAACAATTATTCATCATTAATATTATAACTCACAATATTTAACAACTAGATCATTCCCAGGAAAGAGGGGCTTTCAGATAAGATTTCTCCTATTGGTGCCATGAATTAGGTGACCAAACCTCTCCTCGACGAAACTTTCTAGACATCATCAATATTGCAAATAATAATATAAATAACTTTGTCGTCTCAATTATTAATTTAATAATATAAAATATTATGCGAGATGATCTTGTGATATTAATTGAATCAATAATATGATATACTATGCAACAATTCTTTGTGTAATAATTGAGTATAAGCTGGTGGCTTCTTACGTAAGCATCAATAATCAATCTGGTATGTGCTACTATGCAACCACGCCAGACATTCGTACTTTTATCACCGGGTATTTCAACGAGTTAATGGTAAAACTTTTCGTAGTTATTTTTATAAAAGATATTTACGCTGCTTTTCTAACTCCGACAATAATTCTGTTGTGGGGTCCACCAATGATTGTGCCATCGTATGAATATTCTCTGATAAAAAGAATATTCCCCGACCAAACGAATATTTTATAACAACTTGCTTACTTTGCAAAATTTATAAATCTTACCCACAACTATAACATTATATCAAATCCACACCATAATATTTAAAATGATATTTAGAGAAAAATAATCTTTATTTATGAAAGTTGGGGTCTTACAACCTCCCCTTCTTATGAAATTTCGTCCTCAAAATTAGGGTACATACCTGGTATGTCGAAGAGGTGAGGATACATTGACTTCATTTCAGATTCTAACTCATAGGTCATTTCCTCAACATCGTGGTTTCTCCACAAAACTTTGACTTGAGGTATAACCTTGGAGCGTAGAATATGTTCCTTCTTATCCAAGATTTTAACAGGTACCTCTTCGTACGTTAAATCTTCCGCTATCTCGTCTAGTTCTAACTCAATAATGTGGTCCAGGTCATCCACATATTTACGTAACATGGATATATGAAAAACGTTATGAACACGAGACATACTTGGCGGTAAGGCGAGTCTATAAGCCATAGTTCCTACTCGATCAAGGATTTCAAATGGGCCAATGACTTGAGGATTGAGTTTTACACTATTTCCTAATCTTGTAACTCCTTTCCATGGAGCAACACGTAACAACACATGTTCTCCAACATTGAATTCTACGTCCTTTCGATGAAGATCAACATAACACTTTTATCTATTTTGTGAGGTTTTGATATGTTGTCGGATCATTTGAATCTTTTCCGTAGTCACACATACCAATTTCGGTCCCAACAACGTTGCTTCACCCACCTCATCCCAACATACTAGAGAACGACACTTTCTTCCATACAAGGCCTCGAACGGAGCCAAGTCGATACTTGCTTGATAACTGTTGTTGTAGGAGAATTCCACCAATGGCAAGAACTTGTCCCAACTTTCTTTGAAGTCAAGGACATAAAGTTTTAATAGATATTCCAGAGTTTGAATAGTTCTCTCCGACTGCCCGTCCGTTTGAGGATGATATGCCAAACTAAATTGTAAATCCGTGCCCATAGCTTTTTGTTTACTGACCCAAAACCGTGAAGTGAATCTTGGGTCTCGATCAGAAACTATGGATTCTGGCATATCATGCAGTCTTACAATCTCATTTATGTACATACAAGCAAGACGTTTAAGTGTATAAATTTCTCGTATAGATAAGAAATGAGCAGACTTGGTCAATCTATTAACAATGACCCAAATTTCATCTATGCCTTGAGAAACCTTGGGAAGACCGGTAACAAAATCCATGGTAATGTGCTCCCACTTCCATTCTAGAATTTAAAGTGGTTGCAATGGGCCTTTTGGCACTTGATGCTCCGCCTCGACTCGTTAACAAGTTAAACACCTTGAGAAACTCTACGATCTCTCTTTTCATATTGCTCTACCAAAATATATGTCGAAGATCACGATACTTTTTGGTACTCCCAGGATGGATTGCAAATGGTGTGTTGTGCGCCTCCATCATGATCTTATACTTTAAATCAGAGTCGTTAGGAACACAAAGTCTGGAGTTGACTCTAAGTATTCCTTCTTCATCGATTCTTGCTTCCGGAATAACACATTCTTGCACTTTCTTCTTTATACGCATTAGCTCCAGGTCTGTAGTTTGAGCAACTTTAACTTTATCGATTAAAGTCGGTTCTACTCATATATTTGTCATCATCATGTGGGTCCCTGGAGTCTTTATCTCTATCTTCATCCTTTGCAAGTCATACAAAATGGGCCTTTGCGTTGACAATATCGCACTCGTACCCGCATGTGATCTTCTACTCAATGCGTCAGCTACCACGTTCGATTTTCCAAGATAGTATTGAATAGTATGATCATAATATTTCAATAATTCAAGCCAACGTCATTGCCGCATGTTTAGTTCCTTTTGAGTGAAGAAATATTTGAGGCTTTTATGATCCGTAAAGATCTCCACCTTCTCCCCATACAGGTAATGCCTCCATATTTTAAGTGCGAAAACGACAGCTGTCAACTCTAGATCATGAGTAGGATAATTTCTCTCATATTCTTTGAGTTATCGCGAGGCGTAGGCTATGACTTTCCCATGTTTCATGAGAATATATCCTAAACCTCTGCCTGAAGCATCGCTGTAGATGAAATATCCCCCGTACAGAACAGGTGCTAAAATGAGTCTCCTCTTGAGTTCTTGAAAACTCTTCTCATATTCCTCGCTCCAACCAAATTTTGTATCTTTTCGAGTCAGCTGACTTAATGGAGTAGAGATTCGAGAAAATCTTTCCACGAATCTCCTATAATAACCAGCTAAGCTGAGAAAGCTACGTACTTCGGTCACTGACGTAGGTTGCTCCCAGCTTTGAATTTCTTCAATCTTTGTCGGGTCAACAGATATTCCATGATTTGATATCACGTGCCCAAGGAATGCTACTTCCTCAAGCCAGAACTTGCTTTTCTTCAACTTGGCATATAGTTTGTTTTCACGAAGCTTTTAGAGTATTAGCCTCAAGTGTTGCTCATGATCTTCACGGCTTTTGGAGTATATGAGTATGTCATCAATAAAGACAACAACAAAATGATCCAAATATTCCTTGAATACTCGATTCATCATATCTATGAAGGCCGCAGGAGCATTAGTCAATCCAAAAGACATGACTAGGAATTCGTAATGCCCGTACCGAGTTCTGAAAGAAGTCTTTGGAATGTCATCAGTTTTAACTTTTAACTGATGATATCCTGAATGAAGATCGATCTTTGAAAAGAATTTAGCACCTTGCAATTGGTCAAACAGGTCATTAATTCGAGGTAACGGGTACCTATTTTTGACGGTGACATGATTCAACTCCCGATAGTCAATACAAAGTCGCATAATTCCATCTTTCTTCTTTACGAATAGAACAGGAGCACCCCAAGGAGACGTACTAGGGCAAATGAAAACGATGTCTAACAATTCCTGTAGTTGGGTTTTTAACTCCTGAAGTTCAATAGGAGCCATTCAATATGGGGCTTGGAAATGGGTTTTATACCGGGTTCAAGGTCGATACAAAATTCAATTTCACGCTCTGGGGGTAGGCCAGGAAGTTCTTCAGGGAATACATCAGGAAATTTATTAACAATAGAAATATCATTCAAATCTGACGTATTTTTGTTTAAATCCGTGACATGGGCTAAGAAAGCTTAACATCCGTTTTTTAATAAACGAGTAGCTTTATGGCTTGATATGACAGTGATTAACTTTAGTGGTTTGGTTGCTTGAATTCGCATAATAGGTTGGTTAGGAATATGAAAGCTAACAACCTTACGAAAAAAATCAATTTTAGCATTATGAGTAGTTAACCAATCAATCCCTAAAATCACATCAAATGCAAGTATTTTCAAAGAGATAAGATCGACAGGTAACGTTCGGATACCGATTTGAATCAAACAAGACTTATAAACAGTGGATGTAATGAAGGTTTCTCCCAACGGAACAGATAAATCAAAGTCTAATTTCTCCGGAGTTAAATTTAAACGTTGAGCGCAAGTAGGAGAAATAAAAGAATGGGTAGAATCGGTATCAAATAAGGTATAGACTTTGCTAGAGTTTATGATTAGCTTACTCATGATCACCTCGTTTGGATTCCTCGCCTTTTAGGAGGTTTCGACAAACGCTCTCCCTTGAACATGCTTTGAATTTCTTTGCATACGGTTTGGGTGATGTGTCCCTCCCTCCGCATTTGTAGCATATATTGAATGCCGTTTCTCCTTCCTTAACAACAGGTGCTGGTGCTAACGTGTTTTCATCATTATTGAATTTCCTCTTCTTGAAATTTCCACTTCTATTATCTTGCCCATGATTACCACCGAAGTGGTTACCATTTCTGGCATGTTGATTCCCTCCACGTTTGTTGTCACCGCCTCGATGACTGCTACCACTGTATTATCGATTTCACGGCTACTCTCTCTTGGTTGGGTTAACTCTTATCGCGCTCCAATAACTGAGCCCTATTTACAACATCTAAATACAAACACATTTTGTGAGAAATTAGGTATTGACGTATCTCAGGTTTCAAACCTCTTAGAAACATCCGCGTCATTCTCTCCATATTATCAACCAAGTGGGACAACTCAGCAAACTTAGCTTCGTACTGTGACACGGTCATATTGTTTTGCTCCAGCTTGATAAATTCCACCTCCTTCATGTGATGAATACTTTCGGGAAAGTACTTGTTGTTGAACAGTTCTTGGAACTTTTCCCAAGACATCTTCGATGCGGCATGTTGGGTACGTTTTACGGATTCCCACTAGTAATCTGCCTCTCCTTGCAATATGAAGGTGGCAAAGGGAACCTTTTGCTCCTCGGAGCATCCCAAAATATCAAATATCTTGGTGATCTGCTTTATCCACGCCTCCGCCTTAAGTGGTTTTGGCTCTCCCAAAAACTCCGATGGTCCCAGTTCCTTGAACTACTTAGCGGTGACCATCCTTGAGTTGTCAGCGTTTCCACCTGCATTTTGGACATGAGTCTCTCTCACCTGATGTTGCATGAATTGCAAAAAGCCTCTGAACATTCTGTCGTTCATCATTTGGTCGGTGTTATTATTTATCTTAGGATTATTGCCTTCCTGATGCACATTATCTTGGGTATTGATCTGTGGTGACTCAACGGTTTCCTGTGCTCCATTGCTAATCTAAATATTCTTAGATGTCATTTTTAAACACTGCCACAAAACAAGGGTTAATTGACATGCCACATATTATCCCTATATTCTGACCGACCAATTAAATAACAATTAAACTTAGGTAGGTCATACTAGCGAAGGAATTACCCGTCTCTCCCCTCCTAGTTCTAGTCTCACATCTCAACCAAGAATTATATCCCTAAGCTTTGATACCAACTGTGACGCCCCCAAAATAGGTATACATCACCCATCTTGAGTCGCCAAATACATGGTACATAATTTAAATACAAACTTCTTTTATACAGTACGACAAAACGTAGCTGAGAGTTTCAACACGGATAATGTCTCGTAGAGAGTATCCAAACTCAAATAAAGTTCTCATTACAATTATTAATACACTATTTTACATAATAGTGATGACTACTATAGCCACCTATCTGGACCGTCACTCCATTTCCCGACTCGTCCCACCTATATTCTCATTTACTGAAGAGAACAATGAAAGCAAAAGGGTGAGCTCAACTAGCCCAATAAGAAATAATATGACTAAGATAATGCAGAATAAATTATCATTAGCCTTCAACAGTGTTAAACTGATAAAATACAATAAACACCAAGTTTAACTGCAGCGGAACAAGCAATCCATTAGAAGAGTCAAGTAGAGCATGATATCTACTATCTTCTATGATTTAAAAGTTTATCATAAATTTTATTGTTGGGACTCAGCTAAATAAATAATCCACATCACTGAATTATCCATGCACTACGGGCCAATGAAATTCATTTTTATCACCAATGGTCATGATCATACCAACAACTGTCCATCAATGCACTACGGGCCAATGGAGGACTTTATTTGAGTTTGGATACTCTCTACGAGATATTATCCGTGTTGAAACTCTCAGCTATGTTTTATCGTACTGTATAAAAGAAGTTTGTAATTAAATTCTGTACCATGTATTTGGCGACTCAAGATGGGAGATGTATACCTATTTTGGGGGCGTCACAGTTGCACATTGCGGTTTTGTCCTCCAGATACATGTTAGCTGGAGTTTTGATAGATGGAGGTTCATCTCTGAATATATGTCCTTATGCTACTTTACTAAAGATGAACGTCAATCTCAAACGTATCTGAAGTAGCCATACGATTATTAAAGCTTTCGACGGATCCCGCCGAAATTCAGTCGGAGAGATTGGGGGTACCAATCAAGATTGGCCCCCATACATTCTGCGTATCTTTTCACGTGCTCAAAATAGATTCAGGATACAACCTGCTATTGGGAAGACCGTGGATTCATATGGCTGGGGTCGTCCCCTCCACTCTTCATCAATAATTTTAATATATCATTAATGATAGCCTAGTCACGGTTAATGCTGAACCAGAATGTCCTAAACAAAGTGACATACCCCTCATCAGTTTCAATTCAGAAGTTTAGCTGGTAAGTTTTCATGCCCTGGAGGTGAGCAATACTCACTACCACCCAATTGGGTCACCACCTCTCACACCCAAGATTTCTGCTGAAGTGATGGCAGCTACTCAAGAAATGATGTCTTTGGGTCATCAGCCGGGACAAGGGCTGGGTAAAAGTTATCAGGGTATTAATCACTGATTCGATGATCGATCAAGCCCAGGATAGTTTGGGTGGGCTATTCTACCAGTTCCAGTCACAAGAATCTACATAAGCATCATCAGATTCCTCCAGCTTCAGTTACACGATGATTGTCTCCACCTACAAATCCTGAGTCCACATAACCTTCAGTAAAGGTGCCAGCCAGCGTAATGGCTATGTTATTTCCCAAACCGATACCAGTAAAGGAGAAAGAAGTCTTTATTCCAGACCCTAGAGTGGAAGAAGAGGAACGAAGGATTAAACAAGACATCGTCAGAATGATGTCAGGTATACACATCATTGTCCATGATGAACATACAAACAGATACATCCCAGATGATGATTGCCCAGACGTAATGGTCATCATTCGGGAGAAGGAGGATGATGACATCCCCTCCATCACTGCAGTCCACCAGGACTTTGCCCTCGACAATTGGAACAACACTCCTTGCATTGGTCGACGAGGGTAAAATGGACAGGAACTCTTTCTGCCTTATAGATATCATAACTGCTTACTTTTCTGTACAATATTAGCAAATTTTTTTGTCAGTACATGCTAACACTTTGTATGTTAAACCATTTCATATATACTAACTGAAAGCATATTTTATTTCAGGACTCTGAATTTAGATGTTCCTGTACTTGCTGATAAGATGCCTCTTCTCCACAAGAATTGTAACTTTGATGTAAAGTTTAATTAAGCCTCCAGAGATTAAAGAATGGGTCGAAGATAAACCTAAACCCAACCTTGATCAAACCACTTTCTTCAATCTCAGAACCTTAGAAAGCCCTAAGTTAATCTAGATTGGTTCAGACCTTACTCCAAACTAGAGGAATGACATGGTTACGCTACTAACCCAATTCTAGGATGTGTTTGCATAGTCTCACGAAGACATGGTGGGTTTGTCCATTGACATTGTTCTTCATCACCTTCCCATTAAAGAGGGATTCAAGCCAATCAAGCAAAAGCTCAGGCGATTGAAACCTGAGTTGAGTTTAAAGGTGAAAGAAGAAATTGTGAAACAATTTCAAGCTGGTATCATCATGGTGTCCACATATCCTGAATGGATATCCAACATAGTTCCCGTGCCTAAGCCTGGAGGAAAGGTGCGAGTTTGCGTGGATTACCGGGATCTGAACAAAGCTTGCCCTAAAGATAGCTTTCCCGTGCTATTTATCCATATTCTCATTGACAATACTGCTCAATACGGCATGTACTCCTTTGTGGATTGCTTCGTAGGATACCACCAGATTATGGTTGCTGAGGAAGATCGTGAGAAAACTACTTTCATCACGCCTTGGGGAACCTTTTGCCATAGACGGTTGTCATTCGGCCTCATCAATGTCGGAGCCACCTATCAACAAGCTATGATGGCTCTTTTCCGCGACTTAATGCACAAAGAGATAGAGATCTATGTGGATGACATCATTGTCAAGTCCCGAAGGGAAGAAGACCACTTAGACCATCTCATAAAGCTCTTCAACAGGTTGCGTAAGTAACTTGAAGTTGAATCCAGCCAAGTGCGCCTTTTGTGTTAAATCAGGCAAGTTGCTAGGATTCCTAGTCATCCACAAAGGGATTGAGCTGGATCCCACCAAAATCCAAACCATCACGGAAATGCCCATTCCTCAGACAAAGAAGGAGATACAGGGATTTTTGGGAAGAATCAACTTCATTAGCAGGTTTATTTCTCAACTCACAGCAACTTGTGAGCCTATCTTCAAGTTGTTAAGAAAGAACTCCTCCATGAAATGGAACGATGAGTGTCAAAAAGCCTTCCTTACAATCAAAGAACAGCTAGTCAAAGCTCCCATTTTGGTACCACCCAGGGACGATGTTCCCTTGTTCATGTACCTATCCATAAGTGACAATTCCATGGGTTGTATACTGGGACAGAAAGATGATAGAGGCCAAGAAGAGCTATCTATTACCTTAGCAAAAGATTCAGCAGCAGTGAACACAAGTACACTCTGATTGAGAAGATTTGTTGTGCTTTAGCATGGGCTTCCATGAGGTTACAATAGTAACTTCATGGCCACATAACCCATCTCATATCCCGCGTGGATCCTCTCAAGTACGTGTTTAATAAACCCATGTTAAATTGTCGGCTGTCCAGATGGCAGTTAATCCTATAATAATTTGATATCGTCTACGTGACGCAAAAGTACATCAAAGGTCAACTGGCTGCCGCACCTTCAGGGGACTTCAAACCCTTGGAAACCTACTTCACAGATGAATGGGTAATGACAGTTCAACAACACCATCAGTACGATACATGCCATACACTACAAAAAAAATGGGCCTTTAGCAACAATTTTTCGGGCAACGACTTTATAAGTCGTTGCTAAAAGTATATGTTTAGCAACGAAATTTGTCCTTCGTTGCAAATTGTGTCATGCTTTCACTTTTGCAACAAAATTCATATGTCGTTGCAAAATTTCGTTCTTCTAATTCATTGGCGGGAAAAAAAATTCGTTAAATTGTTTACAAAATTTTTGACCACTTGATTTCCGTCATCGTAAGCAACGAAAGTTTTTTGTTGCTAAAAATAGGGCTTTAAAGAACGATTTTTCAAGCAACAACTTTATAAGTTGTTGCTAAAAAGTGTATGTTTAGCAATGAAACTTGTCCTTCGTTGCAGATTGTGTCAGGCTTTCACTTTTTGCAATGATATTCATAAGTCATTGCAAAATTTGAAAACAAAATTCGTTAGAAATTTGTTGCAAAATTTCTAACCACTTGATTTCTCCTCATCGTAAATGAAGCGAAAATTTTTTTTGTTGCTATATTTTACATTCTACCTAATATGGACCACATTCATTGGCAACAATTTTTATTTTAAATTGCATATCTTATACAACTTTTTGCAATGACTATTAAAATGTTGCCTTAAATTAAGATAATCCCAATAAACATGTTTTTGTAAGACCATATTCGGTATTCGGAGAATTGTCAAAAAATATTCATATTTAGTATTTAAAAATTATATCCAAATGTGAAGCATATTCGAACCTGTGACCTATCATTTGGAACTTTGGTCATTTGAGCGCTTGAGCAACACAAGTTATCTGTTAATATCTTGCAAGGATTAATATTTATATCAAAACATGAGATTTTCCTCATATATTCTTTTATTCTCCTTCACTACATACCATTAATATAATCCCAGAAGAAGTTATATACTACAATAATAATAATAATAATAATAATAATAATAATAATAATAATAATAATAATAATAATAATAATAATAATAATAATAATAATAATAATAATAATAATAATAATAATAATAATAGTACTAATAAAAATAATGATAAAAATAATAATAATAACAATAACAATAATAATAAAGTTGCACCAATGGTGTGTATGTTTTTTTTAACTCCCATTTTTCAAATTCTCTTTTTTCTTGACTTGTAATTTTTTTATAATAAAATATTAATTTCTCTTTATATCTTATATTAGAGGGTGTTTGGCAATGACTTATAAGTTGGTTAAACTAAGTTATAAGTCATTTGTTATTATTTAGTGTTTGACAATAACTTAAATTTTAATTTTTTTTTACTTATAAGTCATTATTAAAAAAAATTCATGCTTCATGTGCTATATTTTTTATTAGGAAATTGTTAAATCCACACTAAAAAATATTATTTCCACAACAAAAGTGTTGTTATAGATACTATAGCGACGATTTTCACCGTTGCTATACATCTACAGCGACACTTTTGTTGTAGAAATAACAAAAAATAGTGTGGATTTAACAATTCCCTTTTTATTACTATTACTATTACTATTATTATAATTATTATTATTATTATTACTATTATTATTATTGTAAAACCCCAACTTTTTGAATAAAGATGAATTTTCTATAAATATTATTTTTAAATATTATGGAGTGAAATTGATATAATGTTATAGTTGTGGGTAATATTTATAAATTTTGCAAAGTACGCAAATTGTTATATAATATTCGATTGGTCGGGGAATATTCGTTTTAATAGGGATATTAAATATAACGACACAATCATTGGTGGATCCCACAACAAAATTATTGTCGGATTGAGAAAACGACAAAAATACTTTATGAAAATAACGGCGGAAATTTTACCATTAACTGTTGAAACACTCCAGTGTTAAAAGTATAGTAATATGCATGGTTGCATAGTAGCACGCGGTATTGATTATTGATGCTTACGTGAGAAGTCACTCGATTTTGTTCAATTATTGCTATGGTAATTGTTGTAAATTTTGCTTTTATTTGGATTTCCATTTACCCGTTTATCAAAATAATCGGTAAAAAGTTATTCTGTGTGTGTGTATATATATATATATATATATATATATATATATATATATATATAAAAGCACGTGTAGTGCATGTGATGTTGACAAATGAGAAATGGATTCGCGGTTGATAATGAATAAAGAAGAAAAAGGATGGTGGGAGTACTATATGTTTTATATATATATTAATATATATATTTGATAGTTGAAAGTTGTCTGAGATGGTAATCACGGGGGTTGCAACCCGTGAGTTATCAGGTGTTATGTATATATAATATATTATATATATTATATTTTATTTAAAAGATTTTACTTTAAATATGGACCGTCAGATTAAAGTAAATCAATCTGGACCGTTCATAAGTTAGTTACTATGCATTCCATTTTTCTATAAATAGAAGCTCATTCCTTCATTATTTTCTTACGAATTCACTGAACCTCTAGAGAGAGAAATTATAAGAGAAGTTATAGAAAAGTATCCTGCTTCTTCCCTACTCTTATATTCAGTTTATTTTACGGTAAGGGGTGTTATTCTTTCTTATTCATGAAGAGAACTATTGTTATTCCATTGCTTATTATTACATTGGAATAACTTTGTGATCACGCCATTTACCCTATACTTGGTGACATTCTTCTATTATTACTGTCTTTACTATTACATTTGGAATATCCTATACATGCGTTTTCTGTTTACTGGACTGATTCCGTCTTTATTATTACATTTGGAATATCCTGTTTGTATGCGTTTTGTGGGACTGGTTCCGTCTTTTATTATTATTACATTTGAAATATCACATGCATGCGTTTCTGGCGGGACGATTCCATCCTTATTAGTATTACTCGTTGGAATAACTTTTGTCTACATGGCAATCTGCATGCATGGTGATTTACATTGTTATTCCATTCTTTATTATTACATTTGGAACATCCGCTTCGGTGCAATTTACTTTGACACAGTTCCGTTATTTAGTATTCTATTGGAATAACTTTATCTCATCTTGAAGTACCTCATGCATGGTGATTTCTTTTGTTATTCCATTCTTTATTATACTCGGTTGGTTAAAGTTTTGACTTCTATACTCCATGAAATTAGTAGAATATCCTTGATATTTGCGCTTCATCCATATCTTTTTCATGGAAATATTCTTACGATCATTCTTGAATTTTACTCTACAAAGTAGTATCATGTTGATAATTTGGACATTATTAGTTCTGGATAAATTAATTCTTGAACTTGTTTTATTGAATTCTCATATCATTGTCATCATCCTCATATTTATTTATTTTTTAAAGTCATCAGGTGGCTTTTGTAGTGCATAGATGGACTTGGTATGAATATGACCGGGGATTATTCGATTGTAATCATGGTAGTAATGTTACAAATGATGTGGTAAAAGTCCTCATTGGCCCGTGGTGCATTGATGGACAGTTGTTGGCATGATCATGACCATTAATGAATACACAAATATTCTTGGCGTGAGTGCATGGATAATTGTGGTCGTGATACTAAAGAATATCCTGGGCCGTAGTGCGGGGTGATTCGATGATGTGGAATATTTATTAAGTTTGAGTCTCAAATGATAACATGATGAAAAACCTTTTTAATCATAAAAGATAGTAGATTTTATTTTCTACTTGACTCTTTTAATGGATTGCTTGTTCATTGCAGATTAAACTTGATGTCTATTATGTTTTATCAGTTTAACATTGTTGGAGACTAATGATAATTTATTCTGCATTATCTTAGTCATAATATTTCTTACTAGGCTAGTTGTGCTCACCCTTTCTTTCACTGTTCTCTTCAGGAAATGAGAATATAGCTGGGACGAGTCGGGGAACGGAGTGATGGTCCAGAGGATAGCATTAGTAGTCCTCACTATTATGTGAAATAGTGTGATAATAATTGTAATGAGAACTCCTTTTGAGTTTGTATAATCTCTAGTAGATAATATTTGTATTCAAATTCACAGTTTATGTTTTGTCGTATTATACACGACAATTATATTTGAATTCTGTACCATGTATCTGGCGACCCAAGATGGGTGATGTATACCTAATTTTGGGAGCGTCACAGTTATTATTACTATCATTATTAATTTTTATTATTAAAATAATTATTACTAATCTTATAATTATTATTTTTATTATTATAATAATTATAATTATTACTATTATTATAATTTCTACTATTATTATTATTATTGTTGTTGTTGTTGTTGTTACTATTATTATAATAATTATTATTGTTACTATTATTATAATAATAATTATTATTACTATAATAATAATTATTATTATTATAATTATAATAATAATAATACTAATTATTATTATTATTATAATAATTATAATTGTTAGTATTAATTATAATTATTATTACTATTACTATTACTATTATTATAACTACTACTATTATTATTATTGTTATTATTAATCATTATTATAATTACTATTATTATTCCTATTACTATTATTATTATTATTATTATTATTATAATAATTATTACAATAATTATAATAGTACTAATAATAAAAAAGCCTGACCCGACCCGTGGGCTTTTTAAAAAATAAAATAAAATAATGCTCTCCTTGAGAATTGAACTCCAGACCTCCCACTCTCCTTAAACAAATGCTCAAACCAACTAAGCTATAAGGATTTTTTATTATAAAGTCAGTTACCCGACATTAAAATACTAAAAATACTAATAACATATTTACATCAAATACTAAAAATACTAATTAAAAAAATACTACAATACTAAAAAAAATCAAATTCAAAAATAATAAAATTCAAAAAAAATACTAAAATACTAAAATTCAAATTATTTTGTTAATTAATCAAAAGAACAAAATTTAAATTACATCATTAAAATACTAAAATCATAACATATTTACATCATAACATAACATATTATCATATTTACATATTTACATCATTTACATCATAACATATTTACATCATTTAATCAAAATACTAAAATACTAAAATTTTACTCAAATACTAAAATTTTACCATAGTTGTTGTGATTTAACCCCAAATCCGTGTACTTGAAACCCGAACTCGGTTCCCCACGATACCATTTCTTTAAAATTTGAATAATACTAAATAATAATACATTCGAACTTAATTTACATACATCAAAGTTTACTTCCCAGTGCATTGACCTTCAAATACATTCCTTACAATACTTGAATAGATACCAATACAACTATAACCATTAACTCATAATACACACTTATTCAATCGACTTTTCCTTTTTCCTTTGTTCGTGCACCTGAGCCTTCAAGTTGCTCATACATAACGAAAACATTTAATTTAAGCAAGGATGAGCATTTAAGTGCCCAAAGAAGTAATAGCAATTATATATAAATTTGAAAGAATATAAGTATTCTCTTTACATAACACTTCTACAACGAATTGAAAGTTGTGAAGTAATCTGCATCGATAAAAATTCACATAACAACTCTCTTTCAAATTCTTTAAATTTGGCTCTGGCTCTACCCTTGAATAGGGTTTAAGAAACATACTATGAACATTCTTTTCATTTTCGAAAGGTTTAGCGGAATTCTATCCTCAAACCGTCATAACTTACTTGCACACGGAGGGTGATCGACCCGTTGTACCTGTGATTGATCAATACTACATAACTTGAACGAAATTCATCGCTCACTCTATCCGCTTTGCGCAAAAAATCTTCCCATATAGGGATGTTCATACATGCACAGTTCCAAACCCGAAGGTTTTAATCTTGCTCAACAATAATATGTAATTCAACATATATATACGTGTAATTGACAAAGGTATATCAACATGTGAATAAATGCTATGATTATCCAAGTGGGGACACTTGTATAACCATTTAGAAATCAACTTAACGAATATATATCCGAGCTAACATGTTGATAATCAAAGCGTTATATAATCATGCAGGGAATAGAATAATTACGAAACTTCTTACTCATGTCCATTGCATAAAGAAAATGCAAAGGTAGGATACTTACCGATTCACTTGATTACAAATCTCAACTTAGGTTTTATCTCTTTATCACAACCTATCAATAATCGGATCATTCGTTCGATTAGAACAATATATCTTAACACATAGTCTCTCATGTCTTATTACATTCGAAGATATAGTCTAATCACATAATCACGGTGATCATACTTTTAGTTCATATTCTATACTTGAAATATTTTTATACATTTTTCAAATATTTCATCCATGCTCTTCTGAGCCTTTTCTTTTCTTTCTATTATAGAGATTACGACATTTGTTGGCGTCATCGAGCAACTTTATCGGGTAAATCTTTTAGTCTAAGACTCTTATTCTATACCTCAACATCTGCAAATATCGGACATCTTATTTTTAACCATTTTCTAAATTTCCGAAATTGAAAATTTAAAATAATTCAAATCGACACTAAAGGGCCTATAGTGATATAACGATTCTACTATAGGTGTTCTTCTTCAAATTGAACTTCATAATTGGTTCTCAAATCACTAGTTTGGTAAAATCTATAACTTTCAAATATCTAATCATAATTAAATGATTTAAACATTAAACAATTCCATTATCATTAATAGTTTAATTAATACTAAACTATTAATGAAACCATTGCTAAAATATAAACGTTATTTATAATAACTCAAACTATTTTAAAACATTTATAACCCAAATAATTACCATTAATATTTAAATATTAATGTACTATTTATCCAAATATTAAAAGTCATTAATTATAACTTAAAATATTTTAAATCCTTAATATCCTCTTTAAATGGTTTTAAATAAATAAACCATTTTTAAACTATTTATTTAATATTAATCATTAAATAAACTAAATATCATTAATATTATCTTAATATCATTAATATTTAATTATTAATGAAATTATCATTTAAATATTAAAAGTTATATTTTATAACTTAAAAATATTTTAAATACCTTATTTTCATTTAAAATGATTTTTAAAATATTAAAATCATTTTTAAACTAAATTATTTAATATAATCATTAAATAACTTTAATATCATTAATAATTATTAATTAATGAAATTCATCACAAAATATTAAAAGTCATCACAAATAACTCATTTACATAATCAATTCCAAGCCAAAATAAACATAGTAACTAACTAGTTTATTAACAACACTAACTAAACTTCAAAAATTCAAACTTTAACTAACAATTAAAAATAATAACATTACAAAAATTAAATAAGAAACATACCCTGAAATACGAATTCCATGATTGAATACGCACTTCCACGCCAAAAATTTAACTAAGGAGATCTTTATAAAAGTTCTCCCACAACAAAAGCCTTTCTCAAAATTGGAGGCCTTATTGTTGGTGAATGAAACAAAGGCCAAGCCCTTCTATTTATAGGTTTAGAAAATGGTGAAGTTCTCAACTTAGTCGATGTGGGACTTGGTTTATACTAATTTTTCAATAGCTCACTTTGCGATTTTCTAACGTTATTGCTCATAACTCCGATTAATCGATTTACGGATATGTTATACATGGTATGTAAGACTATTTTTAAAATACGAATTACCCAATTCGGGTTCATTAGGTAGCCCAAATAAAGGCGTCAAAAGTGGGCGTTCATAATAGATTTTCAATCTCGTTCCAGCTTTACCTCTTTCGCTAAAAGCAGTCCATAACTCTTTCATTTTAAAACATTTTGAGCGATTCTTGAGCCCACTTCGAAGCTAACTTCTGGGGCTACAACTTTTATTCTTTGACCATTTCCAAATTCAAATACATCACCCCGAAATTTCGTTCAAATGGATCGCACTGCGCACTTGTTGGGAAGTTTTGACACTACTACTTTGAAATGTCATAACTCTCTCCTCCGATATCGGATTTAGATCTGCATTTGAGTCTATGGAAAGATTATTCGGTGTACTATAACATACCAAAAGCTCGAAGGTTTTGGAAACATTAACTAATCAAAACAAGGTCCCGAATAGCACATCCATTCTGCCGACTTTCAATTTTGAGAAATTTGACACATTTCCTTCCAAACACCGTAATTCCCTCATCCGAGGCTCGGAATGAGGTCATTCCAAAGCCTATGGCTTCCTAACTCAATGCACTACAACATATCAAAAGCCCAGACCTTTTAAAGCACAAATAGTGGACGAGAATGCCCCATTACTGATTTGCCAAAAATAGTTTATCATGATTGGTCAACCATGTTTGACCATCTATAACTTCTAATCTATACATGATATGGACTTGATTCTTTTTGCAGATTAAAGACCACATATCGTGGCTACACATAACAACTTTTGAAGAACAAAACTCATGATCGAGCAAAGAGTTATGGCCTCTGACATTTGGTGAAAAAATAACAAAATTCGGTTTTTCCAACTTGCTTAAATCTTCAAATTCGTGCACTTTGATGTTATGGGTCTTTGATTTATCAACTCATATCATCAATTAACATTCTATTACACAACTTTAAACAATCAATTGCATCAAATAACATCGAATCAAAGGATTTTTAGGTTTAGTGTTCTTATACACTTTTGCCAAAAAATTCTTGATTCTTGCTTCGATTTGTTATGGGTGATGGTTGGGCTTTGTTTAAGAGTGTATGGGCAATCTTGTACAAGGCAATTAAATGTAATATTTAATCACTAGATTTAATTCTTATAATTTACCAATTAACTTCTATCCTTTGGTAAATTAAAACACTTATACAATAACATCGAAATTAAACCCGATAATTAAAATTAGGTTTTCTCAACGTCATCAATTAGGGTTTCTAATTGACCATTAGTGGTTCTTTAATTATCTGTGTATGTTACTAACACAGTCGTTACGGTTTCTAATTTCAACCGGTTAGGGTTATAATAATTAGGGTTTGTCCTAATTATCGACGTATAACAATAATTAGGGTTTCTTCTAATTACCGATATTCTTATTCACAGTAACTTCATATACACAGTCACTACTCAGAAATATCCCATAACTGAGTTTAATAATTAGGGTTTCACAGCACGGTAATATGCTATGACCTAATTGGTAGTCATTGCTCAATATTATATTGTCTCACATACATACCGAAAGACATAATTATGGTATCAGAAAATCATTATATAAATAATATAATATTATTATTCTCATCTCTTGATCACAATCCCAATCCAGGGTTTGGATCTCATGTCTGACTTATTCTTCGTACACAACATCAATAATCAAGTTAAAATAATTAACTTAAATATTCTGAACAATTCATATAATAAAATATTTATTATATAAATCTAATTATCACTTCATATATTATTTCCAATCATGTTTTCATGGAAAATAATTAATAAAAACATTTAAAACTACGAAATTTATTACCATATAATTTGTGGTAATTAATAATTCCAAAATTATTTCTAATTTTTCAAGTAATAAATGTATTCGCATTTATCGTTCACTTTACTTGACACTTAGTCTCGTCATTAAATAAAAAAAAAAAAAATTATACGCAAAATTTCTTATTTATTTTATATAGAAAATCTCTGGGTTATTACATTCACCTCCTTATAAGGATTCCGTCCCCTAATCACCGCTTTAAAAAACTCATATGCGTAAAGGTACATAGCATATAATTATTGCACGTAGATCTCGATCATACTTGATCGAATCGATCTTTAATTATTCATCATAACACTTGTCTATCCGATTAAGCGTAAATATAAGATATATAAGTTATTCAAATAGCACTGGAGTTACTTTTTTACCGCCACCGTATCCTGGACCGTCATGTTGTAAACCCTGAGTTGCTTTCGTTGGAGTTCTTGGTTGAGTTTGGTCCTCAAATTGCTAACGTCCCACCGCTTCTCCCCCGTGGTTACGTTCCCCGCCTCCATTCCCTCTCGTGGGCAGCTTCCTCACCTTATGCTCAATCGATCCACATATGAAGCATCCATCGATCATCCTTGAGTTAGGGGCGGTTGGAGAGAGATACGACCCTCTTGCCCGCGCTTGTAGCATACAAACTTGCCCTTCGACACTCGCCAGAGTGATTCTTCCCGCAGCTTCTTGCCGCACTACCCGCTTCTTTATACCTTCCTCGCTTTTACTTGCATTTTCTCGGAAAAATTCCTCATTCTTTTCTCACCCCTATTCCCACTACTACTTTCTATCTTTCTTTGCTCCTCTCGACTTGCTTTTGTTCTTCTTCTCCTTATGGTAGAGGCTCATGGCCTCACTTCCTGCTCAAAGAATGATAACCTTCTCCATGAGTCTTTTGCAAAAGTATTGATTTGCAATCTCGACACCTTATTGTAGAGCCGTGGTTTTAAGCCCACTCAAATCTCCTTGCCTTCCTAGCCTCTATATCCACTTGATGTGGAGCAAACCTAGCCAACTCATTAAATTTTGCGGCATACTCACTTGGCCATGTTATCCTGCTTTAACTCCGTGAATCTCACCTCCATTCTAGATCGCATACTAACAGAGAGATAGTTTTCAAAAAATAAATCCTTAAACCTATCCCAAGTAATTTCTTCTTCTCTCACCTTTGAGTCTTATTTGCCTCCCACCAAAAGTTAGCTTCCCTTTCATCATATAAGTGGCAAAAGCGGTCTTTTGCCCCTCATCTACTTTAGCGATTACGAACGCCTTCTCTATCTCTGCTCACCCAAGTCCGGCTTCTATAGGGTCACCGATCCTCCTCAATTCGTGGTCCTACTGACTTTGAAGTCTTTGAATTTTGCTGGCGATTGTCTGGTCGTTCCTATGAATCGGTATTCCACGATGCATAGCCCGAGCTACCATGTTTGCAAAATTTTGCATCGATTCCGGCCGTCGTTCTCCAAAGATTAGTAGATTCTTCTACCCTTTGGTTTCGAGTTTGACGCCTTGGTGGCATTATCTCGTTAAATAAAACCATAAATTATACCTTACATTTTAAACCTTATTGCATAAGATTAATGTATTAAACTCGTTTCATTTCTCAAACTTAGATTCATATTCATTTATCGAATATTTACACAAAGACATCCTGCTTTTAATCAACAAATATCCCTTTGTGACTACGAAAAGTCGAGATTTAAAATCTTGACCAACATAAAAGTTGAAAATAGTTCATTACTTATCACACACATTACATAAACACAACATAACCCATACTACTTATTTACCAAACCTTTTTCTCGGACATTCATTCGCTCGATGTCCTTCCATTCCACAATTAAAACATCCACCTTGCTTATAGTTGGGGCAACGGGGAGAGGTGTGTCCTTCACGGATGTGTCGCTTGAGGCTCCATCTGGTCAATTTGGATTTTGAGCTTATCCTGCTCTTCCATTGTTTCCATTAACGCCTGACGCATCAACTTTTCTATCTCCCACAACCTTTCCAATGAAGAAACCTTGTTCTCCAAATCCTGCACCTCCGTTGATGCTTGAGCAGCTTCAACTTTAGTGTCTGAATCATTATCTGTCAAATCCAACATTTCTGGATCTGATGCTACATTTTTCCATGATAGCCACCTCGTCCGATTTGGGTTCCTAGTGAGCTTTTATTTCATCTGTTGGCCTCGATATTAGCTCGGGGTGTGAATATGATCCTTCTTATTCCACATATCTTTCTCACCAGACATCTACATACATAAGTTACCCTGATTAACATATAGTATATATACACAGCAATCAAGAGTTCTATATACGTTGTCTCTTATTTTGATTGACGATAAATTTATTCAATTCTCATCAACGCCTATCTCTGCCGAAAGGCAGCTCCATCCACTCTGCATTGAATCGCATGAAGGTGATGACTAAAGCTCGTCCAAGGTATATATCTGGTGTCTTTGGCTTCTATTTCAACCTTCAACCGCCTTATCTGAATATCTCTCTCGCTCCAACCTCCCTCATAACTCTCGCTTAACTCTATCTCAGTGCTTACAACATTCACACATATCATCACATGCTACCCAATACACCTCTCACAAGACTAAAAGTTTTCAAATTGTGCCGAGGGGTCATATAGACCATGAACACATAGTTTTAACAGATTCATACCGCAAAACAAAACATTACCGGTATGTTTACAATCACAAAGAAGGTAAACTACCATTAATAGTACTTTAGGTGATTAGCCTTATCATTGTTCTCTACGTCATGCATAACGTATTAATCATACCTAGCGAATATTTACGCCATTAGATTGGATCATTTATCCAAACAACATTGTTCACCTCAGTCTTATCATAGGATTCCGCACCAAACAATTTGGTTCGGAAATTTCTTTCAATGAACACTTAGAGTTTTCATAAACATTAGTCTAGCTGATTCAAATAGCATAGACTCATATCAATAATTCAATTCAATCGAATTATTTAGATGTAGCCAAACCCCGTTGGCAAATTAAACTTTTTGAAAACATTTTCGAGAATGACGTCATGATGCCGCATCAGATTAATAATCCGTTGAGGATGCCGTCATTGTATGACTTTGTCATAACACATCATACAATAGTGGAACAAATGACTTCAGTCAAATTCACACTAAGTATTCCTCAGTATTTACAACTCCATCACATTTTATCATCTCTCGCACAAAGTTACATGGTACATGAGTGATAATTAAAATAAATTTTGATATTTCAAATCATTTGCGCTTCAGCCAAAAATAAGTAGCATAGATCGTACTTTTAAAACCGCTTTCAAAAATGATTACGAGTCTACATTTTGTTTTCAAAAGCACATAGTGCGATTTAGCTTGATGTCAAAATTTTGAAGTTTAGCATAGCTAGGAGTTTAGGAAAACCTAACACCTTCACTAAAAAATCATTTACTTAACAATCTATCTGCTCTCGTAATCCATAACACTCCATTCATTCACAAAACTATACCCAGTTCATCAAACCACACTTATGAGTTCATAAATTGCCACAATCATATGAGTTTAAGAACTTATCCTAGTCGGACCTTTACGTCCATTCACGAGGGGTTCATAAACATTTCATATAATTATGAGTCAAGAATGTCTCATAGGTATATGAGTTTTAAGAACTCGAACTTAATCTTATATTCTCTATCTATGACCTATCTACTGCTGTTATACACCGAGAATGGAGTCATCCTCTTAATGTGCATATAACAAATAGCGCCGGATACGTATATTTCAATGATTATCGCGCTGTAAACTAAGTGGTTTTTACACCAAGTACAATTCACTCTCCATACGAAGAATCATACAACTCACCGCCGGCATATGAGTCCTCAATTGAATCCCCATCTAACACTAACCCCATTCTCCATACGAATTTATTCGTATTTATAATTCTCTTCCGGATCTGTACTAATTGATAGTATAATTCATACACAAAGAATCTTGTCAGAACTTTCCAATCATCGATTGATTCCTTCCGGTCATTATAGCCTTTATCGATCACGCAGGTGATCTCATCGTATATATTACGATTTAGTTCTATATCTTGATCGCTTTATTTTACGATCTCTCATAATCGCACTTTCAGTCTTTTAGACTCAATCTATTCCCCACTACCGCTTAACTTTATAATTAGAGTTAGGGAACTCGTGTCTTTACACTCACGAGATTCATCTTTGAATCTTATCAACCAACTAACTCTATATGAGTTAATACTTATCCTAATCATTGCGGTTATTAGTCTCAGGTATTCCTACCTAAGCTTCATAACCAACAGCTTTGATACCAACCTGTGACACTCATGGTGCTTCCAACCATAACACCTCACAAGGGTACCTATCAACTTGCCACCGACTCGCTTTCTGTCCCCCTACTGGAGAAATGCAGGCTTCTGCCCTTCCCTTAAAGGGATGTCACCAGATAAAGGCTCTCGGGCTCTTTGCAAATTCATGCTTATGGCTTTGATACCAACCTGTGATGACCCCAAATCCAGTACTTGAAACCCAACTCAGCCCCCACGATACCATTTCTTTAAGTTTAATAATACTAAATAATAATACATTCGAACTTAATTTACATACATCAAAGTTTACTTCCCCAGGTACGTGACCTTCAAATACATTCCTTACAATACTTGAATAGATACCAATACAACTATAACCATTAACTCATAATACACACTTATTCAATCAGCTTTCCTTTTTCCTTTGTTCGTACCTGAGCCTTCAGGTTGCTCATACATAACTGAAAACATTTAATTTAAGCAAGGATGAGCATTTAAGTGCCCAGCAAGTAATAGCAATTATATATAAGTCAAAGAATATAAGTATTCTCTTTACATAACACTTCTACAACGAATTGAAAGTTGTGAAGTAATCAGACTGATAAAAATTCACATAACAACTCTCTTTCAAATTCTTTAAATTTGGCTCGCTCTACCCTTGAATAGGGTTTAAGAAACATACTATGAACATTCTTTTCATTTTCAAAAGGTTTAGCGGAATTCTATCCTCAAACTCATTATAACTTACGGCACGGAGAGGGTGATCACCTCATTGTACCTCAGATTGATCAATACTACATAACTTGAACGAAATTCATCGCTCACTCTATCCGCCTTATGCAAAATCTTTCCATATAGGGATGTTCATACATGCCCGGTTTCCAAACCCAAGGTTTTAATCTTGCTCAACAATAATATATAATTCAACATATATATACGTGTAATTGACAAAGGTATATCAACATGTGAATAAATGCCATGATTATCCAAGTGGGGACACTTGTATAACCATTTAGAAATCAACTTAATGTAATATATATCCGAGCTAACATGTTGATAATCAAAGCGTATATAATGTATACGTGAATAGAATAATTCAAACTTCTTACTCATGTCCATTGCATAAAGAAAATGCAAAGGTAGGATACTTGCCTCGATTCACGATTACAAATCTCAACTTAGGTTTTATCTCTTTATCACAACCTATCAATAATCGTATCATTCGCTCGATTAGAACAATATATCTTAACACATAAGATCTTGCCTATTACAATTAAAGATATAGTCTAATCACATAATCATAGTGATCATACTTTTAGTTCATATTCTATACTTGAAATATTTTTATACATTTTTCAAATATTTCATCCATGCTCTTACAGTAGCCTTTTCTTTCTATTATAGGGTCTGACATTTGTTGGCGTACCGACAACTTTATCGGGTAAATACTGAGTCTAAGACTCTTATTCTATACCTCAACATCTGCAAATATCAGACATCTTATTTTTAACCATTTTCGAAATTTCCAGAAATTGAAAAATTTAAAATAATTCAAATCTGACACTAAAGGGCCTATAGTGATATAACAGTTACTATAGGTGTTCTTCTTCAAATTCGTAACTTCATAATTGGTTCTCAAGTCACTAGTTTGGTAGTATAACTTTCAAATATCTAATCATAATTAAATGATTTAAACATTAAACAATTCCATTATCATTAATAGTTTAATTAATACTAAACTATTAATGAAACCATTGCTAAAATATAAACGTTATTTATAATAACTCAAACTATTTTTAAAACATTTATAACCTAAATAATTACCATTAATATTTAAATATTAATGTACTATTTATCCAAATATTAAAAGTCATTAATTATAACTTAAAATATTTTTAAATCCTTAATATCCTCTTTAAATGGTTTTTAAATAAATAAACCATTTTAAACTATTTATTTAATATTAATCATTAAATAAACTAAATATCATTAATATTATCTTAATATCATTAATATTTAATTATTAATGAAATTATCATTTAAATATTAAAAGTTATATTTTATAACTTAAAATATTTTTAAATACCTTATTTTCATTTAAAATGATTTTTAAAATATTAAAATCATTTTTAAACTAAATTATTTAATATAATCATTAAATAACTTTAATATCATTAATAATTATTAATTAATGAAATTCATCACAAAATATTAAAAGTCATCACAAATAACTCATTTACATAATCAATTCCAAGCCAAAATAAACATAGTAACTAACTAGTTTATTAACAACACTAACTAAACTTCAAAAATTCAAACTTTAACTAACAATTAAAAATAATAACATTACAAAATTAAATAAGAAACATACCCTAAATACGAATTCCACAGTTGAATACGCACTTCCACGCCTAAAATTTAACTAAGGAGATCTTTATAAAAGTTCTCCCACAACAAAGCCTTTCTCAAAAATTGGAGGCCTTATTGTTGGTGAATGAAACAAAGGCCAAGCCCTTCTATTTATAGGTTTAGAAAATGGTGAAGTTCTCAACTTAGTCGATGTGGGACTTGGTTTATACTAATTTTCAATAAAGCTCACTTTATGCATTTTCTAACGTATTGCTCATAACTCCGATTAATCTAATTTCTGGATATGTTATACATGGTATGTAAGATTATTTTTAAAAATACGAATTACCCAATTCGGGTTCATTAGGTAGCCCAAACAAAGGCGTCAAAAGTGGACGCTCATAACAGCTTTTCAATCTCGCTTTCAGCTTTACCTCTTTCGCTAAAAACAAATCATAACTCTTTCATTTTAAAACATTTTTGAGCGATTCTTGAGCCCACAGGAAGCTAACTTCTGGGGCTACAACTTTTATTCTTTGACCATTTCCAAATTCCGAACACATCAGCCCAGAATTTTCGTTCAAATGGACTGCACCGCACTTGTTGGGAAGTTTTGACACTACTACTTTGAAATGTTATAACTCTCTCCTCCGATATCGCATTTAGTCTGCTTTGAGTCTATGGAAAGATTATTCGGTTTACTATAACATACCAAAAGCTCAGAAGGTTTTGGAAACATTAACTAATCTAAACAAAGGTCCCGAATAGCACATCCGGCAATGACTTTCAATTTTGAGAAATTTGACACATTTCCTTCCAAACACCGTAATTCCTCATCCGAGGCTGAATGAGGTCATTCCAAAGCCTATGGCTTCCTAACTCAATGCACTACAACATATCAAAAGCCCAGACCTTTTAAAGCACAAATAGTGGACGAGAATGCCCCATTACAGCATCGCCAAAAATAGTTTATCATGATTGGTCAACCATGTTTGACCATCTATAACTTCTAATCTATACATGATATGGACTTGATTCTTTTTGCAGATTAAAGACCACATATCGTGCTACACATAACAACTTTTGAAGAACAAAACTCATGATCGAGCAAAGAGTTATGGCCTCTACGACATTTGGTGAAAAAATAATGTAATTCGGTTTTTCCAACTTGCTTAAATCTTCAAATTCGTGCACTTTGATGTTATGGGTCTTTGATTTATCAACTCATATAATCAATTAACATTCTATTACACAACTTTAAACAATCAATTGCATCAAATAACATCGAATCAAAGGATTTCTAGGTTTAGTGTTCTTATACACTTTTTGCCAAAAATTCTTGATCCTTGCTTCTGATTTGTTATGGGTGATGGTTGGGCTTTGTTTAAGAGTGTATGGGCAATCTTGTACAAGGCAATTAAATGTAATATTTAATCACTAGATTTAATTCTTATAATTTACCAATTAACTTCTATCCTTTGGTAAATTAAAACACTTATACAATAACATCGAAATTAAACCCTTTAATTAAAATTAGGTTTTCAACGCCATCAATTAGGGTTTCTAATTGACCATTAGTGGTTCTTTAATTATCTCGTGTATGTTACTAACACAATCGTTCTATTTTCTAATTTCAACCTGCTTAGGTTATAATAATTAGGGTTTGTCCTAATTATCGACGTATAAACAAGAATTAGGGTTTCTTCTAATTACCGATATTCTTATTCACAAAGAATTTCATATACACAAATACTACTCGTAAATATCCCATAACCGAGTTTAATAATTAGGGTTTCACAACACTGTAATATGCTATGACCTAATCGACCGTCATTGCTCAATATTATCTCGTCAAGCATATACCCAAAGACATAATTATGGTATCAGAAATCATTATATAAATAATATAATATTATTATTCTCATCTCTTGATCACAATCCCAATCCCAATCCAGGGTTTGGATCTCATGTCTGACTTATTCTTCGTACACAACATCAATAATCAAGTTAAAATAATTAACTTAAATATTCTGAACAATTCATATAATAAAATATTTATTATATAAATCTAATTATCACTTCATATATTATTTCCAATCATGTTTTCATGGAAAATAATTAATAAAAACATTTCGGCTTACAGAAATTTATTACCATATAATTTGTGGTAATTAATAATTCCAAAATTATTTCTAATTTTTCAAGTAATAAATGTATTCGCATTTATCGTTCACTTTACTTGACACTTAGTCTCGTCATTAAATAAAAAAAATTTATACGCAAAATTTCTTATTTATTTTATATAGAAAATCTCAGGTTATTACAGTTGTATAACATATCAAAATACTAAAATTTACCATAGTTGTATAACATATTAAAATATTAAAAGTGTAAGACCCCAACTTATTATAAATAAAATCGAATTTCTTCTAATTATTATTGTGAATAATAAGGTATTAATTTGATATAATTTTCTGGTTATGGGTGAAATGTGCAAATTTTGTAAAATATGCAAGTGGTTATAAAATAATCATTGTTGTCGGGGAATATTCATTTGGTCGTGGAATATTCTTGTTGTTTGGGAATATTCGTATGATTACCAGTGTCATTTAGGGCCCCATAACGTAATAATTATCTGGATGAAGAAAATGATAAGTTTGAGTTTTTATAAATAACGGCGTAGTTGTTATCATTAACAATCGTTGGAATACTCGGTGGTTAAAATACAAGAATACGCTGTGGATGCACAATATTGATGAATTATTGATCCTTACGTAAAGAAGGCACTACTCAATAATTGTTACAAAGAGTTATCGCTCAATATTTTATTTTATTGATTCAATAATTGCTACGTTGATATTTTATATTATTGTTGTTTCAATAATTGTCACTGCACAATATTTTCCATTATCAGATCAATAATTCATATTATTTGAATAATATTATTAGATAGCATTATTGGCAATGTCTAGAAAGTTCTGTCAATGAGAGGTTTGGTCACCTAATTGTGCGCCAGTAAGGAGAAATTCTTATTGGAAAGCCCCCTCTTCTAATGGATTGCTGTTTCCGCTGCAGTTGTTGATCTAAAACTTGTTATCTATTTTATTTTATCAGATTTCTCCCTGTTGAAGACGAAAGATAATTTGTTGTATATTATCTTAGTCATAATATTCTTTACTGGGCTAGTTGAGCTCACCCTTTTTCTTTTTGTTCCATTTTTCTCAGGAGGTGAGAACATAGCAGGATCTAGTCGGGGTATGGAGTGATGGTTCTAGAAAGATGTTTTAGCAGTCCTCACTATTTCTGTAAAATAGTGTTTGAATAATTATAATGAGGACTTATTTGAGTGTGGATATTGTCTAGAAGACAATATTTGTACACAATATGTGTTGTCGTATTTTGCACGACAATTGTATTATTGAAGTTATAGTTTGCTTTCTGTACCATGTATTTGGCGACTCAAAATGGGTGTTGTATACCTATTTTGGGGGCGTCACAAAAAGCCACATACCCGACACTAAAATACTAATTACATATTTACATCAAATACTGAAAATACAAATTAAAAAAATACTAAAAAAAATCAAATTAAAAAAATACTAAAATCCAAAAAAATACTAAAATTCAAATTATTTTGTTAATTAATCAAAAGAACAAAAATTCAAATTACATCATTAAAATACTAAAATCATAACATATTTACATCATTTACATCATAACATAACATATTATCATATTTACATATTTACATCATAACATATTTACATCATTTAATCAAAATACTAAAATACTAAAATTTTACTCAAATACTAAAATTTTACCATAGTTGTATAACATGTCAAAATACTAAAATTTTACCATAGTTGTATAACATATCAAAATACTAAAAGTCACTTACCCGACACTAAAATACTAATTACATATTTACATCAAATACTAAAAATACTAATTAAAAAAATACTAATTAAAAAAAATATACTAAAATACTAAAAAAAATCAAATTAAAAAAATACTAAAATTAAAAAAATACTAAAATACTATAATTCAAACTATTTTGTTAATTAATCAAAACAACAAAATAAACCCAAACACTTTGCTTCAAGGCTTCTTCCTTAGTCACCCCTCAATTTTCCTTCAATCGGCTTAAGAGAGTAAACAGAGATGGAGGTTTTTTTAGTAAAAGTTGGTAGAACTTTGATGTTGGTAGCATGTGAGTAGAAGAGGTTAGGAGGAAATGGTTTGGAACGGATGGACATGGAATGAAGATAAGCAGGGAAGATATTCTTGGTTTAGCTTTCCCTTATCAGATAATGGCTTAGCTTAATATCCTTTATGATGCCTAAATAGTCTCCCACTCATGCTTAATAATTTAATGACTCACATTAACACTCTGTTTCTCACTTTTGAACAGAAAAAAACATAGAAAACTTAAATTAAAACAGAAAAAAAAAGAATAAAAAATTTAAAGTTTTCTTTTGTGTTGTTTCTGAGTTTTTAATAGAAAAGAATAGAAAATTTAAAATTGAGGACATGAGTTGTAATTTAAAATTTATTATATTAAAAGTTGAATGAGTGCGAATCGAGCCCGAACTATTTGCTCATTTTACAGCCTTACTCAACATACATGTTAATTCCTTATTTCAAAACATATACGATATCAATAATATATATATATATATATATATATATATATATATATATATATATATATATATATATATATATTATTACATCATACATATTTTAATACCCACACAATATATATTTGGAGCGAAAATTTCATGTAAAGAGTGAGAAAATAATAGGGTCTTTCACCATGTGTTTATTTGTAATTTATGAATTATTATAATTCATGAGATTACAAATTCAAGACTATTAATGTAAGATATTATTAACTTTTGACCATTAATTTGAGATATTTTAAACTTTAATATAAGATTATTTTTAAAATTTATGAAAAACAATAAATCTCCAAATGAGGAGTAATTTTTAGATAATTTAAAATATATCTTTATTCCAAATTATAATATTATTCTAGACTTTTGAATAGTTAATCTCAAGCATGTATCATATATCTCTATTCCAAATTATAAGATTATTATTGAATTTTGACGATTGATTTGAGATATTTTAAAACTTTAATATAAGATTATTTTTAAAATTTATGAAAAATAATAAATTTCCAAATCGTAAGTAATTTTTAGATAATTTATAATATATCTTTATTCCAAATTATACAATTATTATTGATTTTTGAAAATTGATTTGAGATATTTTAAAATTTTAATTTAATATCCTATTTTAAATTTATAAAAAATAATAAATCTCTAAATGAGGAGTAAATAGCCTTAAGAGTAAATATAACGAAGTATATAGCACTATGTTGGAGTTTCAGAATTAACTGCATTGCAAATTTTGTAACTTAATAAAAGTTGCTCTGCAATTGTAATTTTACAATATTATGCTCACTACTTAAAATAAATTATAAGTCAATTAACATTTTATGTGACAATGTTTATAATATTGAGTAACGGTTCTCAGAACAAAAAAAAAAAGTTCTTGTACATTTTATGTATTAATTTTATATATTAGTTATTCATATAATGATTGTTTCAACATAAAAATCTTTTAGAACACCCACATATAAGAAAACAAACTCTTATTTTTTGAAATTTCATAAAATTATTTAACTTAAGCACTCAAAATTATACATGTACATTTTTTAAATATACCAACATATAACACTTGACTATATGTAAATAGTATAAAACTCATTATATACAAAATATACCGTAACTCATCATATTGTACAAATTTATTTGCATATAAATCATAAAATATAAAATTTATATTTACTTTCTACAAAATTAATTTATCACAAATAATTTTTTAGATAATTGTTGATTTTATAATTTTATTAAAATTTTAATGCATATATATATATATATATATATATTAAATCATTAAATATTGTTTGATTTTATAGATCCACACTCATAATTTCATTTATTAATATTTTACATCGTTATACAACCGAGCCAGGACCGGTTACATAAATAATATTTCAATTTTGTTATCCTTTCACAGTTTTAGTTTATTCCCCTAAATAGATCTCAGATCCATCCTCAAAACCTCGAACCATTCTCTGCATCCCAACCATCTCCGATCCATCCTCTCCCACCACCACCGCCACCGATCCATCTTCCGACTTCTCTTCAAGATTTTCTCGCTTTCTCTTGAAAGGATTCATTGCCTCTTCACTCGCCAGCTCTCACTCCAAAAATTTCGAGGTAATTTTTCTACCAATTGGGCTCGGATGGTATATAAACCGAGTTTATTTTGAGCTTTAGTCAATGAATTTATCTCTACTTATGTGGATTTGTCTATATATGGGTGTTTACTTGTTTAGGGCTTTTTTTTAGTAGTGCTTGATGATTTTACGCTTTTGATGATATTTTCATATTCGGTTATATTCTTGGCCCTTGAGTATGGCCATTATAGTTGTTATTGGTACAATTATATGTTATGGAAATATTATTTTCCCCAATTTGTTTTCTTCATGTATTCACCTTCTTCTAACTTCTATTAGAATCGTGAATGCATCACTATTAGAAATAAATTTTCCTAACACATTCCTCGAGAGCATCATTATATATGAAAACATTACACTGACCGAGATGGGCTCTCTTATAATACCTAATACCGCATAGCGTGAACTCCAACTTGAGAAATCATGGATTTTGTAGAAAATTTAAACTATGTAGAACTACTAAAGCCTCAATAACCATGGCTATTGGTGGACTCTTATATGCACCTAATATTATTAGAACTTAATACTCCAACTTAGGAAATCATATGTTCAAATTTAAATAATGTGTGATTTATCACACAATAATATATTCTTGTCCCAAAATAAGATAAGTCGGCCAATACTATAATCCATGTTGAGCAAATTTATAATTTCAACACACCATCGACTTGAGAATATTTGAGGCTTTCATAAGAATGCCTATAAGCTTATTATGGTTATAAGCTTTTTCTCGTAATGGAGGGGAACTTTAGGAGACTTACCTTCAATCTATAGCGCCTATTGATTCTGACTTTTTTTTGAGGGGCACGCCAAATCTCCGACCTTGCATACTTAGGGGGAGAGGCCTGCTATCACCTTTGGTCTATCAACCAATTTGTTGTATAATGGTTCGATGTCCAAAAAATAAATATATCATTTTCTCGATTCTTCAAAATACATTTCGTATTCTTATTTCACAATTTGTTGTATATTGAGCATCTTACTTACTCTTATGCATCAAAGTGTATTTCAGAAATGAAAACTTATGAAAATAAACATGGTCTCTCAGATATGGAAGGAATCTTGAAAGTCCAAATGTGCATTTCCTTTCACCAAGAGCATTTAAAACAACTAGTAATGGAGAGAATTAGTCAATTACAATTAGAGCCCTTAAACCACCATCCTCCTCAGAGATCTTAGCCGATGTCAAGCGACACGACATATGCGAGAATACAAAAGATATCAAATTGAACTTTTTAAGACAAAGAGAGAGATGAGTAGAATATGATTTGTCATTTATGTTCTCTTGTTTTCAATTATACATCTCAATCATTACCGATTCTCGCTAGTGGGATGATCAATAAGATAATAAGAAACTCACCTACTTTTTTAAAGAAGACCGCCTTCCTCCCTAACACCAAAAAAAAAACTACATGGAAAGAAGGATCCTTTTTTTTGTACTTCATATTCAAATTTTGTTGAGTCATGTCTCCGATGCCAATGGTTTGAAGTCGCATGGAACATTATTTTCCCATATCCTTTCTCGCCTCCCTTTCATATGTCTCTCATTAGCTTGTCTGTGAGAAGTTTTATGTTTGGTTAGTTTATATATGCATAAGTCCGTGAATATTTTTAGTTTCTTTTTCTTACTTCATTTGTTTTTCCTCAACTATGGGTTAGGAATTACCTTTTATTAAAGTAAGATGACTTTTTAATGATTTTTAAAATTCTTTTTTGCATTAATGCGCAGACATATGAGGAGTACTGGCGCCCAAAGCGTAAGCAAATCAAGATCACACTATCTTGTATTTTTCTTTTCCATATTACTTGTTGATACTGCAGTGTATACTTAAGCAGTCTGAACATCCTAATTTACTGAGGCCAAAGTATCAATAATTGTAATGAGTACTTATTTGAGTGTGGATATTGTCTAGATGACAATATTTGTATTTAAACTCACAGTTTAAGTGTTGTCGTATTTTGCACGACGCTTGTATTATTATAAAGTTGTAGTTGTTTCGTACCATGTATTTGGCGACTCGTAATGGGTGTTGTATACCTATTTTGGGGGCGCCACAACAGTATCAAAGCTTAGGGATATGGTCTCTAGCGGAGATCGGGGAATAGAACTACGAGGGGAGAGACGAGTAATCTTTCGCTAGTGTGTCATACCTAAGCTTATTTGTTTGGTCGGTCATAATATAAGGATATTATGTGGCATGTTAATTTCTTTAATTAACCCTTGTTTTATGGCATTATTTGAGAATGGCAGCTGAGAATATTAACAGTGGAGTGAATGAGACCGTGGAGACACCTTTAATCACCACCCAGGGGAACGTGCAATAGGAAGGAAATATTCCTCCTGTAAACAACACTATCGAATAAATGATGAATGATGGGATGTTTAGAAGCTTTTTGCAGTTCATGCAAAACTAGACGAAGGAGACTCGTGTACAAAATAAGGGTGGAAATGATAGCAACGCACGGCTCGTCACGGCCAAACAGTTCAAAGAGTTGGGACCACCAGAATTTATTGGAAATTCAGATCCGATCAAGGCAGAGATGTGGGTTAAACAAATTACCAAGATATTCGATGTCTTGGGATGCACGGAGGAATAGAAGTTTCTTTTCACCACTTTTATGTTCCGTGACGAGGCAGACTACTGGTGGGAGTCTGTGAAACGTACCCAGCCTACCGCACTCAACATGTCTTGGAAAATGTTTCAAAAACTTTTCAACGACAAGTACTTTCCTGAAAGTATTCGCCATATGAAGGAGGTAGAGTTTATTAGACTATAACAAAACAACATAACGGTGTCCCAATACTAGGCGAAGTTCGCAGAGTTATCCAGGTTTGCACCTCATTTGGTAGAGAATGAGGAACGAATGACGAGGATGTTTCTGAGATGTTTAAAACCTGAGATTCGACAATATCTTATCTCTCATAAATTTTCTTTATATTCAGATGTTGTAAACAGGGCTCAATTATTAGAGCGAGATAACAAGTACGTTCAACCGAGGGACCATAACCAGGGTCATACCGGTGGCAGTAGTCATCGAAGAAATGAAAACCAGCGGGGAGGAAAACATTCAGCTTGGTCCCATCTTCCAGACTTTGTACAACTTCTAATCCCATGCCATTGCGTAACTCTCAACAACGGCGGTCCGAAATAGGTCCTACATACCTCAGTCGGATGCTCGGATTGCAATTATGAAAGTTTGAGCGGACATTACAGTGCATGCGTGCACGTACTTCGAGATGGCAGGACCCGTGAATCCCGGGGCAACCTCTATAAATAGAGGGCTTGGGGTGGCCATTTTGAAAAAGAAAAAGGTGAGGAAGCCCTGTCCAATTTGCTCTGTATACACCATAAATTGAGTGTTTTCTCATTTTAAACACTTTATACCGGCAGGATCCGAGTGTTCATCCACTTTTAAGTTATAGAAGTCTTCTTTGGCAACCCATTGTAAGCCTTCTGACACACTTTGAAGCCTTTCTCTTCATCTTTACACACACCATTCTTCACATTGAGAATCGTGTCATGTGTGTTTGCGCCTTTACTTTTGCCTGTGGTTTCATTTCAATTATATATATATATATATATATATATATATATATATATATATATATATATATATATATATATATATATATATATATATATATATATATATATATATATATGAACCGTGTGTCTGGACTTTGTTCGATGAGCCCGATTTTACATCCTGAGCGCTTACTACTTTAATATATATATATATATATATATATATATATATATATATATATATATATATATATATATATATATATCCACCGTTGTCTGACTTTTTCCGATGAGCCCTAATTTTACATCCGGTGCGTTTATCGCATTTATTTATATATATATATATATATATATACATTTAATCCCGCCGGGAGTTTACTTCATAGCGGTTGATCGTCTTTATAGCTTTCTTTACTTTTTGTCCCGCCTGGAGTTTACTCTGTGGCGGTTGATTGCTTTTACAACTTAATTTATATTTCTGACCCCCATGGAGGTGCTTCGTAATGATCATCATCTCTGCTCTATATATATATTTACAGCTTTTATATATATACATGCTTACTGCTTTCTTATCAATTGCGGCATCATGTGAGCCTAGGAATTATGTGATCACAGATTCAGTCTACTGAATCTAGATTCGGTTCCCGTGATGGACATTTTCAGCTGTAAGCAGCTTGTAAATTTATTCACGGTGTTTGGATTTCCTCATATGGTTTTCATACCCATGAGGAGTTCGGCACTATTTTGTACATTATGTTATCGAAGATGCTTCTCATCTCGAAAACTAAAAACAATCAAGCCGAACACTTAATAAAAATGGGACTGTAAAAGGTCTCAATTACTATTGAGCACAAGGGTTTGAAAAAACCTCTTTTATAAAAACATCATTGCCATATCTTGTTTAAAATTGATTTTTACACAAATTCAAACCATGTGTATATAGTTGCGAACGAGGCCTCGCACTACTTCCAAATAACAGCACATTGACCCACACACACACACACATTCATATAACAGTTTCTTAGAAAGTGGCGGTTACCGTGGTAACACGGATGTCGGGGGGTGCCTAACACCTTCCCTCCGCATAATCAAGTCCCCGAACCCTAATGAATCTCGGTTTCACCGACCCGTTTAACAGTGTCACATCACTAGGTCAATGTGCAATCCTTTTCTCGGTTGTGTTGGTACAACCATATAAAAAATCAACTGGCGACTCTTAACAGTTCATTGTCGACATGATACATGTCAGACCTTTTTCACTTGTTTTTTCAAACAAATCTCACCAAACATGAGAATACCAAAGAACAAGTAACGAAAAGGGATAAATAAAAATCCCAACGTCGACACAAGCCAAAGATATGTTTACCACTCAGTGTCTCCAGAACACGATACACAAGATTGTTGGTCTTTAAAGCATAAAATTCAAAATCTGATCGAAAGTGGCAGTATTGTAGTCCAACAACCTGACCAACAAAATGTCAACACCAATCTTCCGTTGCAGCATGATACATAAGAAGTAAACATGATCGGGTCAGGAAGAGCTGAAATGTATCCAAATCGCAAGTACATATGAAGGATTGAGGAATACCCCCAAAGGCACCGAACAAATGTCCTAAAGTGGGAAAACTTGGAGGAGGATATGATAGTAATGCAAAAATTAGAGACAATCCAGAATCAAATAAATCTTCTAGCTAAGCTGATAGTGTAAGATCCCAAATAATTAATAAATGAAATTTAATTTCCTCTAATTATTATTTTGAAATAGTAAGGGTTGATGTGATTAATGTGGATAGTTATGGGTAAAATACGCAAATATTTCAAAATAAGCAAGTGGTAATAAAATATTCATTGTTGTCTGGAATATTCGTTTGGTCGTGGAATATTCAGACTTTGTCTTCTGGAATATTCGCATTTACCACAAGCAAACCATGTGGGCCCTATAACGGAAAAAGCGATTGGAGGAAGAAAATGACAAATATAAGTCGCTTAAAAATAACTCTACAGAGTTGTTACCGCTTATAATCGTTGAATACCCTTGGTTAAAACACGAAGAATACGCTTGTTGTTGCACTGCAGAAGACACGGTATTACACCAATTATTGACTCTTACATAAGAAGGCACTACTCAATAATGGTTACAAAGAATTCATCGCTCAAAGTTTTATTTTATCGATTCAATAATTGTTGCGTTGATATTTTATATTGTTGTTGTTTTAATAATTGTCATTATACAAAGATTTTTCATTATCGAAGCAATAATTCATATTATCTCAATAATATTATTAGATAACATTATTGGCAATGTCTAGAAAGTTCTCATCTAAGGAGAGGTTTGGTCACCTAATCATGCGCCAAGAAGGAGAAATTCTTATTGAAAGCCCCTCTTTCCTGAACCTACTCGGTTCACAATATTGTGATTCTGTAATATTATTTGTGAATAATTAATTATTGATTCATATGATGAGGAAAATATTGATTTTATGTGGATATAGATGGAGAAAATTTTAATGTGACAATTGTTGAAAATTGAAATTTTATCTTTTCTCTCGATAAAATAATTCATTTAAATATATATAATATTATATTTTAATAATATAATAATGGTGATATTTTTACAACGAATGTGGAATATATGAGTATACGAGGAGGAAGAGTATTTTTGTTGCAATAAATGTTTAAAACATGTTAAACATGTCTGTGGACCCCATTTATCGAATCGAAATTTGATTATAGCCTCTAAAATCACCTGCTTGTGGATTTCGGTCAATTTCTCTTGGAATTTGGAAAACCTTTCTTCTCAGAAGTTGTAGAGAATTGAATTTCCTATAAAAACTCGAGAGATTCAATTTTCCGACAAAAGGGCTATTTATTATGAATTATTGAAGTTCAAGTTCAAATAATTGATTTTTGGAAGTTTTAATTATTTATTTTATGAAAACGCTTTTTTTACTTCTTTTAGAAGGGAGCATGTGGTTTGTATTCAGATTTGCAGATTCTAAGAATGGGCGTAGAAAATTTTATATATATTATTATTATAATAAATTTTCGCTTTGGTGTTCTAAGCAATTTCCTATAAATAGTGCTTAGGTTAGAATTGAAAATCACACCGTAAACTCAAGTTTTCTCTCTATATTATCGAGCGTTATTCTTGTGTGAGTATTTTGAGTATACTTTGAGTATTGCTATACGGTGAAAGTTCAAGATATAGCCTATATCCAAAGATTCCATAAGTACCGATCTTTCGAGGTAAGGGATATTTTTTTTTCGTAATGATATTATTTCTTCAATATCATTATGTCAAATATCGATCCAAAGTTTTTATCAAATTTGGAACTTTTGGTGTCTGAGTTACTATTCACGATATACGGATTATTCACGATACTGCATTATTCACTTATCACGGCAGACTATTCATCTAAAAATGAAAATTTTCTCTTTTCGTCTAAAATATCTATTGTGGATACTAGCTTTGATTGTATCCATGTTTTGATCATTCTTGAATTTTACACCACTATGATTATTTTTGAGGTATTTTGGACGTGGATAAAACGGTACGAATCCTTAATCCTTAATCCTTGTCATTTTGTTTCACTCGATTCGCTTTTTTAAAAATATATATATATATATTTTTCATCATCCTCAGCTTAAATGATGATATTATTGAATATCTTTGGCCCGTAGTGCAAAGATGAATGATTTATGATGAATATCTTTGGCCAGTAGTGCAAAGATAATGATTTCTGATGAATATCTTTGGCCCGTAGTGCAAAGATGAATGATTTCTGATGAATATCTTTGGCCCGTAGTGCAAAGATGAACAGGTGTTTAGATGAACATGACTAACTGGTGAATGTCCTCGGCTCAGAAGTGCAAGGATAAATATTTGATCCCGTATATATATTGATTGATGTTACAGGATAAAAACAGACGATGAACTTTAAAATTCATACATAGAAGATAGTAGTTTGCATTCTCTACTTAACTCTTCTAATGAATTATTATTTCAAATTGCGAATATTGATTTAAAACTTGTTGTCTATTGTATTCTATTATATTTTTCCTGTTGAAGACTAACGATAATTTTGTTGTATATTATCTTAGTCATAATATTCTTTATCAAGGTTAGTCGAGCTCACCCTTTTCCTTTTTGTTCCATTTTTCTTCTCGTGAGGCGAGAATATAATGAGTACGAGTCTGGGGTATGGAATGAAAGTTCTAGGGAGAGTTGTTTAGTAGTCCTCACCATTGTTGTAAAATAATGTACCAATAATTATGATGAGGATTTATTTGTATGTGGATATTGTCTAGATGGCAATATCTCGTATTTAAACTCACGCTTTTACTATTGTAATAATAAAGTTGTAGTTGTTTCGCATCGCATATTGACAACTCGTAATGGGGATGTAGACCTATTTTGGGGTGTCACAGCTTGGTATCGAGCTTAGGGATATGATCTCCAAGCGAGATCGGGAATAGAACTAGGAGGGAGAGACGAGTAAATCCTTCGCTAGTGTGTCCTACCTAAGCTTATTTGATAGTTGGTCAAGATATAGGATATTATGTGATATATTGATTTCCTTAATTAACCCTTGTTTTATGACAAGATTTGAGAATGTCGATCGAGAATATTAACAATGGAAATGAGACCGTGGAGACGCTTTGACTCACCAACGAGGAGAACGTGGCAACAGTCGGCAATGTTCCTCCCGTGAACAACACCACCGAAAGAGATGATGAACGAGGGATATTTAGAAGCTTTTTGCGCTTCATGCAAAATCGCATTTAGGAGACTCGTGTTCAAAACATAGGAGGAAATGATAGCAATTCACTGGTTGTCACAATGCAAGCGCCTTCAAAGAGTCGGGACCACCAGACTTAAGGGAAAGCCAGATCCGATCATGGCGTAAACATGGGTCAAGCAAATTACCAAGATATTCGATGTCTTGGGATGCACAGAGAACGAAGGTTCCATTCGCCACCTTTATGTTCCGTGGCGAAAGGCGATCATCGGTGGGAGTCTCTGTGAAGCGCACTCCATCCAAACCGCCAAAAGATGTCTTGGGAGACGTTTCAGAAACTATTTAATGACAAATACTTTCCTGAAAGTGTTCGTCATATGAAGGAAGTGGAGTTTATTAGACTGGAGCAGAACAACATGACGGTGTCTCAGTACGAGGCGAAATTTGCAGAGTTATCCAGGTTTGCACCTCATTTGGTGGAGAATGAGGAACGTATGACGCGGATGTTTCTGAGAGGTTTGAAACCCTAAGATACGCCAAGATCTCATCTCTCATAAATTTTCTCTCTATTCAAATGTTGTTAATGTGGCTCAATTGTTAGAGCGAGATAACGAGTACGGTCCAACCGAGGTACCACAATCGAGGATCATACCGAGATAGCAACAACAAAACAACAATAATCGGTGGAGAAAGAAAAGGCGACAAAAATGGTAACCACTCTGGTGGTAATCATGGCCATGAAAATAGAAGAAGCGAGTCGAGGAGATTTTAAAAAGAGGAGATTCAACAACGACCATGTGAAGACGACAAAGGCCAAGAAAGAATCGGTTCCAAGGGAGGAGAACGACCACCGGGTCATATATGCTATAAATGCGAAAAGAGGACATATCACCAAACCGCCCACAATGTTAGCCTGTGTATGCTATAATTGTGGAAAGGAAGGACATATCGCCGAGATTGCACGTAGAATAAACCTAGTTCAATGGGGGACGGTGACTCAAAAGACTATCCCGTAAAAGTCAAAGTCAACGGTTCCTGGAAGAGCGCTTTGTTGTGATCGGTCAAAATGCGAGGAACCCAAACGAGGTGATCACGGGTAAGCTATTTATAAATTCTTGTGAAGTTTATTCTTTACTAGATACCGGTATACCCATTCATTTATCTCTCCCGCTTGTGCTCAACGCTTAAACTTGACTCGAGAGAAATTAGACTTTGATCTATCTCGTGGAAACTCCGTTAGAGAAACTTTCATCACATCCACTCGCTTATAAATCTTGTCTAATCCATATTGGCACCCTTATCTTACCCAATGACCTTATCTCTTTAAAGATACTTGCTTTTGATGTGATTTTAGGGATTGATTGGTTAACTACTCATCATGCCAAAATTGATTGTTGTCGTAAGTTGTTAGCTTTCATATTCCTAAACAACCTGTTGTTCAATTCAAGCAACTAAACCATTAAAATCAATCATCATCATATCTAATCATAAAGCTATTCGCTTATTAAAAACGGATGTCAAGCTTTTCTTAGCCCATGTTATGGATTTGAATAAAGACACGCCAAAATTGAATAATATTCCTGTTGTTATTAACTTTCCGACGATTTCAAGAACTTCCTTGCCTACCCCCGTAACGTGAAGTTGAATTCTTTATCGACCTTGAACTCGGTACAAAGCCCATTTCTAAAACCCCATATCGAATGGCTCCTATTGAACTTCAGAGTTAAAGGTCCAACTACAGAGTTGTTGGACATTGGTTTCATTCGCCCTAGTACATCTCCTTGGGGTGCTCCTGCTTTATTTGTAAAGAAGAAGAAAGAGGGAGTATGCGACTTTGTATTGACTATCTGGAATTGAACCATGTCACTATCAAGAATAGGTATCCTCTACCTCGTATTGATGACTTGTTTGACCAGTTGCAAGGAGCACAATTCTTTTCAAAATCGATCTTCGCTTACGGATATCATCACCAAGATTAGAACCGAGGATATTCCAAAGACCGCTTTTAACTCCCCATGACGGCATTATGAATTCTTAGTTATGTCTTTCTGATTGACTAATGCTCCTGCTGCTTTCACCATTTGAAGTCGGTACTCCAAAGGCTTCGTGAAAACAAGCTTTATGCCAAGTTAAAGAAATGCGAGTTCGGCTCGAGGAAGTAGCATTTCTTGGGCATGTGGTGTCAAAACATGGAGTATCTGTTGACCCGTGCCAAGATTGAAGAAATACAAAGTTGGGAGCAACCAAGTCGGTGGATCAAGTACGTAGCTTTTTGGGCTTAAATGGTTATTATCTGAGATTCGTGGAAGGGTTTTCTTCAATCGCTACTCGCTAACTCATCTAACTTCGGAAGGATACAAAATTCGCTTTGAGCGAGAGAGTGCGAGAAGAGTTTCAAGAGCTTAAAAGGAGACTTATTTTGCACTGTTCTAACAATACCACCGTTCGGATGGATTTGTTATCTACAAACGATGCTTCTCAGCAAAAGGGTTAGGATGTGTTCTCATGCAACGTGGGAAAGTCATAGCTATGCCTCACGACAACTTAAAGAATATGAGAGGAATTATCCTACTCATGATCTAGAGTTAGCAAAGCAATGCTTTCCGCTTAAAGATCCGGAGGCACTATTTATATGGAGAGAAAGTGGAGATATATTCGCACCATAAAAGCCTTAAATATTTCTTCACTCAAAAGAACTTAACATGCAAGCAGAGACGTTGGCTCGAGCTATTGAAAGACTACGACCACACTATTCAATACCATCCCGAAAAGCGAACGTGGTAGCCGACGCTGTTGAGTAGAAGATCATATGCGTGGACGAAAGTGCGATGATGTCAAGTATACGACAGAGCCAACTTTAATAGAAAAGTTAAGGTTGCTCAAGCCACCGAATCCGAGTGATGCATATGAAGAAGAAAGTACAAGAAGGAGCTATTCCTAAGCGAGAATTGATGAAGAAGGAATACTTGAGTCCACTCCGCACTTTGTGTTCCTAACGATTCTCGATTTGAAGTACAAGATTATGATGGAGGCACACAATACACCATTTGCAATCCATCCGGAAGTACTAAAATGTATCGTGATCTTCTACATACATTTTGGTGGAACAATATGAAGAGAGAGATTGCAAAGTTTATCTCAACATGTTTAACTTGTAAACGTAAAGGCGAGAGCATCAAGTGCCTAAGGGACCATTGCAACCACTTGAGATTCCGAAATGGAAGTGGGAACACATTACCATGGATTTCATTACGGACTTCCCACGGTTTCTCAAGGCATAAATGCTATTTGGGTTATTGTTGATAGATTAACCAAGTTCCGCTTCATTTCTTGCCGACACGGAGACTTATTCCTCGAACGCCTTTCTCAAATGTACGTAAATGAGATTGTGAGATTGCATGGCATGCCAAGATCCATAGTTTCGGATCGTGACCCAAGATTCACTTCAAGATTTTGGGTTAGCTTGCAAAAAGCTATGGGTACGGATTTAAGATTCGGGCAATATACCATCCTCAAACGGACGGACAATCGTAGAGGACTATTCAAACTCTTGAAGATTTATTAAGACTCGTGTCCTAGACTTCAAGGGCGCTTGGATAAGTATTTACCATTGGTGAATTCTCCTCCAACAACAGCTTATCGTGCAAGTATAGGTGTGGCCCCATTCAAGCATTATATGGACGAAAAGTGTCGCTCTCCAATATGTTGGGATGAGGTGGGTGAAGCAACATTGTTGGGACCCGAGTTAGTACTTATGACTACCGAAAAGATCCAAATGATTCGACAACGTATACAAATGGCACAAGATCGACAAAAGAGTTATGCGGATCTTCATCGAAAGGATGTGGAATTTAGTATAGGGGATCATGTATTGTTGCGTGTTGCCCCATGGAAGGGAGTTACAAGATTCGGAAGAGAGAGAAAGCTCAATCCACGATTTATCGGTCCATTTCAAATTCTTGACCGAGTAGGAAATGTAGCCTATAGACTCGCGTTACCTCCAAGTATGTCTCGTGTTCATAATGTGTTTCACATATCTCGATTTCGTAAATATGTGAAAGACCCGAATCACGTTATTGAGTTAGAACCAGACAAGATAGCCAAGACTTAACGATGAGGAAGTACTGCCAAGATCTTGGATAGAAAGGAGCATGTCCTACGACGAAGGTCATACCACAAGTTAAAGTCTTGTGGAGAAACCATGCTATAGAGGAAATGACCGGGAGTTGGAAACGGAAATGAAAGCGAGGTATCCTCATCTTTTCAAACACTGTGTACGCGACGCCAATTTCGAGGACGAAATTTCATAAGGAGGGAGGTTGTAAGATCCCAAATAATTAATAAATGAAATTTAATTTCCTCTAATTATTATTTTGAAATAGTAAGGGTTGATGTGATTAATGTGGATAGTTATGGGTAAAATACGCAAATATTTCAAAATAAGCAAGTGGTTATAAAATATTCATTGTTGTTTTGGGAATATTCGCTTGGTCGTGGAATATTCAGATCGTCGGGGAATATTCGCATTTACGACAAATGCATGTGTGGGCCCCATAACGAAAAAGCGATTGAGGAAGAAAATGACAAATATAAGTCGCTTAAAAATAACGGCGAAGTTGTTACTGCTTACAATCGTTGAATACCCTTGGAGTTAAAACACAATGAATACGCGTTGTTGCACGGTAGACACTTCAGATTACACCAATTATTGACTCTTACATAAGAAGGCACTACTCAATAATGGTTACAAAGAATTACCGCTGAGTGTTTTATTTTATTGATTCAATAATTATCATGCGTTGATATTTTATATTGTCGTTGTTTTAATAATTGTCATTATACAAGATTTTTCATTATCGGCAATAATTCATATTATCTCAATAATATTATTAGATAACATTATTGGCAATGTCTAGAAAGTTCGCTCTAAGGAGAGGTTTGGTCACCTAATCAAGCGCTACCAAGAAGGAGAAATTTTATTGAAAGCCCCTCTTCCTGAACCGCACAAGTCACAATATTGTGATTCTCGTAATATTATTTGTGAATAATTAATTATTGATTCATATGATGAGGAAAATATTGATTTTATGTGGATATAGATGGAGAAAATTTTAATGTGACAATTGTTGAAAATTGAAATTTTATCTTTTTCTCGATAAAATAATTCATTTAAATATATATAATATTATATTTTAATAATATAATAATGGTGATATTTTTACAACGAATGTGGAATATATGAGTATACGAGGAGGAAGAGTATTTTTGTTGCAATAAATGTTTAAAACATGTTAAACATGTCATGGACCCCATTTATTGACTAAAATTTGATTATAAATCTAAAATCGCTTTCTTTGTGGATTTCTGGCCAATTTCTGCTTGGAATTTGGAAAACATTTCTTCCGTAAAGTTGTAGAGAATTGAATTTCCTATAAAAACTCGCAAGATTCAATTTTCCACAAAAGGGCTATTTATTATGAATTATTGAAGTTCAAGTTCAAATAATTGATTTTTGGAAGTTTTAATTATTTATTTTATGAAAAACGTGTTTTTTACTTCTTCTAGAAGGGAGCATGTGGTTTGTATTCAGATTTGCAGATTCTAAGAATGGGCATAGAAAATTTATATATATATTATTATTATAATAAATTTTCTCGCTTTTGGTGTTCTAAGCAATTTCCTATAAATAGTGCTTAGTTAGAATTGAAAATCACACCGAAATCAAGTTTTCTCTCTATATTATCGAGTTTATTCTTGTGAGTATTTTGAGTATACTTTGAGTATTGCTATACTATGAAAGTTCAAGATATAGCCTATATCCAAAGATTCCAGCTTAAAGTACCGATCTTCGAGGTAAGGGATATTTTTTTTTTCAGAATGATATTATTTCTTCAATATCATTATGTCAAATATTGATCCAAGTTTTTATCAAATTTGGAACTTTTGGTGTTTCTGAGTTACTATTCACGATACTTGATTATTCACGATACTGATACCAGATTATTCATCACGAATTTACTACTATTCATCTAAAAATGAAAATTTTTCTTTTCGTCTAAAATATCTATTGTGGATACTAGCTTTGATTGTATCCATGTTTTGATCATTCTTGAATTTTACACCACTATGATTATTTTTTGAGGTATTTTGGACGTAGATAAAACGAAGTACGAATCCTTAATCCTTAATCCTTGTCATTTTGTTTCACCGGATTCGCTTTCTTTAAAAAAAATATATATATATTTTCATCATCCTCGCCTTAAATGATGATATTATTGAATATCTTTGGCCTCAGAGTGCAAAGATGAATGATTTATGATGAATATCTTTGGCCAAGAGTGCAAAGATGAATGATTTCGATGAATATCTTTGGCCCGTGGCAAAGATGAATGATTTCGATGAATATCTTTGGCCCGTAGTGCAAAAGATGAACAAGTGTTTAGATGAACATGACCAATCGTGAATGTCCTCGGCTCAGAGTGCAAGGATAAATATTTGATCCCGTATATATATTGATTGATGTTACAGGATAAAAAGCAGACGATGAACTTTAAAATTCATACATAGAAGATAGTAGTTTGCATTCTCTACTTAACTCTTCTAATGAATTATTATTTCAAATTGCGAATATTGATTTAAAACTTGTTGTCTATTGTATTCTATTATATTTTTCCTCATTGAAGACTAACGATAATTTTGTTGTATATTATCTTAGTCATAATATTCTTTATCGGGCTAGTCGAGCTCACCCTTTTCCTTTTTGTTCCATTTTTCTTCTCGTGAGGCGAGAATATAAGCGTAAATGCAGTCTGGGTATGGAATGAAAGTTCTAGGGAGAGTTGTTTAGTAGTCCTCACCATTGTTGTAAAAATAATGTACCAATAATTATGATGAGGATTTATTTGTATGTGGATATTGTCTAGATGGCAATATCTCGTATTTAAACTCACGCTTTACTATTGTAATAATAAAGTTGTAGTTGTTTCTGTACCGTGTATTGACAACTCAGAATGGGGGATGTAGACCTATTTTGGGGGTGTCACAGATAGTGCGCCAACATCAGGATACGAGGCAATTTTTCACTCAACTATCAGAATGCCAAGAAAAGGGGGATGATAAAATTTCTAGAAGATCTCGCTAATGGAAAAATCGCTCGGGGGAATGCAAATTCTCAAAGAAGAAAGATCAAACAACCTCCACAAGAGTCCGAAAATTCACCCCTCTAAGCAAATCCAATGAAGAAATGTTATACTTTCTAATAAGCGAAGTAATGATTACTGAGTTGTTGCCTCCTATAAATCCCAAGATGAAGAGTTATGATTCCACCAAGATATGTCTCTACCATTCTAACTCACTTGGGCATACGACTGAGGAATGCTGGTCTTTACGACATAAAATCCAGGATCTCATTGAAAATGGGGAGCTGGAGATAGAATTTCCCATGACCAAAAAAGGCGAAAAGAAAATAAAAGGCTTAAGATGTCCACTCGAGACAACAGTTCAGAGGAGGTGAAGGCTATGAGCACCAATTCTGGCAGAACACAAGGTGGACTAATCCTAATGTAAGGAATGACCGAGGAGACAAGGGAATCCCTAAAGGAATTTCCTCCGCCAACATCAAACATCCTATGGTCCAAAGATAACAACCACGTTCTTGATTTTATCACCTTAGATGATGAGGAGAAATCCTAATCCTTTCCAAGGAAGAAAAAGATAAAAAGGAAAGTTCCTTACAAGAAATGAGACAACAGTTTGAGGGAGATTTCATGGTTGAATCATCTCAAGCCCAAGAAAAAGGTGAAGGAACAGATGAAGGAAAAGATGGTGAGGTTGTCGGGGAAGCCAACCCATTGAAGAATCAAGAGTTTATCCCTTCGTGCGACAGGTCCAGTATAAGCATCCAGTGAAGATATTCAAAATCAAGAGGTAACCTCTATCGCGAGCCTGGAAGGCAACATAACCACTGACAACTGGACTATTGGGCCTCAGCTAGCTAAGAAGATGTAGATCCAGGGGATAAAGTTGCGAGTTCCAAAAGATGTTGGGACAGTATCACTTTCTTCGTATTATGCCTTTTATTTCACATGCATATAAATAAAGAAAAAAAAAAGAAAAAAAGAAAAAAAAAGAAAAGAAAAAAAGAAAGAAAAAAAAAGAGAAGAAAACAAAAAAGAAAAAGAAAAAGAAAAAAAAGAAAAATCAAAAATCACAAATCAAATCAGTCGAGTTTCAGCTCATCAAGCCTGAACTACGAAAGACCTGATCTCCCCTCATCAATAGGAGTACGTAGGCAACCATTTATGGTGCGGTCAAACCAAATAAAAGCCCAAACAAACACTTCTCAAACAGTGGTTAAGCATGAACTACGTCGACCTGATCTCCCACATACATAGAAGTACGTAGGCAGCCATCAGTGGTGCGGTCTGACCCTCAAAGAAACATCCAAACCCAAATATCAATCCCAAGTTTACGCCCAAGAACAACCCTCTAAGTCAGTGACCCATGTCGAGAAGACCCAACAACACTTCAATGTCATTCAATGAATCTGGCATAAATCCCAGAAAGGAAGAAACAACGATACACTAAGATAACCAGTAACAAGGACCTTCAAAGAGTCGACACCCTCAATCACAAGTCTTCATCGAATCAGAAGAAAACCATCAACACCGATTATGGGAATAAGTCAATAACAATGATTGAGGGCATCAAAGCCCAAATCCACTACATGTTCACCATCTGGTACAGAAGTAAAAGCCTCTTACGATCTCGGCAACTTATCAGCTCATCTGTCAAAGAAACTATCCCAGACAACAAGCAAGGCTGGGGCAATTTCAAAATTAGCGACAACCCGATATTGGAACTCGTACAACAAGACTGGGGCAATCTCAAGAACATCAACAACTCAACACTGGGGCATTTATCAACCATCCTAAAGAGGAAAATGCGCCAGTCAGCATCATCAGCATGGTACATCATCATCAGAGCTTCCCTCACATCATCTCACTGGCAATTCAGATATTACTCAATTGCGACTTCATCAACAAAGAGAGTTTCTCATATGAACCCTCGACATCAACATGAGAAAGGACTGGGGCATTGTCCACTTCCAAGAAATGGAAGAAGCTTAAGGCGGGATCAAGCCTCTCAGCAAAAGAAATAGAAAAACTCCTGAAAGAAATCATGGCGACTTTAGCTTGCCCCTACAAAAGAAGGGGAAAATTCTCAAAAAAGTCATTAACTCAAAAGCAGAAGCCCAATGACAAATGGACTAGAAAATGAAATCCTCATCATCAAATGTGCCAATCAGCGTCAAATTCTCACAAATCAAGACCTCTACACCAAAGTTCAAATCTGGGCAGCGAAAGAACAAGATGCACCCTCCAGGGATGTTAGCGGCATTCAGGTCATCAGTTCAGCTGGATTGCGAATCAAACGCTCAAGGGAATGGGGCACAAGTATCCAACCGCGAAAGGAGACTCCAAATCACCTGAAAAAGGGTGAGCGAAGGTGTCGGAAGATCAGATATTCAAAACCATCAGCATCAATTCAGCGCAACATCAAGACAGTTCAGCGATTAAAGCTTTGTATACCATCGTTCGAGTGGGAGCCAAAATAGTTTGGCGATGTCAGCGTATTCAACTACTAGCAGGGTAGGATTCATTGTCAAAATACTATCAGGGTAGGCACCAGTGTAAACTACCAGCGAATACATCGGGAAGGTCCGGTGATTTTAGAACATCATCCCCAGTAAAGATGAACATCTCAATTTCTCTTTATCAAACAAGCATCGGCGACACCGATAAAAAGCTAAACCGTTGGAGTCAACACCAGCATAGGCATCGGCTGTGATGCCCCCAAAATAGATATACATCACCCATTCTGAGTCTCCAAATACATGGTACATAATACAAATACAAACTTAAATATATAACATGAGCTATGAAATTTAATACAAATATTGTCTACTAGACAATATTCAAACTCAAAATAAGTCCTCAATACATTTATTATCACACTATTTCACAAAATAGTGAGGACTACTAATGCAAACATCTGGACCGTCACTCCGTTCCCCGACTAGTCCTAGCTATATTCTCATTTTCTTAAAAAGGAGAGTATTCTAACTGGTATAGCGGGGATATTCTTGAAGAAAACTTATACTATTTTCTACGCTTGAAGCTTCCTAAAACTCGAAAGAAATACGCTCAATATTATAGAAGAAGAATTCTCTGATTCTGTGTGATTTTCAATTCTAACTAAGCATCATATTTATAGGAGAATGGAAGGGGTACTATTTTGTATTGGGTTCAAGGTCGATACAAAATTCAACTTCACACTCTGGGGGTAGGCCATGAAGTTCTTCAGGGAATACGTCAAGAAATTTATTAATAATAGAAATATCATTCAAAACTGACGTATTTTTGTTTAAATCCGTGATATGAGCTAAGAAAGCTTGACATCCGTTTTTCAATAAACGAATAGCTTTATGGCTTGAGACGACAGTGATGGATTTTAATGGTTTGGTTGCTTCAATTCGCATAAGAGGTTGGTTAGGAATATGAAAGCTAACAACCTTACGAAAATAATCAATTATTGAATGATGAGTAGTTAACCAATCAATCCCTAGAATTACGTCAAATGTAAGTATTTTCAATGAAATCAGATCGACAGGTAATGTTAGGGTACCGATTTGAACCAAATAAGACTTATAAATAGTGGATGTAATGAAGGTTTCTCCCAACGAAGTTTCAACAGATAAGTCAAAGTCTAATTTCTCCGGAGTCAAATTTAAACGTTGAGCGCAAGTAGGAGAAATAAAAGAATGGGTAGAATCGGTATCAAATAAGGTATATACTTCGCTAGAGTTTATGATTAGCTTACCCATGATAACCTCGTTCGGGTTCCTTTCTTCCTGGGAGGTTACGACAAACGCTCTCCTTTGAACTTCTGACTTTGACTTCTCTGGGACGGCCTTTGGTGCCTCCATCCCAGCTGAACTTGGCTTCACTATACGACAAAATTGAGCTAGGTGACCTTCTCTTCCGTAATTATAACATGTTTTGGACTGCTGCGTACAATTTGGACTGATGTGTCCCTCCCCTCCACATTTATAGCATACGATTGTTGATCGTTCTCCTTCTTTAACAATGGGTGTTGGTGCTAACATCTTTCCATCATTATTGAATCCACTCTTCTTAAAATTTCCACTCTTAGTGTCTTGGCCATGATTACCACCGAAGTGGTTACCATTTCTAGCATGTTGATTCCCTCCACGTTTGTTGTCACCGCTTCGATGACTGTTACCACTAGTATTATCATTTTATCGGCTGCTCTCTCTTGGTTGGGTTGACTCATTATTGCGCTCTAATAACTGAGCCCTATTTACAACATCTGAATACAAACACAGTTTGTGAGAAATTAGGTATTGACGTATTTCGGGTTTCAAACCTCTTAGAAACATCCGCGTCATTCTCTCCTCATTATCAACCAAGTGGAACATAAACCAGGACAACTCGACAAACTTAGCTTTGTATTGTGACACGATCATATTGTTCTGCTTCAGCTTGATGAACTCTACCTCCTTCATGTGACAAATACTTTCGGGAAAGTACTTGTCGTTGAACAGTTCTTGGAACTTCTCCCAAGACATCTTTAGTGCAGTAGGCTGAGTACGCTTTATAGATTCCCACCAATAATCTGCCTCTCCTCGCAACATGAAAGTGGCAAAGGGAAGCTTTTGCTCCTTGGAGCATCCCAAGACATCAAATATCTTGGTGATCTGCTTTATCCATGCCTCCGCCTTAAGTGGTTTTGGCTCTCCCAAAAACTTTGGTGGTCCCAGCTCTTTGAACTGTTTAGCGGTGACTGTCCAAGAGTTGCCAGTGTTTCCACCTACATTTTAAACATGAGTCTCTCTTGCCTGATGTTGCACAAATTGCAGAAAGCTCCTAAACATTCCATCGTTCGCCATTTGGCCAGTGTTGTTGGTCACTTGAGGATTATTACCTTTCTACTGCACATTATCCTGGGTATTGATCGTTGGTGACTCAACGGTCTCATGTGCTCCATTGCTTATCTCAACATTCTCGGATGTCATTTTCAAACAATGTCACAAAATAAGGGTTAATTGACATGCAACATATTATCTCTATATTCTGACCGACCAATTAAATAACAATTAAACTTAAGTAGGTCATACTAGCGAAGGAATTACCCGTCTTTCCTCTCCTAGTTCTAGTCACACATCTCAGTCAGGGATCATATCCCTAAGCTTTGATACCAAATGTGACGCCCCCAAAATAGGTATACATCACCCATTCTGAGTCGCCAAATACATGGTACAGAATACAAATACAAATACAAACATAAATATACAACATGAGCTGTGAGTTTTAATACAAATATTGTCTACTAGACAGTATTCAAACTCAAAATAAGTCCTCAATACATTTATTATCACATTATTTCACAGAATAGTGAGGACTACTAATGCAAACATCTGGACCGTCACTCCATTCCCCGACTAGTCCCAGCTATATTCTCATTTCCTTAAAAAGGAGAGTATTCTAAATGGTATAGCGGAGATATTCTTGAAGAAAACTTATACTGTTTTCTACGCTCAAAGCTTCCTAAAACTTGAAAGAAATACGCTCAATATATTATAGAAGAAGAATTCTCTGATTCTGGTGTGATTTTAAATTCTAACTAAGCATCCTATTTATAGGAGAATGGAAGGGGTACTGTTGTATCACAGGCGTACAGACAGGCAACCTTATGGAGGAAATTTGAGAATTCACGGATTTCTTAAAAATCACGGATGACTGATTTTCAATATAATAATCAAGTAAAACAAAAAGTTTAAATAAAATATAATATATTTTATTTATAATCTAATAAAACAAAACTTATAATATATATATATATATATATAAATATATATATCATTCAAAAACCTACGGCAATCACCAAAAACTTAACTAAATTCCCTCCCCCCCAATGTATCCTTACACCACCCACTTTTCTTTTCTCTGCTTATGACCCCCCCTCCCCTTACCTAACAAACAAACAAATATATATATATATATATATATATATATAACAAAACTGAGATAACTTTTTACCGATTATTTTGAAAAATGGGTAAATGGGGGGTCCATATAATAAGCAAAATTTACAATAAATACTCATAAAAAATCCCCTCAATATTCTTAACAACATTTATTCATCATTATTATAACTCGCAATATTAACAACCAGATCGTTCCCAGGAAAGAGGGGGCTTTTCGATAAGGATTTCCCCCTATTGGCGCACAATTAGGTGACCAAACCCTTTTTCTCGACAAAACTTTCTAGACATTATTAATTATGCAGATAATAATATGAATAACTTGTCTCTCAATTATTGATTTAATAATATATAAAATATCGACAATAATTGAATCAAATAACGTGAGACACTATGCAGTAATTATTGTAGCAATAATTAAACAAAATTGAGTGACTTCTCACGTAAACATCAATAATCAATATTGTGTGCTACTATGCAACTACGCGTATTACTGTACTTTTAACACCGGGTATTTCAATAGTTATCGGTAAAACGTTTGCCGTTATTTTTATAAAAAGTTATTTCTGTCGTTTTCTAACTCCGACAATAATTCCATTATGTGGTCCACCAATGATTGTGTCATCGTACGAATATTCCCTGTTAAAACGAATATTCCCCGACCAATTGAATATTATATAACAACTTGCTTACTTTGGAAAATTTATAAATATTACCCACAACTATAATATTATAACAAATTCACACCTTTATATTCAAAAATGATATTTATAGAAAAATTTATCTTTATTCATAAAAATTGGGGTCTTACATCGGCAATGATCAGTAAAGGTAAAGCGATCTGCGAAAACATTTTAACATTCATTACATTGCGACTTACGATATGCAAAATGTGATGTGCGAGTTATAAGTCGCGATTGGCCAAATCTGCGAAAAAGTCAAGCGAAGTGCGTTAAGTGCGATTTATTAAATCATGATTTACTTAAAACATTTTAACATTCATTACATTGAGATTTGCATCATTAAAAATACCTTGTCATATTTCAAGTATTTACTAATCTTTATCATGTCCATTCCATTGCATTGCATGAACATGATAAAGAGGGGCATCTATAGACACTCAAAATTTTCTTTTCCTGTTACTAACTATGCATGAAAGCAAAAATGTCTTTTTCATACTCTAGAGGTAACCCTGGATGTGACGCCCCCAAAATTAGGTATACATCACCCATCTTGAGTCGCCAGATACATGGTACATAATTCAAATATAACTTAATAATACAACTGTCGTGTACAATACGACAAAACATAAACTGTTAGTTTGAATATAAATATTGTCTACTAGAGAGTATACAAACTCAAAAGGAGTCCTCATTACAATTATTATCACACTATTTCACAGAATAGTGAGGACTACTAATGCAAACATCTAGGACCATCACTCTGTTCTCCGACTAGTCCCAGCAACGTTCTCATTTCCTGAAGAGAACATTAAAAGAAAAGGGTGAGCTCAACTAGCCCAGTAAGAAATATTATGACTAAGATAATGCAGAATAAATTATCAATAGCCTTCAACAGTATAACAACTGATAGAATATAATAGACAACAAGTTTTAGATCAAAAACTGCAGCGGAATAAACAATCTATTAGAAGAGTCAAGTAGAGAATAAAATCTACTATCTTTTATGATTTAAATGGTTTTTCATCACTTTTATCGCTGGGACTTAGCTTAATAAATAATCCACATCATCGAATCACCCATGCACTACGGCCAAGGATATTCTTTAGTATCACGACCACAATTATCCATGCTCTACGGGCCAAGAATATTTGTGTATTCATTAATGGTCATGATCATGCCAACAACTGTTCATCAATGCACTACGGGACAATGAGGACTTTTACCACATCATTTGTAACATTACGGTCATGATTACACCGAATAATCCCTGATCATAATCATACCAAGTCTATCTATGCACTACATGCCACAGATGACTTTCAAAAAAATATAAACATGAGGATGATGACAATGATATAAGAATTCAATAAAAGAAGTTCAAGAATTATTTTATCCAGGAATCAATAACGTCCAAATTGTCAACATGATATTTCTTTGTGTAGTAAAATTCAAGAATGCTCAGAAGAATATTTCCATGAAAAGATACTGGATGAAGCGCAAATATCAAGGATATTCCACTAATTTCATGGATTATAGAAGTCAAAACTTTAACCAACTGAGTATAATAAAGAATGGAATAACAAAAGAAATCACCATGCATGCGATAGACCAGACAGTGCGAGTTATTCCAATATAAATAAATAACGGAATCGAGTCCGGCAGAAAAGCGCATGCATGTGATATTCAAATGTAATAATAAAGACGGAATCAGTCCGATGTAAAACGCATGCATGTGATATTCCAATAGAATAATAAAGACTCGAAACCAGTCCTGAGTAGAATGCATGCATGTGATATTCCAAAGAAGTAATAATAAAGAATGGAATAATGTAAGAATTTCACCAAGTATGTTACTTTGCATATGCAAAAGTTATTCCAACATAATAACAAAGAATGGAATAACAGAAGTTCTCTTCATGAAGGCGAAAGAAAGAAATAATACTCCCTACCTTAGAAGAAACTGGATATAGAAGTATTGAAGTAGCAGAATCCTTTTCTTCTTTCACTCTATAATTTCTATCTATAATAATTGTTCTATAGCTTTAGTGAATTGGTGAGAAATGAAGGAAGAATGAGCTTCTATTTATAGGAAAATATAGTTTTGATAATTACACGTTTTGGGGCTCAAAAATTACAGTACAATACCTCCAACTTTTCTTTCATTTTTAATTTAGTCCTGCAAGTATTATCAATCTTGCATCAACTCCCCTAATAGTAAATCATGTGAATCAATAGTACAATCATGTGAATAAATAGTATAATCATGTGAAAAAATTAATTACAGTATAGTATCTTCAACTATACCTCCATTTTTAACTTAGTCATGCAAGTATTATCAATCTTGCACCACCACCCCTAATAGTATAAGAATATGAATCAATAGTACCCCGTGAATAATAACTCGTGAATAGTAACTCATGAATAGTACTCTCGACACGAAAAAGTGCTCCAATACCCGAAGTGAACAATATAACCTCCGCACATCAATTATCATCGAAATAAATGTCAATTTCCACTAACACTAATAATCCCAATACAATGGAACAATCAATTTCATCTTTAATCAACACAACTTATTCATCATTAATATTATAACTCACAATATTTAACAACCGTGTCGCTCTCGTGAAAGAGGGGCTTCAGATAAGGATTTCTCCTTATTGGCGCCGCAATTAGGTGACCAAACCTCTCCTTGATGAACTTCTAGACATTGTCAATATTGCAAATAATAATATGAATAACTTTGTCATCTCAATTATTGATTTAATAATAATAAATATTATGCACGGATGATATTGTGACAATAATTGAATCAATAATATGAGAGATATGATGCGGCAATTATCGTAGAAATAATTGAGTATAACCGAGTGACTTCTCACGTAAGCATCAATAATCAATACCGTGTGCTACTATGCAACCACGCGTAGACATCGTACTTTTAACACCGGGTGTTTCAACAGCTTAATCTGTAAAACTTTAGCCGTTATTTTTATAAAGTATTTTGTAGTTTTCTCAATCCGATAATAATTACATTTGTGGGGGTCTACCAATGATTATAAATTGCGTCGCATTTAATATTCCCCGACAAAAAGAATATTCCCCAACCAATCGAATATTATATAACAACTTGCGTACTTTGCAAAATTTATAAATATTACCCACAACTACAACATTATATCAAATCCACACCATAATATTTAAAAAAAATTATTTCAAGAAAATTAAATCTTTATTCATAAAATCTGGGGTCTCACACTGGAGGACCACAACATCAATTCCAACCCCGAAGATAGCCCCGAGATGTCCAGTTTCTAACCTCGGAGATAACCCAGGGAGAGTCAGTCCCAACCCCGGAGATAACCCCGGGAGATCAAGTCTAAATGCCCAGAGTCAACCCCGAGAGGTCAAGACAACCTCTGAGATAACCTTGAGGACATTCAAAGTCAACAACATGACAACCTCAGCTATAACCCTGAGAAAAGACTACTACAACTGCGCGAACACCGTAGATAACCTCGGGAGGGGCAAAATGGTCATTTTTCTAACTCAACTTCACTTCAAATCGAATACACTCATTTAACTCAAATTGCTTCAAAAGAAGTCCCACAAGAACCATATCTTAACTTCAGAGCGCAAACTACTCAAAATAGCTCACCGGATTACCTAACAGAAACCCAGAAATGCTATTTCGGTCATAGACCCATCTTCCCGGAATCAAAAAGGGAAAATCTTATGTTATTGTGTATCTCTCAGAAAGAGCTTTCTGGAATGCTATGGCACGCTTCCATCAGACTCCCGGATTGAAAGTTATGAAGGTCCGAGCGAACAGTGCGTTGTTCGAGTGTACGTACTTCGACACGGCGGGACCCACATTGCCGTGGGCATCCCGGGAAGCCGCAGGTAGACCTGCAGTACCTCCCCCTATTTATAAAGGGATTGGGGTGGTCTTATTTGCAAGAGAAATAACGAGGAAACCCTGTCCAATTTGCTTTGTGCACACTATCAACTAAGTGCTTTCTTATTTCAAACACTTTTGAGCTTATATTCTGTCGTATTTTTACCGGCGGAAGCCAAGTTTTCATCCAATTAAAGTTATTGAAGTCTTCTTTGGCGGTCCACTGTAAGCCTTCTTACACACTTTAAAGCCTTTCTCTTCATCTTTGCACACACTATTCTTCACGTTGAGAGTCGTGTTGTGTGTGTATGCCCGGACTTCGGTCCATGGTTTCATTTCAGTTTGTATGTGTGTGTGTATATATATATATATATATATATATATATATATATTATATATATTTTTATATATGGACTAACATTATCGAGTCTGGAGCGTTTATTTGTTTTTGTATATATATATATATATATATATATACTTTTCATCCTGCCTGGAGTTTACTTCGTGGTGGTTGATTGCTTTTACATCTTTATTTACATTTCCAATCCCCCATGGAGGTGCTTCGTGGTGGCTAATCATGTCTGTATATATATATTTACAGCTTATATATATATATATATATATATATATATATAACTACTTACTGCTTTCATATCAATTGCGACATCATGTGAGCCTAGGAATCATGTGATCACGGATTCAGTCTACTGAATCTAGATTCGGTTCCCGTGATGGACATTTTCAGTTGTAAGCAGCTTGTAAATTTATTCACGGTGTCTAGATTTCCTCAGATGGTTTTCATGCCCACGAGGAGTTCGACACTGCTTTGTACATTATTTTCTCGAAGATTCTTTGCATCTCGAAAATTAAAAGCAATCAAGCCGAACACTTACTAAAAAATGAAAGTGTAAAAGGTCTTAATTACTAATGAGCATAAGAGTTTGAAAAAAAACCTTTTTCTTACAAAATATCACTGTCATATCTTGCTTAAAACTGAATGTTTACACAAATTCAAACCCTGTCTATATAGGTGCGAACGAGGCCTCACACTACTTCCATATAAATAGCACATTGACCCACACACACACATTCATATAACAGTTTCTTGAAAAGTGACGGTCACTGCGGTAACACGGAAGTCGGGGGGTGCCTAACACCTTCCCTCCGCATAATCAAGCCCCCGGACCCTAATGAATCTCGATTTTACAGACCCGTTTAGCAGTGTCACATCACTAGGTCAATGTGCAAACCTTTTCTCGGTTATATTGCTACAACCATATAAAAAACCAACTGGCGACTCTCACAGTCCAATCGTCGACATATAAATATCGGACCTTTTCATAACTTATTTTTTTAAAAAAATCTCACCTAACATGAGAACACCAAAGAACAAGAACAGAAAGGGACAAATAAAAATCCCAACATCGACACATTTAACACTAAACAGGTTACAACATTACAAATTACAATCAAAAGAAGAAAGTCAATACATCTCTAAAATTAATAATAGATAATAATTTAAAACCTTAACATGATTAAAAGTAGCAAACATCAAGCACTGCCAGCACAAAACAACATCAAAAACTCGAGCACTGCATTCAGCACTCAGTAGACACAAGGAAGCACAGCAGGGCAGAATGCACTAGGCAACACAGCTCCAAACTTGGTCCAAATCCCAAAGATTCCACAAGCCAAAGCCACCCCTTGGAAGACATAAATAATTCGATTTCTTCAAAATTCTGAATCGGACAACCATCTATGTACCAAAATTGCTAGAGGACAAACAAAACAAAAAGAACAAGAAATAATCAAAACCTAGTTTCAAAAATCACTAACTTGATCCAAGGAAGCACGTCATGTTTCCATATTTATATTAATGTACACGTTCTGTTTCCAGATCCATAAGTGTGAGGAAGGGATTGAACATTAGTAGTATGCCATATATGTGGAGAAAAAATCATTAGTGGATTCCAGTATAATTGTGTATATAACGGGACGAATTAAGTGAATCGTTATTATGGGGACATAATCCTTTTAAGGAGAGAAAGATGTGACAAACGAGACTTTTGTAATTAATATTAAATATTTATTGAATTAAATAAATATTTTTGTTGATTTATTTATCGAGTTGAATAAATATTTGATGGAATTGTGGTAGATTAATTTAATTAAATGTGCTACATTAATTAAATTGGTGTGGAATAATTTTATAGCTCGAAGTCATAATTTACTTGGAAGTATTAAATTAAATGAGTTGTTAAATAATTTTAATGTTGTTCTAATTAATTAGAGATTTATTGAGTTGTTATAAATAATAAATTAGAATATAAATTATGTGTTATATTTAATAAATGAGAATTTTAATTATGTGATGATGTGATTTAATGAGTAATGTTGCCTTTAAATTAAATAAATTTAAATTATATTATTTGATTAATTAAAGTGTGACAAATAAATTATATAATAAACAAGTTAATTAAAATAAACAAAAAGGAGTTCTTAAAAGCTAAAACCAAACATGGCCTTAAGAACATGGGATCGATTAAAGCCATTATGCGTTTAACTGATACCCATGTTGTGCCAGTTATTAGTATGCACATTATTAATCAGTTTTTTTTCTTACTTACGTACTTTATTTCCTAAGACCTAAACTTGAAAAAACAGAGAGAAAAGAGAGAACTTGAGAGAAATTGGGTTTGAGGAAGAAGGTTTGGAGAATCATAGGAGGACTTCCTACCATCTAAACAAGAATCAAATGGTGAGAATGTAACGCCCCGGAAAATCGAACCATCTGTAAATACGTTTATAATGAATAAAATAATATTATTTGTTATTATTATGTGTTAATAAGAAGTATGTCGTTTTATAACCTAATAACATCGGAATGTCGTAGTATTTGAACTGTGTGAAGGAATTAAAGTGTTTGAATTTTCAAGATGAAAATAAAAGCTTTTCGAGAAATTTTCCGAAAAATACTTTTCATGGTTTATCGCTCGGGAATTATTTTTGAACCTCCGAGAAATATGTAACGTTATAATATCGAGGTGAGATGGATTATGTAATAATAATTCAAGTATGAAAAACGCAATATTTCGTATGCGGACTTAAATTGGGAATGTTAAGGATTTAAAATCCAAATGAATTAAACTTGTGGACTAGTGTATGAAGTACAAGTCCAATAGCATTAAGGGGCAAGCCCAAGGTGTAAACCCATGGGGAAGTAATGATTAAGCCCAAGGGTTGATGATATGAAGCCCATAGTAATTTAATATAAAGCCCAAAGACTAAGCTAAACTAATTACAACCAAACCCAAGTTATGATCCATTAGCTACATAGGATCCATGGGGCAACCCATGGCTGAATTGATGGGCAAGAACTTTGAGTAATGACCAAGTAAGGGATAAGAGTTATGGTTCATAAGTAATGAATAGTAAGGAGGTGGGATGTCTTAATGACCCTTTTACCCTCACTTTAGAAATCCTATAAATAGGGGAGGAGATGGTTCATTATTTGGTTGTTATTTCATCCAAGATAAGTAACTTATTTGGTAGAGAGAATAAGCACTTATAAGCCCAACCTTCCATTGTTAGATTTCCAAAAGAAGAAGAAGTTAGTCTTCAAAGGTAATGATCTTATGATCCTATATTCTTCCATCTCTACCATACTAGCTTGATAAGAGAATTGTAACCTAGTGAACATATATGCTAAGAATATATGAGAAGTGGATAAGTAATGGACTTAAGCCGAATAAGTAAGGAATAAGCAATTTAAATCTAAATAAGTTATGAACTTATGGAGTACATATGTGGACTTGTCATATGATGAACTTAAGAAATTTGTTTGATTGATAGGATGTAAGGATGTAGCTTAAATGACCTAATTAATAATAAGTCATAGTAAATGAAAATCATGTATTGAAGAATTTGTTAAATTATGAACTTATAAGAAATTTTGAATATAAGTTATTATAATATATAGGTTGAGATGTTTAGTTAATGAAATGAATCCATTGGGAATGATGAACAAATTATTAGTAATGAAGCTTTGCCGGAATTCACACGATTGGACGATAATCGTCGAATTCGTGAAATTCTCGGAATAGAAGTCAGATTTTATGTTTGAACTCGAAAATGTTGGTTTCGATGGAGTCAAGTCGTATTTGGCATTATAGAGTTGCACACTCAAAAATAACCGGATTCTGACTTAGAACGAAGAAACGAACGTTGAACGTTCACGAACGTTTATCGTTTTCATTAAAAATGGACTAATATGTGAAATTTTAGCAAACGAAGTCGAATAGATAAAATTCTTGAATAAACACGTAGAGTATGTAATTTGTGAACTGTAGGCTCTTGAACGAGCCAATTCAGACTTATAACGAAGAAGTTACGAGTCCGAGAATCTCACAAGTTAGAAAATCTGTCAAAAAGTTTTGGTGCACAGAGATGGCGCTGTGACGCCAGACCAAAGCCAAATAGCCATGGCAAGCAGCACGAAAGTCTGCCAAGCAAAGACATAACCTCATCGAGAGTGAAAGGCAGCCACGTCAGAATAAAGGAGACTCAAATAAGCAATACCAAAGTTCAATTTCTCTAGCCTATGTGTGTGTACAAGAAGGCAAGACAGAGAGAATAATGCCGTGTAGTAGTGCCAGCCTTAAAACCTAGATAATAAAGATGGTTTACAAGTTGAGCATGGATGGTAAATGATTAACAATTAACTAAGGATCTTAATATAACATTGTTAAGACATAATTAAGCCTTAAGTATGATCACTTAGGGTTAAATAAAGTCAATTGCATGTGAACATAAGAATGACGTAACGGAAAGCTAGAACCCATAATAACAAATCTAATACGTAATTAGATTGAGAAGAAGGGTAAGATTCTGTAGGAACCATGTTTGATTATCCATGACCTAATGTGCTATGTGATGTTATCATCTACTGTAGAGACCCTAAACAACTTAAAGTGCACGTGTTATATCTGTAAGCAGACACTAAAGGCAAGTATTCTAAACCCTTGTTCTAGTTCAATCTGGACAAGCTTTGTGATTCATGTATTCTTCGCATGAGTTAACATCTGATGAAGTCAAAGCCAACTCTTTCGGCTAGACTTAAGCTATGTTGGATTTCTTATAATCTTTTCAAGTATTAACAAGGATTTACCGAACACATATTGTTGTGGTTTTCAAAAGGAGACTGAGTATGCTAAATTATTTTGTCGTCAAACGACAGGCACGTGAGGTTGCCACAACTTAAACGTATACACGTTTAATGAATGTAGTGTTGATCAACATAGAGTACTATAGGTCGATCACCTAGGCGTGCTTCGTTAGCTATCGCTTTTACTTACTAACTTAGTGTCGGGATGTCCTTTTCAAACGTACTTATGAAATGCTCATGGTCTTGGACCGGAATTGATGTTTTACTGAATATTGATGTTGTAAAACGTTTTGAAAGAAAAGAAGTGCTATTTTGAATTATTAATAGTATTTCGTAACTATTGTTCAGTTATTGAAGATATACGATTCCTATGTTTCAAGCATGCTAGTTTTATTAAAATTGTTGTACTTGCTGATCTAGTTAGGCTCAGTCTTGCTTGAACCATATAAATGCAGCTAAGAACGAACGGACCAATGGATCCGACAAGGAAAAAGGGAAGGCGAACCCATAGATTACTTATATAATAGTATAGTTTGTAAGAATAATATTTGATATTATGACAAGGACAAATGTAACGATTATAAAGAACCTGGGGAATGTTAATATTATTTTGAATATATATAAGACATATTCGTTCCTTTGAGGTATTTCAATTGAATATTTGTGTGAACTGTAGCATCGCGTAGCACCATCTGTTGGGGGCGTCACAGAGAATTCAAATTTACAATCTTTGTTATTATGTTCTTAAGTTTCCCATGAAAACATAATTTAATTCTCTGTAATTGAAATTTCATAAGTAATTGTTGAAAAGTTGTTTATAAATTGTTAATATACATGAATAATCTAATATTTGATGTTAATAAACAATTTTTTGGTGAATTAATCCATGAAATTTGGTTTAAAAGGGAGTTTTGAGTTTATAGTAACATAAATATGATTTTGAAGTCAAAATCTGAGTTTTGGTTGATGATTTGTTAGAATAATGGACGTTTATATTGTTAAATAGATATAATCTGTTATATGTGGGTTGAAAATGATTATTGGTAGGAATTGATTCATAAACCATGTTTTACAAAAGAAGTTTGAGTTTTGTTATAAAAGTACAAAAAAGCTGATTTTAGAACCAAAATTTGTGTTCAATCCATGTTGTAATTTGTAAATTGACGATTGATTGTGTTAATATGTTTAAATACGAAAACAATGCATGTTATACGTGTAACAACCCGGAATTTTGGATTATCCAGAATTTAGGTTTAAAGAATTAGTTATTAATAAAAGGAATTTTTATTAATACTATTATGTGCTATGTGTTTATTAATCGTTCTATAACCTAGGATGATTATACGTCGGGAGGATTCTGGCTACGAGCTAGATTTAACGAGTAAGAATTTTCAAGACGAAAATGAAAGTTTTCCGGGAACAAAATATTTTTCGAAGAAAAAGACGAAATAGGCACTATTCATCCGTTTACGCTTTCGAGATTTATTTTGAAATTCGAAAGTTATTGATTACGTAAAATGTTGAGACGTGATGGAATATTCAATAATATTTCGATTATGGCAAAACGAAGTTTTCGCTGCGGACTCAAAACCCAAGGGTTAGGAAAGGTGAGTTACGAGAATGTAATGAGTGCGTATAATAACTAGGGTTATTATGCGTGGGGAAATACTGATGATACGAGTATAGAAAGAAGAATAATCTGACGTATAATACTGAATATCGCATTTAGAGCTAAATACGAAGAGATTACGAGAATACGAGAATGGAATGCGTAGAATACGATTAGTCTTAATGGACTTTGTGTTCATGGACTTTGTAGAATCCAATTAGACTTGGATTATGTTAAGCCCAATGAGTTACGAAATCAAGCCCAAGATAGGCCCAATAAGAATTAGGGTTAAGGCTCAAACCAAGAAAAAAAACCGTGGATCGAACCGATGGGTAAACGGATGGGTAAGAACCAATGGGGCAACTCATGGGGTGACCCATGGGCATGTGGGCCGGCCACTTGGCCACCAAGTAAGGGTGGAGACCAAGTTTACTTGGTGGATAAGTGTTGGAGGAGGTGGGAATAGTAAGGAGGTTAGGGGCGAAATGACCAAATTGCCCTAGCTTTGGTTTTCTATAAATAGAAAGCTAGATTTTTATTTTCTAGGATTTTGAAAATCCTACACTTGAGAGAGAGAGAGAGAGATCGGTTGAGAGAGGAAGAGGAAGAGCGTGAGCATGAATACTCGGATCAAAAGTGATCGTGAAATAGAAAAGCTAGCGAATCGCCGGCTTTGTATAACGGAAGAGGATTAAAGAAGAACGGTAATCCGAACCCTAGTTTCTTCTAATATTTTCTTTAAGTTTTCTATGTCAAAAACATAGCTTAATGAGAATAAGAAGTAAAAGAGATTAGTAATGATTTCATATGGTTGAAATCATGAGAAAACGAAGAAATAAGAGTTAGAAATTTAGTTTATAAATTTCTTAAGCAAGTATAAGATTCGTGAGGATTTTGAGCGATCCAAATGAATATTATTAATGAGTAGGTGAATTAAGTAAGGAATGATGTTCTATAACATCAAATTCCAAGAAAAAGTAGAATCGTAATCCAAAATATCGATTAAAAATGAAGAACAAACGAAGAACGCGAAGAACACGCGAAGAACACAAAGAATGTTGTTGATGGACAAATTTAAAACCATCGTATGATAAATGTTGTTGATGGACAAGTTTAAAACCATCGTGTATAAGTTAGTTGCATATTACTTGGTTAGGAACGGTAGAAACGTTCATGAAGAATGGATTAAAACTTAGCTATAATGAAGTTATGGAAAAATTTTCGTAAAAGATGAACGAGAATTAGAAGGTTAGTAAATGAACCCGAACGTGTAGGGTTTCATAAGAATATAAGAGAACGTAGAAAACGTGAGTCATGGACTCAAGAACGAACGAGTTCGGAGTTCGAATGACCGAATTACGGACGAACGAGCGAAGAACGTTAAAAGCGTAAAAAATGAACAAAGAATGAATATCAAGCCAATCGAATGTCACGTTAACGGATTCAGAACGAAGTTCAGTCTGAGGGGTATTGAAGTACGTAAGATAAGGAAGAGAATGACTTTGGAACGGCCTCGTTCCGAGTTATAACGAAGAAGTTATGAGATCGTAAAATACGCGTCTCAAACTTGATGAAAGACTTAGAAAATTTTTCTAGGGTTTTGTCTCTCATGGGCCATGCAGTAATTAATAGACTATGAGAAGTGGCGCCAGCACGAGCTTAGCCATAATCTTCTGGAGAGTGGCGCCATGAGGCGAGAGATAACAAAGGACTTGGCGCCGTAGCGCCACCGGAAGAGAGGAGAGAGAAGTAGGTCGCGCCGCTAAAGACGAGAGAAATGAAGGGCCGCAATGGCAATGCAAGTGCGAGCAATGCCCTGAAATGAGATTTTTAGTTCTCAGTTACTGGAGGATGTGCAAGAAAGAAGTATGAACATGTAGTTCACGTAATATAACACTCAATCAAGTGTTTTAAACCTTTAATGAAGGTTGAACGAAAAGATTTAAATGAGATTAAAAGATAAAGAATGTGGACGCGAGTTACGAAATTGATGTCCGGAGACCGTAGTCGGAATGAATGAACATGAGGGATTACTGTGATTGTGATTCCTTAGACGTTGAGTGACTAAGGTAATGAATAACATTTTGATGTTATGTCATGACATGGAGAGATAAGTGTAAAGCGTATAGACGCTGTGAATGCAATGTTGTTGCGATGAACGATCGGTCTTAGCATACAACGAACAGTATGGCTTTGACATTAATAAATTATAATGAACATGGGGTTCATAGGATGGATAACGATCAAAAGCGGTTGAAACCTTGATTTAAGGGTTGAGTGAGAGATTAAGAGACGAGCAACGTGAACGTCGAATACGTAAACGATCCTCGTGAATCATAGTTGCGTTGGATGAACGTTCTAAGTGTACAATGGTTGTATGACTTGGACGTTGACGAAAGTAGTAAGTAAGATATGAATGGTATCAAGGAAAACCGTGGAGAACGGTAATGAGATTAATGAAAGTCTGAGGGTGAGTCGGATAGAGAATGTTAGAATGAAGGTAAGCGTTAAACACTTAAGCCAACGTAAGGGTTAAGTGTATGTGATTATTAAACGTGCAGAACCTACACTCCGTGTATGGTTTGACCGTAAGGTAATGAAGAATGTTGTTTAATCGTGAACGGTGAAGATACTGAGTTGAAGATAACTTGGACAATGTTCCGAATCGAATGAACCGGACGTTATAAGGTATGAATAAGTTTATATGAAATGTTTAACGCTATGACCTCATAGTATTGACATTGAACGATCGTTCCGAGTATACAAATACTATATGACTTAGACGATAAGAAATGAATCCTGAGGTATGGCATTTAGTTGCCAGAAAGCCATAAGGAATAAGAAGTTGACTTAACGAACATTATAGTTAATGGTTCGTATAAGTTAAGAGAAGTTAGGTTATGGTACGAACGTAACTTTGATGGTTGACATATGGGAGTCAATTTGAACAATTCCTTCGTAGAGAGCGAAGGTATATACAAAATCGGCAACCGATCTAACTCAACGTGTAAAGGGCGGTGTAGATGAGACTCGAACCTGGTTTGTTGGTTGTTTGTGGGAAACCACTCAGTAGTACCATCTGGACTACTAGCAGAGAAGCGATGTACGCTGAGTCCTATAGAAGTTATAAGAAAAAGATAAGAATGTAAATCATCAAAGATGATGAATGTTTTGAGTAAGACATCTCTGTATGTCATGAAGCCGTAAACTGGTAAGGAAAGTTAGTCGCGTAAACTTAATTTACAGAAGTGCGAACCCTAAGAAGTAAAGTTCAGTAAACCAATGCGTAAGTCAAGTATATGACTAATTGGTGTACGTGTTATTTCCTTATGTGTTATATAGGGATTTGGAATGAGCAGTTCAGCGTTAACTATAAGCTGTAGTTATGTATAAGGCAAGTTTTCTAACTTCATTCATGCTATATGAATGCTAGTTTCTTAAACTTCTCAGATGTTAAACTTCTCAGATGCTAGTTTCTTAAACTTCTCAGATGTTGGACTTTCCTTATGTGCGAATGTGTAAATTTGTACAAGGTGGTAGAACGTATGAGGCCTTGTGCCACAATTTGAACACTTCGGTGTTTCTTTGAGATGAACTTTTCTATGATTGAGTTGTTCAATACAAGTATGCTCGGTTTATACATGAACCGTTATTTTTAAGTCTGTGCTAATGATTCTAGCCAGACAGGATATGTATGGGAAAAGGTAGAAGAATGAAAGTAGTGTAAAGAGTATGTTATGAATGTTTTAAGATGATAAGAATCGAGACTATTCCTATTATTCAAGCTGCTTCATAGCCTTCGTTCGGTTATCGAAGTTCTAAAAATTGTTTAAACTCTTGAAGTTGTTTGTTCAACTGTTCTGACTTGCTGGGCAATTGAATGCTCCCACTTGCTTTAAATGAAAAACATTTTCAGCGTACGATGTTAGAAAAAACTTAAGGATCCCGTAAAGATCAAGCTGAGCGGTATCCAGACGAAGTGTCATTCAGTATATGAATGTACGTGAATAGCAAGTGAAGACTTATAATATAGAATGATAGAATTAAACTATAGATTAGTTTAATGAATAGTTATGTATCCTTGGTGGTGGATGAAAGTCACTTGTGTAAGATGAAAAGAATAATGTAATTATCATTATTTGTAATGAAAGAGGTTCTAAGGTTTCGAGAACCTGGGATTTGAGAATGTATGTCATTAAATTTAGCTATATAATGGTGTGTGTTTGTAAGGAGATGGGATCGTGACGCACGAAGTCTGGTTCTGAAAGTAGACCGGATTTCAGAGCGTTACAATACGAACTGATTTGGTCAAGAAACGAATCTGTGGTGAGATGATTCGCTAAGGAGGTCTAAAATGAAGTTTTTAGTAAGAACATGAATTTAAAGGGGTTAATTCTGATGAATATTGTTGTTTTGTTGTTTAAAATTGATGTATGTATGCTTGGTAACAATTATGTGAAGTCTATGTCTTTGGGTTTGATAAATCTTTTGTCTACATGTAAAATTCATGAATTTGGTCTGATGAACAGTGTAGTCGCGAACTACATAAACTAAACCTGGGTAACCCCGCCCCGACGGGAGTAACCAAGCTAAATTTCCCCGCCCTAGCGAGCACCCCCCTGTGGTATCAGAGTTGGACTGTTTCAGTTCTCTTTGTGTACAGTCCATTATATGCTACTCTAACCTAGTTTAATGAACATGATAATGTGTTGTACATGTAATAAGATGTCATATCAGATTGTTAACATACATATGATTAAATTGCATGGTAATTTGATAAGTTGTATAAGGGCTAAAAGTTATTTCCATTAGAAGATGTAATGATGTTCAAACTTAAGATGTGAGACTTCAGTCTTGTAAATGAGATTGATGGTAATGGGCAGAACTTAAACTAAGTTAACAAAATTATATTAAAAGAGGGAACTAAACCTGTAAGGTTAATATGAATGTAACTAATGAATATTGTGAATGCATATGGTATGTGTGTAGGACTTGTGGTGAACGTGAGTAGTAATCGTTTAGCCTATGCACGAGGCAAGTTTCTGAACCCTACTCTTATGTTAAGCAAGTTTCCAAACCCTAACTTTACATTGAGTAAAATTCGTATTCTATATTATGTTATTATGTTATTCGTTTAGTCATTGAAGTTCATGATTCCAAATGGAATGTTCTAACTCTTTTAAAGTATTACTCTTGTTATACAATGTTCATTCAATTGTATAGAGTTGAGATTCAATCTTTGATTTGAATATTGATTTTATTATTACATTAAACTTTGAATAGATAGTGAATCTTTATTGATTTAACTAATCCTTAGTTGATGATTATTGAACCCTAAATTACCCTTGAGATTAATCCACACCAAACTTCCTTTGGTGCGGACTCTAATGTTAAAGCTGAGTTGAACAACCTTGCTACAGGGGATTATTTTACGCGATAGCGTTAAGATGTTGTGCACTGATTCAGTATCTATTACTTAAATTAGTTGCTTAAACCTATGTTTTGTAGTTACTTTGCATGCATTGTGTGTGTATTTCATACATTTATGTTATTTTGTAGGCTATGACACGACATTGGCATGAAGAAGCAAGGAAAAGCAATTCAGACATCTTTTGGACTAAAATATGTAAGCAAATGCAAGAAGGGAAGTATGCAGGGCTTTTAACACCAAGTTGGATGCATGTTCTTGGCTTGGAACTTGTATTTTATTGTATATCTACTTCATACTATTTTGGAACATCTTGAATCGTCCCAATCAGAGTTCGGATGCGAGAGTTATGGCCTTTTTATCAACAAAAATCAAAGCTCAAAGTTGTCATGCTTGCAATTTATATAGCATCTACTTCAAGCCCGATTTCGATCTTGATCCAGCCAGAATATGTCAATGCTTATAAAATAAAAGGTTTAGATCTCGTCGATATCTTTGATTTGATAGGTGCATGCCCCGTAACTCATAGTGGATCAAAAGTTATGCATGTTTTACCAAAAGACGTTGCAGCAGAAAATAAATGGCCTTGGCAGCGTGTCAGCAATGATTTTCTACTACAAGATGGCAGGCGCTACGCCAAATTGGACTAGGAATAGTGTTGGGTGCCCGGTCGGCGGGGGGAGAGTTAATTTGGGTGTTATGTTGTCCAATTTGAGCTAGAATAGGATTCTATGTTGCCTAACTTGCTAGGGTGTCCATTAGAACTATAAAAACTTGATTTTAACTTGGATTTGGAGGCTAGTTTTGAGGATTCCATGAGATTAGATTAGAGTATATTAGGACCAAAACCCTAGTTCTTATTAGTTTTGGAGATTGAAGCAACTTGGAGATAATTGAAGATCAATAGCAAGAGCTTGAGGAAGATGGAGATTTGCTGACAACAGATTTATTCTTCACTCTAATCTTATTATTATCTTTTAATGTGTATTTAAGTGTGGATTCTTAGTTTTAATTCAATGAACTAATTCTTTATTTGAGATTATAATGGATCTTATTGTGTAGTTTATTTTAATATGCTTCGCTATCAATTATTATGTTCTATTGTGAGGATTGTCTATTGTGATTTGGACTTAATTGTTTAATTGATTGGCCATCAATTACCGTAATAATCTATATGAAATCGGAAGAGGAGTATAGATTTAGATCTAATCATGATAGCATGTGTTTGTGATTTCTGCATAGATGGAATTCATGATTCGTGTTTAGGATAGAGATATGCGTTTATGCCATATGTGATCTTATAGAGAACTTGTGCTTTAAATCCTTTCTAATTGTAATTCACATAGAGATATAGTGGATTAGTTAATTAGGGTGTCTTGCTTAATTCTATCATATGTGGATTTAAGTGAGTATGAGTATTATGCATCGAGAGGTGGTTTTATCTACTTTAGTATTCTTGATTAACAATTAAAGATAGAGAATAATTGAAGAGAAGTGTGTTAACTTAAATAAAGCAATAAGTGAATTTGTGATTTTAAATCTCCGTAATCTTAATTTAACTAGTGGAATTTAATAATATTTTAATTATATAATTTAAATTCATTCGTTTAAATAAGATTGAGTTGATTACGGGTTAGTACTTGGTAATTTTTATTAAATAATTTCTCGTGGGAACGATACTCTACTTACACTTTATTCTTGTTGACCACGTACACTTGCGTGTTGTGCGTAATTAGATTTTACCCAACAAGTTTTTGGCGCTGTTGCCGGGGAAGTAGTTTAATAATTTTGCCAATATTAATTTTTATCAAATTAGTTTTAATTTAAACTTTTTTTTTATTTTTTTTATTTTCTTTAATTCTTTTTCTATTTTTTTTCTTTCTTTTCAGGTACTATGGCGGAATTGAATGATCAATGGCCGTATACGAGAATGACTCAACCACGGGGAGCAGAGATTGATGGACTCGTGACACTCTCTGCATTATTAGCACAGATTGAGACACTTTCGAGGAAGTTGGACATTGTTATAGTCCAACGTAATCGAAGGATAACAGTTACTTGCAATTATTGTGCTGGCAATCATGCAAGTCATCAATGCATCGTCAGTTTTGAACCGGAACCATATAGTGGTGATTACCTCAACAACTATGCTGAGCCTAACTATAACCAAAATTGGGGGTATCACCTGGATTCATCAGGGAGCTACATTTATGATGACCAATATTACGCTCCAAATCCATCATACACATCGGAATTTTCATGTCCACCTCCATTGCCACAAGAAGAAAAGCCAAATCCGATGGATGTAATATTGAAGGGCATAGCAGACCTAGAGGAGATGAGGATTAGCCAAGAGCTGTCAACAAAAAGTTTTAATAATCAGATGGAATAACTCATCACTACCTCAACTAATGGTCCTCAATACATGGCTTCCGAGACTGAAAAAGAAAATTCAAGGCTGGGGGAATTATTGTCCAAGTTCATAGAAAATGAGGAGAAGATGAGTAATCAAGCGAGGTCAATTTAAAATCTTGCATATCAGATAGAGCAAATGACCTAAGCCGTATGCAACCTTTATCCAAACACTTGGCTTTATGACATGGATGGAAACTGACGGAGAACCCGAACCAAATCTGCAACTGGATGAGCCACAAGATATCGAAAGTGTGAGACAATTGGGAATAATGAAATAGAGGTCGACGAAGATCTAAATGGGTCTCCACCAAAGATCAAAGAGTCAGTCATATTTGCAAAATCATGCCCACTTGGTAGTCATGTCGTCGGCGAAGCTCTTGATAACATAAGAGTGAGTATAATTTTGAATCCAAGGTGGGACGAGAAAGAGAAGATAGACGAAGAGCCCATTATGTGTGACAAGCTTTCATGGCCCAAAGTGATCACATACACAACGGAGAAAATACCTAGATATGGGAAGTTCTTGATTGAGATCATACCAAATCAAAAAAAAGCTGGGTGGGGTTGATTTCAGGCCTATCACTTTGGGGAACCTCCCGGATGCTATAATGCTCCTAATGGATGGAGAATTCCTCAACTTTCGTAGAGAAATTGGATAGCATTGACCAGACAAAGTCAGGCTGAACAACTCTAAAACAAACGCTTATTGGGAGGAAACCCAAGTTTAAATTTTAGTTTTAATTTTTACTTTTAGTAGTTAATAAATTTGCATTTTTTTTATTTAATAAACTTGTTTCTATTGTGTTCACAGGTTAGTCAAATCCAATTCAAGTGTGGTGCCCAATTCATTCTAATGTGCCTAGCCTATTCTCCAAACTTAGTGGACAAAGTGGAAGATTGCTATATCTTCAGGGAAGTCCTCTACTTTACTTTTTTCTATTTCAGCCATTGAGGACAATGTCTAGTTTAAGTTTGGGGGGTATTTTAGTGTCGTATTGCATATAGTTAGTTATTTACATTGTAGTTCATATAGTTACATTTAGTTTTTGCATTTAGTTTCTTGAAATAAATTTTTTTTTTGAAAAATTGAAAAATTAGTAATTAGTTTACTATGTTTATATAGCATTTAGTACATCTTGCATGAGTCTAGTTGTTTGATATTTCAGTTTGTTTTGGCCAATGATGAGATTGGAATTGGGTAGACAAGTATAGTACTCACTATTAGAGCTTTGATGTGATTTCTTGTAATGAATTGAGTCTTTTTCTATTTGAAACTGGTATAATAAGGATAACACAGTAAAAAAAACTTGTTGATTGATTGAGTTTAAATTGATACATAATGGGACTCTAAAGGATAATTCTAGTTTGAATGAAAGAATGACAAGAATAAGTAGTGATTACTAAATTTAGACAAGAACCTAAGTTTGGGGGAATATTTGGGGTATATAAGCTATAAAAAAAGAAAGCATGAATAAACACTGTGGCGTGCTTTTCTAGTTTTGTGGCCTTTGTTACTTGAGTAAGTAAGCCCGAGGGGATTGTCTTTACACCTAGTGCCCTAAGGTCTTAATGGTTTGGGAGTCGTTGGTCGAAAGCTCGTTAAGATAGCATTGAAAAGCCTAAGGGAATAAGACATTGCATAACTATGTGTATATAAACCAAAAGAAAAAAATGAATAAAATGGGAAATAAGAGCAAAAAGCCCCCGTAGATGAAAAATGAAGCATAAGTATCCCATGTTGACCCTTGATATTGGTAATTATTTGATTTTAGTTGGATCTAGCTTATTTTTGGATTTTATGAGTTTACACTGTATGATGCCTACGAAGAGACTTATTATATGTTAAATTTGATTTTATATCAGTTAACATTGTTGTTGAGCACACACACACTTTATTAGTGATAACAGTCTAAGATTTGATGATTGATTGGGAAATTACTGATTTGTTTTGATATGATGTATTATCATGTTTACTTAATTTCGCTAAGGCTGGTTGAATAGACTTGTTTCTGTCATTACTGCTATATTCGTAGGGATGTAGATTAGTTGCATTACATAGCATTGTTGTTTTGTGTTTTTTCTTGAGGATAAGCAACTGTTTAAGTTTGGGGGTATTTGATAAGTAGGTTTTATACCTACTTATCTAGTATCTATTACTTGAATTAATTGCTTAAACCTATGTTTTGTAGTTACTTTGTATGCATTTTGTGTGCATTTCATACATTTTATGTTATTTTGTAGGCTATGACACGACATTGGCATGAATAAGCAAGGAAAAACAATTCAGACATCTTTTGGACTAAAATATGTAAGCAAATGCAAGAAGGAAAGATTGTAGGGCTTTTAACACCAAGTTGGATGCATGTTATTGGCTTGGGCTTTGTAGATCTACTTTTTACCTTTCCGGAACATCTTGAATCATCCCCATCGGAGTTCGGATGCGAGAGTTATGACCTTTTTATCAACAAAGATCAAAGCTTAAAGTTGTCCTGCTTGAAATTTACATAGCATTTACTTCAAGCCCGATTTCGATCATGATCCAGCCAAAATCTGTTAATTCTTAAAAACTAAAAGTTGTAGATCTCGTCGATATCTTTGATTTGATAGGTGACAGGCCTCGTAAATCCTAGCGAATCAAACGTTATGCCTGTTTTACCAAAGGACATCGCAAAGAGAAAAAGCGGCTGCGCCGTTGAAGTCGCTGCTGGCCGGACAATATTTTCTACTACTGAGAAGCTTGAGGTGCCCTAAATTAGCCTAGGAATAGCGCTAGCGCCACTACGGCCGACACGGGAGAGATAATTTGGGTGTTATGTTGTCCAATTTGAGTTAGAATAGGATTCTTAGTTGCCTAACTTGCTAGGGTGTCCATTAGAACTATAAATACTTGATTTTAACTTGGATTGGGAGGCTAGTTTTGAGGATTCCATGCGATTTGATTAGAGTAGATTAGGACCAAAACCCCAGTTCTTATTAGTTTTGCAGATTGAAGCAACTTGGAGACCATTGAAGATCAAGATCAGGAACTTGAGGAAGATGAAAATTTGCTGACAACAGATTTATTCTTCACTCTAATCTTATTCTTATCTTTTAATGTGTATTCAAGTGTGGATTCTTAGTTTTAATTCAATGAACTAATTCTTTGTTTGAGATTACAATGGATCTTATTGTGTAGTTTATTTTAATATGCTTCGCAATCAATTATTATGTTCTATTGTGAGGATTGTCTATTGTGATTTGGACTTGATTGTTTAATTGATTGACCATTAATTATTGTGATAATCTATATGAAATCGGAAGAGGAGTATAGATTTAGATCTAATCATGATAGCATGTGTTTATGATTTTTGCATAGATTGAATTCATGATTCGTGTTTAGGATAGAGATATGCCTTTACGCCATATGTGACGCCCCCAAAATTAGGTATACATCACCCATTATGAGTTGCCAGATACATGGTACAAAATTCAAATATAATTTCATTTATACAACTGTTGAACTATCGTATAGAATACGACCACAGTTAACTGTGAGTTTTAATACAAATGTATGTAACTCTCATGGTGCCTCGACCACAACCTTACAATGGTACTTTATATAAAAGTATAGTCAAAAACTATTTTAGAAATTAAAATCTTTGGAAAGTGCTCAAAGAAACCTTCGTACATGGGAGGCCATGCGTCTAGGTTATAATAGATATCATATGTCCACAGAATTATCCTTGGTTGACCTAATAGACCCCAAAAAAAATGAGAAGATTACTATCATCTTCTTTCCAATGGTGAGTCTTCTCTTGACATATAACTATCTCCACTGTCTCCAAGTGCATATTATATTTCAAATAAACTCCAAGATCATATAGGTAGTGCCCGTAGATATACTCAGCAAGTGGATGCGCACAACCCTGTCTTATGATAACACGAGGTTGTATGTCATTAGACATCTTGTATGATAGTGGCAAAACACCCTTCCAAAGTTGGGTTAAGCCTCACCCTATTTGATTCACCAAATATAACTACTAAATGATGTATAGAATACAACACACTTTTCTATCTTTGTTTAGGGAGAACCTCCACGACTAGAGACCACCGCTTCTATTCCCTGTTATCCCCATTCCAACCCTAAGAACACTCTTACGGCAACACTCTTATTACACCGAAAGGAATGTGAAGCGAAAAAGGTGAGCACAACTAGCCCAGTAAAGAATATCATGACTAAAGATAATTAAATTATCAATAGCTTTCATCAATAATAAATCAGAGATTTAGAACATATGGTAGATGATAAAATTTTTCAACCATAGTTGCAGCAGAACGAGCAATCTATTAGAAGAGTCAAATAGACCATAAGGTCTATTATCTTCTCTATGTTAAAAGTCCACCAATAATGTTTTATCCATGTAAAATAAATCAACAGCTCCTATCCACAATCATATGAATAACTCATAATCATAATTGTGGTTCTAAATTCCTCTTTGCAACCAGGACGAAGATAATTTTCATCACCTATCTTCACCGAAACATCAAAAATCGTGGTTATACCAAATCAAAATTCACCGCTCATAATCATACTAATAAATTCGTCTTTTGCACTACTGGCAAAGATATTCATTAACAATTCATCTTTGCACTACATGCCAAAGACATACAATTTTATATTTTAGAAGAGTCAAGTAGAGCATGATATCTACTATCTTCTACTTAATTAAAAGTGTATAATAAATATTTTATCGGCGAGACTCAAACAATAAATAATCTACATCATCGAATCACCCCGCACTACTGCCAAGGATATTCGTTAATATCATATCCATGAATTTATATTTCATCATTGAGACTCATTTCGATAATCAATCCATATCAATTTGAATTATCCATGCACTACTGCTAAGGAATTCGTTAATATCGGACCACGAATTATCCATGCACTACTGGGCTAAAGATAATCGTGTTTTCATCAACGGCCATGATCATGCCATAAAACAATTCATCTTTGCACCCTTGGCGAGAAGAGAATCCATAGCCATAATCATACCAAAACCGCCCCATCAATGCACTTTATGGGCCAATGAGGACTTTTTCCCACATCATTTGTAACATTACTATCATGATTATACCGAATAATCCTCAGTCATAATCATACCAAGTCCATCTATGCACTACTGACCAAAGATGACTTTCAACACAATATAAGCATGAGGATGATGACAATGATATAAGAATCAATCAAATGAGATAAAGGATAAATATTAAACATTTATAATACAATTTATCCAAATAGCTCAATAATAACCAAATGTTATCAATCACTTAATAATCTCACAATCTAATATCATTAATATTATAACAATATTTTAATCATTTCTTAAACTTATAAACAATTTATTTCAATTGTTTACACTTTATCAAATAATGCATTTAATCATTCAAAATGTCATACTCATAAGATTTCATCATCAATGATCAAATCCTCATCAAAAATCTCAGATATACCCTATATAGGATTCTTAAGCTATAAAATCCTATTTTCCAATTTTATTACTTCACATAACATATTTAATTTATTTACTCATAACTAGTTTATTTTCATAAAAATACCAAATCAGTCCAAAAATATTTCTTTTAAGGATTTAGTCCCATCTTGAACATATATTTTTCTCGAATTTTAAAATTCATTTACTATTTTCATATATTTAAAAGCTCTTAGAATATTTAGACATTTATCATAAATTGTACTTTTGTCCAAAAATTCCAAAATTTACATGGTATACTCCTGTTATATACATGTACTCCCAATAACAATTTCACCAATTTTGGAGTTAACCACAAGGAGTTATAAGGGTTTACTTTTAAAATAGTCTTCCCATAAAATCCATAACTCTTAATCTATACATCCAAAAATCGCCATTTTTGGACACAATCTAGAAAACTCATCAAATTATCATTTCAAATTTTTCCAGAATTTTTGAGGGTCAGAAACATTACAAAACTGCCCCTGGTAGAAACCTATATTTAATGAAAATACTATTCGTATGAATACGAATGATCATTTACCATGCATGCGGTAATCTACATAGACATGTTATTTCAACAGAATAATAAAAAATGGAATAATAAAAGAATTCACCAGGCATGCGATAGACCACACAGACAGGTTATTCCAATGGAATACTAAATAACGGAACCAGGTCAGGCGTGATACGCACCTATAGGATATTCCAACAGAATAATAAATAATTTAAACCCAGTCCCACAGTAAAAGCGCTTGCAGACGAGGATATTACAACAGAATAATAACGAATGAAATAATTGAAGAATTTCACCATGTATGCGATTGCATGTATGAAAAGTTATTCCAACATAATAATAAAGAATGGAATAATAGAAGAATTTCACCATGTATGCGATTACTTAGCATGACAAGTTATTCCAACATAATAATAAAGAATTGAATAATAGAAGAATTTCACCATGTATACGGTAGTCTGCGTATACAGGTTATTCCAACAGAATAATGAAGAATGGAATAACAGAAGTTCTCTTCATGAATACAAATGAAATAATACCCTTTTACTATAATAATAATAATAATAATAATAATAATAATAATAATAATAATAATAATAATAATAATAATAATAATATCCTTTACGAATGCGACAATTATATCCCCTACCTTAAAAAAAAAGTATTCCATTTTGTAGAGGCGGAATATACTGAAGAAAACTTGCACTACACGCCAAAAGCTTTCTTAAACTCAAAAAGAAATACGCTTCAAGATTATAGAAGAAGAACTCTCTCTATAGTTTCTCTCTCTAGAGTTTCAAATAATTAAGTAAGAAATAATGAAGGAATGAGCTTCTAATTATAGAAAATGGACCATATAAGTAACTAACTCATGAATAGTCCAGTTGATTTACTTTAATCTGACGGTCCATAATTAAAGCAAAATCTTTTAAATAAAATATAATATATTCTATTTATAATCTAATAAAAGCGAATAACTTTATAAAAGATTTTACTATGCAAACACTATGCATAATAAAGTATAATTTATTCTAATTATTGTCTAATAAAATGATAACTTTATAAAAGTATTACTTTTTATAAAAAAGATTTTACTATTAGCCTAATAAAACGAATAACTTTATAAACGTATTCTTTTTTATATAAAAAGCTTTTCTGTTTTATTACATTAATAATACCAATAAAACAAAACTGAGTGACTTATCACATAAGTATCAATAATCAATACCGTGTGCTACTATACAACCACGCGTATTACTGTACTTTTAACACCGGGTATTTCAACAGTTAACGGTAAAACTTCCGCCGTTATTTTCATAAAAATATTTTTGTCATTTTCTCAATCCTATAATAATTCCGTAGGGTCCACTTAATGATTGTCTTGTAAATCGCGGATATTCTCCGACTAATCGAATATTCCCCACACACATCTAATATTTTATATCAACTTGCTTACTTTGCAAAAAAAAAATTCACATATTACCCTTAACTTTAAACTTTTATCAATTTAACTATTTACCAAAATAGAAAAATTGAATACTTTTATTTCATAAAATTCGGGGTCTCACTATCACCCCTCCTTATGAAATTTCGCCCTCGAAATTTATGTACGTACCTGATATTCGAAGAAATGAGAATACCTTGCTTTCTTTTCGGATTGTACCTTCCCGGTTATATCCTCTGTATCATGATTTTTCCATTGCCCATCTCCTGTATTTCAGATATCATTCTACAATATATCATCAAAATAAAGGTTAATTGACATATCACAATTTGTCAACTTATTAAGTAAACAATTTCAGCTTAGGTAAGTCACACACTAGCGAAGTATATAACTCGTCTCTCCCCTCCTAGTTCTAGACTCTTATCTTCGCCAGCGACCATATCCCTAAGCTCTGATACCAAATGTGACGCCCCCAAAATTAGGTATATATCACCCATTATGAGTCGCCAGATACATGGTACAAAATTCAAATATAATTTCATTTATACAACTGTTGAACTGTCATATAGAATACGTCCACAGTTAACTGTGAGTTTTAATACAAATGTATGTAACTCTCATGGTGCCTCGACCACAACCTTACAATGGAACTTTACATAAAACTATAGTCAAAAACTGTTTTAGAAATTAAAATCTTTGGAAAGTGCTCAAGGAAACCTTCGTACATGGGAGGCCATGCGTCTAGGTTATAATAGATATCATATGTCCACAGAATTATCCTTGGTTGACCTAATAGACCCCAAAGAAAAACGAGAAGATTACTATCATCTTCTTTCCAATAGTGAGTCTTCTCTTGACATATAACTATCTCCACTATCTCCAAGTGCATATTATATTTCAAATAAACTCCAAGATCATATAGGTAGTGCCCGTAGATATACTCAAAGAAATGGATACGCATGACCTCGCTTTATGATAACACGCGGTTGTATGTCATTAGACATCTTGTATAATAGTGGCAAAACACCCTTCCAAAGTTGGGTTCGCCTCACCCTATACGGTAGTCTGCGTATATAGGTTATTCTAACAGAATAATGAAGAATGGAATAATAGAAGTTCTCTTCATGAATAAGAATGAAATATTACCTTTACTATAATAATAATAATAATAATAATAATAATATCCTTTACGAGTACGATAATTATATCCCCTACCTTAAAAAGAAAAGTATTCCGACTGGTAGGGCGGGAATATACTTGAAGAAAACTTGCACTATGCTCAAAGCTTTCTTAAACTCAAAAGAAATACGCTCAAGATTATAGAAGAAGAACTCTCTCTATAGTTTCTCTCTCTAGAGTTTCAGCGAATTCGTAAGAAATAATGAAGGAATGAACTTCTAATTATAGAGAAATGGACTGCATAGTAACTAACTCATGAACGATCCAAATTGATTTACTTTAATCTGACGGTCCATATTTAAAGCAAAATCTTTTAAATAAAATATAATATATTCTATTTATAATCTAATAAAACGAATAACTTTATAAAAGATTTTACTATGCAAACACTATACAGGCACTATGCAAACACTATGCATAATAAAATATAATATATTCTAATTATTGTCTAATAAAATGTATAACTTTATAAAAGTATTATGTTTTATATAAAAAGATTTTACTATTAGCCTAATAAAACAAATAACTTTATAAAAGTATTACATTTTTTATATAAAAAGCTTTTCTGCTTTTATTACATTAATAATACAAATAAAACAAAAGCCGAGTGACTTATCACATAAGCATCAATAATCAATACCGCAGTGTACTATACAACCACGCCAGACATCGTATTTTTTTAACAACGGGTGTTTCAACAGCTTAACGGTAAAACTTCCGCCGTTATTTTCATACAAATATTTTTGTCGTTTTCTCAATCAAGCAATAATTCCGTCCACCTAACGATTATGCAATGTAAATTTGGATATTCCCCGACAAAAAGAATATTTCCCGACTAATCGAATATTCCCCGACACAACGAATATTTTATATCAACTTGCTTACTTTGTAAAAAAAAAAAAAAAATATTACCCTTAACTTTAAACTTTTATCAATTTAACTATTTACCAAAATAAAAAAATTGAATACTTTTATTTCATAAAATTCGGGGTCTCACACCATATGTAATCTTATAGAGAACTTGTGCTTTAAATCCTTTTTAATTATAATTCATATAGAGATATAGTGGATTAGTTAATTAGGGTATTTTGCTTAATTCTATCATATGTGGATTTAATTGAGTATGTGTATTGTGCATCGAGAGGTGATTTTATCTGCTTTAGTGTTCTTGATTAACAATTCAGGATAAAGAATAATTGATGAGAAGTTTGTTAACTTAAATGAAGCAATAAGTGAAGTTGTGATTTTAAATCTCCGTAATCTTAATTTAACTACTGGAATTTAATAGTATTTTAATTATATAATTTGAAATTCATTCGTTTAAATAAAATTTAGTTGATTACTGTAACGCCCCAGAAAATCGAACAATTTGTAAAACGATTTTATTTGAATTAATAATGAATAAAATTATATTATATGAGTTAGTAAGATGAATGTTGTTCTATAACCTAGAAACATTAGAAAGTTGTAGTGTTTTAACTACGTGAGGGAATTAAAGTGTTTGAATTTCCAAGACGAAAATAAAAGCTTTCTGAGAAATTCTCCAAAAAACACTATTCATCGATTTCCGCTCGAGAATTATTTTTGAACTTCTGAGAAATACGTCACGATAGAATATCGAGGTGAGATGGATTATGTAATAATAATTCAAGTATGGAAAATGTAATATTTTGCATGCGGACTTAATTTGAGAACGTTAGGAAAATCAAGCGTTAAGAAGTTAATGTAATGATCGTATGATACATATGTATTATGCGAGTAAATGAATACGAGTATGATACGAGTATTATACGGGTATGTATGAATAATGGTATATCGTATATGATGAATTAGTATACGAGTGTTAATACGATAATAATACATATAGAATACGTCCTAAGGCTTTAAGCCATTTGTAAATGGACTTGTGGATTATGTAGGATGTACAAGTCCAATAGGAATTGGATGTGCAAGCCCAAGTGGTTATTAAGGTGAAGCCCAAAGTAATTTATTGCAATCCCAAAGCTTAAGCTAAGCTAATTAAACCTAAGCCCAATGTAATGATCCATTGGACTAGGGTGATCCATGGGGCAACCTATGGGTGATCTTGGTGCCCAAGTGTTGTAATGACCAAGTAATAAGAGTAGGGAGCATGTAAGACCCCAACTTTCATAAATAAAGATTATTTTTCTCTAAATATCATTTTGAATATTATGGTGTGGATTTGATATAATGTTATAGTTGTGGGTAATATTTATAAATTTTGCAAAGTAAACAAGTTGTTATAAAATATTCGTTTGGTCAGGAATTATTTTTGTTGGAGAATATTCGTACGATGGCACAATCATTGGTGGACCCTATAACAAAATTATTATCGGAGTTAGAAAACGACAAAAATATCTTTTTATAAAAATAACGGCAAAAGTTTTACCGTTAATTGTTGAAATGCCCGATGGTAAAAGTATAGTAATACGCGTGGTTGCATAATAGCACATGGTATTGATTATTGATGCTTACGTAAGAAGTCACTCAGTTATACTCAATTATTGCTACAATAATTGCTGAATAATATCTTATATTATTTATTCAATTATTATCATAGTATCATTTGCATAATATTTAATATTATTAAATTAATAATTGAGACGACAAAGTTATTCATATTATTATTTGCAATATTGACGACGTCTAGAAAGTTCTATCGAGGAGAGGTTTGGCCACTTAATTGCGTGTCAATAGGGAGAAATCCTTATCGGAAAGCCCTCTTTTTCCTGGGAATAATCTGGTTGTTAAATATTGTGAGTTATAATATTAATGATGAATAATTGTTGAAAGATTGATTGAAGATAAAATAATTTGTGGTAATATTTATTCAATCTTTGATATAAATAAGAAGTCTGTTATGAGACGTTTGTGATAAATTTGGTTTATTCTATGAGGGCCTATATGTCATCATCTAAGAGTCACTTTCGCCAATAGTAATTGCCTTTAACAGACGTCAAACCACTTGTCATTTCATATTACAGGCGTCGAACCAATTGTCGTTTCACATTACAGGCACCAAACCAATTGCTGTTTCACATTACAGGCGTCGAACCAATTGTCGTTTCACATTACAGGCGTTGAACCAATTGTCGTTTCACATTACAGGCGTCGAACCAATTATCGTTTCACTTTACAGGCGTCAAACCACTTGTTGTTTCACATTACAAGTGTCAAACCAATTTTCTTTTCACATCACCAGTTATCAAGCCACTTGCCTTTTCACATTGCAAGGGCTAAGCTAGAAATCTTCTATAAATAGAATCTTATTTCTTCTTTCATTCTCACCAATTCACTACGACTCACAAGAGAATTCTATAGAGAGAGAATCAGAGAAAAAGAAGAAGAGTATTCTATTACTACACTATTTCAGTATCCAATCTCCTACTAAGGTAAGGGGTAGTATTTCTTTCGTATTCATATAGGGATATTATTTTTGTTCAATATTCGTGTGAAATAATATTTTCTTCCATACTCTGTAGTATATAAGTAATATTATTTCGTTTCAGATTCTAAATTCTACACTTATGTTGACAAATATTGCTTATATACTCCTTGAAATTAATAGAATATCCTTTGAATTTGCGCTTCATCTAGTTTCATTTCGCAAGGATATTTTTTTGAACATTCTTGTTAAAGTTTAATCTTTTCATGCTGGAATACTATTCACGGGGTACTATTCATGACAAAAATTAATTTCTTTTCTGTCCAAATTATTTTTGATACAATATTATTCTTGAATTTTACTCTACAAAGCAGTATCATGTTGACAATTTGGACATTATTGAATTCTGGATAAATTGAATTATAAATCTTAAAAATTTATCCTTGCTCTTATTTAATTGAATTCTTATATCATTGTCATCATCCTTATGCTTATATTATGATGAAAGTCATCTTTGACCGTAGTGCATAGATGGACTGTTGATTGGTATGATTATGACCAGGGATTATTCGGTATAATCATGACCCAAATGTTACAAATGATGTGGTAAAAGTCCTCATTGGCCCATATTGCATTGATGGACAGTTGTTGGTATGATCATGACCATTGGTGATAAAAATGAATATCCTTGGCCCGTAGTGCATGGATAATTCAATGATGTGGATTATTTATTTAGCTGAGTCCCAGCAATAAAATTTATGATAAACTTTTAAATCATATAAGATAGTAGATATCATGTTCTACTTGACTCTTCTAATGGATTGCTTGTTCCGCTGCAGTTAAACTTGGTGTTTATTGTATTTTATCAGTTTAACACTGTTGAAGGCTAATGATAATTTATTCTGCATTATCTTAGACATAATATTTCTTACTGGGCGAGTTGAGCTCACCCTTTTGCTTTAATTGTTCTCTTCAGAAAATGAGAATATAGCTGGGACGAGTCGGGAAATGGAGTTACGGTCCAGATAGGTGGCTATAGTAGTCCTCACTATTATGTAAAATAGTGTGCTAATAATTGTAATGAGGACTTTATTTGAGTTTGGATACTCTCTATAAGACATTATCCATGTTGAAACTCTCAAATACATTTTATCGCACTATATAAAAGAAGTTTATATTTAAATTCTGTACCATGTATTTGGTGACTCAAGATGGGTGATGTATACCTATTTTGAGGGCGTCACAGAGCAAGTTTACTTAAGTGCTAAGTATGGAATAGTAAGGAGGTTACTAAGGAGGAGGATGTCTTAATGACCCTTTTACCCTAACTTAGGAAATCCGATAAATAGAGGAAGAGATGGCTCATTAGTTGTTTGTTCAATTTCATCCAACAACTTCCAACTTAAGTGTTAGAGAGAATAAGCACATATAAGCTAAACTTCCATTGTTAGAAAAGAAGAAGAAGAGTTAATTCATCAAAGGTAAATGATCATATGCCATTAGTCTTCCATCTCTACCATTGTAGGTTAATAAGAGAAGTGTGGATTAATGGTCATGTATGCTAGGCAACCATAAGAAGGGTTAATCTAAGGACTTAAGTCTTAATAAGCCGGGAATAAGCACTTTGTCCATGAATAAGCTATGAACTAAGGAAGAATTTGTAAGACTTATATCATAATTACATGAATGAAGTTAGTATGTTAATAAGATGTAAGCATGATGGTCAGAAGACTTTAACTATCATAAGCCATGTGAAACAAAGTTATAAGTATTTTATACTTTAATAAGTTATAAGCTCACAAAGAACATGTAATGACTTAACATGAAAATAAGTTGTTATAATATGTAGGTTGAGATGTTTAGTTGATGGATTGAATCCATTTGGAGTGATGAACAAATCTTTAGTAACGAAGTTTTGTCGGAATTCACACGATTGGACGATAATCGTCAAATTCGTGAAATTCTCAGAATGGAAGTCAGATTTTGTGTTTAAGCTCGGAAACGTTGGTTTTCGATGGAGACAAATCTTATTTGGCATTATAGAGTTGTGGACTCAAAAATGACCAGATTCTGACTTAGAACGAAGAAACGAGCGTTGAACGTTCACGAACGTTTATCGTTTTCGTTAAAAAAGAACCAATAGGTGAATTTTGAGTGAACGAAGTCGAATATATAAAATTCTTTAATGAACATGTAGAGTAGGTGATTTGTGAACTATATGCTCTTGAACGAGCTAATTCGAACTTATAACAAAGAAGTTACGAGCCTGGAAATTTCACAAAGTTGAAAAAGCGTCCCAATTTTTTCGGTGCACGCAGTTTGGCGTCATGGCCTTGATTTCAGAATAAAACAAGTGGTGTTGCGTGTATGAGAGCTTGGTAGAGAGAAGTTGTGACCTCTCTCGAGTTTCAATGTGCATGTTATGGGCATATAATGAAGGGACTCACGTAGTAGCCGCAAGTCCTGTTCTTAACCCTTGGGTATGGTATGCAAATACATTACATAGAGAAGGAATGTTGGTATTTATGATGCCAAATTATGGTTTACATAGAGATGAATGGTTATGAAGATAAAAAGAAAGATAATGAGATAATACAAACTTAATGAACATGAAGTAACATTGTTAAGTCATGGTTAAACCTTAAGTATAATCACTTAGGGTTGAAGTAAATCAATTGCATGTGAACGTACGAACGACGTAACGGAACGCCAGAACCAATAATAACAAATCTAAGTCATAATTAGATTGAGAAGAAGGGTAAGATTCGTTTGGAACTATGCATGTTTATTCATGACCTAATGTGTTATGTGATGTTATCATCTACTGTAAAGACCTTAAGGACTTAAAGTGCACATGTAATAACAGTAGCAGACGCTAAAGGCAAGTGTTCTAACCCTTATTTCAGTTCAATCTGGACAAGCTTTGTGATTCATGTATTCTTATGCATGAACTAATGTCTGCTGAAGTCAAAGCCACTTCTTTCGGCTAGACTTGCGATATGTTGGATTTCTTATAATCTATTAAAGTATTGTCAATGTTTTACCAAACTATGTTGGTGTGGTTTTCAAATGAAGACTGAGTATGCTAAAATGTTTTGTCGTCAAACGACAGGAACGTGAGGTTGCCACAACTTAAACGTACATACGTTTAATGAATGTAGTGTTGATCAACATAGAGTACTATAAGCTGATCACCTAGTCGTGCTCGTAAGCTATGTCGGACTTACGGACTTAGTGTCGGGATGTCCTTTTCAAAGAACTTATGAAATGCTCATGGTCTTGGACCGGAATTGATGTTTTACTGAATATTGTCGTTGTAAAACGTTTTGAAGGAAAAGAAGTGCTATTTTGAATTGTCAATAGTACTTCGTAACTATTATTCAGTTATTGAAGATATACGATTCCTATGTTTTAAGCATGCCACTTTATTAGAATTATTTTACTTGCTGAGCTAGTTAGGCTTACTCTTGCTTGAACCATATGAATGCAGCTAAGATCGAACGAACCGATGGATCTGGCAAGGATAAAGGGAAGGCTAAGGCGAACCCGTAGATTAGTTATGTAATAGTATAGGTTTGTAATGATAATATTTGATATTATGATAAGAACAAGTGTAACAGTTATAAAGAACCTGGGGAATGTTAATATTATTTTGAATATATATAAGACATTCGTTCTTTTGAGGCATTTTAATTGAATATTTGTGTGAACTGTAGCACCGTGTAGCACCATCTGTCGAGTTGGAAGATACCCGAATTTGGGGGCGTCACAGGTTGGTATCAAAACATTAGGTTATAAAACTTAAAGGGGGATTTAAACCTTAAGTCATAACCTTAAGAAAAGTCAAAGAAATAAAAGATGGAAATTAACCCTATAAAAATGCATTATATATGTTATGTGTTTTTATTATTCTACTGACGTGTACTAATCAAACTTATTTATGTTGTTGTAGATGTCAGGAAAAAATGGAATGTATAGAGACGTACAGGTAGTTAGTGAAGGATCGGTTAATCAGATAGAGATCATACCAAACCCCATAGCAGCAGAGCCTGAAGTAACAGTTGTTGAGTCTGGAGACTCAGAGAGCCTAGACCTTATGTCTGTGTTCGACGACATGTTAGAAGAAAAGGTGGAGGTAGTGTCCTTCAACCCAGTAGCAATAGCAGTAGAGATGGCTTCGGGGGAGTTAATGATGTCATTGTTTATGTCAGTATTGGATAGAAACATCCATTACTGTCAGGAGGTGAAGGAGCTAAAAGTCAAGCTCCAGGCTGTCTTGGATGATAAGATAGACGTGGAGTCAATGTGGGAACAAGAACATGATGAGAGAGTTTTAGCCAAGGACAAGGTCCATGAGCGAAAACAGGAGGTCTTTGAGCTCAAGGGGGAGCTAAAGACTAAGAAACAGAAGATAGAGAGAATGTCCTATATTCATAGGGGTTCTCATGTGGACTTCCAACAGCAGGTAGCTGGCTATCCCATAGAGGCAAGGCAGACGCGACATACTATCAACCGTTATATTATCATCGGTCTTGCCATGGCAGATTTTGATAATGCCTTGAGGCATATGTAATCTATTAGTAGATAAAGTAGTTTAGATATGTAAATATTATGTATCAAGTAGTGACGTAAAACCCTCTTTTGTATATCAAAGGGTAGTCTTTTGTAAATCCCAATTTTTGGAAAGCAATTGCGGGATAGTAATGTAATCAACTTAGGATGTGTAATGTAATCGATGTAGTATTATACTACAAGAAATGCATCAATATAAGCCTTTTTCGGAACATGTTGAGTAATGGATGTTTAAGTTATTGTCTAATCTTGAATAGTAACTAACTAACAGGAAATGAACAATAATGAAATGTATTGTTTATTGAAACAGCAAAATGCAGCCAAGAAGAGGACCACGTAATCAAGGCACTACCGTAAATCAACCGGAGGGAGGTCCGGTTAACCCTATGCAGGAGTTTGTTAATCTTTTAGCAGCCGCGTTTAATAAAAATGGGGCTAACATCCCCGTAAATCCTGGAGTAATACGAGCTACTACGTTTAAGGATTTTAAGAATGTGGGTCCACCGGAGTTCAACAGAACTACGAACCCTATCGAAGCCCAAACTTGGGTGAAATAAATCGATAAGGCATTTGTCATAGAAAATGTCGACGAGGGCCAGAAGGTTGCTTTTGCAACCTATACGATGAAGGGAGAAGCCAACTTTTGGTGGGAGGCCAACCAGGCTAGGGCTGGGATCGAGAACTTAACGTGGGTGAGGTTCATAGAGATATTCTTTGAGACCTATTTTCCCACGAGTATGCAGGGGAGAATAGAGATGAGGTTTCTCGACTTAAAACAAGGGGACATGACGGTTCCCCAATACGCCTCCAAGTTTAATGAACTAGCGAGGTATACTCCACACCAAGTAGACACCGAGGTTAGGAAAGCTCGACGGTTCGAGCAGGGCTTGAAACCCTGGCTCTATAACCGTATTTCTTTGTTCCAAAGTACTTCGTTTGGGACCATTTTAGAGAAGGTGATAATCGCTGAGGGTGGTAGCGAGGCGTTGAGCCAGTACCACAAAGACAAGAAGAGTAAGGGGAAGGTCAATGGGGGAGTAAAGATTGAAGGAGCCAGCGGGAGTGGCGAGGGATAGAAATGGAAAGTGTTTAACTATGGGAATACCGGAGTGAAGCAAGGAGATCCAAAGAGGAGGATGGAGGCCTACAAAATGTGTGGGAAGACTCATTTAGGAGTCTGTCTCAAAGGGAAGGCCGTATGCTATAACTATGGACAGGAGGGGCACATTGCGCCTAACTGTCCAAGTCTGAAGAAGAACCATGGATGCTTTGTATGTGGGTTAACTGACCACATAGCAAAGAACTGCCTAAAGAAGGGGACGGACTGGCTCAAGGGCGCCAATAGTGGTAAGTTAGCTATTAGTAGTCCAGCGTAGCCGGGTAGGCCGATGGCCCGTACTTTTAAAATGACAGTCCAAGATGTGATGGCATCGGGGGATGTAGTCGCAGGTATTATTCCGATCAACGACCTAAATGCTTACGTGCTATTTGACTCGGGTGCTACTTGTTCGTTTATAGCATGTGATTTTGCTAGACGATTAGGATTACTTCCCGAAAAGTTACCAATACCTTTAAATATTAAGGTAGTAAACGAAGAGATAATTCCTGTTGAAGATATTCATAGGAGTTGTTGCGTAGACATACAGGGTTGTAAATTATCGGTAAATTTGATACCGATAAAGTTAGGAGAATTCGACGTAATTCTCTGAATGGATTAGTTGGCTAACCATGGGGCAATTATAGATTGTCAAAAGAAATGTGTAAATATTAGAACGTTGAGACAACCTTAGGTAGTATTTTACGGTAATAGATCGACGAGACGTTCGTGTTGTCTTACGATGACACAAACTAGGAAATTATTGAGGAAGGGGTGTGTAGGTTATCTGTGCCATGTAGTTGGCACCCAGAGAGTGGGAGCGACCATGGAACAAATACCTATAGTGAGTGAATTCATGGATGTATTTCCAAATGAATTGTCGGGTCTTCCGCCGGATAGCGAGACCGAGTTCGTAATAGACATTGTGCCACGAGCGACACCAGTTTCAAGGGCACCGTACCGAATGGAGCCTGTAGAGATGAAGGAATTAATGATTCAGTTACAAGAACTGTTGGATAGGAACTACATTCAACTGAGTATTTCGCTGTGGAGAGCACCGATATTGTTTGTCAAGAAGGACGGATCATTAAGACTTTGTATCGACTACCACGAGTTGCGCAAGTTAACGATAAAGAATAAGTACCCATTGCCCAGGATCGATGATCTTTTTGATCAGTTGAAAGGGGCAAAGTATTTTTATAAAATAGATTTGAAGATGGGGTATCACCAGCTGAAGGTTAGGAATGAAGACGTACCAAAGATAACATTCAGAACTCGTTATGATCATTACGAGTTTTTGGTGATGTCATTTGGGTTAACTAATGCATCATCTGCATTTATGGATATGATGAACAGAGTGTTCAAACAATATTTGGACAAGTTCGTCGTGGTGTTTATCGATGATATTCTAGTCTATTCTAAGATGCCAGAAGATCATGTTGAACACCTAAGAATAGTGTTGTAAACACTAAGGAAGGAGAAGTTGTATGATAAGTTCACTAAGTGTGAATTTTGGCTAGAAAGGGTATAGTTTTTAGGTCATGTCATTGACCATGAAGGGATTTCACTAGATCCAGCGAAGGTGGAAGCCGTGATGAATTGGGAACAACCAAAAATGCCGACTGAGGTGCGGAGTTTCCTAGGGTTAGCGGGTTACTATCGGAGATTCATTCAGGATTTTTCGAAGATAGCTACTCCGTTGACTAACTTAACAAGGAAGACGGTGAAATACGTGTGGATGGAGAAATGCGAGTATAGTTTTCAAGAACTGAAGAAGAGGTTAAGTAAAGCGCCTGTTTTGTCATTACCCGATGACACATGAAATTTCGTAGTTTATAGCGATGCTTCGCATAGAGGACTTGGTTGCATGCTCATGCAGCATGGCAAGGTCATTGCGTATGCATCAAGGTAGTTGAAGGATTATAAGAAAGTTTACCCTACTTATGATCTGGAACTGGCCGCGGTAGTGTTTGCCTTAAAGATATGGAGACATTATCTTTACGGGGAAAAATGTGAGATATACACGGACCACAAGAGTCTAAAATATATCTTCACACAGAAGGAGTTGAATATGAGGTAGAGGAGACGACTGGAGTTGATAAAGGATTACGACTGTGAAATCATGTATCACCCTGGGAAAGCCAATGTAGTTGTCGATGCCTTAAGTAGAAAGGGTCGGGAAAAGTTGTCTATGTTAATGGCTCAGAATGAGTTAATAATAGAGATGGCTAGGATGGAGATAGAGGTGAAGTTATCGAGTGAATCGGGACAGAGACTGTTTGCGAGGGAGATCCAATCTACCATCATAGAGAGAGTCAAGGAGGTGCAGCTCAAAACTGATGAGTGTGACCAAATGAAGAAGCGGTTAACCAATGAAAAAGATAAACAATATAGTCTTGATAATTAGGGATTATTAAGATTTGAAGGAAGAATTTGGGTTCCGAATGAGACGGAATTAAAGGAGCAACTATTACAAGAGGCTCATAGTTCGAGGTACTCGATTCATCCTGGTAACACTAAGATGTATCAAGACCTTCGACATAGTTTTTGGTGGCCGAACATGAAGAGAGAGATAGTCGAGTATGTGAGTAGGTGCTTGACTTGTCAGAAAGTTAAGGTCAAACATTAACGACCAAGTGGCTTGTTACAGTCATTGGAGATTCCGGAGTGGAAATAGGAGCATATCACGATGGACTTTGTGGTGGGACTTCCGACTACTCAGAAGGGGTATGATGCGATTTGGGTAATAGTGGAATGGTTGATAAAGTCGGCTCACTTCTTGCCAATTAGAGTCAAGTATAACTTAGACCAGTTATCCAAACTTTATGTTAAGGAAGTCATTTCCAGACATGGAGTACCAGTTTCGATTGTGTCAGATCGTGACCCACGATTCACGTCGAACTTTTGGAGAAGTCTGCAAGAGCAGTTGGGAACGTAGTTGAAGCTAAGTACGATGTATCATCTACAAACCAATGGACAGAGCGAGAGGACAATTCAGACGTTAGAAGATATGTTGAGATCTTGCGTCATGGATTTCAAAGGTAGTTGGGATGATCATCTACCATTAGTAGAGTTTGCGTATAACAATAGTTATCATGCAAGTATAGGCATGCCGCCTTATGAAGCTTTGTATGGAAGGAAATGCAGAACACCATTGTATTGCGATGAAGTGGGAGAACGTCGAATGCTAGTACCGTAATTAGTGCGTGAAATAAATGGATGTAGTGAAGCTAATACTGAATGCGATTGGTAGTACTCAAAGATGCATAAAGGAAGTTTATAGATTTGCATCGAGTAAATAGGGAGTTCAAAGTAGGCTCGTATGTATTTCTAAAGTTATCTCCCTGGAAAGGAAAGATACGCTTTGGAAAGAAGGGAAAGTTATGTCACAGGTTTATAAGACCTTTTGAAATATTAGAAAAGGTGGGAGGGGTAGCTTACATGGTAGCGTTACGTCCAGACCTAGAACGAATACATAATGTATTTCACGTATTGGTGTTACGTGCTTATAATCCGGATTATAAGCACGTAATAGAGTATGAGCCTATTCATATCGAGAAGTACTTAACGTATGAAGAGATGCCTATTCAAATCATCGATAGAAAAGAGAAAGTTCTACGGAACAAAGTTATACCTTCCGTGAAGGTGTTATGGAAGAACCACGATGTCGAAGAAGCAACGTGGGAACTTGAAGAAAAGATGAAAAAGAATTACCCTCAACTGTTTGTGTAAATTTTTTTTTTTGCGAGATTCTGGGGACAAAATCCTTATAAGGGGGAGAGAGTGTAATGCCCCAGAAAATCGAACAATTTGTAAAACGATTTTATTTGAATTTATAATGAATAAAATTATATTATATGTGTTAGTAAGAAGAATGTCGTTCTATAACCTATAAACGTCAGAAAGTCGTAGTGTTTTAACTACGTGAGGGAATTAAAGTATTTGAATTTCCAAGACGAAAATAAAAGCTTTTCAAGAAATTCTCTGAAAACACTATTCATCGATTTTTGCTCGGGAATTATTTTTGAACATCCGAGAAATACATAACGATAGAATATCGAGGTGAGATGGATTATGTAATAATAATTCAAGTATGAAAAATGTTATATTTTGTATACGAACTTAATTTGCGAACGTTAGGAAAATCAAGCGTTAAGTAGTTAATGTAATGATCGTATGATACATATGTATTATGCGAGTAAATGAATACGAGTATTATACGGGTATGTATGAATAATGGTATATCGTATATCATGAATTAGTATACGAGTGTTGATACGATAATAATACATATAGAATACGTCCTAAGGCTTTAAGCCATTTGTAAATGGACTTGTGGATTATGTAGGATGTACAAGTCCAATAGGAATTCGATGTGCAAGCCCAAGTGGTTATTAAGGTGAAGCCCAAAGTATTAATGCTAGCGCAAAGCTTAAGCTAAGCTAATTAAACCTAAGCCCAATGTAATGATCCATTGGACTAGGGTGATCCATTAGGCAACCCTTGGGTGATCTTGGTGCCCAAGTGTTGTAATGACCAAGTAATAAGAGTAGGGAACAAGATTACTTAAGTGCTAAGTATGGAATAGTAAGGAGGTTACTAAGGAGGAGGATGTCTTAATGACCCTTTTACCCTAACTTAGGAAATCCTATAAATAGAGGAAGAGATGGCTCATTAGTTGTTTGTTCAATTTCATCCAACAAATTCCAACTTAAGTGTTAGAGAGAATAAGCACATATAAGTTAAACTTCCATTGTTAGAAAAGAAGAAGAAGAGCTAGTTCATCAAAGGTAAATGATCTTATGCCATTAGTCTTCCATCTCTACCATTGTAGGTTGATAAGAGAAGTGTGGATTAATGGTCATGTATGTGACGCCCCCAAAATAGGTATACATCACCCATTCTGAGTCTCCAAATATCACACTACAGAAATTAAATACAAACTTCATTTATACAACTGTCGTGCAGAGTACGACAACACATAAGCTGTGAGTTTTAATACAAATATATGTAACTCTCATGGTGCCTCGACCACAACACCTTACAATGGTACCTTACATAAAGGTACAGTCAATAATTGTTTTAGAAATTAAAATCTTTGGAAAATGCTCAAGAAAACCTTCGTATATGGGAGACCATACATCTAAGTTAAAATAGATATCATATGTCCACAGAATTATCATTGGTTGACCCAATAGTTTCCAAAGAAAAACGAGAAGATTGCTATCATGTTATGTTTAATGGTGAGTCTTCTCTTGACATATAATTATCTCCATTGTCTCCAATTAAGAATTATATATCAACCAAACTCCAAGATTATATAGGTAGTGCTCGTAGATATACTCAGCAAGTGGATGTGCACAACTGTAAGACCCCAACTTTTTGAATAAAGATTAAATTTTCTCGAAATATATTTTTGAATATTATGGTATGGTTTTGATATAATGTTATAGTTGTGGGTAATATTTACAAATTTTGCAAAGTACGCAAGTTGTTATATAATATTCGATTGGTCAGGGAATATTCGTTTTAACAGGGGAATATTAAATAACAATGACAAAAATATACTTTATGAAAATAACGGTGAAAGTTTTACTGTTAATCGTTGAAACACCGGTGTTAAAGAAATACGATGTCATGTGGTTTGCATAGTAGCACACACGTATTGATTATTGATGCTTACGTGAGAAGTCACTCGGTTGTACTCAATTATTGCTAAAGTAATTGCTGCATCATATCTCTCATATTATTGATTCAATTATTGTCACAAAGATCATTTGCATATAATATTTTATATTATTAAATCAATAATTGAGACGACAAAGTTATTCATATTATTATTTGCAATATTGACAATGTCTAGAAGTTCACATCGAGGAGAGGTTTGGTCACTAATTGGCGCTTGATAAGGAGAAATCCTTATCGGAAAACCCCTCTTTCACAGGAGCGACCGGTTTGTTAAATATTGTGAGTTATAATATTAATGATGAATAAGTTGTGTTGATTAAAAATGAATTTTGATAGTTCCATTGTGTTGGGATTATTAGTGTTAGTGGTAATCGACATCTATTCCGATGATAATTGATGTCTAGGGGTGATATTGATAAATCGGGTAATTTATCGGATAAATGAGCAATTAATTGCTACTAATTCACATGCTTATATAACTATTTGTTCACATGTGTGTACTATTGAATCACATTATTTACTATTAGGGGAGTTGGTGCAAGATTGATAATACTTGCATGACTAAGTTAAAAATGAAGGTATAGATGGAGGTACTATACTGTAATTCGTATTTTTCACATGATTATACTATTGATTCACATGATTGAACTATTGAATCACATTATTTACTATTAGGGGAGTTGGTGCAAGATTGATAATACTTGCAGGACTAAATTAAAAATGAAAGAAAAGTTAGAGGTATTGTACTGTAATTTTTTGAGCCCCAAAACGTGTAATTATCGAAACTATATTTTCCTATAAGTAGAAGCTCATTCTTCTTTCATTTCTCATCAATTCATAAAAGCTTTAGAGCGATTATTATAGAGAGAAATTATAGAGAGAAAGAAGAAGAGAAGTCTGCTACCTCACTATTCCAGTATCTAGTTTTTCCAAGGTAGGGAATATTATTTGTTGTACTCGTAGGGAGTATTATTTCTTTTATATTCATGAAGAGAACTTTTGTTATTCCATTCTTTATTATTCTGTTGGAATAACCTGTATACGCGGGCTACCATATACTTGGTGACATTCTTCTATTATTCCGTCTTTATTATTCTGTTGGAATATCCTGTTTGTGTGTTTTACGCCGGACCTGATTCCGTTATTTATTATTCTGTTGGAATAACCTGTCTGTGTGGTCTATCGCATGCCTGGTGATTTCTTTTGTTATTCCATTCCTTGTTATACTCAGTTGGTTAAAGTTTTGACTTCTATACTCCATGAAATTAGTGGAATATCCTTGATATTTGCGCTTCATCCAGTATCTTTTCATTGAAATATTCTTCTGAGCATTCTTGAATTTTACTCCACAAAGCAGTATCATGTTGACAATTTAGACGTTATTGATTCCTGGATAAAATAATTCTTGAACTTGTTTTATTGAATTCTTATATTATTGTCATCATCCTCATGTTTATATTTTTTTGAAAGTCATTTGTGGCCTGTAGTGCATAGATGGACTTGGTATGATTATGACCAGTAATTATTCGGTGTAATCATGACCATAATGTTACAAATGATGTGGTAAAAGTCTCATTGGCCCGTAGTGCATTGATGGACAGTTGTTGGCATGATCATGACCATTAATGAATACAAAAATATTCTTGGCCCATAGTGCATGGATAATTGTGGTCGTGATACTAAAGAATATCCTTGGCCGTAGTGCAGGGGTGATTCGATGATGTGGATTATTTATTAAAATTTGAGTCCCAATGATAAAAGTGATGAAAAACCTTTTAAATCATAAAAGATAGTAGATTTTATTCTCTACTTGACTCTTTTAATGGATTGCTTGTTCAAATTGAGCTTAAACTTGATGGTTGTTATATTATATCGGTTTAACATCATTGAAGGCTAACGATAATATATTCTACATTATCTTAGTCATAATATTTCCTACTGGGCTAGTTGAGCTCACCCTTTTACTTTTATTGTTCTCTTCAGGAAATGAGAACGTAGCAGGGACTAGTCGGGGAACGGAGTGACGGACCAGATGATAACATTAGTAGTCCTCGCTATTCAGTGAAATAGTGGGAAAATAAATGTAATAATATTGAATTTGAGTTTGTATAGTCTAGACGACAATATTTGTATTAAAACTCACAGCTTATGTTTTGTCGTACTTTGCACGACAGTTGTACAATTAAGTTGTATTTGTATTCTGTACCATGTATTTGGCGACTCAGAATATATGATGTATACCTATTTTGGGGGCGTCACAACAACCCTGTCTTATGATAACACGAAGTCGTATGTCATTAGACATCTTGTATGATGGTGGCAAAACACCCTTCCAAAGTTGGGTTCGCCTCACCTTATTTGATTCACCAAGTATAACTATTAAATGATGTATAAAATACAGCACACTTATCTAAAGTTCTCCATAAAATTATTTTCATGAAAAGATATTGGATGAAGCACAAATATCAAGGATATTCTACTAATTTCACGGAGTATAGAAGCAATACTTCAACAAAATGACTGTAGAAGTAGGAATACGAAACGAAATAATATTACTTACATACTACAGAGTATGGAAGAAAATATTATTTCATACGAATATTGAACGAAGATAATATCCATACGAATATGAAAAATAATATCTCTTCTGCATATGAAATAAATAATACCCCTTACGAATACAACAAAAAATATCCCTTACCTTAGAAGAAGACTGGATACTGGAATAGTGAAGTAGCAAACTTCTCTTCTTCTATCTCTCTAAAGCTTCTCTCTCTATAATTGCTCTTGTGAGTCTTAGTGAATTGGTGAGAATGAAGGAAGAATGAGCTTCTATTTATAGGAAAATATAGTTTCGATAATTGCACGTTTTGGGGCTCGAAATATTACAGTATAATACCTTTATCTTTTCCTTCATTTTTAATTTAGTCCTGCAAGTATTATCAAACTTGCACCACCTCCCCTAATAGTACATCATGTGAATCAATAGTATAATCATGTGAATCAATAGTTTTACACATGTGAAAAAAATAATTACAGTATAGTACATTCATTTATACCTCCATTTTTAATTTAGTCATGCAAGTATTATCAATCTTACACCACCTCCCCTAATAGTACATGCATGTGAATCAATAGTACATACATGTGAACAAATAGTTATAAGCATGTGAATTAATAATAATTAATTGCTCATTTATCCGATTAATTATCCGATTGGTCAATATAACCTCCAGAAATCAATTATTCTCAAAATAAATGTCGATTTCCACTAGCACTAATAATCCCAACGCAATGGAAATATCAATTTCATCTTTAATAAACACGAATTTATTCATCATTAATATTATAACTCACAATATTTAACAACCAGATCATTCCTAGGAAAGAGGGGGCTTTCCGATAAGGTTTTCTCCCTATTGGCGCGCAATTAGGTGACCAAACCTCATCGACAGAACTTTCTAGACATCGTCAATATTGCAAATAATAATATGAATAACTTTGTCGTCTCAATTATTAATTTAATAATATAAAATATTATACAGATTATACTATAACAATAATTGAATCAATAATATGAGAGATATTATGCAGCAATTACTGTAGCAATAATTGAGTATAACTGAGTGACTTCTCACGTAAGCATCAATAATCAATACTGTGTGTTACTATGCAACCACGCGTATTACTGTACTTTTATCACCGATTATTTTATGACAACTTGCTTACTTTGAAAATTTTAACATATCACCCTTAACTTTAACATTTATCAATTTAACAATTTACTAAATAAAATAATAATTATAAGAAAGTTGAATACTTTCATTTCATAAAATTCGGGGTCTTACAATGTATGCTAAGAAACCATAAGAAGGGTTAATCTAAGGACTTAAGTCTTAATAAGCCGAGAATAAGCACTTTATCCATGAATAAGCTATGAACTAAGGAAGAATTTGTAAGACTTATATCATAATTACATGAATGAAGTTAGTATGTTAATAATATGTAAGCATGATGGTTAGAAGACTTTAACTATCATAAGCCATGTGAAACAAAGTTATAAGTATTTTACACTTTAATAAGTTATAAGCTCACAAAGAACATGTAATGACTTAATATGAAAATAAGTTGTTATAATATATAGGTTGAGATGTCTAGTTGATGGATTGAATCCATTTGGAGTGATGAACAAATCTTTAGTAACGAAGTTTTTCCAGAATTCACACGATTGGACGATAATCGTCGAATTCGTGAAATTCTCGGAATGGAAGTCAGATTTTGTGTTTGAGCTCGGAAACATAGGTTTTCCATGGAGACAAGTCTTATTTGGCATTATAGAGTTGCAAACTCGAAAATGATCGAATTCCGACTTAAAACGAAGAAACGAGCGTTGAACGTTCATGAACGTTTACCGTTTTATTTAAAAATGAACCAATAGGTGAATTTTGAGTTAACGAAGTCGAATATATAGAATTCTTAAATGAACATGTAGAGTAGGTGATTTGTGAACTATAGGCTCTTAAACGAGCCAATTCGGACTTATAACGAAGTTGAAAAAGCGTCCCAAGTTTTACGGTGCACAGAGTGAAAGGTCTTGTGCGCTAGCCCAGAGCCCAAGGTTAATTGGTAGCTGCAGTGACGAAACTTAGCCGAGAAAAGCATGACCTCTCTGGAGTTTCACGCCGCAACGCGGTCCATAACGAAGGGACTCGCGCCGCAGCGCCGAGTTCGATCCTCAACCCCTAGAATATGGCGCCGCAACGCGACACATAGAAGGAATGTTGGAACCGCAGCGCCAGCCTTAGGGTTTACATAGATATGAATGGTTATGAAGATAAAAAGAAAGATAATGAGATAATACAAACTTAATGAACATGAAGTAACATTGTTAAGACATAGTTAAACCTTAAGTATAATCACTTAGGGTTGAAGTAAGTTAATTGCATGTGAACGTACGAATGACGTAACGGAACGCCGGAACCCATAATAATAAATCTAAGTCATAATTAGATTGAGAAGAATGGTAATATTTGTTAGGAACAATGCATGTTTATTCATGACCTAATGTGTTATGTGATGTTATCATCTACTATAGAGACCTTAAGGACTTAAAGTGCACATGTAATAATAGTAGCAGACGCTAAAGGCAAGTGTTTTAACCCTTGTTTCAGTTTAATCTGGACAAGCTTTGTGATTCATGTATTCTTATGCATGAACTAATGTCTGATGAAGTCAAAGCCACTTCTTTCGGCTAGACTTACGATAAGTTGGATTTCTTATAATCTATTAAAGTATTGTCAATGTTTTACCAAACTATGTTGGTGTGGTTTTCAAATGAAGACTGAGTATGCAAAAATGTTTTATCGTCAAATGACAGGCACGTGAGGTTGCCACAACTTAAACGTATATACGTTTAATGAATGAAGTGTTGATCAACATAGAGTACTATAAGTTGATCACCTAGACGTGCTCGTAAGCTATGTCGGACTTACGGACTTAGTGTTGGGATGTCCTTTTCAAAGAACTTATGAAATGCTCATGGTCTTGGACCAGAATTGATGTTTTACTAAATATTATTGTTGTAAAATGTTTTGAAGGAAAAGAAGTGCTATTTTGAATTATCATTAGTTCTTCGTAACTATTGTTCAGTTATTGAAGATATATGATTCTTATGTTTCAAGCATAACAGTTTATTAGAATTGTTTTACTTGATGAGCTAGTTAGGCTCACTATTGCTTGAACCATATGAATGCAACTAAGATCGAAAGGACCGACGGATCAGGCAAAGATAAAGGGAAGGCTAAGGCGAACCCGTAGATTACTTATGTAATAGTATTGGTTTGTAATGATAATATTTGATATTATGACAAGAACAAGTGTAACGGTTATAAAGAACCTGGGGAATGTTAATATTATTTTGAATATATATAAAACATATTCGTTCTTTTGAGGCATTTCAATTGAATGTTTGTGTGAACTGTAGCACCGTGTAGCACCATCTGTCGGGTTGGAAGATACCCGAATTTGGGGGCGTCACAATTACAGGTTAGTACTTGGTGATTTTTATTAAAACATTCCTCATGGGAATGATACTCTACTTACACTTTATTACTTTGTTGACCACGTATACTTGCGTGTTGTGCATAATTATATTTTACCCAACAAGTTTTTGGCACCGTTGCCGTTGAATTAGTTTAATAATTTTGCCAATATTAATTTTTATCAAATTATTTTAATTTAAACATTTTTTTATTTTCTTTAATTCTCTTTCTATTTTTTTTCTTTCTTTTCAGGTACCTGGCGGAATTTAATGATCAATGGTCGTATACGAGAATGACTCAACCAAGGGGAGCATAGATTGATGGACTCGTGACACTCTAAGCATTATCAGTACAGATTGAGACACTTTCGAGGAAGTTGGACATTGTTGTAGCCCAACGTAATCAAAGGATAACAGCTACTTGCAATTATTGTGCTAGTAATCATGCAAGTCAGCAATGCATCGTCAGTTTTGAACTGGTACCATATAGTGGTGATTACCTCAACAACTATGTTGAGCCTAACTATCACCAAGATTGGGGGTAATACCCGGAATCTTCAGGGAGCTACATTTATGATGACCAATATTACGCTCCAAATCCATCATACACATTACAATTTTCATGTCCACCTCCATTGCCACAAGAAGAAAAGTTAAATCCGATGGATGTAATATTGAAGGGCATAGCAGACCTAGAGGAGATGAGGATTATCCAAGAGTCATCAACACAAATTTTTAATAATCAGATGGAACAACTCGTCACTACCTCAACCAATGGTCCTCAATACATGGCTTCCGAGACTGAAACAGAAAATTCAAGGCTGGGGGAATTATTGTCCAAGTTCATAGCAAATGAGGAGAAGATGAGTAATCAAGTGAGGTCAATTCAAAATCTTGTGAATCAGATAGAACAAATGACCAAAGCCGTAAGTAACCTTCATCCAAACACTTGGCTTTATGACATGGATGGCAAAACTAATGGAGAACACGAATCAAATCTGCGACTGGATGAGACACAAGATATCGAAAGTATGGAGACAATTGGGGATAATGAAATAAAGGTCGACGAAGATCTAAATGGGTCTCCACCAAAGATCAAAGAGTCAGTCAGATTTGCAAAATCATGCCCACTTGGTAGTCATGTCGTCAGCGAAGTTCTTGATGACATAAGAGCGAGTACAATTTTGAATTCATGGTGGGACGAGAAAGAGAAGATAGATGAAGAGCCCATTGTGTGTGATAAGCTTCCATGCCCCAAAGTGATCACATACACAATGGAGAAAACACCTAGCAGTGGGACATTCTTGATTGAGATCATACCAAATTAAAGCAAGCTGGGCCTATCTCTCTGGGGAACCTCCCGGATGCTATAATGTTCCTAATGGATGGAGAATTCCTCAACTTTCGTAGAGGAATTGGATAGCATTGACCAGACAAAGTCAGGCTGAACAACTCTAAAACAAGCGCTTATTGGGAGGCAACCAAAGTTTAAAATTTAATTTTTACTTTTAGTAGTTAATAAATTTGCATTTTTTAGGATTTAATAAACTTGTTTCTATTGTGTTCACAAGTTAGTCAAATCCAATTCAAGTGTGGTGCCCGATTCATTCTAATGTGCCTAGCCTATTCTCCAAACTTGGTGGACAAAGTGGAAGATTGCTATATCTTCAAGGAAGTCCTCTACTTTACTTTTTTCTATTTCAGCCATTTATAAGGACAATGTCTAGTTTAAGTTTAGGGGGTATTTTAGTGTCGTATTGCATATAGTTAGTTATTTACATTGTAGTTCGTATAGTTACATTTAGGCATTTAGTTTCTTGAAATAAAAAAATTGAAAAATTAGTAGTTAGTTTACTATGTTTATATAGCATTTAGTACATCTTGCATGAGTCCAGCTGTTTGATATTTACAGTTTGTTTTGGCCAATGATGAGATTGGAATTGGGTAGACAAGTATAGTACTCACTATTAGAGCTTTGATGTGATTTCTTGTTATGAATTGAGTCTTTTTCTGTTTGAAACTAGTATAATAAGGATAGCACAGTAAAAATAACTTGTTGATTGATTGAGTATAAATTGATACATAATGGGACTCTAAAGGATAATGCTAGTTTGAATGAAAGAATGACAAGAATAAGTATTGATGACTAAAGTTAGACAAGAACCTAAGTTTGGGGGAATATTTGGGGTATATAAGCTATAAAAAAAAGAAAAGAAAGTATGAATAAACACCGTGGCGTGCTTGTCTAGTTTTGTGGCCTTTGTTACCTGAGTAAATAAGCCCGGGGGGATTGTCTTTACACCTAGAACCTTAAGGACCTAATGGTCTGGGAGTCATTGGTCGAAAGCTCGTTAAGGTAACATTGAAAAGCCTAAGGGAATAAGACATTGCATAGCTATGTGTATGTAAACCAAAAGAAAAAAAATGAATAAAACGGGAAATAAGAGTAAAAAGCCCCCGTAGATGAAAAAGGAAGCATAAGTATCCCATGTTGACCATCGATATTAGTAATTATTTGATTTTAGTTGGATCTAGCTTATTTTTAGATTTCTTGAGTTTACACTGTATGATGCCTTCGAAGAGACTTATTATGTGTTAAATTTGATTTTATATCAATTAACATTGTTGTTGAGCACACACGCACTTTATTAGTGATAACAGTCTAAGATTTTATGATTGATTGGGAAATTATTAATTTGTTTTGATATGATGTATTATCATGTTTACTTGATTTCTCTAAGGCTGGTTGAATAGACTTGTTTCTGTTATTACTGCTGAATTCGTAGGCATGTAGATTTGTTGCATTGCATAGCATTGTTGTTTTGTGTTTTTGCTTAAGGACAAACAACTATTTAAGTTTGGGGGTATTTGATAAGTAGGTTTTATACCTACTTATCTGGTATCTATTACTTGAATTAGTTGCTTAAACCTATGTTTTGTAGTTACTTTACATGCATTGTGTGTGCATTTCATACATTTTATGTTATTTTGTAGGCTATGACACGACATTGGCATGAAGAAGCAAGGAAAAGAAATTAGGACATCTTTTGGACTAAAATATGTAAACAAATGCACGAAGGGAAGTTTGCAGGGCTTTTAACACCAAGTTGGATGCATGTTCTTAGCTTGGAACTTGGATTTTATTGTATATCTACTTATTACCTTTCTTGAACATCTTGAATCGTCCCAATCGGAGTTCAGATGCGAGAGTTATAACCTTTTTATCAACAAAGGTCAAAGCTCAAAGTTGTCCTGCTTGCAATTTACATAGCATCTACTTCAAGCCCGATTTCGATAATGATCCGGCCAAAATCTGTCAATTCATAAAGAATGAAAGTTGTAGATATCGTCGATATCTTTGATTTGATAGGTGTCAGGCCTCGTAACTCTTAGCGGATCAAACGTTATGCCTGTTTTACCAAAGGACGTTGCAACAAAAAAAAGAGCGACGCGGGGGGCGCCGGGCCAACAGATTTTCAGCTACAGTAGCGCGGGGCGAGCCCAAATTGGCCTAGGAACAACGTTGGGCACGCCGGTCAGCGGGGGGATGTGACACCCCCAAATCCGGGTTACTTGACTCCTGAGTTTGGTGTTCACGATCGATAATATAATAACATCTAACTACCCATTTAAATATAAATAGGAATACATAACTCATTAACATAAGTTGTTAATACATAAGTCCCAGGTTTGATAACCTTAAAATTACAAACATACCCCTTAGATAAACAAAAAGGGTTTAAAAATACAACATACTAATAAGTTCTTTATAACTACTCCAGCATCTTACCTTTGCCTTTGTTCTTCTTTGACCCGCTGGCCTCTTCGTTCCTAGCTGAAATGTTTTATTTATAGCAAGGGTGAGCAACAAGTTTGCCCCACAAGTTAAGACATACAATAAATGTATACGAACCAATAAGAACAGACTATCTATTTTGATAGAATGAAACCAAAGTTCGGTGAACTTTGAAATAGCTGAACAAATTGTTAATCAATAACAAGTCTTCTCGTATTCTAGGCAACGCAATAATCTGATAATGAAAGAGTACAACGCTTTTAAAATTTCTACGATATTCTATTGAATAAACAAGAATCAATTCTACGCAATAACAAAGTGGAATGTTTTCCAGATTTATGCTGAGCGATCCATTGGATCTAGAACTTCTACTATCTCGGGTATCTATCAAAGATTTATTTTGATACATACGCAGGAGTATCAGATAACCATAAAGATTAAATCATACCCCTCTGCAAGTACTTAGAGCCGGCCAACTCCTTGTACCCTATATTATGCATAATACTTAATGATCTTGTGAATGGTTGAATATCGACCTAAAATGTTCCCTTTATATAAAAGGTTGTTCTTCTCAGTCTCAGAATCAAGATTTTGATTTAACAACGAAATGCAATGATTTCAATTTCTATTTACTTATCGATCTAGCCGAAATAATTGGCATTGATCTATAAATAACAATTGAATTCTCTTCTCAAATTTATCAAGTTCTAACAAATATTCGTCTAGCCAGAATAATTAGCTAAGACATTTCTCAACATAATTTGACAATAAACAGGAATTATCTGTACTGTCAATTCTATCTTCTACGAATATGAATATCCAACAACAGTTATTCTACAAATGTATATTCTCCGAATCAGTAATTCAATTTGAATTATTAAACATGCACTAACTGCGAATAATCAACAATAAATCCCTGGACATGGTATAATTAGCAATAATTAACCACTATAATAATTGAATGAATATAACTCAAGGTTGAGTTAGGAAACTTGCCTCTTCCGCTGTTTACAGTTACACAATAAACTTATCTGCTTTCGAAAGACCTATAACCAATAATATCGGTCTTACAATTAGCACAATAATTTATAATCACGTAACACTGTATTCTACAGTCAAACTTCTCCTAGGCACATTACCACATAGTCACATCAGTGTTTATAACCTATATAAACACTTATCAAGTTAAACTATTTCGGTCTGGTTGGATTTCGGTCCATTCTCGGTGTTCTAGTCACCCTATCCGACAATTAACACATTGATTGTCAATTAAACTTGATCTCTAAGCTTCAATATTATTTTTCGGAAGCTTTTAATCATTTATAAACAATTATTATAATTTATAATAATTTTTCAAACACTTAAATCATTTTTTAAATGATTTAATTATCAAATAATCTATCATTATTAATATTTAATAATATAAAAATATTAATAACATACTTGTCAAAATATTAAAGTTATTATTAATAACTTAAAATATTTTTAAATCATTAATATTCTATTTAAATGATTTTTAAAATAATTAAAATCATTTTTAAATCATTACCATTAATATTTAAATATTAATGAAATTATCATCCAAATATTAAAAGTAATTAATTATCACTTAAAATATTTTAATTCATTTTTCTCATTTTCAAATGATTTTTAAATCAATAAAATCATTTTTAACTCATTTATTTAATATAATAATTAAATAAATCTAATATCATTAATATTAATTTATTAATGAGAATTTTCCAAAAATATTGAAAATTATATTTTATAATTCAAAATATTTTCTAACATTTTATTCTTATTTAAAATGATTTTTAAATCAATAAAATTATTTTTATCTTATTTATTTAATTTAATAATTAAATAAATCTAATATCATTAATTTTAATTTATTAATAAAAATTCTCCAAAAATATTAAAAGTTACATTTTATAACTCAAAATATTTTTAAATACATTATTCTTATTTAAAATGATTTTTATATAATTAAAATTATTTTTCTCTAATTTATTTAATACACTAATTAAATAAATTAAATAGCATTAATATTCAAATAATTATAATTATTAATGAAAAATATTCCAAATAGTCGGAAAGTATTTTCATAATTTAAAATAATTTTAAAACCATTTTTGGTAATTTTATAATTTATTTTCTATTTTAAGTATTTTTCGTAAAATCGTAAAATAAAATAAATAGAAACCGTCGCTAAAAGGGTTTAGCGACACAAAGCGTCGTTGTTGGTGTTATTGCAGCTTCGTGTTACAGGTGCCCTGTTTGACCGGATTTTAGTCTCAGTGTAATTCGATTCTGGGCTAGCTCTAACTGTGATCGTGTAGTGTTTATGTAACACTACAACAAATAATCATCATTGTGGTCTAACAACAAACACACTAGGAGATCTGGGCAATCAAAACTCTTGTCAGACCATACCTGGGTTTTCCCCAGAAACCCAGAACTCGACTGGTCACTTTGATGGTCAATTAAGTTTATGTTTCAGTCATTATATGGGTGTTATGAAGGTTCATAACTATAGTACATATGCCCATGAACATTTATACATTAACAGAGCAGTTCAAATATAAAGGAATCACAAGAAAATAATATGGTCAAACCATGTCAGAATCATGGATTAACTGTTTTCTGGGTTTTTCAGAAACGGTAATCATGATTGACATGCCCAGTTTGACCAACTGTTATGCTTGATATACTGCTTATTTGTGGGATCTAAAGCCATGGAATCAAAGTAAATATAACAGGCTACAACATAGACATCATAACATCAATATATCACCAAACACGTGACAGATCTGGTCATTATAAAACGTTGTCAGACTCGTTTTTTTTGAATTTTTGGGTTACCCAGATTTCGACTGGTCAACTTTGGTCAATGGGTTTTGACCGTTAATAACTCATGATCTAGACATCTAATGACACTGATTCCACTTGCAGCTTAAAGACCACATACCAGGCTACATGTACCAACTTTAAAACAACAAAAATAGTAAACGAGCAATGATCTGTGGCCACTGACATTGCTTGTCAGACCACAAAAATTGCTCAAGAACAGATTTTGAAAAAACATCATTTTAAGGCACTTTGATGCTATGGATTCATGATAGATCATCATAGATCTTCATAAAACATCCATTAGCAAGATTCTAAACACAAAAACACAAAAGTTTTCTAAGCATACAAGATCAAATTAGATTTTAGGGTTTATACCTTCTTGTTCCAATTCTTGATCTATGCTCTCCAATCTGTTATTGTTTGATCTAGGGTTGTTTCTAGGACTGATATATGACTGATCTACTTGCTATTTTCGGAGCTTTGAGAGAGAATAAGAGTTGGTGAGAGCAAAAGACTAAATGGCTAATGTTTATGGACTTTCTATCTCTAAATCTCTTATATATTGTGCTATGTTGCTTTAGATCTGTGAATTTCGGCTGAGAGGCTGAGATGTTGTGTCTCAAAGTCAATTTAGTGGTTCACTAACTAAAGGTGTTGGTGAATTTTGCAAGTTACATAATTAAAAATCCAAAAAGGGTATTTTGGTCTTTTTCCTTCCAATTTTAATGGCATACTTGGAATTTGCACAAACCCTTAGGGTTTAACCTTAAGGTTCTAACCCTTAGGTATTAATTACTCAAATTCTAGAATTTTCTAATTAGGGTTTAAAAATAGAAAATTAAGAATTTCGAAAATGTAATTATGGTTTTAAATAAAAATTAATATTTCTAAAGTATAATTAAGGTTTCCTAATTATATTAACACATACTAATCACTTTAGTGTTTAATAAATATATTAGGCCTTCCAATTAGGATTAGGGTTTAGAAATCCCGAATATGAAATTAGGGTTTTAATTAGAAAAATTAAAATTTCTAAATTATAATTAGGGTTTGAAAAATAGAAATTAAGATAACTAAAATATAATTAGGGTTTTCTAATCATATTAAAGTTTAATACACACATTAGGCTTCCCAATTAGGATTAGGGTTTCCTAATTAGGGTTTTAGGATTCCCGAATATGAAATTAGGGTTTCCCGGCTTTCGATTAGGGTTTCTAAAGGTATGTTAGGGTTTCTAATCCTGAGATTAGGGTTTCTAATCTCTTATTAGGGTTTATAATTTTAAACCTTATCCTAATCAATCATTGATCAAAAATTCTAAATGATACATACGCGTACTCATTAATATAAATATTTTAATTATATTTTCTATCGAATCCCTTTCCAGAAATTAGGGTTAGGGTTTCTAAAGCGGTTAAGCACAACTCTACTCTAAATTTATTAGTCAATATACAAATTAACCATCTCGAGACTCCTATCACAGATACTTGTCACAAAATTGATAATTAATATTAATATTAATAAAAAAAATTTATTCGTAAAATTTTGATTATTCGAAATCCCAGGTTATCACAGGGGAGAGTTAATTTGGGTGTTATGTTGTCCAATTTGAGCTAGAATATGATTCTTAGTTGCCTAACTTGCTAGGGTGTCCATTAGAACTATAAATACTTGATTTTAACTTGGATTGGGAGGCTAGTTTTGAGGATTCCATGAGATTAGATTAGGACCAAAACCCTAGTTCTTATTAGTTTTGGAGATTGAAGCAACTTGGAGACCATTGAAGATCAAGAGCAGGAGCTTGAGGAAGATGGAGATTTGCTGACAACATATTTATTCTCCACTCTAATCTTATTCTTATCTTTTAATGTGTATTCATGTGTGGATGAACTAATTCTTTGTTTGAGATTACAATGGATCTTATTGTGTAGTTTATTTTAATATGATTTACTATCAATTATTATGTTCTATTGTAAGGATTGTCTATTGTGATTTGGACTGAATGGTTTAATTTATTGGCCATCAATTACCATGATAATCTATATGAAATTGGAAGAGGAGTATAGATTTAGATCTAATCATGATAGCACGTGTTTGTGATTTTTGCATAGATGGAATTCATGATTCGTGTTTAGGATAGAGATATGCCTTTACGCCATATGTAATCTTATAGAGAACTTGTGCTTTAAATCCTTTTTAATTGTAATTCACATAGAGATATAGTGGATTAGTTAATTATGGTGTTTTGCTTAATTCTATCATATGTAGATTTAAATGAGTATTGTTCATATATATATAGCTTGTATATATATATATATATATATATATATATATATATATATATGACTATTTACAGCTTTTGTACATATTGCGTCATCATGTGAGCCTAGGAATCATGTGATCACAGATTCAGTTTCTGAATCTAGATTCGATTCCCGTGATGAACATTTTTAGCTGCAGCCAGCTTGTAAATTATGCACGATGTCTGAATTTTCTTAGATGGCTCTCATGCCCATAAGGAGTTCGGCGCTGCTATGTACCTTATTTTCTCGAAGATGCATCGCATCACGAAAATAATAAAAGCAATCAAGCCGAACACATGATAAAATGGAAGTATCAAAAGCCTCAATTACTATTGAGCACAAGGGTTTGAAAAACCTGTTTTACAAAACATCACTGCCATATCTCATTAAAATTGAACTTTCATACAAAATTCAAACCCTTTGTATATAGGTGCAATTGAAGCATACCACTACTTCCAGATAATTGCACATTGACCTATAAACACACATTCAGATAAAAGTTTAAATTAAAAAGTGGCGATAATTGTGTCACCACGGAAGACGGGGGGTGCCTAACACCTTCCCTTCGCTTAATTAAGCCCCCGGACCCTAAAGAATCTCGGTTTCACAGACCAATTACACAGTGTCACATCACTAGGTCTTTGTGCAAACCTTTTCTCGGTTGAGTTGGTGCAACCATTTTAAAATACCAACTAGCGACTCTTACAGTCCAATCGTCGACATATACATATCGGACCTTTTCACAACTTGTTTTTTCAAACAAATCTCACTTAACATGAGAACACCAAAAGACGAGTACAGAAAAGGGACAAATAAAAATCCCGACGTTAACAGGTGGCGACTCTACTGGGGACATCCAGTAAGAGGGCTTAAGCCGCTATTGAAAAATTTTCAAAACTTTTATCTGCTTGTGTGTGGATGTTGCATTTACATTTGAATGAATGTGTACTAATGCATTTACTTACTACACTTAGTGCTTCGCACTATATCTGCCTGTGATATTAGTGCTTCGTACATGTCATCATTTCCATACGGTGAGACGTGTTGTATGTGAATGTATGTTGTGTCTTCCCTCCACCAGGAGGCTATCCTGTCGGTGTTTGATTACTGGACTCGTAGGGAGACTAATTACAACGAGGCTCAGGAAAGGCACCACCCAGATTCGCTTCAGTTGAAAGACCGGATTAACTTCCCATCGAGTAAATTGCGATTATCTGGGAACCTTCATGACAAAAAGCCGCGAGAGTAGCCTAAGATAGGCCAGCCTCTGATAAACCAAACGCGGAGGAAAATCTCTTCATACCTTCCCATTTCAATTACTTATAATTACTTGTAATTTAATTTCCATGTCAATCTCAATGTAATGGAAAATATAAAGGAATACGTGTACATGCATTTCTTTTCATATCAAAACCTGTCATGCTATATTATCATCAAAACAACTGACATCTGTTTTGCAGGATAATACTCCTAAACGGACACATTACATTGCATGTAACATTTCCTACATTCCCTCAAGACTAAACTACATAAGTCTTTTTATCGGGAAGCAATTGGTAAAGTCCAGAAAGGTACTAAGCCTACATCCAAGCATGGCTACATCTGGCTAGTCTAATTATACTACTGTCTCTCGCGAGGAGTTCGAAGGATTAAGCAACCAAATTATAGAGTTGGTTATTCTTCTCAAAGAACTACACAAGTCCACTCAGGGTCCATAAATACCCATCAACGCAGAATCCTCTACACATGGAGGAACCCAGGGTCCGGACAAAAAAGTTCCAGCACCTGAATCTCAGCCTAATAAAACCAACAAAACCCCTGAAATCACCCATCTTAAAGAAGATCAAGACACCGGTGATATTCAGAAGAAAGTTCTACAAATGGAATAGACCATTCGGTCCATCAAAGGGATTGGAGCACATGGGATTGTTTCATATTTAGACCTTTGCATCTTCCTCGGGGTTCATTATCCTGAAAAATTCAAGACTCCCAATTTTATGAAATATGATGGATTGGAAGATCCTTACACTAACTTAAAGGTATTCATTGGAGAGCACAGATCTTATGCCAAGGATGAAAAGCTAAGAATGCAGCTATTTTAGAAAAGTCTGACTGGGGAAGCCAGAGCATGGTACACCAGATTAGACAACTCCAAGATTCATAGTTGGGAGGAGTTAGCCCATGCTTTCCTCAGTCAATATAGCTTTCAAACTCATATGGCTCCAAACCGGTACCAATTTACCAAGGTCAAGAAACAAGTCAATGAGTCTTTCAGAGAGTATGCCCAAAGATAGAGGTGTATGGCTGCTCAAGTTATTCCCTCTATGACTGAGTCTGAAATGGTGATGACCTTCATAGACATACAAGAAGCTCCCTTTTATGAGAAGGTCTTAGCTGGCATAGGCAAGCCATTCTTTGAAATGATCAAACACGGAGAAATGGCTGAGATGGGATTAAAATCAGGGAAGATTCAAGACCTTGCCGCCTAAAAGTTGTAGCTGAGCACATCCAGTCTGGAAGTTATGGAAACAACCCCCAAAGGGTCCATAAGAAGAAAAAAGAAGATGTTTCCTTGATACTACAAGGACAAAAAGGCAATCAAGACATGCCTATTCAGAGGAGAAATTATTCCCCTTTCCAAACACAGTCTTCAAACCCTCCATTTCCGAAAAGTGGAGAAGTCAGACGTACTCAAGTGTTCTGTTGGGTAAAATCTAGTTACGCACAACACGCAAGTATACGTGGTCAACAAGTAATAAAGTGATAAGTTGAGTATCGTTCCCACAATGAATTATTTAACAAAAATCACCAAGTACTAACCCGTAACCAACTCAATCTTATTTAAATAAATGACTTTCAAATTATATAAATTAAACTACTATTAAATTCCACTAGTTAAATTAAGATAACGGAGATTTAAGATCACAACTTCACTTATTGCTTCATTTAAGTTAACACACTTCTCATCAATTATTCTCTATCCTGAATTGTTAATCAAGAACACTAAAGCAGATAAAACCACCTCTCGATGCATAATACCCATATTAACGTCAATCCACAATTAAGATAGAAATCCGTTAAACACCTTATTCAACTAACCCACTATATCTCTATGTGAATTACAATTGAAGAAGGTTGAAGAATAAGTTCTCTATCCGATTACATGCGGTGTCAAGCATATCTCTACCTTAACACTCATCAAGTTTAAGCTACTAACAAAATCCTGAACACATGCTATCATGATAAGATCTAAATCAAGACTTCATCTCTCGAGTTCATATAGATTATCACGGTAATTGATGGCCAATGAATTAAACAATTAAGTCCAAATCATAATAGAAAATCCTCACAATAGAACATAATAATTGATAGCGAAGCATATTAAAATAAACTACACAATAAGATCCATTGTAATCTCAAACAAAGAATTAGTTCATTGAATTAAAAATAAGAATCCACAATTGAATACACAATAAAAGACAAAGATAGAAGAATATAAGAAGATATAATCTGTTGTCTGCAGATTTGATGCTCCCTCTTTGCTCCTACTTTGAATCTTTAATCGTCTCCAAGTTGTTTCAATCTCCAAATCTAACAAGAACTAGTGTTTTGATCTAATTTACTCTAATCTAATCTAATTGAACCCTCTATCTAGTCTCTAATCTCCCCTAATCCTTGTGAATCTCCTCCTTTTATAAGTCTCTTTACATGTCTTTAAGTCCTTTTGGAAGTCCCCTTGGAAGTCCTTGAGTCAATCGGATCAAAACAATCCTTTCCGGACTCAAATTGGACCAAAATTCACATTTTTGTGCATTTTCTGGGCATACCCCCGCCCCGGCGGGGATCTAGGCTTGCTTTAGGCCCGCCCCGATGGGCTAGGGGCCTGTCTTGTGACTTGCATGCCCACCCCGGCGGCGGTTTTGTGAAGGAAAATTTTCTGCTCTGACGTTCTTTAGGAAAACGGCCATAACATTTGATCAGGGAAGAGTTACGAGGCCTACCACCTATCAAATCGAAGATATCGACGAGATCTACAACGTTCATTCTTTAAGAGTTTAGAAATAACGGACGGATGAAGGTCAAAATTGGGCTGGAAGTGACTGCTATGAAAATGGCCACCCAAAACAGTGACGTTTGACGTCCGTTGGTATAAATGTCATAACTCTTGCATCCGAACTCCGATTGGAATGATTAAAGATGTTCCAGAAAGCTAAGAAGAAGCTCTACAATGTAATTCAAGTTCCAAACCAAGAACATGAAATAAACATAAAAGCCCAAACGATGTCCGAATTTCTTTTCTTTGCGTTTTCATACCAATTCTTTGCGATTTCAACTCCCAAGCATATAATCTACAAAACGAACACAAAATGCATGAAAAGTAACTAAGAAACATGATATTAAGAAAATAATTCAAGTAACGGATACCGGATAAGTAGGTATAAAACCTACTTATCATGTTTACACCCTTAGGGGACTCACTCGAAAATATTCTCAAACTTCTGACAGTTCAGAAGAAAATTACTCACCTTCTTCCACCAGCCAACCCGAGTGGAAAAGGTTTTAATATAAGCAAGACATGTACTTACTATGCTGGAGCTCCAGGCCATGACACGCAGGATTATTGGGCCCTTAAGCATAAGATCCAGGATTTAATTGACAATGGTGAGATTGTGGTTACCAAACCCGACCAGCCTCATGTTCAAGACAACCCTCTTCCTCAACACAAGGAAGAGGAGGTTAACATGATTAACTGGAGCAGTGGACAAAGGTCAGTTATGTGGGTGGTTCATCCCAAACCAGCAAGGATAATACTGACAGATGGGATTATGCACAGTTCCAGTTCATGATGGAACGAGAAATGAAGGCTCTTGCTGAACAAGTCAATCAATTGGCAGAACTGGTGGTTTATCAGCACCAAGTCACACGTCAATTATTCAGTCAGGAGCAGGCTAGCCTCCTTTCTCTTATTCCAAATACTCTACCACTTTCTTCAAAAAGTGAAACACTGGAAGATAAAATTGCAAAAAGAGCAAAAGTTAGAGCCCGTCGGGATTTCGCCAACAAAAAGGAATTCACCTATTTAGGCCAACTGATGGAAGAGATATTGTAGATGCTGATTAATGAAGGAAAAATCACAGCACTGCTATCTCTAGTCAACCCACGTTCAGGACGATTTGATGCTAACAACTTCCACTTTTGATGGATCCACTTAAATCCCATCTTTGTCAATCACGTGACCCAAAAATTGTACACGGTCGAGCCAAAATTCACACTTAAAGAATTTCACGTACAACTTTTCCTTCCTTAGTGTTTCCAATGTCAAACGTAAATGTTCCACGTGTTCTTCTTGAGTTTTGGAATACACCAGAATGTCATCAATAAATACCACTACAAACTTGTCTAAGAATGGTTTAAAACACCTTGTTCATCAAATCCATGAACGCAACAGGGGCATTAGTTAAACCAAAAGACATCACTAGAAACTCGTAATGTCCGTACCGAGTTCTAAATGTCGTTCTAGGTATATTCTCCTTTCTTACCTTCAATTGGTGATACCCACTTCTCAAATCAATTTTCGAGAAATATTTAGCACCCTTCAGCTGATCAAACAAGTCATCTATTCTAGGCAACGGATACCTATTCTTATAGTGACCTTGTTTAACTCCCTATAATCAATGTAAAGACGCATTGGTCCGTCCTTCTTCTTAACGAATAAAACTGGTGCTCCCCACGGTGATACGCTTGGTTGAATATATTTCTTGTCCAGTAACTCTTGCAACTGTACCATCAGTTCCTTCATTTCTACGGGAGCCATTCTATACGGGGCCTTCGATATCAGTGCTATTCCCGGCGCTAAGTCGATCACGAACTCAATTTCTCTGTCATGCGAAAGTCCTGGCAAATCTTCTGGAAACACGTCTTCAAATTCTCTCACTACCGGTATTTCTTCTAGTTTCACACCCTTCTTCTGAGTATTGACTATGTAAGCTAAATAGCCCACACAACCTTGACTCAACAATTTCTTGGCTTGCATAGTCGTAAGACATTTTATTTTTCTAGGCGACTTGCTACCATAAAATACTACCTTTGACGAAGTCATAAGGTTTACACACTTCTTATGACAAACGATTACTGCTCTTCCAGTTCGTTGATAAGCTTCCTCGTATGCATCTTCAGCTCTTTCCCTCTTAGCAGCTTCTTCTCTCAGCTTGCTCTTCAGTTCAGCAACCATCACGATCAATTGTTCTTTCTCTCCTTCAATCCGTACTAGTTTCTCCTCGGCGTTTGTCAATCGTTCTTCACGATCTTGGATCTCGCCGTCTTTTTGTGTCATTGTAGTTTGTTGTTCAGCTACTATCTCCCGTAACTCCTCAACTGTATCCTGAAGTTCCACGTTACGGTCATGCACCTCATCGATATATCTGCCCATTGATCGATCGAGTTAAGTGGAATCCTTTCCTCCTCGTCCTCATCATCCTCATCCTCCTGTGGTAACTCAACGGGATCCTCCTCATCTGTCTCCACATCATCATCCTCCTCTTTAACTATCATGACCAACTGGTGACTCTGTGTGGCGAGTTGTTCCCAAACTACACGAATGTCGCGAGGCTCCTCCTCTATAGGCATTTGAGGTCCCTCCTCCCTAACTTTGTTGGATTCTCCGACATTAGTCATCCTGACAACAAAGTTTTAAAGTTTTAATTATTAATCATTACTACTCGACACTCACGAGTACATAAACTATAAACACATAAGCACATAAGTGTTTTATTTCTTCTTTCTTAAAACTCGATAAGAGTTATCTCCACTATCTTTTCAAAGGTTACTTCCTAAGGCTTTTCCCCCCACCTAAGGTTCATAACCTAAAGCTTTGATACCAACCTGTGACACCCCCAAATCCTAGTACTTCATTTCCACAGGATTCAGTGTTCACTTAATCAAAACATTCATTGCTAACTACCCAATTATAATAAATTGAATAATAAAACCCCATACTTGGTCTGATTAAACTCAAATAAAAATCTCCCGGTTGTCTAACCTTTAACAATAATCATTCAAATGCGGAAATTAAATAAACTTCATTACAATCTTTAAACCAAAGTCTAATAATAATACTATCAAATCTATTACAAGTCTTCATGTAAGACCCCAAATAATTAATAAATAAAATTTAATTTCCTCTAATTATTATTTTGAAATAGTAAGGGTTGATGTGATTAATGTGGATAGTTATGGGTAAAATACGCAAATATTTCAAAATAAGCAAGTGGTTATAAAATATTCATTGTTGTCGGGGAATATTCGTTTGGTCGTGGAATATTCGCATCATTGTCGAGAATATTAAATGCGACGACGCTTGACCAATATGTGTGGGCCCCATAATGGAAAGCGATTGGAGGAAGAAAACGCGACAAATATAAGTTGTTTAAAAATAACAGGCGTAATTATTACTGTTAATAACCGTTGGAATACCGGTGGTTAAAACACGATGAATACGCGTTGTTGCACAAAGAAGACACACAGATTGCACCAATTATTGACTCTTACGTAAGAAGGCACTACTCAATAATGGTTACGATAATTCTTCGCTTCGATATTTTATTGGTTCAATAATTGTTGTGTTGATATTTTATATTCTTTGTTGTTTCATAATTGTCATTACACGTATTTTTCATTATCGAAGCAATAATCCATATTATCTGAATAATATTATTAGATAACATTATTGGCAATGTCTAGAAAGTTTTGTCTAAGGAGAGGTTTGGTCACCTAATTGCGCGCCATGATGAAGAGAAATTCTTATTGAAAGCCCCTCTTTCCGGAACTACGCTGGTTGTCATTATTGTGATTCGTAATATTATTTGTGAATAATTAATTATTGATTCATATGATGAGAAAAATATTGATTTTATGTGGATATAGATGGAGAAAATTTTTAATGTGACAATTGTTGAAAATTGAAATTTATCTTTTTACGATAAAATAATTCATTTAAATATATATATTATTATATTTTAATAATATAATAATGATGATATTTTTACAAATCGAATGTGGGATATATGAGTATCTGAGGAGGAAGAGTATTTTTGTTGCAATAAATGTTTAAAACATGTTAAACATGCTCAATGGACCCCATTTATTGATTGAAATTTGATTGTAGCTTGTAAAATCGCTTCGTTTGTGGATTTCGGTCAATTTCATTTGGAATTTGAAAACCTTTCTTCGTAAACTTGTAGAGAATTGAATTTCCTATAAAACTCATGAGATTCAATTTTCCGACAAAAGGGCTATTTATTGTGAACTATTGAAGTTAGGAGTTCAAATAATTGATTTTTGGAAGTTTTAATTGTTTAAAATAACAAAAACGTTTTTTATATGTTGTGAGCCTCATTAATCACATGCTAAGTGGCTGATTTCAGATTCCCAAAGGATGGCGTAAATTTTTTTTTATAAATATATTATTATATTAAATTTTCTGCTTTGGTGTTCTAAGCAATTTCCTATAAATAGGTGCTTAGGTTAGAATTGAAAATCACACCAGAAATTGAAGTTTTCTCTCTCTATTCACGTATACGGTACTATTCAAGAATACGGCACTATTCATCAAAAAATGAAAATTTTCCTTTTCGTCCAAAATATCTATTGTGGATACTAGTTTTGATTGTATCCATGTTTTGATCATTCTTGAATTTTACACCACTATGATTATTTTTGAGGTATTTTTGGACGTGGATAAAACAAAGTACGAATCCTTAATCCTTAATCCTTGTCATTTTGTTTCACTGGATTCGTTTCTTTAAAAAAAATATTTTTCATCATCCTCGGTCTTAAATGATGATATTATTGAATATCTTTGGCTGTAGTGCAAAAGATGATTGATTTCGATGAATATCTTTGGCTTTTGTAGTGCAAATTTGAATGATTTACGATGACTATCTTTGGCCCAGAAAGGCAAAGATGAACAGTGTTTAGATGAACATGACCAATCGGGTGAATGTCCTTGGCACAGTAGTGCGAGGATGAATATATGATTCTAGATATATATTGATTGATGTTACAGGGATAAAAATATTGATGATGGACTGTTAAATTCATAGATATTAGTAGATTTCATCCTCTACGTAACTCTTCTATGAATTAATATTTTCCGCTGCGAGTATTGATTTAAAACTTGTTGTCTATTGTATTCTATTAAATTTTTCCCTGTTGAAGACTAACAATAATTTGTTGTATATTATCTTAGTCATAATATTCTTTACTGGGCTAGTTGAGCTCACCCTTTTCCTTTTTGTTCCATTTTTCTTCTCAGGAGGCGAGAATGTAAATGAGTATGAGTGGGGTATGGAATGATGGTTTTAGAGAGTTGTTTAGTAGTCCTCACCATTTTTGTAAAATAATGTATCAATAATTATGATGAGGATTTATTTGTATGTGGATATTGTTTAGATGGCAATATCTGTATTTAAACTCACAGCTTTCTTTTGTTGTAATAATAAAGTTGTAGTTGTTTACGTACCATGTATTGACAACTTCGGAATGGGTGATGTATACCTATTTTGGGGTGTCACAGGTTGGTATCATAGCTTAGGATATGATCTCCAAGCGAGATCGGGAATAGAACTAGGAGGGAGAGCAGAGTAAATCCTTCGCTAGTGTGTCCTACCTAAGCTTATTTGATAGTTGGTCAAGATATAGGATATTATGTGATATATTGATTTCCTTAATTAACCCTTATTTTATGACGGTATTTGAGAATGTCGATCGAGAATATTAACAATGGAAATGAGACCGTGGAGACGCTTTGACTCACCAACGAGGAGAAGCGTGCAACAGTCGCAAATGTTCCTCCCGTGAACAACACCACCGATCGAGACGATGAACAATTTGATGTTTAGAAGCTTTTTGCGCTCATGCAAAAATCGCATTTAGGAGAGACTCGTGTTCAAAACATAGGAGGAAATGATAGCAATTCACGGGTTGTCACGGCCAAGCAGATTCAAAGAGTTGGGACCACGAAATTTAAGGAAAGCCGGATCCGATCATGGCGAAACATGGGTCAAGCAAATTACCAAGATATTCGATGTCTTGGGATGCACAGAGGAACAGAAGGTTCCATTCGCCACCTTTATGTTTAAGTGGCGGGCGGAGACTTCGGTGGGAGTCCGTGAGCGTACCCATCCAAACTTTTCTCAAGGTATGTCTTGGGAGACATTTCAGAAACTATTTAATGACAAATACTTTCCCGAAAGTGTTCGCTCATATGAAGGAAGTGGAGTTTATTAGACCGGAGCAGAACAACATGACGGTGTCTCGAAAGTACGAGGCGAAGTTTGCAGAGTTATCCAGGTTTGCACCTCATTTGGTGGAGAATGAGGAACGATGACGCAGATGTTTACGAGAGGTTTGAAACCCAGACACGCCGTCGATATCTCATCTCTCATAAATTTTCTCTCTATTCGAGATGTTGTTAACGAGGCTCAATTGTTAGAAGCGAGATAACGAAATACGGTCCAACCGAGGTACCACAATCGAGGATCATACCGGGAGATAGCGATCAACAAAACAATAATAACCAATGGAGAAAGAAAAAGACGGACAAAATGGTAACCACTCGTGGTAATCATGGCCATGAAAATAGAAGAAGCGAGTCGGGGAGGAGATTTTAAAAGAGGAGATTCAACAACGACCATGTGAAGACGATGATGCAAAGAAAGAATCGGTTCCAAGGGAGGAGAACGACCATCGATCGTATGCTATAAATGTGGGAAAGAGGGACATATCACCAAACCGCCCACATAGTTCCAGTATGCTATAATTATGGAAAGGAAGGACGATCACTCGAGATTGCACAGTAGAGAAACCTAGTTCAGTGGGGACGATGACTCAAAAGACTGTCCCAGAAAAGTCAAAGTCAACGGTTCCTGGAAGAGCGTTTGTTGTGACAGGTCAAAATGCGAGGAACCCAAACGAGGTGATCACGGGTAAGCTATTTATAAATTCTTGTGAAGTTTATACTTTACTAGATACCTGTGTACCCATTCATTTATCTCTCCCGCTTTCGTGCTCAACGCTTAAACTTGACTCGAGAGAATTAGACTTTGACCTATCTCGTGGAAACTCCGTTAGAGAAACTTTCATCACATCCAATCGCTTATAAATCTTGTTTGATTCAAGTTGGCACCATCACCTTACCCGTTGACCTTATCTCTTTAAACATACTTGCTTTTGATGTGATTTTAGGGATTGATTGGTTAACTACTCATCATTCCAAAATTGATTGTTTTCGTAAGGTTGTTAGCTTTCATATTCCTAAACAACTTTGTTATGCAATTCAAGCAACTAAACCATTAAAATCAATCATCATCATATCTAATCATAAAGCTATTCGTTTATTAAAAAACGGATGTCAAGCTTTCTTAGCCCATGTTATGGATTTGAATAAAGACACGTAAAATTTGAATAATATTCCTGTTGTTATTGACTTTCCTGACGTATTTCCTGAAGAACTTCCCGGTCTACCCCAAGAACGTGAAGTTGAATTCTTTATTGACCTTGAACCTGGTACAAAGCCCATTTCTAAAACCCCATATCGAATGGCTCTATTGAACTTCAGAGTTAAAGGTCCAACTACAGGAGTTGTTGGACATTAGTTTCATTCGTCCTAGTACATCTCCTTGGGGTGCTCCTGTTTTATTCGTAAAGAAGAAAGACGGGAGTATGCGACTTTGTATTGACTATCGGGAATTGAACCATGTCACTATCAAGAATAGGTATCCTCTACCTCGTATTGATGACTTGTTTGACCAAATTGCAAAGAGCACAATTCTTTTCAAAATCGATCTTCGCTTACGGATATCATCAATTTGAAGATTAGAACCGAGGATATTCCAAAGACCGCTTTTGTAAACTTCGATGACGGCATTATGAATTCCTAGTTATGTCTTTTGGATTGACTAATGCCCTGCGACTTTCATGGATATGATGAACCGAGTATTCAAGGAATATTTGGATTAGTTCGTTGTTGTCTTTATTGATGACATCCTCATATATTCCAAAAGTCGTGAAGATCATGAGCACCATTTGAAATTTGGTACTACAAAGGCTTCGTGAAAATAAGTTATATGCCAAGTTAAAGAAATGCGAGTTCGGCTTGAGGAAGTAGCATTTCTTGGGCACGTCAGTGTCAAAACATGGAGTATCTGCTGACCCGCCAAGATTGAAGCAATACAAAGTTGGGAGAATCAAGATGGTGGTCAAGTGCGTAGCTTTACGGGTCTAGCTGGTTATTATCGGAGATTCGTGGAAGGGTTTTCTCGAATCGCTACTCAGCTAACTCAGTTGACTCGAAGGATACAAAATTCGCTTTGGAGTAAAGAATGCGAGAAGAGTTTCCAAGAGCTTAAGAGGAGACTTATTTCGGCACTGTTCTAACAATACCATCCGTTCGGATGGATTTGTTATCTGATGATTCTCGCAAAGGGTTAGGATGTGTTCTCATGCAACATGGGAAAGTCATAGCCTATGCCTCGCGACAACTTAAAGAATATGAGAGGAATTATCCTACTCATGATCTAGAGTTAGGCGGCCATATTTTCGCTATAAAGATCTGGAGGCACTATCTTTATGGGGAGAAAGTAGAGATATATTCGCACCATAAAAGCCTTAAATATTTCTTCACTCAAAAAGAACTTAACATGCGGCGTGACGTTGGCTCGAGCTATTGAAAGACTACGACCACACTATTCAATACCATCCCGAAAAGCGAACGTGGTAGCCGACGCGTTGAGTAGAAGATCATATGCAGGAACGAAAAGCGATGATGTCAAGTATACGCATAGAGCCAACTTTAATAAAAAGTTAAGGTTGCTCAAGCCACCGACCCGGAGCTGATGCATATGAAGAAGAAAGTACAAGAAGGTGCTATTCCGGAAGCGAGAATCGATGAAGAAGGAATACTTCGAGTCCACTCTAGACTTTGTGTTCCTAACGACTCTGATTTGAAGTACAAGATTATGATGGAGGCACACAATACACCATTTGCAATCCATCCTGGAAGTACTAAAATGTATCGTGATCTTCGACATACATTTTGGTGGAACAATATGAAGAGAGAGATTGCAAAGTTTATCTCAACATGTTTAACTTGTCAACGTGTAAAGGCGGAGCATCAAGTGCCTAAGGGACCATTGCAACCACTTGAGATTCCGAAATGGAAGTGGGAACACATTACCATGGATTTCGTTACGGGTCTTCCCACGGTTTCTCAAGGCATAAATGCTATTTGGGTTATTGTTGATAGATTAACCAAGTCTGCACATTTGTTGCCTATACGGGAGACTTATTCTCTTGAACGTCTTGCTAGTATGTATGTAAATGAGATTGTGAGGTTGCATGGCATGCCAGTATCCATAGTTTCGGATCGTGACCCAAGATTCACTTCAAGATTTTGGGTTAGCTTGCAAAAAAGCTATGGGTAGTGCATTTCTGATTCGATTCGCATACCATCCTCAAACAGACGGACAATCGAGAGGACTATTTAAACTCTTGAAGATTTATTAAGACTCGTGTCCTAGACTTCAAGGGCGCTTGGGATAATTATTTACCATTGGTGGAATTCTCCTACACAATAACGATTATCGAGCAAGTATAGGTGTGGCCCCATTCAAGCATTATATGGATGAAAATGTTGCTCTCCAGTATGTTGGGACGAGGTGGGTGAAGCAACATTGTTGGGACCCGAGTTGGTACGTATGACCACAGAAAAGATCCAAATGATTAGACAACGCATACAAACGGCACAGGATCGACAAAGAGTTATGCGAATCTTCATCGAAAGGGCGTGGAGTTTAGTATAGGGGATCATGTATTGTTGCGTGTTGCCCCATGGAAGGGAGTTATAAGATTTGGGAAGAGAGGAAAGCTCAATCCACGATTTATTGGTCCATTTCAAATTCTTGACCGAGTAGGAAATGTAGCCTATAGACTCGCTTTACCTCCAAGTATGTCTCGTGTTCATAATGTGTTTCATATATCATGCTTTTCAGAAATATGTGAAAGACCCGAACCACGTTATTGAGTTAGAACCTGGATGAGATAGTCAAGACTTAACGTATGAGGAGGTACTTGCCAAGATCTTGGATATGAAGGAGCATGTCCTACGCACGAAGGTCATACCACAAGTTAAAGTCTTGTGGAGGAACCATGCTATAGAAGAAATGACCTGGGAATTGGAAACGGAAATGAAAGTGAGATGTCCTCATCTTTTCGAAACACCAGGTACGTATGTCAATTTCGATGACGAAATTTCATAAGGAGGGGAGGTTGTAAGACCCCAAATAATTAATAAATAAAATTTAATTTCCTCTAATTATTATTTTGAAATAGTAAGGGTTGATGTGATTAATGTGGATAGTTATGGGTAAAATACGCAAATATTTCAAAATAAGCAAGTGGTTATAAAATATTCATTGTTGTCGGGGAATATTCGTTTGGTCGTGGAATATTCGTGATCTTTTGGGGAATATTCGTATGCGTGGTAGCAAGACCATGTGTGGGTCCCATAACGGAAAGCGATTGGAGGAAGAAAACGACAAATATAAGTTATTTAAAAATAACGGCGTAATTGTTACCGTTTACACTGTTGGAATACCCGGTGGTTAAAACACAGTAATACGCGTTGTTGCACAGTAGCACACGGTATTGCACTAATTATTGACTCTTACATAAGAAGGCACTACTCAATAATGGTTACAGTAATTACTGTTCAGTATTTTATTGGTTCAATAATTGTTGTGTTGATATTTTATATTGTTGTTGTTTCAATAATTGTCATTACACAGTATTTTTCATTATCGAAGCAATAATTCATATTATCTGAATAATATTATTAGATAACATTATTGGCAATGTCTAGAAAGTTATGTCTAAGGAGAGGTTTGGTCACCTAATTGCGCGCCAGTAAGGAGAAATTCTTATTGGAAAGCCCCCTCTTTCCTGGGAACTGCCTGGTTGTCAATATTGTGATTCTGTAATATTATTTGTGAATAATTAATTATTGATTCATATGATGAGGAAAATATTGATTTTATGTGGATATAGATGGAGAAAATTTTTAATGTGACAATTGTTGAAAATTGAAATTTATCTTTTTCTGATAAAATAATTCATTTAAATATATCTATATATATATATATATATTATATTTTAATAATATAATAATGGTGATATTTTTACAACGAATGTGGGATATATGAGTATACGAGGAGGAAGAGTATTTTTGTTGCAATAAATATTTAAAACATGTTAAACATGACGGTGGACCCCATTTATTGACTGAAATTTAATTATAACTTAGTAAAATCGCTTGGTTTATGGATTTCGGTCCAATTTACATTTGGAATTTGAAAAAACTTTCTTCTGTAAAGTTGTAGAGAATTGAATTTCCTATAAAAATACGCGAGATTCAAATTTTCTGACAAAAGGGCTATTTATTGTGAATTATTGAAGTTCCGGAGTTCCGAAATAATTGATTTTTGGAAGTTTTAATTGTTTAAAATAACAAAAACGTTTTTTATATGTTGTGAGCCTCATTAATCACATGCTAGGTGGCTGATTTCAGATTCCCAAAGGATGGCGTAGAAAATTTTTTATAAATATATTATTATATTAAATTTTCTGCTTTGGTGTTCTAAGCAATTTCCTATAAATAGGTGCTTAGGTTAGAATTGAAAATCACACCAGAAACTGAAGTTTTCTCTCTATATTATCGAGCGTATTCTTGTGAGTATTTTGAGTATACTTTGAGTATTGCTATACGGTGAAAGTTCAAGTTATAGCCTATATCCAGTATTCCGCTTAAATCTTGTCTTTCCGAGGTAAGGGATATTTTTTTTTTCGTAATGATATTATTTCTTCAATATCATTATGCTAAAATATTGATCTAAAGTTTTTATCAAATTTGGAACTTATGGTGTCGGAGTTACTATTTACGTATACTTGTACTATTCACGAATCATTTACACTATTCATCGAAAATGAAAATTTTCCTTTTAAGTCTAAAATATCTATTGTGGATACTAGTTTTGATTGTATCCATGTTTTGATCATTCTTGAATTTTACACCACTATGATTATTTTTGAGGTATTTTTGGATGTGGATAAAACAAAGTACGAATCCTTAATCCTTAATCCTTGTCATTTTGTTTCACTGGATTCGTTTTTTAAAAAAAAAATATTTTCATCATCCTCAGTCTTAAATGATGATATTATTGAATATCTTTGGCCCAGAGTGCAAAGATGATTGATTTCGATGAATATCTTTGGCATGTAGTGCAAAGATGAATGATTTCGATGAATATCTTTGGCCCGTAGTGCAAAGATGAGCAGTGTTTTAGATGAACATGACCAATCGTGTGAATGTCCTTGGCTTCAGAGTGCAAGGATGAATATATGATTCTAGATATATATTGATTGATGTTACGGGGATAAAAATATTGATGATGGATCGTTAAATTCATAGATATTAGTAGATTTCATCCTCTACGTAACTCTTCTATGAATTAATATTTTCCATCATGAGAGTATTGATTTAAAACTTGTTGTCTATTGTATTCTATTAAATTTTTCCCCTGTTGAAGACTAACGATAATTTGTTGTATATTATCTTAGTCATAATATTCTTTCTTGGGCTAGTTGAGCTCACCCTTTTCCTTTTTGTTCCATTTTTCTCTCGTGAGGCGAGAATGTAGCGAGTATGAGTCGGGGTATGGAATGACGGTTTTAGAGAGTTGTTTAGTAGTCCTCACCATTTTGTAAAATAATGTATCAATAATTATGATGAGGATTTATTTGTATGTGGATATTGTTTAGATGGCAATATCTCAGTATTTAAACTCACGCTTTTCTTGTTGTAATAATAAAGTTGTAGTTGTTTCATGCACTGTGTATTGACAACTCGTAATGGGTGATGTATACCTATTTTGGGGTGTCACACTTCAATGATTTGTTCATCTTTCCTTTTCCTTTACCGGTGCTAGGTATCGTCACCGGTTTCAACTTTAATCGTAAGAAATTTTACAAGCAAGAGTGAGCAAACAAGGCCCACTTGAAATAACAATAAATAAATCTTTAAACTTTTACATCAATTGCCAATACTAGGCTCAATAGAACTGAACAATATATTCTATTAACTTTTTGAAAATTATAACATTCACTGAGGGTCTAATGACCATGAATCATGTCCACAGTTATAAGTAATCTTTCAACTTTAACTTTAACAGTCATAAGACTATAAGGACTCCACGTACTTAGGGGGATCAACCCTTCGTACAATGTATTGTGCACAACCATTTTAACGCTAAGCGTAAACCTATATTAAAAGAGTTGTTCATCTCAGTATTTAGAATACAAGTCCGCACCAAAGTAAGTTTGGTTTGGATAAGCTTTCAAGGAAATTTGGAGTTTAACGAACATCAACTAAGGAGTAGTTGAATAAGACCAATAACACTATACTATAGAATAATAGTGATTGAATCAATCATAGTAACTAAAGTCATGCATTAGAAATAATCTAATAGCATACAATTTGAATAACTATAGCATACCTTGCTTGAACAATACTAAGCCAAGGTTAATTAGAATTGAATACTAAACATGCATGGTAATTCAGTTATGCATGTAAATCAATAATTGAAATACAAGAATAACTTGTTCAACATTCAACCAAAGTTTTAGACAAGTTACATCATTATAAGTTAATCGAAATTGAAAATAATAATTAGCTCAATAAGATAAAGGATTAGAAAACTTGCATCCTCATGAACCAATAGATACAAGAGCTTTATCAATAATAAACAATCTAACTCCATAAAAGTGTAGAGTTAGCAACTTACATAATTGAAATGGAATGAAAAGCAATAATGTGCTCAACGAATTTAAACTTGTACAACGAAGTTTTAGAGTTAGAAAACTTGCCTTGCTCGTAGACTAAACCGAATCAATTTGAATCACAGTATCCTATATACATATGTCATCATGACATAGTTAGTCGTTATCACATAACTAATACATTCATCACATAGGTTTGATTATTTAATCACATTATCAACTTATAACACAAGTTAATCCTTAATAACATAATTATTCATAGTATAGAAATACTAAAATCAATATTTTACAGTCCTACTATCATCACAAAAATGTTTTCTTAAAATTTCGTGTACAAAAAGTATATTGTCAGACCATTACTTCTAACTTCGTCGTCGTACGCCTACGCTTTGTGGGTGGGTCGTGGCGTAACATGGTATGGTGATGGCGGTGATTATACTCTGGTTGCTAGCGTTATGCGGCGTGGCGATAACAATCAAGCACTTTTTAACGTATCTCTTTGGTTTATCATATGCAATCATTGCTTTATTTGTTGGCGACTTGACAAAGTGATTTAAAAACCCAAATTGGCCTAAAAGCTCGAATCTAATAGACTAATTATCATGTAATTTACATATAGACTTCATATAAACATATTGTGAAGACTTCAAACATGCTTATACTCATAAAATAACACAAATATCAAATATACAACACCCAATTTCAATGTTCTTGGCAAAAACTCCATTTTTTATACTTTCAATGAAAATCAACACGGTGATTTTGTTTTTCAACCAAAACAGTAAATTCAAAACATCATGATTATGATTTTACATACTCTATCAATTCTAACAATCAATTTATCAATTTAACAACAAATTAAACCTTAATTTCTATTTTAAATTAAGCCATGTTCATATATATTTTCATATAAACACCGTAATATATTTTCTTCCACAAAACACATACATACATGAATTACTATATCTATAATCATATACAATTTCATGAAACAACCTTTTACAAACAATTATTATACTAAACTATATACATATTAACAATTCATCTTTTACAAATATTTTACAGAGACTTATTGGGAAGATGAAAACTAAACTTTTAAAAAATAAAATAAGAGGATTATTATCCTACCTTTGATTAAGAAGATGATGGCTATCCTTTTGATTATCAAGCTTCTTTTCCCCAATTCCTTTCTCAAATTCTCTAGCCTTCCTTCCTCTCTTCTTTTCTCTCTGTAAACTCTCTTCTTCTCTTCCACTGAGTTCTTTCTCCCTAACTCTAACTACGTACTAACAATATAACATATATAGCAATAATATATATTAATTATATAATATAAATATATATATAACTTATGTCAGTTATATAAGTTTTGAAAATCAAAAGCCATAAGGCTTGTTTGGCTAACATAATAAAAAAATAACCTATTAACTTATATACCTTGTTTGGTAAAGCTAATTAAAATAAATCAATTACTCTTTATACCTTGTTTGATAAAACACTATTATATTAAAGACTTATTATGCAATAAGACATGTTTGGCAAAACTAAATTAAACTCCATTAATTTATTTTAATAACTCCTTTATAGCAAGATTATTTGTCACACTTCTATTTACTTAAATAATCAATTTAATCAATTCAAATATTAATCTATTAAATTACTTTAATACATAAATCATTATCACAAAACTATAATTTCTTTATAATTATAATTTTATTTAACCAACTAATATTTTAAATTACAATTTTCCATTTAAAATATTATAATTTATTTAAATCACTATAAGCTCTCTAGCTTACTTATTAAATTACATTGGTATATAATCTCATAACAATTAATTTACTTAGCTCATTAATTATTTATTCAACAAATAATTAATTAAAACACATCAACTCAAATTGCCATATAATTCAATAAATATTTAATATTGCAAATAAATATTTAATATTTAATATTTAATTATTTATTCAACAAATAATTAACTAAATCACATCAACTCAAATTGAACAATTATTTATTCAATAATAAACATATCCATTAAATATTTATATAAATCAATAAATATTTAATATTACACTTTAAAATTCTAGAATGTTACATCATTCCCTCCTTACAAGGATTCTGTCCTCAGAATCACAACTCAAACAAATCATTCGTTACATTCTTCCCTACTTACAAAGATTTTGTCCCCAGAATCGAAGACACAGATTAAACAAATAACTCAGGGTACTCTTTCAACATTTTCTCTTCTAGTTCCCACGTAGCTTCTTCAGCGTTGTGATTCCTCCATATCACCTTCACAGAAGGTATCACTTTATTCCTGAGCACTTGTTCTTTCCTGTTGACTATCTGGATAGGAACCTCTTCATAAGACAAATCTTTCTCGAACTGCAACGGTTCGTACTCGATCACATGTTTGTAGTCGGGTTTATATGGTCGTAACACCGAAATATGAAAAACATTATGAATATTTTCTAACTCTGGAGGTAGAGCTACCTTGTAAGCCACTTCTCCCACTCTTGGCAGAACTTCAAAGGGTCCAATAAACCTCGGGCAAAATGAATTTTCTCCTTCCAAGGAGAAACTTTTAGGAATACAAAAGTTCTACGTCGAATGCGATCTTCTTGTGTTGGTTGATCAAACTACTTTTGCATCGTCATCTTGGGTCGCTACTAATCTTGTCTCGATGAGTTTGACAACGTCGTGAGCTTTATTGCACCAATTCCGGTCCTAACGATTTATGCGTTCACCGACTTCATCCCAAAGACAAAGGAATTTCGCACTTTACGTCGTCTGATGCCTCGTAAGGTGGCATGCCGATGTTTCAGCGTGATAAGCTGTTGTTGTAAGCAAATTCCACCAACGATAATTGTTCTTCTCAGCTTCCTTTAAAGTCGATAACACATGCTCTCAGCATATCTTCCAATGTTTGAATTGTTCGTTCGCTTTGGCCATCTGTTAGTGGATGATAAGCCGTACTCATTCGCAACTGTGTCCCCATGCATTCTTGTAGTCTCTTCCAGAAATTTGATGTGAATCGCAGATCTCTATCGAACACAATTGATACTGGCACTCCATGCCTCGAAACGATCTCTTTAATGTACAATCTTGCCAACTGATCAAGATTGAATCTAATCTTTATTGGTAGAAAGTGTGCTAATTTCGTCAGTCTGTCCACTATCACCCAAATCGCATTGCATCCTCTCTGAGTAGTTGGAAGACCCACCACAAAATCCATCATGATGTGTTCCCACTTCCATTCCGATATTTCCAACGGTTGGAGTAATCTGTTGGGTCTTTGATGTTCGACTTTTACTCTCTGACATGTCAAGCATTTCGCTACGCATTCAGCAACATCCCTTTTCATGTTTGGCCACCAAAAATGTCAGCGCAAATCTTGATACATTTTTGTGATTCCTGGATGAATTGAATATTTTGAGCTGTGCGATTCGGTTAAAATTTCTTCTTTCAGTTCTAGCACTGCTGGAACCCAAATTCTTCTCTCGAACCGTAGTAATCCTTCGGTATCGACCTTGTATTTTACATCACCGCCTTCAACCAAATTCTCTTTGATTTTCCCACACTCTTCATCTTGTAGTTAAGCATTCTTCACTTTGTCCACTAAAGTTGGACCAGCTTCTATCTGGAATAGTTGTTCACGATTCTTTTGGAAATTTGATTTCCAACTCCAGTTTGTCATTCTTTGAAATGAGCTCCTCCCGAAGTTGTTATCAAGATCAACTTCTCTCAACCTTTCTCGCTTAAAGCATCTGCAACCACATTTGCTTTGCGGGATGATAAAAGATCTCACAATCGTAATCTTTTATCGGTTCCATCCACCTTCTTTGACGCATGTTCAAATCCTTCCGAGTGAAAATATACTTGAGACTTTTGTGGTGCATGTAGATCTCACATTTCTCTCCATAAAGATAGTGTCTCCATATCTTGAGCAAATACAATCTGCGACCAATTCCAAATCATGAGTCGATACCCTTTCTCATAATCCTTGATTGTCTTGATGCATAGGCAATAACTTTGCCGCTCTGCATAAGAACACAACCCAACCCTTTATGTGAGGCATCACTATACACCACAAAATTTCTGTATTATCCGGTAACGTCAACACAAAAAGCCATACTTAACTTCTTCTTCAAATCTTGAAAACTCTCTTCACACTTCTCCGTCAAACGAATTTTATGACTTTCCTTGTCAAATTTGTTAGCGAAGTAACTATCTTAGAAAAATCTTGGATGGATCTTCTATAATAACTTGACCTGGACCCAAGAAACTCCTCACTTACGATGGTGTTCTTGGTTGTTCCCCAATTGATTCTGACTTCCACTTTTGATGGATCCACTGAAATCCCATCTTTGTCAATCACGTGACCCAAAAATTGTACACTATCGAACCAAAATTCACACTTAGAGAATTTCACGTACAGCTTTTCCTTCCTTAGTGTTTCCAATGTCAAACGTAAATGTTCCACGTGTTCTTCTTGAGTTTTGGAATACACCGAATGTCATCAATAAATACCACTACAAACTTTTCTAAGAATGGTTTAAACACCTGCTCATCAAATCCATGAACGCAGTGAGGGGCATTAGTTAAACCAAAGACATCACCGTAAACTCGTAATGTCCGCATGCAGGAGTTCAATGTCGTTCTAGGTATATCCTCCTTTCTTACCTTCAATTGGTGATACCCACTTCTCAAATCAATTTTCGAGAAATATTTAGCACCCTTCAGCTGATCAAACAAGTCATCTATTCTAGGCAACGGATACCTATTCTTAATAGTGACCTTGTTTAACTCCCTATAATCAATGCAAAGACGCATTGATCCGTCCTTCTTCTTAACGAATAAAATTGGCGCTCCCCACGGTGATACGCTTGGTTGAATATATTTCTTGTCCAAAAATCTTGCAATTGCATGTACCATCGGTTCCTTCATTTTTCTACCGAGCCATTCATGCGGGGCCTTCGATATCTGTGTTGTTCCCAGCGCTAAGTCGATCACGAACTCAATTTCTCTGTCAGTCAAAAGTCCTGGCAAATCTTCTGGAAACACGTCTTCGAATTCTCTCACTACCGGTATTTCTTCTAGTTTCACACCCTTTTTCTGAGTATCGACTATGTAAGCTAAATACCCCACACAACCTTGACTCAACAATTTCTTGGCTTGCATAGTCGTCAGACATTTTATTTGTCTAGGCGACTTGCTACCATAAAATACTACCTTTGATGGAGTCATAAGGTTTACACACTTCTTGTGACAATCGATTACTGCTCTTCCAGTTCGTTGATAAGCTTTCTCGTATGCATCTTCAGCTCTTGCCCTCTTAGCGACTTCTTCTTCTCTCACTTGCTCTTCGATTCAAAGAACCATCACGATCAATTGTTCTTTCTCTCCTTCAGTCCGTACAAGTTTCTCCTCGGCGTTTGTCAGTCGTTCCTCACGATCTTGGATCTCGCCGTCTTTTTGTGTCATTGCAGTTTATTGTTCAGCTACTATCTCCCGTAACTCCTCAACTGTATCCTGAAGTTCCACGTTACGGTCATGCACGTCATCGTATATACGGCCAGCTATCGAGTTAAGTGGAATCCTTTCCTCCTCGTCCTCGTCATCCTCATCCTCCTGTGGTAACTCAACGGGATCCCCCTCGTCTGTCTCCACATCAACATCCTCCTCTTCAACTCTCATGACCAACGGATCGACTCCGTGTGGCGATGAGTTGTTCCCAACCTACTGAATGTCGCTAGGCTCCTCCTCTATAGGCATTTGAGGTCCCTCCTCCCTAGCCTGACTGGATTCTCCGACATTAGTCATCCTGACAACAAAGTTTTAAAGTTTTAATTATTAATCATTACTACTCGACACTCATGAGTACATAAACTATAAACACATAAGCACATAAGTGTTTTATTTCTTCTTTCTTAAAACTCGACAAGAGTTATCTCCACTATCTTTTCAAAGGTTACTTCCTAAGGCTTTTCCCCCCACCTAAGGTTCATAACCTAAAGCTTTGATACCAACTTGTGACACCCCCAAATCCTGGTACTTCATTTCCACAGGATTCAGTGTTCACTTAATCAAAACATTCATTGCTAACTACCCAATTATAATAAATTGAATAATAAAAACCTGCCCATACAGGATTAAGCTCAAATAAAAATCTCCCCAGGTTGTCTAACCTTTAACAACAATCATTCAAATGTTGAAATTAAATAAACTTCATTACAATCTTTAAACCAAAGTCTAATAATAATACTATCAAATCTATTACAAGTCTTCAGTACTTGTTCATCTTTCCTTTTCCTTTACTGGTGCTAGGTACGTCACCAGTTTCAACTTTAGCTGTAAGAAATTTTACAGGCAAGAGTGAGCAAACAAGGCCCACTTGAAATAACAATAAATAAATCTTTAAACTTTTACATCAATTGCCAATACTAGGCTCAATAGAACTGAACAATATATTCTATTAACTTTTTGAAAATTATAACATTCACTGAGGGTCTAATGACCATGAATCATATCCACAGTTATAAGTAATCTTTCAACTTTAACTTTAATGATCATAAGACTATAAGGACTCCACGTACTTAGGGGGATCAACCCTTCAGATGATGTATTGTGCACAACCATTTTAACGCTAAGCGTAAACCTATATTAAAAGAGTTGTTCATCTCAGTATTTAGAATACAAGTCCGCACCAAAGTAAGTTTGGTTTGGATAAGCTTTCAAGGAAATTTGGATTTTAACGAACATCAACTAAGGAGTTGTTGAATAAGACCAATAACACTATACTATAGAATAATAGTGATTGAATCAATCATAGTAAACTAAAGTCATACATTAGGAATAATCTAATAGCATACAATTTGAATAACTATAGCATACCTTGCTTGAACAATACTAAGCCAAGGTTAATTAGAATTGAATACTAAACATGCATGGCAATTCAGTTATGCATGTAAATCAATAATTGAAATACAAGAATAACTTGTTCAACATTCAACCAAAGTTTTAGACAAGTTACATCATTATAAGTTAATCGAAATTGAAAACAATAATTACCTCAATAAGACAAAGGATTAGAAAACTTGCATCCTCATGAACCAATAGATACAAGAGCTTTATCAATAATAAACAATCTAACTCCATGAAAGTGTAGAGTTAGCAACTTACATAATTGAAATGGAATGAAAAGCAATAATGTGCTCAACGAATTTAAACTTGTACAACGAAGTTTTAGAGTTAGAAAACTTGCCTTGCTCGTAGACTAAACCGAATCAATTTGAATCACAATATCCTATATACATATGTCATCGTGACATAGTTAGTCATTATCACATAACTAATACATTCATCACATAGGTTTGATTATTTAATCACATGATCAACTTATAACACAAGTTAATCCTTAATAACATAATTATTCATAGTATAGAAATACTAAAATTAATATTTTACAGTCCTACAATCATCACAAAAATGTTTTCTTAAAATTTCGTGTACAAAAAGTACACCGTCGCACCATTCTCGCTAACTCTCATGGCAGTAAGGCGCCACACAGTTTACTATGGGTCGCGTTACAGGGTGATGATAAGAACGCTGTGATTATTACTACTAAGTTTGTCTTTATGGCGTGGCGATAATAATATGGCTACGAAACGCTTCTTTGGTCGTGTCATGCACAAGAAATCGCAGCTTCGATCGACACCTTGGGCAATAGTACCAGAAAAAGCCAAATTGGCCTAAAAGCTCGAATCTAATAGACTAATTATCATGTAATTTACATATAGACTTCATATAAACATATTGTGCAGACTTCTAACATGCTTATACTCATAAAATAACACAAACATCAAATATACAACACTCAATTTCAATGTTCTTGGCAAAAACTCCATTTTTTATACTTTCAATGAAAATCAACATGGTGATTTTGTTTTTCAACCAAAACAGTAAATTCAAAACATTATGATTATGATTTTACATACTCTATCAATTCTAACAATCAATTTATCAATTTAACAACAAATTAAACCTTAATTTCTATTTTAAATTAAGCCATGTTCATATATATTTTCATATAAACACTGTAATATATTTTTTTTCACAAAACACATACATACATGAATTACTATATCTATAATCATATACAATTTCATGAAACAACCTTTTACAAACAATTATTATACTAAACTATATACATATTAACAATTCATCTTTTACAAATATTTTACAGAGACTCGTTGGGAAGATGAAAACTAAACTTTTAAAAAATAAAATAAGAGGTTTATTATCCTACCTTTGATTAAGAAGATGATGGCTATCCTTTTGATTATCAAGCTTCTTTTCCCCAATTCCTTTCTCAAATTCTCTAGCCTTCCTTCCTCTCTTCTTTTCTCTCTGTAAACTCTCTTCTTCTCTTCCACTGAGTTCTTTCTCCCTAACTCTAACTACGTACTAACAATATAACGTATATAGTAATAATATATATTAATTATATAATATAAATATAGATATAACTTATGTCGAGTTTATATAGTTTTGAAAATCAAAAGCCATAAGGCTTGTTTGGCTAACATAATAAAAAAAATAACCTATTAACTTATATACCTTGTTTGGTAAAGCTAATTAAAATAAATCAATTACTCCTTATACCTTGTTTGATAAAACACTATTATATTAAAGACTTATTATGCAATAAGACATGTTTGGCAAAACTAAATTAAACTCCCTTAATTTATTTTAATAACTCCTTTATAACAAAATTATTTGTCACACTTCTATTTACTTAAATAATCAATTTAATCAATTCAAATACTAATCTATTAAATTACTTTAATACATAAATCATTATCACAAAACTATAATTTCTTTATAATTATAATTTTATTTAACCAACTAATATTTTAAATTACAATTTTCCATTTAAAATATTATAATTTATTTAAATCACTATAAGCTCTCTAGCTTACTTATTAAATTACATTGGTATATAATCTCATAACAATTAATTTACTTAGCTCCTTAATTATTTATTCAACAAATAATTAATTAAACCACATCAACTCAAATTGCCATATAATTCAATAAATATTTAATATTGCAAATAAATATTTAATATTTAATATTTAATTATTTATTCAACAAATAATTAACTAAATCACATCAACTCAAATTGAACAATTATTTATTCAATAATAAACATATCCATTAAATATTTATATAAATCAATAAATATTTAATATTACACTTTAAAATTCTGGAATGTTACAGACTTGACTGCCACACCACTTAAAATTTTAACCAATTTAGCTCAAAGGTGTTGAAAATCCTTTGAAAGTGGATGCATTAAAGCCAATCATATTGCCTTTCAGGCCACCGTATCCTGTTGTCAGCCTAAAAAAAGTGCTATGGAATTATGGAAAGGCTAAAGGATCTACATCCAATACAACTGTTGCAATGTCGAAAGAAAATCCACTGTATCTTCCTCAACGGGTGATAAAGCCTACCATCAAACCTAAAGGGAAAGTGCCCATGGAAAAGATTGAAGAATTCCTTCGTACTATGGGACACAATGAAGCCAAGGTGGTTTTAAGCTTGAAAGAAGCTCCACAACAGATTTCTATTCTGGACTTGGTTTTCTACTCAGAGGATCACCAAAAGGTCTTACTGAGAGTCTTAGAAGAAGCCCACTTGCCAAAAATAGTGGATTATGAAAAATTCCATCATCTGGTTGATCACATTTTCAACAGTAATGTGATATCCTTTAGCTATGATGACATACCTCCCAAAGGGATGAGTCATTGCAAACCATTGCACATAGCGGTTATGTCCTCTGGATATGTGGTGGGAGGAGTTCTGATAGATGGAGGATCATTCGTAAACATCTGCCCCTATGCCACCTTGGAGAAAATGAACATTAATCTCAACAGGATCCAAAGTAACCATATAATTGTCAAAGCTTTTGATGGATCCCGACAAAATGCTGTCAGAGATATTGAACTACCTGTGGAGATTGGTTCACATATATTATGTGTATCCTTTCATGTGTTTAAGATCACTACATGATATAATCTACTTTTGGGAAGACCGTGGATTCGTATGGCTGGAGCCGTCCCGTCCACTCTCTCTATCAAGAATCAAATACATCATTAATGATAGCCTAGTCCTTATCAATCGTTAATGCTGAGCTAGAATGTCCTTTACAAAGTTACACACCACTTATCAGTTTCAATTCAGAAGTTGAGCCTGTTAGCTTCTAGGCCCTTGAGGTGAGCAACACTCACTATCAACCCATTGGGGCGCCACCTCTGATACCCAGAGTTTCTGTCGAGGTAATGTCAGCAAGTCAAGAGATGATATCCTTGGGTTTTCAACCTAGAAATAGGTTAGGAAAGGATCATCAGGGCATCAAGCGCCCAATTCAAGTTCCCAGTCAGACAGGGACAGCCGGACTATACTATTCTTCTGGATCCAATCACAGGAACCCTCATAAGCACAAACATGTTCCTTCATCTTCAAGGCGATTGCCTAAACCTATAGAGCCTGAGCCTCTACGACCTTCATTAAAGGTTCCTGCCCATATGGTAGCTATGCTGTTTCCTAAGCCGATACCGGTCAAAGGAAAGGAATTCTTGATTCCAGACTCCAAAGTGGAGGAAAAGGATCAGAGATGTAAACAAGACATTGCAAGGCGGTTATCAAACTTGCGCGTCCTGGTCCATACGGAGGGTATAAACAGAGATATCCCAGATGATGATTGTCCAGACATTATGGTCATCATTCAAGAGAAGGAGGACGATAATAACCCCTTCATCACATCCGTCCACCAGGACTTCACCCTTGGCAATTGGAACAGCACTCCTTGCATTTGTCGACAAGGGTAAAAAGGGCAGAAATTCCATCTGCCATGTAGATAATAATAACTGCTTACTTTTACTGTATAACATTAGCAGTTGTTTTTGTCATTTCATGCTAACACTTTATATGATTGAACAGTTTCATATATTAAGTGAAAGCATTTTGTTTCAGGACTCTAAAGTTAGATGTGCCTAAACTTGCTGATGAGGTGCCTATTCTTCACAAGGACTGTAACTTTGATGTAAAGTTGGACTCAAACTTGATGAATATTGAACAAGAGGACTATGAGATACCTCAAGAGATCAAAGAATGTGTCAAAGACAAACCCAAACCAAATCTTGATCAAACCACCTCTTTTAACCTCAGAACCTCAAAACCCCCCAAAAAAATCCAGAATGGTACGAACGTTACTCCAAACCAAAGGAATGACATGGTTACTCTATTGACCTAATTCCAGGATGTGTTTTCATGGTCTCATGAAGACATGGTCGGTTTGTCCACTGACATTGCCATTCATCGCCTCCCCATCAAAGAGGGATTCAAGCCATTCAGGCAGAAACTCAAGCGATTAAAACCTGAGTGGAGTTTAAAAGTTAAAGAAGAAATTGTGAAACAATTTCAAGCTAGCATCATCATGGTGTCAATATATACCTGAGTGGCTATCCAACATACTCCCTGTGCCTAAACCTGGAGGGAATGTGCGAGTTTGAATGGATTAAATGGATTTGAACAAAACTTGTCTTAAAAATAGCTTTCTCGTGCCATTCATCCACATACTCATTGACAATACAGCTCAGTATAACATGTACTCCTTTGCTGATTGCTTTGAGAGGTACCATTAAATCATGGTTGCTGAAGAAGATAGTGAGAAAACTGCATTCATAACTCCTTGGGGAACCTTTTGCTACAGACGGTTATCATTTGGCCTCATCAATGCCGGAGCTACCTATCAGCGAGCCATGATGGCCCTTTTCCATGATCTAATACAAAAAGAGATAGAAATCTATGTGGATGACATCATTGTCAAGTCTCGAAGGGAGGTAGACCACTTAGATCATCTCAAAAAGCTCTTCAACAGATTGTGTAAGTGCAACTTGAAGTTGAATCCAGTCAAGTGCACCTTTGGTGTTAAATCAGGCAAGTTGCTAGGATTCCTAGTCAGCCACAAAGGGATTAAGTTGGATCCTACCAAAATCCAGGCCATTACGGAAATGCCCATACCTCCGACAGAGAAGGAAATATAGGGATTTTTGGGAAGAATCAACTTCATCAGCCAATTTATATCCCAACTCATAGCAACCTGTGAGCCTATCTTCAAGTTGCTAAGGAAGAACTCCTACATGAAATGGAACAATGAGTGTCAGAAAGCCTTCCTTACAATCAAAGGGCAGCTAATCAAAGCTCCTTTTTTGGTACCTCCAAGGGATAGTGTTTCCATGTTCATGTACCTGTCAATCAATGACAACGCCATGGGCTGTATGCTAGGACAAAAAGACGATAGAGGCCAAGAAAGAGCTATATATTACCTCAGCAAAAGATTCAGCAGCAGTGAACACAAGTACACTTTGATTTAGAAAACTTGTTGTGCTTTATCATGGGCTTCCATGAGATTACAACATTATCTCCATGGTCACACAACCCATCTCATATCCCACGTGGATCCTCTCAAGTACGTGTTCAGCAAACTCATATTGAATTGTCGATTATCCAGATGGCAGTTGATCCTACAACAATTTGACATTGTCTACGTGACTCAAAAGTCTATCAAAGGTCAAGGAATTGCGGATCAACTTGCCGCTGCGCTTACAGGGGATTTCAAACTTTTAGAAACATACTTCCATGATGAAGAGGTAATGACAGTTTATCGACACCATTAGGATGATACACACCAACTATGGAAGATGTATTTTGATGGAGCTGTAAACATGCAAGGTTCTAGAGCTGGAGCCATTTTAGTATTTATTACGGGGGAGTAGCATCCCATCGCCGTCAAATTGCAGTTTGCCAACACCAACAACACAACTGAGTATGAAGGTTGTATCATGGGGTTGAAACTAGGCCAATCCATGGGCATAAGATGGGTTAACTATCTTTGGAGATTCCAAATTAGTAATCAAACAAACCACTGGGATCTATCACACCAAAGAGCGATATTTGTTGCCTTACCATCGACAGGTTATACAGATGACTTCGGAGTTTGAAGAAATATCCTTCCTCCACATTCCTCAGAATAGGAATAACTTTGCGGATACACTAGCAACTTTGGCCTCTTTGATCAATATCCTTGATAAGGAAGACACGCCAAATATCACATTTGCCCTGCAAAAGGCACCAGCTTATGGGAATTACATTGGAGAAGTATCGGATGAGCTGCCTCCCATCTAACACCCTTGGTATCAGTATATCAAGGAGTATCTACATGATGGATCTACACCCGCTGAGGCGAGTCAAGCTAAAAAAAAGCGAATTCATCGAATGGCTATGAAATTCTACCTGAGCGGAGACGCACTCGACAAAAGAGATGCGGGACTAGGTCTTCTCAGATGTCTGGACATAAACCAAGCTCAGAGGCTCATGGATGAAATCCATGGTGGAGTGTGTGGGCCACACATGAGCGGCCCTCTACTTGTCAAGAAAATCCTAAGAACATGGCATTACTAGCTCTCTCTCAAGGCTGATTGTGATGATCACGTCAAGAGATGTTTCCAATGCCAAATTCATGAGAATGTTATCCACGCCCCTCCAAGGGAGCTCCACAATATGAGTTCGTAGTGGCCCTTCTCAATGTGGGGAATGGACGTGATAGGGCCCATAGAGCCCAAAGCCAGTAATGGTCATCTATTCATCTTCACCATGATCGACTACTTCACCAAGTGGGTAGAAGCAGCCTCTTTCCCCAGAGTTACTAAAGAAGTTATCATTGGTTTCATCAGAAATAATGTCATTTGTCGATATGGACAACCAGAGGTGATTGTGTCATACAATGCTAAAAACCTCAACAACCAAATGATGGAGGAGTTATGCAGTAAATTCCACATCAAACATCTCAACTCTGTCATCTATCGTCCAAAGATGAATGGTGTTGTTGAAGCGGAAAATAAGAATATCAAAAAGATCATGCAAAAGATGTCCGCCAATCACAAAGGATGGCATGACTTGTTGCCTCTGACTCTATTAGCTTACATAACATCAATGCACACTTCTATTGGGGCAACCCCCTACTCATTAACCAATGGAATGGAAGCAGTGCTCCCCATAGAAGTGGAAATGGAATCCCTTAGGGTGTTAATAGACAATCAGCTGGATGAAGACAAATAGTTACAAGATCTGTACCACCAATTGTCTTTGATAGATGAGAGGCGGACTGCAGCCATCTTCCATGGTCAGTTATATCAACAGAGGATTACTCGATCCTACAACAGAAAAGTCTGGCTATGGCAATTCAAGGAGCATGACTTGGTCTTGATGAAAATTCTGGACAACCAAGATCAATCCAAAGGAAAATTCGCCCCAAACTATGAAGGTCCATTTGTTGTCAAGGTGGTATTGACAGGAGGAGCCCTCAGATTACAAGAGATGGATGGCGATGAATTTTTGCAACTCATCAACTCGGACACCGTGAAACTGTACTATGTCTGAAGTTACCAACAAACTAGCATCCTGGGTTTTGATCATCAGATCCCCAGTCAATTCAGGTTTTCAAAACCTTTTTCACTACATACAACTTTTCTTCACATCTGTTTGCCCCATCAGGATCAAACACACCTTCTAACCAGCAGCCTGGTTTCGGATCATTAGATCCATTACTCAACTCAGATTTTTCAAAACCTTTCATACCTTCAGTTTGTCCCACTAGGGATAAAACTTTTCATATCCTCAGTTTGTCCCACTTGGGATCAAGCTTTTCATCTGCAGTCTATCCTGTACACGGGGCAAACTACGCAGACCTGATCTCCCAAATACATGGGAGTACGTAGGCAACCATTTTTATGGTCCGGTCTCATCACAAAAAAAACAAAAAATAAAAACAAACCCATCCCTACGCCCTTTTACCACATACAACTTTGAACCTTTACGCTAGGTTCGAAGTACGCAGACCTGATCTCCCCTCATTAATGGAAGTACGTAGGCAGCCATTCATGGTTCGGTCTTACCCCCTCCTTAAACACAAAAACTTGTCAAATGGTACTGGGATCATCCTTCAAACCACACTTCATCGGCTATTAGACCAAAGGGATGGAACTACCTGGTCTCCCCACATAAATGGGAGAATCGGCGACCATCTAAGTTGCGGTTGAGTCCCAAAGAGAAACACCAATCCATAAGAGATGGAACTACCTGGGCTCCCCCATACAAAGGAGTACCGGCGACCATCTGTGGTGCAGTCAACCTCAAAGAGGAAAGCCACACTCATCTCCATACACCAGTCCCAAGACACCAAAGAATGAAGGGAATACACACATATCAATGATCCATTCAAAAAGATCCTGAGACATTTCAATGTCCATCCATCAAGGTGGAGTTCAGAATACATTAAGATCATAAGCCCTGGAGAAACAGGCAAATATCAAGCAAGTAACAAGGCATAACTAAAAGGGAAATGAATCAAAATATATTTCCATGTCATATATAATACTGTCTAATATATACAATGTGTATTGTGTGACAACCCGAGAATTTTGAATATTTTAAAAAAATTTATTAATTGATTTAAGGTTCAATATTAGGATCTAGACAGAAAATAAGTGTATGGAATTGTCAGTTCTGTAATGACATTTCAAGGATTTCAAAATTTTTGGACAAGACTTGATTAATTTGGTAGACTGTAAGTGATAGTTTGGTAATAAGGTATAAGATTTTGCTGGATTTAAAATTCTTGTGAAGAATTATCAAGGTTAAGTATCTACGTGTATACGAGTCTGTATATGTGAACTTATATGTGTACAGTGTTAGTTTATGTGAACAATTTGCGAATAAGGATCAAATTTTGATCAAGATAAGTTACATAGGTGTCAAACCCTAAATTCATGATATGAATATGGCGATTAAGTTAGAAAATCTAACGAACTGTTAGAAACCCTAGCGATGTGTTCAAAACCCCTAATTTCAATTTCGAGAATTCGAAATCCTAATTCGGATATTCATAACCCTAATTTGGGAAATCAAAGGCTAAATATAATGGCTTAAGTATTTTTGATTATATATTAGGGATAACCCTAATTACTAAATTAGAAACCCTAATGCTATGTATAAAACCCTAAGGGTTAAAAGTATGTGAATGTGATTGTATAGTTGTTTACTATATAAACAAATAAAAGAAACTAGGGTAATCTAATTATAATAGGAATGAAAAATTGAATAACTTAAAGGTTATGGTATGGGAGGATAATAGTATTTATAATATATACTAACATTAAGAGATTTATTTTATATATCTCAAATAATTAATTTTATAACCTAAGAATAGCAAGTCTAATTGGATTAAGGAAATAAATGTACACGAGTAAGAATTTAAATTATAATTGAGAAAATGAAAACCCTAATTAAATGATTTGGGTTGGATAAGAATTTAAAAGTATTTGATTATGTCAATTTTATATGGCACAAGAAATTAATTTAGAAGCCCAAAATAATTTAATGAAAAGCTCATCTTTTAGCCCAATTGAGGAGGGACTTTTTGGTCATTGGATTAATCAATTTTAACAATAAAAATAAACTAAAATGGAGCAAAGAAAGAGGGGAGTACCCGGCCCCTTTGTGGGTGTTATATTGCATGTGACTAAAATCATTTTGGTCTAATATTTGTCTAAGTTGGTCACCAACTCTCCATGTGCCATCTTTTTATTTATCCAACATTCTTGAACAAGCTTACAAGCAACCTCATAATGATGAGAGGGAGAAAGAGTAAGAGATTGGTTAATATTAATAGATATATACCTTATATCTATTTACTTTTTGCTAAAAACAAATATTTACTTCGTTTCATCTCTCACACTTCCTAGCTCAAAAAGCAAAACTAGAGAGAGAGGGTGCAAGAGGATGATTTTCGGCCATAATAGGGAGAGAGAGAGAGGGAGAGTTTTGTATGTTTTCAAGTTCCATAATCTAAGTATTAGAAAGAAGAAGAAGAAAAGAAATCAAGAGAAGGTATACGAAATCCCTACATTTATAGTTTAATTTCTCTTTGTGGTGATTTGAGTTTTGATTTTTGTAAAACTATGATCTTGAGGCTTAAACCCTTAGATCTTGGTATTTAAAAGTGCTTTATTTTTAGATCCAACTCTTTTGTAGATCAAAAATTGAATCTAAACTAAGAAATATGAGTTAGGTTTTTCAAAAGTTAGAAAACCCTAATTTTTCTTAGCCTTGATTGTGTTTAATTTTGTGTTTGTTGGCTAATTGGTGAATTAAACCATGGATCATGTTAGATCCATGAGTATATGAATTATTTTGAGTTAATATGATGAGTTATGTTGGTTTTATGGGAGATCATGAAAGTTTTCTTAGATTACATCAAAAGTTAAAAATCAGATTTTCATAAAAACAAAATATGAAATTCAAACGATCATATATCCTATTATATTTCACATTTTTTAGTGTGGTCAAGTCCTAGAGTTAGATCTATGAGTTTTCTAACGTCTCCAAGTGGAATCACTGGAAAAGGTGTTGTAGATTTTTGTATGGACCGATTTTAGCAAAGGAGTCAAAAACAGAAAACTGACAAAAGTAGACTGCCAAGGTTTTTGAAAGGGCTGTTTCGGCCACTTAGTTTGTGAAATAAATTCAGGCCTTTTGGGGGATGCAAATATATGGTATTAAGTAGCTCCCATCCAAAAATGAGCTCATTCCGACTTAAAATGACTAAGTTGTGACTATTTCCATTTTTATAATTTTCTGACGAAAAACGCTATAACCGGAGTTCTATAACTCCGATGGCCATGAAATTTAAACTGGAGGCTCACGTTAACATGTGTAAGATGCCACCAAGAGTTGGGAATTTCTAGAGTTAAGTACGAGGTGGCTAATTTCTTAAGGAATTAACTAAAATGGATTTTTGAAAAATACTTAAGAGAGTTGAAAAATTCCAGAAAAATACTTTTTGTGTATGGAATACATGTGTATAGGATTGGCCAAAAGATTGAAAAATAATAAGTTGGTTTCATATTTTCATGAAATGAACATTTAAGTTTCCTGAAATGAACATTTCCGGTTACTGAAATGGGAAACCAAAATGTCAGAAGAGATGCCTGTTTTTGTTTTAACTTGCTGAAATAGAAACTGAAATGATATATTAAGTTTTCTAAAGTCATAAATAATTTATCAAGTTATATTAAAAACTTATTATATATAATATTAAAGTATTTAAATCATATAAATATGATAGTAAATATTGAAAAATCATTTTGAATGATAATAATTATGTAAAAATTATTATGAGACTTGAAAAATATTTTTACTGTTATGATTATCTAAGTTAATTGTTAAGTGTTTAGGCAGAGTTTAACTGAACTTAAACTTGATATTGTCTGACTAGACCGTCGGGATGTCAGATTTGTGTCGGGTTCAACTCAGACTGCAATAGTTTGACTTGATACCGAGTCTTATGTGTTATAGACTGATAGGGTTATGTGTTATGTGTTATGTGTTTAGGTTATTCTATGTATGTCTATATATATAATTATACTATATTGTGATGATATTATTCTAATATTGGAGATCTATATTACTAATATTAGATCTTCGGATAAAGCATTATAAATTGCGTAACGGTAATCAACGGTTCAGGCAAGTTTGTTTTTTACTTAACTCTACTAAGAGTTGTTTCATTCAGATATGCTTATGGATAATCATTATTGATTGCCATTGTAGAATTGTACTCTGTACATATTGCATGTATAAGTCAGGTATGAAAGGTTGATCACCTTCATTACCCTTCGGTCCAGATATATTTGTTCATGTTATATACTTGTTCAGTCAAAAGTTTGTTACTGCTAGTTCACAATTATATTGTTGAATTATAGCCAGCTTATTATTCAGATTCTTTCAATCATGATATATCGTTAAATTGTTAAACTTAAACTTGCTGGGCAATCTTATTCTCACCCTTGCTATATCATAATAAACATTGCAGATTAAGACGAACGCGTCAGATACAAGGAAAGGTTAAAGACAGTTCCAGCTTAAAGTTAATGTGTGTGATTAGATTTGTAATAGTTGTATAATAATAATGTTATGTGTTAAATAAGTTATGATTTGTGTATTAAGTTAAGGTTACTCAACCTTGGGGAATAGTGTGTAAAGTTATTGTATAAACAATTTATGTTTATATCTTCCGCAAATATAGTAATAGTGATAGAATGATCGAACCAGATCCGCGGTGATTCGGGACCTCAGATTCGGGGCCCTCACATACTGTACATGACCTAATGGCTAAGTTAGTCTGTGCAGGAAAATACAAGCCCATCTACAAATAAGTGTACATGCGTGCTATCAAATCCAACATGGTATCCCTCTCAGAAAAAGGGGGTAATGCTGTAAGCTCCTGCCCTATGGTATCAATGTGATCCAACAGATCCACAGCCAACTACATGGTGACACTTTGTTCATCAATATATGTGCTTATCTCTGCAATGATACCAGTAGTATGAGACCTCAATGAAGTGCTATCTGTAATAGCAGCATCTTGGGCAGATATAACGCCATCCCACTCAATAAACACTGCATCTCTAGATGATCTAGCCTCATCCCGCTCAGCTACATCGGTGTCTCTATGAGCTAAGGCATCATCTCTCTCTACTAGAGCGACATCTCTCCCAGCAAGAGCGGTCAACATCAAGGCCCTAGCCTAATCTCTCTCAAATGTCATCAGATGCAGACTGCTCTAAATACTCTGCCAAATGCGGGGTCACAGTAGCAGTCAAACTGGGAGAATCAACAATAGCTGATGTCAACCCAGCGAATAGCTCATCCTCAGTGGGAGAATTAGCATTCTCTATGGGCTCCCCACTGTCAGAATCAATCCCCAGCTCGGTGGATACAATCATAGCTGATGTAATCTTTGCCTCCATCCATGCAGAATACTCTATAGAACGGCTCAGATGGCTAACGGAAAACTCAGCCCTCTCACGCTAAGCCCAACAGGCATACACCCTAGATCTATCCTCTGCTGGCAAATGCCGAGAAGACAAACGCTGACCCAACGTTCCCTCAAAAGGATGAACATCCTGAAACCGGTCGAACTATGCCATCACAACTAGTGGGTGATACGTGGTCATGCCCCTCAAGCCAGCTAGAGGCAGATAATACATGCCAGATGCATAAGTAATGATGCTGTAGGGAGAACTGAGCCTTGAACACAGCAAGATGTTAAATGGATCCTCGATCCCTGCCAGAACACCGACCAGGAAGCAGTGTCTGATCACTCCGTTGGCTGAAAGGAGTACGACATGGCTATCTCATGGGAAAAGAAATACCCATGGCGTCGGATGGTGCCAATCGATTAGATCAGGTGTGACATAAACAACAAATACAACAAGACCGAGCTACCTGTAAATACCCCTGCATAATGGGTGTGGAAATACGTGGCTGACCTCAATGTCTCTGTCACAATCATCAATACAATGGTTTGTCCCTCCCTGAGAGCTCGCACTTCCATAACTACATCGATATCTAGATGATCCATGTACAGGGGAATATATAAAGATAGTCCACTACACACATCATGAGTATATCTACTCTGGCAACACGCCACTGATCCTCTGACATGGTGAAATCCCCAGAGTGTTGTGTATAGCTGTCCAATGAGCCAAATTTGTCTATCAGAAAATGTTGGGACACGACATGCCCAGATGTGATCTCATCCTGGGCTACTCTACGCCTCAACCCAGTGAGGGTCATAAACTGTCGGCTCGTTTCCCCGATAGCCATTTGAGACAAGGCCTGTCCAGTGGCAAGGCTGTCAAATGCTCATACTCCTCTAAGGTGGGAGTTAACTCCTGGGTCTCAAACTGGAAAACCTGCCTCTCCGGTACCCAGCACTCGAGCATGCCCTCTACAAAACCCACAGGAACTTGGAACCTCATGAGGGTCATAGAGTGATGCAACAGTTGATCTACGGTCACCCGATCTGGAGGTGACAAACTATCATACCATGATCTGAGACATGAGACTACCAATACTGGTGGGGTGTGATCAATGCGGCTAACTATCGAGGAAGACATCTGTGTGGGCCGTATCATAAAACCATCCATGGGTCAATGCTGAATATCTCTGGACATACATATGTATAACATAATACATGCATGATAAACAATAAATGGAAATATGATGTAGGGAATGGAAAATAATTTATATACATTTAAGAACATTATCGTCTAATACATCATCTCTGTACAGCTGGAAAATATAGGGAAATGGGGCACAGACGCCCAACAACTAATAGAGGCCTATCAAAAGATATAACGAGAATGGGGTATAACCAATCAGTATCTAACAAAGGCCTATCAAAAGATATAGCGAGAAATACATCAGAAGAAGTCAATGGTGTTGATGTCTACATCATCTATCCTATCTATCTGATGTAACTCCTCTTAAGTCACTAGATCTCCGCCAAGAGGGATATCAGGTCGATACAATGAAGGATCTGCACCGACAAAACCATGCGGGCCACCTGAAGGGCCAGCCCCTGAGCTGGAAGGATCAAAAGTATCTGCCTCGGAAGGATCTCTACCCAAATGTCGGATGAAAAAATATGTCCGGTCCAACTACCGGGTCAAGCTATCAATCTGCATCAAATTACTAGGATCTCGGACGTAGGCCATCCAATTCGTCATCATCGCGGATCCAGGAACCATATCCCCCATGAACTGAGTGGCGTGGGTCTGGGCTCCGATGGTACAAGGGGACTATTATCGGTATAATGCCTCCTGAGTGAATGGACCCTCTGACAAAGTAAAGCCAGCAACTCCCATCAATGGGATATCACTGACAGGCGATTGTGACACATGCCAATAATGCCTGGAAGGAGGACAGATCGGCATACGAATCTCTCATGTGGTGCTCCTGATAGCACGCTCTTCCAAATAGAGCTCCCATCCTCCATTTGTGAATAGAGGAATCCTACGGGTGGACATCACATGCTCGACACCAGTCGGGAACCCATCCTCAAAGTCAATTATCAAATGGTCCCCATAATACGGAACCCATATAATGACATCAGCTGTCAATAACTCCAACTGTAGGCGATAATGGGTGAAACCCTCAGCTATAGGAACCTCCGCCAACGTAGAGTGAATCCATCACCGTCCCCGTGAGTAGGTGTCTAAACCTAACACACTAATGGGACGTAAACATGGGAGCCTCTCATAGGCCCAAAACTGCCAGAACAAGGGCAAACATTTGCGGTCAGTCAACACTCTAAACTTGTAAGAGATATACTCAATAGCAGAAACGGGTAAAATCTTAGTCAAGCCTCTGTCAAGCCCTACAAACGCATGTGCATTCCCCTGAGGAAATATGCAAAGATATAGGAGCCCCAGTCATACTCTCCAATACGGTCCATGTAACGCCCGAGAATTTTGGATTTTTAATGAATTAAATATTTATTTGATTATGTGGATTAAATGAATTTAATAGAGTAATTATGTGAGTAAGATGTTTGAAGGTCGTTCTATGACCTAGAATGTGTGGATGTGGTTAGTATTCTGGCTATGTGATACGATTAATTGTTTTGATTTATCAAGATGAAAATGAAGGTTTTCCAAGAATTTTCCCGTAAAAATACTATTCATCAGATTTCATTCAGAGCTTGGGTTCGAAATTCCGAGAAACGCGTAATGATAGAATATGAAGAAATAATGGAATATCCGATAATATTTCTGTTATGGCAAACAAAGTTTTCGCTTGCGGACTTAAAACCTAAGGGTTAGTGAAAGAGATTTCTGAAAGGGAAATGTAATGCGTATAAACATTTAGGTTATTATACGTATGAGATACGGGTATTATACTAGTTCGAATACGAGTATGGTAGGAAGAATAGTACGACGTATAATACGAATATTGTATGAGTATTAGACGAAGAGGATACGTGAGTTATACACGTAGAATACGAATAGTTCTTATTGGATTTTGAGTTAAGGATTTGGTAGAATTCAATTGGACTTGGATTAATAGCAAGCTAAATGAATTAAGTAAGCAAGCCCAAGTCAAGGCCCAATTTTAATTTAAGTCAAGCCCAATCCAAGAAACCGAACCGCGGGTCGAACCAGTGGGTCACGGGATGAGTAAAACCCATGGGGCAACCCATGGGATGATCTATGAAAGAGGTAGGCCGGCCACTTGGCCACCAAGTAAAGTGATTACTTAATGGCTAAGTTGAAGAGGAGGTGGGAATAGTAAGGAGGTGGCATGTTGACCATTTTGCCCCCATTTTGTTTTCCTATAAATACAAAGTTAGGGTTGGTCATTTGGTGTTTTGAAAGGATTGTCCAACCTATATTGAGAGAGAGAAAGAGCTAGAATCATATAATCAATCTACTTCCAAGAAAACCATAAGACGTTTAACAAAAACGCGAAGAACGACAAAGGTAATATTCTCGTAAACAATAGTCTTCATCTTTTTCGATTTCTTTCTCATAGAGAATCATAGATTGGTGGAGCATGTTTAGTGAGGAGGAATAACGATGACTATTAATAACAAAAACATTGATAAGTCATGATTGAATAGAAATCATAAGCGTTTACGTAAGTTAAAACCATAGAAAGTTATGAACGTGAATGTAGTTGTGATTGGACGATTTGAAAATCATCATAGCTAAGGTATGTGCATATTATTTGGTTAGGATAAAGATGATGAATCAATGGAGTGTTCCATTTGATTTGGCTTATAGAACACGAGTAACGAAGTTATGGCAAATTTTGCGAAAATAGACGTAAAACGTCGAAATTATAGAAATCTCTGATTAAGGATCAATAGTTGTCGTGTGACTTGAAAACGTTGGTTTTCCATGCCAACACGTGAGATAGGGTATTCAAGAGTTGTGGACTCAAGAATCGTCGAATTCCGACTTATAACAAAGAAAACGAGTATTGAACGCTCGAAAACGATAAATGAACGCTCAAAATGAACCAAAAGGTGAATTCCGAGTTAACAGATTTAAAAATGTAAAATTCTTATATGAACACCTAGAATATGTAATTTGTGAGTTGTGGGCTTTCGAATGAGCCAATTCGGATGTAAAATGAATAAGTTACGAAGACGGGAGTTTCGTTGGAAAAACCAATTCTCACCTAATCGGTGCATTGTATGGGCGGCAAAGGCCAAAACCCAAAGACAAAGTGGCCACGCCACAGCCTTGATCCGACCTAGTCCTCACATTGAAAATAAGAATACTAAAGATACACTAGTCTGGCGTCGCATCACGGCAAGCAGGTAGAATGGTTTACCAAATCAAGTTTTAATTCTAAATTGAATGTAAACCAATAGTAAGACATGAAGGTACTTAATGTACATAATAAGACTAACTTTAAATCACTTATAAAGTGATAACATTAGAAGATTTAGTATGGTTTAATGAGAATTAAATGAAGAACGCAAAAGTCTAAGCAAGTAAACCCTGAATGATGTTCAACGATTGGTACTTCACCAATAATGATCGAATTGTCGGTTAATAACGTAAGAACATTGACAAGCCGTAACGAAGCATAGAAAGACGAATTGACTTTATTAACGAAATAAATTCAAGTAAGACATAGAAGAGAAAGAAGTTGGTTAAAATAATAAAGTTAGTTGTTTGTTAACTGATTATAGTCTGCTATATGAATATATCATGTAGATCCTATAAAGACTGAGAATTGATTGAATATTATAGTCGAAGACACTTGAAGGCAAGTCTTTCTTAACGCTTGTCTAACCTTCGTGTTAGCTAAGTTTTCTATGATTCATGTTCTGAAATACATGAATGGTTTTAAAGAAAGAGTCGATGCCTGTTTTAACTCGGCTAGACAAGTCTTGAAGAATTGATTGATTTGTTTACAAGTCTTTCTATATAGAACTGTTAACGCTATCCTATGCCAAGTATTTGGTATGGATGTAAAGGTAAGTTTGTCTATGAATAAACAAAAGTATTTTCATCGATTATTCGATGGGCACGCGAGGTTGCCAAATGTTAAACGTAAATACGTTTAACGGAATACTGTTGATCAATATAGAGTACAATAGGCTAATCACTTAGAAGTGCTCATAAGTAAAGATGGATGGGTGACCTTAGTGCCGGATGTCCTTTTCAAGTATGAAAATGAAAAGAATATGTTCATGGTCTTTTGACCGGTTCAGAATCCCTAAGTTATTATATATACTTTGGAATCATTGTTATGAAATGAGAAGTACTAGTCAAATGTTTCATAGTGCTTAGTAGTTAATTGTTCAGTTATGGAAGTCAAGCATATAATTCTCAATGTGATATTCATATGATCCTTTGTTAGACTTGCTGAGCTAGTTATGTTCATTCTTCCTTGAACCATATGTTTGCAGCTAAAGCCGAATGAACTGGGAGTTCTAAAAGAGATAAAGGCAAGGCTAAGATGGACAGTTAATCGTTCTATAATAGATTAGTGTATTTGTATGTAATATACTTATGAAGAACAAAGAATGTATTCGGTTTATGAACCTGGAAAAGGATTTATTACTAATGTAATAAGAATAAAGTAAGTACAATCATTTTGTTGTTATCTCAATGGAATGACTGTATGAATTGTAGTATCGTGGAGCACCATCTGTCGGGTTGGAAGATACCCAGATTTGGGGGCGTCACAGGTTAGTATCAAAGCTAGGTTTATAAAACTTAAGGGGGGAGAACCTTAGGCTAATAACCTCGTTAGGAAAGGAAGAGTCTGAAGCAAGTTAACTCGAGTCAAATGAGTTAATAAGGTATTGAAGAAACTCAGTACCGAAAGATTTAAAAGATAGAAAGTAACCCTAAATAGATTAAATGTGATTTTTGCTTATATTATTGTGTATTATGTACTAATCAACTTGTTATGTGTTATTGTAGATGTCAATCGATAGCTTGATGTATAGGGATATACATGTGGTGAGCGAGGAGTCCGTGAACAGAGTAGAGCCAGTACCTATGCCTGTAGCGAACACACCTTTAGTGATTCTAGAAGAAACAGAGCCCGGGGAGTATTTCTCAAAGGAGGACTATTCAGAGGAGACCATGGGATTGGCATCATATTTGAATATGATGATAGATGTGGAGGATGATATGGAAGTAACATCGGTTAATACGGTGATGCCTGCCTTAGAGTCAACACCTACAGAGACAATGAGGGCGATATACCTCTCAGTGCTTGACCGTAACGTGCAACTGCATAATATGGTGCAGCACTAGAAGGAAGATATCAATGATCTCTATGGGGCCAAGGAGTCTGCAAAATCAGACTATGAGATAGAGCATGATTAGAAGGTGCTCATGATAGATAAGGCCCGAGATTATAAGAACGAGGTCGTAGAACTTCGTAAGAAACTGGTTGAGAAAGACCAGAAGATAGCACGAATGTCATATATTAATGGCAGTGCGCACGAGGATTTCAAGCTTAAAATAGCTTGTTATTCTATTGAGTCGGGACAGACTCGACATACTATAAGTCGAGATATTGTGTCGATTCTAGTGAACGAGAAGTATGAGAATGATGTTAGGCAGTATTAGAAGTTAGGATGGTAAATACTTTTGTGTAGTGACGTAAAGCCCTCTTTTGTATAATTAAAGGGTAGTTTTTTTGTAAATCCCATTTTTTGTGAAAGTCAATCGCGAGATATAAATGTAATATCTTTTGGCTATGGAAAGTAAATTGTAAATAGTTTTGACTATGGAGAAGCATCTTAATATAATGAAGTTTTTATTTAATGTGCTTTGTTGTGTATGAGTTATTGTTCAAAGTTGTTCAGCGACTAATAACTAAGTAAGAGAATAAGTAATAACGGGACTTTATTTATTTAAACAGAAATGCTGCCAAGAAGAAGACAACGTAATCAAGAGGTGGAATCACATAACGATAATCAAGGGGGTCCAAATAACCCTATGCAAGAGTTCATTAATTTATTAACGGCTGCATTTAACCAAGTCGAGGGTAGAGCACCCGCAGGACCTAGGGTAGCCCGAACGACTACCTTTAAGGAATTTAAAAGTGTAGGTCCACCTGAGTTCAAGGGAACGACGGACCCAATAGAGGCCCAAACATGGGTCAAGGAAATAGAAAAGGCGTTTGTTATTACAAACGTAGCTGAGGTGCAAAAGACTTTTTTTGCAACCTATATGATAAAGGGGGAAGCCAACTACTGGTGGGAGGCTCACCAGGGTGGGGCTAGAGCTAATTTTGTTAATGGGAATAGTTTAAGAAGGTATTCTTCGAGAACTATTTCCCTACTAGCATGCAAGGGAGAATGGAGATTAAGTTCCTAGAACTTAAGCAGGGGGACATGACAGTTCCCCAATATGCAGCAAAATTCAATGAATTGGCAAGGTTTGCTCCATACCAAGTGGACACGGAGGAGAGAAAGGCACGTAGGTTTGAGCAGGGCCTGAAACCCTGGCTCTATAGTAGGATTTCAGTTTTTCAGAGTGCGTCCTATGGGATAATTCTGGAAAAAAGCGATAATAGCAGAGGGTGGTAGTGAGACGCTAACCCAATACCACAAGGAAAGAAAGAATAAGAGTAACGGAGAGGGAGGAAATAAGGCAGAGGTTGCCAGTGGTAGTGGCAATATGCCTAAAAGGAAGAATTTTAACCCTGGGAATACTGGGGTGAGACAAGGGGATCCTAAACATAGGATGGAGGCATGCAAGACATGCGGAAAGACTCATCTATGAGTTTGTCTGAAAGGGAAAATAGGTTGTTATAATTGTGGGCAGAAGGGTCACATATCACCCAACTGTCCTAATCCTAAGAAAAGCCGAGGCTATTTTGTTTCTGGATCGATGGACCACATGGCAAGAAATTGCCCGAAGAAAGGGGTGGAGGGTAGTAAGGGTTCTAGTAGTGGTAATTTAGTCATTACTGGACCAACACCATCATTGGGTAGACCCTCAACCCGAACTTTTAATATGACTGTCAAAGATGTGGTTGCATCAGCGGATGTAGTAGCAGGTATCATTCCAGTCAACGAAATAAATGCTTATGTGTTATGTAACTCGGGTGCTACTTGTTCTTTTATAGCATGTGGATTTGCTAAGAAACTGGGATTAAATCCTGAAAAGTTAGATATACCTTTAGACGTTAAGGTAGAAAACGAAGAGATAATTCCCATTGAAAACATTCATAAGAATTGTTTAGTAGATATTAGGGGCAACAGATTATCAGTAGATCTTTTACCGATAAGGTTAAGAGAATTCGATGTAATTCTCGGTATGGATTGGTTAATTAACCATAGAGCGATAATAGATTGTCATAGAAAGAGTATAAACCTAAGGCTTTCTAAGAAACCGAAGGGGGTGTTTTATGGTAATAAATCACCGGGACGTTCTTGTTGTCTAACCATGACACAAGCTAGGAAGATGTTGAAGAAGGGGTGTAAGGGTTATCTGTGTCATGTGGTGGATACCCAAAGGGTGGGAGCATCATTGGAACAAATAATGATAGTTCTAGATTTTGCAGATGTATTTTCGGAGGAGTTACCCGGTATTGCGCCAGATAGGGATGTAGAATTTATGATTGATTTGCTGCCGGGTACGGCACCAGTTTCAAAGGCACCATATAGAATGGCGCCAGTAGAAATGAAGGAGTTAATGGTTCAATTACAGGAACTATTAGATAGAAAGTACATTCAACTGAGTGTGTCTCCGTGAGGAGCACCGGTATTGTTTGTAAAGAAGAAGGATGGGTCGCTACGACTTTGTATCGACTATCGAGAGTTGAACAAGTTAACGATTAAGAATAAATATCCGTTGCCCAAGATCGATGATCTATTTTATCAGTTGAAATGGGCAAAGTATTTTTCTAAGATAGATTTTCGTACGAGGTATCATCAGCTGAAAGTGAGGAAGGAGGACGTACCTAAGACGGCGTTCAGAACTCGTTATGGGCATTACGAGTTTCTGGTTATGTCATTTGGGTTGACGAATGTGCCAGCCGCATTTATGGATATGATGAACAGAGTATTCAAACAGTATTTGGATAAGTTCATTGTAGTGTTAATTGATGATATTCTAGTATATTCTAAGACGCCAGAAGATCATGCGGAACATTTGAGAATAGTGTTGGAAACACTACGGAGAGAGAAGTTATATGTGAAATTCACTAAGTGTGAATTTTGGCTTGAACGAGTGCCATTTCTAGGACATGTTATAGATAAAGATGGAATATCCGTAGATCCAGCGAAGGTGGAAGCAGTGAATGAGTGGGAGCAACCGAAAACGTCAACCAAGGTTCGGAGTTTTCTAGGTTAGCGGGATACTATAGAAGGTTCATTCAAGACTTTTCTAAATTAGCTACTCCGTTAACGAATCTAACAAGAAAGTCGGTGAAGTATGAGTGGACAGAAAAATGTGAAAATAGTTTTCAAGAACTAAAAAGGAGGTTATGTGAGGCACCTGTATTATCCTTACCAGATGATATAGGGAATTTTGTAGTTTATAGCGATGTTTCGCATAAAGGACTGGGTTGCGTGCTCATGCTCACATGGCAAGGTCATCATGATGCGCCACGTCGCCAGATTAAAAGATTATGAGAAGGTCTATCCTACTCATGACCTAGAATTGGCAGCTGTAGTCTTTGCCTTATATGGAGACATTATTTATATGGGGAAAAGTGTGAGATATACACGGACCATAAAAGTCTGAAATATATCTTCACACAGAAGGAGTTGAATATGAGGCAGAGAAGGTGGTTAGAGTTGATAAAAGATTACGACTATGATATCTTGTATCATCCAGGGAAGGCAAACGTAGTAGCCGACGCGTTAAGTCGGAAGGGTGGGGAAAAGTTGTCAATGTTAAGGACTCAGAATGAGTTAATAATGGAGATGGCAAGGATGGAGTTAGAAGTTAAGTTACCAAGTGAAATGATAGAAATGTTATTCGCAATAGAGACTCGACCAACGATTGTGGAATGGGTTAAGGAAGTACAGATAAGTACAGATTAATGTGAGCGAATGAAAAAGATAATGAGGGATGACGTGAAGACTAAGTATAACCTTGATAAAGAAGGTTTACTTCATTTTGAAGGAAGAATTTGGGTTCCAAATAATTCTGATTTAAAAGAAGAGATTATGTGTGAGGCTCATAGTTCGAGGTACTCGATACATTCGGGTAGTACTAAGATGTATCAAGACCTTCGTCAGAACTTTTGGTGGCCGAACATGAAGTGGGAGATCGCAGAATATGTTAGTAGGTGCTTAACTTGTCAGAAAGTTAAGGCTGAACACCAACGACCGAGTGGGTTATTGCATCCACTAGAGATTCCGAAGTGGAAATGGGAGTATATCACCATGGACTTTGTGGTGGGACTTCCAACAACGATAAAAGGATACGATTCTATTTGGGTGATAGTGGATCGGTTAACCAAATTGGCTCACTTTCTACCAATAGGAATTAGGTAAAAACCTAGAACAACTAGCTAAACTTTATGTCAAAGAAATTATTTCTAGACATGGAGTCCCTGTTTCGATTATGTTCGATCGTGATCCACGATTCACATCGAACTTTTGGAGGAGTTTGCAAGAGCAAATGGGAACGCATTTGAGATTGAGTACAGTGTATCATCCACAGATGGATGGACAAAGTGAACGGACAATTCAAACGCTAGAAGATATATTAAGATCTTGCGTTATGGATTTCAAGGGGAGTTGGGACAAACATCTGCCTTTGGTGGAATTCGCGTACAACAATAGTTTTCACGCTAGTATAGGCATGCCGCCTTACGAAGCGTTGTATGGGAGGAAGTGCAGAACACCACTTTGCTGGGATGAAGTAGGTGAACGTCGAATGTTGGGACCTGAGATGGTGCAACAAACGGCAGATATGGTTGAGCTAATACGAACTAGATTAGTAGCAGCTCAAGATAGACAAATGAAGTATGCAGATCCTCATCAAGAGAATAGAGAATTTGAAGTAGAATTGTATGTCTTTCTAAGAGTGTCGCCTTGGAAAGGGAAGATACATTTTGGGAAGAAAGGGAAGTTAAATCCAAGGTTTGTAAGACCTTTTGAAATTTTAAGAAGGGTAGGAGAGGTAGCTTATGAAGTAGTTGTGACACCCCCAAATTTGGGTACTTCATTTCCGCCAAATTTGGTGCTCACTGTCAAAATAATTACATCTAACTACCCATAATAAAGGATAAAACATTAAATAACTTAAACAATAATCTTTCTCATTAAAGGGTTACATCATCTCATAAATAATCCCAGGTAATCTAACCTTATATTATTACATCAGTTTGTGGAATACATTATAAAATAAAACAAGTCTTATAACATCATGCATTTAAATAAACTTTAAGTAATTCTTCAACACTTGGATATCTTGCCCTTTCCTTTGCTAGTATATGGCTCATCACCTCTTTTGACTTTAGCTGCATTGTTTAATTGCAAGAGTGAGCAAACAATTGCTCACTGACATAAAGAATAGTAATAATAACCATATGAGAATGAACAACAAATGCTGTACAATAATGAACTTGTTATATGAATAGAAACAGAAACAAGTTCGAACTTTAATATCTGAGGGTCTTATGACCACGAACTATGTCCACGGTGATTAGGTATTACTACGCCAACCTTAACAGTTAATTAGACTGTACAGACTCTTCTTAAACGTACTTAGGGGGATCAGCCCTTTGTATCATGTATTGTGCACAAACATCTAAACGTTACACGTACAAAATCCCCTATGTTAGGGTTATTCGTCTCAGTTTTAATTTAGAATTTCCGCACTAAAGAAAGTTTAGTTTGGAACTAGCTTATCAGTGTTTCTAGAATTTTAGAACACTTATTCAATTTCCATCAATAAAGGTTTAATACAAGAATGTATAACTGAACAAGGCTATCAAAGTCAAAGATCGGATATCAACAATATATAACTGAATAAACATGATATACATGCAAAGTATTATATTTAAAGAATTAGAACAATCTCTTTTGAATCAATGTGTTAGAACAATATATGTTTTGAATAATAATAACAAGAAATGAGAATGTGAAACTCATTTGATGTAACGAATTAGGTTACATGAGCTTATTCAATCATACATAAGAATAGAATCAATAGTCTTGCTCAATTAAAGTTTAGTATAAGAAACTTGCATTCATAAACAAAAGAATGAAGTTAGAAAGCTTGTTCAATGTAAAGAGTTAAGGTTTAGAAACTTGCGTTGAATGTAAGCTACACAAATGTAATATTCGCCAATTACCCTACATATATCATTAAAATCGCAACAACAATTAGTTGTATGAATATTAGCTTTAGGGGTTTAAACCATCATTTAGGTCATAACCCTAATCTAGCACCTAACCATGTAGGTTAACATACATAACGAATCTGAAATCTCATTACGATTCAACATAACTTAATCGTTCACCTCTAACTTTGAAAACACCACATTTGGTTTCATTTTATAACTTATTTAAATAATTATTTAAAATCTTTACACTTAGCATTACAACACATTACAATCTGATATTATAGCCTATATTATATCTTAACATTATTAACATGCATGCTTGATCAACCTAAGTCCCTTACACATGATCTACAATTAAGCGATCGCACCGCTGCCTCAGCAGCATTAGGCGCAGAATCAAGGCTTGGGACTAAGCGAGCTACATGCAGCTTTTTTGCCTTGGCATCGGTAGCAAATTTACCGGTGCACAACAAAGCGTAAAACTAAGCAGGAATAAAAGAGCTTTAACTTTTAGCCCAACAAACACGAATTTCACCCACAAAACTGTGACAAACGAGATTTTTGTAAATTAATTTTAATATTTATTGAATTAAATAAATATTTTTCGATGATTTAATTATTAGATTTAATAATTAATTGATGCAATTGTGGTAAATTAATTTAATTATATGTGTTACATTTATTAAATTAATGTAGAGAATAATTATTATTCAAATATGTAATTATGTGAGCTTATCGAATTAAATAAAATATTTAGTTAAGCATGATGTTATTTAATTAATTTAATTATTAATTAGAGAGTTAATAATTTGACATTATTTATTAATGAAAAATTGATTATGTGACTATGTGAATTTATGAGAAATTATTATATTTTATTTAAAATAAATAAGATATTGATTTATTTTATGAAGGAGTGTGACATTAATTAAACTATATGATAAAGCTTTATTAAATTAAATGGTTTTAAATCTATTTTGCTAGCCAAACAAGGCCCTATGGGGAGTTGGAGCAGTTACCCATTATTGGGTTAACTGACCACTCAACAAGGTCGATTCTTTATTTCAATCGACGCCTTCCTTTTTCTTTCTTCATTTTTCCTAAGTCTAGAAAAGTAGAAACAGAGAGAGTTTCGTAGAGAGAGATTGAGAAGTGTTGAGAGAGAATTTTGATTGAAGAAGAGTTGAGAAGAATTATTCCTTCTAATCTATACCTTACACTCAGGGTAATCTCCTCCTTCCCAAATTTTTAAAGTTACGTTGTTTAAGTTTTATGAAAATGGCTTTCAATCAAGTTCTGTGGAATTTCTGTAAATTGGGAAATTGAGTTAGGAATATATGTAATAATTCGAGTATCATAACATGTTTTATATATATTTTATATGATTCCATATCATAAGTTTCAAAGAAATGATGAGTTGCTATTTCAAAAATTTACAGAGTTTGGGTTTTGGCCATATGGCCTTATACGTGATATTTCATGTATTGAACGTATATTATCCCTAAATTTTACATTCGTATGTTGTTATGCATGTTGATACGAAGAGACCAAAGTTTAAATAAACGGATTCAGTGTTATAACGAATCCGTAGTGACAATTTTCATGTTTTATTTTCAAAACCTTCAAGAACATCAAGAACAAAGTGGAAAGTAAATGTGTTGATTCTCGCAAATTATGTGTTGTAACTTGTTAAAAATCATGCTAGATGGGTTAAGTAATGATTATATATGTATTACAATGATTGGGTAAGTCTAAATTGCAAAAAAATAACTAATTGGAAGTTATGGCCATATTCATGTATAATTTTACTCATGATTGATTTTTTGGCCTAATTTGGCCTTATTATGTTTTATGAATCTAAGAAAATAAAAAAATGAGCTCGGTAACTTAGCCCCTACGCAAGCGTTATAAACTAAATTGCCTTACTTCCACTAAAAAAAAAAAATAAATAATAAAAATAAAAATAAAATAAAATAAAATAAAAATAAAAAAATAAATATTTGATGAAAATTATTATTAAAATATTTATAAAATAAATTAACTATTTTAATTGAGATATTTATGGAATAAAATAAATATTTGATGAAAATTATTATTAAAATATTTATAAAATAAATTAAATATTTTAATTAAGATATTTATGGAATAAAATAAATATTCGATAAAAATTATTATTAAAATATTTATAAAATAAATTAAATATTTTAATTAAGATATTATGGAATAAAATAAATATTTGATGAAAATTATTATTAAAATATTTATAAAATAAATTAAATATTTTAATTGAGATATTTATGGAATAAAATAAATATTCGATGAAAATTATTATTAAAATATTTATAAAATAAAGTAAATATTTTAATTGAGATATTTATGGAATAAAATAAATATTCGATGGAAATTATTATGAAATAATTTATTCGAGTGTAATAATAGTAAGAGAATGAAAATATTCTAATTTAATTAAGTAATTAAATTAGAAGGGTAATGATTTGTTAAATAAAGTGGAGTTTATATTAAATAATTAAGTGAAAATGTAACTAATGAATGTCGTGAATACATATGGTATGTGTGTAGGATTTGTGGTGAACTAAGTAGTAATCGTTTAGCCTACGATGCAGGCAAGTTTCCTAACCCTACTTGTCATTATTGTTCAAGTTTATTATTTACCTCGAGTAAATTATCATTACTATTATTCAAGTTCGAATGTTATATTAAAGATTTATTATCTTTTCAAAGCATGACTCGCTTATACAATAATTGTTCTATTGTATACTTCTTAAGATTATTATTCAATTGAATATCATTATTGTTGAACCTTATTAGACTAGTGAACTTTATCGATTCAACTAGTCCTTAGTTGATGAACGCTCTAAATTTTAGAACCCTTATTGAATTATCCAAACCAAACTTCCTTTGGTGCGGATTCGAATGTCAAATCGAGATGAACAACCTCGTAGCGGGATTTACTTATATGTTAGCGTTAAGATATTGTGCACGATGGTACTAAGTATCGATCCCCTGGCACGAAAGTAGAAAGGTCCATAGTCTTATGATCGTTAAAGGTTTCAAGTATAACCCTTGATAACCTAGGACATAGTTCAAGGTCTTATGACCCTCGTAATTCTTTTGATTCTTGTTATTCATTCTTGATTCAAAAGTTGAGCTTTCATTCGATGTTTTTGATTTACTCGCATGTTATTATACCGTTATTTCATTATTATACTTGTGGGCAATAGTGCTCACTATTGCTTAATAATAATATTGCAAATTAAGAACGAAAGAACCGATGAACCTTCCACTAGTAAAGGCAAGGCAAAGTTAGCAAGTGATGAAGACTTGTTATTTTTATTAGATGATGTATTTATGTTTAAGACTTGAGTTAATAATGTTATTTAAGACTTATTTGTTTATGATTCCATACAGGATGTTTAAGGTTAGTTTAACTTTGGGATTGTATTATTATTATTTGGATGTTGTAACCCTTAAGGGAAGATTTTTATTCTATCTATTGCATGGTTTGCATTTATTATGGGTAGATAGATAGATGATATTTGTACAGTGAACACCAGATCCCGTGGAATCGAAGTACCCGGATTTGGGGGTGTCACAAGTTGGTATCAAAGCTATAGGTTATGAACCTTAGGTGGGGGAACAACCTTAGGTAGTAGCCTTATAGAAAGAAGATAGTGATGGAAAACTCTTATCGAGTTATAAGAAATGAATTTATGTAATTCATTGAAGATAATAAAAGACCTTATGTGTTTATGTGTTAAAGTATGCGTTAGATGATACGACTTAGTAACTAAAACTTAAAATTTTGTTGTTAGGATGTCGAATGTTGGAGAAGCTAGTCAAGCTGGGGAGGAAGAACCCCGTGTACCTATAGTACCGACAGAGGAGGAGCCCCGAGACATTCATGTCGTTAGGGAGCAGCTGGTACAGAGGGAGTCATCTCCATTGATCACCGTTGTTGGTCAGGAGCATGAGCCCGAGACTGATCTTGAGGAGGATCCTGAGGAGGAATTTGTTGAGGAAGAGGAAGAAGAGGAGTTACCACGGTACACCGTTGATGCTGAGATGTATGACACGTTATATGACCGTAACGTGGAGTTACGAGACGAGGTCCAAGATTTGACTGAGCGAGCGGTTATTCAGCATATTACTCTAGAGCAGAAGGAGAGGGAGATTTCGACTCTTCACTCTCGACTGGCAAATGTAGAATGGGATTTGGTCCATGAGAAGGGTCAAACTGAAGATAAGACCGAGGAGATAGAGAAACTGAAAAAGGAACTGAAAGAAACCTCTGAATGGCTAAACATAGCAGAGGAAGGCTGGGTAAGAGAATGATCGTGCAGAGGATGATAGTCGTGCAAAGAAAGCAAAGATTGGGGAAACGTACTCTACACTTAACAAGGCAATGAATGAGACCCAAGATGTACCCAATCCAGTTCGAAGGACTACCATTATACATGATGGATCGTAGGACAATGCATCGCATCTTAGAAGAGGAGCGTAGCAAGGCTAATCAGTACCTTGATCGACAGTGATGTGATTTATTTAATTATGTGAAGAACTTAATTAGTTTTTTTATGTAAATTCTGACGTGTTTATGAACAAAAGAATATTTGAATGTTTTAAATCATGTGGATTCTTTATTCTAGGATAGTTGATGTAAATAGCAGTTATGCTATCGTTTAATGTTAAAACTTTGATTTGAATGCAAATATATCAAGTTGTTTGAGATGATGTGTTAAGTGATATGTTAAATTGTTGAGTAATGCCTTAACTATTTAGAGAAATAAATAAAGTCCTAATAAAGCGTTTATTTAATGTAAAAAATGCCGCCAAGGAGAAGACAAACAACGCCAACCTACCAAGAAGAGTCAACCAATAATAACAATTATGCCAACGCTAATCCCGTGCAGCAGTTGGTGAACTTACTGACTGGAGCCATGAATAACCAACCTCAAGCTCGCGTGATAACTATTATTATAGGAAAAATCAACCAATGGTAAATGGTCGTCCCAATTTCCCTTGAAATCCATAATACATGCTCTGAGCATATCCTCTAGTGTCTGGATGGTTCTCTCACTCTATCCGTCTATTTGAGGATGGTACGATGTGCTCATTCTTAGCTGCGTTCCCAAACATTCTTATAATCACTTCCAGAAATTTGAAGTGAAACGTGGATCTTTGCCTGATACAATGGACACAGGTACACTATGTCGTGAAACAATTTCCTTCACGTATAGTTTTGCCAATTGATCCAGGTTAAATCTAATCTTGATTGGTAAGAAGTGTGTCGACTTCGTCAGTCGATCAACAATCACCCAAACGGCATCAAAACCTTGTTGTGTCATTAGAAGACCTACCACAAAATCCATTGTGATATGCTCCCATTTCCATTCTGGTATCTCCAACGGTTGTAATAAACTGCTTGGCCTTTGGTGTTCAGCTTTAACTTTCTAACACGTTAAGCATTTTGCCACACACTAAGCCACATCATTCTTCATATTCGGCAACCAAAAATGATGTATAAGATCCTGGTACATTTTTGTACTTCCAGGGTGAATCGAATATCTTGAGTTGTGAGCTTCACTCAGAACTTCCTCTTTAACTTCCGGTACTGGCGGAACCCAAATTATCCATTCGAATCGAAGTAACCCTTCCGAATCGATTTTGAATTTGCTTTCCCCCCCTTCAGATACTTTTTGTTTTATCTTTTCGCATTCTTTATCCTGAATTTGTGCATGCTTCAATTTATCTACCAACGTTGAATTGTTTCTTGTCTGGAATAACTTCTTGTCGGATTTTGTCGGATATTTAATTTCCAATTCTATCTTAGCCATTTCCGACACTAACTTCTCCTGAGCTGTCAACATCATTAACTTCTCTCGTCCTTTCTCGCTAAAGCATCAAAGAACAACATTCGCCTTCCGGATGATGATAGAAAATCTCGCAATCATAGTCTTTGATCAGCTCCAACCATCTTCTTTGCCTTATATTCAAATCTTTTTATGTAAAGATATACTTCAGACTTTTATGGTCAGTATATATCTCACATCTCTCTCCATAAAGATAATGTCTCCAAATCTTCAGGGCAAACACCACCGCAGCCAACTCTAAGTCATGAGTTGGATACCCTTTCTCGTAATCTATTAATTGACGTGAGGCATACGCAATAACTTTGTCGTTCTGCATAAGCACACAGCCTAGTCCTTTATGCGATGCGTCACTATACACCACAAAATTCTATGTATCATCAGGCAATGACAACACGGGTGTTGTACTTAACCTCTTCTTCAATTCGTGAAAACTTTCCTCACACTTCTTCGTCCAAACAAACTTAACCGCCTTCCTGGTTAAATTCGTCAACGGGGTCACAATTTTGGAAAAATCTTGAATAAAACGCCTATAGTAATCTGCCAACCCTAAGAAACTCCTTATCTCTGACGGTGTCTTTGGCTGATCCCAGTTTACTACAGCCTCAACTTTTGATGGATCTACTGAAATTTCGTCTTTATCAATAACATGCCCGAGAAACTATACACGTTCTAACCAAAACTCACATTTTGAAAATTTTGCATACAACTTCTCTTTTCTCAATGTCTCCAATGTCACTCTTAAGTGTTCAACATGTTCTTCCTTGGTCTTAGAATACACCAAGATATCATCAATAAACACCACCATAAATTTATCTAAGAATGGTTTAAACACCCTGTTCATCAAATCCATGAACGATGCAGGTGCATTGGTTATACCAAATGACATAACCAGAAACTCATAATGACCCTACCGAGTTCTAAATGTCGTCTTTGGTACGTCTTCTGGCCTCACCTTCAGTTGATGATAACCACTCCTCAAATCTATCTTTGAAAAATACCTCGCACCCTTCAGTTGATCAAACAGGTAGTCAATTCTTGGTAACGGATACTTATTTTTAATCGTGACCTTATTCAATTCTCTGTAATCAATGCAGAGTCTCATCGATCCATCCTTCTTCTTAACAAATAACACTGGCGCTCCCCATAGCGATACGCTCGGCTGGATATACTTTTTGTCGAACAATTCTTGCAATTGCACCATCAACTCTTTCATATCTACCAGGGCCATTCTGTATGGTGCCTTAGATATCAGGCCTGTTCCTGGTACTAAATCAATCACGAACTCGATTTGTCGATCTGGCGGAAGACCCGGCAAATCGTCTGGAAATAAGTCTGCAAAATCTCTTATGATCGGTATCTCTTCTAACTTAGCACTTTTTCTTTTGTGTATCAACTATGTAGGCTAAGTATCCTACACATCCTTGTCTTAACAACTTTTTGGCTTGCATCACCGTCAGACAACTTGCTTGCCGAGGTGACTTGCTACCATAAAACACAACCTTTGACGGAGTCATAAGGTTAACACACTTTCTTTGGCAATCAATTACTGCTCCGTGATTGAATAACCAATTCATTCCCAAGATAACATCAAACTCACCCAATCTAATTGGTATCAAGTCTACCCTCATCTCTTGACCCTTTATAACCACTCTACAATTCTTATATATGAACCTAACAGGAATCACTTCCCTATTTGCAATCTCTATGCTCAAAGAATAATCTAATTCTTCCTGAGGCAAATCTAAGTTTTGAGCAAATTCATTGGATATAAATGAGCAAGTACCACCCGAATCAAACAGTACATAAGCATTAATACCATTAATCGGAATGATACCTGACACCACATCCTTAGATCGAATAAAGATCCTCGCATTTGGTCATATTGAAAGTTCTCGCAGTAGGTCGGCTTGACTGTGTTGGTCCAGTGATATTTAATGCACCACCACCGTTGTTGTTTCCCTTTCCTCCACTTGTACTCCCCGCTGGCTTTTTAGGACAATCACGAGCCATGTGATCCTTCGAACCGTAGGTAAAACATGCTCCTTTCTTTGGGCTAAAATAGTTCGGTGCAATGTGTCCCTCCTGACCACAGTTGAAACACACCCGTTTTCCCTTCAAACATGCCCCAGTATGGTTCTTTCTGTAAGACCCCAACTTTTATGAATAAAGAATAATTTTCTCAAAATATATATTTGAATATTATGGTGTGGATTGGATATAATGTTATAGTTGTGGGTAATATTTACAATTTTTGCAAAGTAAGCGAGTGGTTATATAATATTCGATTGGTCGGGGAATATTCGTTTTAACAGAGAATATTCGTACGATGGCACAATCATTGGTGGACCCCACAACGAAAGTATTGTCGTAATTAGAAAACGACAAAAATATCTTTCTATAAAAATAACAGCGGAGGTGTTACCGTTAAAACTGTTGAACTACCCGGTAGTAAAAGTACAGTAATACGCGTGGTTGCATAGTAGTACACAATATTGATTATTGATGATTACGTGATAAGTCACTCAGTTATACTCAATTATTGCTACAGTAATTGCTGCATCATATCTCTCATATTATTGATTCAATTATTATTACAGTATCATCTACATAATATGATATATTATTAAATCAATAATTGAGATGACAAAGTTATTCATATTATTATTTGCAATATTGACAATGTCTAGAAGTTCTGTCAAGGAGAGGTTTGGTCACCTAATTGCGTGCCAATAAGGAGAAATCCTTATCGAAAAGCCCCCTCTTTCCTGAAAACGACATGGTTGTTAAATATTGTGAATTATAATATTAATGATGAATAAGTTCGTGTTGATTAAAGATGAATTTTATAGTTCCATTGTGTTGGACTTATTTGTGTTAGTATAATTGATGTCTGGAGGTTATATTGTTCAATTGGGTATTCGGGACACTTTTCGTATCGGAGTACTATTCACGAGTTACTATTCATAAGTTACTATTCATGATTTACTATTCACGAGTTACTATTCATGGGGTACTATTCACCCGTAAGATATATTTTTGTTCGGTCCAAATCATTTTTGGGTACAATATTATTTCATGAGGAGATGTGCTAATTTTTCAAACCGCTGGTTGAAGATATAATAAGAAAATCAATATGGACTACCGTGGAAAGTATAATAGTAAATCAATATGGATCATTTGGTTTAAAGTTTTAATAGTAAATCAAGATGGATCGTTGCTTTAAGTTTTAATAGTAAACCAATATGGACCGGCCCATTTAAAATTAAATCAATCTTGACTGCTCATGAATTAGTTATTATTCACCCATTCTCCTATAAATAAAGCTCATTCCTTCATTATTTCTTACGAATTCACTTTGAAACTCTAGAGAGAGACTACTATAGAGAAAGAAGAAAAGTATTCGTGACGCCACCAAAATTAGGTATACATCACCCATCTTGGGTCGCTTGAGATACATGGTGCAAATTCAAATACAACTTACTAATACAATCGTCAGATACAATACGATTTAAAAACATAAAGCGTGAGTTTGAATACAAATATTATCTACTAGAGATTATACAAACTCAAAAGGAGTCCTCATTACAATTATTATCACACTATTTCATAGAATAGTGAGGACTACTAATGCTATCCTCGGACCATCACTCCGTTCCCACTCGTCCCGGCTATATTCTCATTTCACGAAGAAAACGGTGAAAGGAAGGGTGAGCTCAACTAGCCCGAGAAGAAATATTATGACTAAGATAATGCGAGAATAAATTATCATTAGTCTCCAACAATGTTAAACGATAAAATACAATAGACATCAAGTTTAAGCTAGCGGAATGAACAAGCAATCCATTAAAAGAGTCAAGTAGAAAATAACATCTACTATCTTTTATGATTAAAAGGTTTTTCATCATCATTATCGGCGAGACTCGACTTAATAAATATTTCACATCATCGAATCACCCCTGCACTACGGCCAAGGATATTCTTTAGTATCACGACCACAATTATCCATGCACTACGGGCCAAGAATATTTGTGTATTCATTAATGGTCATGATCATGCCAACAACTGTCCATCAATACACTACGGGCCAATGAGGACTTTTACCACATCACTTATAACATTACGGTAATGATTATACCGAATAATCCCTGGTCATAATCATACCAAGTCCATCTATGCACTACATGCCACAGATGACTTTCAACAAAATATAAACATGAGGATGATGATAATGATATAAAAATTCAATAAAACAAGTTCAAGAATTAATTTATCTAGGAACTGATAACGTCCAAATTGTCAACATGATATTGTTTTGTAGAGTAAAATTCAAGAATGCTCAGAAGAATATTTCTATGAAAAGATACTGGATGAAGCGCAAATATCAAGGATATTCCACTAATTTCATGGAGTATAGAAGTCAAAACTTTAACCAACTGAGTATAATAAAGAATGGAATAACAAAAGAAATCACCATGCATGCGGTACTTGCATGTAGACAGTTATTCCAACAGAATACTAAATAACGGAACCAGTCAAAGTAAATTACATGCAAGCGTGATGTTCCAACAAAATAATAAAGAATGGAATAACAGTAAATCACCATGCATGCGGTATTTCAGATATATGAAGTTATTCCAACGTAATACTAATAAGGATTTTAATCGGTCCGTAAACGCACGAACAAGATATTCAAATGTAATAATAATAAAGATTTTAACCCGGTCCCGGCGTAAAAGATATAGACAGATATTCCAATGTAATAATAAAGACGGAATCGTGTCCAAAGATAAAATGCATGCAGATGGATATTCCAACAGAATACTAAAGACGGAATAATAGAAGAATGTCACCAAGTAAAGGGTAGACCGTATATACAGGTTATTCCAACAGAATAATAATGAATGGAATAACAACAGTTCTCTTCATGAATAAGAAAAAAATAACACCCCTTACGAATACAACAAATAATATTACCTACCTTAAGAATAAGTGTACTAGATATATAAGTAGTGAAGTAGTAGAATACTTTCTTCTTTCTCTTTATAGTTTATCTCTCTAGAGTTCAGTGAATTCTTAAGAAAATAATGAAGGAATGAGCTTCTATTTATAGAAAATGGATCAGATAAGAACTAACTCATGAATCTATCTCGTATTGATTTACTTTAATCTGACGGTCCATATTTAAAGCAAAATCTTTTAAATAAAATATAATATATTCTATTTATAATCTAATAAAATGAATAACTTTATAAAAGATATTACTATGCAAACACTATGCAGCACTATGCAAACACTATGCATAATAAAATATAATATATTCTAATTATTGTCTAATAAAATGTATAGCTTTATAAAAGTATTCTGCTTTATATAAAAAAGATTTTACTATGCAAAACACTATGCATAATAGAATATAATATATTCTATTTATAGAATAACTTTATAAAAGTATTATGTTTTATATAAAAGATTTTCTCAGATTATTACATTAATAATACCAACAAAAACTGAAAGTGACTTATCACTTAAGCATCAATAATTAATACCGTAGTGCTACTATGCAACCACGCCAGACATCAGTATTTTTTAACAATTCGTGTTTCAACAGCTTAACAGTAAAACTTCCGCCATTATTTTCATAAAGTATTTTTGTCATTTTCTCAATCCGATAATAATTACATTTGTAGGGTCCACCAATGATTGTGTCGTTTGTGCTAATATTCTTTGTTAAAACGAATATTCCCCGACCAATCGAATATTATATAACAACTTGCGTACTTTGCAAAATTTATAAATATTACCCACAACTATTATATCAATTTCACTCCATAATATTCAAAAATAATATTTATAGAAAATTCATCTTTATTCAAAAAGTTTTGGTTTTACATATTCTGCTACTTCACTACTTCAGTATTCAGTTTTTCTAAGGTAGAGAATATTATTTGGTGTACTCATAAGGGATATTCTTTCTTTCTTATTCATGAAGAGAACTTCTGTTATTCCATTCTTTATTATTCTGTTGGAATAACCTGTATACGCGGGATACCCTATACTTGGTAAAATTCTTCTGTTATTCCATTCTTATTATTCTGTTGGAATAACCTGTTTATGCAAATTACCGCATACATGGTGAAATTCTTCTAATATCCAGTTCTTTATTATTCTGTCGGAATATCCTGTCTGTGCGTTTACGCCGGACCTGGTTCCATTATTTATTATTCTATCGTAATATCCTCGCTCAATGCGCTTCTGGGCCTTTGACCGGTTCCATTATTTATTATTCTCGTCGTAATATCCATGCATCTGCTCGCTTATGCCGACACTGGTTCCATTATTTATTATTCTGTTGGGAATAACATGTCGGTGTTGTCTATCGCACGCATGGTGAATCCTTCTGTTATTCCATTCTTTATTATTCTGTTGGAATAACCTGTCTATGTGGATTACCACATGCATGGTGAATGATCCTGTGTATTCATTCCTTATTAAATTGTGGAAATGATCTGTCTACGTGGATTACCGCATGGCGGGCAAAAATCCATTTGCAGTTTCATATATTCTATTATACTCAGTTGGTTAAAGCTTTGGCTTCTATACTCCATAAAATTAGTGGAATATCCTTGATATTTGCGCTTCATCCAGTATCTTTTCATGGAAATATTCTTCTGAGCATTCTTGAATTTTACTGCACAAAGCAGTATCATGTTGACAATTTGGACATTATTGAGTTCAGGATAAATTAACTTATAAATCTTTAAAATTTATTCTTGAACTTGTTTTATTGAATTGTCATCATCCTCATGCTTATATTATGTTGAAAGTCATCTTTGGCTTACGTGCATAGATGGACTTGGTATGATTATGACCAGGGATTATTCGGTATAATCATGACCGTAATGTGACGAATGATGTGGTAAAAGTCCTCATTGGCACGTAGTTCATCGGTGGACAATTGTTGGTATGATTATGACCAGGATTATTCGGTATAGTCATGACCATTGATGATTATATGAATATCCTTGGTCATGGAGCGAGGATGATTCGATTTTATTTATTAAGTCGAGTCTCAAATGATAAAGTTGATGAAAAACTTTTTAAATCATAGAAGGCATGAGATTTTATACTTTACTTGACTCTTCTAATGGATTGCTTATTCCGCTGCAGTTTTTGATCTAAAACTTGTTGTCTATTATATTCTATCAGTTGTTATACTGTTGAAGGCTATTGATAATTTATTCTGCATTATCTTAGTCATAATATTTCTTCGGGCTAGTTGAGCTCACCTTTCTTTCACCGTTCTCTTGTGAAATGAGAACGTAGCTGGGACTAGTCGGGGAACAGAGTGATGGCCTAGATGGTGCATTAGTAGTCCTCACTATTCCTGTGAAATAGTGTGATAATAAATGTAATGAGGACTCCATTGAGTGTGGATATTGTCTAGATGACAATATTTGTATTAAAACTCACACCTATGTTTTGTCGTATTTCACACGACTGTTGTATAATTAAGTTGTATTTGTATTCAGTACCTTGTATCTGGCGACTCAAGATGGGTGATGTATACCTGTTTTGGGGGTGTCACACATTCCACAAGTAGCACAAGCTTCAAACTTTTTCTTCTGCTAACTTCCATGTTGTCCTCCCGTAGTCGAATTCTCGTTTCACTTCCTCTTCTGATTGTTACTTCCAACATTACTCCCACCAGCCTTATTCTCATTATCATTCTTCCTCTTCTTCTGTTCTTGGTTGTCTTGGTCAAGGCATCGCTTCCACCTTCCGCGATAATTACCTTTTTCTAGTACAGCCGCAAATGTATTTAACTGGAACATTGAAACCTTGCTATACAGCCAGGGTTTCAATCCTTGTTCGAACCTTCTCGCCTTACGTTCATCCGTATTGACTTGACCAACTCGTTAAACTTCACAGCATATTCTGGCACCGTCATGGTTCCTTGCTTCAACTCTAGAAATTGCACCTCCAACTGATTCCGAGAACTCGCTGGAAAGTACATTTCGAAAAACATTTCCTTAAATATATCCCACATTATCACTCCTTGTCCCCCATGAACCTTATTTTCTAGCCACCAGTAGCTAGCTTCGGACTTCAGCATGAACGTCGCGAATGCAGTCTTTTGATCTTCGTTAACTCTAGCAACATCAAACACCTTCTCCATTTCCATGATCCAGGTTTGGGCTTCCACTGGATTCATAGACCCTTGAAACTCTGGCGGTCCAACTGCTTTGAATTCCTTGAAAGTCGTAACTTGAGCTTGCGGTTGATTCACAAGTGCTCCCGTCAACAGAGCTACCAACTGTTGAACTGGATTAGCGTCGACCTCATCATTATTGTTTGTAGACCCCTCAGGAGGTGGTTGTTGACGTGGTTATCTTCTTCTAGGAGGCATTTTCTGTTAGAACATACGCTTATTAGTTCCTCACTCAACTTCTTGAGTAATGGAAGTTTAACTTAAACATTTTAAGATTAAAGCTATAACACATAACATTTCAAATAAACTTTGATGTTTTATTCATTCATAATGCTTTAAAATATATAAAAGATAGCATATCTACTATAAACATCCACTTTCCTGAACTAAACCAGTTTCAGGATTACATACTCATACTACCCCTTTATTCATCTCAAAATAAGGGATTTAAAACTTTATTTATTCACATAATAACCATATATTATCATCACTCTTATTTTCTATCTATTCATATTAAGACGTCGAGAGGCTTCTCTGCGCTCCTCCGCCATGATGCGATATGCCGTCCTACGATCCATCACGAACCACGGCGAGTCTTCAAATTGAGGCGGATAATAAAAGACTCGATCTTGGGCCCTATCAATCGTAGAATTAAAGGCATGATCCATTTCGTTCATTTTGGCCTTCTTCACTTGGACTTTAGCCTCAGCACGGTCTGCACGTTGAGTCTCCTTCATCCAAGCGTCCTCTGCTCTTGTACGCTTAGTTAATTCCTCTTTGAAGTCATCTTTCAACTTCTCCATGTCAGTCTTCATCTTCTTGTTCACTGCCAACAGGTCTTCATGCTGACCCTTGGTATGAACTAAATCCCATTCTGTGTTTCCGAGTTTTGAATCAAGTTCCTGAATCTCTACATCCTTCTGTTCCAACGCAACGTGATGTATATCAACCATCTCCTTCAGTTCCTCTACATTATCATGTAACTCTATGTTACGATCGTACAAAGCATCATACATCTCAGCCGATACGGAGTTTGGTGGAAACTCCGCAGGATCCTCTTCTTCTTCATCCTCCTCTATCTCCTCAGGACTATACTCCTCGGGATCGGTCACAGGCTCATCCTCTTGGATCAACTGTTCTCGCACTACGTGAATATCCCAGGGTTCATCATCTCTAGGTAACTGAGGTATCACCTCCCTAGCTGGACTGGACCCTCCTTCGTTAGACATCCTGTCAACAAAATATTTTAAGTTTTACTTAACATTATCGATACTCACGAGCACATAAGTTATTAACACATAGCACATAATGTCTTTTATTATTTAGTTTAAATGGATGCCTTAATCCATTCCTTCAAACCCGATAAGAGTTAAACACCTCTATGTTTTTTGTTTCCTTAAAGGCTACTTCCTAAGGTTTTTCCCTCCTAAGGTTCATAACCTAAAGCTTTGATACCAACCTGTGACACCCCCAAATCCGGGTACTTCATTTCCACAGAATTTGGTGCTCACTATCAAAATAATTACATCTAACTACCCATAATAAAGGATAAAACATTAAATAACTTAAACAATAATATTTCCCATTAAAGGGTTACAACATCTCATAAACAATCCTAGGTAATCTAACCTTAAATTATTACATCAGTTTGTGGAATACATTATAAAATAAAACAAGTCTTATAACATCATGCATTTAAATAAACTTTAAGTAATTCTTCAACACTTGGACATCTTGCCCTTTCCCTTGCTAGTATATGGCTCAGCACCTCTTTCGACTTTAGTTGCATTGTTTAATTGCAAGAGTGAGCAAACAATTGCTCACTGACATAAAGAATAGTAATAATAACCATATGAGAATGAACAACGAATGTTGTATAATAATGAACTTGTTCTACGAATAAAAATAGAAACAAATTCGAACTTTAATATCTGAGGGTCTTATGACCACGAACTATGTCCACGGTGATTAGGTATTACTACGCCAACCTTAACAGTTAATTAGACTGCATGCACTCTTCTTTAAACGTATTTAGGGGATCAAACTTTGTACCATGTATTGTGCACAAACATCTAAACGTTACACGTACAAAATCCCCTATGTTATGGTTGTTCGTCTCAGTTTGAGTTTAGAATTTTCCGCACTAAAGAAAGTTTAGTTTGGAACTAGCTTATTAGTGTTTCTAGAATTTTAGAACACTTATTCAATTTACATCAATAAAGGTCTAATACAAGAATGTATAACTGAACAAGGCTATCAAAGTCAAAGATCGGATATCAACAATATATAACTGAATAAACATGATATACATGCAAAGTATTATATTCAAAGAATTAGAACAACCTCTTTTGAATCAATGTGTTAGAACAATATATGTTTTGAATAATAATAACAAGAAATGAGAATGTGAAACTCATTCGAATAACGAATTAGGTTACATGAGCTTATTCAATCATACATAAGAATAGAATCAATAGTCTTGCTCAATGAAAGTTTAGGATAAGAAACTTGCATTCATAAATAAAAGAATGAAGTTAGAAAGCTTGCTCAATTTAAAGAGTTAAGGTTTAGAAACTTACCTTGAATGTAAGCTACACAAATGTAATATTCGCCTATTACCCTACATATATCATTAAAATTGCAACAACAATTAGTTGTATGAATATTAGCTTTAGGGGTTTAAACAATCATTTAGGTCATAACCCTAATCTAGCACCTAACCATGTAGGTTAACATACTTAACGAATCTGAAATCTCATTACGATCCAACAAAACTTAATCGTTCACCTCTAACTTTGAAAACACCATATTTGGTTTCATTTTATAACTTATTTAAATAATTATTTAAAATCTTTACACTTAGCATTACAACACATTACAATCTGATATTATAGCCTATATTATGTCTTAACATCATTAACATGCATGCTTGATCAACCTAAGTCCCTTACACATGACCTGCAATTAAGCAGCATCGCCTTTCCTCATACTGTATGCATGCAATTGCGATTGGGATCACAGAATTCTGCAGCTTTTTGCCTTGGCACCAGCAGCAAATACGCTCTGGTGTACCATGACAGAGGCGTAAATTCAAGCAGAACAAACGATGAGCCGACTTTTAGCCCAACAAACACGAATTTCACCCACAAAATAGTGAAATTAACATCTAAAATTGGTACAGACTATTACAAACATGTTTGCTAACATTTACAACCAATTAACACAATTTAACATCAACTAAAACTAGTTTAATTTCTCAAAATTCCATATTTTCATAAAAAAAAACTCCATTTTTGAACTTCTTCACAAAAATCATCACTGACATCTCAATTTTTCACTAAATCACTTCGTTCAAACTATGTTATCTTCGTTTCTTAACATACTAACATAATCCGCCAATAAATTACAGATTATAACAAGTATTGATTATGAAAATTTGTACTTTCCAAACCATATTATATAAACACTGTGATTTTTTTTCCTTTTTCTTCTTACACCCAATTTACACGAATTTGATAACTGATATACAATCACAGATGATAACCAACCAATTTATCAAGAGTATACATATATAATCAACAACATCTTGTACAACAATTCCACAAAACCAACTTCAGAGAATAGAAAATTACAAGACTGAAAATTAGAATTGAAGTAAGTTATACCTTCAGTTTGATTGTACGCTACCAAAGGATGGTGACTAGGTTTAGCAATTCCCCTTCTTTCTCTTGTCAATCACCAAGAACTCAGTGTTTTTCTCTGTTCTCTCTCAAACCTTCTCTGTATTTTCTATATTGTCTAGCGTTAGGGAAAAATAAGACGCGTAGGAAAAATATAAGCTAGCCACAATCCCACGTACGTCAGTTAAAAAATAAAAAGACGTCAGTTGGGAAAAAGCCAAAGGTCACAAGACCCTGTTTGGCTAACCACACTATTTCTTTACTAGATTATTTTTATATTATTTTTATTATATAGTTTCATGTCACACCGTTAATTTAATTAACTCATACTTATAATTAATAAATAATTATATATCTAATTTAATTAATAAATTAGAAACATCACTTTATTTAATTTATTTATTTCCTTTAAATTAAACAATTCATTTAATTTAATTATTTTTTAAAATTAAATCCCTCAATAAAATTATCATTATTCAATTTAATTAGCATTAATCAATTTAGTTACTAAATTAATTTACCACAATTATCAATTATTTATTTTCCTCAATAAATAATTATTTAAAATATTTATTTAATTCAATAAATATTTAAATTAAATTAAAAATTTCTCAATCGTTACAGTAGCCTTACCTCTCGAGATGAAAAGAATACACAATGTGTTTCACGTGTCGGTGTTACGTCCGTATAAACCGGACTACAAGCACGTAATAGAATATGAGTCTATTCAAGTAGAAAAAGACTTAACGTATGAAGAACTTCATATTCAAATTGTTGATAGGAAGGAACAAGTCTTGAGAAATAAAGTAATACATTCAGTAAAGGTAATATGGAGTAACCACGATGCTGAAGAAGCAACGTGGGAGCTCGAAAATAAAATGAAGAAAAAGTTTCCTCATTTGTTTATGTGAGAATAACGTGATTCTGGGGACAGAATCCTTATAAGGAGGGAAGAATGTAACGCCCGAGAATTTTGGATTTTTAATAAATTAAATATTTATTTGATTATGTGGATTAAATGAATTTAATTGATTAATTATGTGAGTACGATGTTTAAAGGTCGTTCTATGACCTAGAATATGTGGATGTGGTTAGTATTTTGGCTATGTGCTAGGATTAATTGTTTTGATTTATCAAGACAAAAATGAAGGTTTTTCGAGAATTTTCCCGTAAAAACACTATTCATCCGATTTTGTTCGGAGCTTGGGTTCGAAATTCCAAGAAACGCGTAATGGTAGAATATGAAGATATAATGGAATATCCGATAATATTTTCGTTATGGCAAACGAAGTTTTCACCAGCGGACTTCAAACCTAAGGGTTAATGAAAGAGATTTTCGAAAGGGAAATGTAATGCGTATAAATATTTAGGTTATTATACGTATGAGATACGGGTATTATACTAGTTTGAATACGAGTATGGTAGGAAAAATAGTATGACGTATAATACGAATATTGTATGAGTATTAGACAAAGAGGATACGTGAGTTATACATGTAGAATACGAATCGTTCTTATTGGATTTTGAGTTAAGGATTTGGTTGAATTCAATTGGACTTCGATTAATAGCAAGCCCAATGAATTAAGTAAGCAAGCCCAAGTCAAGGCCCAATTTTAATTTAAGTCAAGCCCAATCCAAGAAACCGAACCGCGGGTCGAACCGCGAGTCACGGGATGGGTAAAACGCATGGGGAAACCCATGGGATGATCCATGAAGGAGGTGGGTCGGCCACTTGGCCACCAAGTAAAGTGATTACTTGGTGGCTAAGTTGAAGAGGAGGTGGGAATAGTAAGAAGGTGGCACATTGACCATTTTACCCCCATTTTGTTTTCGTATAAATACAAAGCTAGAGTTGGTCATTTGGTGTTTTGAAAGGATTGTCCAACCTATATTGAGAGAGATAAAGAGCTAGAATAATATAATCAATCTACTTCCAAGCAAACCATAAGACGTTTATCAAAAACGCGAAGAACGACAAAGGTAATATTCTCGTAAACAATAGTCTTCATCTTTTTCGATTTCTTTCTCATAGAGAATCGTAGATTGGTGGAGCATGTTTAGTGAGGAGGAATAGGGATGACTATTAATAACGAAAACATTGATAAGTCATGATCGAATAGAAATCATAAGCGTTTACGTAAGTTAAAACCATAGACAGTTATGAATGTGAACGTAGTTGTGATTGGACGATTTGAAAACCATCATAGCTAAGGTATGTGCATATTGTTTGGTTAGGATGAAGATGATGAATCAATGGAGTGTTCCATTTCATTTGGCGTATAGAACACAAGTAATGAAGTTATGGCGCATTTTGCGAAAATAGACGTAAAACGTCAAAATCGTAGAAATCTCGGTTTAAGGGTCAAAAGTTTCTGTCTGACTTGAAAATGTTGGTTTTCAATGCCAACACGTGATAAAGGGTATTCAAGAATTATGAACTCGAGAATCGTCGAATTTTGACTTATAAAGAAGAAAACAAGTATTGAACGCTCCAAAACGATAAACGAACGCTCAAAAGGAACCAAAAGGTTACTTTAGAGTTAACGGATTTGAAAATATAAAATTCTTATATGAACACCTAGAATATGTAATTTGTGAGTTGTGGGCTTTCGAATGAGCCAATTCGAATGTAAAACGAATAAGTTACGAAGCCGGGAGTTTCGTTGGAAAAACCAACTGTCCTGCCCAACTAGTGCATAGTGTAGGCCATGGCACAAACCCAAAGACAAAGTGGTCATACAGCTATACGAATCCGCCTAGTCCCTAATTAATTGGCGCATATGACTGAAGATACACTAGAGTCAAGTAGTAGCTCGGTAAGTGTAGAATGGTTGACCAAATTAGGTTTTAATTCTAAATTGAATGTAAACCAATAGTAAGACATGAAGGTACTTAATGTACATAATAAGACTAACTTTAAATCACTTATAAAGTGATAAATTAAGAAGATTTAGTATGGTTTAATGAGAATTAAACAAAGAATGCAAAAGTCTAAGCAAGTAAACCCTGAATGATGTTCAACAATTGGTACTTCACCAATAATGATCGAATTATCGGTTAATAACGTAAGAACGTTAACAAGCCGTAACGAAGCATAGAAAGACGAATTGACTTTATTAACAAAATAAATTCAAGTAAGACATAAAAGAGAAAGAAGTTGGTTAAAATAATAAAGTTAGTTGTTTGTTAATTGATTACATTGTGCTATATGAATATATCATGTAGATCCTATAAAGATTGAGAATTGATTGAATATTATATTCGAAGACGCTTGAAGGCAAGTCTTTCTTAACGCTTGTCTAACCTTCGTGTTAGCCAAGTTTTCTATTATTCATGTTCTGAAATGCATGAATGGTTTTAAAGAAATAGTTGATGCCTGGTTTAACTCGTGTGATAACCCGAGAATTTGGACAATTTATTAAAATCTTAAATGATTGATTTAAGGTCAAATATTAGACCTAGATAGAAAATAAGTGTATGCGTTTGATGTTATTGGGATTGAATTTTGAGAATTTCAAAATTCGGTGAAGGATATAGGTGAATTATTCAGGATTAAGTGTTTATGTGATTAAGTTCTGTGTTATGGTTATGTTCTGTGTTCAGAATGTGGTTAAGGGTCAAGGGTTGACCAGATAAATTATATCTGTGTCAAACCTTAAGAATATATTAAGAACGACAATGTTCGATTAGAAAACCCTAACGTCTGATAAGAAACCCTAGAAACTGGTTCTGGAAACCCTAGTTTCAGTTTCCGAGAATCCGAAACCCTAATTCGGTGCATGAAACCCTAAATCGGGAGCTTAATGGCATAAGTGTAAATAACTATAAGATTAATTAGGGTTAATCTTAGCAAATTGATTACAAAACCCTAATTCCAAATCTGAAACCCTAATACTTGATCTGAAAACCCTAGTTTCGATTCGATAAATCAAGCCCTAATCTGGGAAATTAATGGAGAATTATAATGCTTTCATCGCTATTATTATAATATTAATTAGGGTAACGCTTAATTAATTAGCAAACCCTAATTTCAAATTATCGAACTTAAACTTTTCCGTCAGAAACCCTAATGACGGATTTGAAACACTAATTTATAATTAGGAAAAATGAAAGTGTTAATTGAATACTTTTAATGTTAATTAGGATATATTAATTCTAATTTAATGTTAAGTAATTAGAAAACCCTAATCTAATTACTTAATATTTAATTTCTATATTAGAAAATTATTTTCTATTTTAAAACCCTAAATTATGGGTTGAAAACCCTAATGACCATTTTGACTTACTACTTGCGTAATTAGCAATTTTAATTAGGATAAAATAGTCCTAATTAGCAAATAATGATTCATGATTAGAAAATTATGATATAATTAGGAAGCCCTAATTATAATTAGAAATCAAAATTTTCTATTTTTAAAATTTAATTAGAAAATTTTTGAAATCCAAGTTGCTTAATATTTAAGGGATAAAACCTAAACCCTAAATTTGTCTAAACCCTAAATCTTAGATTGCACAAAACCTAAACCCTAAGGGTTTCATAAAGTTCAAATTCTAGAAAATTGGAAATGACCTAAATGCCCTTTATGGGATTTTTATATGTTAATTTGCAAAAATGGCTATCCCTTTATTAGGTCACCAACTCTTTTGACTTTCAGCAACATAAAATCTCAAAGAAATCAAATTTCAACTCAAAATTAAATTGAAGCAACATGCATGAATCAAAGCATTATATATAAGATTTAGAGAGAAAGTTCATATAAAACTTAGCCATTTTGCATTTTGCTCTCACCAACTCTCTCTTCACAAACCCACGAAAAATCAAGAGAGTGGATCAGTCCTAGAAACAGCTCCAAGATCATCCATAAAACAGATTGGAGAGCCAAGATTAAAATCAAAGCATAAAGAGGTATATGAACCCTAAAATTCGAAATCTCATGATTTGTTGTTAAAAGTTGTAATTGATTGTTCAAAGATATGTAATAAGGTGTCAATTGATGATCTAGGTTTGATAAATCCATGATCCATAACATTAAAGAGCTCAAATCTTACATTTTTGAAAATCGGAAAAATTTTAAAGTCGAGGTCCGGCAACGAATGTCGAGCCTCTCTAGATCTTTTTCTCGTTAAATGTTTGTTATGTTTTAAGTTATATATGTGTTCTATGTCATGTCGATCGTGTTTCTCAAACAAGAAAAACATGATCGATCATGAATGGATCGAGAGATATGACCGGCCAAAGACCGGTGACTGCTTCATTTAGAAATGAATTCTGGGTAACCTGAATTCTCCTGTGGGTCTCGACAAGATGTTCAAAGCTCTTGATCTTGTTGGCTTTTGTTGTTTTGGCCATTGTGTTGGTTAGATATTGTAGACATGTATATAAGGACTATATACTCAAACCATTAGATCACCTAGATCCGTATCATAGTGATTAGAATATGAGGTCAAACCTCAATCGACCGATCGTTGATAAAGATTCTGAAAACCCGTAATCTTCAAGAACCAACACCGACATGTAGTTCGACCGGATTAAAATCTCATTTCTTGTTGTTGTTAGTCGATCATTAATGGGATGTTGTACCTTTACATCATTACTAAAATCATGAACCTTAATATCACTCATAACAAGCTCGTAACGCAAAGTATAAAGATCCAAAGTGGGTACCCTCGATTACGGTAAACCCGTAAAACGATGAACAAAGATCTCGACAACGATTTTGAGAGCTTAAATCTCTCGATCCGATGTTGTATGGACATGAAATCGACCATTAATTGTAGTATTACACTCATACTACATAACTATCAAAGATTAGCGCAGACCGTAAATCAAGTGTAGCATGGATTAAATGTTGGTCAAAGTAAGAACCTCAAGTCCCGACAAGGATTTCTCGGCAGACACTAAGAACACCAAGAACACCTATAGCGATTTCGCCTCACCGCTATAGGCCCCTTTAGTGACAGCTTTATTTTCTATTTTCCTAAAATGAATTAAAATTAGAAAAAATGATTTTTAATTATTAAAAATACATATTAAATTATGAAAATTATTTTAAATTAAAAAATAGTTTTTAACTATTTTGAGTATATTTCATAAATAGGAATATAAAAAAGGTATTTATTTATTTAATTATAATATTAAATAAATTATGAAAAATAGTTTTAATTCATGAAAAATCATGAAAAATAATATTATGGTAAAAGAAAATATTTTAAGTTATTTTTGATGACTTTTAATATTTTAGATAAATTTCATTAATAATTTATTATTAATGGTAATTAGTTTATTTAATAAATATATTAAATAAATTAAGGAAAAATAGAATTAATGATTTAAAATCATTTAAAAATGATTTAAGTGTTATAAAATATTTTAAGTTATAAAATATAACTTTTGATATTTTGGCATGGAAATATTAATATTTTAATATTAATATCAATTATCTGGATAATGGATTTAAGTGTTTAAAAATCATATAATTATGATTTTAAGGTATTAAAATATTTTGAAATATTATAATTATATTATAATATTATGTTATGATTTTTATTAATATTTTATATTAAATGAATATTAATGATTAATGAATATTGTGGTATTTAAATACGATATTAATGATTGGAAAATCATGATAAATGGTAATAATTATCCAAAAATTATTACGAGCCTAGGAAAAATGTTTTGACTGATAAGAAATTATCTGTGATAATTGTTAAGTGTTTAGGAAGAGTTTAATTGAACTTAAACTCGATATTCGTCCGACTAGATCGTCGGGATGATAGAATGGTGTTAGTTTTAAGTCAGACTGAAATAGTTTGACTCGATATTAAGTCTTATGTGTTTGATATAGACTTATAGGGTTATGTGTTATGTGTTTAGGTTATTCTTTGTATTTAAATATAACAATATTATACTTTGTGATGATATTATTCTAATATTTGAGGTCTATATTATTAATATTAGGTCTTCGAGTAAAAGCGTTATAAATTGCATTACAGAATCAACAGCCTCGAGCAAGTTTGTTCTTACTTAACTCTAATAAGAGTGTTCTATTCAAGCTTATGGTTAATCATTGTCGATTGCCATGAAAATTGTACTCAGACATCTTGCATGTATAAGTCGTATGAAAGGTCGATCACCTTCATTACCAGGTTTGTCCGTAAATGTTTGTTCATGTTTAAAACTTGTTCACCAAAAGTTTGTTCTCGCTAGTTCTCAATTATATTGATGAATTATAGCCACTTTATTATTCATACTCTTCAATCATGATATATCCTTATATTGTTGTATTTAAACTTGTCAAGAAACTTTCATGCTCACCCTTGCTATATCATGATAAAACATTGCAGATAAAGCGAAATCGTTTCTGACACAGAGAAAAGATAATGCCAAGTTCAACTTGGGATAAATTGTGCGGCTATTTTGTAATAGTATAGTTTGATAAATGTTAGATCATTTATGATTGTGTATAAGTAAAGGTTACTCGACCTTGGGGAATAGTGTGTAATGTAATGTATAAATAATTTATGTTTATATCTTCCGCAAACAGTTATAGAATGATTAGTGTACCGAATCCGCGGCGATTTGGGGCCCGGATTCGGGGGACGCTACAACTCGGCTAGACAAGTCTTGAAGAATTGATTGATTTATTTACAAGTCTTTCGATATAGAACTGTTAACGCTATCCTATGCCAAGTATTTGGTACGGATGTAAAGGTAAGTTTTGTCTATGAACAAATAAAAGTATTTTCATCGATTATTCGATGGGCACGCGAGGTTGCCAAATGTTAAACGTAAATATGTTTAACGGAAGAGTGTTGATCAACATAGAGTACAATAGAATGATCACCTAGAAGTGCTCGTAAGTAAATACGGATGGATGGCCTTAGTGCCGGATGTCCTTTTCAAGTATGAAAATGAAAAGAATATGTTCATGGTCTTTTGACCGGTTCAGAATTCCTAAGTTATTATATATACTTTGGAATCATTGTTATGAAATGAGAAGTACTAGTCATCAAATGTTTCATAGTGCTTAGTAGTTAATTGTTCAGTTATGGAAGTCAAGCATATGATTCTCAATGTGATATTCATATGATCCTTTGTTAGACTTGCTGAGCTAGTTATGCTCATTCTTGCTTGAACCATATGTTTGCAGCTAAAGCCGAACGAACTGAGAGTTCTAAGAGAGATAAAGGCAAGGCTAAGATGGACAGTTAATCGTCCTGTAATAGATTAGTGTATTTGTATGTAATATACTTATGAAGAACAAAGAATGTATTAGGTTTATGAACCTGGGAAAGGATTTATTACTAATGTAATAAGAATATAGTAAGTACAATCATTTTGTTGTTATCTCAATGGAATGACTGTATGAATTGTAGTATCATGGAGCACCATCTGTCGGGTTGGAAGATACCCGGATTTGGGGGCATCACAGTCCACCTCTCGTGTGGCATTGACCAAAGCGAACGACACCGTAGAAGAGTTATTCGCTATGAAACAACCCCGAAAGATGACCAGGAACAATCGCTGAAGAATGTGATCCCTGACTCTCACATCAGCGGCTATGGGCTCACTCAATGCCCCATTCATAACATCTACGCTCAAAGGACCAGTGCGGATTGTCCTGCCTTTGAGTGCCTAACCGGTACTCCTGGTAAGGATCTGATGACAGTCGGGATAATGTTCACCACACAAGGCACTGACGCCCCTCCTAACTACATACCGGTGAAAAACTGACAATCCATCGACGTCATCATCACCTCGTAGTCAAGCAAATGGAGAGATTGAGTCTGGTTAAACCAGCGCTCAGATAACGCCCTGAGATAACCCCAGGGTTAACGGCGGGGGAGGATAGAAAAGAATGCCTCAAAACGCCAACCATGCACAGTCTCTCGATACTCTGGATGAAGAGTCTGATATAGAGAGTGTATGCTGAACCAATTCTGTAAGACCCCGAATTTTATGAAATGAAAGTATTCAATTTTCTTATAATTGTTATTCTATTTAGTAAATGGTTAAATTGATAAAAGGTTAAAATTAAGGGTGATATTTAAAAATTTTGCAAAGTATGCAAGTTGTTATAAAATATTCAATCAGTCGGGGAATATTTATTTTAAACAGAAAATATTCGTACGACAGCAAAATCATTGGTAGACCCCACGACGAAATTATTGTCGTTGTTAGAAAACGACAGAAATATCTTTTTATAAAAATAACGACGAAAGTTTTACAATTAACTGTTGAACTACCCGGTGGTAAAAGTACAGTAATATGCGTGGTTGCATAGTAGCACACGGTATTGATTATTGATGCTTACGTAAGAAGCCACTCAGTTTACTCAATTGTTGCTACAGTAATTGTTGCATAATATCTCACGTTATTTGATTCAATTATTGTCACAGTATCATCTGCATAATATTTTATATTATTAAATCAATAATTGAGACAACAAAGTTATTCATATTATTATTTTCAATATTGACGATGTCTAGAAAGTTTTGTCGAGGAGAGGTTTGGTCACCTAATTGCGCGCCAATAGGGAGAAATCCTTATCGGAAAGCCCCCTCTTTCCTGGGAATGATCTGGTTGTTAAATATTGTGAGTTATAATATTAATGATGAATAATTGTTGAATTATTATGAATGTGTTTATTTAAGATAAGTGAATTACAAAAGTTAGAGGGGAATAATGCAAATTTAGAAAACTTTAGGGGTACTAAAGTGTAATAAGTTAAATCAATTTGGACCATTGGTGGTGGTTTTAATAGTAAATTAATCTGGACCATTGTTGGTGGTTTTAATACTAAATCAATCTGGACCAACGATGGTGGTTTTAATAGTAAATCAATCTGGACCTTCTGTGGTGGTTTTAAAAGTAAATCAATCTGGACCGTCGGTTGTGGTTTTAATAGTAATCAATCTGGATCGTCCGTTCTAAAAGTAAATCAATCTGGACCGTTCGTGAATTAGTTAATATTTAGTCATTTCTCCTATAAATAGAAGCTTAATTCTTCTTTCATTCTCACCAATTCACTGAGACTTACAAGAGAAACTATAGAGTGCAATAAGAAGAGTATTACGCTACTTCACTATTGCAGTATCCAGTCTTCTACTAAGGTAAGGGGTATTATTTCTTTCGTATTCATAAGGAATACTATATTTTTCGTATTAATCCTTTAATATGTCAGAATAACTTGTCTACGCGGATTACGTACCGTATGACAAGTGAACATCCATTTGCAGTTTCGTATGTTATTTCTTTTTATATTCTTAAATCTAAACTTACTATGGTAAGTATTGCTTCTATAATCCTTGAAATTAGTGGAATATCATTGAGTTTTGCGCTTCATCCAGTATCGTTTCGTTGTAATATTGATCTGAACTTTCTTATTAAATATCAATATTTTCACCGGGGTACTATTCACGGGTTACTACTCACCCGATTACTATTCACTAAAGATTATTCACTCGGGTATTTGGGGCACTTTTCATGTCGGGATACTATTCACGAGTTACTATTCACTCAAATATTATTCACTCGGGTATTCGGGGCACTTTTCATGCCGGGGTACTATTCACTAAAAAATTTATTTCTTTTCTGCCCAAATTATTTTTGACACATGGATATTATTCTTGAATTTTACTCCACAAAGCAGTATCATATTAACAATTTGGACATTATTGAATTCTAGATAAATTAAATTATAAATCTTTAAAATTTATCATGTGCTTTATTTTAATTGAATTCTTATATCATTGTCATCATCCTCATGCTTATATTGTGATGAAAGTCATCTTTGGCTTACGTGCATAGATGGACTGTTGATTGGTATGATTATGACCAAGGATCATTCGGTATAATCATGACCCGTAATGTTACAAATGATGTGGTAAAATTTATTATTGGCACATGAGTGCATTGATGGACAGTTGTTGGTATGATTATGACCAGGGATTATTCGGTATAATCATGACCAATGATGATTACATGAATATCCTTGGCCCGTAGTGCAGGGATGATTCGATGATGTGGTTTATTTATTAAGTTGAGTCTCAACGATAAAGTTAATGAAAACCTTTTTAAATCATAGAAGATAGTAGATATCATGCTCTACTTGACTCTTCAAATGGATTGCTTGTTCCGTTACAGTTAAACTTGTTGTCTATTATATTCTATCAGTTTAACATTGTTGAAGGCTAACGATAACTTATTCTGCATTATCTTAGTCATAATATTTCTTACTTGGCTAGTTAAGCTCACCCTTTTGCTTTCATTGTTCTCTTCAGGAAATGAGAATGTAGCCGGGACTAGTCGGGGAACGGAGTGATGGTCCGAGATGGTGCATTAGTAGTCCTCACTATTTTATGAAATAGTGTGATAATAATTGTAATGAGGACTCCATTGAGTGTGGATATTGTCTAGAAGACAATATTCGTTTTAAAACTCTTAGCTTATGTTTTATCGTATGTTACACGACAGTTGTATAATTAAGTTATATTTGTATTCGGTACCATGTATTTGGCGACCCAAGATGGGTGATTTATACATATTTTGGGGGGCGTCACAAGTTCCCTTGAGGCTACGTAAAGTCGGGAACCTACATCACAAAAGAAAATCAACATCAGAATCCTTGCTCCTCGTCAATAGGAAAAAGGAAGATCAAACCCAGCTTTTACCTCGTTTGCATGCAAGTAGACCGAGGGGTGGCGACTCAAATCACCCAGAATCTCTAGAATCGTCACATTAATGCTTGGAAGATCCCTGCAGGGAATATGAATAGCAGGGGCGTGGGCCGCAACCGGTACATCCTCCTCCTCATCCTCAACATCCGGCACCTCAACCTGGATAGGACGAATCACTACCTCCACCAAATTACGAGGCCGTCTAACTACGCGAGGCTGAGGCACATCAGAAGCCCTCCTCCTCACACCTGAAGTGGTCCTGCAGGAACTACTCGGCTAATCCGGATCCATATATCTGGACACAAGTCTCCAAATCACCCCAGAAAGGGTGTGGTAAATTCTAACCTGGAGCTTTTCAAATGCATTTTATGACTATATGCATGCATGCATTACTTTAACATACACCTACAGTAGAGTTAAAAATGCATGACTGCTCAATGCCTGGGCTCATGAATTTTTTTTCTTCCAAACTCTCCTTTGTAAAAAGGACTATCCACATGCACATATGCATGACTAGGTGGCCATTTAGTAGCACACAAATCCACAGTCATAAACATCCTATATGCATAAGAATATCAAAGTCATAATCTGTAAGGGTAACCTAATTACCAGGATTACTTTGCTTTACAACCTTTACTCATTTGTCCTCAAATAGGATAAGAAATAGCAGAAAAAAGGTGCCAATTTGACTGTTTTAAAAGTCAAATTTTTTCACATCATTATGTTCAGCATGGTTAAATACTAACATTTACTATGTTGAATATTTTCTATCAAGTCATATGAGCATGCATATTCACTACTATTTGTTTAGAAGCATTTCATGTGATAACTCATTTTCCAACGGATAAAAATTGGGAAAGGAGACATGCATACATTACCAGGATAGTGTAGAACACTTTTACGATGACCGATTTTGCAGAAAACAGCCCGAACTCAGCAGATCTGAAGAAGAGCTCTCAAATTCTCTGTGTGGCGCAACTTGAAAATGACTTGTGAAAGGGAAGTGGCCTACAAGTACACCCACGGATGGCCGCATGTGTATCTGTGGCTACTGCATGTGTACCTATGACTATTCTAAGTGGGTCCCACCCCCCGACTCAGTCCAGTTTGAGTTGCAAAAGAGGTCCCACAAGTTGAAAAAGTCAAATCAGGAAAAAAGATGCTACGCGATTGAGCGAAAAAGCCTGAAATCCTGATTTTCAAAGACCAAACTGCGGGTCTACATATCACTCATTGGTATCTTCCCAGACACAGGTTTCACAATACCAATGATCACAGTTGTTGTAAACTACACTCGGCAATACCTCACAAAGGTCCAATGTCATCAATTTGGGGTTGTGATTACAATTACGACCTATCCCCAATGGGGACTTCATACAATCTCATCCGTTAGAGCACATTTCAGCAAAGGTCAAGCAGCCTTGATGTTATCAGCCGTTGGCAAGTAAATCCAGCGAAGCATCGGAGGTGGTCCGATGATGTTAGTCGTTGAAGCACATTTCAGCGAAGGTCAAGCAGCCTTGACATTTTTCAGCCCGTTGGCAAGTAAACCCAGCGAAGCATCGGAGGTGATCCGATGATCTTAGCCGTTGAAGCACATTTCAGCGAAGGTCAAGCAGCCTTAACATTCTTCAGCCATTGGCAAGTAAATCCAGCGAAGCATCAGAGGTGGTCCGATGATCTTAGCCGTTGAAGTACATTTCAGCGAAGTTCAAGCAGCCTTGACATTCTTCAGCTGTTGGTAAGTAAATCCAGCGAAGCATCGGAGGTGGTCCGATGATGTTAGCCGTTAAAGCACATTTCAGCGAAGGTCAGGCAACCCTGACATCCTCACTCATTGGCAATTAAACCCAGCGAAGCATCGGAGATGGTCCGGTGATGGTATCCATTGAAGTACATTTCAATAAAGGTCAGGCAGTCCTGACAACACAAACTATTGGCAGTAACTCCGACAAAACACTAGAAAGACCTGGCGATACAATCCAGGGAAAAACATCCTCATCAGGGAGGACCGATGATGGAATCTGTTATATAAATCTTTATCAGACAAAACCTCATTCCCCCAGAATCTCTTGTACATGAGAGGAACATCTGCGGTGGAAAGTCTGTACCAAGGATTAAGGACTTTAGTGATAACCCCATTGTCAACATCCTGGAAGCTCTTATAAGCTTTGCAATAGACACCCAAGCAGTTCATCAGGATCATCAGTGAAAACTCCAGTCCCCAACAGAAAGCGTGGGAACAGATCGTCATCACATCCCGTTGGAAAATAGTCCAACAAACCACATTCTGCATACATTTGCATCATGTTGCATTACATTGCATCATGATTATCCTGTCACATTTCAAGTGTCTAGTATTCTTTATCCTACCCATGCCATTACATTGCATGAATATGATAAAGAGGGGCATCTGTAGACACTCAGAATTTTTCATTCCTGTTGCTAACCTTGTAGGAGGGCAGAATCGTCTTCTAGAGATAACCCTGGAGGTCAACTCAACTCAATCTCAGAGACAACCACGGATACTCGGTTTTCCATCTCGAGGCATGTTGGTCGGAAAACCGATCACTAAACACTGCATGAAGTATACGCGGTCTAACAAGTAATACAGTGATAAGGAGTGTGTCGTACACACGAGGAACTATGACTAATATTTACCAAATACCGACTATGTATCGCTAAAGTCTTATTCGAACAACAGTAAATGGAATTGTGATTAAACTAGTTAACTAATTAACAAAGCAAGTTAATGGATAACGAATGATAATCTAAGGAAATACAAGCTAAGGTCACAACTTCACCCCCACATAGGCATTCTGTTGAACACCTGGCGTGTTATGTTTCATCAAACTAGCTACCCTATCTCTCTTTGGTCTTAATGGTCACGACGATTTGTCGACCGAGAACACATAGGTGCCTATGCACCTCTGTCGAGGTATGTGCAAACATAACCTCTCCAGATCTACCCGAAAGGGAACAGAACCGAGAAGAACGTCCAAGCTAGATGCAATCCTACATATGTCTATGCGAATTAATCATAATAAGGATTTAAGTATAAGTTCTCAATTAGGTCGCACATGGCGCATAGAGATATGTCTATTCTACGCACAACATATGCAATCGAAACCCACAATCACATGTCAATATATTTAGGTGTAAATCTACAATTCTTCTGTCGATATCATGTAGATTACCAAAATCATCACTAATGTCTTAGCAAGAATCATTAAGCACAAATATATCAATCCAAATCATATGGTGCCAACCAAAGAGATAAAGACAGTCAATTCAAATAACAAAGGGATCCATTATAACCTTAGAGCCAATATTCAGTTCATAGTTGATAAACCAAATACAAGTAGCAAATAAGACAACATTTATAGAATACAAAATTAACGGAAATAAATGGATAGAAGAAACTCTGTCAAAACCCCTTCAATCCCCACGCATTCCGCTCAAATCAAGCTTTCCAATCTGTGTCGCTCGTTGCTCTTATGCTCCAAAGAAATACAGACTTCTCCCTAAATCTACCTAAACTATATGTACAGACATCAACTAAGGAAAAGATAGAGAAATTACAAAGAAAAACCTAAACCTAAGCTAATCTATCTAAAAACTATGATATAGGATGTCTGATGTGTTATGCAATGACTGTTGTCTGTTATATACGTCTCTGCCTTCAAGCTAGGTCAAAAGCACTTGGTCTCTGCCTGCACGGAAGTGGCGGCAAGCTGCTGCAGGCTTTAAAGCCTATGGTGGTGGCTGTATTTCCACGTAAGCTTGAAAACACAGACTCATGTTGCTGCCGCAGCCAGCCAATCTGAGATGAGTGGCGCTACAGCGCGAGGTGATGTCAGCAGTGTCCATGAGGTGGCGCCGTGGCGCGAGATTAACACTAGGCATTGGCGCTGCGGTGCTAGTGTATGGAAAATGACCATTTTTCCCCTAAAAGCTGGAAAATACCTGATAAGCTCTACATTGCATCAATTAAGCACAATAACACTATAATCATATAAAACTATATAAAGACTACGAATTCAGGCAATTACTTAAGTCATTCAGTATCCGATTTGCGGGTATAAATCCCACTCATCAGAGACAACACTGAGATACTCAGTGCTAACCCCGGATACAACCTCGGGAGATGCAATTCCAACCTCGGAGAGAACCCCGAGGGATGCAGTTCCAACTCCAGAGATAACCCCGAAAAAGCCTGTTCTAAATCCCAGAAGTCGACTTCAACCTAAGAGATTACCCCGTGAAGCTCAGTTCCAACCCCGTAGATAACCCTGGGAGGTTAAGCACATCTCAGAGATAACCCTGCGGACATGTAGTACCTACAACAGCCCAATCTCAGAGATAACCCTGAGCAACGACTGCTAAATCAACCCAAAACGAGAGATAACCCTGGTGAGGGGAAAATCATCATTTTGCCACCTCGATCCCATATTCACGTTGTATTAGTATCATTTCACACCACATTCTACACAGAAGTGTCCCACATGAACCATAGCTCAAATCCTGAGTGACTACTACGCAATACAGTACACCGGATAGAATTTGAAGACTTGAAGATCTGATCATGGACCCATATTCCTGGCTTCGTATAACCTCTTATCCCATGTCATTGTGTAGCTCTCGATAATAGCATTCTGGAAAGGTATTATACGCCTCAATTGGATGCCCAGATTGAAAGTTATGAAGGTTCAAGCGGACAAACGCATTGCATACGTGCACGTACTTCGAGACGACAGGGCCCACAGAGCCGCAGGTACACCTGCGCCTCCCCCTCTATAAATAGAGGGCTTGTGGTTGTCATTTTACAAAGAGAAAAGGCGAGGAAGCCCTTTCCATTTTGCTTTGTAAACACTTTAAACTGAGTGCTTTCTCTTTCCAAACACATTTGAGCTTGTGTATTGCTATATTTTACCAGTGGAAACCGAGTATTCATTCATTTAAAGCTATCTGAAGTCTTCTTGGCAGTGTAACGCCCGAGAAAAATTGGATTTTATGTGAAATAAATTTTTATTTGATTATTTGAATTGAATGAATTTAATTATTTATTGATGTGAGTAAACTGTTTAAAGGTCGTTCTATAACCTATAATGTGCGGATGTGATTAAGATTTTGGCTATGTGCTAGGATTAATTATTTTGAATTTCCAAGACGAAAATAAAAGTTTTCTGAGAAATTTTCGTAAAGATACTATTCATCCATTTCTGCTTGGGTAGAATATGATTAGTTCTTAATGAACTTTAGCAATTGGGCTTTGTAAATTCCAATTGGATGAGATTGATGTCAAGCTCAATGTTATATTAAATCAAGCCCAAGAAAGCCCGATATGAATTTAGTCTAAGCCCAAACCAAGAAACCAAACCATGAGTCGAACCGATGGATCACCGAATGGGTAAAACATATGGGGAAACCCATGTGGGACCCCAAAGGGGCATGTGGGTCGGCCACTTGGTGGCCAAGTAAAGTGGTTTGCTTGGTGGGTAAGATAGAAAAGGAGGTATGAATAGTATGGAGGTTGCCTCTTTACCATTTTTCCCTCCATTTGGTTTTCTATATAAGAGAAGCTATGTTGGTTCATTTGTTTGTTTCACCAACATTGAGCAATATATTGAGAGAGAGAGAAAATAGTATTAACAAGTAATCAAGAGGAATCAAAAGCAAAGTATTCAAGCTTTATTCAAGAACGCAAAGAACACTAAGGTAACAATACGTAAACTCTAGTCTTTGACCCTTTTCTATTTATTTTTCATGTCTCTTCCGGAGTAATAAGGGTGGCTGTTAGTGGATTAAAACATTGATAAACCATGTATAAGTAAGAATCATAAGCGTCTAAGTGAGTTTTAATCAAAGAAAACTATTAAAACGTTGATTTGGTTGTTGATGGACAAATTGAAAACCATGAAGTATAGGTTATGTGCATATTGATTGGTTAGGTTATAGATAACGAATAAATGGATTGGTTCCATTTGGTTTGGTGTATAAATATCGAGTAACGAAGTTATAGTGAAATTAACGAGATTAGGCGATAAACGTTGAAATCGTAGAATTCCCGGATTAGTAGTTAAAAGTCGCCGTTTAAATCAGAAACCTTATTTTCGATGGCGTATCGTAGAACAACGTATTTAAGAGTCGTGGACTCAAGAATGGTAGAATTCCGACTTAAAACGAAGAAACGAGTTATGAACGTTCAAGAACATTAAACGAACGCATAATAGAAAAGTTAAATAGTAAAATCATTGTTAACGGATTTAAAAACTACTTTTATCTGGATGAAATCGAAGTATATGAAATATGTAAGATAACGACTTTTGAATGAGCCAATTCTGACTTATAACGCTCAAGTTACGAGTCCGGAAAGAATTGAACTGGAAAACTTAAAAAAAATTCAAAGGCTTAGGATCGACGACGCAGCGCCCCCCAAGCCTATAAAACTCGCGCCGCAGCGCTAGGTCGAGGGAGTGGCTACTGCTAACTCGCGCCGCACCGCCACTTGTATATAGGAATCTCATGTACATGGCCAATGTTATACTCAAGTTGGTATGCATAGCAGCCTAGTAAGGGAGAAATGTCTGAATTAGTTTATTTTTAACCCAACTATTTACATGATAGCTATGGGGCATGTATATACTTAATATAAATGATAAGATAATTCCTAAATCACATATATAGTGATGACTTTAGGAATGTAACGTTGTTTAATAGTAATTAAACGAAGAACGTAAAGGGTGAGAATGTGAATAGTAAATCATATTCAAGTTTAACGTGCGTCCTAATATTATACATTAGGTAATCGATATGCGTACTATGTAGATGATAAGAAGTGAAGGTAAAACCTATGTACGTACTATATGAAGTCCGATGTCGATAATTCGAGAGGAATTCATCTGAGTTAACGTATCAATTAGGGTTTCAACTACTATGGTACTTAACCAATGGTTATTGAGTGTTGGTTTAGTGACTTAAGGACGTTAATAAACCGTAAGGAAGAATAGTAACTCGAAACGAATATTATTAATTAAATAAATTCGATTAAGTTATAGAAGAGAAAGAAGTTGGTGAAAACAATGTGACTAGATTGTTTGGTAGCTAATTTCAGTGTGCTATATGAATATATCATGTAGAAACTGTAAAGACCAAGAACTATTGAATTTTAATTGAAGACGTTTGAAGGCAAGTTTTCTTAACATTTTTCTAACCTTCGTGTTAGCCAAGTTTCTGTGATTCATGTTATAATATGCATGAATTTTTTTACGAAAGAGTCGATGCCAGGTTTAACTCGGCTAGACAAATTTTAAGAGTTTGATTGATTTGTTTACAAGTCTTTCGATATAGTATTGATAACGCTATCATATGCCAATTGTTTTGTATGGATTCAAAGGTAAGCCTGAGTATGAATAAACAAAAGTATTTTACATCGATTATTCGATGGGCATGTGAGGTTGCCAAAACTTAAATGTAGATATGTTTAACGGATGAATGTTGATCAACATAGAGTACTATAGGTTAATCACCTAAAAGTGCTCGTAAGATATATCGGACTTACGGACTTAGTGTCGGGTTGTCCTTTTTCATGAATGAAAATCAAAAGAGAATGTTCATGGTCTTTTGACCTACTCAGAATTCCTAAGTTACTATATGTACTTTGGAATGGTTATATGAGTATGAAAAGTGGTATCCAATGTTTTAGAGTACTTCATAGCTATTTGTTCAATTATTGAAGAATAATCATATAATTCTTGACGTGGTACTTGTATTATATATTGTTAGACTTGATGAGCTAGTTATGCTCACTTCTTGCTTGAATTATATGATTGTAGCTAAGGCCGAGCGAACCGAGGGTTCTAGTAAAGATAAAGGCAAGGCTAAGATGGATAAGTAGTTAACCTGTAATAGACTAGTATATTTGTATGAATTATACTATGATAAACGAAGAATTTTTTGGTTACAAAACCTGGGAAAGGATTCATTACTTTTGTAATAAGAATGTAGTAAATACAATCATTTTGATGTTATTTCGATGAAATGAATGTATAGTTATGAGTACCGTGTAGCACCATATTTGTGGGTTGAAAGTACCTGGATTTGGGGGCGTCACAAGCAGCCCACTGTAAGACATCTCAGATTTCTTAAAGCCTTTCTCCACTTTTATTCACACACAGTTATTCACGTTGAGAGTCTTGTTGTGTGTGTATGTCCGGATCATCGATCCGTGGCTTTTACTGCTTATATATATATAAAAGCAATAAAACGCACCGAATGTGTCTATCCAGACTCAATCGAATTCGGATTCGAGAATAATATATATATATATATATATATATATATATATATATATATTCTCGAATCTAAATTCGATTGAGCACAGATAGACACATCTGCAAGCTGACTATCTATATATATACATATATATTTACATTCTATCGGGCACAGAGATCACTTACATGGCCATTTACCATTATATATATATATATATATATATATATATATATATATATATATAAAAAAGCTATAAAAGGCCACTGTAAGTGATCTCCAAACTTTGAATGAATGTATATATATATATATATATATATATATATATATATATATTATTTCTGACTTTTGTACATATTGCATCATCATGTGAGCCTAGGAATCATGTGATCATAGATTCAGTTCTTGAATTTAGATTCGGTTCCCATGATGGACATTTTCAACTGCAGCCAGTTTGTAAATTATTTACGGTGTTTGAATTTCCTTAGATGGCTCTCATGCCCATAAGGAGTTCGGCGCCTCTATGTACCTTATTTTCTCGAAGATGCATCGCATCTCGAAAATAATAAAAGCAATCAAGCCGAACACATGATAAAATAGAAGTATCAAAGGCCTCAATTACTATTGAGTACAAGGGTTTGAAAACCTCTTTTACAAAACATCACTGCCATATCTCGTGAAAATTGAAATTTTATACAAAATTCAAACCCTTTGTATATAAGTGCAAAAGAGGCATAACACTACTTCCAGATAATTGCACATTGACCTACACACACTGTAACGACCGAGAAATTCGGATTTATTGTAAAATAATTTTATTTAATTAAACAATGAATAAAATTATATTATATGTTATTATTATGTATTAATAAGATGATGGTTGTTCTATAACCTAAATATATTGGAATGTCATAGTATTCTAGCTATGTGAGGGAATTAAAGTGTTTGAATTTTCAAGACAAAAATAAAAGTTTTCCGAGAAATTTTTCGAAAAACACAATTCACGGATTTCTGCTCAGGAGTTATTTTTGAAATTCCGAAAAATATGTAATGATAGAATAATCAGAGAGGATGGAATATGTAATAATATTTCCGTTATGACAAACGCAGTTTTTCGTCTGCGTACTAAATTTGAGAACATAAGGGAACTTAAAGTGTTAACCAATAATGTAACATTCCGATTTTTAAAGTGTAATATTAAATATTTATTGATTTATATAAGTATTTAATGGATATGTTTATTGTTGAATAAATAATTATTCAATTTGAGTTGATGTGATTTAGTTAATTATTTGTTGAATAAATAATTAAGGAGCTAAGAAAATTAATTGTTATGAGGTTATATACTAATTTAATTTAATAATTAAGTTAGAGAGCTAATAATGACTAAATGAATTATAATATTCTAATTGGAATTTGTGATTTAAAATAAAGTGTTAGTTGGTTAAATAAAATTATAATTATAAAAAATTATAGTTTTGTGATAATGATTTATGTGTTAAAGTAATTTAATAGATTAGTATTTGAATTGATTAAATTGATTAATTAATTTAATAGAAGTGTGACAAATAACCTTGCTATAAAGGAGTTATTAAAATAAATTAAAAGAGTTTAATTTAGTTTTGCCAAACATGTCTTATTGCATAATAAGTCGTTAATTTAATAATATTTTATCAAACAAGGTATAAGGATTAATCCATTTGTTTTTTAGTTAGACTTACCAAACAAGGTGTAAGGATTAAAGAGTTATTTTATTAAGCTTAGCCAAACAAGCCTTATGGCTTTTGATTTTCAAAATAATATAAGCGATGTCGATTAAAATCCTATACTAAATATATCTATTATTACATACGTTATATTATTATATGTAAACTAGAAAAGACTCAGTTGAAGAAAAGAAGAAGAAGAAGAAGAAAAGAGAAAAGGGAGAGAAAACTTGAGAGAAATCCTTGAAGGTTTTGAGAAAGAAAAGAAGTTTGATAATCAAAAGTAGCCATCATCTTCTTAATCAAAGGTAGGAGCTTAATCTTTTTTTTTAAAAGTTAGTTTTCTTCTTCTTCCAAAAAGTTCTCTGTGAAATTTTATAAAAGATAATTGATGGTGTTTATGGTTATATGATAAATTATTGATTATAAGATGATTTCATGAGTTGTATATGATTATAGAGAAACTAGTTCATGTATGTATGTGTTTTGTGGAAGAAAATATATTACAGTGTTTACATGAAAATATATATGAATATGGCTTAATTTAAAATAGAAATTAAGGTTTAATTAGTTGTTAAATTGATAAATTGATTATGGAAATTGATAGAGTATGTATAATCATAACTATGATGTTTTGAAATTTCTGTTTTGATTGAAAAACAAAATCACAGTGTTGATTTTCATTAAAAATGTCAACAATGGAGTTTTTGCCAAAAACATTGAAATTGGGTGTTGTAAATTTGATGTTTATGTTATTTTATGAGTAGAAACATGTTAGAAGTCTTCACAATATGTTTATATGAAGTCTATATGTGTATTACATGTTAATCGGTCTATTAGATTAGAGCTTTTAGGCGAATTTGGCTTTTGTTCATCTTATTAGCCGAAGCTTGGTCGCCGAGGAGTTACGACTCTGGCGCCACATGCCCATGACCAATGATATAAATCTCTTGCCAAATGCCTGAGCACCACCTTGGCCTCCAATCAATAGCTGACTGACTTGTGCTGACTCGAACTCATGTGTGTTGCGCGAACCACGATGTAAATCTAATGTGGTGCATGTATGATTAGCGAGAATAATTACAGCAGGTTTTAGTTTATTACACGAACTTTGAAAATAAATGTTATGTGTTAATAATAGGAATGTTAAATGATGATTTGATAGTATTAAACTATGAATGAACATGTTATCAAGTGTTACCTATTTGTAACATAGTTTGATTATGTGAATGGGTAATTTAACCTATATGATGTATATATTTGTGTATATAGATATAAAATGTTGATAATGACTAATTATGTCATGATGACATATGTTTAGGGTATTGAAATTCAAGTGGTAAGGGTTTAGCTTGTGCTAAAAAGGCAAGTTCTCTAACTCAAAACTTCATTGTGCGAGTTTAATTTCATTTGGTACATTATTGTTTTCAAATTCAATTACAATTGTTGTAAGTTGCTACCTCTACACTTTAAGTGAGCTAGATTGCCTATTATTGAGTAGGTCATTGTATCTAGTTGCTCATGACGATACAAGTATCCCAAATCTTATAGTTTAATCTTGAGCAAGTTTTCTAATCTATTATCTTGTTAATTCAATTCTTATTTTCAATTCGATTACAATATAATGATGTAAGTTATTTGGAGCAAGTTATTCTTGTATTTAACTTGTTGTTTAGCATGCACAACTATATATGCTATGCATGCTTATTATTCAATTCTAATTAACCTTGGCTTAGTGTTGTTCAAGCAAGGTATGCTATAGTTATTCAAATTGTATGCTATTAGATTATTCCTAATGCATGACTTTAGTTTACTATGATTGATTCAATCACGATTATTCTATAGTATAGTGTTATTGGTCTTATTCAACTACTCCTTAGTTGATGTTCATTTGAATTCAAATTACCTTGAAAGCTTATCCAAACCAAACTTCCTTTGGTGCGGACTTGTACTCTAAATCTTGAGATGAACAACTCTTTTAATAGAGGTTTACGCTTAGCGTTGAAATGGTTGTGCACAATACATTTGTATGAAGGGTTGATCCCCTAAGTACATGGAGTCCTTATAGTCTTATGACTATTAAAGTTAAAGTTGAAAGATTACTTATAAGCTGTGGACATGATTAAGTGGTCATTAGACCCTCGATGAATGTTATAATTTTCAAAAGTTAATAGAATATATTGTTCGGTTCTATTGAGCCTAATATTGGCAATTGATGTAAAAGTTTAAAGATTTACTTATTGTTATTTCAAGTGGGCCTTGTTTGCTCACTCTTGCTATATAAATTTCTTACAGCTAAAGTTGAAGCGGGTGGCGTACCTAGCACCAGTAAGGGAAAAGGAAAGATGAATAAATACTGAAGACTTGTAATAGTTTTGATAGTTTACTTTCAGACTTTGGTTTAAAGATTGTAATGAAGTTTATTTAAATTTCCGCATTTGAATGATTGTTGTTAAAGGTTAGATAACCTGGGAGATTTTTATTTAAGTTTAATCCTGTATGGGCAGGTTTTTATTATTCAATTGTATTATAATTGGGTAGTTAGAAATGAATGTTTTGATTAAGTGAACAACAAATCTTGAGGAAATGAAGTACCAGGATTTGGGGGTGTCACAAGTTGGTATCAAAGCTTTAGGTTATGAACCTTAGGTGGGGGGAAAAGCCTTAGGAAGTAACCTCTGAAAAGATAGTGGAGATAACTCTTATCGAGTTTTAAGAAAGAAGTAATAAAACACTTATGTGCTTATGTGTTTATAGTTTATGTACTCGTGAGTGTCGAGTAGTAATGATTAATAATTAAAACTTTAAAACTTTGTTGTCAGGATGACTAATGTTGGAGAATCCAGTCAGGCTAGGGAGGAGGGACCTCAAATGCCTATAGAGGAGGAGCCTCGCGACATTCAGGTAGTTTGGGAACAACTACTTCCACGGAGTCGACCCATTAGTCACGATGAGTTGAGGATGAGGATGATGATGTGGAGAGCAGACGAGGAGGATCCGTTGAGTTACCACGGGAGGATGAGGATGACGAGGAGAGGAGGAAAAGGATTCCACTTAACTTCGATGGCATTTGGTAGTATATCGATGAGGTGCATGGCCGTAACGTGGAACTTCGAGGATCTGATTGAGGAGTTACGAGAGATAGTAGTTGAACAACGGTCGCAATGACACAAAAAGCGGCGAGATCCGGGATCGTGAAGAGCGATTGACAAATGTCGAGGAGAAACTAAATGCAGGTGAAGGAGAAAAGAGCAATCGATCGAAGTGGTCGTTGAAGCGAAGAACAAAATGAGAGAGAAGAAAGGCTGCTAAAAAGGGCAAGAAGCTGAAGATGCTTACGAGGAAGCTTTTCAATGAACTAGATTAGCGACAAGAGACACACAAAGCAAAGAGGATGAAGATGGAAGAGATGGATAAAGTATTTAACACACGAATTAATCGAGCTCAAGATCGGGTCATGGGATATCCGATTCGGTTTGAGATCTTGCCATCATTAAGTGTTAGATCGCGAGAACAATGTTTGAGAGTCATGGAGGAAGAGCGTGATAGGGCTGAAGTATCTTAATAGAACATCATAGTTGTTGTTGTGCGATGAGTGAAAGGTTAAATAAATTATAAATCCCAAGTGTTATGCAACCTATAGGATATGACTATGATGTTGTCCTGAAACTTTTGTAGTTCGGAAAGTAATGTAGATAGCGGTGATGCTATTGTTTTATGTTTTCAAAAGGTTTTGAATAAATAAAAGTTGTTACTTTATTCAAAGTGTTATGTGTTATGTGGTTATTTCTTTTATGGAGCAAGTTAATTAGAAAATACTTAAAGAAGTTGAGTAATAGTCTAATAGATGTTTTGTTTCAACAAAAAATGCCTCCTGAACGTGAACCACCACGACGGAGAAACAATGAGAGAACTACCAATAACGACAATGTTGGCCAGGTAACCCGATTCAACAACTAGTGACACTCTTGATAGGGCGTTGAGAATCAACCACAAAACCATGGTACAACGTTTAAGGATTTCAAGGCGGTTGGACCACCTGAATTCCGTGGGTCTATGAATCCAGTCGAAGCACAAACCTGGATTATGGAAATAGAAAAGGTGTTCGATGTCGCTAGGGTAGGGGATGATCAGAAGACTGCTTTCGTAACATTCATGTTGAAAGCAGAAGCTAGTTATTGGTGGCAGGCCAATAAAACTCGTGAAGGGCCAGGAGTGATGACCTGGGATAGGTTCAAGGAGTTGTTCTTGAGACTTATTTCCGGAAAGTTCAAGAGTCGACTAGAAGTGTAGTTTACGAATTAAAGCGAGGAGCGATGATGGTATCTGAGTATCTTTGCAAATTCAATGAATTGGCGAGGTTTGCGCCATATCGGTCGGCCTGAGAGATGAGCGTAAAAGCGAAGAGATTTGAGCAGGGTGAAGCCACAGGTACATATGATGGGGTTTCCTGTTCCAATTGAAGACATTCTGATGGTGATGGAAAAGCGATACTTTCATTTGAAGGTGGAAGCGGCGGTGACAAAAAGTTCAATCGAGGAACAAAAGAAGAAGAAGAATGAGAATGAGATTAAGAATGGAGGTGGTAGCGGTGGAAACAACAACAACAACAACAACAACAACAACAACAACAACAACAACAACAACAGTTTGAAGAGGAAGTGGAATGGGAACATGGGTTACTTGAAACCCGGCGGGTAACAACAAAATAAAAAGTTGAAGCATGTGCGACATGTGGGAAATTTCATAAAGGTGCGTGCTTAATGGGGAAGCGAGTTTGCTTCAATTGTGGCCAGGAGGGTCACATACGCCCCAAATTGCACTCAACCAAGAAGAATGTATGCTTCACGTGCGGATCTAAGGATCACTTTGCTCGTGAGTGCCCTAAGAAAGAAGGATGGAGTGACAACCGAAGCAATGGAGGTAACAATGGAGTACATGGGCCATTCAGCGGGACTGCGACATCAAATAAACCACGGCGGAACCTTGACATGGTATGCAAGATGATGTGCAATCAAAAGATGTGGTGTCGGTATTATCCCAATCAATGATATTAATGCATATGTATTATTTGATTAAGGTGCTACTTGCTCGTTTATATCGATGAATTTGCTAAGAGGTTAGAATTGCCTAGAGAAGAACTGAATTTTCCTTTGAACATAGAAATTACGAATAAGGAAGTAATCCTGTTAGATTAATTATACAAGAAGCGTAGGGTGAACATTAAGGAGAATATCTTGTTGGTAGATTTGATTCCGATTAGACTTGGAGAATTTGATGTAATTTTAGGAATGGATTGGTTGTTCAAATACGGGCGATAATTAACTTCAAAAGAAGTGTGTAAACCTTATGACCCGTCAAAGGTAGTATTTCATGGTAGCAAATCGCTGAGACAAATGAAATGTCGATGACTATGCGAGCCAAAAATTGTTGAGTCGAGGTTGTGTGGGCTATTTAGCTTACATAGTCGATACTCGGAAGAAGGTGTGTGAACTAGAAGAAATACCGATGGTGAGGAATTTGAAGACGTGTTTCGGAGGATTTTCTAGGACTTCACTTTGACGGAGAAATTGAATTAAGTGATTGACTTAAGCGCCGAGAACAACACCGATATCGAAGGCCCCGTCTGAAATGGCTCCGGTAAAAATGAAGGAACTGATGGTACAGTTGCAAGAGTTGCTGGACAAGAAATATATTCAACCAAGCGTATCGCTGTGGGGAGCGCCAATTTTATTCGTTAAGAAGAAGGATGGATCAATGCGTCTTTGCATCGATTATAGAGAGTTAAACAAAGTCACTATTAAGAATAGGTATCCGTTGCCTAGAATAGATGACTTGTTTGATCAGTTGAAGGGTGCTAAATATTTCTCAAAAATAGATTTGAGAAGTGGGTATCACCAATTGAAGGTAAGAAAGGAGGATATACCTAGAATGGGCATTCGAAACTCGATCACGGACATTACGAGTTTACGGTGATGTCTTTTGGTTTAACAAATGCCCTACTTTGCGTTCATGGATTTGATGAGCAGGGTGTTTAAACCATTCTTAGACAAGTTTGTAGTGGTATTTATTGATGACATTCTAGTGTATTCCAAGACTCAAAGAAGAACACGTGGAACACTTACGTTTGACATTGGAAACACTAAGAAAGGAAAAGTTGTATGCAAAATTCTCTAAGTCTGAATTTTGGCTCGACCGTATATAATTTTTGGGGCATATGATTGACAAAGATGGGATTTCGATGGATCCGTCAAAAGTGGAAGTTGTGATCAATTGGGAACAACCAAAACACCGCCGTCAGTGAGGAGTTTCTTGGGATGGCGATTATTATAGAAGATTTATTCAAGATTTTTCTAAGATAGCCACTCCGCTAACAAATTTGACAAGGAAGCTATAAAATTCGTTTGGATGGAGAAATGTGAAGAGAGTTTCCAAGATTTGAAGAAAAAGTTAAGTATGGCTTTTGTGTTGACATTACCGGATAATACAAAAATTTTGTGGTGTATAGTGATGCCTCACACAAAGGGTTGGGTTGTGTTCTTATGCGAGCAACAAAAGTTATTAACGTATGCATCAAGACAACTGAAGGATTATGAGAAAGGGTATCCAACTCATGATTTGGAATTAGGCTGCAGTTGTATTTTATCTGAAGATATGGAGACACTATCTTTATGGAGAGAAATGTGAGATCTACATAGACCACAAAAGTCTGAAGTATATTTTCACTCAGAAAGATTTGAACATGCGTCAGAGAAGGTGGATGGAATTGATAAAAGATTTCGATTGTGAGATCTTTTATCATCCGGGAAAAGCGAATGTAGTTGCAGATGCTTTAAGCAGGAAAGGTCGGGAAAAGTTGATGCTGATAACAACTCAGGAGGAACTCATTTCAACAATGACAAAACTGGAGTTGGAAATCAAATTTCTAAAAGAATCGACGAACAACTATTCCGATAGAAGCGGGTCCAACTTTAGTGGACAAAGTGAAGAATGCTCAACTACAAGATGAAGAGTGTGGGAAAATCAAAGAGAATCGATTGAGAGTAGTGATGTAAAATACAAGATCGACAATCTGAGAAGGACTACTACGTTTGAGGAAGAATTTGGGTCCAATAACACTAGAAGCGAAAGAAGAAATTTTGATCAAAGCTCACACAACAAAATATTCAATTCATCCAGAAACACGAAAATGTATCAAGATTTGCGTCGATATTTTGGTGGCCAAATATGAAAAGGGATGTTCTTGAATCGTGGCGAAATGCTTGACATGTCAAAAGAGTAAAAGCCGAACATCAAAGACCGGTAGATTACTTCAACCGTTGGAAATATCGGAATGGAAGTGGGAACACATCACGATGGATTTTGTGGTGGGTCTTCCAACTACTCGAGAGAGGATGTGATGCGATTTGGGTGATAGTGGATGATTGACGAAATCGAGCACTTTCTACCAATAAAGATTAGATTCAATCTTGATCAGTTGGCAAGATTGTATATTAAAGAGATCATTTTGAGACACGGGGTGCCAATATCAATTGTGTCCAATAGAGATCCGCGATTCACGTCAAATTTCTGGAAAAGACTACAGGAATGCATGGGAACTCAATTCACGAATGAGTACGGCTTATCATCCACAAGCAGGATGGCCAAAGCGAATGAATAATTCGGACATTGGAAGATATGCTAGAGCATGCGTCATGGACTTTAAAGGAAGCTGGGAAGAACATTTACCATTGGTGGAATTTGCTTACAACAACGATTACCACGCTGAAAGACATCGGCATGCCACCTTACGAGGCATTGTGCGGCGAAAAAAGTGCGAGAACTCCAGCATCTTTGGGATGAAGTCGGTGAACGCATAATTTATTAGGACCAGAAACTAGTACAACAAAGCTGCTGAAGTTGTCAAACTCATCGAGACAAGATTAGTAGCACTCAAGACAGATGAGAAAAAGTATGATGATCAACACAGACAAGATCGTGCATTCGACGTAGGAACTTTTGTATTCTAAAAAGTTTCTCCTTGGAAGGAAAAATTCATTTTTCGGTAAAAAGGAAAGCTAAGCCCGAGGGGTTTATTGGACCCTTTGAAGTCTTTGCGAAGAGTGGAGAAGTGGCTTATGAGGTAGCTCTACCTCCAGAGTTGGAAAACATTCAATGTTGTTTTTCACATTTTGATATTCTGACCATATAAACCCGACTACAAACATGTGATCGAAAGTACGAACCATTGCGAGTTCGAGAAAGATTTGTCTTATGAAGAGGTTCTATCCGGATAGTCGACGAGGAAAGAACAAGTGCTCGAAATAAAGTGATACCTTCATGAAGGTGATATGGAGGAACCACAATGTCATGAAGAAGCTACGTGGGACTCGAAGAAAAATGTTGAAAGAGTACCACGAGTTATTTGTTTAATCTGTGTCTTGATTACGGGGATAGAATCTTTTGTAAGTAGGGAAGAATGTAACGAATGATTTGTTTGAGTTGTGATTACTTGAAGACGAGAATCCTTGTAAGGAGGAATGATGTAACATTCCGTAATTTTAAAGTGTAATATTAAATATTTATTGATTTATATAAGTATTTAATGGATATATTTATTGTTGAATAAATAATTGTTCAATTTGAGTTGATGTGATTTAGTTAATTATTTGTTGAATAAATAATTAAGGAGCTAAGAAAATTAATTGTTATGAGGTTATATACTAATTTAATTTAATAATTAAGTTAGAGAGCTAATAATGACTAAATGAATTATAATATTCTAATTGGAATTTGTGATTTAAAATAAAGTGTTAATTGGTTAAATAAAATTATAATTATAAAGAAATTATAGTTTTGTGATAATGATTTATGTGTTAAAGTAATTTAATAGATTAGTATTTGAATTGATTAAATTGATTAATTAATTTAATAGAAGTGTGACAAATAACCTTGCTATAAAGGAGTTATTAAAATAAATTAAAAGAGTTTAATTTAGTTTTGCCAAACATGTCTTATTGCATAATAAGTCATTTAATTTAATAATATTTTATCAAACAAGGTATAAGGATTAATCCATTTGTTTTAGTTAGACTTACCAAACAAGGTGTAAAGATTAAAGAGTTATTTTATTAAGCTTAGCCAAACAAGCCTTATGGCTTTTGATTTTCAAAATAATATAAGCGATGTCGCTTAAAATCTATACTAAATATATCTATTATTACATACGTTATATTATTATACGTAAACTAGAAAAGACTCAGATTGAAGAAAAGAAGAAGAAGAAGAAAAGAAAGAAAAGGAGAGAAAACTTGAGAGAAATCCTTGAAGGTTTTGAGAAAGAAAAGAAGTTTGATAATCAAAAGTAGCCATCATCTTCTTAATCAAAGGTAGGAGCTTAATCTTTTCTTTAAAAGTTAGTTTTCTTCTTCTTCCAAAAAGTTCTCTGTGAAATTTTATAAAAGATAATTGATGGTGTTTATGGTTATATGATAAATTATTGATTATAAGATGATTTCATGAGTTGTATATGATTATAGAGAAACTAGTTCATGTATGTATGTGTTTTGTGGAAGAAAATATATTACAGTGTTTACATGAAAATATATATATGAATATGGCTTAATTTAAAATAGAAATTAAGGTTTAATTAGTTGTTAAATTGATAAATTGATTATGGAAATTGATGAGTATGTATAATCATAACTATGATGTTTTTGAAATTTCAAAATTGAAAAAAATCACAAAGTTGATTTTCATTAAAAATGTCAACAATGGAGTTTTTGCCAAAAACATTGAAATTGGGTGTTGTAAATTTGATGTTTATGTTATTTTATGAGTAGAAACATGTTAGAAGTCTTCACAATATGTTTATATGAAGTCTATATGTGTATTACATGTTAATCAGTCTATTAGATTCGAGCTTTTAGGCCAATTTGGCTTTTGTTCATCTTTGTTCTTAGCTTCGAGCTTGATTCGAGAGTTACGCTCACTCAGGCAAATACATGCTGACAAAAATCTCAAATCTCATCTCAAATGCCATGTGACGCCAATCAATGGCTTTGTGACTCAACGCTCTTGACAATCTCTCATGTGACATGACCTCAGACCCACATTCGTAAACTGTAGCGCAAGTCATGAAAGTTAAAGAAATGGTCTGACAGTTTTAGTTTATTACACGAACTTTGAAAATAAATGTTATGTGTTAATAATAGGAATGTTAAATGATGATTTCAGTAGTATTAAACTATGAATGAACATGTTATGAAGTGTTACCTATTTGTAACATAGTTTGATTATGTGAATGGGTAATTTAACCTATATGATGTATATATTTGTGTATATAGATATAAAATGTTGATAATGACTAATTATGTCATGTGACATATGTTTAGGGTATTGAAATTCAAGTGGTAAGGGTTTAGTTTGTGCTAAAGGCAAGTTCTCTAACTCAAAACTTCATTGTGCGAGTTTAATTTCATTTGGTACATTATTGTTTTCAAATTCAATTACAATTGTTGTAAGTTGCTACCTCTACACTTTCGTAGAGCTAGATTGCCTATTATTGAGTAGGTCATTGTATCTAGTTGCTCATGACGATACAAGTATCCCAAATCTTATAGTTTAATCTTGAGCAAGTTTTCTAATCTATTATCTTGTTAATTTAATTACTGTTTTCAATTCGATTACAATATAATGATGTAAGTTATTTGGAGCAAGTTATTCTTGTATTTAACTTGTTGTTTAGCATGCACAACTATATATGCTATGCATGCTTATTATTCAATTCTAATTAACCTTGGCTTAGTGTTGTTCAAGCAAGGTATGCTATAGTTATTCAAATTGTATGCTATTAGATTATTCCTAATGCATGACTTTAGTTTACTATGATTGATTCAATCACGATTATTCTATAGTATAGTGTTATTGGTCTTATTCAACTACTCCTTAGTTGATGTTCGTTGAATTCCAAATTACCTTGAAAGCTTATCCAAACCAAACTTCCTTTGGTGCGGACTTGTACTCTAAATACTGAGATGAACAACTCTTTTAATAGAGGTTTACGCTTAGCGTTGAAATGGTTGTGCACAATACATTGTACGAAGGGTTGATCCCCTAAGTACGTGGAGTCCTTATAGTCTTATGACTGTTAAAGTTAAAGTTGAAAGATTACTTATAACTGTGGACATGATTCGTGGTCATTAGACCCTCAGTGAATGTTATAATTTTCAGAAAGTTAATAGAATATATTGTTCAGTTCTATTGAGCCTAATATTGGCAATTGATGTAAAAGTTTAAAGATTTACTTATTGTTATTTCAAGTGGGCCTTGTTTGCTCACTCTTGCCTGTAAAATTTCTTACAGCTAAAGTTGAAACGGGTGACGTACCTAGCACCAGTAAGGGAAAAGGAAAGATGAATAAATACTGAAGACTTGTAATAGTTTTGATAGTTTACTTTCAGACTTTGGTTTAAAGATTGTAATGAAGTTTATTTAAATTTCCGCATTTGAATGATTGTTGTTAAAGGTTAGATAACCTGGGAGATTTTTATTTAAGTTTAATCATGTATGGGCAGGTTTTTATTATTCAATTGTATTATAATTGGGTAGTTAGAAATGAATGTTTTGATTAAGTGAACAACAAATCTTGAGGAAATGAAGTACTAGGATTTGGGGTGTCACAAGTTGGTATCAAAGCTTTAGGTTATGAACCTTAGGTGGGGGGAAAAGCCTTAGGAAGTAACCTCTGAAAAGATAGTGGAGATAACTCTTATCGAGTTTTAAGAAAGAAGTAATAAAACACTTATGTGCTTATGTGTTTATAGTTTATGTACTCGTGAGTGTCGAGTAGTAATGATTAATAATTAAAACTTTAAAACTTTGTTGTCAGGATGACTAATGTTGGAGAATCCAACAAAGTTAGGGAGGAGGGACCTCAAATGCCTATAGAGGAGGAGCCTCGCGACATTCAGGTAGTTTGGGAACAACTACAGCCACGGGAGTCAGCCCCGTTTGTCACAGTAGTTGAGGATGAGGATGATGATGTGGAGACAGACGAGGAGGATCCCGCTGAGTTACCACAGGAGGATGAGGATGATGAGGACGAGGACGAGGAAAAAGGATTCCACTTAACTCGATAAAGAAAGTATATATACGATGAGGTGCATGACCGTAACGTGGAACTTCGTGGATACAATTGAGGAGTTACAGGAGATAATAGTCAACAATGTATCGCAATGACACAAAAAGACGGCGAGATCCAGGATCGTGAAGAACGATTGACAAATGTCGAGGAGAAACTAGTACAGACTGAAGGAGAGAAAGAGCAACTGATCGAAGTGGTCGCTGAACTGAAGAACAAGCTGAGAGAAGAAGCTGCTAAAAGGGCAAGAGCTAAAGATGCTTACGAGGAAGCTTTTCAACAAACTAGATTAGCAGCAAGAGACACACAAGCAAAGAGAATGAAGATGGAAGAGATGGATAAAGTATTTAACACCGTAATTAATCGAGCTCAAGATCGGGTCATGGGATATCCGATTCAGTTCGAGACGCTGCCATCATTCGTGTTAGATCGCAGAACAATGTTTCGAGTCATGGAGGAAGAACGTGATAGGGCTAAGAAGTATCTTAATAGAACATCGTAGTTATTGTACGATGAGTGAAAGGTTAAATAAATTGTAAATCCCAAGTGTTATGCAACCTATGGGATATGACTATGATGTTGTCCTGAAACTTTTGTAGTTCAGGAAAGTAATGTAGATAGCGAGTGATGCTATTGTTTTATGTTTTCAAAAAGGTTTTGAATAAATAAAAGTTGTTACTTTATTCAAAGTGTTATGTGTTATGTGGTTATTTCTTTTATGGAGGCAAGTTAATTAGAAAATACTTAAAGAAGCTGAGTAATAGTCTAATAGATGTTTTGTTTCAACAAAAAATGCCTCCTGCACGTGAACCACCCCGACAGAGAAACAATGAGAGAACTACTAATAAACGACATGTTGACGGTAACCCTGCTTCAACAACTAGTGACACTCTCGATAGAGCGCTGCGTAATCAACCACAAAACCATGGTACAACGCTTAAGGATTTCAAAGCGGTTGGACCACCGATTTCAGTGGGTCTATGAATCCAAATCGAAGCACAAACCCTGGATTATGGAGATAGAAAAGGTGTTCGATGTCACTAGGGTAGGGGATGATCGTAGATCGCTTTCACAACATTCATGTTGAAAGAGCGAAGCTAGTTATTGGTGGCGGCCAATAAAAAAACTCGTGAAGGGCCAAGAGTGATGACCGGATAGTTTCAAGGAGTTGTTCTTGAGACTTATTTCCGGAAAGTTCAAGAGTCAGCTAGAAGTGTAGTTTAAAATTAAAGCAGAGGAACGATGACGGTATCTCGAGTATGCTTTGCAAAATTCAATGAATTGGCGAGGTTTATGCCATATCGTGTCAAAGACAGATGAAACGTAAGGCGAAAAGAGATTTGAACAGGACCAAGCCCAGGCTATCAGATGAGGGTTTCCTGCTCCAATTGAAGACATTTGCAATGGTGATGGAAAAGCAAGATCACCAAGGTGGAGGCGAGGCGTTGACAAAGTTCAATCAGAACAAAAAGAAGAAGAAGAATGAGAATGAGATTAAGAATGGAGGTGGTAGCGGTGGAAAACAACAACAACAAACAACAACAAACAACAACAACAACAACAACAAGAGGAGTGGAATGGAAACATGGGTTCGGAAACCAAAGCAGGTAACCAAAAATAAAAAAGTTTGAAGCATGTACGACATGTGGGAAATTTCACAAGGGTGCATGCTTAATGGGGAAACGAGTTTGCTTCAATTGTGTCCAGGAGGGTCACATCGCCCCAAATTGCACTCAACCGAAGAAGAATGTATGCTTCACGTGCGGATCCAAGGATCACTTTGCTCGTGAGTGCCCTAAGAAGAAGGATGGAGTGACAACCAGAAGCAATGGAGGTAACAATGGAGGTACATGGGCCATTGCAGGACCTGCAACATCAAATAAACCCACAGCCAGAACCTTCAACATGACTGTGCAAGATGTTGTGCAATCAAAAGATGTGGTGTCAGTTATTATCCCAATCAATGATATTAATTCATATGTATTATTTGATTCGGGTGCTACTTGCTCGTTTATATCTGATGAATTTGCTAAGAGGTTAGAATTGCCTAGAGAAGAACTGAATTTTCCTTTGAACATAGAAATTACGAATAAGGAAGTAATCCTCATTAGATTCAGATACAAGAACCGTAGGGTGAACATTAAGGAGAATATCTTGTTGGTAGATTTGATTCCGATTAGACTTGGAGAGTTTGATGTGATTTTAGGAATGGATTGGCTGTTCAAATATGGAGCGGTAATTGACTGCCAAAAGAAGTGTGTAAACCTTATGACCCCGTCAAAGGTAGTATTTCATGGTAGCAAGTCGCCTAGATAAATGAAATGTCTGACGACTATGCAGGCCAAGAAATTGTTGAGTCAAGGTTGTGTGGGCTATTTAGCTTACATAGTCGATACTCAGGAGAAGTGTGTGAAACTAGAAGAAATACCAGTCGTGAGGGAATTCAAGACGTGTTTCCAGAGGATTTTCTAGGACTTCCGCCTGAAAGAGAAATTGAATTCGTGATTGACTTAGCGCCGGGAACAACACCGATATCGAAGGCCCCGTACAGAATGGCTCCAGTAAAAATGAAGGAACTGATGGTACAGTTGCAAGAGTTGCTGGACAAGAAATATATTCAACCAAGCGTATCGATGTGGGGAGCGCCAATTTTATTCATTAAGAAGAAGGATGGATCAATGCGTCTTTGCATCGATTATAGAGAGTTAAACAAAGTCACTATTAAGAATAGGTATCCGTTGCCTAGAATAGATGACTTGTTTGATCAGCTGAAGGGTGCTAAATATTTCTTGAAAATAGATTTGAGAAGTGGGTATCACCAATTGAAGGTAAGAAAGGACAATATACCTAGAACAGCATTCAGAACTTGGTACGGACATTACGAGTTTCTGGTGATGTCTTTTGGTTTAACAAATGCCCTACTTTGCGTTCATGGATTTGATGAACAGGGTGTTTAAACCATTCTTAGACAAGTTTGTAGTGGTATTTATTGATGACATTCTAGTGTATTCCAAGACTCAAGAAGAACACGTGGAACACTTACGTTTGACATTGGAAACACTAAGAAAGGAAAAGTTGTATGCAAAATTCTCTAAGTGCGAATTTTGGCTCGACCGTATAATTTTTGGGGCATGTGATTGACAAAGATGGGATTTCAAAGGATCCGCAAAAGTGGAAGTCGTGATCAATTGGGAACAACCAAGAACACCGCCGAAGTGAGGGAGTTTCTTGGGACCCCGCCGATTATTATAGAAGATTTATTCAAGATTTTTCTAAGATAGCCACTCCGCTAACAAATTTGACAAGGAAAGTCAGAAAATTCGTTTGGATGGAGAAATGTGAAGAGAGTTTCCAAGATTTGAAGAAAAAGTTAAGTATGGCACCCGTGTGTTGACATTACCGATAATACAGAAATTTTGTGGTGTATAGTGATGCCTCACACAAAGGGTTGGGTTGTGTTCTTATGCGTAACAAAGAAAGTTATTACAGTATGCATCAAGACAACTCAAGGATTATGAGAAAGGGTATCCACTCATGATTTGGAATTAGGCTGCGAGCTTGTATTTGCTATCAAAGATATGGAGACACTATCTTTATGGAGAGAAATGTGAGATCTACATAGACCACAAAAGTCTGAAGTATATTTTCACTCAGAAAGATTTGAACATGCGTCAGAGAAGGTGGATGGAATTGATAAAAGATTACGATTGTGAGATCTTTTATCATCCGAGAAAAGCGAATGTAGTTGCAGATGCTTTAAGCAGGAAAGGTTGGGAGAAATTGATGTTGATAACAACTCAGGAGGAGCTCATTTCAGCAATGACAAAACTGGAGTTGGAAATCAAATTTCCAAAAGAATCTGACGAACAACTATTCCAGATAGAAGCGGGTCCAACTTTAGTGGACAAAGTGAAGAATGCTCAACTACAAGATGAAGAGTGTGGGAAAATCAAAGAGAATCTGATTGAGAGTAGTGATGTAAAATACAAGATCGACACCGAAGGACTACTACGTTTTGAGGGAAGAATTTGGGTTCCAAAGAACACCGAAACCGAAAGAAGAAATTTGATCAAGCTCATAACACAAAATATTCAATTCATCCAGAAGCAAGAAAATGTATCAAGATTTGCGCCGATATTTTTGGTGGCCAAATATGAAAAGGGATGTTGCAGAATGCGTAGCGAAATGCTTGACATGTCAAAGAGTAAAAGCCGAACATCAAAGACCCAAATGGATTACTTCAACCGTTGAAATACCCTGAATGGAAGTGGGAACACATCACGATGGATTTTGTGGTGGGTCTTCCAACTACTCGTAGAGGATGCGATGCGATTTGGGTGATAGTGGATGATCGACGAAATCAAATAGCACTTTCTACCAATAAAGATTAGATTCAATCTTGATCGGTTGGCAAGATTGTACATTAAAGAGATCGCTTTGAGGCACGGAGTGCCATTATCAATTGTGTCCGATAGGATCCGCGATTCACGCCAAATTTCTAGGAAAAACAACAGAATGCATGGGAACTCAATCATGAATGACTACGCTTTATCATCCACAAACAGATGGCCAAAGCGAATCGAACAATTCGACATTGGAAGATATGCTAAGAGCATGTGTCATGGACTTTAAAGGAAGTCAAAGAACATTTACCATTGGTGGAATTTTCTTACAACAACAAGCTTATCACGCGAAAGATCGGCATGCCACCTTACGAGGCATCAGTACGATGCAGAAAGTGCGTAACTCCACCAGGCTTTGGAATGAAGTCTGTGAACGCCAACCGTTAGGACCGTAACTAGTATAACAAACTCACCGACGTTATCAAACTCATCGAGACAAGATTAATGTAGCACCAAGACAGATGTAAAAAGTATGCCGATCAACACGATAAGATCGTGCATTCGGACGTAGAACTTTTGTATTCCTAAAAGTTTCTCCTTGAAGGGAAAAATTCATTTCAATAAAAGGGAAAGCTAAGCCCGAGGTTTATTGGACCCTTTGAAGTGCTTCGAAGAGTGGAGAGAAGTGGCTTATGAGGTAGCTCTACCTCCAGAGTTGGAAAAACATTCATAATGTTTTTCACATTTTGATTATTACGACCATATAAACCCGACTACAAACACGTGATCGAAAGTACGAACCGCTGCGGTTCGAGAAAGATTTGTCTTATGAAGAGGTTCCTATCCGGATAGTCGAAAAGGAAAGAACAAGTGCTCGAAAATAAAGTGATACCTTCTGTGAAGGTGATATGGAGGAACCACAACGCTGAAGAAGCTACGTGGGAACTCAAAGAGAAAATGTTAAAAGAGTACCCTAAGTTATTTCTTTAATCTGTGTCTTCGATTCTGGGGATGTAATCTTTGTAAGTAGGGAAGAATGTAACGAATGATTTGTTTGAGTTGTGATTCTCGCGACATGATCCTCCTTATAAGGAGGGAATGATGTAACATTCAAGAATTTTAAAGTGTAATATTAAATATTTATTGATTTATATAAGTATTTAATGGATATGTTTATTGTTGAATAAATAATTATTCAATTTGAGTTGATGTGATTTAGTTAATTATTTGTTGAATAAATAATTAAGGACCTAAGAAAATTAATTGTTATGAGGTTATATACTAATTTAATTTAATAATTAAGTTAGAGAGCTAATAATGACTAAATGAATTATAATATTCTAATTGGAATTTGTGATTTAAAATAAAGTGTTAATTGGTTAAATAAAATTATAATTATAAAGAAATTATAGTTTTGTGATAATGATTTATGTGTTAAAGTAATTTAATATATTAGTATTTGAATTGATTAAATTGATTAATTAATTTAATAGAAGTGTGACAAATAACCTTGCTATAAAGGAGTTATTAAAATAAATTAAAAGAGTTTAATTTAGTTTTGCCAAATATGTCTTATTGCATAATAAGTCGTTAATTTAATAATATTTTATCAAACAAATTATAAGGATTAATCCATTTGTTATAGTTAGACTTACCAAACAAGGTGTAAGGATTAAAGAGTTATTTTATTAAGCTTAGCCAAACAAGCCTTATGGCTTTTGATTTTCAAAATAATATAACTGATGTCAGTTAAAATCCTATACTAAATATATCTATTATTACATACGTTATATTATTATACGTAAACTAGAGAAAGACTCAAATGAAGAAAAGAAGAAGAAGAAGAAGAAAGAAAAGAGAGAAAAAGAGAAAAGAGAAAGGAAAAAACTTGAGAGAAATCCTTGAAGGTTTTGAGAAAGAAAAGAAGTTTGATAATCAAAAGTAGCCATCATCTTCTTAATCAAAGGTAGGAGCTTAATCTTTTCTTTAAAAGTTAGTTTTCTTCTTCTTCCAAAAAGTTCTCTGTGAAATTTTATAAAAGATAATTGATGGTGTTTATGGTTATATGATAAATTATTGATTATAAGATGATTTCATGAGTTGTATATGATTATAGAGAAACTAGTTCATGTATGTATGTGTTTTGTGGAAGAAAATATATTACAGTGTTTACATAAAAATATATATGAATATGGCTTAAATTAAAATTGAAATTATGGTTTAATTAGTTGTTAAATTGATAAATTGATTATGGAAATTGATAGAGTATGTATAATCATAACTATGGTGTTTGAAATTTCTGTTTTGATTGAAAAAAAAATCACAGTGTTGATTTTCATTAAAAATGTCAACAATGGAGTTTTTGCCAAAAACATTGAAATTGGGTGTTGTAAATTTGATGTTTATGTTATTTTATGAGTAGAAACATGTTAGAAGTCTTCACAATATGTTTATATGAAGTCTATATGTGTATTACATGTTAATCAGTCTATTAGATTCGAGCTTTTAGGTCAATTTGGCTTTTGTTCATGTTGTTGCCGAAGCTTGGTCATGCCGAGTTCGACTCAGGCTACAAATGCGCATTGACCAATGATACAAATCTCAAATCTTGACCACATCATCAATAGAATGTGACTCAATGGCTCGTGACTCGCAAGGTCATAGTAAAATTCCATATACCAGCGAATGAAAGTTAGCGAAATAATCTCCACAGCTTTTAGTTTATTACACTAACTTTGAAAATAAATGTTATGTGTTAATAATAGGAATGTTAAATGATGATTTCAGTAGTATTAAACTATGAATGAACATGTTATCAAGTGTTACCTATTTGTAACATAGTTTGATTATGTGAATGGGTAATTTAACCTATATGATGTATATATTTGTGTATATAGATATAAAATGTTGATAATGACTAATTATGTCATGATGACATATGTTTAAGGTATTGAAATTCAAGTGGTAAGGGTTTAGCTTGTGCTAAAGGCAAGTTCTCTAACTCAAAACTTCATTGTGCGAGTTTAATTTTATTTGGTACATTATTGTTTTCAAATTCAATTACAATTGTTGTAAGTTGCTACCTCTACACTTTCGCAGAGCTAGATTGCCTATTATTGAGTAGATCATTGTATCTAGTTTCTCATGACGATACAAGTATCCCAAATCTTATAGTTTAATCTTGAGCAAGTTTTCTAATCTATTATCTTGTTAATTCAATTACTGTTTTCAATTCGATTACAATATAATGATGTAAGTTATTTGGAGCAAGTTATTCTTGTATTTAACTTGTTGCTTAGCATGCACAACTATATATTCTATGTAAGACCCCAACTTATTATAAATAAAATTAAATTTCCTCTATTTATTATTTTGAAATAGTAAGGGTTGATTTGATTAATGTGGTTAGTTGTGGGTAAAATACGCAAATATTTTAAATAAGCAAGTTGTTATAAAATATTCATTTTTATCGGAGAATATTCGTTTGGTCGTGGAATATTCTTACTGTACCGGGAATATTCGCATGCGACGGCGCAACCTTACCTTATTGGGGCCCATAACGGAAAGCGATTGGATGAAGAAAACGACAAGTATAAGTTGTTTATAAATAACTTGCGTAGCTTGTTATTCACAGTATCACTTGTTGGAATACCCGGTGGTTAAGACACAATGTCTGCCGTTGTTGCCAAGCGATTCACACAGTATTGCACCAATTATTGATTCTTACGTAAGAAGGCACTACTCAATAATTGTTACGAGAATTATCGCTCATTCGATTTTATTGATTCAATAATTGTTGCATTGATATTCTATATTATCGTTGTTTCAATAATTGTCACTACACAGTATTTTCCATTATCGAAGCAATAATTCATATTTTTGTGAATAATATTATTAGATAACATTATTGGCAATGTCTAGAAAGTTCAGTCTAAGGAGAGGTTTGGTCACCTAATTGTGCGCCAAGATGAGAGAAATCCTTATTGAAAGCCCTCTTTCCGAGGAACTGGTTATTTGTGATTGTGATTCTGTAATATTATTTGTGAATAATTAATTATTGATTTATATGATGAGAAAAATATTCATTTTATGTGGATATAGATGGAGAAAATTTTAAAGTGACAATTGTTGAAAATCGATATTTTATCTTTTCTCGATAAAATAATATTTTATTATATTATTATAATATAATAATGATGATATTTTTACAATGAATGTGGGATATATGAGTATATGAGGAGGAAGAGTATTTTTTTGTTGCAAAAGTTGTTTAAAACATGTTAAACATGTCTATGGGCCCATTTCTTGACTGAAATTTGATTATAGCCTATAGAATCGCTTGGTTTGTGGATTTGGTCAATTTACATTTGGAATTTGAAAAAACTTTCTTCTGCAAAGTTGTAGATAATGAAATTTCCTATGAAAAAGACATCTGGTTCGAATTTTTCTGATAAAAGGGCTATTTATTATGAATTATCGAAGTTCCGAAATTCCTGAATAATTGATTTTTGGAAGTTTTAATTGTTTTATTTAAGAAAAACGTTTTTGTTGTTTTGGCACATGTGTGGCTGATGTTTTTGCCAAAGAAGTGGGCGTAGGATGTTTAAGAAAATTATATTAATATTATATTAAATTTTCTGCTTTGGTGTTCTAAGCATTTTCCTATAAATAGGGTGCTTAGGTTAGAATTGAAAATCACACTAGAAACTAAAGATTTCTCTCTCTTTCTCTCTCTATAATATGGAGCGTATTTTTGTGAGTATTTTAGTACTTTGAGTATTGCTATACGGTGCAAGTTCTTTCAGCACTATATCCAGTATTCCAGTCAGAAATACTATCCTTTTGAGGTAAGGGATGTTATTTCTTCTTAAATGATATTATTTCTTCAATATCATTATGCCAAAATGTTGGTTGGAAATTTTTATCAAATTTGGAACTTTTTCATGCCGGGGTTACTATTCATGAGTTACTATTCATGAGTTACTATTCACGAGTTACTATTCATGAGTTACTATTCACGAGTACTATTCACGAAGCATGATGATTTTTTTGTGAAATTTCTATCTTTTAGTGTCAGAGTTACTATTCACGTATCTGACTATTCACGATATCGACGACTTATTCACGAATACGACTTTATTCATAGAAAAATTAAATTTTTTATTTTTCGTCCAAAATATCTATTATGGATACTAGCTTTGATTGTATCCATGTTTTGATCATTCTTGAATTTTACTCCACTCTGGTTATTTATGAAGTATTTTTGAACTTGGATTGTTTAAAGTATGAATCCTTAATATTTATTCTTTTGTTTCAATTGGATTCGCTTTTCTTTAAAATATTTTCATCATCCTCGGTCTAAATGATGATATTCTTGAATATCTTTGGCATGTAGTGCAAAGATGAATGATTTTCGATGAATATCTTTGGCAGTAGTCTGCAAAGATGAACAGTGTTTAGATGAACATGACCAATGATGAATATCTTTGGGTGTATGTAGTGCAAAGATAAATATTTAATTCCGTATATATATTGATTGATGTTACAGGATAAAATATCGACGATGAACTTTTAAATTCATATATAGAAGATAGTAGTTTGCATTCTCTACTTAACTTCGTCTAATGAATTATTATTTCATTTGCGAAGATTGATTTAAAACTGGTTGTCTATTGTATTCTATTAAATTTTTCCCTGTTGAAGACTAACGATAATTTATTCTATGTTATCTTAGTCATAATATTCTTTACTGGGCTAGTTGAGCTCACCCTTTTCCTTTTGTTCCATTTTTTTTCTCAGGAGGCGAGAATGTAGCGAGTACTAGTCGGGGTATGGAATGAAGGTTCTAGAAAGTCGTTTTAGTAGTCCTCACCATTTTTGTAAAATAATGTATCAATAATTATACTGAAGACTTATTTGAGTGTGGATATTGTCTAGATGACAATATTTGTATTTAAACTCACAGTTTTTATGTTGTATTAATAAAGTTGTAGTTGTATCTGTACCATGTATTTTGACGACTCAGAATGGGTGTTGTATACCTATTTTGGGGGCGTCACATGCTATGCATGCTTATTATTCAATTCTAATTAACCTTGGCTTAGTGTTGTTCAAGCAAGGTATGCTATAGTTATTCAAATTGTATGCTATTAGATTATTCCTAATGCATGACTTTAGTTTACTATGATTGATTCAATCACGATTATTCTATAGTATAGTGTTATTGGTTTTATTCAACTACTCCTTAGTTGATGTTCGTTGAATTCCAAATTACCTTGAAAGCTCATCCAAACCAAACTTACTTTGGTGCGGACTTGTATTCTAAATACTGAGATGAACAACTCTTTTAATAGAGGTTTACGCTTATCGTTGAAATGGTTGTGCACAATACATTGTACGAAGGGTTGATCCCCCTAAGTACGTGGAGTCCTTATAGTCTTATGACCAATTAAAGTTAAAGTTGAAAGATTACTTATAACTGTGGACATGATTAAGTGGTCATTAGACCCTCGATTGAATGTTATAATTTTCGTAAAGTTAATAGAATATATTGTTCAGGTTCTATTGAGCCTAATATTGGCAATTGATGTAAAAGTTTAAAGATTTACTTATTGTTATTTCAAGTGGGCCTTGTTTGCTCACTCTTGCTCGTAAAATTTCTTATAGCTAAAGTTGAAGCGGGTGGCGTACCTAGCACCAAAGAAGAGAAAAGGAAAGATGAATAAATCTTGAAGACTTGTAATAGTTTTGATAGTTTACTTTCAGAATTTGGTTTAAAGATTGTAATGAAGTTTATTTAAATTTCCGCATTTGAATGATTGTTGTTAAAGGTTAGATAACCTGGGAGATTTTTATTTAAGTTTAATCTCAGTATGTAAGGCGGGGTTTTTATTATTCAATTGTATTATAATTTGGTAGTTATAAATGAATGTTTTGATTAAGTGAACACCAAATCTTGAGGAAATGAAGTACCGTGGATTTGGGGTGTCACAAGTTGGTATCAAAGCTTTAGGTTATGAACCTTAGGTGGGGGAAAAAGCCTTAGAAGTAACCTCAAAAAAGATAGTGGAGATAACTCTTATCGAGTTTTAAGAAAGAAGTAATAAAACACTTATGTGCTTATGTGTTTATAGTTTATGTACTCGTGAGTGTCGAGTAGTAATGATTAATAATTAAAACTTTAAAACTTTGTTGTCAGGATGACTAATGTCGGGGAATCCAGTCAGGCTAGGGAGGAGGGACCTCAAATGCCTATAGAGGAGGAGCCTCGCTACATCAGGTAGTTTGGGAACAACTACTGCCACGGGAGTCAGCCCCGTTGGTCATAGTAGTTGAGGATGAGGATGATGATGTGGAGACAGACGAGGAGGATCCCGTTGAGTTACCAAAGGAGGATGAGGATGACGAGGACGAGGAGGAAAGGATTCCACTTAACTCGATAGCAATGTCGGGTATATACGATGAGGTGCATGGCCGTAAACGTGGAACTTCGTGGATACATTGAGGAGTTACAAGAGATAGTAGGTGAACAATGTAATCGCAATGACACAAAAAAGACAATGAGATCCGTGGATCGTGAAGAACGATTGACAAATGTCGAGGAGAAACTAAATGCTGCATCAAGGAGAGAAAAGCAACCGATCGAGTGGTCACGAATCAAGAACAAGTGAGAGAAGAAGAAGTCGCTAAAAGGGCAAGAGTGAAGATGCTTACGAGGAAGCTTTTCAACGAACCGATTAGCGACAAGAGAGACACGCAAACAAAGAGGATGAAGATGGAAGAGATGGATAAAGTATTTAACACCGCAATTAATCGAGCTCAAGATCGGGTCATGAGATATCCGATTCAGTTCGAGACGCTGTCATCATTCGTGTTAGATCGCAGAACAATGTTTCGAGTCATGGAGGAAGAACGTGATAGGGCTAAGAAGTATCTTAATAGAACATCATAGCTGTTGTACGATAGACTTGTAATAGTTTTGATAGTTTACTTTCAGACTTTGGTTTAAAGATTGTAATGAAGTTTATTTAAATTTCCGCATTTGAATGATTGTTGTTAAAGGTTAGATAACCTGAGAGATTTTTATTTAAGTTTAATCCTGTATGGGCAGGTTTTTATTATTTAATTGTATTATAATTGGGTAGTTATAAATGAATGTTTTGATTAAGTGAACACTAAATCTTGAGGAAATGAAGTATCAGGATTTGGGGGTGTCATAAGTATGATACGAGATATTATACGAGTATGTATGAATAATGGTATGTTGTATATTATGAATGATTATATGAGTTAGCATACGAGAAGAATACATGTATAATACGTTATAAGGCTTTAAGCCAATTGGATTGAACTTGTAGGATTTGTGTAGGAATTGTACAAGCCCAAGTGAATTAATATTAAAGCCTAATGTTTTATATTGTAAGCACAACAATTAAGTAAAGTTATTAAGCTTAAATCCCAAATTAAGAACCGGATCTGTGGATCGAACCGATGGATAAGGATAACCCATGGGGCAACACATGTGGGCCCCATGAGCACATGGAACCATCTTGGTGACCAAGTAAAGTGGTTTTACTTGGTGACCAAGGATGAATAGTAAGGAGGTGGGATGGCATAAGGACCAAACTACCCCCACCTTAGGTTTTCTATAAATAGAGGCTTTGGATTTACATTTGTTGCTAATTCAAATTTCACCAACAACTTATAACTTATTTAGTTGAGAGAAAAAGCAAGAAAAGCTAGTCTTTGTTAGAACAAGGGGAAGAAGTATTTATATCTTCTGAATATGAAATAAATAATACCCCTTACCTTAGAAGAAGACTGGATACTGGAATAGTGAAGTAGCAGAATACTCTTCTTCTTTCTCTATATAGCTTCTCTCTCTATAATTGCTCTTGTGAGTCTTAGTGAATTGGTGAGAATGAAGGAAGAATGAGCTTCTATTTATAGGAAAATATAGTTTCGATAATTACACATTTTGAGGCTCGAAATATTACAGTATAATACCTTGATCTTTTCCTTCATTTTTAATTTAGTCATGCAAGTATTATCAATCTTGCACCACCTCCCCTAATAGTAATGCATGTGAACCAATAGTTCCATTCATGTGAGAAAATAGTTATATGTATGTGAACTAATAACAAAATCAATTCACCAAAATCAACGGTTAAATGACGTATAAAATACGACACACTTATCTCAAATTCTTAATAAAATTATTTCCATACTATTTAGGGAGATAGACCACCATTCTATTCTCATGTTACCCCCGCTCGACCCAGCTACACTCTTATTACCTCAAAGGAATTGTGAAACAAAAGGGTGAACACAACTAGCCCAGTAAAGAATATCATGCCTAAAGATAATTAAATTATCAATAGCCTTCATCAGTAATAAATCAGAAATTTAGAATATATGGTAGATAATAAAACTTTTCAACCATAGTTGCAGCGGAACGAGCAATCCATTAGAAGAGTCAAATAGACCATAAGGTCTATTATCTTCTCCATGATAAAAGTCCACCAATAATGTTTTATCCATGTAACATCAATCAAAAGTTTCTGTCCACAATCACGTGTATAACTCATAATCATAATTGTAGTTCTAAATTCCTCTTCTCATCCAAGACGAAGATAATTTTCATCACCTGTCTTTACCTGAAACATCAAACATCATTGTTATATCAAATCACAGCCCTCACTTCATAATCATCCTAATAAATTCATCTTTTTACACTACGGGCCAAAGATATTCATCAACAGATTCTTCTTTACGCACTGGACCAAAGATATTCAACAATAGGACATCTTTGCACTACGGGCCAAAGATATTCATCAACAGTTCATCTTTGCACTACAGGCCAAAGATATTCAATAATAGGTCATCTTTACACTACGGGCCAAAGATATTCAACAATAGGTCATCTTTACACTACGGGCCAAAGATATTAATATCTCAAAGAAATATATAATCATTTCAGAATTTATATAAACAATAATTATAACCATGTTGATCAATTCACCTTTGCACTTAAGTTAAAAATAATCGTTTATAAATTCAATGGTCATGATCATACCAGTCAATAATTCATCTTTGCACTACTGGCCAAAGCACGATCATATCAATAATCTACCCATCTTTACACTCAAGTGAAGGAAAAATTTCATCACTAAGGTTATAAAAATGTTATATATGATAATAAAAACAATATGATCAAAACATGGATATAATTTCAAGAGCAATATTCATAAAAAAACGATAATTTGGTCAGAAAAAGAAACCAAGTTTGTCGTGAATAGTACCCCATGAATAGTAACTCATGAATAATAACTCATGAATAGTAACTCGTGAATAGTACTCTGTATTCATACATAGTACCATATATGTAAATAATGTAATATACGTAAATAGTGTCATATACAAGAATAGTGTCGTATACGTGAATAGTAACCCCAGCACGAAAAGGTAAAAATTTCACAATAAAAATCATATCAATATTTCGGCATAATGATATCGAAAGAAATAATATCATTTACGAAAAAAAATAACATCCCTTACTATCCCTTACCTCAAAAAAATAAGTATTTACGATCGAAATTCTGGATATAACACGTGAAAAAACTTTCACTAAATAGCAACTCTCAAAGTATCTAAATACTCACAAAATACGCTTGATAATATAGAGAGAGAAAGCTTATGATTCTGGTGTGATTTTTAATTCTAACTAAGCACCATATTTATAGAAAAATGCTAGAACGTCAAAGGAGACTAAATTCATAAAATATTAATAAAAGTTTTTTCTACGCACACCTCTTTGAATAAAACTCAGTCACCACAAGTGGGGCCCACCAAAAATTAGCCAACTTTCAAAACAACCAAAAGTGGGGCCCACCCATATTTTTAATAAAAATATTTATTTCTGAAACTTCAATAATTCATAATAAATAGCCCTTCTATCAGAAAATTTCCAATCTCATGTCTATTCCATAGGAAATTTAATTCTCTACAACTTTGTAGAAGAAAGTTTTTCCAAATTCCGCCTATAACATAGAGAAAAAGGCTTACCGAAATTTCTGCTACAACGATTTCTTAATCAGTCACCTCTTAAAATTCATAACAAATCATACATTAATCTTTAACGGTTCAACATTTGTGGACATATACTCAACTTATATATGTATAACATATCCAAAAATTACAACGATCCAACGGTCGTAATATAACTCACGTAATATAGCTTAAGAACAACGATTTTTTCTAACTATGAGTCATTTGGACTAGTTTCATTCAAACAGTCACCATGAAATATCCACAAAGAATTTTTGGGTGATTCAAATTTCTGCGTTTAGCTTACTTTCAGGGCTTTATTTATATATATGGCTCATCTCCTAACTCATTATACACAAAGAGTTACGGATTTTACAAAATCAAGTAATAAACTAATTTTCTGAAAATTTCCAAATTTTGTTCTTCTTTTAATTTCTAGATTTCTCTCATTTGATTCATGCACCGTGAATTTAGTGTAAAAATATCACCATTATTATATTATTATATAACCACATTATACATTTATAATGTAATATAATAATATATTTGAATAAATTATTTTATCAAAAAAGATAAAATATCAATTTTCAACAATTGTCACTTTTCTAAAAATTCCTCCATTTATATCCCCATTAAAATAAATATTTCATTATTATATAAATCAATAATTAATTATTCACAAATAATATTATAGAATCACACTGATGACAACCAGGTCGTTCCCAGGAAAGAGTGAGCTTTTCGATAAGAATTTCTCCTTCTCTGGCAAGAATTAGATGACTCAAACCCTTTCCTGTATGAACTTCCTTAGACATTGCCAATAATGCTATCTAACAATATTATTCAAATAATATGAATTATTGATCTGATAATGGAAATACTGTGCAGTGACAATATAAATTATTGATCTGATAATGGAAATACTGTGCAGTGACAATTATTGAAACAACAATAATATAAAATATCAACGTAGCAATTATTGAATCAATAAAATAAAATATTAAACAGTAATTACTGTAACAATTATTGAGTAGTGCCTTCTTACGCAAGAATCAATAATCCAAAAATATTGTGCAATATCATCATTCTATCAGCAACAACGCAGCATATTAATTTACTTTACCCAAGGGTATTCCAATGATTTAACTAGAATAACTACGCCGTTATTTATAAAAAAAAGCTCATACTTGTCGTTTTCTTCATTCGACAATTATTCTGTTATGGAGGCCACAAATGGCTGCACCGTCGTACGAATATTCTCCCACAGTAAGAATATTCCACGACCAAACGAATATTCTCCGACAACAATGAGTATTTTATAACCACTTACTTATTTAAAATATTTACATATATCACCCTTAACTTTAACCTTTTATCAATTTAACCATTTACTGAATAGTAATTATAAGAAAATTTGAATACTTTTATTTCATAAAATTTGGGGTCTTACAATCTCCGCTCCTTATGAAATTTCGTCCCCGAAATTTACGTACCTGGTATTTTGAAGAGTTGAAAATACCTTGCTTTCATTTCAGATTCTATATCCCCGATCATCATGATTTCTCCATTGCTCATCTCTAGTATTTCAGATATCATTCTAGAATACAGCTTCAAAACAAAAGTTAATTGACATATCACAATTTGTCAACTTAAGTAAGAAAATTTAGCTTAGGTAGGACACACACTAGCGAAGGATATTTATAAGACCCTAACTTTTATGAATAAAGATTATTTTTTCTCGAAATATATTTTTGAATATTATGGTGTGGATTTGATTTAATGTTATAGTTGTGGGTATTATTTACAAATTTTGTAAAGTAAGCAAGTGGTTATATAATATTCGATTAGTCGGGGAATATTCGTTTTAACGAGAATATTAAATGCAGCGTCACAATTATTGTTGGACCCCACAATAGAAGTATTGTCGTAGTTAGAAAATGACATAATTATCTTCTTATAAAAATAACTGCGAAAGTTTTACCGTTAAACTGTTGAAATACCCGATGGTAAAAAATACAATGTCTGGCGTGGTTGCATATAAGAAGACACGGTATTGATTATTGATGCTTACGTGAGAAGTCACTCAATTATACTCAATTATTGCTACAGTAGTTTATGCATAATATCTCTCATATTATTGATTCAATTATTGTCACAGTATCATCTGCATAATATCTTATATTATTAAATCAATAATTGAAACGACAAAGTTATTCATATTATTATTTGCAATATTGACAATGTCTAGAAAGTTCTGTCAAGGAAAGGTTTGGTCACCTAATTGCACGCCAATAGGGAGAAATCCTTATCGAAAAGCCCCCTCTTTCCTGGGAATGATATGGTTATTAAATATTGAGAGTTATAATATTAATGATGAATAAGTTCGTGTTGATTAAAGATGAAATTGATATTTCCATTGTGTTGGATTATTAGTGTTAGTGGAAATCGACGTCTATTTCGATAATAAAGGATGTCTGGAGGTTATATTGACCAATCGGGTAATTAATCGGATAAATGAGCAATTAATTGTTATTAATTCACATGCTTATAACTATTTGTTCACATGTATGTACTATTAATTCACATGCATGTACTATTAGGGGATGTGGTGCAAGATTGATAATACTTTCATGACTAAATTAAAATGGAGGTATAGATGAAGGTACTATACTGTAATTATTTTTTTCACATGATTGTACTATTGATTCACATGATTGTACTATTGATTCACAAGATGTACTATTAGGGGAAGTGGTGTAAGTTTGATAATACTTACAGGACTAAATTAAAAATAAAGGAAAAGGTGAAGGTATTATACTATTATATTTCGAGCCCCAAAACATGCCATTATCAAAACTATGTTTTCCTACAAATAGAAACTCATTCTTCTTTCATTCTCACCAATTCACTAAGACTCACAAGAGCAATTATAGAGAGAGAAGTTATAGAAAGAAAGAAGAGGAAAAGTCTGCTACCTCACTATTTCAGTATTCAGTCTTCTTCAGAGGTAAGGGATATTATTTTGTTCAGTATTCATAGGAATAATATTTTCTTTCATACTCTATAGTATATGAGTAATATTATATCGTCTCGTATTCCTGATTATACCATCATTATGTTAAAGTATTGCTTCTATACTCCGTGAAATTAGTAGAATATCCTTGAAATTTGTGCTTCATCTAGTATCGCTTCACAAGGATATTTTCTGCACATTCTTGTTAAATTTTAAGTTTTTCATGCAGGAGTACTGTCCATGAGTACTATTCATTTATACGGTACTATTCACAAAAGTACTATTCACGAGTACTATTCACGGGTACTATTCATAAAGTACTATTCATGAGTACTATTCACAAAGTACTATTCACGGAGTACTATTCTCGAAGTACTATTCATGTGGTACTATTCACCCGGGTACTATTCACCCAGAGTATTATTCATAACAAAAATTGATTTCTTTTCGGTCCAAATCATTTTTGATACAGTATCATTCTTGAATTTTACTCCACAAAGCAGTATCATGTTGACAATTTGGATAATATTGAATTCTGGATAAATTAAATTATAAATCTTTAAATATTTATCCTTTTTTGCTTTTAATTGAATTCTTATATCATTGTCATCATCCTAATGCTTATATTATGATAAAAGTCATATGTGGCTTACGTGCATAGATGTACTATTGATTGGTATGATTATGACCAGGGATCATTCGGTATAATCGTGACCCGTAATATTACAAATGATGTGGTAAAAATCCTCATTGGTGTGACGCCCCCAAAATAGGTATACTCACCCATCTTGAGTCGCCAAATACATGGTACAAAATTCAAATACAATCTTAAATATATAACATGAGCTGTGAGTTTTAATACAAACATTGTCTTCTAGACAGCATTAAAACTCAAAATAAGTCCTCAATATATTTATTGTCACACTCTTTAATAGAATAGTGAGGACTACTAATACTATCATCTGGTCTATCACTCCATTCCTCGACTCGTCCCAGCTATATTCTCATTTCCTGAAGAGAACAGTGAAATAAAGGGTGAGCTCAACTAGCCCAGTAAGAAACATTATGACTAAGATATTGCAGAATAAATTATCATTAGCCTTAAACAGTGTTAAACTGATACAATATAACAAACATCAAGTTTAACTACAGCGGAACAAGCAATCCATTAAAAGAGTCAAGTAGAGAATAAAATCTACTATCTTCTATGATTTAAAAGGTTTTTCATGACTTTTATCGCTGAGACTCGGCTTAATAAATAATCCACCTCATCAAATCATCCCTGCACTACAGGCCAAGGATATTCTTTAGTATCACGACCACGAATTATCCATGCACTACGGGCCAAAGATAATCATGTTTTCATCAATGGTCCTGATCATGCCATAAAACAATTCATCTTTGCACCCTTGGCGAAGAGAATCCATAGTCATAATCATACCAAAAATCGTCCATCAATGCACTCTACGGCCAACGAGGACTTTTTCCACATCATTTGTAACATTACGTTCATGATTATACTTAAATAATCACAGGTCATAATTAAAGCAAATTCTTTTAAATAAAATATAATATATTCTATTTATAATCTAATAAAACGAATAACTTTATAAAAGATTTTACTATACAAACACTATGCATAATAAAATATAATATATTCTAATTATTGTCTAATAAAACAGAGATAACTTTATAAAAGTATTACATTTTATATAAAAAATTTTTACTATACAAAATACTATGCACGAGACACTATGCAATACTATGCATAATAGAATATAATATATTCTATTTATAGAATAACTTTATAAAAGTATTTTGTTTTATATAAAAGTTTTTCTATTTTATTACATTAATAATACCAATAAAATAAAAGCGGTGACTTATCACGTAAGCATCAATAATCAATCTACCGTAATTACTATGTAACCACGGCGTATTCAGATTTTACTTTACTAATGAAGTAGTTCAACAGTATTAACGGTAAAACTTCCGCCGTTATTTTCATAAAATATTTTTGTCGTTTTCTCAATCCGACAATAATTCCGTTCTTGAGGTCCACCAATGATTGTCTGGTAATACGGATATTCCCGAAACAAAAGAATATTCCCAGACCAATCGAATATTATACAACAACTTGCATACTTTTCAAAATTTATAAATACTATCCACAACTATAACATTATCTCAAATCCACACCATAATATTAAAAAATATATTTTGAGAAAATTAATCTTTATTCATAAAATCTGGGGTCTCACAATTGGCCTGTAGTGCATTGATGGACAATTGTTGGTATGATTATTACCAGGGATTATTCGGTATAATCATGACCATTGATAATTACATGAATATCCTTGGCCCGTAGTGCAGGGATGATTCGATGATGTGGTTTATTTATTAAGCTGAGTCTCAGCGATAAAATTAATGATAAACTTTTTAAATCATAGAAGATAGTAGATATCATGCTCTATTTGACTCTTCTAATGGATTGCTTGTTCCGCTGCAGTTAAACTTGATGTTTATTATATTTTATCAGTTTAACATTGTTGAAGGCTAACGATAATTTATTCTGCATTATCTTAGTCATAATATTTCTTACTGGGCTAGTTGAGCTCGCCCTTTGTTTTCATTGTTCTATTCAGGAAATGAGAATATAGCTAGGACTATTCGGGGAACGGAGTGACGGTCCAACTGTTTGCATTAGTAGTCCTCACTATTCAGTAAAATAGTGTGATAATAATTGTAATGAGGACTTTATTTGAGTTTGGATACTCTCTACAAGACATTATCCGTGTTGAAACTCTCAGCTACATTTTATCGTACTGTATAAAAGAAGTTTGTATTTAAATTCTATACCATGTATTTGGCGACTCAAGATGGGTGATGTATACCTATTTTCGGGGCGTCAAAGTTGGTATCAAAGCTTAGGGATATGATCCCTGGCTGAGATGTGAGACAAGAACTAGGAGGGGAGAGAGGGGGAATTCATTCGCTAGTATGACCTACCTAAGTTTATTTGATATTTATTTGGTCGTTCAGAGTATAGGGATAATATGTGACATGTCAATTAACCCTTATTTTCTGGCAGTATTTGAAAATGGCATCCGAAAATATTGAGATAAGCAATGAAGCACATGAAACTGCTGAGTCACCAACGATCAATACCCAGGATAATGTGCATCAGGATGGCAATAATCCTCAGGAAAACAACAACGCTGACAAAATGATGAACGATGGAATGTTTAGAGGATTTATGCAATTCATGCAACATCAGGCGAGAACGACTCCTGTTTAAAATGCAGGTGGAAACACTGGCAACTCTCGAACGGTCATCGCTAAACAGTTCAAGGAGCTGGGACCACCGAAGTTTATTGGAGAACCAAAACCACTTAAGGCGGAGACGTGGATAAAGCAGATCACCAAGATATTTGATGTCTTGGGATGCTTCGAGGAGCAAAAGGTTCCCTTTGCCACCTTTATGTTGCGAGGAGAGGCAGATTACTAGTGGAAATCGGTAAAGCGTACTCAACCTGCCGCACTGAAGATGTCTTGGGAGAAATTCCAAGAACTGTTCAACGACAAGTACTTTCCCGAAAGTATTCATCACATGAAGGAGGTAGAGTTCATCAAGCTGGAGCGAAACAATATGACTGTGTCACAGTACGAAGCTAAGTTTATCGAGTTGTCCCGGTTTACGTCCCACTTGGTTGATAATGAGGAGAGAATGACGTGGATGTTTCTAAGAGGTTTGAAACCCGAGATACATCAATACTTAATTTCTCACAAACTGTGTTTGTATTCAGATGTTGTAAATAGGGCTCAGTTATTAGAGAGCGATAATGAGTCAACCCAACCCAGAGAGAGCAGCCAGCAAAATAATAATACCAGTGGTAGCAGTCATCTAAGCGGTGACAACAAACGTGGAGGGAATCAACATGCTAGAAATGGTAACCACTTCGGTGGAAATCATGGCCAAGATAATAGAAGTGGAAATTTTAAGAAGAGGAGATTCAACAATGATGGAAAGACGTCATCACCAGCACCTGTTGTTAAGGAAGGGGAATGACAGCCAATCGTATATTACAAACGCGGAGGGGAGGGACATATCAGTCTGAACTGTACAGAGCAATCCAAAGCGTGTTATAATTGTGGAAGAAAAGGTCACCTAGCCCGATTTTGTTGTGCACCGAAGTCAAGTCCAGCTGGGATGGAGGCATCAAAGGCCGTCCCAGACAAGACAAGACCAGTAATTCAAGGGAGAGCATTTGTCATAACCTCCCAAAAAGTGAGGAATCTGAACGAGGTGATCACGAGTAAGCTAATCATCAACTCTAACGAAGTATATACCTTATTTGATACCGGTTCTACCCATTCTTTTATTTCTCCTACTTGCGCTCAACGTTTAAATTTGACTCCAGAGAAATTAGACTTTGACTTATCTGTTGAAACTCCGTTGGGAAAAACCTTCATTACATCCACTGTTTATAAGTCTTGTTTGATTCAAATCGAATAGTACTTACGTTACACGTCGATCTTATCTCCTTAAAAATACTTGCATTTGACGTGATTCTAGGGATTGATTGGTTAACTACTCATCATGTTAAAATTGATTATTTTTGTAAGGTTGTTAGCTTTCATATTCCTAATCAACCTATTATACAAATTCAAGTGACCAAACCATTAAAATCAATCACGGTCATCTCAAGCCATAAAGCTATTCGTTTATTGAAAAACGGATGTCAAGCTTTCATAGCTCATGTCACAGATTTTAACAAAAATACGTCAGATTTGAATGATATTTTTATTGTTAATAAATTTCCTGACGTATTCCCCGAATAACTTCCTGGCCTACCCCCGGAGCGTGAAATCGAGTTTGGCCATGATCATACCAGTCAACAATTCATCTTTACACTACTGGCCAAAGAGAACCCATAGTCACGATCATACCAATAATCTACCCATCTTTACACTCAAGTGAAAGAGAAATTCCATCACTAGGGTTATAAAAATGTTATATATGATAATAAAAATAATATGATCAAAACATGGATTTAATTTCAAGAGCAATATTCATAAATCAACGACAATTTGGTCAGAAAAAGAAACTAAGTTTGTCATGAATAGTAACCCGTGAATAGTAACTCGTGAATAGTAACTCATGAATAATAACTCGTAAATAGTAATCCGTATTCGTACATAGTACCTTATATGTATATAATGTAATATACGTAAATAATGTAATATACGTAAATAGTGTCGTATACGTAAATAGTCTTAGTATCGTGAATAAGAACCCCACAAAAGGAAAAAAAAATTTCACAATAAAATTCACATTTGAATTTGGATATAGTCTTTGAAAGAAACTTGCAGACCGAATAGCAACTCTCAAAGTATCTAAATACTCACAAAATAAACTCGATAATATATAGAGAGAAAGCTTATAATTCGGTGTGATTTTCAATTCTAACTAAGCACCCTATTTATAGGAAAATCTTTAGAAACATGAAAAGAGACTAAATTAATAAAATATTAATAAAAGTTTTTTCTATGCACACCTCTTTGAATAAAACTCAGCCACCACAAGTGGGGCCCACCAAAAATCAGCCAACTTCCACAACAACCAAAAGTGGGGCCCACCCAGATTTTTAATAAAAATATTTATTTCCAAAACTTCAATAATTCATAATAAATAACCCTTCTATCAGAAAAATTCAAATCTCATGTCTATTCCATAGAAAATTTTATTCTCTATAACTTTGTAGAAGAAAGTTTTTCCAAATTCCGCCTCTAACATAGAGAGAAAGGCTTACCGAAATTTCTGCTACAACGATTTCTTAATCAGTCACATCTTAAAATTCATAACAAATCATACATTAATCTTTAACGGTTCAACATTTGTGGACATATACTCAACTTATATATGTATAACATATCCAAAAATTACAACGATCCAACGGTCGGAATATAACTCACGCAATATAGCTTAAGAACACTGATTTTTCGGACTATGAGTCATTTGGACTAGTTTCATTCAAACAGTCACCATGAAATATCCACAAAGAATTTTTGGGTGATTCAAATTTCTGCATTTATCTTACTTTCAGGGCTTTCTTTTGATATATGGCTCGTCTCCTAACTCATTATACACAAAGAGTTATGGATTTTACAAAATCAAGTAATAAACTAATTTTCTGAAAATTTCCAAATTTTGTTCTTCTTTTGATTTCTAGATTTCTCTCATTTGATTCATGCACCGTGAATTTAGTGTAAAAATATCACCATTATTATATTATTATATAACCACATTATACATTTATAATGTAATGTAATAATATATTTGAATAAATTATTTTATCAGAAAAGATAAAATATCAATTTTCAACAATTGTCACTTTTCTAAAAATTCATCCATTTATATCCCTATTAAAATAAATATTTCATTATCATATAGATCAATAATTAATTATTCACAAATAATATTACAGAATCACACTTATGACAACGAGATCGTTCCCAGGAAAGAGGGGACTTTCCGATAAAGATTTCTCCTTACTGGCGCGCAATTAGATGACCAAACCCCTTTCCTAGGCAGAACTTCCTTAGACATTGCCAATAATGTTATCTAATAGTATTATTCAAATAATATGAATTATTGATCTGATAATGGAAATATTATGTAGTGACAATTATTAAAACAACAATAATATAAAATATTCACGTAACAATTATTGAATCAATAAAATAAAATATTGAACAGTAATTACTGTAACAATTATTGAGTAGTGCCTTCTTACGTAAGAATCAATAATCCAAAAATATTATGCAATCTTGTGTGCTACTATGCAACAACGCGTATTAATTTACTTTACCCACCGGGTATTCCAACAATTTTAACGGTAACAACTACGCCATTATTTATAAAAAAAAAACTCATACTTGTCGTTTTCTTCATCCAACAGTTATTCTGTTATAGGGCCCACAAATGGATGCGTCGTCGTACGAATATTCTTCGACAGTAAGAATATTCCACGACCAAACGAATATTCCCCGACAACAATGAGTATTTTATAACCACTTGCTTATTTAAAATATTTACATAAATCACCCTTAACTTTAACCTTTTATCAATTTAACCATTTACTGAATAGTAATTATAAGAAAAATTGAATACTTTTATTTCATAAAATTCAGGGTCTTACAACTGTACTTTTACCACTGGGTAGTTCAACAGTTTAACGGTAAAACTTTCGCCGTTATTTTTATAAAAAGATATTTTCGTCGTTTTTTAACTCCAACAATACTTTTGTTGTGGGGTCCACCAATGATCGTGCCATCGTACGAATATTCCCTGTTAAAACGAATATTCCCCGACCAATCGAATATTTTATAACAACGTGCTTACTTTGCAAAATTTATAAATATTACCCACAACTATAACATTATATCAAATCCACACCATAATATTCAAAAATATATTATGAAAAAAATTAATCTTTATTCATAAAAGTTAGGGTCTTACACAAGACCTTGAGCATTTCATTCTTTCTTTGAAAAGGACAACCCGACACCAAGTCCATAAGTCCGATATATGTTACGAGCACGTCTAGGTGATCAGCCTATAGTACTCTATCTTGTACAACACTACTTGTTTAAACGTATCTACGTTTAAGTTTTGGCAACCTCACGTGCCTGTCGTTTGACGACAAAACATTTGTTTATTCATACTTGGTCTTTCTTTGAAATCCATACTAAAACAGTTGGCAAAAGATAACAACATTGATAATATTTTGATAGATTGTAAGGAAATCCACAAAACACATTAAGCCTTAGCCGAAGGAATTGGCTTCAACTTCATTTTACATCAATTTATGCGTAAGATACATGAATCACAAAGCTTGTCCATAAAGAACATAGACAAGGGTTCAGAACACTTGCCTTCAGCGTCTTCTATAGTTAATATACTTTTCCTTTGAGTCTTTAAGGATTCTACTATACATAATCAAATAACATACAACATTAGGTCATGAACAATCAAGTATGATCACTAATTTATCTTACCCTTCTTCTCAATCTAATCATTTCTTAGATTAATTAATATCCATTAAGGTTTATCGTATTACTTTGTATTTACATTCTCGTAACCTTTCGTCAACTTTTAGTTGTGATTCTCAAGGTTATTATCATCCTTAAGGATGTTACTTTAAGTTAATTAAAGTTATAATTCACCTTCAATCAACTTCTATTTCTTTTACCTTCATTGTTATTCATTACTGTCATTTTCCTAGTCTTTGGTGACTGCTGGCTGACTTTTTCACTATAAGGCTCGCCTTTGCGCAGCTGAGTTCACAGATGTCTAAGTCTCGACCTCGGCTGAAAGTGCCATTCTTCCTACTCTGTATCGCGTTACGGCGCCACTTCCCAGTGTGCAAGGGTTGGTCTTGGCGCTGCGGCGCCGAATTTAAACCCTTGGGCCGCGTTGCGGCGCCAACCCTATGCCTCAGAGAATTTTCTCAGGCTTTTTCTTCTGCAACTTTTTCGGGCTCATAACTTACTCATTATAAGTCGGAATTGACTCGTTCAAAATCCATTAGCTCACATATCACGTGTACTACGATTTCATTAGAAAGCTTACATTTTCGAATCCGTTAACACGGAATTCACCGATTAAGTTCTTTATTGAGCGTTCGTTAAACGTTTGTGAACGTTCAAAGCTCGTTTCTTCGTTCTAAGTCGAAATTTGACCATTTTCGAGTCCACAACTCTAAAATGAAAATTTAGACTATTCTTCATCGAAAACCAATGTTTCCGAGTTAAACGGTGACTTTTGACTTTCATTCAGAGAATTTCACGATTTCGACGATTATCGTCTAATCTCGTAAATTTCATCATAACTTCGTTACTTGATATTTTTACACCGTTCAAAATGGATTAATTCCATCATTCTATCATCCTAACCAAACATATTTCATCTCATTCTATACACGATGGTTTTAAACTTGTCCATCAACAACAAAATGACAATTATTCAAATGTTCTTCATTAGTTCATAACTTCTATGATTATGATTCACTTGTAAGATGGCTTATTAAGGTTTAAGTCCTCTATTAGCCATCTTTGTTCCTCCTTATGATACATGCTTCACCAATATTTACTTCTTTATCAAACTATAATTGAAGAGATGAAGAATCATGGTCTAGGATTCCTTACCTTTTTGTGTTCTTAACTTTCTTTCTTCTTCTTTCCTTCTTGATATAGCAAGTCTAGCTCTTACTTTTCTCTAAATATAATCTAAGATGTTGGTGAAATGAACAAGGCACAAAATGACTAACAACCTCTCTTATTTATAGGATTTCTAAGGTGAGGGCATAAGGGTCTTTAGGCCATCCCACCTCCATACTTCCACCTCCTTACTATTCATTTCTTGTTCCCCATAACACTTATCCATTGCTTGGCCACCAAGTGTCCAGCCATGACTCACCTATGGGGCCCACATGGGTTACCCCATGGGTTTTGCTAACTCGGTTACCCATCGTTTCGATCCACGGGTCTGGTTCTTGGTTCGGGCTTAAGTTTAATTACTTTGGGCCTAACGTTGGGCTTGCATTTCTTATCTTTGGCCCTTAACAAGTTTGCACTTGGACTTGCCCAAATCCTACACAATTCCTACAAGTCCATTATAATTGGCTTAATGCTTATAACGTATAATCCTCGTATTCTTTACGTATACTAGTTTGTATAATCATTTATCATATACGTTATACTATCTTTCGTATATACTTGTATAATACTTCGTATCATACTCGTATTCATTGCTTCGCATAATACTTGCTTATTATACGATCGTCATTCATTCCATCTTTACTTTCCTTAAAATTCTCAAACTTAGTATGTAAAACCCCAACTTTTTGAATAAAGATGAATTTTCTATAAATATTATTTTGAATATTATGGAGTGAAATTGATATAATGTTATAGTTGTGGGTAATATTTATAAATTTTGCAAAGTACGCAAGTTGTTATATAATACTCGATTGGTCGGGGAATATTCGTTTTAACAAGGAATATTTGTACAACGGCACAATCATTGGGGGACCCCACAACGGAATTATTGTCGGATTGAGAAAACGATAAAAATACTTTATGAAAATAACGACGGAAGTTTTACCGTTAACTGTTGAAACACCCGATGTTAAAAGTACAGTAATACGCGTGGTTGCATAGTAGCACACGGTATTAATTATTGATGCTTACGTGATAAGTCACTCAGTTTTGTTGGTATTATTAATGTAATAATACAGAAAATCTTTTTATATAAAATGTAATACTTTTATAAAAGTTATTCTATAAATAGAATATATTATATTCTATTATGCATAGTGTTGCATAGTGTCTGCGCATAGTGTTTTTTGCATAGTAAAATCTTTTTATATAAAATAGAATACTTTTATAAAGTTATCTGTTTTATTAGACAATAATTAGAATATATTATATTTTATTATGCATAGTGTTTGCATAGTGCCAGCATAGTGTTTGCATAGTAAAATCTTTGCCCGTAGTGCATGGATAATTGTGGTCGTGATACTAAAGAATATCCTTGGCAGTAGTGCAGGGGTGACTCGATGATGTGGATTATTTATTAAGCTGAGTCTCAGCGATAAAAGTCATGAAAAACCTTTTAAATCATAGAAGATAGTAGATTTTATTCTCTACTTGACTCTTCTAATGGATTGCTTGTTTCCGCCATCTGATTAAACTTGATGTTTGTTATATTGTATCGGTTTAACAACACTATTTAAGGCTAATGATAATTTATTACGCATTATCTTAGTCATAATATTTTTTTTTGGGCTAGTTGAGCTCACCCTTTCTTTCACTTTATTCTCTTCAGAAATGAGAACGTATGGCATTTAGCCTGGGAATGGAGTGATGGTCCGGATGATAGTATTAGCTAGCAGTCCTCACTATTCTGTTAAATAGTGTGACAATAAATATAATGAGGACTCATTCCGAGAGTGGATATTGTCTAGTAGATAGTATTTGTATTTAAACTCACAGCTCTCTTGTTGTATAATTAAGATTGTATTTATGTTATGTACCATGTATTTGGCGACTCAGAATAGGTGATGTATACCTATTTTGGGGGCGTCACAGTTGGTATCAAAGCTTAGGGATATGATCTATGGCTAAGATGTGAGACTAGAACTAGGAGGGGAGAGACGGGGAATTCCTTCGCTAGTATGACCTACCTAAGTTTTTTTGGTATTTAATTGGTCGGTCAAAGCATAGGGATAATATGTTATATGTTAATTAACCTTTGTTTTGTGGCAGTATCTGAAAATGACATCCGAGAATGTTGAAAATAGCAATGGAGCACAAGAGACCGTTGAGTCTCCACATATCAATAATCAGGAGAATGTGCATCAGGAAAGCGACAATCCTCATGCAAACAACAACACTGACCAAATGATGAATGATGGATTGTTCAGAGGCTTTATGCAATTCATGCAACATTAGGCGAGAGCGGTTTCTGTTCAAAATGTAGGTGGAAACACTGGAAACTCTCGGATGGTCACTACTAAACAGTTCAAGGAGCTGGGACCACCAGAGTTTATTGGAGAGCCAAAAACACTTAAGGCGGAAGCATGGATAAAGCAGATCACCAAGATATTTGATGTCTTGGGATGCTCCGAGGAGCAAAAGGTCCCCTTTGCCACCTTCATATTGCGTGAAGAGGCAGATTACTGGTGGGAATCTGTAAAACGTACCCAGCCTAACGCACTCAAGATGTCTTGGGAAAAGTTCCAAGAGCTATTCAACGACAAGTACTTTCCCGAGAGTATTCGTCACATGAAAGAGGTGGAGTTTATCAAGTTGGAACAAAACAATATGACTGTAATCTTAATCTGAGGCTAAATTTGTGGAGTTATCCCGATTTGCATCCCATTTGGTCGATAATGAGGAGCGAATGACGCGAATGTTTTTTAGAGGTTTAAAACCGGAGATACGTCAATATCTTATTTCTCATAAACTGTGTTTGTACTCAGATGTTATAAATAAGGCTCGATTATTGGAGCTCTCGATAACGAGTCAACGTAACCAATAAAAGCAAATGAAAGATGAAAATACCAAAGGGTATCGGTCATCGAAGCGGTGACAACAAACATGGAGGAATCAACATGCGAAAATGGTAACCACTTGATGGTAATCATGGCGAAGACAAGTAAAAATGGATATTTCAAGAAAAGGAGATTCAACAATGATGAAAAGACATCAAGACCAAAGAATAATGGTTAAGGAAGGAGAACGACCACCTATCATATGCTTCAAATGCGGAGGGGAGGGACATATCAGTCCAAACTGCGCGATGTCATCCAAAGCGTGTTATAATTGTGGAAGAGAAGGTCACCTAGGATGGAGGCACCAAAGGCTGTCCCAGAAAAGTCAAAGCCGGTGGTGTAAGGGATAGCATTTGTCGTGACCTCCCAGAAAGCAAGGAACCCGAACGAGGTCATCACGGGTAAGCTTATCATAAACTCTAGTGAAGTCTATACCTTATTTGATACCGGTTCTACCCATTCTTTTATTTCTCCTACTTGCGCTCAACGATTAAATTTGACTCCGGAGAAATTAGACTTTGACTTATCTGTGGAAACTCCGTTGGGAGAAACCTTCATTACATCCACTGTTTATAAGTCTTGTTTGGTTCAAATCGGTACCCTTACATTACCTATCAATCTTATTTCATTAAAAATACTTGCATTTGATGTGATTCTAGGGATTGATAGGTTAATTACTCATCATGCAAAAATTGATTGTTTTCGTAAGGTTGTTAGCTTTCATATTCCTAACCAACCTATTATGCGAATTCAAGCAACCAAACCATTAAAATCAATCATCGCTATCTCAAGCCATAAAGCTATTCGTTTATTGAAAAAAAGCGGATGTCAAGCTTTCTTAGCTCATGTCACGGATCTAAACAAAAATACGCCGATTTTGAATAATATTTCTATTGTTAATGAATTTCTTTTACGTATTCCACGAAGAACTTCCCCGGCCTACCCCTCAGAAGCGTGAAATTGAATTTTGTATCGACCTTGAACCCGTTACAAAACCCATTTCCAAAGCCCATATCGAATGGCTCTATTGAACTTCGTGAGTTAAAGACTCAACTGCAGGAATTGTTAGACATTGGCTTTATTAAATCCTAGTACTTCTCCTCGAGGTGCTCCTGCTCTATTCGTGAAGAAGAAAGAAGGGAGTATGCGACTTTGTATTGATTATCGGGAGTTGAATCATGTCACCATCAAAATAGATACATATTGCCACATATTAATGACTGTTTGACCAGATTCAGAAGGAGCCAAATTCTTTTCAAAGATTGATCTTCGTTCCGGATATCACCAATTGAAGATTAAAACCGATGACATTCCAAAGACTGACTTTAAACTCCCTGCAGGCATTATGAATTCCTAGTCATGTCCTTTGGATTGACTAATGCTCCTCTTTGCGCTTTATGGATATGATGAACCGAGTATTCAAGGAATATTTGGATCACTTTGTGGTCGTTTTATTGATGACATCCTTATTTATTCCAAAAGCCATGAAGATCATGAGCAACACTTGAGGTCGATACTCCAAAAGCTTCGTGAATACAAGCTTTATGCCAAGTTGAAGAAATGCGAGTTACGGCTTGAGAAGAAGTAGCATTCCTTGGGCACGTGGTATCAAGTCATGGAATATCTGTTGACCCAAAGAAAGATTGAAGCTATTCAAAGCCGGGAGCAACCTAAATCGATGGATCAAGTACGTAGCTTTCTCGAACAGTTGGTTATTATCGGAGATTCGTAGAAGGGTTTTCTCGAATCGCTACTCCACTACCTCACCGACTCGGAAAGATACAAAGTTCGGTTGGAGCGAGGAATGTGAGAAGAGTTTTCAAGAACTCAAGAGGAGACTCATTTCAAGACTGCTCGACAATACCATCCGGTTCGGAGGGATTTGTCATCTGAAAGGATGCTTGAGCAAAGGTTAGGATGTGTTCTCATGCAACATGGGAAAGTCATAGCCTATGCCTCACGACAACTCAAAGAATATGAGAGAAATTATCCTACTCATGATCTAGAGTTGGCATACCATTATCTTCAGCACTAAAGATTTGGAGGCATTACTTGTATGGGGAAAAAGTGGAGATCTTTACGGATCATAAAAGCCTCAAATATTTCTTTACTCAAAAGGAGTTCAACATGCGACAACGACGTTGGCTTGAATTGTTGAAAGATTATGATCATACCATCCAATACCATCCTGGAAAAGCGAACGTGATAGCTGACGCATTGAGTAGAAGATCATATGCGGGTACGAGTGCAATATTGACAATGCAAAGGCCCATTTTGTGTGACTTGCAAAGGATGAAAATAGAGTTAAAAACTTCAGGGACCCATGTGATGATGGCGAACATACGAGTAGAACCGACTTTAATTGATAAAGTTAAAGTCGCTTTCGAGCTACGCACTGGAGCCGATCGTATGATGAAGAAAATGCAAGAAGGTGCTATGCTGGAAGCAAGAATCGATGAAGAAGGAATACTTCGAGTCAACTCCAGACTTTGTGTTTCTAACGACCCTGATTTATAGTATAAAATCATGATGGAAGCGCACAATACACCGTTTGCAATCCATCCTGGGAGTACCAAAATGTATCATGATCTTCGACATACATTTTGGTGGGGCAATATGAAGAGAGAGATAACGCTGTTTATCTCAAGGTGTCTAACGTGTCAATGAGTCAAGGCGGAGCATCAAGTACCAAAAGGTCCATTGCAGCCACTTGAAATTCCAGAATGAAAGTTGGAGCACATTACCATGGATTTCGTTACCGGTCTTCCTAAGGTTTCTCAAGGTATAGATGCAATTTGGGTCATTGTTGATAGATTGACCAAGTCCGCTCATTTCTTACCGATCGAGAAACTTATACACTTGAACGCCTTGCTTCATATGTACATAAACGAGATTGTAAGATCGCATGGTATGCCAAGATCCATAGTTTCGATCGAGACCCAAGATTCACTTCACGATTTTGGTTTAGTTTGCGAGAAAAGCTATGGGCACAGATTTACGATTTAGCTCGACATATCATCCTCGCATTTGACGGACAATCGGAGAGGACTATTCAAACTCTTGAAGATCTATTAAGACTCGTGTCCTTGATTTCAAGGGAAGTTGGGACAAGTTCTTACCATTGGTGGAGTTTTCCTACAACAACGATTATCAAGCAAGTATTGGCATGGCTCCATTCGAAGCGTTGTATGGAAGAAAGTGTCGTTCTCTAGTATGCTGGGATGAGGTGGGTGAAGCAACATTGTTGGGACCGGAGTTGGTACGTATGACTACAGAAAAGATTCAAACGATCCGGCAACGTATAAAAATCTCACAAAATCGACAAAAGAGTTATGTTGATCTTCATCGAAAGGATGTGGAATTCGATATAGGAGATCATGTGTTGTTACGAGTTGTCCGTGGAAAGGAGTTACGAGATTTGGAAAGAGAGGAAAGCTCAATACTCGATTCATTGGCCCATTTTTAATCCTCGATCGAGTAGGAACTGTGGCCTATAGACTCGCTTTACCGCCAAGTATGTCTCGTGTTCATAACGTTTTTCACATATCCATGTTACGTAAATATGTGGAAGACCCGAACCACATTATTGAGTTAAAACCGGACGAAATAGCGGACGATTTGACGTATGAAGAGGTTCCTGTTCAAATCTTGGATAAAAAAGAGCATATTCTACGCTCCAAGGTTATACCTCAAGTCAAAGTTTTGTGGAGAAACCACGATGTTGAGGAAATGACTTGGGAGTTAGAATCTGAAATGAAATCAAGGTATCCTTACCTCTTCAATATACCAGTGCATCGCACCTAATTTCGAGGGCTTAAATTTCATAAGAAGGGAGATTGTAAAACCCCAAATTTTTGAATAAAGATGAATTTTCTATAAATATTATTTTGAATATTATGGAGTGAAATTGATATAATGTTATAGTTGTGGGTAATATTTATAAATTTTGCAAAGTACGTAAGTTGTTATATAATATTCGATTGGTTGGGAAATATTCATTTTAACAAGGAATATTCGTACAACGACACAATCGTTGGTGGACCCCACAACAGAATTATTGTCGGATTGAGAAAATGACAAAAATACTTTATGAAAATAACTACGAAAGTTTTACCGATTAATCGTTGAAACACCCTGTGTTAAAAGTATGCATGAATACGCGTGGTTGAATAAGTAGCATTACGGTATTAATTATTGATGCTTACGTGATAAGTCACTCAGTTTTATTGGTATTATTAATGTAATAATACAAAAAAAAATTTATATAAAACAAAATACTTTTATAAAGTTATTCTATAAATAGAATATATTATATTCTATTATGCATAGTGTTGCATAATGTACTCATAGTGTTTTGCATAGTAAAATCTTTTTATATAAAATAGAATAATTTTATAAAGTTATATGTTTTATTAGACAATAATTAGAATATATTATATTTTATTATGCATAGTATTTTGCATAGTGCCAAAGATAATGTTTGCATAGTAAAATCTTTTATAAAGTTATTCGCTTTTATTAGATTATAAATAGAATATATTATATTTTATTTAAAAGATTTTGCTTTAAATATGGACCGCCGATTAAAGTAAATCAATCTGGACCGCTCATGAGTTAGTTACTATGCGATATTTTTCTATAAATAGAAGCTCATTCCTTCATTATTTTCTTACGAATTCACCAAACTCTGTAGAGATGAACTATAGAGAGAAAAGAAGAAAGTATTCTGCTTACTTCACTACTTATATATCCAAAGACTTTCTTCTTAAGGTAGGAATATTATTTGTTGTACTCTGTAAGGGGTGTTATTCTTTTGTATTAATGAAGAGAACTTATGTTATTCCATTCTTTATTATTCTCATTGGAATAACTCAGATCACGCCGGCTACCCTATACTTGGTGACATTCTTCTATTATTCCGACTTTACTATTCTCATTGAATATCCTCGTTCATATGCGCTTTTAAGTTTGACTAGATTCCGCCTTTTATTATTATTACATTTGGAATATCTTATCTCACATGCGTTTCTACGACCGGTTCCGCTTTTTTTATTATTATTCTCATTGAATATCCTATTTGTGCGTTTTACGGGGACGATTCCGTTCTTATTAGTATTCTCATTGGAATAACCTGTCTACGCTGCACTGCATGCATGGTGATTTTTTTTGTTATTCCATTCTTTATTATTCTGTTGGAACATCCTCGCTTTATGCGAATCTCACTTTGACACGGTTCCATTATTTAGTATTCTCGTTGAATAACCTATCTATCTGGCAGTCCGCATGCATGGTGATTTCTTTTGTTATTCCATTCTTTATTATACTCAATTGGTTAAAGTTTTGACTTCTATACTCCATGAAATTAGTGGAATATCCTCGATAATCGCACTTCATCCAAAGATATCTTTCATGGAAATATTCTTCCGAGCATTCTTGAATTTTACTCTACAAAGCGATGTCATGTTGACAATTTGGGCGTTATTGGTTCTTGGATAAATTAATTCTTGAACTTGTTTTATTGAATTCTTATATCATTGTCATCATCCTCATATTTATATTTTTTGAAAGTCATCTGTGGCTTCAGAAGTGCATAGATGGACTTGGTATGATTATGACCAAGGATTATTCGGTGTAATCATGGTAGTAATGTTACAAATGATGTGGTAAAAGTCCTCATTGGCCGTGGTGCATTGATGGGCCGATTGTTGGCATGATCACGACCATAAATGAATACACAAATATTCTTGGCCCAGAGTGCATGGATAATTGTGGTCGTTGATACTAAAAGAATATCCTCGCCAGTAGTGCGGGGTGATTCGATGATGTGGATTATTTATTAAGTCGAAGTCTCAAATGATAAAAGTCATGAAAAACTTTTAAATCATAGAAGATAGTAGATTTTATTCTCTACTTGACTCTTCTAATGAATTGCTTGTTTCCGCTTCTGATTAAACTTGATGTTTGTTATATTGTATCGCTTTAACACTCGCTTTTAAGGCTAATGATAATTTATTCTCGCATTATCTTAGTCATAATATTTTTTATCGGGCTAGTTGAGCTCACCTTTTCTTTCACTGCTTCTCTTGTGAAATGAGAACGTATTTGGGACGAGTCGGGAACGGAGTGATGGTCCCAATAATAGTATTAGCTAGTAGTCCTCACTATTCATTAAATAGTGTGACAATAAATGTAATGAGGACTCATTCGAGAGTGGATATTGTCTGAAAGGCAAGATTTATATTTAAACTCACACCTCTCTTTGTTGTATAATTAAGATTGTATTTATGTTCTTGTACCATGTATTTGGCGACTTCGTAATAGGTGATGTATACCTATTTTTTTGGCGTCACATAAGACATAAAGCCGAAAGTCAAGGCTTATTGTCATAATCAATTATTATTACATAATCCATCATTCCTTATTATTCTATCGTTACGTATTTCCTAAGTTCAAAAATAATTCCTTGCGCGAAATGGATGAATAGTATTTTTCAGAAAATTTCTCGAAAAACTTTTATTTTCGTTTTGGAAATTCAAACACTTTAATTCTACCACGTAGCCATAATACTACGACTTCACGACATTTTTAGGTTATAGAACAACCTTCATCTTGCTTACTCAATATAATACTATATATTATAATTTTATTCATTATTTAATTAAATAAAATTATTTTACAAATAATCCGATTTTCTCGGTCGTTACATCTTTTCCCTTCCTCAAATATTTAGAAATCTTTGAAAGTCTTTAGAGATGGGGTTAGACTTTAGATATGAGTATCTCTTCTTCTAAAGTTTGTTAAACTCTACTATTTAATAAAAATTAAAAAATCTATGACTTTTTGAATACCGAAATATTTTTATAGATTTTATAAAAGTCTCCCTTCAATATAACCTAACTTTAAATTTTTTTAATTGAATACATGCTGCTTAGGTCCCAATGTTATTACTTGCTCGACCTAATTATAGATAGGGGCGTTAATATATTTTACTCTTAAACTAGTTAATCATCTCAAACGGCTTCTCATTCTTCCAGCCAAACACTGTTACGCATAGTCCCTCCTCCCTGCCGTGCCTAGACTTTAAGATAGTTCAATCAAGTTAGTTTTCTTTCTTTCTTTCAATATATTTACATAATATCTCAACATTTTCTTCTAGGATTTTATCTTTTTGAATTTGGGTAAGATCTATAATAGCTACTTAGGCTTTGTTTGGTGTACCGATTGATCAATTTCTCATGAATTGGTGTGTTTTTTAGATTTAAATTTTGATGCCCAATATGTTTGCAAACTTCAGACAATATGGAGTAGTCCTCGGTTCTCTGTGATTATGTAATTTTGGGAAAATTGAAGGCGGGGGCAGGGCGGGTATGGGAACAGTCTAGGCGGGGGCGGGGGTGAGGATTGTATAGGCGGGGCAGGTGCGGGGAATTGTCTCCCGGACCATACTCGCCCTGTTGCCAGGCCTAGTTAAAAGTCAAAAGAGTTTAACGGATTTTGGAAAGGTTTTTAACAATTTGTATGCTCAATGAGTCTTAGAGTTGAGTATTGGGTTCAATGATATAAAAACGACTTAAGTTTAACGGGCAAAAGTGTATTTGACGCACTGACCGACAGTTGATGCAACAATTTGTGCCTTTGGATCTGTTATTAGTTTAACAGTTCCACAGTTAATTGTTTTGATAGTGAAAAACCATAAGTTGGTTTCTCTCATTTTTCTGCTGCTATATGTGATTACTTGTGTTAGTTTTTTCCTTTAGCTTTTTGCATTATCAATGTATTGTCATTTCAACTTGCTTTTGTTTTGCAGAAATAAAATTGTCTTGCTTATACTGGAGTTTCAGTGTAGACAGGACGAATCATTAACTCATTTCAAGTTACTCATTGATATACTTACTATGTTGGAAGATTCTGTAGTAACTATTAACTTGGATGCTTTACATTATTTGAAATTTGCTATTGGTGCATGTAGCCAGCTCTAGTTCATGCAAGGGGGAAGGAACACTCCATCTCCTTCAGAATCCCTACAACCTCCTGTTCCTGGGCAATTGACTCGTCCCACTTTTGTACAAGGAACAGCCGCACAAATAATGCCACCACCTCAAGGGCGCTCACCTGTTGGGTTCTCTAAGGGAGTCTCATCAGATTCTGTAAATCCTCAGTCAATGCTAAAAGATCAGTCCATAAAATCGGTATGTGTTTTTCTTCATTACTGCATATCTTTCACGTTCAGGTAACTTATGGAATTGTATAAGCTGGTCAATTGGGTAAAGCATAATTATCCCAAATATAGAAATATACAATGAAGAACTAAGTTCCTTGTCCTCTAGATATGCTTCTACTGTCTACTCATTTTACAGGATTAGATAGAGTTCACTTATCAATGGTCGTTGTTTTTATCTTGATGGCATGTGTATGGGATGCGTCCATCTTCCGCTTTCTAGATAAGGCTAATTGTTATGTTGAGTTATACAGTTGTCGTTAATGTAAGATGACTCGAGTTTTGGCAATAGACACCTAGTCAGTTTGTGGCATGTTCTAATGTACATGAACCATCAAGCATACAACTTGAGTTTTGTACATGTGGACCATTTGGTATGGCTATCTACGTGCATCTTTTATTCTTTTTTTTTTTGGTATAGAAAAAGAAATTTATGAATAGAAGAGAGAGACTACAAGCAGAGGTAGGACAAGGTGTCCAACAGCCCTAGATCAAAAGGGAATCAGAAAGAAAACAGAACACTAGCAAAATTGCAGTTCTCTCATCTATACATAAATCAATCATAGAAACGCCCCTAAAAGCTCCAATATGTGAAGGCCCATAGTGAAGTAAAACTGAATACCTGTCCCCAAAAAGTCGAGCATTGCACTCATTCCAAATCCATCAAAGAACAGAATAGGTTGCACACTTTCAAAGCAGCTAGTGCCTAGTAGTAGTATGAGTAGTATGTGTAGTTGATCTTACTACATAAAATTTTATGTGGAACAAATGAGGAGTTTATATGTATCAAACCTAAAAAAACAATAAGCATTTTTTATTCGTGTTTTTTGTAGTAGTAAAATTAAAAACCAGGACTCTATGAGATTATACTCTGTATAGAAAGTTGATGTTCTCTTACATTTATATTGAAACTACTAAATGATTTATGCTCTAATGAAATTATATTCATTGTTTTTCATTTGAATACAATAGAACTTATATACCAGTACAATGCTAACTGATTTATTAAAACCATATCTGAATTATTTATTGGCAGAATACCACAGCTGATGATGCACAAGAAACATGTACTGCATCAACTACAACATCTGTCCCTCATTACGTTTCACAGCGTGTTCATACAAATTCAAGTTCTGCATCCTCAGCTCCCAACCTGTGCCCAACAACATTCTGGACCCCCAGTGTCCTGTCTTTTCAAGTGCCCTCAGGAGTCTCTCAAACTCATGTAGCACCTGGCCCACCTGGATTATCTCCTTCTTTACCAGTATCGTCTAATGTGACTGTCCCATCTCCATTTGTCAATTCTTCTTCTGCACTCCTAAGACCTATTGGGCCAACTGCTCCTGTTCCGTCTAATCCAGCTATTCAGCAGCTAACTTATCCTTCCTATCCATCAGTTCCTCCTATGCTTACTACTCCTCAAGGACTGTGGTTGCGGCCTCAGCAGATGAGTGGCTTGCCAAGACCACCACTTTTACCACGTCCTGCTTCTTTACCTGGTCCTTTTCCTTTGTCAACTCATGGGATGCAGCTTCCTTATGTTCCATTACCTGATTCTCAACCTCCTGGTGTTACTCCTGTGGGAGCTCCTAGTGGAAGCTCGATATTTTCTGCAGCTTCTGTTAAACAGTCGGCGATCAGTTCTGTAATGGAGCCTGAATTACCTCCAGGCATTGGTATGATGAAAAAGTTACATGATAAGAAGTTCAAATGCCTAAATTTTGATGTTTCTGTATGCCCTATAACATTACATGTGGTTCTGCAGATAACAATACTCATGTTAATGATGTTAGCATCAAAGATAGAGCTCCAATCAGTGAACAGTTGGATGCTTGGACAGCCCACAGGACTGAAACAGGAGCTGTGTATTATTATAATGCTGTCACGGGAGAATCTACTTACCAGAAACCTTCTGAATTTAAGGGAGAGGTATGCAGTGTTTACTCAATTACTTCTCTGAGTATGAAGCATTTAAATAGACATCTGCATATATTATGCCTGCTACCAAACAGTACCTTTTTAACAACTCCAATGACTTGATCTGAAAGCTAACTAATTATGATGCATTTAGTATTATGCTGCTAATATATCTACTATAGTAATAGTAAATAAATTTTTTGGTATGGGATCCTTTTAAATGTTGAAATTCTGCTGCAAGTAAATGCTTCGTGCTACTACTTTTACCATCCTGTCGTAAAACAGACACTGCAAGCAGCCACCGATGGCTTTAGTGGGTTATAAAGCCTTCTTTATTTTCAGTTTCATTTGTAGGGGAAACCTGAGCAAGGCTATGAATGCAAACTTGTCTGGGTTACATACCAAGAGTATACACTTCGGTAGAAGGGTATAGTGGAATAATGAAAACTTTGAGTAGGGGGTGTAAGCCGAGCCAAGTAGTTCGGTACTCGACTCGAGATCGGCTCGAAAATATGATACAAAGCTCGAATTCGAAGTTGATTCGAGTCGAATCTGATCCATACTCGTTTTCTGTTTAATGATACACGAGTCGATTTCGAGAATACCAGTGTTCGTTCATATTAGGGTTCGAGTATTTTTTTTTTTTTCGAACCATACTCGATACCTGCTCGATTGATCATATTCAAATATTGGTCCGATCCATGCTAGTAAGCTAAATATGTGATATTTGTATCAATCTTTATAATTTATAAAGTGTAGTATGAAATTGTGTAAACTTTTACTTGAATAAATCAATTAATTGCATGTCAATTTATATTACATTCTTTATAATTTCAATACATAAATAGAAGTGAAAAAGTTATATATATAAATATTAGTTAAGTAACCAATTTAGTATGTAGTGGTTCAATTTTAAGTGAAATGGTTCATATTCGAAACTCGATTTGAAGGCTCATGAGTAACTCGCTTTGTAAACGAGTCGATTACTTACGAGCCGAGTAGGTCCGAGTCGAATCTGGCGCAAAAATATAAATCCCTTATCGAATCCGAGTCGAATTCGAGCTCAATTTTTTCGAGTCGAGACGAATCTGAGCATGAAGGTGTTCGCTGAGATTTGACTCGTTTACACCCCTAACTTTGAGGCCGATAGCTACTAAATCAGTTGACCACCAATATACTCCAGTACATTTGGCATTTCAAAGCATACTATTCTTTCTAGCGAAAAGGAAGTGGATAGCAGAAGCAGAAGTGCATATATATATAAAGAGAGAGAGAGAGAGGGAGAGAGGAAAAACTTCATACACTTGGGATTCTAAGGACAGCGTTGCATGTTCATAAATACAAAAAACAGGACTTCATTTTGAAGAATAAAATAATCAATAATCAAAGCCTAAATGTAGGCACTCAATCTTTGTAGTATATATACATATATATAGTGTCATAAAGATGATATATGGGGGATTGGTAGTGGGCACTTATTTGGAATTTTTAATTCGAGTAAAATTACCTTATATAGTGGATCTTTCTTCGACTTAGTTGCCAAGTTTAAACAATGGGACTAAGCGAAGTAATAGAATCTTTTTTTTCCAAGCAAAGAGGGGTGGAGTGGCGGTCTTGCAATAGGATTGATAATTGAATTATTCTCACCATGTTTCTAATTTCTTACTCTGTGATATACATCATGAACGCACAAAATGGATGGCATCTTTCACATGAAAGTGTTCCTTAAAATTCTTACGTAGGGAATTATCTACAGTCTATTTGATTCAAGGAAAACATTTACCGGATTTTCTGGTGTTTGGTGTCACAGAAAATGTGGGCAACCTTGTGTTTTTACAGTCAGCAGGAAATTCCTTCACTATTCCTTCGTTACTTCTGAAAAATGACTCACGAATTTACAAATTTAAATTTGCAAGTCTTTTTCTAGAAAGTGCCCAAGTGCTCTCTCTCTTTGAAGATCTGGAACATCTCTCATGGGGTTCGGAGTTGATTATTTTTTAATGTTTAAAGCATGGTTACTAGGAATGTTAATCAATTGGATATGCAAAATGAAATTGGGTAATGAGGAAGTTATTTATGGTAGAATGCACAAAGGTATCTTATATCACTATTCGGAACGATAGTATCCGAAACGCGAAACACATGACAATAAGTGTTCCCTGGTTTAGAGTGCAAGTTTTTTCTATAAATATACAATGTTCTAAAAGGCGCTAGGCGGGAGGTGGTACCGAGGGGGGCTAGCGCTTAGGGGATTAAAAGGGGCTCAAGGATTTTTTTATTTTAGGTCAATTTTAATATTTTATCTTACATTTATCCAAACAAAATAATAATATAAAGCAAAACAATCTATAATAAAGATAATAAAGACATTTGTTTAAAATTCAAACACATACCCATATTGCTAATGTTAAAATTCAAACACAAACATGCAATTGTTCAAAGTTCAAACATATTTTTAACGTATTAGTTTTATTCATAAACAGGATTGATATTAAATAATAAAATTTAAAATTTCAAGAATTTAATTCAATATTAAAACTTAAGAAACTAAACAATAATTTAAGAATTATATTGAATTAAACTAAATATTACAAATGTATCATCATTTATATAATTTGAAGTTGGTACAAATTCAAAAAATTACAACTATAATAAAATTATCCATTTTGACTTGATATTGTTCACTTCTTGTTGTGATTTGATATGCTACAATATGTATTATGAATATGGTAAATTATTAGAAAAATAAATATATCAAGATCTGATTTGGGTAGTTATTAAAATAAAAAAATCTCTTCGCTTGACCTCTAACTAGGCCCACGTCTAATTTTCGGAGGAATTTTTTTTTGCTTGCATTGGGCTAGGCCGAGGCGCCAGGGGCCTAGCGCTTAAAGAGACGCCAAGAGGGGTCCTAGCACTTAGGCGGGGCGCCAAGGGGGGGCCTAGCGCCTAGGCGGGAATTTTTAGAACACTGTAAATATACCTTCAAAACTTTACACTTGTTCTGTTATTTGATTATGAACATGATTTTTAGACCCGGACCAAATCGGCAACACTTGGTTTGGTTTGGACCAATGACCCATTTTTGTTCAAAAAAGCTCAAATCCGTGAATGAAACATGGTTGAACCACTGAATTGGGTTGTCCGTTCATGAGTTGGATCGATTCCCTACTTACTTTAAAAAAATAAAAATTAGGGCTTTAACCCTTAATCTTCATCTCTGCACTTTTGTTTCTTCTCCGTTTACCCAAATTAATCATTAATGTATGACTTAGGTGCTGTTTGTTTACATCTGATTGCCTCTTAATGGACGGTCTCTTATTCGCTATGAGGTATGATGCTGTATTTTTTGTTACCTCTGAATTAGGGGTGTAAGCCGAGCCAAGTAGTTCGGTACTCGACTCGAGATCGACTCGAAAATATGATACAAAGCTCGAATTCGAAGTTGATCCGAGTCGAATCTGATCCATACTCGTTTTCTGTTTAATGATACATGAGTCGATTTCGAGCATACCAGTATTCGCTCATATTAGGGTTCGAGTATTTTATTTTTTCTCGAACCATACTCGATACCTGCTCGATTGATCATATTCGAATATTGGTCTATGTTAGTAAGCTAAATATGTGATATTCGTATCAATCTTTATAATTTATAAAGTGTAGCATGAAATTGTGTAAACTTGTACTTGAATAAATCAATTAATTGCATGTCAATTTATATTACATTCTTTATAATTTCAATACATAAATAAAAGTGATAAAGTTTTATATATAAATATTACTCCCTCCGTCCCAGGATAAAAGTCCTTATTACTACTTTGGGTTTTCCCATGTTAAATGTCCACTTTCTTTTAATAACCAAATTTTTACACATTTTTTCCTATTATGCCCGTAGCATTAAATATCTCATACTTTTCTTATTCTAATTCTCTCCATATTTAATGACATATTATTGTAGGTAATTTTGTCATTTTATTCCTCTTCTTAATATGCGTGAAAAGTCTACCAGGACTTTTATCCTGGGACGGAGGGAGTAGTTAAGTAACCAATTTAGTATGTAGTGGTTCAATTTTAAGTGAAATGGTTCATATTCGAAACTCGATTCGAAGGCTCATGAGTAACTCGCTTTGTAAACGAGTCGATTACTTACTAGCCAAGTAGGTCCGAGTCAAATATGGCGCAAAAATATAAATCCCTTATCGAATCCGAGTCGAATTCGAGCTCAATTTTTTTGAGTCGAGCCGAATCTGAGCATGAAGGTGTTCGCTGAGATTCGACTCGTTTACACCCCTATTCTGAATGCCTTTTAATCGGTAAGATAGAAAATAAAATCTTAATAATTAAGATGTACCTCTTAATGAATTTTTTTTGATAAATTTTTTTATATAAATATATTCAACAATATTATGCACTCATTTTTATTAAATTGAATATTTAAAATTATTAAATAAAATTTACCCTTTAAAATGGTAAAATAGTGTCATTAAGAGACAACTTACTTTTTAATTATCAAACAATTTTTTAGATTCAGATCTCATAACCATTCAGATGATCTAATTTATTAAGACATCATAATCATTCAGATCTTAATTCCCAGGTTTATCAAACACAACCTTACTCTAATAAATAATACAAAACTACTCACTTTTCAAACCCATTATACATACCCAATAAGGCTTAACAATATTGACAAATAATAATCACAGAAGAATGACAAAATAATATCCAAATCTGAGCCAAATCAGAAAAATCAAAAAGAAAAGAAGAAGAAATAAAAAGAAAAAGAATAAGTATTCAAAAGATCGGACTCATCAACCGAGCAAAAGAAGTATTCTCTTTGTATTGCGATTTGGGGAGTATGATATGTAGTTCTATACTCTGTAAAAAGACTTTAAGTGGAATATGCCAAAAACATATTTCCTTGCTATAATATGATAAAAGAAGGGGAGTCACAACCGTTGTTGGAACTTGGATGTTTTGACTAGAATATGCCAAAAGCATATTATCTTTATGTTCATTTGTATTATTTGATTTAGTATTTATTTGAATTATATAAAGTAAACATTGTACAAATAAGTTTACTTTTTTGTGTGTAGATAAATGGATTAATTTTACATATTTACTAAATATTATATATAATATATAATAATAATTAATATATTTAATTATTTTTATTTTTTATAGTCTCTAAGTCAATAACGGTTCGACCACTGGTTAGACTAGTGACCCATCCACCCGATACTTTTTTCAATTCGATGACCGGTCTTGGTTTGAAAACCTACTATAATTTATGATATTTTTTGTTTTGTTTTGGTGTTTTATGTATATTTTGATTCTAGAAACATTTGAATACTTAATCAATAACATTAACATTGGTTTCGTTTTGGTACTAATAATTTGTATTTATACTTGATTATTTAAGAAGCATTCAATCTAGTTTTTCCTTTACAAAGTTGTAACAAGTGCATTACTTTGATTTTATTTATATATTCACACTTTTCTACAAAAAGTGATAAAAATTCATTGGCAAAACAGAGCCAAGGTCTCATTCGAGTACTTCAATTTTGTCTCAAAATATGTAAAAAAAATGAATTTATATTTATTTATAATTAACATGATTGTGAGTTCATTTTCCAACATCAAACACAGGAAAAGCTTTCTTACTCATTTCCGATATCCGAAATATTTCTCTGCAAATAATTTTTTAGAAAATGATTTCTCAGAAGACAATTTCGAAATAGGGTAATGGTTAAAATTATTCTATCCTAGTTTGTCATGAATATGTTTAATGTGTAAGAAATATTGTGTTGGTCTCTCTTTCCAGAGCTATTATATTTCTGTGTGCTCTAGAAATTTATACAAATATAACATATGTTTTTATGGTGTGGATCAACCTCTCTCCTTCATCCGGCTATTTCATTCATGACTCTGTTAGCCTCATCATAACTTTGGTGTAGCATCTACAGAAATTACCTCATTACTTGTTCCTTTTGTTTTCCTCCCCTTAAACTTTACTACCTGATAACTATCTTCCTATTTTTTCATATTTAACATTTTACACTTTATGTAACTGCAGCTAGAGAAAGTAGCTGTGCAGCCAACTCTAGTTTCATGGTGAGTTCTCTGAACTAGTTTAGGATCATTGCCTGTTGCCAAAAGAGGTTTTTTTTTAATTGTCTGCATTATTTCTTCTTATATGCTATTGGTTATGGATACATTTTATGGATTGTTTTTATTTTGTTTGTTTGTTTGTTTGTTTGTTTTATGTAGATAGCTTTTGAACGGTCTCAAGTTTAAGCTATTGTGCTAATCATTTGATTGATTATTCATTCCTTTTTTGATGAGTAAAGTATGTAATTTCAAAATGTTTAAGGGACATACCTGATTTACAATTGGACATATACAAGTAAATCTATCAGAAACAAAAGTGAATCATATTGCTAGGGCACAGACCCAACAATTCACTCTTTAAAAGTTTCTATGCTTTCATAGAATAACTAGGCGACACCATAAAATCTTTGAACTGAACAAACCAAAAAATAAAAAAAATGAAGAGCCGTATTTGTTTTGGGAATTTGTAGTTCTTTTTTCTTGGTAGCAATTACTACAATATGCTATTTTTTCCCCCAGTTTTCACATTTTTGTTTGTTTTCTTGAATTTTTCTTAAGAGTAATGTTTTTGTTTTGTATGTGGTCTGAAAAATTTGCTAGTTATTTTTGCTATTTAAAATATTAAGGGACAAAAACTCGGAATTGTTTCTTACTACAGTTATCTCTTTGTTTAGGGAGAGATTGGCAAGCACAGATTGGACACTGGTTACTACAAATGATGGCAAAAGATACTACTACAACACTAAGACCAAGGTATTTTTTTCTTAGCCTTCTCATCTTCTACTTCATTTTCCTTTTAATAACTGATTACATGGTGCCACTGTATCAAGCCATCAATCTTTCTTGAATTTCTTACTAACTAATTTCTGTGAAAAAAATTGTTAAAATCTGCTTGAGTTCAACCTATTTGAGCATTAACACTATGTTAAAGTTCTAAATGAGGTTGATAATTTCGGTTGAAGCTATATCTATCTGTTCTTTCAAAGCTCATTTACTCAAAAGACGGTTAGTTATACCAGCTGTAATCAACTCATGAACTCATTAGATTTAAGATACTAATTTGTTCCTAGAGCTTTAGTGCTTGGATTAAGTACCTACCCAGTGCTCAATTACGCTGAAAATCAGGTTAGTTTTGGAACTAGGTTGTTAAAATGTAGCAATCTAAGAGCTTAATAAATCTGAAAATCTTAATATCCAATTTTATTGAGAGAGGATCATGGATCTATTAGATATTATTCTATGCTACAGAATGATTTCAAGCATTATAAATATTTTTTTACGAGGCTGCAATGCTTAGAAGATAAATTGTAAAAATTAAGCAGCGGTATGCCTAGAATGATTAGAGAGCTGTACATCCATAACAATGAGAACTTTGGAGGTGAGCAGGAAATGAGGAATTCGTTTGCCAAGAAAACATCAGGAGGTTAAGGAGCCTTCAACATGAACAACCACAAGAGAGAAATAGGAGGTCCGAGGTAGAAACTGGAAACAAGAGTTAGGATGATAAAAATATTTGAAACTCCTTTTCTCCTCACTTTGAAGAGGAGCTTGAAGGAGACAAGTATGAAAGCCGGCCGATCTACGATATATATATCAAGTGAGAGAGGAGTTATAAAAATATCCGTTACCGAGAATCGATGATTGTTCTATATTCATAGAAAAGACAATTATAGTGGCAAGGGACATACCCCCGAAAAAATTATAGAAACATCATAAGACAGACCCTAATGATGTGGCTGCTATACCAACAGATGGAGTACAATCAGATTAGTACCACAATATACCATGAGCAAAGAAAGCTATTGGAGGAACAGGGAGAAAGATCAGTATCTGAGAGGCCTTGTGAAACAAACAGGAACTATGAAGTCTACATTTGACCAGATTTAAGATTTTTGAAGCCCAAGACCTTGGCAGGAATTTCTGAGTGATCATTATTATAAATTTTAGCATTCCAACCGTATTTTGTAGACGGTAGCAATAAACACAATTCTAACAATATGTGACATGATGGTAGGGAGACTATATCTGGAAACCTTGTGTAGCATAGTAGTCCACCTAGTTGGCAGCCTTCTCCAATGACATGGTCCACGAGTAATGATAATACTCAAAAGAGTTCTGGCACTCAAAGAAAAGGGGGTCAAGTGTTTCAAAGTGGCTTTTATAGAGAACAGAAAGGATTGACCACCCTTCCATAGCTGACAAGGACATCAGCAGTGTGAACTCTCCTTGGGATAGCATGCCAAAGAATAAGTGAAAATCCAGGAACACAAAACTTATACCAAACAGTTTTATCCTATTCAACCTCTTGAGCCTTCTCTCTAATGGAATTCCAGATAGTTGCTGCTTTGACTCTCGAACAGTCCAAATGTTCCCACACCTTCCCTAGGTCAATAAGATAATTTCAAGCTTTACAACTAAGAATATCTCTTGAGAGTTGAGAGTAGATACTACTTTTGAATTTGATTCTCTTAAAGATAGATAACTCCCTTTGCCTGGAAAAATGGTTGGGTTCTTTTGGACGTTTAAATATCTTTCGATACGGCTTAAAACCCGTGACAAAAACATTTAGAAGGAATTCTACTATCTTTTTGAGGGCGTTAGTGGTACAATTTAAACTTCCAAGACAGATGTGTAACATAGATCAATATGAGCTCTCATTATTCTATTTTTCTCAATTGATGACACAATGATAAAGAGATACCGTTTGAAATGTTTTGAATGAATTTATATAGGTCTAAATCAAGAAGTAGCTGCTGATAGCCTTCGCAGATAAGATCTGAAAATTCTGATGCATGAGAGGATGAGTGTTTTGACACTAATCTTTTTGAGGTGGAGGGTGTTGACACACTGAATGAGTGTATCCACATCATTTTTGCATAAAAGAGTTCTTAAATATCGAATGCAAGTTTTGGAAGTAACTCTCTACATATTTTTTTAAAAATATCTAGATAAATTCAAGTTCTCAAGTCTTTAATATGTCTGTTGGTATTGAGTCTTCAAACATTATTTTGTTCTTCTACTGAAAGTAATTTAAACTTTAGTTATTTGTATTGTTGAACTTCTTATTAGTTGAGCAGCTGGCAAATCCCAACTGAAGTGTCAGAGTTGAAAAAGAAGCAGGATGTTGATGCTTTTAAAGAACAATCAATTTCAGTGCCAGATACTAATAATTTAACTGAAAAAGAATCGGCTCCTGTTAGTTTGAGTGCCCCTGCTGTTAACACAGGTGGACGTGATGCCACAACCCTTAGATCCCCGGGTGTGCCTGGATCATCATCTGCACTAGATATGATAAAAAGGAAGTTGCAGGACCTCGGAGCTCCTGCTATTTCATCATCTGTTTCGTCTTTATCAGTAGCGGTGGTTTCGGAATTAAATGGTTCAGGAGCAGTTGAGGCTGCAGTAGTAAATGGCACAAAAATTGAGAATAGCAAAGATAAGAACAAAGATGCTAATGGTGATGGTTCTATTTCTGATTCCTCTTCAGATTCAGAGGATGTGGATAGCGGACCAACCAAGGAAGAGTGTATCATCCAATTCAAGGTATCTTACTTCTGTTTACGTGAAGATTATTTTAGAAGCTTTCTGTGATGTTCTCCTTTTTGCTTGAAACTTCGATGACCATCTTTTTGATTAGTATGTATCTTTGTAATTTATTCAAACTCTTTTGCTTTAACATTTTCCTTTTCATTCACTGTTCTCTAGTGTTTTTTTATTGTTTCACATAAAACCTAATTCTTCTGCTACATTTGTCGTGAAAGAAAGAAAAAATAGAACAAAGCACAAGCTCTTCCCTTGATTGTGGGCTCATTCTCTATATATGTCTTGGGCCTTTTTATTGAAGCATGAACAAAGCATGCTACTGTCAACTAGTTTGTGACATGGACCCAAGTTGGACTATATAGAATACAACTACACTTGGTTGGCTTGGCTGTAGCACGGACAGGCCCAACCAAGACTGTATAATAATTGTTTAAGTCCGAACCATACTGGATACGGATAGACCAGTCCATGTTAGTATGTCACGTTGTTTTTCTGCTTGTATGACCAACTGATGAGCTCCGAAACCAGTGTTTTTGGCCTATTTATGGATGCTGGACATGGTGGAGCTGAGCCTCCACTATAACCACTAATAACTTTCTTAGAAGGTGGTTCCTGATAAATTTATCTTAGTTCTTTCTTTAGACTTGTCACTGTTTTGTGTTTGTCTTGCTTCAGCATTTAATCATTTGTCAAACTTATGGAATTTCAGGAGATGCTTAAGGAACGTGGAGTGGCACCTTTCTCAAAATGGGAGAAGGAACTTCCTAAGATAGTGTTTGATCCGCGCTTTAAGGTTTGTTCATTCTAAAAATTGTGAATTACTTTCTTCGGGATTTAGGAGCCTTTTGTACAACTGGAACTCCTTGACAGTTGACACAGGTTTGTTGGATTCATATCATCTGCCTGTGACAAGCTGAAATAAGTGCTACTTGGTCATCATGTTTTTGTTAGAATTAAGTCCATCTACTTCATGATTTTAAATGTAAATCATTTTGCGGCTTCTCTACTTGTGAACTGCATCTTGATTCTTCTCTTTCAGTTTTTACCTACTTAAAAACCTTTATGCAATAATAAAAGTTTAAAATGTTCAACTGCCATGAATACAGAATGTAACTAACTGCCAACCCTTCAATTTCAAGTTCACTATACAATTGGACTATATGGATGTTATGGACGGGTGATAAGTTTTGAAGTAGCAATAACAGCAGTACTAGTAAAGTTGTTAATTCATCAAAACAATAAAGAAAGAGCTTATTTTTATTAGTTTAATCATTTATGATAATACATGTAATAAAACAAATATAGATACAAGTGATGTTATTGGTATGAGTAACTTACTGAAAAGAAAAAATCTTACCCCCTTCCTCTTGCATGTCACTTTTGTGTGCATTTGTCTTTCTAAGCATCTATGCAATTGGTTTCCTATCATGAGAAATTCCTTAGGCAGTTGTTTTAGTCCTTTTAGAATCACCTAACTGTTTCATACTAATGTAGGACAGCTGACTTTAGAGTTTGAGGAAGAGTTAGATAGGAAACGGGGAAGGAGGTTTGGTCCGAGGAAACGACCATAATTCCCGAAGAACTGAAGCTGTTCCCGAAGAGCTAGGTTCGATTGGCTTTGGGAGAGGTCTTCGGGTTCGGAAATGGCATCATGACTTCGGGAGATCGAAACTTCTTCGGAAATAACGTTGTGGCTCAGGAAGGCTGGATTGGTTTTAGTATTTTAATTATTTCTAGTTTAGGTAGAATTCGTTTAAGGTAATAGTGTTTTAGTTGGAAACAAATCTTTATAATGTTACGTAATTAAATTGTTCCCTATTAGGACTTTGTTACCATATTAATTAGTTACCTATTAGAAGTTTATTTCCATAGTTATAAGGATTCTTTAGCTATAAAACCCGACTTGTGGGTTTAGGGTTTGGACAATTTTTATTCATAATTTATCATCTTTTACGATTGATATCGTTTGTTTTTCTGGTGGATTCCAATTTGTGTTCTAAGAATTTACGTTGGTAAATTCTTTGTGTTTTCCATTCTATGTCAATTGGTATCAGAGCCAAGGATTTTGCCTTATCAATGGCTAACAACGAAGGCGGTAGAGATAACCTTGACGACACTGGTTGCAGGGATGCCGGATTATGGGCGGCGATTGATGAGCAACGTCAGTCGATGGCAAGGGTGGAAACCATGTTGCAACAATTGATGGTGTGACAACCCAGACCCAACGATCCTATCAACAACATAGACAAAGGCGAGGGATTTGCCCTTGGCCGCTTTGGAGGTGAACGTTCGCATGGAGCAGCGAGACGCGAACAGTTTGAAGGCTTTAGTGATGAAGATTCTGATGAGGTTGTAGGATACCAAAGAAACCTTCATCAACAACAAAATCGAAACCAAAATCAATCTGACTATCGAATACGCGCGGATATACCATTGTTCCATGGTAAGTTGCAAATTGAAGAGTTTCTGGATTGACTTTCTGAGGTCGAGAGATTTTTCGAGTTGACGGAGGTCGCGGCAGATCGACAAGTTAACCTGGTAGCGTACAAGTTGAGAAGCGGTGCTACTGTTTGGTGGGAGAAGTTACAGCTGGACCAACGACGACATGGCAAAACTCCTATGCGATCTTGGAGGTGAATGAAACAACTTATGATGAATAGATTTTTACCCCCAGATTATGAACAATTTATTTTCCGGAGTTATCAGAATTGTGCATAGGATAATAAGACTTTGGCCGAATATACAGAGGAGTGGTCAAGGCTGTCAGTGCGTAACAACTTGAATGAGACTGAGGCACAAGTTTCTAGGTATTTGGAGGGATTGAAGCCCTCTATCCGAGATAAATTTGGACTACAAGTTGTTTGGACAGTGGATGAAGTGCACAACATGGCTTTGAAAGCAGAATTAATGGAGTAGACATCCAATCGATTTGCTTATCACAAGAAGGACATGGTGGAGACGTCCAATGCAGTTGCCAACATAAATAAATTTTCGGTGAACGTTGGAAAGAATCAATCTACAAATAATGTCGTTCAGTCACAAAAGGGTTTGGGACCTACTAATTCTACTAGTGGTACACGACCTACGACATCGGCTACGAAGGAAGCCCCACGAGCACCGAACCCGTATGCTAAATTAGGCGGGTTTAAGTGCTACCGGTGTGGACAACCAGGTCATTGTTCAAACGAATGTTCAACGAGGAAACCGATGAATTTCGTGGAAGTTGGTGAGGATGAAGAGGGCGACCAGTACGACGAGGAAGAAACAGATATGGGCGAATTTTGGGATGGTGCAGAAATAGCCGAGGAACATGGAGAGCATGTAAACTGCGTAATTCAGCGAGTCATGTGCTCAACAAAGTTAGAAGATTCCTCACAATGAAACAATATTTTTAAGGCATGCTTCAATGTTCAAGGGAAGGTGTGCGACCTAATTGTAGACAGTGGGAGCTGCTAGAACTTTGTGTCGAAGAAGTTGGTAGAACACCTGAAACTGCGGGTAGAGAAACACCCGAAGCCCTATATAATTGGGTGGATTCAGAAAGGACCCAAGGTGAATGTGACCGAAGTGTGCAAAGTCCCTATCTCGATCGAACAACACTACCAAGACGAAGTGGTCTGCGATGTAGTCGACATGGATGCTAGTCACTTGTTATTGGGCCGACCATGGCAGTTTAATGTGGATGTCACTTATAGAGGGCGCGACAATGTATTTGTTTTCAATTGGGGTGGCAGGAAGATTGCAATGGTTCCAAAACAAAATTCGGGAGGTGGCATAACTAAGAACCAGAAAGAAGAGCAACCATTACTATCGGTAATCACGTTAGCAACTGGTTTGGAGTCGGAAATTAAAGAGGCACAAGACATGTTGTGGTGGTTCGAGCTTTAGTGGTAGAAGGAAAGGAAGAAAAAAATTTGTATTACCCGATAAGGTACGATCCCTTTTAGGCGAATTTAGTGAGTTGGTTTCTGATGATTTACCAAATGAACTTCCACCACTGAGGGATATTCAACATCACATCGATCTAATTCCGGGGGCATGCTTACCTAATTTGCCACATTATTGGATGAGTCCAAAGGAAAATCAGATTTTACAAGAAAAGGTGGAGGAGTTACTGAAGAAGGGATTTATTCGAGAAAGTATGAGTCATGTGCAGTTCCTGCATTACTAGTCTCGAAGAAAGATGACAGTTGGAGAATGTGCGTTGATAGCCGAGCAATCAACAAGATAAAGATACAGTTTTCTGATTCCAAGGTTGGATGACATGTTAGATATGTTGGAGGGTTCCAAGTTGTTCTCTAAGTAGATCTTCAGAGCGGATATCATCAAATTCGGATCAAGCCTGGTGATGAATGGAAAACAACGTTCAAAACAAAGGATGGACTCTACGAGTGGGTGGTCATGCCGTTCGGGTTGTCCAATGCGCCTAGTACTTTTAAGCAACTTATGAATCAGGTATTACGACCTTTCATCAGGAAATATGTTGTCGTTTATTTTGATGATATATTTATTTATAGTCAAAACGAGGAAGACCATATGGAACACCTTCGGGCCGTGTTGGAGATTTTGGCCGAAAACAAACTCTTCATTAACTTTAAGAAGTGTAGTTAGTTGGCCGAATGTCTATTATTCCTTGGATATGTAGTCAGTTCGGAGGGTATCATGGTTGACGAAGTGAAGGTGAGAGCTATACGTGATAGGCTTATTCCTAAGAACGTGGGAGATGTGAGAAGTTTTCATGGGTTGGCAACGTTTTATCGCCGATTTATTAAAGATTTTAGTAGCATTGTGGCACCCATTACCGAGTGTTTAAAGAAGGGTAAATTTCAGTGGGGAGAAGCAGCTAATACAACTTTTGCAGTTATCAAGGAGAAATTGTGTACTACTCCTGTTCTTGCTCTATCTAGTTTCGAGAAGCTATTCGAGGTGGAGTGTGATGCTAGTGGTATTGTAGTTGGGACCGTTTTGTCACAAGAGAAGAGGCCAATGTCATTTTTCAGTGAAAAACTCAATGATGCGAGGTGAAAGTGGAGTACGTATGACTAAGAGGTTTATGCTATTGTTCAAGCTTTAAAACATTGGGAGCACTATTTGATTCAGCGTGAATTTATATTGTATACTGATCATCAAGCGTGGAAGCATTTGAACAGTCAGAAAAGTTTGAGTAATATGCACGCTCGATGGGCAACCTTTTTGAAAAAAATTCCTTTTGTTCTGAAGCACAAATCGGAAATAAGGTAGCAGACGCGTTGAGTCGGCGTGCGAGTCTGTTGGTCACTATGCAACAAGAGATCATTGGATTTGAGTTTTTGAAAGAGCTGTATTCAGATGATGAAGACTTCACCGAAGTATGGGAGAAGTGTGTTCAAAAACAAACAGAGGGAGAGTTTCTTGTGGTTGATGGTTATCTGTTTCGTGGAAATCAGTTATGTATACCTCGGGGTTCGTTGAGGGAGAAACTGATTCGGGAACTTCATGGAGGAGGATTGAGTGATCATCTGTAGGAGTGATCATTCGGTTATAACCGAATCGAATAAGCTATTGGGTTATAACCGAAAATCGAATTATTGATAATTTTATTATTCGAAATACTAACCGAAATTTGAAAATAACCGAATAACCGGATAACTGAATTGTAATTTCGGGTATTCGGGTAATAACCGAACTAACATCCAACAGTCAACAGCAACATACAACATCATGAACATGAACATGCAACACAAATCCTGTACATCACATGACCAAACATGAAAAGTGTTGTTAATAAATTAACCGAACATCCCTTCTCATGCACCGACTATAAATTAGAGTGAACTCTCAAAATCAATGTACTTTATCCAGTGAGAATGCATTCATGCCTGCAGATTATAAAAGGTCAAATTCTTCTTACAAACCTTGAATTATAAAAGTGAACTGTCTCACAACGACAAGGTAAAAGGGAATTTAACATATCTCTAGCTATGACGTAATAGAATGTAACAAATTTAACAACAACAAAACTGAATCATCACATATGATATGATAAATGAAAGAATAGATAAACAAAAAGTTACATTTCCACACAATTATTCAACTTTGAAGCAAAAGAAAGATTACCTAGAATATTAGAGGAGTGAGAAAACAGGGGCCAAGAAGAACCCTCAAATCCCTCGGGGAATGGAGACGCGTTTAACAATTATACTCTTTTCACACTCAATTAACTCCGATCGCCTCTAACTTATCAAACCTCATCCAAAGCCTCGCTCCACCTACCTTCTTCTTCTATGCTTTCCGACGCCGAACCATCGCAGTAAATCGAATTATTCATGATATCATTAAGCGATCGAGTATTAACATCGCCTCTCCGGTCCCGCAACCGTGAGAGTCTCCCAGGCTTCTTCGTCCGCCACGTGGCCGTGACGATAACGCCCCTTCCCATTCTCTCTCTCTAATCAGACTCAAAAGCAGGGAAAAGGGCCTCTTCTCTCCCTTAGATTCTTCTTCCTCTTTCTCTCTAAATATGTGTAATTGCGTATGAATATATGGATTTAGGGCATGAGAAAGAATCAGAGGGAAGGATAATCCTTCCTTTTGTGGGCTACTGTTGCTTCTTCTTCTTCTTCTTCTTCTTCTTCTTCTTCCATAAATAGAAGAATGAAGCTTTTTCTCTCTGATAAAGAAAACGTTATACGGTTTGAGAATTCAAATCCTGTACATCCCTTCTCATGCACCGACTATAAATTAGAAATTTATTAAAGTGTTGTTCGGTTATTCGGTTAAACCGAATAACCCAAAAGTAATACCCGTACAAACTAACTGAAAACCGTAACAAAATTCGGGTATAACCGAACTATTGAAAATAGCCGAATTATCAGAAAATTTCGATTAAATTATTTCGGTTCGGTAATTCGGTTATACCCATTTTTTGCTCAGTCCTAATCATCTGGGACGTGACAAGACCATCAGTGAAGTAGCCGAACAGTATAATTGGCCTCGGCTGAAGCGTGATGTAGGAAACTTGGTTTGTGTTAGACTGCGAAGGGTCAAGCTCAGAACACAGGTCTTTACATGTCTTTACCAGTTCCGAGTGCTATATGGGAGGATCTGTCGATGGATTTTGTTATGGGTCTCCCTCGGACTCAACGAGGAGTGGATTCTGTGTTTGTTGTGGTTGATCGGTTCTCTAAGATGGGACATTTCATTCCTTGTTGGAAGACCTCTGATGCATCCCACGTGACTCGGTTGTTCTTTCGGGAAGTGGTTCGTCTACATGGAGTTCCTTAGTCTATCACTTGTGATAGGGATTCGCAGTTCCTTAGTAACTTTTGGATCACCCTATGGCGATTGATGAATACTATTTTGAAGTTTAGTAGAACTGCACATCCGCAGACTGATGGACAGATTGAAAATCTGAACCGAACGCTTGGAAATTTGATTCAGAGTATTTGTGGTGATAAGCCGAAGCAATGAGATGTGGCGTTGGCAAACTGAGTTTGCATATAATAATGCTATTCACACTGCTACGGGTCAATCTCCTTTTGTTTTAGTGTATCCGCAGTCGCCTAAACATGCATTAGACCTGACACGTCTTCCCAAGGTTGTTGGAAACAGTGTTGCTACTGAAAACATGGCTAAGCAAGTTTGAGATGTTCAGGCCGAAGTGAAAGCTAGGTTGGAGGAGAAAAATGTGAAGTATAAAGCTGTGGCCGATGCCAAGAGGCATTCAAAGTTGTTTGAAGAGGGTGATCAGGTTATGGTATTTTTGCGTAAGGAAAGGTTTCCAGTTGGTTCCTATAATAAGTTGAAGCCACGAAAGTATGGTCCGTACAAGGTAGTCAAGAAGATCAATGGTAATGCCTACGTGATCGACTTGCCTGCCGAAATGAACATCTCTCGTACTTTTAATGTATTCGATCTTTATGAGTTCTGTGAAGATGTTCCACTTTATCCAAATTATAACTCGAGGTTGAGTTCTTCGCATATGGGAAGGATTGATGTAGGACAACTGACTTTTGAGTTTAAGGATGAGTTAGATAGGAAACGGGGAAGAAGGTCTGGTCCGAGGAAACGACCATAATTCTTGAAGAATTGAAGTTGTTCCCGAAGAGCTGGGGTCGATCGGCTTCGGGAGAGGTTTTCGGGTTTGGAAATGGCGTCATGGCTTCGGGAGATCGGAACTTCTTCAGAAATAGCGCCATGGCTTAGGAAGGCTGGATTGGTTTTAGTATTTTAATTATTTCTAGTTTAGGTAGAATTTGTTTAAGATAATAGTGTTTTAGTTGGAAACAAATCTTTATAATGTTACGTAATTAAATTGTTCCCTATTAGGACTTTGTTCCCATATTGATTAGTTACCTATTAGAAGTTTATTTCCATATTTATAAGGATTCTTTAGCTATAAAACCCGGCTTGTGGGTTTAGGGTTTGGACAATTTTTATTCATAATTTATCATCTTTTACGATTGATATCGTTTGTTTCTCTGGTGGATTCCAGTTTGTGTTCTAAGAATTTACCAACGTAAATTCTTTGCGTTTTCCGTTCTGCATCACATACTCTTTTAGATTTATTTGGAATTAAAACACCCAAAGGTTGTATTTGATTATTGGAATTATCTTGCAACTATTTAGGAAAAGGACATTATCCTTCAATAACATTCCCAAATTTTCAGGTTTTAAAATCTGGACAATGAGCAAAAAAACCTAAACTGACTGTTTCTGCACAAGAAATGGTCCCATAATGGTTTTTTTTTGGGTTTCATGAAGTTCTTCTGGCAATTGTACTGGTGCATTTGTGATTCTTTCTCTTTTAGGATAAGAACCAGAGACGTAGTCCTTAAAGGCTATTGTATTGCAGTATTTTGTTTTCTGCACTTTCTATCTGGATGAATTAAATATGAACCTCTTTCTATCTTGTAATATAGTTTTTTGAGAAGTTCATTCATCATTGTTTATTTTCCCTGCAATTTAATAAGAAGGTTTTGTCCCTTGTGCAGGCAATCCCAGGTTATAGTGCTCGGAGATCTTTGTTTGAGCACTATGTTCGAACACGTGCTGAAGAAGTACGCAAGGAAAAACGCGCAGCACAAAAGGCTGCAGTTGAGGTCTTCAGGCAGTTACTTGAAGAGGCAAAGGAGGTTTATCCGCCATATCTTGTCTCATCTTCTCTTTGAAAATTTATTGTTACAATTTTGGATTTTAACTGGGAAGTGGAGATTCATTTTTTAAACTGGCCAATCTTATTTCAGGATATCGATCACACTACTGATTATTATACATTCAAAAAGAAATGGGGTCATGATCCGCGGTTTGAGGCCTTGGACCGGAAAGAGCGGGAAGTTTTAATAAATGAAAGGTATCATTCAATGAGGGTCTTGCCACGCCCAAAGATCTTATTGATGTACATGTAATTATTAAGTAGGTTACATCCTTGTACTAAGGAGCCTCCTAAGATGCTGAGTTTAGCTTGGATCCACCGAGAAAATTCATTGACTATTAGTTAATAAAGCACAAACATAATTCAACAAATGAAGCAAGAACAGATTAGGAAATTAATATCACTACCATGAGTGTGGGAAGAAAGTTAGATTACAAAAGGGAAAAAGTGTAAGCTAGCAAATTCAAGGAATAAATGTAAAGGAAGACATTGAGCTTACGTGGCTCGCTCTCCACCAAGATAGTATTCTACACATTGGAAGACTTTCTAGTGTAATATTCACACTGTCTAAGCAATCCTAAGTCCCTCTACCTTCCCCTCCCTCCACCTCCCAAACATCCACGGGGGGTTTTTGTGTCTAGGGTCTTAGTTCTAATTATCAATCATGTTCTATATTTTTGTTGGTCATGGTTGGTTCTCATCTTGTGTATCGATGATATGAACAACTTTGAAAGTCTTTTCAAGAAAAAGGTTTAGCATAAAATCCATAAGGCTCAAAGTTGACCGGATCAAGTATTGAACTTTATATATATATATATATATATATATATATATATATATATATTACATCAGTAGTCTACTTTCTTAAGACTTGTTTACAATGTCCAACTTATGTCAAATTGTTTGCATCGAATATTTACCTTAATATCATATCATTGTTTGATTTTCTTTGACTTGAATAGTTAGTTCAATTTATATCAATGTCTGAAGCAGAACAATAAATTTCTCTTAACAACCGTAAAAGGCAACAGGATTCAAGTAGTAGCCTTGTGATCTAGAGTCGCATATACTTTGGTTGGTCCTTGCACTCTTGAATCCTTTTGGAGTTGTATGGTTAATATGCTATATATTTTAAAATGCGCTATTACACTGGTTAACAGATGTTCTGCTTCACTTGCAGGGTCCTTCCTTTGAAGAAGGCTGCTCAAGAAAAGGCTCAGGCAATGCGTGCAGCTGCTGCATCTGATTTTAAGTCCATGCTTCGGGATAGAGGAGATATTTCAACAAGTTCTCGTTGGTCCAAAGTAGGTTCAAATAAGATATCTCCGTTCTAAAATATCTGATGATTATTGGCCATTTAAAAGTCAATTTAAGACATTTTCAATATTCATCATTGTATTGACTAAAATTAAATGAATCTATATCAATTTTGAGTTTGAAATGTCTCAAAATTGACTTTCACAAAGTCAACTATATTTTGGAACAGGAGTACTTTATTGTATTAAGATATGATACATTGAAAAGGTTCAATTTAAGCATATCAAAGGGGTATACATTAAGATGTGATGCATGAAAATGGTTCAATTTAAGCATATCAAAGGGGTCGTAGTTTATTCCTGAATGACAAAAAACTAAAATAAAAAAGAAAAGTGAAAAATTCACCTCTGGACTGCTTCATATTGTTGATTTGGGTATTTACTTATATTTTCTCTTTACATTTATTATCACCACTTGATGTGATCTTCAGTTAAGAGAATCAAGATGCTAGTGTATTTTCAAAGCTTGATTCTGGCAACTGGTTTCAGTAGAAAAATTGATGATTTTTCCCTCTTGATAACTAATAATTTTATTTATGGAAAACTGTCAAAAGTGGTGGTACCCATATACACTTGTTTTTTTTTTAATTATACCCATGTTAACTCAATGTATACAAATGTCTAAAGAGAGCAAAAAATTTCTCCTAAGCAAAAAAAGGTCAAAAGCCAAGGAGCTTGCCAAAAATAGACACCTATGCTCTCAACACAAATTCCCCCAAAAATGATGAACGACAGTGCGGACTTCTGGTACACTTCATTTAGCCAGAAAAGAGTAACTCAATAACAAAATCTAATATGAACAGTTCCCTTCTCCTTTCCAGTTTCCCCTCAAAACACCTACTATTCCTTTCCCTCCAAATAGTCCTCCAAACACGAGGTATCTTTACCCATAGTTTCCTCATCTTGACACTGCCAAACCTTATTGCCTTCCAGAAACAGTTTCAGTTATCAAGAACATTTCAAAACTTTCATATGCAATTCATATATGAAAATTCACACTCCTCCATTCCAAAATATATTATTAAGAGATATTCTTAAATTTAAAATTAGTGTGATTAATTAAACTTTTGAAAATAATAAATCTTGTAATTAGTAGAACTTTTTAGATAGTTTACAATTTTTATAATTGAATTATCTGAAATTAAATGAATTTAATTTGATTTCAAAAAGTCAAAATTGATTAACGCATTGAGTGCATATTTGTAGCTATAATACTAAGTTATAGTTCTGGATTAGAACATATTTTAATTCCCAACTCTTATAGGCTTGGTATAGTTCGACATGGAGAACGTGTTAAATGCAACGCGTGTACCACATAATCATGTTGACGTGGTATCATACCACTCACATAAAACAGGAGAGAGAGTGTAGATCACAACCCATGTTTTTCTCTACCCTCCCATGATTCGTCTAGCAATGACCCACACTCTTTCTCTCTCCTGTTTTATGGGAGTGCTATGATACAACATCAGCATGATGACGTGATACGTAATATTTTCTCTTGCAAGACACATGTATTAAAAAGACCAAAAAGTTTGATAAAATAACTCCTTGCCATTGGGTGTACTCAGATCAATCTTAGTAAGACTGTATTCCTGTGTATTTGTATCTGTTATGATACAGCTGCATTGTTGGGAATTACATATATTCTTTTAAGTATCTTAAAGTATATTCCTTTTAATTGATTGATGGCTCACCTCATCATTCATCCTCTCTCTCTGTTAATTTTTTTTTTTTTTTTAATTTTGATAAGTTGCTCGTGTTTTTGGGGACTTATTTTTCACATGGGAGGAAAAAATTCTTGGTTTTAAAATTTTGTCCGTGCAATGCACCTGATATTGATGCATATAATTTCTTATCAACCTCATGGGAACCAACTTAGCAATAAGTACATGGTAAGACACTCCAGTATATAGTCACTGAAATGAGCAGGCACTTCTTCTCAGAAACACGCGCCTAAAAATAAAAAATAAAATGCCAAGTAAATATTAGATTCTATAGTACTGTCAAACTAGTCATTTTTAGTCACTATCTATTGAAAAAATCGGAGGTTTATGAATATTAATTTTGCAAAAAATTTTCTAATTTTTTTAACATTACACTGGAAAATATATGATATCTTCTGCTTACAGCTTACCATATACCTGTTTTTACAAGGGAACTTTTATGACATGTCATTCTTTGGTTATGGTAGGTTAAAGATGGCCTACGGATTGATCCACGGTATAAATCAGTTAAGCATGACGATAGGGAGGTTTTATTTAATGAATATATATCTGAATTAAAATCTGTAGAAATGGAAGCAGAAAGGGTGGTGAAGACCAAACGGGAGGAGGAGGTAATATAATAGTTTTCCTCTTCATTTGTGAAGGTTTTATCATTTTCTGTTGTTATTTTTGTTGTTGTAATATTTTTCTAGTTTTCTTGTTTTGGATGTTGCCTTTCATGCATTCTTGATAATTTATTTTCATCAGGATATTTATTCTGTTGTTCAAGATATGTTAAGTTATGTAAATAGTAATTTCATATTCTGGCTCCTTTTTTGGGTTTTATCGGGATTAATCCTTTTCTTTTACTTTTTCCTCCTCTTCTCTGTTCCTTTTGGGTTGAGTTCGATTGATTGCCTATTTATTTATTTTTATTGGATGGGTCGCTCGCTCGAGTTCTCATTTTTCAAGTGGATTAAGATCTTGTTGTCATTTGTACATTCTTGATTTTAGGATTTTACCCTTTAGCTTGATAGTAGTTGCTTATGTGGTTGCTGTTTTGACCTTATGTGAAATATAGTGGAGTATTAGAATATTATGTTACCGGTCAGTGCTAAACATTTTTTGTATTGTGGAGGATCCTTTCATACATGCCTGCAGGAAAGTCTTCCATTAACAAATGGGTTAAATAAAGTAACTCAAAAAAACAAAAACATCTTTAGTTTCGTCTCAGCAGATCTGTCATGACAAAATGTAATATTAACAGTGCTTGTTATCTTATATAATGCTTTTCTTTTCTACATGTTGTTTTATGAGGATTTTCTTATTGGCATTGCAAGTTTGTTAGGCCAGGCAAACTATTACTTTCAATAGTTAGAAAAAACGAAAGATAACTACTATTTTGACAAATTCCTATAAATGACAAATAGTGTGTAAATCTTTTGAACAGTTATTAGTGCACAGCATGCAGTATTGTTGGTAAGGCATAGGTTAGTGATCACTCAATAATGCATTAATGCTGGCAAGGCGAACTCTACTACTATCTAATATATATTCTAATTGTTGATAGTTTCAATATACAATTGCTTGAATCTTTTTAAAAGAGAGAATACATATAAGTTCAACTCTTCCACCTTTTCTTTTCGAATTTCTTTGGGAGGGTGGGTGACATGAAAATGCCTACAAGACATAATAGGAATATTTGTTTGTACTTCACGTATAAAGAGGAATTCAGACTCACTTAAATTTTACATGTGTGTTTATGCAAACACGTATGCAGATATGTGCAGGTCTGTGTCTACAACTAAATAATCATTTTAATATGTGGCCCTTTGATTAGATTGTCTAAGGTTTGATTTTCATAAACAAAAGATTTGGCAAACCGTTTTCCTACATGAGAATGGATGTTAACTATACCTAATTTTCTTTTGTTTATATTTCTTGAGATAAATGGCTTTTTTTTTTTTTTTTGTGATTGCGGCAGGAGAAACTGAAGGAAATAGAGCGAGCTTCTCGTAAGCGGAAAGAAAGAGAAGAACAAGAAGTAGAGAGGGTGCGATCAAAAGCTCGTAGAAAGGAGGCTGTTGAGTCTTATCAAGCTTTACTTGTTGAAACAATTAAAGATCCTCAGGTAGGTTTTCATATTCCTTTGGTGTTGTAATTCAAAATATGAAGGATAAAGAAGGATTTTTCTCCCTATTCAACTACCCATCCAAGAGCATTTGGCTTCAGAATACTTGTTTTTCTTTTTTTTTTTCTATGAAAAAGCAAGCAAGAGATGAAAATTGTTGTTCACAATTCTGCCTTATTTCATGAGATCTAGAAGCGCAACTTTCTCTCTATTTCCCTAGGGCTCTTTTTTTACTTCTTTCAAAGGGGAATGAAGGCCTAACTTAGAAGTTGTTACTCGATCGAAAGGATATAACACATATGAAACGTTAGCTTCGCTGACTTTCTGAGGTATAACCCTCTTTTCCTAAAGATCCTCTCATTTTGCCACTATATCTCACTGTGGCCACCCTTGTGGAGAAGATTACAGGGCCAATCTCTTCTGGCTCACTTCGCTTGGCATCCACAGTTGTGAGGTTGCACAACCCCTTTAGGTCATTCTCTATTTTCAAGGATTTCATAATTGGACGTTAAGCCTATTTCATATGTTGCATCAAGCTGTTCGCAAGGCCAACTTGATCCTCTTCGTGTAGTATCTACCACGCTTTATGCATGCAGTAGTACATTCAAGATTTGGTAGGCAACTGTTGGCCTTCTTTGAATGAATATTCTCAATATTTTATCTCAGTTAGGAGATTTTTTTGAGACTTGCGTGAGAATATTTCCCCTAAATTATGCTTGACTGGAAGACACAGTACAAATCGGGTTCAGAGTAGGGTGAGATGTCGAAACTGAATAGAGTGTTAGAATTTGATAATAATCAACTCAATAAAGGAAAATAATAAAGATGTATTACATCTCATTATATAGGACTTGTAAAAAGCCTAATTTTTTGGGGTCTAAGTAAAATTTTAGGTAGAATATTCTAGAGTTTTAATTATAGTAGTTAATAATATTTGGGATTTGTTTCCTTTGAAGTAAAAACCTAATCTAATAAATTTTCTGCTAGACTGACAAGGGACAGTATAAATCAGCTTTAGAGTAGGGTGAGGTGTCGAAACTGAATAGTGTTAAAATTTAATAATAATCAACTCAATAAATGAAAATAATAAAGATGTATTTCATCTAAATTAGGAGATATTCCTTTTGCACATTAGTCCCCAAACAAAATTCGTTCCTTGGTCTTCTAGCATTATTTTCTTAACTTCATTAGTCCAATCTGTCAAAAACGGATGGAAAAGTTAAAAAAGGTCATTAAAGCACATGTGTGGTTGACACATTCATATTTTGAGGGATATAATTGTCCCAACACAATCGTCTTCTTCCTCTTCCTTTTCATCTCCATGGCCACTATTCCTTATCATAGTCATCTGTGCCAATGACACAGATCTTTGTCATTTGATTTTCTGATGGAGGATGGATAGTGGTGATAGAAATATGATTTTCAAATAGATGGGGAGTGGTGGATGGTGGTGGGAGGTCAATTGCAGATTTGGGTCATTTAGGGTTGTATTGCTAGTATTGTCTAATCTATATGTGGTGGTAGATGTAATGAGTGGCAATGGAAGTACCAGAGGAGGTGGCCAAAAGTAGCAACAATGGGTCGAAGTCATTTTCTAACCATCAATTTTTCACGCACTCTCTTTCTCATTTCCCACCAAGACCTTCCATAACTACCACTGTCCAACCAACCCTGTCACCTAACCACCCCACTGCCCAGACACTAAAATCCACCATTAGGTTGAGCATAGTTTTGCGAAGTTCAACCATCAATTTTTCACCCATTCTCTTACTAAATTATGTAATTGCGTTGTACTTATGTAATGGAATTTTCAGATGCTATATTATAGGTTTAAGATCAACAATTGGAAAAAGGAATGGTGATTGGTGGTGGAAGAATTGTGAAGGAGAGAGAAGAAATGGGTGGTGATGAAGGGAGAAAAAGTGTTTTGGGTGGTGATGAAGAGAGAAACTGAAATGGGTGGTAATAATTTCCTAAGAAAGTAAATAAAGAATTAACTTATGCAAACGACTAACATGCAACTTGTCTTCAATTAATGCCTAGGGGATTGTTAACTAAATTAACTTTATTGTTAGTTTTTAATGGATCGGATTGATGGAGTCAAAAAAATAATATTAAAGGACCAGAGAAAGGAAGGAATTTTGTTTGGGGACAAACCATTCAAAACCTTCATAGTTGGGGGACCAATGAAGGAATTATCCCTAAAATAAAATATCCTTAATAATTGCAATGTCTTTATCTCTAAATAATAACACAAAATACTTAATTGTGAATAATCTTAATGTTCTCTTTTGTCATCATTTTCCCTGCCATTAGAAAAAAGGTTATACTCGAGTTTTCAAGTACGGGAGGATGAGAAACCATGATCGGCAAAATGTCCTCTAGCAAAGGTTGACAATCACTTGTTTTAATTTCTTGGACGTTGCATCTTGAAACAAATGGTGCATAATAGAGTATTGCAACTCAACTTGAGAATCAAATACACCATCTCTAAAATAAAGTTGATAATGTTTGACCTTGTTGTCTTGGACTTCTTAAATGAGAGGCTTTTTTAAATTTTCCACCGACTTTTTTATTCTGTCACTAATTTCTTTTAGCAACTTCAGTGATAGTATCTTCAAGTGGCTCAATTTCTATCTCTTCTTCACTTCCAACAACATGTGGATCTTCAATTTGTTCATAAATTTGAACTTTTTCTTTATCAACTTCTTGAGAATTGACCAATGCACATCTTGTTGAGCCAAATAGGTACAAATTAGTTGTATTCCTTGTGTTTGCATAAAAGTATCGAGTTTTGTGTTCTCATTTATCCATGATAATGATATAAGGGAAAAGAAAGGAGAGAATTTTATTCTTTTCTATTTTATTTGTATTTTGTCAATTTTTATGGCTAACGTTCTTTAATGACCAGGGACCTACTTTAAAGAACCAAAATAGAAAAATTAATAAACTGAAGAATGAAACATAGGGGTTGAACTGAGAAAAAAAAGTTAAGGGGCTGATTTTGATTTTTGGGCTGATTAATGTTTAATAAATTGAGGGACTAAATATAAGTTTTTGAAAATCATGGGGTACCTAGAGTAATTTTCTAAAACAAAGACCACTCTGGGAGGCTTCTTTGACTGTGAGATGATGTAAAGAAGGTTGACAAGGCAAGGTTGGAGAGCATTGACTGCGACGGTGAAAGGAGGTGACAACAGAAGGTTGATGTTGGGACTTTGATTTGATGTGTGCATGGTGGCAGGGCGAGATTTCCTGACAGCATAGTGGTGTTTTCTATGTATGTTTTCATGTATTTTCTTTTATGGGCTAGACTCAGATTTGAGGTATTTATTTTTGGTGTGGTTGACAAGTTTTCGGTTGGAACTGGTGATGGTTTGATGCGCTGGGATTGCGGTGGACAGGCAGCTAATAATAGGCAGTGTTTGTGATGATTCTGGCCAAGTCAACTAGGGTTAACATTGGGTTTAGGGGCGGTTTGATTGAAGTAACTAAGGTTGTGTTTGGCTGGTTTAGGGGCTTTTTTGGTTAGGTTTCACAATGATTTGGGGATTCCTTCTTTTTTTTTGTTGGGGGGTTCAATAGGACTTATAAAAACCCTAATTTTTGAAGACCATGTAAAATCCTAATTTAAAAAGGAAACAAATGCCTAAATCTTAATAATTATCTAGTACTATAATTAAACAATAGAATATTCTACTTAATACAATAAATTATATAATTCATAATTGCAATATCTTTCTCTCTAAAATATTTAATAATAAATAATTTCAATCGAGTTTCAACCATTATTAATGTAAAGAAGATTGGTAACTTGTTTTTTTCTGCTTTAATATCGACCTCGTGACTTACGAGTATTTCTTCATTATCTTTTTTGTTGATTTGAGAGAACAGATCCACGATTGCTATTATTAGCTTATCAACAATAGTATTTATATCATTCGTGGTTACGACTAACTCTCCATGAGGAGTTTCGATTCTGTAGCAATAAATGGAGTTAGTGTGGCACATGAGACCTGAGATCAAAAATTGTTGAAGAGACAACAAGATCTTTCTTTTGTCCCTTTGAGGCGGGTAAAGGTTGGCCAGTCTAGACAATTAGTAGCAACTCGGAGAGACAGACAGACGTGGTTGATGTTTCCATTATTATATAATTTCAAGACCACAATGAATCTATGATAAGATTGTTTATTTAGCCGTTGCTAAATCATAGATTGAACAATGGAAGGGGGAATATTTTATTATAGTGTCGAAGGCAGGTGTTCCAAGCACAGCGGGAACCTTTTGAATTCATGCGTAAGGAGTACTCTGTCAAAGTTCATTTCAAATTTGGGTTAAATAAGTATCTAAAATACTCTATTTAAACAGCGTCACAAATTTAATTTCAACCACTATTAATGTAAAGGTCCTTAGGCCAAATCTCGCTGTAATAGAAAAACATAACGGCATAAGGGAGATATCAAGGATAAATAACGGCGTACGGAAAAATTAAGGTGAAATATTGGAGTAATAGAAAATCAACAAATGAGACTCTTTTGTGGAACAAAGGGAGTACAATAATGATAATATCAAACAACACTCTTTTTTGTGGAACAACCAATAATAATAATAACTTAAATACGTATATTTACAAATTAATTTTTAAATAATAATAATAAACAAATAAGTTTGAAGCTCTAGCATGACGGTGCATGCGTATTTCCCAAAACCAAAACTGAACCAAGTCAAAAAATCTTTCTGCAACTTGGGCCGCGACTGCGACTTTGAACCATGCTAGAAACTGAACAGGGTAGAATATTGCAAGAAGCAACAGTTTTTTTCATTATATCGTTAACTGAGCCTGAGTGAACATCTGTTGGTAATTCTTACCAGAGGGCTTGTACTTGAAAGGAAGAATATTCAGCACAAATACTTGAAACATAAAGTTTTAATATTTTTATAAAGCAAAAAATCATAGAAAAGGAATAGTAACTTTGGACATGTAGTTTTGAAAATTTAGATCACTTTATTTAAGAAATTACCACAATGGGAGAAAACATGTGAAAAGTTTGTCTTGCATAACTTACTGTGACGTTAGATAGCTTAATTTGCACTAAATTATACCAACTAAAGCTTATAATTTTGGTTTAAACTTGATTTTGTAAAATAGAATACCAAAAAGCTTGATTACTGAGGAGGTAGGATTACTTTTATTCAGTCTTGTTTAGCTAGTATCCCCTTAATTATTCGTCTTCGTTTAGGATCCTAGATAGTGTTGCAGATTCCTTAGAGAAGTTTACAAGAGATTTTCGTTGGTTAGGGGAAAGAGAGGAGAAAAGGGATCATTTGGTAGGATTGAAGGTGTGTTTGTCAAAAAATGAGGGAGGCTGGTATTCCTTAAAGTCACGTTGATGCGTAAGTGGCTTTGGCAATTTCCCTTAGAACCAATTCTCTTTGGTACAAGGTTATCAAGAGCAAATCTGGTATGCAAATGAATGGGTGAGAAGCTAATTCTGAGACTTATGTTACTCATGCTAGTCTTTGGAAATTTATTTTCCAAGGTTCTACCTCTTTCAGGTCTATTTGGAGATGTGCAGTTAGGGAGGGGACATTGTATTCGACTTTGAGAAGACACATGGGTAGGTCAAGTTCAGTTTTCAAGGGCTTCCAGTTGTCCTTTTTGCATATATACTTTGCATAATGCTCTGAGTTTTGAATTTGTTGTTTTAGATGGAGAATATATCTTGGGACTTTTAGTTCTTTAGGAATCTCTCTGATCAAGATATCAATGAGTTGCTATCGGTGCTTAATTTGTTGAATTCGATTAAGATCTCTATTTCTCCTGGTAAACAAGTTTGGAAGGCAAAGGTTCTGTCCAAAATGAAGGCATCTATTTTGCATGGTTATAGAAAGGTTGAATACGAATGATATTTATCAAGTGCGAAAACCTTTCAAGGCTTATCTCCAGATATTTGTGTTGTGTAAGCAGAATGGTGAGACATGCATTCATTTTTGCATTGTTCCGTTGCTTGGAATTTGTGGGACTATTTTTGGAGTGTTGAGGGAAAACTAATTTTGTCCTGCCTCGGTGGAGGATTTGTTACTTATACTTACAGAGGTTTTGGAGGGAGTAAGGATGCTAAAGTGGTTTGGAAACGTGTCTTCTCTATATTTTTTGGGGGATTTGGACTAAGCGAATTGCTAGGCTTTGTTGAGATACCTATATTTCTTTTGTTATGTTGCAAGACAGGATATATTACCTTACTTTTTTATGTGCCTCTGTAATGAGTTGCCCTCTTTTAAAGTGTTTTTATTCTTTTTTCCCCCTTTGACTTCTATCTAATAAAATATCTTCTTTCATCTGAAAAATTCTTTCTTTTGATTTTTGATTATATAATTGCAGCGGTGTCCTAATATGTGCAGTTTAAACATATCAAATCTCCATGTTCTCTATTTGCAAAAGGATCTAACTGAGCAGAAGCATTCACAATCCACAGTTTTACCTTGACGATTCACTATTCCTCTAGCTTCTTGAAGAATCTTGATTTGCTCCTTTTTAAGTCAAGGACACGATGACTCAAGCCAAAACTCAGAGCACTTGTTTAATTATAAGTGAAAGTGAAATTCATTTTTGTTCAGTCCGAGTAACATAGCTACATCAAATAACATTTGTATGGTGAATTTGAGATATTCATAGCTACATCAAGTAACATTTGTATGGTGAATTTGAGATATTTTTAATGTACAAAATTACCTCAGTTTTGTTTCAGTGCATCTCTCCCACTACACTAAAGAGATACAGGGGTTGATTTGTGGTGGTCTCTCTCAAGTGGTGAGTGTTGGTGGCTGATTTGGAAATTTTCTTGTTGGCTAATGGAGATGGTTTCAATTGTGGTGAAGGGCGGTGGGTTGTTCAAGAATGGTGGCTAGGTTGTTAATGTGATGATTAATGGTGGCGGTCATGGTTGCGAGCGAGACAGAAGAAAAAAAATATAAATATAGTGAGATAGATAACGAGAATTCCCGTATGTGGTAGTTAGTGGCAAGAGTTAGTATGTTTACTTGAGGGCAGTGCTGGTGGTGGTTGCGTTATATATGGTTTTGAAGTTGACATCAGCAAGGGCTATAGTTTAGTTATATTGAAAGGAATGTTGTGAAAACTGAATCGGAACCACCGATTGAAGCAGTCAGAACTGGAACCGGTCAATATTCCGGTCTGAATTGGACCATTTACTCGTTTTTTATTAAAACCTGCTCAAAACCAGTGAACCGCCGGTTTAACTGTTTGCTCTAGCGAACCGGTGGGTGGTTCACGAGTTTGATTGGTTCCCTCCCTACTTGCAAATTCCAAAAGAAGAAATAAATTTGAATCATCATTGAAGTCGTAGCTGTGAATCACAAAGACTGTGCCCTATGATTGGAGTATCATCATTGCCTAAAGGCAAAAAAGACGGAATAAACATCTTGCCATTGGGGGTTTAGAAGTAGGATTTGGAGTTTTTGATGCCTTGGGATTTGTAATATTCTTCATCGGGCATGTCGCCCCAGAAATTTGGTAGTGGCGCTGAAGTTTTCGTCATGGTGGATCTATAACGGGTGGTGGCGGGTTCGGTTCACCGATGCAATTTTTGACGGAGAGAAAAAGTTGGGTTTTTTTTTTGGGTGGTGGGTAGAAACTGAGTTTCGCTGACCATGGAGTCAAGGCGAGGTTAAATAATTTTTCAAGCCCTAAGGGTTGTTTGGGTGTGGGTTGGTGGGCTGACCAATAGTGGGTTCCACCTCAATTGGGGGGCTTTTGTCATTTAAATATTTTTCATATAGAATAACTATTTATTTTGAAACAATAGATTTAGCATTTATTTAAATTATAAAGGGTGAACATTGTACAAATAGATTTAGTACTTTCTTAGATTTTATTTTGCATATTTAATATATATTGTATACAATATATAATAATACATTATATACAATATATAATAATAATTAATATATTTATTATTAGTGATTCTATCGGTTCAACAATGGTTGAACGAGTGATTCATCCACCTGATAACTTTTTCGGTTTGATGACGGGTCCGAGTGAAAACATTGATTGAAAGAGAAACAAAGAAGAAGATAAAAGTTTGGTTGGCTTTTGATCAAAATGGATTGAAGGATAATATTGGGTTTTCAATTTGAAATTTGATGGCATTTGTGTTTTAAAATTATTGGTCTTTATCCTGCATTGCCTGATATTCTAATCAATAGGGCAGCGAGAGGAATGGGATATTTGGTTTTGTCCAAGTGTAGTTTGCATATGGAATAATTCACTCCAACAATTTTGTGCTCTTCATTCGCAGTAATGCCATTCCACTTTGGACCCCATTCACCCCCAACCAAACAACAGGGTAATATTTGATCAAGATTTTTAGAAAATAAACTAAATCTTTGCTATTTTGGAATTTTAGAAGAAATTTTTAAGGGCTTTCTGGGCGAGAGGAATGGGATATTTGGTTTTGTCAAAGTGTAGTTTGCATATAGAATAATTCACTCCAGCCAGTTTTGTACTCTTCATACGTAGTAATGCCCATTCCACTTTGGACCCCATTCACCCCCAACCAAACAGCAGGGTAATATTTGATCAAGCTTTTTAGAAAATGAACTAAATCTTTGCTATTTTGGAATTTTAGAAGAAAATTTGAAGGATTTGTTTTCACGGGCTTGCTGGGCCATTCAGAATATAAATCTGAAGGAGTGAAATTAAAGAGAATGTGCAGGCTTTGCATAATGGGAGTGTTGATAAGCTGGATGGAACATATATTTAAGTACTAGTAGAGTTTGTTTTTGTAGCGGAGCTTATTAACGTAGGACTGAAAGTTTGGTAAAACCTAAACCCAATTGGGGAATTATGGGTCCCTATATGTCAACGATATCTGAGTTCTCTATCTGTCGTCCTCTAATATCTACTTGCAGCCCAATTATTTTATGCAATGTTTTCAGTACATGCACATGCAAAATTTTCTGTCTTTTTTTACTCCTATGGTTGTGGATGGTCCAAGATGTATTGTTTTTTTACTTGTGTACCCAGGCTTCTTGGATGGAATCAAAGCCTAAGCTGGAGAAGGATCCCCAAGGGCGTGCCACGAGACATCAGTTGGATCAATCTGACTTGGAAAAGCTTTTCCGTGAACATGTAAAAATGTTGCATGAGGTAAAAAAACACTCTTGCATATTCTTTTTTAAAAAATGGTTTGTTTAATGATTTCTTTTGCAATTAACTGCTTCTCGATCAGTTGAGGTAAACCAGTCCTAAATAGAATAGGGTTACTGGATATCTGCACACTTCTACTGCTAGCTTTATGTTGATTGTTCTGAATACACCTTCTGTTTCTTATGGCACTGAGATACTTTATATATGTACACCTGTGAACTAGAAAGTTTGGATTAAGGATTGACTTAATCATTTCCTTCTTCAAGTTACGTTCAGTAACAAATAATTAATTTTGGATGGGTGAAGAATATCAGAAATCTGTTTTTGTAACTTATCAATTAAAGCAATACATATGTTTTATTCGCAATCTAATTCTTAGTCACCGAATCAGTCACCCTGGGTGGCGACTGATGCAGTCTTAAAACGCAGATTAATTAATTTAGCGCAAGTTAAGGCAATCCGTGAATTGCAGAAGTCAAATTTTCCAATTACGATAGCCGAATTCGTGTAGCTAACTCTTTAGCTTTCTTGGAAAATGAAAGGGTCTGAACCAGTGACCTGATGCTCAATCAGATTGCATTTTCCTGTTGCAGATAACCTAGTCTTTGCGGTTTCAAAGTGTAGATAATAGTATAGGCAAAACTAAAGAAATACCCACTGTAGTTGGTAGGTTTTATTGATTACACCATTGAACTTTTAATTTTTCAAATTACACCACTAAACTAATTATTATTTTGAAAGTGAGTTATTCCGTTAAAAAAAATAAACTGACGTTAATTTTTTATCTACAAAACTAATGAATTACCCACTGTACTTTTACTGATTACACCATTGAACTTTTAATTTTTTAAATTACCATATCAAACTAATTAAAAATAATTATTTTAAATATTTTTTAAAATAATTATTATTTTAAGTAAAAAATATTAGAAAATTTTTTTTGTTCATAAAATGAGTAGAGTTTCATAAAATATAGATTCAAAAAAATTAAAGTAATTTTAAATTAAATTAATGTCTAAACTTTTTAACAGAATGACACATTCTTAATATTATAATTTTTTTAAAAACTAAAATAGAAATTAAAATAAAAATAAACAAAGAAAAGATAAATAAAAAAAGCTGATTCAATTTTTTCAAAAAAGAAATTAATAATTTTTATAAATAAATATTATTTTCAAGAAAAAATTGGAAAATTCTTCATATTTTAAAAAAATGAGTAAAATTTTATAAAAATAGATTCAAAAAAATAAACTTTATTTACAAAAGAAAAAAAAGTTTTTTAAAAATCGATAAGGTTTCATAAAACTTTAATTTTTAAAATCTATATTTTATGAAACTTTACTCATTTTATGGAAAAATTAAAGTTTCTAATATTTTTACTTGAAAATAATAATTATTTTAAAAATAATCATTTTTTAATTAGTTTAATGGGGTAATCTAAAAAATTAAAAGTTTAATAGTGTAATCAGTAAAACGTGTCAACTACAGTGGGTAATACATTAGTTTTGTAGATAAAAAAATTATGTCTATTTTTTTTAATGGAATAACCCAATTTCAAAATAATAATTAGTTTAGTGGGGTAATTTGAAAAATTAAAAGTTCAATTGTGTAATCAGTAAAACTTGTTAACTACAATGGATATTTCATTAGTTTTACCATATAGTATATATAACAAAATCTTGATACATACTTTAAATTTACTATAAACTATATATTATGCTCAAGGAGTTTTATATTACCAAAATATATAGTATACAACTCTTACATACTCTGTCAGTGCATGGGGTGCACACATCCTCTTTCCCATTACTTCAGTTTGTAGGATCGAAAAATTTGATGCTTCCAATCTTGGGTTCTTTAGTAGTTGGTGAGGCTAGGGACGTGGAGAGGAAATGTAGGTGAGCTCCGTTTGGCATTCCAAAGTCCTCAAATGACCAAGTCTTGTAGAGACTCAAGTCTAATGAGAAGCTAGTATGGAAGAACTCAAGTCTTTGTGGACACTATGGGAGTTAGAGTGCTCCAGAGAGAGGCCTCAAATTCTAGATAGAGAAGCTTTCAACTTGGGGTTTAGAATGAGAAGGGTGTGTCTTGCAAATGAAGTAGTGGGAGTATTTAGCTCATGGGGGGTACCCCATGTGCTTCTCACATGCCTATATCACTTATCATTTGTGACTTGGAATGCCATTTCCTGACTGTTAGTTTCCTAGCCACCAAGTCGATTCCCTCGTCAAATCCCAACATCGGAAGGCCTCTGCGACCCTCTTCCAGAAGCTGGAGTAACATTCCATCCATCTGATTGAGCTAATTTCTCCATTGGTTTCCACAAGTCGGATACGAAAATAGCCTAATCATATTTCAGAGCCGGAAATTGCTCTATGTAGCTGGAAGGCTGTTTGATCACTAAACTTTGGGAAAACCTAGGGGTTCCACAGTTCTCTCTTCTACATTGTTGTTCTGCTTTGATTTTGCTGCTGCCGTTCCAAAAGGTCCTTTCGGACGGGGACAAATTTTTTCTATTGCTGAATGTGGAACCCATGGACCCTAGGGGTGGTATCTTAGAAACCCTAGGTCTCAGAATTCTATTACTTGGTTTCTGTAACACCTTCTTTGTCGGTATTGTTCTGTTGACTGTCTGATTGCTTGTATGTTCAGTTTTTGTTCCTGAAACCAGCTGAAATTTGGCGAGTGTGGGAGAGTCTGCCCCTCACGTAAGGGGTGGAACTGATAGGCCAAACCCAATCTCTCTTTACTTGGCCTTGGTTTGCTTCAGTTTGGTCGTTTTAGTTCATATCTTCTGATCAGACTTTAAGACAATAAACGGTCAAAAATTTGACAAAGTGTGGGATATTTAGGCCCCCATAGAGGGCTAGAACCCCTAGGGCCGGACCCCATAGGCTGGACTCCATGTGGCACTCTTCTCCATACTGGGTTTATTTTCTCATTTAGTTGATTTATGCTCGTCTCTTCTGATTGAGCTTTCGAGTGATCAAAAGAACTTTGAACTGACTAAAACTGGAGGACTTGGGATCCCTTAGGCCGACCCACTGAGGAATTACTCTACTCGTAGTTTTATTCTTGTTGTCTTGTGTCTGGATGCTTTTGCCTCGTTAGGTTTGGTTCTGACTTGTTTGGCCGTGCAATCTTCATGACAGTGAAAAATTGACCAAGTGTGGGGTCGAGGACCCTAGGGGTGGACGCATGGGTCGGATCCCCTGATCCTCTCCACACTAGGTCTTGTTTTTGTTTCGTTTTGGCTTGTGTGCTGAAAGTGTGTTTTCATTCTTATTAGGTCCATCTGATCGACTTCTCTTGAACTGTGTTCTTTTTTTTGGTCTGCATGTTGTTTACGCACCTTCATTTCTATAACCTTGCTCACAATTGATAAAAATTCTCTGCGTGTCTCCCCCCAACACAACAAAACAAAAAAGAAAAAAGCTTCGGACCATTTTGTGTCGTGAAGAAATTATTCACAAATGTTAGAAGCCATGGTGATAATAGTGTAGTAGATACCTGGACCACTTTCGGTTTGTGACCTGATATTGGAATGCGGTACGCTACATAAGCTAAAACATGGCACACTAGAGGTACTTTTATATGGATGTTTATAGTTGGGAATTCTGAATCTAAATGCAACAAAAACTAAACTAATAGATATATTTATATATATAGGTGCATGAACAAGTTGATTTTTGGAGAAATAATTGAGTACAAATGACTGGGGTTGCGAAATTTGTCATATTTGCTGTTATCCAAACTTGCCTAACTTATTATGTAAAATAATAGCTAATCATATTTTTTATGTTGCAACTTGTCATTCTTTTGAAACCATTAATCATGCTATTACAATCCAACTAAATTAAGCCACATGTTTTGCCTTGTTAGCGATGTGAATGTGACTTCAGAGCCTTGCTAACCAAGGTCGTAACTGTTGAAGCAGCTCTACAAAAAAAGGAAGATGGTAAAACAGTTTTTACGTCATGGTCAACAGCTAAACATCTTCTAAAGGCAGATCCTAGGTATACAAAGATGCCAAGGAAAGAGAGGGAATCATTATGGCGCCGGCATGTTGACGATATGCAAAGGAGACAAAAGCTAGCACTTGACCAAGAGGCTGAAAAACATAAAATAGAAGCAAAAAGTCGTCCTCCTGTTGATTCTGGAAAATATCCTTTAGGTTCCAGGAGGATCCATGAGCGGCGGTAGCTTTTTCAACCGGATAATAGGACCTCAGCCCGTCCGTGTGTTCTGTTTGGACGGATTAATTTTGTCTCTCAGTGTCTTGTGCTGTATGATATAATGTAGGTAGAAATACTAGAAAGTGAATTTGGTTTAACATTTTTGTTAGGTGCAGTAAATTTATTTTCACATACTTTTGTACTTATTATTACGTTTATGCTCTTTTACACTAGATCTAATGTAAACATTTCTAGCTGATAGTTGATGTATTTCTGGTTTACTGCTGATTTGCGTGATAAATATTTCACAGCACATCTCAGTTCAATTAACCTCTATATGGGCCTTGAATTCTGGTTGAAATGTACTTGAGCTTTTCGTATGGGGGTTAAATACATACTTACTCACTCTATTCGACCTCGATTTATAAATACATCAGTAAACCAAATTTTTTTACGGTCAACTCATTGGACTATAATTTTTTTACAAAAATTAAATTTTCCGTCTAAAAATGTTAAAAGTTAACGGAAAGTCTACGTAGCAATGCTTATGTAAAATATAAGATCCAGCGTAGATTTTTTTTAATAATAATAATGAAATAACTATAGTTTAAATTTTTTTGATTTTCAAATTTGAATTCTCTCTTTTTTTAAAATAACAAATAATTAAATTTATAAAAAAATATATTAATTAATAAAAAATATATTAATATATAATTTGTATAAATATATTTATATAAAATTAATAAATACATATTTTTTTATTTTTTTAAATATTTGAAATTAACTTTAAAAATACAAAATTATCTAATATAATTCATCATATTCTCCACCACAAATCTATATCTAAATTCATCATCTTCTTCATCACAAATTCAAATTCAAATCTAATTCATCATTTTCTTCCCCCACAAATCCAAATAAAATTTATCATAGTAAACAGAGTACTTCATCATCTTAATCTGAAATTCATCAAAAATCAAAATCAAAGCAAATCTGAAACTTATCAAAATATGAAAGCAGTACTTTTGAAACTCAACAAATCTGAAACTCATCTTCTTCACCACAAATATGAAAGCAATACTTAATTTGAAACTCATCAAAATCAAAATCAAAGCAAATCTAACAACCCAAATTTGTTGGCCCTGTTTCATTATGCAACAAAGACACCTTAGATAAGGTTGAGAGAGGTAACACGACTTCCATTGATAAACGCGATTGTTTGAACACCAGATGAACACGATTGCTTTGAGAAATGAATTTTAGAAGAAGGATTTGAAGAAAGTATAAGAGGGAGAGGCCTTTTAATCAAGTCTATTCAGATCCAGATCTAAAAAATTCAGATCCAGATCTGAACTTCTATACTTCCGATTTCTCAACCCGATTTTTCCTCTGTTTTGAAGATTGTTTTTTTTTTCGATTTCTCCACCCGATTTCTCCTCTATTACTTTTCAATGTTTTGAAGATTGTTTTTTTCCTTCTGAACTTCTATACTTCTGATTTTTTCTTTTATTTGGATTTGTGGTTACAGCTCCTTTAATTAATATGATCCTCTGTTTTGAAAACTCCTGTAACATGATCCTCCGTTTTGAATAAAAAAAATGAATTCATTAATTTTATATAAATATATTTGTAAAAATTACACATTGATATATTTTATTATTAATTATTTTAATTAATATATTTTATTTAATTACTTTACTTATTTGTTAATATATTTTTAATTACTCTTCTTATTTGTTAATATATTTTAATTACTTAAAGTATTTGTTAATATATTTAATATTTATTTAATGATTTCATAATATAAATAATAATTATATTAGTTTTCAAAAATAAAATAATAATTAATTTTCAAAATTTTAGTTATATTTTGAAGTTTAAATTTATTTTATAAATTTAAATTTAAATTTGTGCTTATTATAAAATACTTATAGATAATGTTAAAGACATTACTCAAATTTAAAATTTACCCAAAATTTTCTTATTTTAATAATATATGTAATATATCTTAATACAATAACATGTTAGACATTTATATGTTACATTACTAATTTTAGTTATATCTGAAGAGAGGCTAATTAAATTAATGAATTTAATGAGTTATTTAAATTAAAAGAAAATTATATAATTTATTTAAAATTATACAAATATTAATGATTAAAATAAAATTTAAAAAAATATTTTTATTGTACTTTTATTTTGAATGCATTATTTTATTTTATTTATTTGATTTGAGATTTTAATTTAGCATTAAATTTATACAAATTTCCATCTAGGCATGCCACAAAAAAAATATTTGACATGTAGGATTTCTCTCTCTTACGTGGCAACTCGTATAATTTTTCCGTCCAAAGTCAAACAATTTAACGGAATTTGTAACGGTTTGTAAAAAAATTGTAATTCAGTGAGTCGAATGAAAAAAAATTCAGTTCAATAATTTATTTATAAATCGAGGTCGAGTACAATAGAAAAAGTGTATTTAACCCTTTCGTATGTGATCAGTTGATCCACCGTATAATTAAATTTGGAAATTACACGTTTCCATGTGCTTTTACTGGAGTACGTCTCAGCTGCCCCAAGTTGCTTCATAAGTTTATTGGCCTAATCAAGATTAATATTTATATTACTTTGCTTTATTCCATCAGTACATAAAAAATAGATAAAAATCCACTCTATCAAGCATTTTACCCAATTTCCCTTGAAATATATTTAGCACATAAATATTGGATTTAGCACTGCAGTTAGAAGTAATTATTTGTGTTGGGAGAAATTGGGTGAAAGGTGTAATGAAGGGTACGAATCCATAAAAACTGATGCTATACATATTGTTTCTATGCATATTTTTATTCTTATAACTGTTTTAAAGAAAAATTAAAAGTAATAAATTGAATAGTATTAGTACTTTTCCCATTGTAATATTTGTACAAGAATTAAGAAAATAATTGTATAATATTAAATATAATATCAATTGTTTATAATACTTGTAGATTTTCATAATATTATCTGTGAGGGTAATTTTAAAAATATTATAATTAATTCTCTTAAATTATATAAAACAATAAATAATTTAATAAAAAATAAAATAGTCTAAAACCGCATATATTATATGAAACGGATGGATTACTTTATAGGGTATGCAAAACGGTTATTGAACTTTGTATGCAATTTTAACTTGTTTATAGACATTTTTTTTCTTTGAATAATCTGGCTGTAAAATTTTACTATTTTCACGTAAATGTTAAGGGTATTTTAGTAGTAGTAGGATTGATCAGGTGTAATTCCCAAGGGTTCCAGGGTGCTCCGAGTAAGAAAGGATTGAAGTTTCATATAAACTTACAAAGTTTAATGCAGAACTCCCAACAAATTTTTAAGGGTATATCTCTAGTGCTTCTACAGGGACCGGAAAATGGAACAGAAAATGGGACATTTTCACCTATCTGTGTCGCAGGTTAGCTTTACAGTCGCACAGCCCGGGGCTTGAGTAATTACATCTTAGTAGTTTAAGCTTTGAAAGCTTTTTGTTTGTATTCGTAAATTAATAATTTTAAGTTTAAATTTAAAAATAAATAAGACACTTTAGTTATGTTTATTTGTAAGGATTATACTTGAAATATGACTATTAATTCTTAAGGCTATGTTTATTTGCAAGAATTACACTTGAGATTTGACTATTAATCCTAAGATTATGTTTGTTTGCAAGGATTACACTTGAGATATGACTATTCATCCAAAGTGTCTTGTTTGTTTTTCAATTTGAGCTTGAGACTATTAGTTTATAAAATAACTTAAGATGTGTGATTATTTAATACTATTTTCTACCTGTTATTATAATCTTTACCATTTGGGATTAAAAATTATTAGATAAAATTAACCTCAATCTTTTTATAAAATGACCATAATATCATGTAATTTCTATTATTATTACTGGCAACTTAAAATTTACTAGTACAAAGATTAATATTATTTGTTTTTTGGGGGTGGGGGGTGGGGGTGGACAAGTGGGGTGTATACATAATCAGTAAATATTATTTTTTTTGGGAGGTGGAGGTGGAGGGGGAAATTTGGCGAGGTGGGTGTATACATAATAAACAAATATCATTTTTCGGGGTTGAGGGGTGGACGAGTGGGATTGTATACATAATCAATAAATATTATTTTTTAGAGGGTGGGGGTGGTGAGTGGAGAGTAGGGGTGGGATGGGTATATATAATTACTGAATATTATTTTTTTGGGAAGGATGGGGGGACGGGGGATGTGGGGTAGGGTGGGGTGGGGTGGGGTGGGGTGGGTGGGACGCTCCCAAATTCAGATAGTAATATATCGAATTCTGTGCTCACGATCTCATTCTAGTAATACACTAATAACTCATACAACGGAATAATAGAATAATTTATATTGATTTAATATAAATATTCTCGTCCCAAGGTCTCGTAACCGTTACTATAACATTACATATTTTAAATCCAAATATAACTTAATACTCCCTCCGTCCCAGGATAAAAGTCTTTATTACTATTTTAGGTAGTCCCAAGTTAAATGTCTACTTATCTTAAATGATCTATTTCTACAATAATTTGTCTGTAATACCCTTATTATTAATTGTTATATTTCTACTCTCTATGCATATTTATGGAACATTATTAGTGATGTGCAAAAAATTATGCAATTAAATGAGAATTTAAATATGTACAATTTTGTCATTTTATCCTCTTTTTTAATATGCGCAAAAAGTCAACCATGACTTTTATTCTAGAATGGAGGGAGTACATAATACTAATCAAGTCTTAATACATAATCATAGATAAATCTTGAATACAACAATATGATAAATCTTCTAATATAAAAGAACAAAGCTATGCCGTAGCCTTGCCCTTGCCCTTGCCTTTGTCCTTTCCAGAGGTACTACTTTGCTCTGCTTTAACTGAATTGTTTTAGGGAAGCAAGAATGAGCAACAAATTTGCCCAACAAATAATATAGCAATAAGGGCGAACATGCATAATTTCAAAATCTCAAGGGTATAACAATAAATAATAGCAGGAATTTAAAAGGATAATGTTGTAACAAGAAGTATCAATTGTTCCAAATCTATCTTTTGAATCATAAACAATGAGTCATTATAGACCGAAGGATTTTAAAAGGATTTAAAAGTTTCAATACTGAGTAGTCACTATGGACTAAGAACTCTTACTAGAATCATCAGTATTAGACTGATAATCCAATAAAACAAGTATAATAGGTGATCAACCCAAAATACCCTACGTTATGCATAACATTTAAACATGCTCTTTGTGCACACGTCGGTTTTCCGACAATATATAATTTTCCCTTCAATGAGTGTTGTTCATCTCAGTAGATTTTTAAGAGTCTACACCAAGACAGTTGGTTAGGATAACTTTTTTAACACATGATATTAGTCTAGTCTAGTCAAATGGCTTAGACAACTTTTACAATACATTTTCGAACAATGAGTTCAATGCTTGCAACATGAATCAAGATATACAATTAATTTTCGAATATGAATAATGATTCATACGACTATAGAAATTTACTCAATATGAATATAGTTGGCATAACAATGATTTAAAGTTTGTACAATACGAGATAAGGTTTAGATATTTGCATTCAATATAAGAATGAAGTTAGGGAACTTGCGTAATCATAGATTCCTTACATAAAATAAATGCATATGTTAGGATAGTTGCATAAAAAGAAAAGGTATAGTTTAGATACTTGCCTTTAGCGTTGGTTATCAACTTATAGTCTAATATCACCTAAATGTCCTATAGTATTGTAGTTATGTAAATATACACATTCGTTAGTCATACCACCTCGATACATAAAATATCACATAGAAGTGTTCAATTATTTATGTTAAAGACATATATCATGATTATACTACACATGAGCACATTATCAAACCAAGAAGCTTCGTAACCATTATTGCCTTTACTTTTAAAAGTTTATTTAAGAAGACTTGTAAAACTTTTAGGTTTTTGGTTCTATATACCCTTTTCACGCTTATATACTTAAAACATTGCATGAGTTATGTATTATAGCTTAAGACATTCACGCATCCATGTTAAAGAACTTTTAAACTAGGTTTGATCTCTTATATTTACTTTCAAACATTTGGTAATTTCATTCGAAATTTCTATTTTATAAAGCTAAGAGAGCTCGCTACTTCAAAGACTAACCATAGTATTCATTAAACCATATAATAATGCTAAATAATCTTTAATATGCATGCTTGCACATATTTGATTCATATATTCCAAGTCAACATAACTTTACTTGAAAACCCGTTTTAAGCAACATTGAATAGTTTACATAAGAAATCTCATGTTAAACAAACTAAGTATGAAAAGCATCTTGAAAACACATTTCATACTCATTTATAAACTTAATTAAGTTACATACACATGCTCAAAAAGTCAAAATTCAAAAGATACAAGATTTATCGAGTCTGCTTTTCAACTTTTAAATTTTCCTCCAAAAGGTTATAACTCAAGCCCCAAGCCAACTAAAATAACTTACGATACGTATCCATACATATTTATGTTCCTTAGGTTAAGTTAGGTTATGTTAGATTAGAATTTCTTGTATTGAACAACAAACATAAATCTAACTTCTCTGCCCAACCCCCGCCGGGGCAACACTTTTATATTGCAGGAAGGCCGCTGGGGCGACAATAAAGCCCGTCGGGGCAGTAATAAAGCCCGTCGGGGCGACAATGCCTAGACTCGGCTTCTACTCCCTGTTTCTTCATAATAGTTGCAACCCAATAATCGCAAAACCACATACGAACAACAATTTAAGGTTACCCAATTGATATAAACTCCATAAACTTACTACCAAACATCCCTAGCATGATTCTAACAACACAAATCAAATAAACAACCAAATTCAAGAATAAAATTCAAAGTTTATGCCATTTTCTCAAAGTTTAACATGTTTAGCGCTTCTCTTCATTACAGATTTGTTTCTTGACCAAATTAATCTGTTTAACCTTCGTTGTTTTCGTATTCAACCATATTAACAATATCCAACAACAATTTGTAGATTACATCAAGCTTAAACCATCAATTTTTGACTCAATTAACAAGTATTCTAGTATATTCCTAAGAACTTGTAAAACTTGAACTTAAGAACATATAAATGGACATTACCTCACTGAAGTTGGAATGTAAATGCATTGCTCCATCTTGCGATTATTTACTCAACCCAACCTCACTCACACACTAATTTGAAGTTTACAGAGAACTTAGCAAAAAGTCTGAGAATGAGAAGGGATCCATTTATAGGGAAGCTTTTTACCAAAATTAGACTTTGCTTAATGAATTAAACCAATGGAATGAAGAAGAAGAAGATGGATATGAGAAATTTGGTGGAGTAACACTATTGAGACCTCTTCCCGCTTCATTATTTGTTATCTCTAAGTTTGGAAAAGGAGGGACTAGGCCAATGGCCTATTACGTGAATGAAGAAAAGGGAAGACACTAAATATGGGACAAGGCTCTTTTAGTTTTCCAGCATTAACAAAATGGAGACTAGTATACTTAGGTTTATTTTTCTTTTTGACTTACAAGCTTACATTTGATGGCTTAATGTTATTACCATATGATAAGTTAGGGATACATATACACACAATCAAGTAATCCATATATATTGGGTTAGTCCAAATAATATTTGAATTGAGTTAGAATATAATTTAGTCGGGTATTCTTAACTCATTATTTCCCATAAACTTTATTATTTCAATTACACATAAAAATTGAAATAAATATTTAATAGTAAGTATTTATTTATTCAAACTTAATTTCACCCATATATTTAAAATATACATTTAATTGTTCTACCACACATCATGATATCACACAAGCTTCTTTATATAACTTAGTATGATTATATAATTCAACTCAATTTTATTATATAGTTTTATATAATATAAATGTCACACCTTATTTTATATAATGAATGAAGAAACCTTATTATATATGACTAAACATTACATGCTATTGCACATAGTAAATAATTAATAATAATAGAATTTAGTCTATCACATTATTTAATTATTTACTCATTAATAGTACTAATTAATCCCATTATTAAATCCTTCATCCATTAATTTACTTAATGAATTTCTTAGTCTTTCTTTATGCCACACTAGGCAATTCACATAAGCTTTAAATTAAACTTTTCATCAATTCCACTATAATACATAGTTGTCACATACTTAACTTAATTTAATTGAATTACTATATCCCTTGTCACAATAATATATATCTATATTAAATTAAATATTCAACTCTTTATTGATATAATTATTAATATTATTTATAAAATTCTCGGATATTACATCCTCCTCCCCTTATAAAAATTCCGTCATCGGAATTGGTACAATGTTACACAAATAAATGGGGATAATCCCTTCACATCTTATCTTTTAATTCCCACGTAGCTTCCTTGGCGTCGTTGTAAGACCCCAACTTTTATGAATAAAGATAAATTTTCTATAAATATCATTTTTGAATATTATGGAGTGAATTTAATATAATGTTATAGTTGTGGGTAATATTTATAAATTTTGCAAAGTACGCAAGTTGTTATATTATATTCGATTGGTCAGGGAATATTCATTTTAACAGGGAATATTCGTACGACGACACAATCATTAGTGGACCCCATAACGGAATTATTGTCGGATTGAGAAAACGACAAAAATATCTTTTTATAAAAATAACTACGAAAAGTTTTACTGTTAATCTGTTGAAACACCCTGTGTGTTTAAAGCAATGCGAATACGCCGCGGGTTGCATAGTAGCACACCAGATTGATTATTGATGCTTATGTGAGAAGTCACTCGCTTTTGTTCAATTATTGCTACAATAATTGTTTTATAATATCTCACGTTATTTGATTCAATTATTGTCGATATTTTATATATTATTAAATCAATAATTGAGACGATAAAGTTATTCATATTATTATTTGCAATATTGACAATGTCTAGAAGTTCATCAGGAGAGGTTTGGTCACCTAATCATGCGCGCTAATAAAGAGAATTCCTTATTGGAAGGCCCCCTCTTTCCTAGGAACGACCTGATTGTTAAATATTGCGAATTATAATAATGATGATAAATGTTGTTAAAAATATTGAGGTGATTTTTATGAAGTATTTGTTATAAATATTGGCGTATTATGGACCCCTATTTACCCATTTTTCAAAATGCCGGTAGAAGTCATCTTAGTTTTGTTATATATATATATATATATATATATATATATATATATATATATATTAAATAGGAGGAAATGGGGGGATGGGGATGCCTTGCTAGAAAGGTAAGTATATACATATTATATATTTGTAACACTTGTGTGTGTGTGTGTGTGTGTGTTTAAATGTGGTGAGAAAGTGGTGCCTTTGTTGTAAGGCAAAGGTGATGTATATATATTATAAGTTTTGTTTTATTAGATTATAAATAGAATATATTATATTTTATTTAAAGTTTTTGTTTTATTAGAATATTTTATTGCACAGTAATGAATAGTAAATCAAATTTTTTAAGAAAATCACCAATCTAATTCTAATACTTAGTGAACCATATCTTGTGTACGGCTCTGTGATTAAAATTTTCAAATAGTATCCTTTCCATTCTCCTATAAATAGGATTCTTAGTTAGAATTAAAAATCATACCAGAATCAGAGAATTCTTCTTTTATAATATAGAGCGTATTTCTTTCGAGTTTTAGAAAGCTTTGAACGTAGAAAACAGTATAAGTTTTCTTCAAGAATATCCCCGCTATACGAGTTGGAATACTCTTCTTTTCATGGTAAGGGGTGTTATTTTTATTCAATATTCGCTTGAAATAATATTTTCTTTCATACTCTGTAGTATGTAAGTAATATTATTTCGTTTCAGATTTTGAATTCTATACTCATTTGGTTAAAGTTTTGGCTTCTATACTCCATAAAAATTTGTAGAATATCCTTCATATTTGCGTTTCATTCGGTATCTTTTCATGGAAATATTATTTTGAGCATTCTTGATAAGTTTTAACTTTTTCATGTCAGAGTACTATTCACGGGGTTACTATTCCCAAAGTTACTATTCTCTGGGTACTATTCACTCAGTTACTATTCACCCGGGGTACTATTCATGACATAAATTGATTACTTTTCGGTCCAAATCATTTTTGATACAATATTATTCTTGAATTTTACTCCACAAAGCAGTATCATGTTGACAATTTGGACGTTATTTATTTCTGGATAAATTAAATTATAAATATTTAAAAATTTATCCTTGAACTTGTTTTATTGAATTCTTATATCATTGTCATCATCCTCATGTTTATATTATGTTGAAAGTCATCTCATGGCTCATAGTGCATAGATGGACTTGACTTGTATGATTATGACCGTGGATTATTCGGTATAATCATGACCGTAATGTTACAAATGATGTAGAAAAAGTCCTCATTGGCCCGTAGTGTATTGATGGACAGTTGTTGGCATGATCATGACCATTGATGAATACATGAATATCCTTGGCCTGTAGTGCATGGATAATTTATGGTCGTGATACTAAAGAATATCCTTAGCCGTAGTGCATGGGTGATTCGATGATGTAGATTATTTATTAAGCCGAGTCTCAGCGATAAACGTGATGAAAAACCTTTTAAATCATAGAAGACAGTAGATTTTATGTTCTACTTGACTCTTCTAATGGATTGCTTGTTCCGCTGCAGTTAAACTTGATGTTTATTATATTTGATCAGTTTAACACTGTTGAAGGCTAACGATAAATTATTCTGCATTATCTTAGTCATAATATTTCTTACTAGGCTAGTTGAGCTCACCCTTTTGCTTTCATTGTTCTCTTCAGGAAATGAGAACGTAGCCGGGACTAGTCGGGGAACGGAGTGACGATCTAGATGATAGCATTAGTAGTCTTCACTATTCTATGAAATAGTGTGATAATAAATGTATTTAGGACTCCATTTGAGTTGAATACTATCTAGAAAATAATATTCGTATTAAAACTCTCAGTTTATGTTTTGTCATAATTTACACGACAGTTGTATTATTAAGTTGTATTTGAATTTGTACCATGTTATTTGAATTTTGTACCATGTTTTTGGCGACTCAAGATGGGTGATGTATACCTATTTTGGGGGCGTCACAATTGGTATCAAAGCTTAGGGATATGATCCCTAGCTGAGATGTGAGACAAGAACTAGGAGGGGAGAGACGGGGAATTTCTTCGCTAGTATGACCTACCTAAGTTTATTTTGTATTTAATTGGTCGGTCAGAGTATAGGGATAATATGTGACATGTCAATTAACCCTTGTTTTGTGGCAGTGTTTGAAAATGACATCCGATAATGTTGAAAATATCAATGGAGTACAGGAGATCGTTGAGTCACCACAGATCAACACCTAGGATAATGTGCATCAGGAAGGCAATAATCCTCAGGTGAACAACAACATCGACCAAATGGTGAACGACGGAATATTTAGGAGCTTTCTGCAATTCGTACAACATCAGGCAAGAGAGACTCCTGTCCAAAATACAGGTGGAAACACTGGCAACTCTCGGACGGTCATCGCTAAACAGTTCAAGTAGCTGGGACCACCGAAGTTTATTGGAGAGCCAAAACCACTTAAGGCGGAGACGTGGATAAAGCAGATCACCAATATATTTGATGTCTTGGGATGCTTCGAGGAGAAAAAGGTTCCTTTTGCCACCTTTATATTGTGAGGAGAGGCAGATTACTGGCTGAAATCGGTAAAGCGTAATCAATCTGCCGCACTGAAGATGTCTTGGGAGAAGTTCCAAGAACTGTTCAATGACAAGTACTTTCCCGAAAGTATTCGTCACATGAAAGAGCTAGAGTTCATTAAACTGGAGAAAAACAATATGACCGTGTCGCAATACGAAGCTAAGTTTGCCGAGTTGTCCCGGTTTGCGTCCCACTTGGTTGATAATGAGGAGAGAATGACGCATATGTTTTTAAGAGGTTTGAAACCCGAGATATGCCAATATCTAATTTCTCATAAACTGTGTTTGTATTCAGATGTTGTAAATAGGGCTCAGTTATTGGAACGCGATAACGAGTCAACCCAACCAAGAGAAAGCAGCCAGCAAAATGATAATACCAGTGGTAGCAGTCATCAAAGCGGTGACAACAAACGTGGAGGGAATCAACATGCCAAAAATGGTAACCACTTCGGTGGTAATCATGGCCAAGACAATAAAAGTGGACATTTCAAAAAGTGGAGATTCAACAATGATGGAAAGACGTTAGCACCAACACCCATTGTTAAGGAAAGAGAATGACCACCTATCATATGTTTCAAATGCGAAGGGGAGGGACACATCAGTCCAAACTGTGCGCAACAGTCCAAAATATGTTACAATTGTGGAAGAGAAGATCACCTAGCTAGATTTTGTCATACAGGGAAGCCAACGGTGGCACCAAATACCATCCCAGACAAGTCAAAACCAGTAGTTCAAGGGAGAGCATTTGTTGTGACCTCCTAAAAAGCAAGGAACTCGAATGAGGTCATTACGAGTAAGCTTATCATAAACTCTAGTGAAGTATATACCTTATTTGATACCTGTTCTACCCATTCTTTTATTTCTCCTACTTGTGCTCAACGTTTAAATTTGACTTATCTGTTGAAACTTCGTTGGGAGAAACATTCATTACATCCACTGTTTATAAATCTTATTTGGTTCAAATCGGTACCCTTACATTACCTGTCGATCTTATTTCCTTAAAAACACTTGCGTTTGACGTAATTCTAGGGATTGATTGGTTAACTACTCATCATGCAAAAATTGATTATTTTCATAAGGTTGTTAGCTTTCATATTCCTAACCAACCTATTATGCGAATTCAAGCAACGAAACCATTAAAATCAATCACTATCATCTCAAGCCATAAAGCTATTCGTTTATTGAAAAACGGATGTTAAGCTTTCTTATCTCATGTTACGGATTTAAACAAAAATACGTCAGTTTTGAATGATATTTCTATTTTTAATAAATTCCTGACGTATTCCCTGAAGAACTTCCTGGCCTACCCCCAGAGCGTGAAATTGAATTTTGTATCGACCTTGAACCCGGTACAAAACCCATTTCCAAAGCCCCACATCGAATGGCTCCTATTGAACTTCATGAGTTAAAGACCCAACTACAGGAATTATTAGACATTGGGTTCATTCATCCTAGTACGTCTCCTTGGGGTGCTCTTGTTCTATTCGTGAAGAAGAAAGATGGGAGTATGCGACTTTGTATTGATTATTGGGAGTTGAATCATGTCACCATAAAAAATAGGTACCCATTGCCACGTATTGATGACCTGTTTCACCAGTTGCAAGGCGCCAAATTCTTTTCAAAGATTGATCTTCGTTACGGATATCATCAGTTAAAAATTAAAACCGATGACATTCCATAGACGACTTTCAGAACTCGGTACGGACATTATGAATTCCTAGTCATGTCTTTTGGATTGACTAATGCTCCTGCTGCCTTCATGGACATGATGAACCGAGTATTCAAGGAATATTTGGATCACTTTGTGGTCATCTTTATTGATGACATCCTCATATATTCCAAAATCCGTGAAGATCATGAGCAACACTTGAGGCTGATACTCCAAAAGCTTCGTGAAAACAAGCTTTATGCCAAGTTGAAGAAATGCGAGTTCTGGCTTGAGGAAGTTGCATTCCTTGGGCACGTGATATCAAATCACAGAGTATCTGTTGACCCGGCAAATATTGAAGTAATTCAAAGCTGGGAACAACCTAAGTCAGTGACCAAAGTACGTAGCTTTCTGGGCTTAGCTTGTTATTATCGGAGATTCATGGGAGGATTTTCTCGAATCGCTACTCTATTAACTCAGCTGACTCGAAAAAAAATACAAAATTCGGTTGGAGCGAGGAATGTGAGAAGAGTTTTCAAGAACTCAAGAGAAGACTCATTTCAGCACCTGTTCTGACAATACCATCTGGCTCGGAGGGATTTATCATCTACAGTGATGCTTCAGGCAAAGAGTTAGGATGTGTTCTCATGCAACATAGGAAAGTCATAGCCTATGCCTCTCGATAACTCAAAGAATATGAGAGGAATTATCCTACTCATGATCTAGAGTTGGCAGCTGTTGTCTTCGCACTTAAAATTTGGAGGCATTACTTGTATGGGGGAAAAAGTGGAGATCTTTACGGATCATAAAAGCCTCAAATATTTCTTCACTCAAACGGAACTCAACATGCGACAACGACGTTGGCTCGAACTGTTGAAAGATTATGATCATACCATTCAATACCATCATGGCAAAGCGAACGTGGTAGCTGACGCATTGAGTAGAAGATCATATGCGGGTACAAGTGTGATATTGTCAACGCAAAGGCCCATTTTATATGACTTGCAAAGGATGAAGATAAAGTTAAAGACTCCAGAGACCAATGTGATGATGGCAAATATACGAGTTGAACCGACTTTAATCGATAAAGTTAAAGTTGCTCAAGCTACAGACCTGGAGCTGATGCGTATGAAGAAGAAAGTGCTATCCCGGAAGCAAGAATCGATGAAGAAGGAATACTTAGAGTCAACTCCAAACTTTGTGTTCCTAACGACCCTGATTTAAAGTATAAAATCATGATGGAGGCGCACAACACACCGTTTGCAATCCATCCCGGGAGTACCAAAATGTATCGTGATCTTCGACATACATTTTGGTGGAGCAATATGAAGAGAGAGATAGCAGAGTTTATCTCAAGGTGTTTAACTTGTCAACGAGTCAAGGCGGAGTATCAAGTGCCAAAAGGTCCATTGCAACCACTTGAAATTCCAGAATGGAAGTGGGAGCACATTACCATTGATTTCGTTACTGGTCTTCCCAAGGTTTCTCAAGGAATATATGCAATTTGGGTCATTGTTGATAGATTGACCAAGTCTGCTCATTTCTTACCTATATGAGAAACTTATACACTTGAACATCTTGCTCGTATGTACATAAACGAGATTGTAAGATTGCATGGTATGCCAGTATCCATAGTTTCTGATCGAGACCCAAGATTCACTTCAAGATTTTGGGTTAGTTTGCAAAAAGCTATGGGCACGGATTTGCGATTCAGTTTGGCATATCATCCTCAAATGGACGGGCAGTCGGAGAGGACTATTCAAACTCTTGAAGATTTATTAAGACTCTGTGTCCTTGACTTTAAAGGAAGTTGGGACAAGTTCTTGCCATTGGTGGAATTTTCCTACAACAATAGTTATCAAGGAAGTATTGGCATGGCTCCATTCGAAGCATTGTATGGGCGCAAGTGTAGTTCTCCAGTATGCTGGGACGAGGTGGGTGAATCAACGTTGTTGGGACCGAATTTGGTACGTATGACTACGAAAAAGATTCAAATGATCCGGCAACGTATAAAGACCTCACAAGATCGACAAAAGAGTTATGTTGATCTTCATCGAAAAGACGTGGAATTCAATGTTGGAGAGGATGTGTTGTTATGTGTGGCACCATGGAAAGGAGTTACGAGATTTGGAAAGAGAGGAAAGCTCAATCCTCGATTCATTGGCCCATTTGAAATACTTGACCGAGTAGGAATTGTGGCTTATAGACTCGCGTTACCGCCAAGTATGTCTCGTGTTCATAACGTTTTTCACATATCCATGTTACGTAAATATGTGGAAGACCCGAACCACATTATTGAGTTAGAACCAGACGAAATAGCAGAAGATTTAACGTATGAAGAGGTTCCTGTTAAACTCTTGGATAAGAAGGAACATATTCTACACTCCAAGGTTATACCTCAAGTCAAAGTTTTGTGGAGAAACCATGATGTTGAGGAAATGACCTGGGAGTTAGAATCTGAAATGAGATCAAGGTATTCTCACTTCTTCGTCATACCAGGTATGTACCCTAATTTCGAGGGCGAAATTTCATAAGAAGGGGATGTTGTAAGACCCCAACTTTTATGAATAAAGATGAATTTTCTATAAATATCATTTTTAAATATTATGGAGTGAATTTAATATACTGTTATAGTTGTGGTTAATATTTATAAATTTTGCAAAATACGCAAGTTGTTATATTATATTCGATTGGTCGTGGAATATTCGCTTTAACAGGGGAATATTCTTACGACTAAGACAATCATTGGTGGACCCCACAACGGAATTATTGTCGGATTGAGAAAACGACAAAAATATCTTTTATAAAAATAACGGCGAAAGTTTTACCGTTTACTTTTGAAACACCCGGTGTTAAAAGTACAGTAATACGCGTGGTTGCATAGTAGCAAACGGTATTGATTATTGATGCTTACGTGAGAAGTCACCCAGTTTTGTTCAATTATTGCTATAGTAATTGATGCATAGTATCTCACGTTATTTGATTTAATTATTGTCGATATTTTATATATTATTAAATCAATAATTAAGACGACAAAGTTATTCATATTATTATTTGCAATATTGACAATGTCTAGAAGTTCTGTCAAGGAGAGGTTTGGTCACCTAATTGCGCGCCAATAAAGAGAAATCCTTATTAGAAAGCCCCCTCTTTCCTGGGAATGACCTGGTTGTTAAATATTGCGAATTATAATAATGATGATAAATATTGTTAAAAATAATGAGGTGATTTTTATGAAATATTTGTTGTAAATATTGGCGTATTATGGACCTCTATTTACCCATTTTTTATAATGTCGGAAGTTATCTTAGTTTTGTTATATATATATATATATTAGTGCGGGGAGGAAATGGGTGGTGGGTGGGGGGGTGGGGGTGGGGGGGGAATGGAGATGCCTTGCTAGAAATGTAAGTATATACATATTATATATTTGTAACATTTGTGTGTGTGTGTGTTTAAATGTGGTTAGAAAGTGGTGCCTTTTCCGTAAGGCAAAGGTGATGTATTTATATATATATATATATTATAAATTTTATTTTATTAGATTATAAATAGAATATATTATATTTTATTTAAAGTTTTTGTTTTATTAGAATATTTTATTGCACATTAATGAATAGTAAATAAATTTTTTTCAGAAAATCAATCGAACGTGATTCTATACTAAAGTGAACCATACTTCGTAAATACGTGATTAAAATTTTCAAATAGTATCCTTTCTATACTCCTATAAATAGGATGCTTAGTTAGAAGTAAAAATCACACCAGAATCAGAGAATTCTTCTTATATAATATAGAGCGTATTTCTTTCGAGTTTTAGAAAGCTTTGAGCGTAGAAAACAGTATAAGTTTTTTTCAAGAATATCCCCGCTATACCAGTTGGAATACTCTTCTTTTCAAGGTAAGGGATGTTATTTTTATTCAATATTCGCTTGAAATAATATTTTCTTCCATACTCTGTAGTGTGTAAGTAATGTTATTTTGTTTCAGATTTTGAATTCTATACTCATTTGGTTAAAGTTTTGGCTTCTATACTCCATAAAATTAGTAGAATATCCTTCATATTTGCGTTTCATTCAGTATCTTTTCATGGAAATATTATTCTGAGCATTCTTGATAAGTTTTAACTTTTTCATTGTTACCTCCTTTTTAGTTCTGATAAAAGGACTCTAACTCATGCAAGCATACATGGGTCAACAAGTAATACAGAGTAAGTAAAGTATCGATCCACGGAAAAAGGTTTCAAAATTAAATTATTACGCATCTACTATATCACTAATTTAATATGCTTAAACGAACACTTATGATTTTGAATGAATATAAAACTAAATAATAAATAAAAGAAAATAATAAAATGATAAATCAAATCTGAAAATAATGGGATTCTAACTTCATTTAATAGTTCATCTAAATATCATCATCATGCAAGATTATTCACGTACCACAGAAAATTAGCCAAGAGCACGAATGTAGACATAACCATTTTTCAATAAATTATAACATACTTACATAATATCCACATACAATAGAAATCATGTAATCATCAATAAAACCAAAATCACTATATTTCTATGTGAAATTTCCGCTATATTGAATTTAAGTACATGCCCTTATATAACTCACACGGTGAAACAATATATGTCTATCTGATTCATGAAGTATAAAGCTAAGCAATTCATTCCCATACACGCATGCTATCATGATTACAACCATACTCGCATGTTATCTTTCAATTCCATACAAGTGCATAAAATGAATGGTGATCAAGCATTCATGCAATCAAATCAACCATAATAGAAATTCCTGATGATACACTAATAATCCAGCAATCAAGCCATCAATTATGACTTCATATTAAAATCCATTAGAATCCCATAATGAAGTTTAGTTCATCGCTAAACCGAAAGCCATTATGGGATTAGAGCAATACATAGAAAATAAATAAAAATAATTGAGAAAAGATAGAATTGATCAAACCCAATTGCTGATTATATTCCAAGAGTTCTGTTCAATTCCTCAATAATCTCCAGCAACATAAAAGTAGTTTGTAGTCGATGATTGAATTCTAAAGAAGAGATATAAAATATTAAGTCTATGCTTAGATCCTCGTTGGAATTCCTTCAAAGCGTAGAACCCTAGTTCCATATTATGAAAAACTCGTAAAAACAATAGATGATCGCGTCTGGTACCAACCAGAGTAGTTTATACCAACTCAACCACTTAAAATTTCAAAAATAAAATAAAGTTAGCAACTGCAGTTAATGACGCCTTGTCCATGAGGTTCAATTCAAGACAAAAGTGCGCACTTGGAACGCTTACGCCTGCTTTGATGATGGTGTGGGCGCGCGAGTTTCAGTTTATGTAGCCGTGCGGCTTCTGTGTTCTGAATCCTTGAGTTTTGCTGCTACTACTGCTTCTGTGTCCCTCAGTGCTCAGTTTCTTTTGTCCACTCGACCCTCTTGTCATGCCTTCACTGATCTCATGCCACCTACCAACGCCGAGCTATGCCATTTTCCTACACTTTCACACCATAGGAGTTCTCAGTATATGCAATACAGAATAACACAAAATGCAACTATAAACACACTAAAATGTACTTGAGATGAGCATAGTTCTCGTGAATTGATATCCAATAAGTAGGTATAAAACCCAATTATCATTCATGCCGGAGTACTATTCATGGGGTTACTATTCCCAAAGTTACTATTCACTAGGTACTATTCACTCAGTTAGTATTCACCCGGGGTACTATTCATGACATAAATTGATTACTCTTCGGTCCAAATTATTTTTGATACAATATTATTCTTGAATTTTACTCCACAAAGCAGTATCATGTTGACAATTTAGACGTTATTTATTTCTGGATAAATTAAATTATAAATCTTTAAAAATTTATCCTTGAACTTGTTTTATTGAATTCTTATATCATTGTCATCATCCTCATGTTTATATTATGTTGAAAGTCATCTGTGGCCTGTAGTGTATAGATGGACTTGGTATGATTATGACCAGGGATTATTCGATATAATCATGACCGTAATGTTACAAATGATGCGTAAAAGTCCTCATTGGCCCGTAGTGTATTGATGGACAGTTGTTGGCATGATCATGACCATTGATGAATACACGAATATCCTTGGCCCGTAGTGCATGGATAATTTATGGTCGTGATACTAAAGAATATCATTGGCCATAGTGTATGGGTGATTCGATGATGTGGATTATTTATTAAGCTGAGTCTCAGCGATAAATGTGATGAAAAGCCTTTTAAATTATAGAAGACAATATATTTTATGTTCTACTTGACTCTTCTAATGGATTGCTTATTCCGCTGCAGTTAAACTTGATGTTTATTATATTTAATCAATTTAACACTGTTGAAGGCTAACGATAAATTATTCTGCATTATCTTAGTCATAATATTTCTTACTAGGCTAGTTGAGCTCACCCTTTTGCTTTCATTGTTCTCTTCAGGAAATGAGAACGTAGCCGGGACTAGTCGGAGAACGGAGTGACGGTCCAGATGATAGCATTAGTAGTCCTCACTATTCTATGAAATAGTGTGATAATAAATGTATTGAGGACTCTATTTTAGTTGAATACTGTCTTGAAGATAATATTCGTATTAAAACTCTCAGTTTATGTTTTGTCGTATTTTACACGACAGTTGTTTTATTAAGTTATATTTGAATTTTATACCATGTTTTTGGTGACTCAAGATGGGTGATGTATACCTATTTTGGGGGCGTCACAGTTGTGGTTTCGCCAAACTACCTTTACAAAAGATATAACTTTATTTCGTAATGTTTGTTCTTTCCTATCTAGGATTTGGACAAGAATTTCTTCATACGTCAGATTCTTCTCTACTTGAATGGGCTCATAGGAGATCACATGCTTATAGTCAGACTTGTACGGACGTAACACAAAAACATGGAACACGTTGTGGATGTGTTCAAGTTCGGGCGGTAAAACTACCTTGTACGCCACTTTGCCTACTTGCTTCAGTACTTCAAATGGTCCTATGAACCTCAGACTTAATTTCCCTTTCTTTCCAAATCTTATCTTCCATTTCCAAGGAGACACCTTCAGAAACAAAAAATTACTAACTTCAAAGTCTCGGTTCTGACAATACAAATCTGTGTACTTCTTCTGGCGATCTTGAGCTGCTACCAATCTGGCTCTTATCGTTGTTACCACGTCGACCATCCGTTGAACTAATTTTGGTCTCAAAAGTCGTCATTCTCCGACTTCATCCCAACACAACGATGCTCTACACTTTCTCCCATAAAGAGCTTCGTACGGTGGAATACCGATACTTGCATGATAACTATTGTTGTAAGCAAATTCTACTAAGGGTAGGTTATCGTCCCAATTCCTTTTGAAGTCCATCACGCAAGCTCTAAGCATGTCCTCTAGTATTTGTATGGTTCAGTCACTCTATTCGTCGGTTTGGGGATGATAAGTAGTACTTAATCTCAACTGTGTTCCCATTCTCTCTTGTAAGCTCTACTAGAAATTTGACGTGAAGCGCGGATCTCGATCGGAGATAATTGACACCGACACTCCATGTCGCGATACAATTTCCTTTACGTATAAATTTGCTAACTGATTAAGATTGAATCAGATCTTAACGGGTTAAAAATGAGCTTCCTTTGTTAGTTAGTCTACGATAACCCTAATGACATCATAACCCTTCTATGTGATCTGAAGTCCGACCACGAAGTCCATCGTAATGTGCTCACATTTCCATTCTGGTATTTCTAATGGTTGGAGTAGTCCACTTGGCCTCTTGTGTTTTGCTTTGACTCTTTGACAAGTAAGGCATCTACTGACGCACTATGTAGCCTCTCATTTCAGATTGGGCCACTAATAGTGTTGTCGAAGATCCAGGTACATTTTCGTGCCTCCTGGATGGACATAATATGTTGTATTATGTGCCTCATGCAAAATCTCCTCTCTTAATTCGGTTACGGTGGGTACCCACACTTGACCTTCGAACCTTATTATACCGTCCTTATCCAATCTAAATTTTTCTCCTTCATTTTCTACTCTCTCTTCCTTATTCTCTCGCACTTTTCATCTTTCTCTTGTGCTTCCTTTATTCTATCCAATAACGTCGGATGAGCTTCCATTACGAATAATTTTCCTTCTGCTTCTTTTGGTTCCTCCACTTCTATTTCCAACCTTTCCATTTCTCTTATTAATTCCTCTTGAGTTGTCAATTTGAATAATTCCTCCCTACCTTTTCTACTCAAAGCGTCGGCTACTACATTTGATGTTCCTGGGTGATAAAGAATTTCACAGTCGTAATCCTTGATTAATTCCACCACTTCCTTTGTCGCATGTTCAACTCCTTCTATGTGAAGATATATTTCAGACTCTTGTGGTCCGTATATATCTCACATTTTTCTTCGTACAAATAATGCCTCCTAATCTTCAATGCAAAAACTACCTCTGCTAACTCCAAGTCATGGGTAGGGTATCTCTTCTCGTAATCTTTCAACTGTCATGACGCATACACAATGACCTTGCTATGTTCCATTAGCACACATCAAAGATCTCTGTGTGACACATCACTATACACCACAAAACCTCTAATATCATCAGGTAAGGGCAACACAGGTGCTCACTCAACCTCTTCTTTAACTTTTGAAAACTTTCTTCGTACTTTTCCGTCCATACGAACTTCACTGTCTTTCTTGTTAGGTTGGTCAACGGGGTTACTATCTTAGAAAAATCTTAGATAAATCTTCGATAGTACCCGGCTAACCCTAAGAAACTTCTCACCTCCGTTAGTGTCTTCGGTTGTTCCCAATTACTCACTGCCTCCACTTTTGCAGGATCTACTGAAATTCCATTTTGGTCTATCACGTGCCCTAAGAATTGAACCTTTTCCATCCAAAATTCATATTTTGAATACTTTGCGTACATCTTTTCCCTTCTCAATGCTTCCAATACCATCTTTAGATGTTCAACGTGCTCTTCCTTGGTCTTTGAATAAATCAAAATGTCATCGATAAATACTACTACGAACTTTTCCAAGTATGGCTTGAAAACTCGATTCATAAAGTCCATGAATGCTACCGGAGCATTAGTCAACCCGAATGACATCACTAGAAATTCATAATGTCCGTAGCGGGTTCAGAACGCCGTCTTTGGTATGTCCTCCTTTTGCACTTTCAACTGATGATAACCCATTCGTAAATCAATCTTGGAAAACACTTCGCTCCTTTCAGTTGATCGAAAAGGTCGTCTATCCTTGGTAACATATATCTATTCTTAATCGTCACTCTGTTCAACTCTCGATAGTCGATACAGAGCCTCATCGATCCATCCTTCTTCTTTACAAACAACACTGGTGCCCCCCAGGGAGACACACTCGGCTGAATATAACCCTTATCTAGCAATTTTTGCAACTGTATCTTTAATTCCTTCATTTCTACCGGTGCCATACGATATGGGGCTTTTGAAATCGGTGTCGTTCCCGGTGCTAAATCTATTACGAATTCAATTTCTCTATCTGGCGGAAGGCCAAGCAAATTATTTGGAAACACGTCTTGAAATTCTCTCACTACTGATATATCTTTCATTTCCACTCCCTTTCTCTGAGTATCCACAATATAGGCTAAATAACCTACACATCCTTTCCTTAACAATTTCTTGGCCTGCATCATCGTAAGACAACACGATAGCCTAAGCGATGAGCTACCGTAAAACACTACCTTAGACTTGTTTGGAGTCTGAAGGTTTACGCATTTCTTCTGGCAATCAATCATTGGCTTATGGATATACAACCAATCCAATCCTACTACTACGTCGAACTCTCCCAATATTATAGGAATCAAGTCTATACTGAATTTATGTCCCCTAAATTTTGTAAAGCAATTTCAGTATATGAACTTTATGGGGATTATTTCCTTATTCGCAATTTCTATGTTCAAAGGATTCTCTAATTGTTCTTGGGGTTCATTTAATCGACTAGCAAAATCTTCAGATACAAAGGAACAGGTAGCACACGAATCAAATAATACGTAAACATTTATATTATTGACTGGGATAATACATGACACCACGTCATGTTAAAGGTTATGGCAGTTGATCAGTTGGGTTACGCTTGTGATGCCCCCGAATCTGGGTCTTTTGACCCCGGTTCGGTCATCACGATAAATTACAAACATCCACCTCTAAACAACATACGATAACTAAAATACGGAATATAATAAACATATGTCGTTCATTCAAAAGGTGTTACTAGTCCCAAGATTCGATAACCTTTATACAATCTTACAAACATACCCTAAAATAATAATTAGGGTTCACATTATATAACAGTAATTTAAACTAGGTATATAGTAAAGTCTGCTCCTGGCGACTATCCTACATCTTTCCTTTACCCTTGTCCTTTCCTGAGGTCTCGGGCTTAGCTGCAATATAATTCATGATATAGCAAGGATGAGCAACAAGTTTAAATACAATAATAAGGATATATCATGATGAATAGAAAATATCTGACAATGAATTCAACAATATGAATATCTGAAGGATTCAACAATATGAATATTAGAAGCAAAGATAATGATTGCTTTTATAATAACTGCTAGTCAAGTAGACTTTGAACTATAACACAGCAATGGAATCAATAGCTAATTGACCCTTTGGTTACTGGCTACATAATAAGTACTTGAGGGGATCAGCATCGCGTACACCATGTATATGCATAACATTTAAATCTGTTCTTTGTATCATATACTAGATATCTGAGGTACTCCCCTATCATAGAATGGGTGTTCTTTCAGTCTAAGAATCCTTACCATCAATTGGTTTGGATAACTTTTATAAAACTTCATATACGTGTACGTATCAACAAAGGTTCGGACTTCTATCCCACTACGCTTCAAGAATTATAGAACTTTAAATGAAGTACAAGTCCAAGACTGTACGAACTCAAGTGCACTAAGTGAGAATATCAATAATATCAATGTGGAATAATTGTAAGGTAATTAAACCACTTAATAGCATGCTTGGTAATAAAGTTCAAGCTTAAATGAATAACTTTCAATTCAATAATAACCTGCTCAAATACAATATGAGACGGATAGGAAACTTTCACAAAATTCAAAGTTATGTAAGTTAGGAAACTTGCAATGCAATAAAATAATGTTCGGATACTTGCTCAAGTAAAAGAGTAATAATTTAAGGAACTTGCACAACCAAAGAGTGAAGTTCAAGGAAACTTGCTCAATAATAATTAGAGTAAGTTTAGGGAACTTGCCTGTTTATAATTTATTCTAGCTTTAGTTAACTTGCGTTGAAACGACCTAACATTAACAAGTCGGTCTTTCCAATTAGTACGTGTAACTAATATGAGTTCACACTTACAAGAATCAAATCATCATCTATCATGCTTCTATACATGTGTTATTACATTCCACGATTAGTTTCTAACACACTAAGTCATAGTTGAAATCACTATTTACTTTAAAGTGGTAAACACTAATTCATCATAAGTTTCCTTCAATAACATGCTTATTATCATATGAATACTATACTGGACAAGTATTACAGATTAGAGTAATCATATACGCATGCATCAGTTCTCAATTTATTTATAGAACTCAAATCCTACTTTAGGATTGCGCGGCCACGCTTAGTTTGTACTAGGGAGTGGCGTTGCCGCGCTGCTCCTGGTGCAAACCAAGATAGGGCTGCTTCTACAATAAGCCAGTGTACACACGTCATGCACATAAACGAACAATCATGCACAACACACATGTTATTATATGAATAACTAATTTTAACTCTTCATCAAACATATCATAGGTCATTATTCGTTTTTCATTTACTCAAGACTTCACATGTTAAGCTAACAAGGTCGATCATGTCTAGTCATTATACACATGCTACATGGTCCTTTGGCCTCAACTATACATTCATATGTTAGATGTCAAAAGTAAACTTACAAGTTCTCAACTTATAGTTTATCAAGTTCATTTTCAAAACTTTAAGTCTCCATTAAAAAAATTTATTTAAGCATGCAAGATACGTTTATATTGTCTAATTCATGCTTCCACATGCATTTGTGCGCATACTCAAGTTATTTACATATGTTCACAAGGTCAGATTGTATATTACTCTATGTATACAATTTATAGTTTTCAAATCTTTAAGCCTTCTTTGAATAACCAAGTCAAAACAAACCTATTATGGCTTACTACATATATAACTACCTTAGTCTACAAGTTCAGGTCATTTGTATTCATATAATAATCAAAGTAACATGCTCAAAATATCTTAAGGAGCTAACATGAGCAACTGTGATTTGCTACCCGCGCGGTAAAAGACTAAGGAAGTGGCGCGGCCACGCCACTTCACCCATAAATAAAAATATGGCCTCTACTTCTGCAGAGGCTCAACTCCAACCATTGCCAAACATCTATTTGTTGTAACTCTACTACTTCTAACATTTCTAAGCATGCATACCAACTAAAACAACACACCCTTAAGCCAATTCATACCACATTACCAAGAATTCATGAGAATTACAAGAATTTGCCAAAAACCCTATTCAAGAACAAAATAGGAATTATACCTCCTTGAAGCTTAGATTGATTAATTACTCCCCTCTGAGATTGCTAACCTCTTCTTTGGACCACAACTCACTCAATGCTCAGCCACACCCACTCTCTTTCTACACTTATCAGACAAATTTTTTTTAGCAACTGAGAAATGAAGGAGGGGCTATATATAGAGAACTCATTGTCTAGACATTGCTCTTACACCATGGTTTGATTCAATAGAGATTGGGAAGAAATGTTGGGTATAGAAGGGTTGGCCAACTGCCAAATCCTAACCATCATCACTGCTAATGCTATGAAGATGGAGTTTTACGCAACGAAGAAAGTAGCACACTGTTTATGTACTAGTGGGACGCTCAATTTGGGACAAGCTCAGCAACAAATTATTTAAGGCTTGGGTTGGATACTATAATTCCCAAAATATAATATAAATGTGTTAATGCTACTACACAAAGGAAAAATGGGGATTGTTTTTGTACTCACATAAATGCAATAACTCTTACTATATAGTCTATATCTATAATATATAAACATATTAATGTGCCACCTTGTACTATATATAGTTAACTACCATATAATAAAGGTTTACTATATTGCACAAATTTATCAATTAAATATATAAATCATTTTATATATTATTAATCTCTTATTTATTAATTATTATTTATTCATAATAATTATTAATTAACACATTATCAATTAATTTCTCATAATTGAAATTAATCAATATTCACACCCTACCACTATATTCAAATAAATTGAATATTTAATTATTAATAATCCTATCAATTCTTTGATATTAAAATCTTTGGGTTTGTCCACTAATTTGAATAACTATTAGTGACTCCCTTTAATCATATCATAAATTCACATAACCACATAAGGTTTAAATAAACTCATAAAACTAACTCATTAAAAATTAAATCACATATTTAATTAATAAGGAGTTTCAAATCCGTGGACGTTACATCCCTCCCCCCTTATAAAAATTTCATCCTCGGAATTGCAAAAATAAGGTTACTCAAATAAAAATGGATAATTTGCTCTCATTTTCTCTTCTAGCTCCCACTTAGCTTCTTCTATTGCGTGATTCCTCCAGAGAATCTTAACGGAATGGATAATCTTATTCCTCAACTTCTGTTCCTTCCTATCTAGTATCTGGACAGGAACTTCCTTGTACGAGCCGAGGTCCCTGTAGCAGAGGGGTTCACCCATTCTCGCTTGCAATTAGAGCGTTGAGCGCCGATGTCGTCATATGGGTTCCTTATACCCCCGATCATTTGACAGTTGCCTTTGAGGATGGTTTTCCGGCCGGATTAGAATATATATTATCCACTCGTCGGATCCTTTTCTTGACAAAGAGAGGCTGGGAGCTCTACTTGGGAGAGCGTGCTATTAGGAGCACAACAGGGGAGATTCGTATTCTATATCTTCCTCCTGATAGACGCCATTGGTATTTTATCGCTGGTGGACTCCTTGCACCATTTAAGCTCAGAACCATGCCACTTAATTCATTGGGGACATGGTTCCCGGGTCCATGATGATGACAAATTGGATCGCCTGTGTCAGAACCCACTCATTTGGAGCAGATTAGTAGCTTGACCAAGAAGTTGGACCGGGCGTAATTTTTCATCCAACATCTAGGAAGAGATTCGTCGGAGGCAGATTCTTTTGGTCCATCCAGCTCTGGTGTTGGCCCCTCAGGTGGCCCACATTGTGATAGTTTTACCGGAGCATATACCCCTCTATACTGACCCGATGTTCCATCTGATATAGATACAGCGACTAATGAGGAGTTACAGTAGGTTGATCAATTGGATGATGTAGACATCATATATTTCTTTGGATTGGCTCGTTATCTCTTTTGATAGGCCTCTGTTAGATATTGGGCTGTTGTGCCCCATTTCCATATACTTTTTATTTTTCAGTTGTAAACAGAGATGATGTATTTAATCTTTATTTAGATGATGATGTATCTAGGAATTTATGTATAATGCTTTCTTCTCCTTGCATCATATTATCATTTATCATGATGCATGCACTATATGTCATTGATATGCATTTGATGAGTTTAACATTGACCCGTTGATGGTCTCATGATACAGTTTTATAGATTTCTTCATCCAATATTACCAGTATTGAGCATAGTTCGCCCACCTTGATAGCCTCATCTTTGAGGTGTTGGTATGAGAGTTTGCCTCATTCAGATTAGATGACCGTTGATCATATGCTGAGACTTTCCATATCTCTCATGCCCTTCCATGTTTTGGTGGTTTTCATAGAGGGGATACCATCCCGCTGGATTCCCAAGAGGAAAGTTTTCAGATTCGGGACCCATGAGTTGACTCCTACATTGGAGGAGTATGAACACATTAAGAATTTTTTGTTGGACAAACCTTGCGCTCGAGTGGCTGTTGGTAAGTTCAAACAGCGATTTATGACATTGATAGGTTTATGTTGTACAGTCGTCTTGGACGAGATCACCTCAGGACATGTTGTGTCTCTAGATTTCTTGAGTGATCATTTCGGGTCGACAGACAGCTATTTTGTATACTTACGAGATTTTACCACTTCTGAGGATGAGTGGCGAGTTACCATAGTGGACACTTTATTGATGTGTGTTGTAAACTATCTGTACATACCGCTCTAAATGGATCAATTGGACATTGGCTTGATCACTGTAGTGAGGGCTTTGAGGGAGGGTCGTACCATCCTTCCTATGATCTTAGGAGAGACTCTGATGTCAGCCACGTTCTGCCATACCCATCCTACTGAGTTCTTCAAAGGAAGTGCAGTATTGTTATACATCTGGTTTATGATGCATCTGAGATCGACATGCATTTTTAGACATCACGGGTACTGCTTTACACATGATATATCTACGTCTTATTCTTTTCGACCGACTGATTGTGTAGATGCAACATTTTGGTTTGTCTTTCTAACCGTGATTGAGGATCTTTTCTCTATCTTGCCTTGATTAGGATTCAGTTCCCCTTACAGCTTTGTCACTCATGTCCTGGGTATGGACTTTTTTCCATTGGCTGGTTTGAGAGGAATGAATGCATATCATCCTTTGGCTGTTATGGGACAGTTTAACCAGTATTAGGATGTCCATGCTTTTGATAGAGCTTCAAATCAGCGGTCATCATCCTCACTTTTGTTAGAGGATAACCTAGACAGAGTTTACGATTACTGGACCCATCGGGAGAGGGCTAATTTTTCATCTAGTCATCTGGGTCATTCCTCGGAGTATTCTGTGTGGATATAGGCAGATATTTCATCATCCATGGCTGTTTATTTAGAGCTAAGCACTGATTTAGATGACGTGGAGCCTATGGAAGATCATGTCTCTCCCTTAGAGGATGAGTTATTTGCTGGTTTAATAGCAACTCTGGTCAGTGACATTCCCAGCTCTTCAGCTGCTATTACCCCACCTTATGTAGAGTCTTTAGAGAATATGATTCGGCTTCTGACCTTTAAGAGGGATCAGGCGGGGACATTGATGTTTCCTATCTGGTCGGGATGCTGCTTTTGTTGAGAGAGATGAGGCTCAAGCTACCAGGGATGCTATTGTAGCTGATAGTACTACTCTCAGATCCTATGTGGAGGATATTGTCACAGATATGAGTGCATTTATGGATGATTATGGCCATACTCTGTAGGATGCCGCAGATCTTTTAGCTAGTATTGAGACTGCAGGCTAGGAGCTCAAAGATGCACCTCCATCTTCAGAGAGGGATGCGATGTTGGATTTTCTGTCATGTTTGATCGCGGGTTTATAGACTAGCTTTCATTTTCCTGCATAAACTATGTTAACCATTTTTGTCATGTACAAGATACATTGTATACATAAAATAGTATTATATGGCAATGAAAGATATTTTGATTCACTTCCCTTTTGCATATGTTTTGAACTTGGCTCGATGATAGCCATTTTCATTGTGATTGGCTATCTTGATGTATCACGAGCTCCTTCTTGATGGACTGATATTGAGATGTCAGAGGGTCTCTCAGAATGGCTCGTTGATCCTGGAGGCTTGTAGGATTTGATTTTTATGTATGGTTTGGTGTCTTGAGAATTGTTTTTCATTGGGTTTTTGAATGAAGGTAAAGGATTTGGTTTTTTCTTTTGAAGGTTAGACCGCACCATAGATGGTTGCCTACGTACTCCTGTAGAGAGGAGATCAGGTCTTACGTAGTTCAGGCTCAACCTGAACGGGTTGAGAAGCGTTTATTTGGGTTTTTGGGTTTTTTACTTGGTTTGATCGCACCATAGATGGCATCCTACGTACTCCCGTTGATGGGGGAAAATCAGGTCTTTTGTAGTTCAGGCTTTGTAGTGAAAACCTGAATTGACTTGATTAATTTTTTTCAGAACCAAGATGTTGGTTTATAGGTATTTCAGACATAGTACCTTTTAACGGTGTCTGAATTGTGATATGGGGGAATTCTTCCCCATCCATTTCTTGTAGTCGAAGGGCTCCTTTCATCAATACTTCTTTGACAATGAAAGGGCCTTCCCATTTTTGGGAAAAGTTTCCTTTGGCTTCATCTTGATTGATGAAGAACTTCTTCATTACCAAGTCATTTTCTTTGAATTGTCTAACCCAGACCTTCTTGTTGTAGGATCGAGCAATCCTTTGTTGATATAACTGACCATGGAAGATGGTTGCAACTCTTTTCTCATCTATCAAAGATAGCTGGTGGTACCGCTCTTGCATCCATTGATCCTCTTCCATTTGAGCATCTATCAATACTCTTCCATCTTGATGACTTATCGATGGTAGGGAAGCAGATGCAATTCTTTCGTATGATATGCCCTGGTGGTTTGCTTGATGACCAACTCAGAAGCACCAAAAACTGCTAACCGTTGGATACCGATGGATTGGGCTAGTCTCAGTCCCATTATATAGCTTTCATACTTGGTTGTGTTGTTGGTGTTGAAAAACTGTAGTTTGATAGAATGGGATACTATTCTCCCGTGATGGATACAAGAACTACTCTTGCTCCCGCACCTTCCATGTTTACAGCCCCCATCGAAGTATAGTTTCCAGAATGGGCTTGTATCTTCTCGATGGTTTCACTGAATTGTCATTATCCCATAATATGGAAAAAAAGTTTCCAAGGGTTCAAAATTCCATGACTGTGCTTCGGCCAACTGATCTGTAATTCCTTTACATTTGATGGACTTTTGTGTCATGTAGACGATGTCGAATTATTGAAGGATCAATTGTCATTTGGACAATTGATAATTTAACATGGGCTTGTTGAATATGTACTTCAGAGGATCTATACGGGATATGAGATAAGTCGTTTGACCGTAGAAATAATGTTGTAATATCATGGCGGCCCACGTTAAAGCACAACATGTCTTTTCAATCAAGGTGTACTTCTATTCACCACTGCTGAATCTCTTGTTCAGGTGATATATAGTTCTTTCCTTGCCTCTATCATCTTTCTGTCCCAGCATACAACCTATAGCATTGGCATTGACTGATATATACATGAATAAGGGAACCTTATCTCTTGGCGGTACCAAAACAGGAGCTTCCAACAGTTTCTTCTTAATGGAGAGGAAGGCTTTTTGACATTGTTCATTCCATTTTCTGAAAGAATTTTTCCTCAATAACTTGAAGATGGGCTCACAAGTTGTAGTGAGTTGGGAGATGAATTAGCTTATGAAATTGATTCTCCCAAGGCATCCTTGTATCTTTTTTTCTGTTTGGGGTACTGGCATCTCAGTGATGTCTTTAAACGTTGCGGGATCCAACTCATTGCCCATGCTGCTTACCAGGAATCCCAATAATTTGTCGGGTTTTACACCGAAGGCACACTTGACTTGATTTAGCTTCAAGTTGTATTTGCGAAGCCAATTGAATAGCTTTCAGTAGGGGTGTTTATCGGTAAAAAATCGGACCGAACTGGTCCAAACTGAACTGGACCGAATACCGATAGTACCCAAAATAGGGTAATCAAACCTAGGATTGAACCGAAGATACCGAACCGATTAGCTTTGCCTCGGTATCGGCCTGATAACGATTTTTACCTTGATAAAACCGGCCCCAATTTTAAACCAAAACTCAGCCCAAATTTAATCCAAAACCGGCCCAAGAAGAGCTGCCTAAGAGTTGCTTTTAAGCCAAAATTCAGCCCAAGGTTAAGCAACGTGTACAAGGCCCAACCTTCTTTAAGCCAAAATTCGGCCCAATAAAAAATAAAAGACTTAGATGTCTTTTTAAAAGGAAAACTTCCTTAGACTTTTATAAAGAAACCCATGTGGGACTTAGCTATTAAGAACTCACTTGGTTGTATTTTTATAAGGAAAACTTCCTTAGACTTTTATAAAATAACCAATGTGGGACTTGATTATTAAGGTCTCACTTGTAGTTTTTTTATAGGAAAACTTCCTTAAACTTTTATAAAATAACCAATGTGGGACTTGACTATTAAGGTCTTTGTGATGCCCCCAAAACAGGTATACATCACCTATTCTGAGTCGCCAAATACATGGTATGTAATACAAATAACTTAATTATTATAAACCGTCAGTGCAAAAAGTACGACAAAAATATAAGTCGTGAGTTTTAATACAAATATTGTCGTCTAGACAATATACAAACTCAAATTTAATATTATTACATTTATTTTCCCACTATTTCACTGAATAGTGAGGACTACTAATGCTATCATCTGGTCCGTCACTCCGTTCCCCGACTAGTCCCTGCCACGTCCTCATTTCCTGAAGAGAACAATGAAAGTAAAAGGGTGAGCTCAACTAGCCCAGTAGGAAATATTATGACTAAGATAATGTAGAATATATTATCGTTAGCCTTCAACAGTGTTAAACTGATATAATATAACAACCATTAAGTTTAACTGCAGCGGAACAAGCAATCCATTAAAAGAGTCAAGTAGAGAATAAAATCTACTATCTTTTATGATTTAAAAGGTTTTTCAACACTTTTATCGCTGGGACTCAGCTTAATAAATAATCCACATCACCGAATCACCACATGTTTACAGCCCCCATCGAAGTATAGTTTCCAGAATGGGCTTGTATCTTCTCGATGGTTTCACTGAATTGTCATTATCCCATAATCTGGAAAAAAGTTTCCAAGGGTTCAAAATTCCCTAACTGTGCTTCGGCCAATTAATCTGTAATTCCTTTATCTTTGATGGACTTTTGTATCACGTAGATGATGTCGAATTATTGAAGGATCAATTGTCATTTGGACAATCGATAATTTAACATGGGCTTGTTGAATATGTACTTCAGAGGATCTATACGGGATATGAGATAAGTCGTTTGACCATAGAAATAATGTTGTAATATCATGGCGGCCCACGTTAAAGCACAACATGTCTTTTCAATCAAGGTGTACTTCTATTCACCACTGCTGAATCTCTTGTTCAGGTGATATATAGTTCTTTCCTTGCCTCTATCATCTTTCTGTCCCAACATACAACCTATAACATTGGCATTGACTGATATATACATTAACAAGGGAACCTTATCTCTTGGCGGTACCAAAACAGGAGCTTCCAACAGTTTCTTCTTAATGGAGAGGAAGGCTTTTTGACATTGGTCATTCCATTTTCCGAAAGAATTTTTCCTCAATAACTTGAAGATGGGATCACAAGTTGTAGTGAGTTGGGAGATGAATTAGCTTATGAAATTGATTCTCCCAAGGCATCCTTATCTCTTTTTTACATTTGAAGTACTTGGCATCTCAAAGATGGCTTTAAACGTTATGGATCCACTTTCAATGCCCCGCTCGCTTACCGAAATCCCAATAATTTGTCGGGTTTTACACCGAAGGCACACTTGACTGGATTTAGCTTCAAGTTGTATTTGCAAAGCCAATTGAATAGCTTTCTGTAGGGGTGTTTATCGATAAAAAATTGGACTGAACCGGTCCAAACTGAATTGGACCGAATACCGATAGTACCCAAAATAGGGTACCGAAATCGGTTGAACCAGTATACCGAACCGATTAGCCGGTTCGGTACCGGTTCGGTAACGATTTTTACCTTGACTTAGATGTCTTTTTAAAAGGAAAACTTCCTTAGACTTTTATAAAGAAACCCATGTGGGACTTAGCTATTAAGAACTCACTTGGTTGTATTTTTATAAGGAAAACTTCCTTAGACTTTTATAAAATAACCAATGTGGGACTTGATTATTAAGTTCTCACTTGTAGTTTTTTTTTATAGGAAAACTTCCTTAGACTTTTATAAAATAACCAATGTGGGACTTGACTATTAAGGTCTCTGTGACGCCCCCAAAACAGGTATACATCACCTATTCTGAGTCGCCAAATACATGGTACAAAATATAAATACAACTTAATTATACAACTATCGTGTAAAGTACGACAAAACATAAGCTGTGAGTTTTAATATAAATATTGTCGTCCAGACAATATACAAACTCAAATTCAATATTATTACATTTATTTTCCCACTATTTCATTGAATAGTGAGGACTACTAATGCTATCATCTGGTCTGTCACTCCGTTCCCCGACTAGTCCCTGCTACGTTCTCATTTCCTGAAGAGAACAATAAAAGTAAAAGGGTGATCTCAACTAGCCCAATAGGAAATATTATGACTAAGATAATGCAGAATATATTATCGTTAGCCTTCAATGAAGATATTAACCGATATAATATAACAACCATCAAGTTTAATCTGCGGTGAACAAGCAATCCATTAAAAGAGTCAAGTAGAGAATAAAATCTACTATCTTTTATGATTTAAAAGGTTTTTCAACACTTTTATCCCTGGGACTCAGCTTAATAAATAATCCACATCACCGAATCACCCCTATAATACGACCAAGGATATTCTTTAGTATCACGACCACAATTATCCATGCACTACGGGCCAAGAATATTTGTGTATTCATTAATGGTCATGATCATGCCAACAACTGTCCATCAATGCACTACGGGCCAATGAGGACTTTTTCCACATCATTTGTAACATTACGGTCCTGATTACACCGAATGATCCCTGATCATAATCATACCAAGTCCATCTATGCACTATAGGCCACAGATGGCTTTTAACAAAATATAAACATGAGGATGATGACAATGATATAAGAATTCAATAAAACAAGTTCAAGATTTAATTTATCCAGGAACCAATAACGTCCAAATTGTCAACATGATCTTGCGCTGTAGAAAGTAAAATTCAAGAATGCTCGTAAGAATATTTCCATGAAAAGATATCTTGGATGAAGCGCAAATATCAAGGATATTCCATTAATTTCATGGAGTATAGAAGTTAAAACTTTAACCAACTGAGTATAATAAGGAATGGAATAACAAAAGAAATCATCAAGCATGCGATAGATCGCATGCAGTGAGTTATTCCAATAGAATAATAATTAATTTAATCGGTCCCATGTAAACGCGTAGACATGGATATTCCAACAAAATAATAAAGATTTTAATCAGTCCCACAGAAAACGCATGCATGTGATATTTCAACAATAATAATAAAGATTTTAACCGTGTCCCGTGAGAACGCATGAACATGATATTCCAAATGTAATGATAAATAATGGAACCAGTCCGCCAGTAAACGCATGCATGTGGATGTTCCAATGAGAATGATAAAGAATGGAATAACAGAAGAATTTCACCAAGTATAGGGTAGCCCGCATATACAGGTTATTCCAATAGAATAATAAAGAATGGAATAATAGAAGTTCTCTTTATGGATAAGAAAGAAATAATACTCCCTACCTTGGAAAAAGCGGATCTTTGGAATAAAGTGAGGTAGCGAGACTTCTCTCTTCTTTCTTTTTATAATTTCTCTCTATAATAATCGCTCTAAAGCTTTTGTGAATTGGTGAGAAATAAAGGAAGAATGAGCTTCTATTTATAGAAAAATATAGTTTCGATAATTGCACGTTTTGGGGCTCGAAAAATTACAATACAATACCTTCAACTTTTCTTTCATTTTTAATTTAGTCCTGCAAGTATTATCAAACTTGCACCACCTCCCCTAATAGTAAATAATGTGAATCAATAGTTCAATCATGTGAATCAATAGTACAATCATGTGAAAAATATGAATTTCAGTATAGTACCTCCATCTATAACTTAGTCATGCAAGTATTATCAATCTTGCGCCAACTCCCCTAATAGTAAATAATGTGATTCAATAGTATACACATGTGAACAAATAGTTATATAAGCATGTGAATTAGTAGCAATTAATTGTTCATTTATCCGATAAATTACCCGATTTATCACTATAACCCCTAGACATCAATTATCATCGGAATAGATGTCAATTTCCACTAACACTAATAATCCCAACACAATAGAACTATCAAAATTCATTTTTAATCAACACAACTTATTCATCATTAATATTATAACTCACAATATTTAACAACCAGGTCGTTCCCAGGAAAGAGGGGGCTTTCCGATAAGGATTTCTCCTTATTGGCGCGCAATTAGGTGACCAAACCTCTCCTTGACAGAACTTCTAGACATTGTCAATATTGCAAATAATAATATGAATAACTTTGTCATCTCAATTATTGATTTAATAATATAAAATATTATGCAAATGATACTGTGATAATAATTGAATCAATAATATGAGAGATATGATGTAACAATTCTTCAGAGTAATAATTGAGTATAACCGGAGTGACTTCTCACGTAAGTATCAATAATCAATACCGTGTGCTACTATGCAACCACGCCAGACATCAGACTTTTAACACCGGTGTTTCAACAGCTTAACGGTAAAACTTCCGTCGTTATTTTCATAAAGTATTTTTGTCGTTTTCTCAATTCGACAATAATTCCGTTGTGGGGGTCCACCAATGATTGTGCAGTTGTACGAATATTCCCTGTTAAAACGAATATTCCCCGACCAATCGAATATTATATAACAACTTGCGTACTTTGCAAAATTTGTAAATATTACCCACAACTATTACATTATATCAAATCTACACCATAATACTCAAAAATATATTTCGAGAAAATTTAATCTTTATTCAAAAAGATGGGGTCTTACAGTCTCACTTGTAATTTTTTTATAGGAAAATTTCCTTAGACTTTTTATAAATTAACCAATCAATGTGGGACTTGCAAACAACCATATTCTATCCAATTAATTAAGACTTTTATTCTAACTTAGGAGCAAATCTTTCCCAACTTATTGATAAATAATTTAGTTTATCTAATTTCTTTTACTTTTACCGATTTAATCAATATAGAACTTCTAAACCACCAACTATTAATGTATTGTAAACCACCAACTATTAATAGTTGATAGTCTTTTTATAATAATTTTTTTATAGGAAAATTTTCTTAGACTTTTTATAAATTAACCAATCAATGTGGGACTTGCAAACAACCATATTCTATCCAATTAATTAAGACTTTTATTTTAACTTAGGAGCAAATCTTTCCCAACTTATTGATAAATAATTTAGTTTATCTAATTTCTTTTACTTTTACCAATTTAATATAGAACTTCTAAACCACCAACTATTAATGTATTTAAGTTTATCTAATTTCTTTTACTTTTACCAAGTTAATATAGAACTTCTAAACCACCAACTATTAATGTATTTAAGTTTATCTAATTTCTTTTACTTTTACCAATTTAATCAATATAAAACTTGTAAACCACCAACTATTAATAGTTGATAGTCTTTGTATAAAGAAAAACTTCCATAGACTTTCCAATGTGGGACTTGGCTATTAAGGTCTCACTTAATAGTCAAAGCATTAACTACTAAGGTTTCATTTTATAACAAAAGTGAGACTTGTCTATTAAGGTTTTTTTATAAAGAAAACTTCCTTAGACTTTTAAAAGTGAACCAATGTGGGACTTGACTATTAAAGTTCCACTTTGAAGTCTTTTTATAAGAAAAACTTCCTTAGACTTTTATAAGTTAACCAATGTGGGACTTGACTATATGTTATTCTCTTGTCTTACCAATATCCCACATTGTCTAATTTGTGTTCTCATGTCTTACGTCTATTCTATAAATAGGGGAGACCACCAATTTAAATTTCATTCAAGTCCCAAGAATTCTAGTATGTATTTTTTTGTGTTAGTTCTATAGTTCTATTTTATAAATAGAGGAGACTTTAATCCAATTTTACAAAGCTAAGTGAAATATTTTTTAAATAATGAATTGAACCTAAGACAATTAGGATTCGGTCCGATCATATACTGGGACTTACGAAATAAATGGCTTGAATCGGTACCAAAAAATCGGTATATATTGGTTTTTTTGTACCGAACCGGTTCTTTTTTATACCGAACCGACCGGTTCGGTCCGGTTCGAAAAACCAGAAAATAGGAAAAACCGATCCAAATGAACATCCCTAGCTTTCTGAGATGGTCGACGTGGTCATCTTCCTTTCTGGACTTAACGATGATATCATCCACATAAACCTCTATCTCCTTACGCATCATGTCATGGAAAAGGGCAATCATGGCTGGTTGATAGGTGGCACTAGCATTGATAAGGCCGAAAGACAAACGCCTATAGCAGAATGTTCCCTAGGAGGTGATAAAGGTTGTTTTCTCTCTATCTTCTTAGGCAACCATGATTTGGTGATACCTGACAAAACAGTCGACAACAGAGTACACGGCATGCTGCACTGTGTTGTCTATTAGTATGTCGATGAAATGTATTGGGAAGTTGTCTTTGAGACAAGCCTTGTTCAAATCTCGGTAATCCACGCATACTCGTACCTTCCCTCCGGGCTTAGGCACATGAACTATATTGGACAACCATTCAGGGTAGGTTCATACCATGATAATGCCTACTTTGAATTGCTTGAAAACTTCTTCTTTGACCTTTACACTCCATTCAAGTTTTAGTCTCCTAAGTTTCTATTTGACAAGCTTGAATCCATTTTTAATGGGGCAGTTGGTGGATGACAATGTCAGTAGACAGGCCGACCGTGTCTTCATGTGACCATGCAAATTCATCCTAGAATCAAATCAAGAGTTCAATCAGGTTGATTCTTTGGTTTGGGGTAAGGTTGTTGCCTATCTGGATTTCTTTAGGATTTTCTGAGGTTTCGACATTGACAGTGATGGTTTGATCAAGATTTGGTTTAGCTTTGTCTTCGACCCATTCTTTGATCTCCTTAGGCACCTCATAGTCCTCGGTATCCTTTTAATCGATCCCCATCAAGTTAGAGTCCAGCTCTACATCAAAGTTGTAGTCATTGTTCATACTGGCATTTCATCAGCCAGGCTAAACAAATCAAACTTGGAGTCCTAAAAACAAAATGCTTTCACTTCTTATATGAAATTGTTTAATTATACAAAGCATTAATGAAATCATGACAAAAGTAACTGCTAGTACTATACAAAAAAAGTAAGCAGTATATAATATCTACACTTCAAGGTAGAAGGCCTTTCTGCCCTTTTACCCTTTTCGATAGATGCAAGGAGTGCTGCTCCAGTTGTCTAGGGTCAGGTCCTTATTGACAGCTGTGATGAAGGGATGATTGATATCCTCCTCCTCTTTGATGATGACCATGACTAAACTCACATCAGGGTCAATAATTTTCTTTAAACGGTTCTCCTTAGTCCTATTTATGCGAGGGATCAGGATTTGATCTTCTGGATAGTCATCATCTGGGATATCCACGTTCAGACCCTTAGTATGTGCCAAAAAATGCATCTTTACAAATCGATCTTGCACTTCTTGCAGGAACCTTTCATTCCTTTCCTTGTTTTCCTTAACAGGAGTTTGGATTTCCTTTTCACTAACCGGATTAACCTTAGGAATCAGCATTCATGATACATCCACAGGGATTTTCCTTATTGGTTTCATGAATCCTGCATCCGTGAGATCTGGTAGTAAAATGGTGGATGTGTGAACCGACTAATATTTATGCGGGTTCTTGTGATTGGATCCATAGCCTAATCCAGCCTTTCTTGTCTAACTAGGTATTTGAATTGGATATTTGATCCCTTGATGGTTTTTTCCTAACCCTTTGCCAGGAAAGAAATTCGAAGACATCATTTCTTTACCGACATACATTACTTCGGAAGAAATCTTTGGCTTCAAGGCTGGAGCCCCAATAGGTTGATAGCGAGTGGTTCTCACTTCGAAGGTTTGAAAACTGGCTCAGTCCTAAATGATGATATAACTGAATATCTTTGGCCCGTAGTGCAAAGATGAATGATTTTATGATGAATATCTTTGGCCCGTAGTGTAAAGATGAATGATTTTTGATGAATATCTTTGGCCAGTAGTGCGAAGATGAACAGGTGTTTAGATGAACATGACCAACTGATGAATATCTTTGGCCTGTAGTGCAAAGATGACATGTTGTTAAATGTCTTTGGCTCGTAATGCAAAGATGACCTGTTGCTGAATATCTTTGGCATGTAGTGCAAAGATGACTTGTTGATGAATATCTTTGGCCTGTAGTGCAAAGATGACTTGTTGATAAATATCTTTGGCCCGTAGTGCAAAGATGAATTTATTAGTAGGATTATGAATATGAACTGTGATTTGGTATAACCATGATCTTTGATGTTTCAGGTGATGAAAATTAACTTTGTCCTAGATGAGGAAAGGAATTTAGAACTACAATTACGATTATGAGTTATACACGTGATTGTGGTCAGGAATTGTTGATTAATGTTACAGGGATAAAACATTGTTGATGGACTTTTAACATGGAGAAGATAATAGATTTTATGGTCTATTTGACTCTTCTAATGGATTGCTTTCGTTCATTACTGAACTATGGTTGAAAAGTTTTATCATCTACCATATGTTCTAAATCTCTGATTTATTACTGATGAAGACTATTGATAATTTATTTATCTTTAGTCATAATATTCTTTACTGAGCTAGTTGTGTTCACCCTTTTCCTTCACAATTCCTTTCAGGTAACAAAAGTGTAGCTGGGACAAGCAGGGAATAACAGGGGAATAGAACAGTGGTCTATAGATGTTGAGGGTGAGGTGAAATTAACTTGGAAGGGTGTTTTGCCACTATCATACAAGATGTCTAATGACATACAACCTCATGTCATCATAAGACAGGGTTGTGCTCATCCACTTGCTTAGTATATATACGAGCACTGCCTATATAATCTTGGAGTTTGGTTGAAGTATAATTCTCAATTAGAGACGGTGGAGATAATGATATGTCAAGAGAAGACACATCATTGGGAAGAATATGATAGTAATCTTCTCATTTTTCTTTGGGGTCTATTGGGTCAACCAAGGATAATTTTGTGGGCATATGATATCTATAATAACCTAGACGCATGGCCTCCCATGTACGAATGTTTCCTTGAGCACTTCCCAAAGGTTTTAATTTCTAAAACAGTTTTTGAATGTACCTTTATGTAAGGTGTCATGGTGACGTGCTATCCAAGTTGGTGTCCAGAGTCACAGTTGGTATATTTTAGTATCAAAACTCACAACATATGTGTTGTTGTATTTTGCACGACAATTGTTGTAATAAAGTTGTAGTTGTTTTTCTGTACCATGTATTTGGCGACTCAGAATGGGTTGGATGGAATGGACCTGTTTTGGGGTCGTCACAAATACTAATCCTAATTAGCAATATTTAAATTATGATTAAGAAATTGTAATATAATTAGAGAATTCTAATTATAATTTAGAAATATTAATTTTCTATTTTTGAAAACCTAAATTGGAGATTTTAGAAAAATAAATTGCAAACCCTAAATTTTTCAAACCCTAAACCCTAAATTTATCTAAACCCTAAACCCTAAGGGTTTGGCTAATTGACAAGAATACCATTAATTTTGTATGCGAAAAGACTAAAATGCCCTTAGTGCATTATTTGATTTAACTTGCCAATCTAGACAAAATGGGAGTGGGTGGCCAACTTTAACAACTTATGACTTATATTCAGCCATCCCAGCCGAAAATTAGTAGATCATACATTGTATATATCCAAATATATTGTTTTAAAGAGAGAGAAAGCCACTTGACATTTCATTTTTCTCCAAGACCCTCTCTCTCTAGAAATTCGGGATTTAGAGTGAGAAATAGTGAGAAACTAAAGCCATGATCATTTCATAGCAAGCTTAGATCAAATCACAAGCCTTAAAAGTGGTATAAACCCTAAATTTTAGAAATTATATGATCTGATGTTATATGTAGTAATTTATTGTTTAAAGTTGAGTAATAAGGTGTCTTTAAGTGATCTGGGTTGATAGATCATGGATCTATAACATCTAGATGCACGAATTTAATGTTTTCTAAAATCTGGAAAAACTTGAAAAAAAGTGGCCTGACAACGAATGTCAGTGGCCTTAGATTCGTATATGTTTTTACTTTGTGTTGTTTTATGTTATAACTGTGTTCTATGTCATGAGGACTATGATCTGGAACTTGAATCAAGTCCAGATCATGTGTAGATCGAGAGATATAAGCAGTCAAACTACGTTGACCGTTCACGAAAACTGGGTTGTGGGCCCAGAAACCCAGAACTGGTCTGACAAGCTTTTGCAGTCGCTAGATCTTTCTATGTTTAAGTAGTTATGTGATTTTGTTGGTTTTATCTTGTAGATTGACATGCAGACTATACATACAAACCATTATATTAACCAGATCTTGCATAGACACAAAGTAATGAGCAGTCAAACCATCGTTGACCACCTGTTATTGATGAAATCTGGAAAACCCAGATTTCTTTAGAACATGTTTCTGTCAGTGTTTGACCGGCTTGGATCTCTTATATGTTTTGATGTTAGACTGATTTAAGATTTTATAAATGTACCCTAACATCTATACTTCCGGATAGAATCAAGAAAACCCACTAAACAAGTCGGGAACCTAGAGATTCAAGGCTGCAAAGTAGGACACCTAACACTGTTTGAGTTTCTAGGCAGCCCAGAAACTCAAGAACACCTCTGACAAGGTTTTCTGTAGATCCGATCTTGCTGTGATGTTGTGTAATGAACTTGAACCTTGATTCTAAATGCAAAGATTACACCTAACACTACAACACTAACTCATTTACAAGACCAGAATACATTAGGAACTTAGGGAAAATCACGGTCAAACTAGCTAGCTTGTTAACTGACATGAAGGTTTGAAGAACATGAAGAACAGGCCCAAGAACACCTATAGCGACGGGTCTGTCGCTATAGGGCCCTTTAGCGACAGTTTGTTATTATTATTTTTTTCGAAATTAATTAAAAATAGATAAAAATGGTTTTAATTATTAAAAATACATAATAAATTAGAAAAATTATTTTAAATTACGAAAATAGTTTTAATTATTTTAAGTATATTTCATAAATATTTAATATTTTGGAATATAAATGGTATTTAATTTATTTAATTATAATATTAAATAAATTATTTAAAATGATTTTAGTTCATGAAAAATCATGAAAAATAATATTATGGTATAATAAAATATTTTAAGTTATTTTTAGTGAATTTTAATATTTTATGATGAAATTCATTAATTAATCAATATTAATGATAATTAGTTTGTTTAATAAATATATTAAATAAATTATGGAAAAATAGAATTAATGCTTTATAAATCATATAAAAATGATTTAAGTGGTATAAAAATATTTTTAGTTATAAAATATAACTTTTGATATTTTGTCATGAAAATATTAATATTTTAATATTAAAAGCAATTATTGGATAATGGATTTAATGGTTTAATAATCATATAAAGGTGATTTTAAAGTATTAAAAATACTTTATGATATTATAAATATATTATAATATTATGACATATATTTCATTAATATTTGATAATAAATAAATATTAATGATAAAAGAATTATGTGGTATTTATATTATTTAAATACGTGTTTAATGATTGAAAATGCATGATAAATAGTAATAATTACTTAAAAAATTATTACGAACTTATGAAAATTATTTTGACTGATATTAAAATTATTTAAGATAATTGTTAAGTGTTAAGTCAGAGTTTAATTGAACTTAGACTCGATAATTGTCCGACTAGACCGTCGGGATGTCAGATTTGTGTCGGGTTCAACTCAGACTGCAATAGTTTGACTTGATACCGAGTCCTATGAGTGTTATAGACTGATAGGGTTATGTGTTATGTGTTTAGGTTATTCCATGTATATCTATATATATAATAGTATTATAGTGTGATGATATTATTCTAATATTGGAGATCTATATTACTAATATTAGGTCTTCGGATAAAGCATTATAAATTGCGTTGCGATAATCAACGGTTCAGGCAAGTTTGTTTTTACTTAACTCTATTAAGAGTGTTTCATTCAGATTAGCTTATGGTTAATCATTGTTGGTTGCCATGAATTGTACTCTGTACATATTGCATGTATAAGTCAGGTATGACAGGCTGATCACCTTCATTACCAGTTGGTTTCAGATATATTTGTTCATGTATAATACTTGTTCAGTCATAAATTTGCTCCTGCTAGTTCACAATTATATTGTTGAATTATAGCCAGCCAATTATTCAAATCATTTCAATCATGATATATCGTTATAATGTTGAATTTAAACTTGCTGGGGAACTTTCATGCTCACCCTTGTTATATCATGATAAAACATTGCAGATTAAGGTGAATACGTCAGATACATGGAAAGGTCCAAGACAGTTCCAATTTTAGTAGACGCGTGCAGTTAGATTTGTATTGTTTGATATTAATGTTGTTATATGTTAGAAAAGTTCTGAATTATGTATAAGTTAAGGTTACTCGACCTTGGGGAATAGTGTGTAATGTAATGTATAACAATTTATGTTTATATCTTCCGCAAATAGTAATAGTTGTATAGAATGATCGAACCGGATCAGAGGTGATTTAGGACCTGGATTCGGGGCCGTCACAGTATTTAATTGGTCAGTCAAAGTATAGGGATAATATGTTATATGTTAATTAACCTTTGTTTTGTGGCAATATCTGAAAATGACATCCGAGAATGTTGAGAATAACAATGGAGCACAAGAGACCGTTGAGTCTCCACATATCAATAATCAGGATAATGTACATCAAGAAGGCGACAATCCTCATGCAAACAACAACACGGACCAAATGATGAATGATGGATTGTTCAGAGGCTTTATACAATTCATGCAACATCAAAGTGAGCGGCCCTCATTCCAAAATGTAGGTGTGAAACACTAGAAACTCTCGGGACCACACCGCTAAATGATTCAAGGAGCTGGGACCACCAAATTTTATTGGAGAGCAAAAACCACTTAAGGCGGAAGCATGGATAAAGCAGATCACCAAGATATTTGATGTCTTGGGATGCTCTGAGGAGCAAAAGGTTCCCTTCGCCACCTTCATGTTGCATGAAGAGGTAGATTACTGGTGGGAATCTGTAAAACGTACCCAGCCTGATGCACTCAAGATGTCTTGGGAGAAGTTCCAAGAGCTATTCAATGACAAGTACTTTCCCGAGAGTATTCGTCACATGAAAGAAGTGGAGTTTATCAAATTAGAACAAAACAATATGACTGTGTCGCAATACGAGGCTCAATTTGTGGAGTTATCCCGGTTTGCATCCCATTTGGTCGATAATGGGGAGCGAATGATGCGAATATTTTTAAGAGGTTTAAAACCGGAGATACGTCAATATTTTATTTCTCATAAACTTTGTTTTTACTCAGATGTTGTAAATAGGGCTCAGTTATTGGAGTAGCGATAACGAGTCAACGCAACCAAGAGAAAGCGGTACGCAACATGAAAATACCGGTGGTATCGATCGTAAAAATGTGACAACAAACGTGGAGGAATCAACATGCGAAATGGTAACCACTTGGGTGGTAATCATGGCCAAGACAAGAAAATGGACATTTCAAGAAAAGGAGATTCAACAATGATGGAAGGACGTCAGCACCAGCACTCGTTGTTAAGGAAGGAGAACGACCACCTATCATATGCTTCAAATATGGAGGGGAGGGACACATCAGTCCAAACTGTGCGATGCCGTCCAAAGCATGTTATAATTGTGGAAGAGAAAGTCACCTAGCCCGATTTTTTTCGTTCAATCAAGATAAGTTCAATTTAGGATGGAGGCACCAAAGGCCGTCCCAGAAAAGTCAAAGCCGGTGGTGCAAGGGAGAGCATTTGTCGTGACCTCCCAAAAAGCAAGGAACCCGAATGAGGTCATCACGGGTAAGCTTATTATAAACTCTAGCGAAGTCTATACCTTATTGATACCGGTTCTACCCATTCTTTTATTTCTCCTACTTGCGCTCAACGTTTAAATTTAACTCCAGAGAAATTGGACTTTGAATTATCTGTTGAAACTCCATTAGGAGAAACCTTCATTACATTCACGGTTTATAAGTCTTGTTTGGTTCAAATCGGTACCCTCACATTACTTGTTGATCTTATTTCATTGAAAATACTTGCATTTGATGTGATTCTAGGGATTGATTGGTTAACTACTCATCATGCTAAAATTGATTTTTTTCGTAAGGTTGTTATCTTTCATATTCCTAATCAATCTATTATGCGAATTCAAGCGACCAAACCATTAAAATCAATCACGGTCATCTCAAGCCATAAAGCTATTCATTTATTGAAAAACGGATGTCAAGCTTTCTTAGCTCATGTCACGGATCTAAACAAAAATACGTCAGTTTTAAATGATATTTCTATTGTTAATGAATTTCCTGACGTATTCCTTGAAGAACTTCCTGGCCTACCCCTAGAGCGTGAAATTGAATTTTGTATCGACCTTGAACCTGGTACAAAACCTATTTCCAAAGCCCCATATCGAATGGCTCCTATTGAACTTCAGGAGTTAAAGACCCAACTGCAGGAATTGTTAGACATTGGCTTTATTCGTCCTAGTACTTCTCCTTGGGGTGCTCCTGTTCTATTCATGAAAAAGAAAGATGGGAGTATGCGACTTTGTATTGATTATTGGGAGTTGAATCATGTCACCATCAAAAATAGGTACCCATTGCCACGTATTGATGACCTGTTTGACCAGTTGCAAGGAGCCAAATTCTTTTCAAAGATTAATCTTTGTTCGGATATCACCAATTGAAGATTAGAACCGATGACATTCCAAAGACAAACTTTCGAAACTTCAGATGACGGCATTATGAATTCCTAGTCATGTCCTTTGGATTGACTAATACTCTCTCCGCCTTCATGGATATGATGAACCCAGTATTCAAGGAATATTTGGATCACTTTGTGGTCGCTCTTTATTGATGACATCCTCATATATTCCAAAACCCATGAAGATCATGAGCAACACTTGAGGCTGATACTCCAAAAGCTTCGTGAATATAAGCTTTATGCGAAGTTGAAGAAATGCTAGTTCTGGCTTGAGGAAGTAGCATTCCTTGGGAACGTGGTATCAAGTCATGGAATATCTGTTGACCTAGCAAAGATTGAAGCTATTCAAAGCTGGGAGCAACCTAAATCAGTGACCGAAGTACGTAGCTTTCTCGGCTTAGCTGGTTATTATCGGAGATTCATAGAAGGGTTTTCTCGAATCGCTACTCCACTAACTCAGCTGACTCGGAAAGATACAAAGTTCGGTTGGAGCGAGGAATGTGAGAAGAGTTTTCAAGCACTCAAAAGGAGACTTATTTCAGCACCTGTTCTGACAATACCATCTGATTCGGAGGGATTTGTCATCTACAGTGATGCTTCGGGCAAAGGGTTAGGATGTGTTTTCATGTAACATGGGAAAGTCATAGCCTATGCCTCATGACAACTCAAAGAATATGAGAGGAATTATCCTACTCATGATCTAGAGTTGGCAGTTGTTGTCTTCGCACTAAAGATTTGGAGGCATTACTTGTATGGGGGAGAAAGTGGAGATCTTTACGGATCATAAAAGCCTCAAATATTTCTTCACTCAAAAGGAACTCAACATGCGATAACGACGTTGGCTTGAACTATTGAAAGATTATGATCATACCATCCAATACCATCCTGGAAAAGCGAACGTAGTAGCTGACGCATTGAGTAGAAGATCATATACGGGTACGAGTGCAATATTGTCAACGCAAAGGCCCATTTTGTATGACTTGCAAAGGATGGAGATAGAGATAAAGACTCCAGGGACCCACGTGATGATGGCAAATATACGAGTAGAACCGACTTTAATTGATAAAATTAAAGCTGCTCAAGTTATAGATCCAGAGCTGATGCGTATGAGGAAGAAAGTGCAAGAAGATGCTATGTCAGAAGCAAGAAACGATGAAGAAGGAATACTTCGAGTCAACTCCAGACTTTGTGTTCCTAATGACCCTGATTTAAAGTATAAAATCATGATGGAGGCGCAAAACACACCGTTTGCAATCCATCCTGGGAGTACCAAAATGTATCGTGATCTTCGTCATACATTTTGGTGGAGCAATATGAAGAGAGAGATAGCGTTATTTATCTCAAGGTGTCTAACTTGTCAACGAGTCAAGGCGGAGCATCAAGTACCAAAAGGTCCATTGCAACCACTTGAAATTCCAGAATGGAAATGGGAGCACATTACCATGGATTACGTTACTGGTCTTCCCAAGGTTTCTCAAGGCATTGATGTAATTTGGGTCATTGTTGATAGATTGACCAAGTCTGCTCACTTCTTACAAATACGAGAAACTTATACACTTGAACGTCTTGCTCGTATGTACATAAACGAGGTTGTAAGATTGCATGGTATGCCAAAGATCCATAGTTTCGATCGAGACCCAAGATTCACTTCACGATTTTGGGTTAGTTTGCAGAAAGCTATGGGCACAGATTCTGATTTAGCTTTTGCATATCATCCTCGAGGACGGATGGACAATCGGAGAGGACTATTCAAACTCTTGAAGATCTATTAAGACTCGTGTCCTTGACTTCAAGGAAGTTGGGATAAGTTCTTACCATTGGTGGAGTTTTCCTACAACAACGCTTATCAAGCAAGTATTGGCATGGCTCCATTCAAGCGCCAGTATGGAAGAAAGTGTCGCTTCTCCGTTATCTTTGGAATGAGGTGGGTGAAGCAACGTTGTTGGGACCAGAGTTGAATGCGTATGACTACTGAAAAAAGATTCAAATGATCCGACAATGTATAAAAACCTCACAAGATCGACAAAAGAGTTATGTTGTTCTTCATCGAAAGGACGTGGAATTCGATATAGGAGATCATGTGTTGTTATGTGTTGCTCCATGGAAAGGAGTTACGAGATTTGGAAAGAGAGAAAAACTCAATCCTCGATTCATCGGCCCATTTTTAATCCTCGATCGAGTAGGAACTGTGGCCTATAGACTCGTTTTACCGCCAAGTATGTCTCGTGTTCATAACATTTTTCACATATCCATGTTATGTAAATATGTGGAAGACCCAAACCACATTATTGAGTTAGAACCGGATGAAATAGCGGAAGATTTGACGTATGAAGAGGTTCATGTTCAAATCTTGATAAGAAGGAACATATTCTACGCCTCCAAGGTTATTCCTCAAGTCAAAGTTTTGTGGAGAAACCACGATGTTGAGGAAATGACCGGGAGTTAGAATCAAATGAAATCATGGTATCCTTACCTCTTCGATATACCAGTGCATCGCACTTCTAATTTCGAGGGCTTAAATTTCATAAGAAGGGAGGTTGTAAAACCCCAACTTTTTGAATAAAGATGAATTTTCTATAAATATTATTTTTGAATATTATGGAGTGAAATTGATATAATGTTATAGTTGTGGATAATATTTATAAATTTTGCAAAGTACGCAAGTTGTTATATAATATTCGATTGGTCTGGGAATATTCGCTTTTAACAGAGAATATTCGCATAACAAAGACAATCATCAGTGGACCCCACAACGGAATTATTGTTTTGATTGAGAAAACGAAAAAAATACTTTATAAAAATAACTACGGAAGTTTTACCATTAACTGCTTGAAACACCCTATGTTAAAGAATGCGAATACGCTGGCGTGGTTGCATAAGAGCACACCTGTATTAATTATTGATGCTTACGTGATAAGTCACTCGCTTTTGTTGGTATTATTAATGTAATAATACGTAAAATCTTTTTATATAAAATAGAATACTTTTATAAAGTTATTCTATAAATAGAATATATTATATTCTATTATGCATAGTGTTATGTAAAGGTCTGCATAGTGTTTTTGCATAGTAAAATTTTTTATATAAAAATGTAATACTTTTATAAAGTTATCTGCTTTATTAGACAATAATTAGAATATATTATATTTTATTATGCATAGTGTTTACATAAAGGTTCAGATAGTATTTGCATAGTAAAATCTTTTATAAAGTTATTCGCTTAATTAGATTATGAATAGAATATATTATATTTTATTTAAAAGATTTTGCTTTAAATATGGACCGTCGATTAAAAGTAAATCAATCTGGACCATTCATGAGTTAGTTACTATGCAGGTCCATTTTTCTATAAATATAAGTTCATTCCTTCATTATTTTCTTACGAATTCAATTGAACTCTGTAGAGATAAACTATAGAGAGAAAGAAGAAATATTCGCTACTTCACTACTTATATATCCAGTACTCTTCTTCTTAAGGTAGGGAATATTATTTATTGTACTCGTAGGGAGTATTATTTCTTTTGTATTCATGAAGAGAATTTATGTTATTCCATTCTCTATTATTCTCGTTGAATAACTCAGATACGCAGAAAGCTACCCTATACTTGGTGACATTCTTCTATTATTCCGCCTTTATTATTCTCGTTGAATATCCCGCCTGCATGCTTTTACACCGGACCGATTCTCGTCTTTATTACTCTCGCTGGAATATCCTCGTCAATAAGGCTTTTACTTACGACCGGGTTCCGCCTTTATTATTATTCTGCTGAATATCTTGCTTGTGGCGCTTTACGCGGACCGATTCCGCCCCATTAGTATTCTCGCTGGAATAACCCGCCTGGCGCGGCACCACATGCATGGTGATTTCGTTTTATTCCATTCTTTATTATTCTCGCTTGGAACATCACGCTTTGGCATATTTCGCCGACCGGTTCCGTTATTTAATATTCTGGAATAACCCGCTCATGCAAAGTACCGTGCATGCATGGTGATTTCAAGATGCATGGTGATTTCTTCTGTTATTCCATCGTGATATTATTCATCGAGCTTTTAATTTTCGATTCTTGAATTTTACTTTCTAAGCGATGTTCTCGAATATTTCATTATTCTTCTGGATTCATTGAAGTCCTTCATTGCTTTTTATATTTTTTGAATTCAGATCTTTCATCAACCTCATGGTTATATTTTTCGAAGTATTCATTGATTTTGTTTGAGAATCTGATGTGGTTTGGTCCTCGATTGCTTGTATCCTTTAAATTTTTCATTTTTTTTTCTTAACTGTTGTCAAAAAGTATTAATGTTTTTACACGTTATGTTGGCGGAAGATTTTACATTGATTCTCGATGTTAGTCTTGATTTGATTTTTTTCGTGAAATGAATATAGTCTGGACTAGAAGTGAAACTGAGTGATGGTCCAAGATGGTAGTCTCACTATTCGTGAAATAGTGTGATAATAATTGTAATGAGGACTCCTTTTGAGTTTGTATATTTTCTAGTAGACAATATTTGTATTCAAACTCACAGCTTATGTTTTGTCGTATTGTACACCCATACATTGAATTATTGTTGATTTGAATTCTTTATGCACTACGATCTCGGCGACTCAAGATGGGTGATGTATACACAATTTTGGGGACATCACATCATATCCCTAAGCTTTGATACTAATCAGGACGCCCCAAAATAGGTATACATCACCTATTTTGAGTCGCCAAATACATGGTATGTAATACAAATACAATCTTTAATATACAACAAGAGAGTCAAATGAGTTTTAATACAAATATTGTCTTCTAGACAATATCCACTCTCGTAATAAGTCCTCATTACATTTATTGTCACACTATTTAACAGAATAGTGAGGACTACTAATACTATCATCTGGTCCATCACTTCGTTCCCCAACTCGTCCCAGCTGTATTCTCATTTCCTGAAGAGAACAGTGAAAGAAAGGGTGAGCTCAACTAGCCAAGTAAGAAATATTATGACTAAGATAAAGCAGAATAAATTATCCTTAGTCTTCAATAGTGTTAAACTGATACAATATTACAACCATCAAGTTTAACTGCAGCGGAACAAGCAATCCATTAAAAGAGTCAAGTAGAAAATAAAATCTATTATCTTTTATGATTTAAAAGGTTTTTCATCACTGTTATCGCTGGGACTCAGCTTAATAAATAATCCACATCATCGAATTACCCTTGTACTACGGCCAAGGATATTCTTTAGTATCACGACCACAATTATCCATGCACTCACGCCCAGTGAATATTTGTGTATTCATCAATGGTCATGATCATGCTAACAATCATTCCATCAATGCACTACGGGCCAATGAGGACTTTTACCACATCATTTGTAATATTACTTACCATGATTATACCAATAATCCTTGGTCATAATCATACCAAGTCCATCTATGCACTTTCAGTGCCACGATGACTTTCAAAAAATATAAACATGAGGATGATGACAATGATATAAGAATTCAATAAAACAAGTTCAAGAATTAATTTATTCAGAACTAATAACGCCAAAGTTGTCAACATGATATCGCTTTGTGCAAGAAAAATTCAAGAATGCTCGTAAGAATATTTGCATGAAAAGATATCGATGAAGCGCAAATATCAAGAATATTTCACTAATTTCATGGAGTATAGAAGTCAAAACTTTAACCAACCGAGTATAATAAGGAATGGAATAACAAAAGAAATCACTGTGTATGCGATAGATCGCATGCAGTAAAGCTATTCCAACAAAATAATAATTAATTAACCAGTCCTGCCAGAAAACGTGCATGCATGTGATATTCCAATGTAATAATAAAGACGAAAATCAGTCCCACAGAAAATGCACACACACAGATATTCTAATGTAATAATAAAGATTTTAATCAGTCCCATGAAAAACGCATGCAGCATGATATTCCAATGTAATAATAAAGGCGAAATCAGTCCAAATAGAAATGCACAAATGTGATATTCCAAATGTAATAATAACGTAATGGAATAATGTAAGAATTTCACCATGTATAGGTAGCTCACAGATATCAAAGTTATTCCAACACAATAATAAATAATGGAATAACAGAAGTTCTCTTCATGAATACAAAAGAAATAATATCCCTTACCGTAAAAGAAACTGGATATAAGAGTAGAGAAGTAGCAGAATACTTTTCTATAGTTTCTCTATAATTTCTCTATCTAAAGCTTCAGTGAATTCATAAGAAATAATGAAGGAATGAGCTTCTATTTATACAAGAATGGAAAGGATACTATTTGCAAAAATAACGAATGCAACAGTAATTATTCGGACAAAGTTTATGTTTTCAACATATCAATATCTTTTTTTCAAAGTTCTGACCAATAAAGAAAACTAACACATGTCAATTAGCAGCTTTAACCAATTAAAATGCACCCTTAATTAAACGTTAACAATAATAATGCATGATTGACAGGCTTGGCCAAATAAAATGAAAGCTAGCCTTGAAAAACAACTTACATCCTGCCAAAAAATCTCATCCACTAGGACCACTACTAACACCCACTTACAATCAATTTATATAAAACAATCAACCAACATTAACTATCAACATCCCACTTTTCCACCAAAAATCAACTTTTTCACCAAAATCCACTATCATCAATTATATATATAAAAAATAAAGATACTTCTTTCCTTCCTACGTCATTTCTCCTCCCCCCCAATTTCAATCCATACATGTTTCATATATATATATATATATATATATATATATATATATATATATATATATATATATATATATATATATATAAAAAAAAAACTGAGATAACTTTTCACCGATAATTTTAAAAATAGGTAAATGGGGTTCATAAAATAGGCAAAATTTATATCAAATACTGTGGCAATAATTAAACAAAAGCGAGTGACTTCTCACGTAAGCATCAATAATCAATATCGTGTCTATCTTTGGTAACAACTACGCCAGACATTCTTGTACTTTTAACATCGGTTGTTTCAACAGTTAACAGTAAAACTTCCGCCAATTATTTTCATAAAGTATTTTGTCATTTTCTTAATCCGATAATAATTCATTGTAGGGTCCACCAATGATTGTGTCGTTGTATCGAATATTACGTGTTAAAATGAATATTCCCCACCAATCGAATATTATAAATCAACTTATGTACTTTGCAAAATTTATAAATATTACCCACAACTATAACATTATATCAAATTCATTTCATAATATTCAAAAATGATATTTATAAAAAAAATCATCTTTATTTATAAAAGTTGGGGTCTTACATATGGGTGATATTTACAAATTTTGTAAAGTAAGCAAGTTGTCATAAAATATTCAATTGGTCGGGGAATATTCATTTTATTAGGAAATATTCGTACGACGACACAATCATTGGTGGACCCCACAACGAAATTACTGTTGAAGTTAGAAAACGACAGAAATAACTTTTTATAAAAATAACAACAAAAGTTTTATCGTTAACTGTTGAAATACTCGGTGATAAAAGTATAGTAATACACGTGGTTGCATAGTAGCACACTGTATTGTATAGTATCTTTGATTATTAATGCTTACGTGAGAAGTCACTCAATTTTATTCAATTATTACCACAATAATTGCTGCATAGTATCTCATATTATTGATTTAATTATTGCCACAGTATCATCTGCACAATATTTTATGTTATTAAATCAATAATTGAGATGACAAAGTTATTCATATTATTATTTTCATTATTGATAATGTCTAGAAAGTTCTGTTGAGGAAAGGGGTTTGGTCACCTAATTGCGCGCCAATAAGGAGAAGTCCTTATCGAAAAGCCCCCTATTTCCTGGAAATGATCTGGTTGTTAATATTGTGAGTTATAAATGATGAATAAATGTTATTAAAAATGTGTTTTGAGAAGCTAAGTGAATTGAGATAAATAGAGGGGTATTTTATGAAGTATTTGTTGTAAGTTTGGCTTATTACATGGACCCCCACTTACCCATTTCTCAAAACTGTCGGTAGAAAGTTATCTCAATTTTGTTTTATATATATATAACCCCTTTTTTTAAATATATATATATATAAGTTTTGTTTTTTATATAAAATAGAATATATTATATTTTATTCTTTGTATAGTACTGCTTAGTGTTGCATAGTACTGCATAATGTGTGCATAGTACTGCATAGTGCAGTATAGTAAAATCAAAAAAAAAATTAACTGAACGAATTTGGCGCCCGTGAAATTTTCTCCTGTGCAGTCCGTGATTTTTTTTTCAAATAGTATCCTGCCATTCTCCTATAAATAGGATGCTTAGTTTAGAATTGAAAATCACACCAGAATCAGAGAATTCTTCTTCTATAATATTAAGAGTATTTCTTTAAAGTTTAAGGAAGCTTTGAATGTAGAAAACAGTTCAAGTTTTCTTCAAGAATATCCCCGCCATACCAGTCAGAAGTACTTTTCTTTAAAGGTAAGGGATATTATTTTTGTTCAATACTCGTAAGAAATAATATTTTCTTCCATACTCTGTAGTATATAAGTAATATTATTTTGTTTCAGATTCCAAATTATACACTCATTTTGTTAAGTATTGCTTCTATACTCCTTGAAATTAGTAGAATATCCTTGAAATTTGTGATTCATCTAGTATCTTTTCACGAAAATATTATTCTGAACATTCTTGATAATTTTTAATTTTTTCATGTCGGGGTACTATTCCCGAAGTACTATTCACAGGGTACTATTCACTCAGGTACTATTCACCCGGGGTACTATTCATGATAAAAATTGATTTCTTTTCTGTCCAAATTATTTTTGATACAATATTATTCTTGAATTTTACTCCACAAAGCAGTATCATGTTGACAATTTGGATATTATTGAATTCTGAATAAATTGAATTATAAATCTTTAAAATTTATCCTTGCTCTCATTTAATTAAATTTTTATATCATTGTCATTATCCTTATGCTTATATTATGATGAAAGTCATCTTTGGCCCGTAGTGGATAGATGGACTATTGATTGGTATGATTATGACTATGTATCGGTATAATCGTGACCTATAATATTACAAATGATGTGGTAAAAGTCATCATTGGCCCGTAGTACATTGATGGACAGTTGTTGGCATGATCATGTCCATTGGTGATAATAACGAATATCATTGGCCCATAGTGCATGGATAATTCGTGGATGTGATACTAATGAATATCTTTGGCCCGTAGTGCATGGATAATTCAGTGATGTGGATTATTTATTAAGCTGTGGTATAGAGATAAAATATTGATGATGAACTTTTAAATCATAGAAGATAGTAAATATTATGCTCTACTTTACTCTTCTAATGGATTGCTTGTCCCGATGCAGTTAGACTTGTTGTCTATTATATTCTATCAGTTTTACACTATTGAAGGCTAACGATAGTTTATTCAGCATTATCTTAGTCATAATATTCTTTACTGGGCTAGTTGAGCTCACTGTTTTCTTTCATTGTTCTCTTCAGGAAATGAGAACGTAGCCAGGACTAGTCGGGGAATGGAGTGACAGTCCGAGATGGTGGCTGTAGTAGTCCTCACTATTTTATAAAATAGTGTGATAATGATTGTAATGAGGACTCCATTTGAGTTTGGATATTGTCTACAAGACAATATTCGTGTTAAAACTCTCAGCTACGTTTTGTCGTATTGCATAAATTAAGTTTGTATTAATTTATGTACCATATATTCGGCGACTCAGAATGGGTTGTGTATACCTATTTTGGGGGCGTCACATGTAATCATAAAGTTTACGATTCAGGGAACAAAAGAAAGAAAGAAGGATATAAAAGTTTTAAATTATTCGCGTTTGCAGTTGTAATTTCATCTAAGTATGATGTAAAGCTGAATTAAGATAGTATCAAACACGCAAAGTTGTAAATAAGTTAGTCCTAATTTTGGATTAAGATAGTCCCAATTTTGGGGTTGTTACATCTACAGATTCCCCTCTTTGTCATGTTTATTCAATGTAATGAAATGAATAGGACAAAGATACTAGACACCCGATACATGACAATATATATCAAGTGATGCAATGCCATGTGTAAAGTATGTAGTGATATATAAGTGTTAAAAATTTAAATGATTGATTACGTCTGCTAGGGAGGATGCTTGTTGTATTTCTTTTACCGGGTATTGACTTCAGTGGATTGATTAACCACCGGGGGTTGTTGTTGATGCTTTCGCTGGGTATTGAATCCAACAGATTACACCATCGAGTATTGTCGCCCATATTTTTGTTGGGTACTGACTCCAACGGATTACACCATCGGGTATTGCTGTTGATGCCTTCGTTAGGTACTGACTCCAATAGATTACACCACCAGGTATTACTTCTGATGACTTCATTGGGTACTGACTCCAACGGATTACACCACCGAGTATTGCTGTCGAAGGGTACTAACTCCAATGAATTACACCGCCGGGTATTACTGTTGATGCCTTTGCTGGGTAGTGACTTCAACGGATTGCATCACCTAGTATTATTTCTGATGCCTTTGCTGGGTATTGACTCCAACGGATTGCACCACCGGGTATTGTTGTTGATACCTTTGTCGGGTGTTGTCTCTAACGGATTGCAGCACCGGGTATTGTCTCTGATGCCTTCACTGGATATTGTCTCCAATAGATTGAACCACCTGGTATCGTCTCTGATGCCTTTGTTGGGTATTGACTCCAACAGATTGCACCACCGGGTATTGACTCCAACGGATCGCATCATTCATTATAAAAGGGGCGAACTTTTTACTTGTGAGCCCGCTAGATTAGATATTGGCTTAACTAATGACCCGGGTATCGTTGACATCCCTGAAGGATGTTGTGACAACCAGGATTTTCAGAAATTATTAAAATAAGAATTTAGTAAATAAAATTCTTATTATGAAATGTGTCGAATTCGAATAAGAATATGTATATATACAATATATATTTTGAAATATGTGACTTGGTGTGAAGAGAATTAAATATTTATATATAAAAGAGAATTTTATATATATTCATGTGTTGGGGAAATGAGGTTTAATAGTTAATTTAACTATTAAAGAATTAAACGAAATTGTTTCAAAAAGGAATATGGTGGTGAAGGAAATTAACTGAATAATACTGGTTAATTTAAATTAAGTTGATTATTATATTATGAAATAATATAATTTGAATATTAAAACCTTGGAGGGCAAAGGTGTTATTGTGAATTAAATGAAAGGATTTATTCACTTAATTAAAATAGTGAATTAACGTAAATATAATTGTTTTAATAAAATGAGATGGGAATATATTACATAAAAAATGTAATACAGTTATGTAATGGCTTAATGCATTATATTATGCCAAGCAGCTATCAATTTGTCCATTAGATTAGGAGATCCAATATGTCTATGAATAAATATTGGTGTCAAGGTTAAAAGTAGAGTTAATATTTAATATGTGACTAAATGTATAGATTGAATAAATTATCTTGGAACAATTTATAGAAGGAATGAAATTGAACAATTATATATTATAATTGTATAATTTATTAAGATAATTAATAGAGTAAATACTATTTATTCTAAGGAAAGATTTTATTTTAAACAGAGGTGTTATGAGTATAATTTCATAATGTATAGTGTAATAATTATACATATTATAATTGTATAATTATTCATTGTATCTAGCTAAATATTATAATAATACGAGTTAAAGTGTGACAAATGTATTGTGTCATATAGTAAGGGAATAATAAAAGAAAAAAATTAAAATAAACTAAAGGAGTTTATTTGAGCTAAAACAAACAGAGCTTAGACCCTTTGCTTTTTCAAAACTTGTGAGACCCTTATTCTTCAGTAACTATTATTAAGCCAAATGAAGTTACGTTCAGTTTATTTGGCAATAGAGAGCACAAAGCTCAATAGGGAGAACTCAGAGAGAGTGTGTGTGTGTGTGTGTGTGCGTTTTCTATGGATGTGGATGAAGCTTTGGAGGATCAAGGAAAAAGAAGAAGAAGATTAATCAAGTCTTCTACATCATTTATCAAAAATAAAGAAGATTCAAGAGGTAAGAAGAAGATTTCTAAAACTTCTAGTTCCTATTTCTTGAAATTCTTCACTGTTAGAATTATTTTGGTTGTTAAGAATTGATGAAAAATTTAATTAAGTGTTGTTGGGTGTTAAGAGATATCCACAAGTGGAATTAAACCAAATCAAAGTAGATTTCTATCAAAAAGAGGAAGAAATGGTCATTTGGTTATTGTATATTATATGGTCTATTTTAGAGGCTAAATTGATCATGCTTTCATGTGTAAAGTTTAAAATTGATGGTTGATTGTTGTTCTCCTTTGAGAAACGAAAACAACCAAATTTGAATAAATTAAAACAGAGTTAAATTGAATTCACGCTGAAGAATTTTGTAAAACATGTTAAAACATGATAACATAGTTTGAAAACCAAAATTGAGTTTTTATAATTGGTTGTTTAAGTTTTTGAGATGTTAAATTACTCTGTAGATGTTAAGCTCTGAGTTTAGTGAGTTTATGGAATCAAAAATTAATCAATTTGGAGTGTAGATCAAAAAGGATATGGTTATTGGATGGGAAGCAGAGTGTTCATCACGTCTTGCAAAAACTGAATCTGCGTTGCAATGTGGCGCGTTAACCCAAGGGAAAATTAAGGCGTCATTGTACAGTATCAAAAGGCAATATAGGCGCGATCGCGCCAAATTCTTTAAACAGACCGAAATAAGGTTTAAATGTATGGTTCAGGAGAAGGTTGTAGAGTTGGTTTAATAATGATATCCAACTATTTAAACATGGAATGAGTCACAATAATTAGTCTTGATGATATAAGATAATGTCATGTGATGGTTAAGGAATCTTGAATTGTAGAAAGGATTAATAGAGAATATTGATTTGAGTCTAATCGAGGTAATGATATTATTCGAAATGTGACTAAACGAAAGGTCTTAAAGACTTAACTAATAGTTAACTAAATACTTTACAAAAAAGGATTTGAGAAGAATGTTATGAAGATTCTTAAGTAAGTTGAATAAACCTAATGTGATGTGAAGGTAAACTTTAAAGACTTAACCAAACGTTAAGTGTTGATTAAAAGAGAGGTATAAGAGAAATGAGATGAAGGTTGATTTAGTAACTTAACTAAGTGTTAAGTGTCAAACAAAGAAGAGTTAAAATCTAAAGATAGGTTATAAGTTTTCAAAGAAACACAAGTTGTAAAAGGATTAGGACTAAGAGTCAATGTGGTTTCATTATATGTGTAACTTATACATGTGTATATGAACTTTTAAAGTGTCGTAGGATTAAAGCAAAGTAGTTAAGAGGTAGTTGATAATCAACAAATCAGGCAAGTCTTTCGGTTTCGATTTGCTATGTGAACTTGATAATTGTTTTACAAAAACTATACCGCTATATTTATGTCCAATTACATATGATTTGTATATGAATTGCAAGAGTCAATCTGTGACTATGTGATTAAGTCAAAGAAGTTAGTCTCTATACTTGTTATGTGAGATGAGATGCAGCATGTATGACATATTAGAATCTTTATGATGTATGAACTGAGCATGATATTATGTTATGTGTTACATGAAAACTATTAGATTTGTTGAGCTGTCGAGCTCAATCTTGCAAAATAACCATTTTTTGCAGGTTAAAAATTCAAGGTAATGCTACGTGCTATTTGAATGATAAGAATATGAAGTAAAGCAAGAAGATAATTTACTTTGGTTGAAAGTATTGTTTGATCCATGTTTAAGGTTTTAAAGGATGTACTTAATAGTAGTTTACGATGTTTAATTCATGTTAAGTTGTAAAGTTGTATTATTCGATATATAAAGGACATCGAATTTAGATGTAAGGTTTTATATAATAACTCTGATGAAGTGAATCATGAAAATAAGTATGATTCTAGGATATATAATGATAAAGGTTGTGATTTAGGGAAAAATAAAGAAAGAAAACATAAAAGTTTAAATTGTTCCGCATTTTTATTGATTGTATCATCGAATAATGATGTAAAATTAGAAGTTCGATGTATTGTTAACAACCATAGTCTAGAGTTGAATTATCCAAATTTTGGGGTCGTTATAGATGTGACCGTTCCTTTCACTGCCCAGATTTGAACTTCGATGTAGAGGCCTCGACTTAGGATGACTTAGCGCATGTTGACATGTTTAATAATGTAGATTTTATTTGCTAGACCTTTTGTTAGTCATTGGGCGCAGGTGCCCCTTTTCCTATATTTTTTTCTTTTCATCTTTTCACATGTATATAGATGATGTTGATATGAAAACTGATGTACTATTCGCACATATATATGACGATGCTTAGGCATTTATCGCACATGTTCTATTATTGTCCATCATGATGTATGCTTTGTATATCATCATTTTGAATTTCGAAATTGTTAGTTAGAACTGACCCATGTGTGGTCTTGTCATACTGTTTTTACCGATGAGGTTTTTTGAGTTAAGGATTCTCTTGGGAATTTTTCCTTTCTTTTTTCGTAGCAGCTTATGTCGTCGTAATTTCTTTCAGGAGTCCTCTCATTTGATGAGAAGCTTGGTCCCGCCTTAGACTCCTTCTATTTCATTGAATCGCAAAAATGCCTCAGTCCTTTCGCATGTTGTTACCATGGATTCATATAAGAGACTTGCTTTGTTGACCACGTCAAGTTACAAATGGTGAGCAACATCCTAGACATCAGACGAATAACAAAATGACCCAAAATCATGGCGGCTCAGGCCGTCAGGGATAGCTTCGATATAAGGATTAGTATGAGTTAAAGTTGATGAAATTGGATGCTCATTGGGTCTACCACTTAACTCGTATTCGCTGAGTTTTTATCTTATCGCTAAAGATCTTGAAATTGAGTATAAAAATGAATTTTTTCTAAGCAAGTTGTGAATCGCTAATTTCAAGGTTTTTTTTTCCTTTTAAGGAATTTTTCTTTTACCAAGTTATAAAATCGCAAGATAAATTTTAAGCATCCATGGTCATTGTTCATGAGTACGATCAAATTCAAAAGACTTATCTCCCTTTATCAAAGATACTTTATCCTCGCTCTAGACACCATTATTGTAACGAATGATTTGTTTGAGTTGTGATTCTGTGGACAGAATCCTTGTAAGGAGGGAATGATGTAACATTCCAGAATTTTAAAGTGTAATATTAAATATTTATTGATTTATATAAGTATTTAATGGATATGTTTATTGTTAAATAAATAATTGTTCAATTTGAGTTGATGTGGTTTAGTTAATTATTTGTTAAATATTAAATATTAAATATTTATTTGTAATATTAAATATTTATTGAATTATATAAGTATTTAATGGCAATTTGAGTTGATGTGGTTTAGTTAATTATTTGTTGAATAAATAATTAAAGAGTTAAGAAAATTAATTGTTATGAGATTATATACCAATTTAATTTAATAAGTAAGCTAGAGAGCTTATAGTGATTTAAATAAATTATAATATTTTAAATGAGAATTTGTAATTTAAAATATTAGTTGGACTCGAATAAAATTACAATTATAAAAGAAATTATAGCTTTGTGTTAATGATTTATGTGTTAAAGTAATTTAATAGATTAGTATTTGAATTGATTAAATTGATTATTTAATTAAGTAGAAGTGTGACTAATAACCTTGCTATAAATGAGTTATTAAAATAAATTAAAGGACTTTAATTTAGTTTTGGCCAAACAAGTCTGAATGCATATTAAGTCTTTAATCTAATGATGTTTTATCAAACAAGGTATAAGGATTAATCCATTTTTTTTAATTAGGTTTACCAAACAAGGTGTAAGGGTTAATGAGTTATTTTTAGTTAGCTAGCCAAACAAGCCTTATGGCTTTTGATTTTAAAAATTCTATAACTGATGTCAGTTAAAATCCTATACTTAATATATCTATTATTACTATATACGTTATATTATTCTACGTATGTTAGAGTTAGGAAGAAAGAAAACTCAGAAGAAGAAAAAGGGAGAGAAGAAGAAAACTATAGAGAGAAAAATGAGTGATTCTAACAGGTTTTGAGAAAGAAATTGGAGATAAGAAGCCTGAGAATAGTCATCATCTTCTTAATCAAAGGTAGGATATTAATCCTTGTATTTTATAATTTTAAAGTTTAGTTTTCTTATCCAAAAAGTTCTCTGTGAAATTTTTATAAAAGATAAATTGGTGGTGTTTATAGTTATATGACAAATTCTTGATTTGAAGATGATTTCATGAGTTTATATATGATTATAGAAAAACTAGTTCATGTATGTATGGGTTTTGTGGAAGAAAATATATTACAGTAAGTTCATATGAAAATATATATGAATATGGCTTAGTTTAAAGTAGAAATTAAGATTTAGTTAGTTGTTAAACTGATAAATTGATTATTGAATTTGGTAGAGTATGTATAATCATAACTATGGTGTTTTGAAATCTCTGTTTTGATTGAAAAACAAAATCACAGTGTTGATTTTCATTGAAAACATCAAAAATAGAGTTTTTGCCAAAAACATTAAAATTGGGTGTTGTAAATTTGATGTTTATGCTATTTTATGGGTAGGAACATGTTAGAAGTCTTCACAATACGTTTACATAAAGTCTATGTGTAAATTACATGTTAATTAGTCTATTAGATTGGAGCTTGTAGGCCAATTTGGCTTTTGTTCATGATGTTGCCGAGCTTGGTCGCCGAAGAGTTACGACTCTGGCGCGCATGCAAATATTGACCCAAAGATCTAAGTTTCGTCTTCTGCTGCCTTTGGCTATACGCCATGCGCTAATCGATGGCTTGTGACTCATCGCCACAACGCATAACTCAGTACATGACATATGAACCACAATAAAACTGCTAGTATCTTGTGATGAAGTTAAAGAAGGTTCTGACAGTTTTTGTTTATTACACAAATTTTGAAAACAAAGGTTATGTGTTAATAATATGAATGCTAAATGATGATTTCAGTAGTATTAAACTATGAATGAGCATGTTATCAAGTGTTAACTAGTATTAACATAGTTTGATTATGTGAATGGGTGATTTGACCTACATGATGTATATATTTGTTTATATAGATATAAAATGTTGGTAATGACTAATTATGTCATGATGACATATGTATAGGGTATTGATTCAAGTTGTAAGGTTTAGCTTGTGCTAAAGGCAAGTTTTCTAACTCTAAAACTTCGTTGTACAAGTTTAATTTCGTTGAGCACATTATTGCTTTTAATTCTATTTCAATTATACAAGTTGTTAACTCTACACTTTCATGGAGTTAGATTGTTTATTATTGATAAAGCTCTTGTATCTATTGGTTCATGAGGATGCAAGTATTCTACATCTTACATCTTATTATTGAATAAGTTTCCTTAATATGTAACTCGTTAGTTAGCATGCGAGTCACTGTATTCTAGTGATGAGCAACTTTGTCGTTCAATTTACTATTCATGATGCATGTTTAGTACCCAATCCTCAATAACCTTGAATGTTATGATTATTCCATGCTTATGCTATTAGATTATTCCTAAAGAATGATGTTAATTTATAAATATCAATTCAGTTATGATTATTCCATAGCATACAATTGTTTTTTTTGTAATCAACTAATCCTTAGTTGATTCTGAATTGAATTCTAAATTACCTCAGAATGTATCCAAACCAAACTTACTTTGGTGCGGACTTGTATTCTAAATACTGAGATGAACAACTCTTTTAATAGAGGTTTACGCTTAGCGTTGAAACGGTTGTTCACAATACATTGTACGAAGGGTTGATCCCCCTAAGTACGTGGAGTCCTTATAGTCTTATATTTCATTAAAGTTAAAGTTGAAAGATTACTTATAATCGTGGACATGATTCATGGTCATTAGACCCTCAGTGAATGTTATAATTTTCAGAAAGTTAATAGAACACATTGTTCAGTTCTATTGAGCCTAATATTGGCAATTGATGTAAAAGTTTAAAGATTTACTTATTGTTATTTTAAGTGGGCCTTGTTTGCTCACTCTTGCTCAGAAAATTTCTTACGACTAAAGTTGAAACGGGTGATGTACCTAGCACCAAGTGAGGAAAAAGGAAAGATGAATAAATCTCAAGACTTGTAATAGTTTTGATAGTTTACTTTCGGACTTTGGTTTAAAGATTGTAATGAAGTTTATTTAAATTTCCGCATTTGAATGATTGTTGTTAAAGATTAGATAACCTGGGAGATTTTTATTTAAGTTTAATCTCAGATAAGGTGTTTTTATTATTCAATTTTATTATAATTGGGTAGTTAGAAATGAATGTTTTGATTAAGTGAACACCAAATCTTGAGGAAATGAAGTACCAGGATTTGGGGGTGTCACAATTATTTGTACAATTAATGTTATATGACATGTGCACTATGAGTGACGCAACCCTTAGCAGGGGTTTCTCTTCCATAACTTTAGAGGATCTCATTCTGATCTCGCAAAAAATTTCATCGTTTTTACTCCATATTTTCTTTTCACTCCTTTCCTCTCGTTCAACTTGTCTCGCTTTCTTAGGTTATTCAGAGTTACTTATTTAGATAGTTTTGAACCAAGGACTCCCAAACCAAAAAGCTTTAGGGTACTAGGTGTAAAGACACCCCTTCGGGTTTACTTGCTTGAGTAATAAATGCCATACTTCGAGACGAGTTAAAGGGTCTACTCTATTTTTTCCTCGCCTGACCTTGTGCGGGGTCCGTTTTCTTAGGCTCTAAGTTACCAATGTAGCAAGTTTTGGGCCGGTGACTCCCAAACCAAACGAATTTAGGGCACCAGGTGTAAAGACACCCCTCAAGTTTAATTACTCGAGTAACCTAGACCATGATTCGAATTTGCTTAGGTCTCACCTTCTTCCGCCTCATAATGCTCATTTTCTTAAGCTCTAAGTTACCCATGTAACGAGTGTTGGGGTTGATAACTCCAAAACCAGATGGTTATAGGGCACTAGGTGTAAAGACACCCCTCAAATTTAATTACTCGAGTAACCGAGGCCACGATTCGAAACGTTGGGCTGGCCACTTTTTACCCTTCAACTTTGCATTAATTGTCATCGTTGTCATCATAGTTTTATACCCCACAACTAAAAGTCAGGGCAACCGCAAAATGCAGGCATGCATATGAGGTTGATTATGCTCCAAATAGTGCTTTGAATTAGGATGTCATCATAGACTGCTTTCGCAACTTTCATGTTGAAAGCAGAAGCTAGTTATTGGTGGCAGGCCAATAAAACTTGTGAAGGGCCAGGAGTAATGACCTGGGATAGGTTCAAGGAGTTATTCTTCGAGACCTATTTTCCGAAGAGTTCGAAGAGTCAGCTAGAAGTGCAGTTTCCGGAACTAAAACAAGGAACGATGACGGTATCCGAGTATGCCACAAAATTCAATGAATTGGCGAGGTTTGCACCCTATCAAGTCAAAGCCTGACGACGGCGTAAAGGCGAAAGAGATTTGAACAGGATCAAGCTCTGGTAGACAAAATGAGGGTTTCCTTGTTCCGATTGAAGACGTTTACGCAGATGATGGAGAAGGCGTTACTACGAAGGTGGAGGCGAGGCAGTGACAAAATTCAATCAAGAACAGAAGAAGAAGAAGAAGAAGAAGAAGAAGAAGAATGAGAATTAGACTAAGAATGGAGGTGGTGGTGGTGGAAACAACAACAATAACAACAACAACATTTGAAGAGGAAGTGGAATGGGAACATGGGTGCCGGAAACCATCGATTAACCAAAGAAAACAAAAAGTTTGAAGCGTAATGCGACATGCGGGAAATTTCACAAGGGTGCGTGCTTGATGGGGAAACGAGTTTGCTTCAATTGTGGCCAGGAGGGTCACATCGCCCTAAATTGTACTCAACCAAAGAAGAATGTGTGCTTCACGTGCGGATTCAAGGATCACTTTACTCGTGAATGCCCTAAGAAGAAGGATGGAGTGACTACCAGAAGCAATGGAGGTAATAATGGAGGTACATGGGCCATTGCAGGACCTGCAGCATCAAATAAACCCACAGCCAGAACCTTGAACATGACTGTGCAAGATGTTGTGCAATCAAAAGATGTGGTGTCAGGTATTATCACAGTCAATGATATTAATGCATATGTATTATTTGATTCGGGTGCTACTTGCTCGTTTATATCTGATGAATTTGCTAAGAGGTTAGAATTGCCTAGAGAAGAACTGAATTTTCCTTTGAACATAGAAATTGCGAATACGGAAGTAATCCCTGTTAGATTCGTATACAAGAACTGTAGGGTGAACATTAAGGAGAATATCTTTATGGTATATTTGATTCCGATTAGACTTGGAGAGTTTGATGTTATTTTGGGAATGGATTGGCTGTTCAAATATGGAGCGGTAATTGATTGCCAAAAGAAGTGTAAACCTTATGACTCAAATCAAGGTAGTATTTATGGTGGAAAATCGCCTGAGATGTATGAAATGTCTGACGATTATGTAGGCCAAGAAATTGTTGAGTCAAGGCTGTGTGGGGTATTTAGCTTACATAGTCGATACTCAGAAGAAGAATGTAAAACTGGAAGAAATACCGGTAGTGAGGGAGTTCGAAGACGTTTTTCTAGAGGATTTGCCATGACTTCCGCCTGACAGAGAAATTGAGTTCGTGATCAACTTAGCGCCAGGAACAACACCGATATCGAAGGCCCCGTACAGAATGGCTCCGGTAGAAATGAAGGAACTGATGGTACAGTTGCAAGAGCTGCTGGACAAGAAATATATTCAACCAAGCGTATCGCCATGGGGAGCGCCAGTTTTATTCGTGAAGAAGAAGGACGGATCAATGCGTCTTTGCATTGATTACAGGGAGTTAAACAAAGTCACTATTAAAAACAAATACCCATTGCCAAGAATAGATGACTTGTTTGACCAATTGAAGGGTGCTAAATACTTTTCAAAAATAGATTTGAGAAGTGGGTACCACCAATTGAAAGTGAGGAAGGAGGATATACCACGAACGACATTCAAAACTTGGTATGGACATTACGAGTTTTTGGTGATGTCTTTTGGTTTAACCAATGCACCTGCTGCATTTATGGATTTGATGAATAGGGTGTTTAAACCATTCTTAGACAAGTTTGTAGTGGTATTCATCGACGACATTCTAGTGTATTCCAAAACTCAAGAAGAACACGTGGAACACTTACGTTTGACATTGGAAACACTAAGAAAGGAAAAGTTGTATGCAAAATTCTCTAAGTGCGAATTTTGGCTCGACCGTGTACAATTTTTGGGGCATGTAATTGACAAAGATGGGATTTCAGTGGATCCGTCAAAAGTGGAAGCAGTGATCAATTGGGAAAAACCAAGAACACCATCAGAAGTGAGGAGTTTCTTGGGACTGGCCGGTTATTATAGAAGATTTATTCAAGATTTTTCTAAAATAGCCACTCCGCTAAAAAATTTGACAAGGAAAGCTGTAAAATTCGTTTGGACGGAGAAGTGTGAAGAGAGTTTCCAAGATTTGAAGAAAAAGTTAAGTATGGCAATCTTTGTGTTGACATTACCGGATAATACAGAAATTTTGTGGTGTATAGTGATGCCTCACACAAAGGGTTGGGTTGTGTTCTTATGCGAGAATGACAAAGTTATTGCGTATGCATCAAGACAACTGAAGGGTTATGAGAAAGGGTATCCGACTCATGATTTGGAATTAGTTGCGATTGTATTTGCTCAAGATATGGAGACACTATCTTTATAGAGAAAAATGTGAGATCTACATGCACCACAAAAAGTCCAAGTATATTTTCACTCGTAGGATTTGAACATGCGTCAAAGAATGTGGATGGAATTGATAAAGATTACGATTGTGAGATCTTTTATCATCCCGCAAAGCGAATGTGGTTGCGAGATGCTTTAAGCGAAAAAGGTCGAGAGAAGTTGATGCCGATAACAACTCAAGAGGGAGCTCATTTCAAAGATTACAAAGCTGAATTGGAAATCAAATTTCCAAAAGAATCGACGAACAACTATTCCAGGATAGAAGTCGGTCCAACTTTAGTGGACAAAGTGAAGAATGCTCAACTACAAGATGAAGAGTGTGGGAAAATCAAAGAGAATCGATTGAGAGTAGTGATGTAAAATACAAGATCGACAATCAAGGACTACTACGGTTTAAGGGAAGAATCTGGGTCCAAAGAACACGAGAGCTAAAGAAGAAATTTTGACCGAAAGCTCATAGCTCAAAATATTCAATTCATCCAGAAGCACGAAAAATGTATCAAGATTTGCGCAAACATTTTTGGTGGTAGAATATGAAAAGGGACGTTATAGAATCGTGGCGAAATGCTTGGCATGTCAAAGAGTAAAAGCCGAACATCAAAGACCCAGCGGATTACTTCAACCGTTGGAAATACCGGAATGGAAGTGGGAACACATCACGATGGATTTTGTGGTGGGTCTTCCAACTACTCAGAGAGGATGTTATGCGATTTGGGTGTAGTGGATGATTGACGAAGTCGGTAACAGACTTTTACCAATAAAGATTAGATTCAATCTTGATCAGTTGGCAAGATTGTACATTAAAGAGATCGTTTTGAGGCACGGAGTGCCAGTATCAATTGTGTCCGATAGAGATCCGCGATTCACATCGAATTTCTGGAAGAGACTACAAGAATGCATGGGGACACAATTGCGAATGAGTACGGCTTATCATCCACAAACAGATGGCCAAAGCGAACGAACAATTCAGACATTGGAAGATATGCTGAGAGCATGTGTCATGGACTTTAAAGGAAGCTAGGAAGAACAATTACCATTGGTGGAATTTGCTTACAACAACAGTTATCACGCGAGCATCGGCATACCACCTTACGAGGCATTATACGACAGAAACTGCAGAACTCCACTGTGCTGGGATGAAGTCGGTGAACGTCAACTGCTAGGACCAGAACTAGTGCAACAAACTATTGATGTTGTCAAACTCATCAGGACAAGATTGGTAGCAGCCCAAGACAGACAGAAAAAGTATGCTGATCAACACAGACAAGATCGTGCATTCGACGTAGGAACTTTTGTATTTTTAAAAGTTTCTCCCTAGAATGGGAAAATTCGTTTCGGTAAAAAGGGAAAGCTAAAGCCCGAGGTTTATTGGACCCTTTGAGGTGCTACGAAGAGTGGGAGAAGTGGCTTACGAGGTAGCTCTACCTCCAGAGTTGGAAAATATTCATAATGTTTTTCATATTTCGATGTTACGACCATATAAACTCGACTACAAACATGTGATCGAGTACGAACCGTTACAGTTTGAGAAAGTTTGTCTTATGAAGAGGTTCCTATCCAGATAGTCGACAAGAAAGAACAAGTGCTCAGGAATAAAGTGATACCTTCTGTGAAAGTGATATAGAGGAACCACAACGCTAAAGAAGCTACGTGGGAACTCAAAGAAAAAATGTTGAAAGAGTACCCTGAGTTATTTGTTTAATCTATGTCTTCAATTCTGGGGACAGAATCTTTGTAAGTAGGGAAGAATATAACAAATGATTTGTTTTAGTTGTGATTCTGAGGACAGAATCCTTGTAAAGAGGGAATGATGTAACATTCTAGAATTTTAAAGTGTAATATTAAATATTTATTAATTTATATAAGTATTTAATGGATATGTTTATTGTTGAATAAATAATTATTCAATTTGAGTTGATGTGGTTTAGTTAATTATTTGTTAAATATTAAATATTAAATATTTATTTGCAATATTAAATATTTATTGAATTATATAAGTATTTAATGGCAATTTGAGTTGATGTGGTTTAGTTAATTATTTGTTGAATAAATAATTAAGGAGCTAAGAAAATTAATTGTTATGAGATTATATACCAATTTAATTTAATAAGTAAGCTAGAGAGCTTATAGTGATTTAAATAAATTATAATATTTTAAATGAGAATTTGTAATTTAAAATATTAGTTGGTCGAATAAAATTACAATTATAAAAGAAATTATAGCTTTGTGTTAATGATTTATGTGTTAAAGTAATTTAATAGATTAGTATTTGAATTGATTAAATTGATTATTTATTTAAGTAGAAGTGTGACCAATAACCTTGCTATAAAGGAGTTATTGAAATATATTAAAGGACTTTAATTTAGTCTTGGCCAAACAAGTCTTAATGCATATTAAGTCTTTAATCTAATAATGTTTTATCAAACAAGGTATAAGGATTAATACATTTGTTTTAATTAGGTTTACCAAACAAGGTGTAAGGGTTAATGAGTTATTTTTAATTAGCTAGCCAAACAAGCCTTATGGCTTTTGTTTTTTCAAAATTCTATAACTGATGTCGGTTAAAATCCTATACTTAATATATCTATTATTTGTGACGCCCCTAAAATAGGTATACAACACCCATTCTGAGTCGTCAAAATACATGGAACAGATACAACTACAACTTTATTAATACAATATAAAAACTGTGAGTTTAAATACAAATATTGTCATCTAGACAATATCCACACTCAAATAAGTCCTCATTACAATTATTGATACATTATTTTACAAAAATGGTGAGTACTACTAAAACGACTTTCTAGAACCTTCATTCCATACCCCGACTAGTACTCGCTACATTCTCGCCTTCTGAGAAGAAAAATGGAACAAAAGGAAAAGGGTGAGCTCAACTAGCCCAAAAAAAGAATATTATGACTAAGATAACATAGAACAAATTATCGTTAGTCTTCAATGTAAAAAATCTAATAGAATACAATAGACAACCAGCTTTTAAATCAATCTTCGCAATGAAATAATAATTCATTAAAAGAGTTAAGTAGAGAATGCAAACTACTATCTTCTATATATGAATTTAAAAGTTCATCGTCGATATTTTATCCTCAGAACATCAATCAATATATATCTGAATTAAATATTTATCTTTGCACTACAGCCAAAGATATTCATCATTAATCATGTTCATCTAAACACTGCTCATCTTTACACTACGGGCCAAAGATATTCATCGATAATCATTCATCTTTGCACTACATGCCAAAGATATTCAAGAATATCATCATTTAGGACCGAGGATGATGAAAATATTTTAAAGAAAAAACGAATCCAATGAAACAAAAGAATAAATATTAAGGATTCGTATTTCAGCTATTCCATGTCCAAAAATACCTCATAAATAATCATAGTGGAGTAAAATTCAAGAATGATCAAAACATGGATACAATCAAAGCTAGTATCCATAATAGATATTTTGGACAAAAAGAAGAAAATTTCATTTTTCTGGTGAATAGTGTCGTATTCGTGAATAGTGCCATATACGTGAATAGTGTCGTATTCGTGAATAGTGCTGTATATGTGAATAGTAATCCCGATACAAAAAGTTCCAAATTTGATAAAAAAAAGTTTAGATCAATACTTCGGCATAATGATATTGAAAGAAATAATATCATATATGAAGAAAATAACATCCCTTACCTCGTAAAGACAGTACTTCTAGTTGAAACATCGGATATAACCTATGACTTGAACTTGCAGCGTATAGCAACACTCAAAGTATTAAAATACTCACAAGAATACGCTCAATATATCGAGAGAGAAAGAGAGAGAAAACTTTAGTTTCTGGTGTGATTTTCAATTCTAACCTAAGCACCCTATTTATAGGAAAATGCTTAGAACAACAAAGCATAAAATTTAATATAATATTAATATATATTATTAAGTTTCCGACGCCAACCTTTGTAGATCTGAATTCAACCATTAATGTCACATGCTAGACCCACTTAACTCACCAAAAATGTTTTCCTTGAAAAAAATAATTAAAACTTTCAAAAATCAATTATTTCGGAACTTTGGAACTTCAATAATTCATAATAAATAGCCCTTTTATTAGAAAAATTCAAACCTCATGTCCTTTCCATAGGAAATTCCATTCTCTACAACTTTGTAAGTTTAAGTTTTTCCAAATTCCAAATGTAAACCGAATCAAATCCAAAAAATCTAAGCGATTTACGGTGCTATAATCAAATTTCAGTCAAGAAATGGGCCCATAGACATGTTTAACATGTTTTTAACATTTATTGCAACAAAAATACTCTTCCTCCTCATATATTCATATATCCCACATTCATTGTAAAAAATATCATCATTATATATTATAATAATATAATAAAATATTATTTTATCGTAAAAGATAAAATATCAATTTTCAACAATTGTCACTTTAAAATTTTCTCCATCTATATCCACATAAAATGAATATTTTCCTCATCATATAAATTAATAATTAATTATTCACAAATAATATTACGAATCACAATATCGACAACCAGTGCGCTTCCCCGAAAGAAAGGGCTTTCCATAAGAATTTCTCCTTCATCAAGCGCAATTAGGTAACCAAACCTCTCCGTAGATGTAACTTTCTAGACATTACCAAATAATGTTATCTAATAATATTATTCAGATAATATGAATTATTGCTTCGATAATGGAAAATACTTGTAGTAGTGACAATTATTGAAACAACAAGAATATAGAATATCAATGCAACAATTATCGAATCAATAAAATAAAATAATCGAATAGCTTATTATCGTAACAATTATTTAGTAGTGCCTTCTTACGTAAGAATCAATAATTGGTGCAATACTGCAGCTATCTTTGCAACAACGCCAGACATCGTGTTTTTAACCACCAAGTATTCCAACAAGATAATTCAGAATAACAATCTACCAAGTTATTTAAAAAACAACTTATACTTGTCATTTTCTTCATCCAATCGCTCACATGGGGGACTCACACAAGGTCATACCGTCCGCATTTAATATTCTTCTCGACAATAAGAATATTCCATGACCAAACGAATATTCTCCGATAAAAATGAATATTTTATAACCACTTGCTTATTTAAAGTATTTGCGCATTTTACCCACAACTAACCACATTAATCAAATCAACCCTTACTATTTCAAAATAATAAATAGAGGAAATTTAATTTTATTTATAATAAGTTGGGGTCTTACAACCTCCCCTCCTTATGAAATTTCATCCTCGAAATTGACGTACATACCTGGTGTTTCGAAAAAGATGAGGATACCTCGCTTTCATTTCCGTTTCCAACTCCCAGGTCATTACCTCAATAGCATGGTTTCTCAACAAAACTTTAACTTGTGGTATGACCTTCATGCATAGGACATGCTCCTTCATATCCAAGATCTTGACAGGTACCTCTTCGTACGTTAAGTCTTCGGCTATCTCGTCCGGTTCTAACTCAATGACGTGGTTCGGGTCTTTCACATATTTATGAAGCATAGATATATGAAAAACATTATGAACACGAGACATACTTGGAGGTAACGTGAGTCTATAGGCCACATTTCCTACTCGCTCAAGAATCTGAAATGGACCAATAAATTGTGGATTGAGCTTTCCTCTCTTCCCAAATCTTGTAACTCCCTTCCATGGAGCCACACGCAACAATACATGATCCCCAAAACTAAATTCCATGTCCTTTTGATGAAGATCCGCATAACTCTTTTTTCGATCCTGTGTCATTTGTATACGTTGTCAAATCGTTTGGATCTTCTGTGTAGTCATTCGTACCAACTCTAGTCCCAACAACGTTACTTCTCCTACCTCATCCCAACATATTGGAGAGTGACACTTTCGTCCAAACAATGCTTCAAATGGAGCCACACCTATACTTGTCTGATAACTGTTGTTGTAGGAGAATTCCATCAATGATAGGTACTTATCCCAACTCCCTTTGAAATCGAGGACACAAAGTCTTAATAGATCTTCAAGAATTTGAATAGTCCTCTCTGATTGTCCGTCCGTTTGAGGATGGTATGCCGAACTGAACCATAAATCTGTGCCCATAGCTTTTTGCAAGCTAACCCAAAATCTTGAAGTGAATCTTGGGTCACGATCCGAAACTATGGATACTGGCATGCCATGCAACCTCATAATCTCATTCACGTACATACTAGCAAGACGTTCAAGGGAATAAGTCTCCCGTATTGGCAAGAAATGAGCAGACTTGGTTAATCTATCAACAATAACCCAAATAGCATTTATGCCTTGAGAAACCGTGGGAAGACCCGTAACGAAATCCATGGTAATGTGTTCCCACTTCCATTTCAGAATCTCAAGTGGTTGCAATGGACCCTTTGGCACTTGATGCTCCGGCTTTACACGTTGACAAGTTAAACACATCGAGATAAACTTTGCAATCCCTCTCTTCATATTGTTCCACCAAAATGTATGTTGAAGATCACGATACATTTTGGTACTTCCAGGATGGATTACAAATGGTGTATTGTGTGCCTCCATCATGATCTTGTACTTCAAATCAGAATCGTTAGGAACACAAAGTCTGAAGTGGACTCGAAGTATTCCTTCTTCATCGATTCTTGTTTCTGGAATAGCACCTTCTTGTACTTCCTTCTTCATAATCATCAGCTCCGGGTCTGTGGCTTGAGCAACTTTAACTTTCTCGATTAAAGTTAGTTCTATACGTATACTTGACATCATTGCATGGGTCCCCGGAGTCTTGAATTCTATCTTCATCTTTTGTAAATCACACAAAATGGGCCTTTGTTTTAACAACATCGCATTTGTTCCGCCCGTATGATCTTCTACTTAATGCGTCGCCTACCACGCTCGCTTTTCCGTGATTGTATTGAATGGTGTGGTCGTAGCCTTTCAATAGCTCGAGCCAACGCCGTTCTGCGCATGTTAAGTTCCTTTGGGTGAAGAAATATTTGAGGCTTTTATGGTCCGAATATATCTCCACTTTTTTCCCCATATAGATAGTGCCTCCGGATCTTTAGCGCTGAAACGATCGGGCCGCTAACTCTAGATCATGAGTAGGATAATTCCTCTCATATTCTTTTAAGTTGTCGCGAGGCATAGGCTATGACTTTCCCACGTTGTATGAGAATACATCTTAACCCTTTGCCTGAAGCATCGCTGTAGATAACAAATCCATCCGTACTAGATGGTATTGTCAGAACAGGTGCCAAAATGAGTCTCCTCTTGAGATCTTGGAAACTCTTCTCGCATTCCTCGCTCCATATGAATTTTGTATCTTTACGAGTCAGCTGAGTTAACGGAGTAGCGATTCTAGAAAATCCTTCCATAAATCTCCGATAATAACCAACTAAGCCCAAAAAGCTACGTACTTCGGTCACCGATTTCGATTGCTCCCAACTTTGTATTGCTTCAATCTTCGCTGGGTCACTAGATACTCCATGTTTTGACACCACGTGCCCAAGGAATGCTACTTCCTCAAGCCAGAACTCGCATTTCTTCAGCTTGGCATATAGCTTGTTATCACGGCCTTTTGCGATACTCACTTCAAATGGTGCTCATGATCTTCACGACTTTTGGAATATATGAGGATGTCATCAATAATGACAACAACGAATCGATCTAAATAATCCTTGAATACTCTTGGTTCATCATATCCATGAAAGCCGTAGGAGCATTAGTTAATCCAAAAGACATGACTAGGAATTCATAATGCCCGCATCGAAGTTCTCAAGGCGCCTTCTAATATCCTCGCTTTTAACTTTCAAATTGATGATATCCGTAATCTAAGATCGATTTTTGAAAAGAATTGTGCTCCTTGCAAATCGTCAAACAGTCATCAATACGAGGTAGAGGATACCTATTCTTGATAGTGACATGGTTTAATTCCTAGAATCGATATGAAAGTCGCATACTCCCGCCTTTCTTCTTTACAAATAAAACAGAGCACCCCAAGGAGATGTACTAGGACGAATAAAACCGATGTCCAATAACTCCCCGTAGTTGGACCTTTAACTTCGAAGTTCAATAGGAGCCATTCGATGGGTTTTAGAAATGGGCTTTGTACCAGTGTTCAAGATCAATAAAGAATTCAACTTCACGCTCGGGGTAGACCGGAAGTTCTTCGTGAAATACGCCGAAAAGTCAATAACAACAGAATATTATTCAAATCGACGTGTCTTTATTCAAATCCATAACATGGGCTAAGAAAGCTTGACATCCGCTTTTCAATAAACGAATAGCTTTATGACCGATATGACGAAGGATTGATTTTAATGGTTTAGTTTCTTGAATTCAACAACAGTTGATTAGAATTTGAAAACTAACAACCTTACGAAAATAATCAATTTTGGCATGATGAGTAGTTAACCAATCAATCCCTAAAATCACGCTAAATGCAAGTATCTTTAAAGAGATAAGGTCAATGTGTAATGTGATGGTGCCAACTTGGATCAAACAAGATTTATAAACAAAGGGATGTGATGAAAGTTTCTCTAACTGGAGTTTCCACAGATAGATCAAAGTCTAATTTCTCTAGAGTCAAGTTTAAACGTTGAGCACAAGAAGGAGAGATAAATGAATGGGTAGCACCGGTATCTAGTAATGTATAAACTTCATATGAATTTATGATTAGCTTACCTGTGATCACCTCATTTGGGTTCC